>OX016540.1:189022322-190394628 GCA_943590905.1 Sphaerophoria taeniata
GAAGTTCCTTACCGCTAAATCTTCTCGAGCTTATGAGTTATTGTTGTGTTGATGAGTTAATAATATTTTAATTATAAATGGTTGTTTAGTAAATAAGCGATACCTTTTATTTACCTTTAGGTTGTTAATTGTTTTTTCATTCAAGAAAAATTGAAGTTTAATTATTTTAAGCCCCTTACAGGTAGAACCCTTCGCCGGCGAGTGGCCGCAGCCCCAGGTATAGTAAGAAAAAATTACAGGTCGGTTTTAAGACGTTATCAATGATCAAAATGGTTAATCAAGGGAAAATCCAATACTTTTCTACTTTATTAAGTCCTCATAAAACTCCAATTACAAAAAAATTAAATTTATAAATTAAACCAATAAATTAAACTTAAAGTCCAGATTTGAAAAAAAATAAAGATTTTTTTAGAAAAGAGTGGTTTTGGTTTTTTTTTTAATTTCTCAAAAACGAAAAGACATTTTTGCATCCGGTTTTCTGTTTTCGACTAAAAATTAACAAAGACATTGAATTTTTAAAACAAAATTAGTACTTAATTACATAAAATTTTGAAAAAAATTAGTTCAAAAATGTTTTTTTTTGCTTTTTTTTTTTGAAAATTTTGAGTTTGAAAATTTATTTTTTTTAAACTATTCATTAAAACAATTTAATTTAAAAAGAAAGTGAAAGAAGAAGTTTTTGGCTTTTCAGAAAGGTGTTGTAAACGAAGCCGTTGATTTTTAATATTTTTTTTAACAAAATAAGTCAATTTTTCAGAAAATTGCCCCTCCCGGCTAAACGGGGGGGAATAGACCCCCCCTCCCATACGATTTTTTTCTTGTCTTAATTCAACCTACACGCTCTAGCTTTTTGGCACAACGCTCGTGAATCACCCTGTATAATTTTTATAAAAATACCTAATTGGAAATAACAATTCTGTCTCACATGTTTACCCACATATATATCTAATCTATATCCTATGTCAGCCGAACACTTATCACTTATCGCACTATTTTTTTAGAGCTGCCCAGTGCGCATTTATATTTTGCCTTGGGAATATAATTTCTTCAAAATATATTCTCAACCGACCGGGTCTTCTCTCCGATCCGATATTTTGCCGACCTATTATTTTGTGTATTTTCCCTTCTGGAAAATATACTAACTGGAGTAATTGTTGCTCGACCGTTTATTTCATAATCTTTATTGTGAACAGGAGTCTGATTTTGACTATACTCGGTTTATTCTTTGACCCACACCTTCCGTGCGTATCAAAGACAGGGCGAAAGCCATCGTTTATTCAGTGGTAACACTGACGGGTCTACCACTAAATGTCGAATGCAAATATCCCGAAAACAAAAATCTCGAAAAAAAAATATCCCGATTGCCAAAATCTCGAAAAAATAAACAATTTTTCAGATAATGGTTCAATTAGTTAGTTTGTTAAGATAAAAATAAAGGTTGTGTTTTTTTGTTCATTTGGGATAAATTATTCATGGAAGAATAGAAAAGGAAAGTTTTGTTAAACAGTAAGATGAAAACTTTAGTCTACAAATGCGAATGCTCAAATGCTTAAGCTAAGTATACACGATTGGAAGATCTTCCAATATTGGCCGAAATGTCAAATGTCTTCCAACAGCAACCAATGAGCTTTCAATTGCCAATTTTCTATCAAATGAAAATTTTCTGTTTATACGGTTGGAAAATTTTATCCAAAAATTAATCAATTTATTGGAAGAAAATTGGCTGTCAATTGTCGACAATTTTTTGTCATCCAATTAAATATTGCCTGTTTAAACGATTGGAAGGCTTAAGAGAACAAAAAATTGGTAGACTCATTGGAAGACAATTTTTTTGACAAATGATAGAAAATATGAAACACAATTTGAGGGCAAGGATATGCAAGGAGAATTGAAATCATACTTTTTCGAAAAAGATGATTGAATTGCAAAAAATAAAAAAATATTTAAATAAATAATGAAGATAAAATCTCTAAGTTCAGACCTAACTAATTGCTTTGGAATTGCATTTAACTCAGATGCAACATACTCTTCAAAAATTCAATTTGTTGCTGTCGGTGCATATTTTTTCCATCAAATCTACCGATATTTTTCTAATAACATGTTTTTCCTCCAATGAAGATTAAGGTGTTCAAAATGCAACACTTCTGGGTCATTTTCTCCATGTGTTGAAAAACATGTTGTGTCTTGTCCGCCTAATTTTTTAAGAAAAGACCAATCTTACACGACTTTAAAAATTAGTAAAAAGCCAAACCAACAAAATTTAACAATTCGTAGATTCGGTCGACTGCAGAAGCTAGCTGTTTTTTCTAACAACATAGGCTTGGAAAACTTGCAAGAGATCGTCGTCGATTGTTCCGTGGCCCATTTGGCCTTACATTCGTTGATGACGTCCCCAACCAAAGTCAAGCCAAACTGTGTTTTTATACTCTGCACAACCTGCATTTAAAAAACATCACTCGGTCTCGATCTCCCGAAAAAGCTGTAAAATAACGTCATGCGCCCAATCCTTCTCATCTTCTTTCCCATTTTGAGCAACTCATTACCATTTCATCCATTCTTGTTGTTAAAAAAACTTAATACTTTTTCCAATTCCTCTGAACTACAACTGAAAAATTGTCTTCCAATTAAAAATTGAACGAAGTTGTTGGATAGAATTTTATCCAATGACCAATTAGTCGATAAACGTCCAATTTTTTGAAAATTCGAAAAATTGTTTGTTTACAAACGTTCACACGATTGGAAGAAGTACGCCAATTTTTTGATAGAAAATTGGAAGAAAATTGGCTTTCAATTTTTTTTCTGTCAGTTTTGAGACAAAAAATTGGGTGTTTATATGATTGAAAGAAAATTGGTGAAAATTTGTTTTGAAAAATCTGCCAATATTGGAAGATCTTCCAATCGTGTATACTTAGCTTTAGCTTTTTTAACTCAGTGAAATTCGTGACCATTGAAAATTCAATTTTCCGAAAGTAAAAAGCAAATCGGGAAATGGTTTGACAGAAACTAGATAGGTACAATAAACCAGAAATATATGTATTTTCAGTCTTTGGTATTGTGCAGTCCAAACAGAGAGATCTTACCAAGAACTCAAAACAAAGTTAAGTCTTAGCATAGAAGACTTAAGACTTTAGTTGGTAAGCCGCACGTCTCGGCCTGTACAAGCTGATTCATGTTTTAGTGCAGGAGTCGGTTCAGGGAAAATGTAAGGTAATAAAACTTTAAATGGGGGAAGAATTTAATATGAGGCGGGAGTATGCCACGAATTTTTACTATAATGGAAAAAAAAGAAAAGCTTTATCGGTCTCTTAAGAAGCTTAGCTCAAAACACTTTTTGTTAATGAAATATTTCGTTGAATTTTGTGGAATTTAGTAAAGTTTTGTTGTTTTGTTAAAAGAAAGAATAAATAAAATAATGAATTTAATTACAAACACATGTTTTCTTTCAGAAATATAATTAAAATAGAGGGTCTACCACGATATCTAGAAATCAATTATCTAGAAAGTAAAAATCTCGAATATGAAAATCTCGAATATGAAAATCTCGAAAACAAAAATCTAGAATGGAAAAAATCTCGAAAACAAAAATCTAGAAAAAAAAATATCGAAATGCCAAAATCTAGAACAAAAAAAAATCTCGAATGCAAAAATCTAGAATGTATGTTTGAATTTTTGAGACAATGTTTAAAATTCGCCGCGAATTTTGTATATAGAATACTTCCTTATATCTGAATATATCTCAAACAAAATGCAAACTTTTGACAGATGTGATTTTAATTTCAAAGCTATTGTTTTTGTTTAAAGTTGTTCAGTTCTTGAGTTCTTGGTCACAAAAATATGCAATGTTTTATATTTTCCTTACGCAAAAAATATTCTTCTTTTTCTTTTCTTATATTGTTGAAATTTGGTCAATAAAAACTGAAAAACTGTAATTTGCAACTATTTGGTTACACAGTCAATAAAAAACATTTTTGTTTTCTTATCATTTGGAAATGTTTCTTAGTAACCGTTGGTTAAACAGTTCAAAGCTAACTGTATGACAGAATGACTTTATAAGTTGATTTTTGTTAACCTTAATACCACCTTTCCCACTTTTATTTTGAGATTGTTGATCGTAGTGCCCGTGTCGTAGTAGTTATGTACGTTGACTGTTACGCAGACCGCGTGGGTTCGAATCCTGCTCGTGCCCATAGTTTTTATTTCATCTTTCACAGATAATGCCTCTTGCGAAGAACTAACAACACTTCCAAGAGTATCAGAGTACTAGAGAATTTTTGATGAGAGTGAGCCATTTAGGCCTTGGCTCTTCAAGAGCTGTCGCGCCACTCTATGTATTTAGTTAATTTTTTGTTGAGAAATTCAGTGGATAATCGATGGTTTGCAAGGACTTAAGAGAATTTGCATACCTATATCTATTCTTAACTTAACAATCGGCTAACAAATTATAAAAAAAAGGTTAGGGTAGAAAATTGGTAAGTCTAAGTATCACTCGAGAACTCTTTTTCAGACCACAGATGGATACTTTTCAATAAAGGTCTCACAGTAGAGCCCCTGACACCTTTTAGAAATCCAAAAAGAAATGACTGGACCAAATTCGGTCGTACAGTCAAGTCCAAACTAAAGGCCCTATTATGGATCACAACTCAACTTAGTTGAGTTGTAATCAAGACAACTCAACTTGAAGACAACTGCAAAAAAAAATCGTATTATGGAACACAACTTTTTTCAGTTGAGTAGACCAAATATGTTGCATACTTTTCTGTGCTTGTTGTCTGTCAAAATCAGCTGTGTAAAGTAAAATAAATATTTCAATGTTTTGATCTGATGATGTTTTGATTTGATGAAATGATCATGATGTCAATGATGTTGTCCATGGAGTAACTGAATCAGGAGCAAGAGAAATCAGAAACAACATAATGAATTCATTTTAGTTAAAGTGTTTTTAATTTGCATAAAAACTGTAAAAACAAAAAAAGAAACAAAAACTTCAATAAAAAAAGTTCTCATAAAAACAAAAATAATAATACAAAATTCACAGCATTTGAAATCTTAAAACTAAAACAAAAGAAAAATTTAACTCTTTAAAAAGGCTATTTTGACATGCTTCTTTGAAGTTCCAGGATTTCTATTTTCCTTTTCTTAAGCTGCACATTCAAAGCATGGAGCTCCGAAGCTTCTTCACATTTTTTATTTTTTAACTCCATGGATGTTTTCTTAATTTCCAGCATTTGTTTGTTTAAACTATAGTTTTTGTAGTTTGTGTTTTCAATTGTCTTCAACAGATGAAGAATTTGGGTATGGTTTTCAGTCTGAGTTTTAAGATACCCAATTCTTTCTTCCTCAATTGACTGCAACGGCTTTCTCTTCTTGGCTTTCCTTGAGAATGATGTGGATGCTGAGACGTTTTCCAATTCATCTTCAGGTGGTGAAAAGTTATCATCGTCACCGTTGCTGCCCAGATGAGGTGAGGTTGAGGATCCTAAACCACTTAGTCCAAATGTGGTGCCTGTTGGATTGACTGATTTTTGTAGTTCAATCAACCCAACCACGCTCTCTTCCAATGTGGTTAAACTTATATGTTGCGATGGACCACCCCCTGTGGTTTTCAAATTTTGTTTGTTGTTGGCAAGTTTTCTTTTTAAATTCCCCTTGTAATGAATCCAGACCTGTATATGTGTATCTATTTTGTAATTTTTTTTTTGGCTTTTTCATTCAGTTAAACTTACCCTTTGCCATTCTTTTGCTGTTCTTGATGGTGGTCCAATACTGTTCAGTTGAACAGCTACATTTTCCCATTCTTCCTCTTGAGTTTTTTTTGTCGAACCGAATTGTCCTTTGCCTCTGGCCAGCTCAGGTTTCTGCTGCAAAATCTCAACCAACCTCTCGAATTGGGCAGGTTTTGTGATTTTTAGTCTAAAAAAATTATTTTCTTGCAAACGTTTATATTATTATTTGTAAAACTTACATTTTTTTCTCCATTTTCACAATCGAATTGCTTTTGCATTCGCTGTTGGTACGTTCCGTTATTTTTTTGTACACACAAATGCACTACACAACCGGTAAATAACAGTTGTTGAATTTTGACAACAATCACAACTTAGAGACAACTGAACTGGCTTACCTAATACCCCGAACACACTTAAAAAGTCAACCATTTTTTTTTAACTCAATTGAAAGAACGATTGGCGTGATCAAAAGTTTCACGTGCCTTCTATCTGCTTTTGGTTTGGTTTCTGCTGTAGAATTTCAATCAACCTCTCGAATTTGGCAGGTTTTGTGATTTTTAGACTAAAAAAATTTTTTGCTTGCAAATGTTTTGATTATTTTTTCTTAAAATTGCATTTTTTTTCTCCATTTTCTCAATAAAAACAAAAAAAAAATTTTTTTTGAACACAAAAATACACTACACAACTGGTTAATAGCAGTTGTCTAATTTTGCCAACAATCTCAACTGAGAGACAACTCAACTGGCTTACATAATACCCCGAACACAACTAAAAAGTCAACCATTTTTTAGTTGACTACTGGTTGACTGGTGGTTGACTTGTGAGAGTCAACTAGTTGTGATCGGTAATACCGATTGCCGGATTACAACTCAACTTTGTTCTTAGTTGTCTTACATAATAGGGCCTTAAAGAAGGTTCTGGAACTCAACTTTTCTACAGAGTTAAACTCCGCAGTTGATACCCTCGAAAAGGCATTAAACACGGCTAACAAAGCATCTTGCTACATTAGGCGCAGTAAGAAATCACTCCCACCATGCTGGAATGAGGAACTTTCGAATCTCAGACAGATTGCAAGAACCTCTTTCAATGCTAGCATAGCAAGCAAACAATTGCTACCTTACAAAGACTGTCTAAAGAAATACAAAAAAGCCATCTCTCTAGGCAAAAAAGAATTATGGAAAAACTACTGTGAATCCATTGATAACATTAGTGAATCATCCAGACTTCGTAGAATCCTATCAAAAGACCACTTCTGTCCTAAAGAAGGAAGATGGCACTTGGACAGTAAATTCTTCTATGGCTAAGTGTATTTTTCTTCAACTGCTTAGCACTGACTCACGTACCTGAATCCTGGAGAAGGGTCAAGGTGGTCTTCATTCCCAAGATTGGTAGAAGAGGCTACGAAACACCCAAGTATTTCAAAACACTGGAAAGACTATTGGACGAGCACATCAGAGCTAGTCTTGTTAATAATCCTCTATCTGAATCTCAACATGCCTACGTACAGTGGAGAGATCTCTATAGTACGAAGAATACACCCTCGCCACCTTTATTGACGTAAAAGGAGCCTTCAAAAATGTGCTCGCAGAAGCTATCAGAGTAGGACTATCCAAATTAGATTTGGAAGAGCATATTATTAACTGGATTGTCTTCATGCTCCGAACCAGAGTCATTCAAGGATCGATGGGTAACAGCCAACTCACTAGATTTACGGAAAGAGGAAAGGCGGGGTTCTATCTTCTCTCCTGTGGCTACTAGTCTTGAACGAAATCCTATGCAATGTTGATAAAAGTGGAGTTAAGGTAGTAGCGTATGCCGACTGACGATCTGGTGCTGATGTCCTCGAGGTTTTGCCCGACAGTACTCAGTGAAAACATGGAAACAGCTCTTAAAAAAGTTAGCAAATGGGCCACTAGATGTGGTAGGTAGTTCATCATAATTTTTCATAAAAAAGACTAATTAAGCTTGTTTTACGGACATTCGCAGTAAAATCACCGCTAGCACTACCTATCGTCACTACTTTCGTTGTCATTCCAACTTTGGGTTTCGAATCGAATCCCGTGTTTTGGGTCATTTTTATTTTTTATTTTATTTTTATTTTTTTTATTTAGCTTAATCCAAGCTTTGACTTAATTTAAAATTAACACTACCTTAAAACTAAGTTTTTTTTTTTTTTTTTTTTTTTTTTTTTTTTTTTTTTTTTTTTTTTTTTTTTTTTTTTGTTCTTGTTATCGATTTCAAAAGTTAAATCGTGTGGGCCCTTAGGCCCACTTAAAAGCTCTTTATTGGACAAGAACCAAAACAATTTATTTTTTTCTTTTTTATTTTTCTTCTTATAACTAACTAAAGTTAAGGAGGTAGAGGGGTAGGGTCTCAAGGAAGCGGGTAAAAGTAAAGGGTATTTTTTAGTTGGGATTTAGAGATGTTGAAATCAAATACAGAAGTTGCAGCATTACAGTGACGAAGAATTCTGGACATTGGTTCAAAGTACCCGTAGTTTGTGCGGTGATGAGGAATATAAAAAAGAGAGACTGATCGCACGTTCCGAGGGTTAGTGTTGAGTTGGATTTTACTCAGGAGTGTCGGAGAATCTATATTGCCCAACAACAATTGCTGAGCAAACAATAAATCGGCGATTTTCCGTCTTGTACTTAGGGGTTGCAAGCCTATCAGCTTTAGTCGGTCGGTGTAAGAAGGCAAATTGGAAGGATCTTCCCATTGGATGCCTCGAAGGGCAAATCGAATGAAACGTTTTTGAACGCTTTCAATTCGAACCGAATGGAGTTCATAGAAAGGGGACCAAACTTGGCATGCGTATTCAAGATGAGGTCGGACTAAGGAAACATAAAGGGATTTTGTGACATAGGGATTCGAAAATTCCTTAGACCATCGCTTAATAAAACCAAGAGACCTATTAGCTTTATTAATAATTTGGTCGAAGTGGGAATGGAAATTCAAGTCTTTATCAAACATTAACCCGAGATCTCTTACAGAATCGACTTTGTTAATGGCGTCATTAACCAAACAGTATATTCTATGAGTTGGGTTTTGCTTCCGCGAGAAGGTAATTTGCTTACATTTATTTATATTTAATTCAAGGAAGTTATGAGAGCACCAAGCAGAGAAGATATTCAGGTCGTTTTGTAACAATGAGGAATCCGCTGGAGTTGAGATAATTTTAAAAATTTTCTTATCATCGGCGAACATTAGGATATCTGAATGTTTTAATATAAAACAAACATCATTTACAGATAAGACAAAGAGAAGGGGACCTAGGTGACTACCTTGTGGAACCCCAGAAGTAGCATGAATTGGACTGGAGACAGAATTACGGAAGATGACTCTATAAGTTCTATTCTCAAGGTAGGAGCTAATCCAGTTTATAAAAATTGGTGGAAAACCAAGAGCTTTGAGTTTGAGATAGATTATCTTGTGAGATATTTTATCAAAGGCTTTGCTGTAGTCAGTGTATACAACATCAACTTCATAGCCATTTTCAAGGGCTGATAAAACATTTGATACAAATTCAATTAAGTTGGTCGTGGTGGATCTTCCTTTAAGAAATCCATGTTGATCGGGAGAGAATATGGGTTTACAATGAAAATAAACTGAATCGTAAACTAAGCTTTCAAAAAGTTTAGGGATACCTACGGTGACCATATTTCTGGGAGCAAAACCCGGGACAAAAAATAAACAAATTGAAAACGTAGAAAAACAATGTATTTTTGGAGTTTACTCCTTTAGGATCGATTCATATAGAGAACTAGACCCCGGTATGAAAAATTTACCTATGGTAGTAAAATAAAATGTTGAGAAAAAGCGTTACCAAAAAAGTGAGGGGTTAGGCATATTTTAACTTTTTATAATTTAATTTTTAATTTCTAAAAAGATAGTCTGGAGGCTTAGAAAGGTTATTTTTTAACGCAGTAAAAGGGGTTGAGAGGGTTGCAAGGAGTTGAAATACTAGGTCAAAGTTTGTATAATTCTTGGTAAGGCTAGAAGTTTGAAAGTTATGGTAATGGATTTTGATTAAACATAAAGAAATACGACATTCAAAGTTTTAAAAAATTTTACGATGAAGGGGGTGAAAAAAGAGGATGAAAGTTTTTGCGCGATGTCGTCGCTATTTTATAAACAGCAACAACAACAGATCGCACAAAGATTTCAACCTAGAACTGTGAAATTTTCGCACATGGTAAAGAATTTCATGCTCTTCAATTTATGTTACTTTTATTATAACGGTTACTAATACTTATAATATTTGTATGTTCAAATACGGGACTAATAACTTAACCCGGGACACTTGTAGGTCCCGGGTTTCCTTTAAAAAAATCCGGGACGGGCTATTGAAATACGGGACAGTCCCGGGAAAACCGGGACGGATGGTCAGCGTAGGGATACCAGAAAGTTTAGCAATTGGTCTATAATTATTAACTTCGGTTTTATTGCCTTGTTTATGGATCGGAAATATGTAAGAATCTTTCCATATCTGGGGAAATATACCTTTAGAAAGAGAAAGTCTAAACAGAGCAGCTAGGGGCTTTGATAAAGCATGCATACATTTTTTTAGGACAACAGATGGGATGCCATCGGGCCCGGGACTAAAGTTTTCTTTAAGGCTTTCAATTTTGGCAAGAACCATTTCCTCAGTTATTGTAAATGATGAAAGAGAGGTCTGAGTGCAACCTTCTAAATAACGAAAGTAGCAAGGATCGGGGTCATGATGGTGTTCGGTATAAGATTGGCTGCAGTATTCGGCAAAAAGATTAGTTATTGTAGTCGGATCTGAAGAAGAGATATTTCGGAAACTTAAAGACGGTGGAAACCCATCGGATTTCCGTTTAACATTTATGAATTTGAAGAAACTCCTCGCATCAGAGAGAACGTTGTTTTCCATTTGGTTAAGGTAGAGCTTATAAAGATATTCATTCAATTCGGAGAAAGCATTATAAGCCCGAAGATAATTATTGTAGTCGGCGTCAGATTTAGACTGTAGAAACAATTTCCAAAGCTTATTACGTTTGTTCCTTAAACTACGGAGCTCTCTGTTATACCAAGGCGGTGAAGAGGTGAAATCTTTTCATTTCCGCCACATACCGCCATTTCCTTATTAAAGCTTGAAATTTATCCTGAGTGCCACCAGGGGCCGTAAATAAATCTGCTGATCCACTAGAGCTATTGCCTGCCGTGTAGTGCCACCTGCTGATCCCTCGGAAATAAAACGGTCGAGTTAGGAATTACCGATAAAGACGGCAAACAACAGACGAACGGAAAGAGGAACTAAAGCCCAGTAGCGGAAGCTCTACCACCGATAAAAGCAGCAAGTAACCGGTCATCCGTCAAGCGGAAACGAGAAACTAGATCCGCGCACTGGAAGTGACACTAGCGAATACCCGTTTTACAAAATTTCTGATAAATAAAGCAAAAATTGAATTATCTTCTATATTGTAGTTATAAAGTGTTTCCAATAAAGATTTGTTATTTTATTAGGTTCAGGAAGACCTATAATTGGAGTTTCGTGTTTTCTTAACGGATTGTACGACGATACGGACCAGAAGGTTAAGGTCCAGCGAATCGGGTTGCTTAGAAAGCCTTCGACACCATTCCCAAGGGACGATGAAGAAGCGGAAGCCCACGACCCAGGTGGCGCTCCCAAGTGAAAGAGTACCTCAATCAACTCAGAGGGCAACTTTGGAGACAGCTATCTGGGGACCGAGCTGGCTGGCGGAGACTGTTGGTAGACGCCACCTTAAGTGCAATTAATTGCAGGATATAGCGGCAGGAGATGCTGACAGAATAAGAATAGCATAGACCAGGACGCCTGGTCGACAATCTAGATAAGTGTAAAAACTGGTTGAAAGAGGCCCGAAACGTATCTCGGTTGTGGGGCAGGCCGAAGATGTCAAATGTCAAGTGACACTTTCGGTGTGTTTTTAATTGATTTGAGAGAAAGTGCACCTGAACGGTAGTTTGTCGCAAGCTTAGAAGTCATCTCGAGTCCGGCAAAAGCCATTTCCACTTGCCATCAAATATTCAAACCTGACAAATCAGTGGGCAATTAATTCAAAGGTAAATTTTCATTTAATTTATTTTTATCTCAATCTCAAGACAGTCAATTCCACCTTCCCACCTTTGAACTTTGACTCAACAAATTGACCAGAGAAAGACCAACTGCACCTTCTGCTTAATTGCTTCTGTTTCCTTGAAAGCAGCAATTCGCATATAAAATTTATCACCACACCACCGACCGTGGTCGCCGAGATGCACGACGCACGTCGACGGCAAAGAATGATTATCACGAGCACGACATCAACCCAACTACTAGTTGGTTGCAGCAGCAAGAAAAACACAATCAATTTTATTGATTAAATCGCCAAACTACTCGAGTACTGAATTGATGTAAATCTATTTTCAAATTGATCTCATTCATTGTTTTCGGGTTCTAATGAACGCGATAGGAATTCCAGAAATTGATTCCATCAAAAACGAACAAATTGCACAGAGAACAAACTAAAAATAGCTATCCGCATTTGTCTTCCCATTGGAAAAGGAATAAAGTGGATTTGATCACAGCCCCTTGAATTTTAAGTAAAACAACAAATTTCATGCTGATTGCTGTTCCCTGACTTCCGAGTTCCTGGATAAGATTATAAGATTCGTCTTATCCGTCTCTAAGCCATTCACATATCTGTACACATATTTTGTTTTCTACTTTTTGCCGTTTATCGTCGTACTCAAGAGCACCTCTCCCTGAACCCTGCCTCTCGACAAGGATTATGAATTAGCAAGAGCGCAATTGATTTTTGCATCTTGCCAGCTACATTCTTCCTTGATTTTTTCATTCACGAATAGAATCGTTTTCAAGGATTAAAAATAAAAAAAACAAAGGAAAACTTAAGATTTTATTTTTAGTCAAAATCAAGTGTTACCTTTTTGGTTAGAGAATTTTCCTTGAGCAGCTTGCAGGGTTTTTCTTTTGTATTTTCCTTTTCTCGGGGGTTATTATTATCCGTGTTTATGTTAGGCAATAGAAAATTTATTTATTTTTCGTCTCCCACCTTCCACTGTGTTGTGTTACGCACAAGTCACACCAAATGAAAACGAAGACTGGTTCTAATCAAATTGTTTTGACTAGAGTTAAAACCGATTAAATAATTAGACCTTTAATTGAATTGCATGATACACTTTTTCATTATTATTAATTATGATTTTACGGCAGAAAATTGGATGGTTTTGGGCGGTGGAGCAAGGTGTAGGCGATGGGTACGATGACGACCACAACGACGACGAAGAATTCGATTGCATGATGATGAATTACATGTGTTAAAAAGCAAGACGAAAATTGTTTAGGTTAGGAGAATGTCGTATGTATTACACGGATGAATTTTAAACTTTTTGTATTTCAGTATTTTTAATTTATAAATATTTGTATTTGCATTTGACGAGCAAAATTCACGGAGCACGAACCAACACGATTGAGAAATTCATGGACTTTGCTGTTTTTTTACTGCACATCCCTACCAACTGACGTTTGCGTTTGAGAATTTTTTGACATTTCGATTGTTTTTTTTTTGCATTCCATTTCCAGTTTCCAAGATCCAATAAGAGCATTCTAGTACAATATTGATTGGTAGAGATGGGAGTAATGTATTTATTCTGTTACAGTATTTTTGTATGGTGGTAATGTAGTATGGCAGTTACGTTTGAAATTGTTGTTTCTTGTATTTAGGCCGTGTGCGAATTCAGTTAAAAATGGGTTAAAACTTGACGTTTGGTTAAATTTTGACACTTCGCATTATTTGACTAGCTGCTGAGCAGGTTAAAATATGACAGTAGTGGTTAAAAATTTATCCATTTTTATTTTTTAACCACAATTCATCCAATTCGCACACGGCCTTAAAAACGTAAGAGCTGAACAAAATGCATGGCTCGTCTCTCGGCGATAAAAATGAGTCCTGAAACTTGTATGGATTCGCGCGACAGAGTGTAATTTTTCAGGTTTCTCGCGCGACGTGTTTGACTTTTCCATACAATTTTCGACTGCACTATGCTCTTAAAAGAGGTCGCTCGTCGGGCGACGAAAATGACAGCTGAAATTTGTATAGATTCACGGGACAAAGTTGAACATTTTTTCAATTTTGTCGTGCCACGAGTTTGACATTTCCAAACAAAGTTCAGCTATCAATGGGTTTGTTCGATGTGGACTCTAGGTCGGTCTGTGGAGCTCTGATTTCGCACTGAGCTGTTCAATGTCTCTCTTTTTTCGCCCCGATGCATTTTCACCATAGATATAATATAATGGATGCGGTAGCACTTCATACAAGTGGAGTCGTCACATCAAATTTTGAGATAGAAGATCTAAAAGGGCTATACCTTTCTCTCTCTGAGCTTCTCGCTGATTGGCTATAAGGTGGAATGGACAGAGTAAAAAAAATAAAGGAAACGTCAAAATCAAAATTGTTGTTGTCTTACAAAGCAGCTCAGAGAGAGAAAGGCAACCCTTTAAGATCTTCTTTCTCAAAATTTGATGTAACACGTTTTAGGCTAGCTTGCGTGCTCTATTATATTACCTCTATGCTTTCCACCGTGTTCAATGTGTATTCGCACCGAGAGCGCTCTGAATCACCCCAAGTTTTTTTCGGGGCGAGAATTTCGGAGCTGTTCGAATCAGTTGTTGCAATTTAACAAAGGGAAAAACAGAGCACTACTAATGCGTTCGATGTGAAACCAAACCTTGAGAAAATGTTCAGTCTTTTGACAACTCCGTTCAGTGTAGTGATAAACACCGAAGTGATCTGGGGCTGGTTACATCGAACGAACCTATTTTCTTCTTCGAGTGACAGGTGACGCCGCGCCGGCCGGCAACGCATTCTTTTCAGCTCTTTTATGTCACGCATTCTATGCATTGGTCTTTTTTTGAAGTTTCTTCTTCTACATCCAATCATGTATGTGTCATTCTTCGGACGATTCATAACGAAAGAGTTCTGCTCTTCTTAGAAGCACTCCGTCTGTTAACGTCAGTCCAATGGAATGGTTTCAGAAGACTTCTGGGACTCTTCCGAATGCTTCTGCACGACCAATGGAAAACGACATCACCAACCGTTAATATAGGATATAGAGAGTTTTTTTTTCGAATTGCTGTTGAGGCCGATGATGTTAACCGTAAAATGGATAAACTGCTCTATGAATTTCGAGAAAACAAAGTTTGTTTCTGGTGTGAAATGATTTTTAATGCCAAACTGTTCATGAACTCGAATAGGACCCATGTTCAGTTAATTAGGTGATAACTGTGCCCCGGTTCTGTAACTTACGAATCGTTAAAATCAGTCGTTAAACGCTGCGAATTGAAACATATTGAAAATTAACGATGTGTTCTGTGCCCCGGTTCTGTAACTTACGAATCGTTAAAATCAGTCGTTAAACGCTGCGAATTGAAACACATTGAAAATTAACGATGTGTTCTGTTTCTGTAACTTTGACAATCGTTAATTTTAACTACCGGAACAGATCTAAAAGAAACACTGGAAGGATTTCGTTAAATTGCGTTCTGTAACTGTTCAAATCGTTAATTTGACTGCTTTTAGCTGTCAATTTATCTCACTGGCCTTTAGGAGGCGAGATAAGTTTGTTTGAGATAAAAGCAAGTCGCAAATGATTTTTTTATCAGATTTAATTGATTTTTTTAGGTTTGTGTGTGAAAGCAATCAAATATTTTTGATTTAAAAAAAACCCTAACAAATATATTTGTCAAATTTCAAACTTTTAAAAACATTTTATTTTCAGAAAATGGCCAAACGACGACGAAAACTCCGTTCTCTACCGCCAAGCATTCAAGCTGAAGGACCATCGCAACAACGCATTGAACAACAGCGCCAAGCAGCACAATCGGCCAACCCAAACGATCCAGTTATTTGTAAGTGCTTTTGGATAGGATTAAAATTAATTGAGATTCCTTTACATCAATGCTAACAAAACCCACTTTTCAATTTGCAGATGGTATCGAGGAACATGGCGAAGAACGCAGCGAAGCCGATGCTGACGAAGAAACTCGTCAATTTATTGAAATCTTCGATCATGCTTATGCTCCCGACCAGCCACGCTCAACAGCTAGTGACCGCCGTTTGGACGGAGTTCCTCATCGACAAATCGTTTGCAAAGTGATTCTCGATTGCTTTTAGTCGATCAACAATATTGTACATCACACACATGTAACAACTCCGATGATAACCAAAATGAACTCTTCAATCAAGATGGTGCTTAGAGTTTCTATCCCCTGGAACTTCTTTCTATATCATTTGTTCTTATTTTCAGCCCTTCATTGGTGGCTGGAGGAAGCCAAACATTCCGATATGGAATCCCAGCCTGATATTTGTCTAACTGTGGCTCATCAATTAATTCCTGTGTTGCAGGAATTACGAGCCAAAACAAAGCGCAGAAAGAGGAAGACAGCTTCAACTACAACCCCAGCTGGTGGTGCAGCTGATGAATCTGCACCCAAAGGTCAAGGGCCCGAAGCGAGTGGAATGAGTACGCCCAGTGTCAGGATCTCAACACCAGCAACACAAAATACTTCATCGTCGCCAAGCAATAGAAGAAGTGCAATTCCGATTTTGCTGCGAAGAAATTCAGATTCGCGCGATGCAAACTGAGCTTCGGATGCCACTGATCCTGCAGTCGAGTTAAATGCTCTTAATGATGAGGATAACCAGGAAACTGAAACAAGTTAGTAGCACTCGAATAGCTTGTAAATTGGTTTTATACATTTTGAATTTGTTTGTGATTAGGCGGCGCAAGAAATTTAAGTGCAACTCAAGACAACGCTGAAGGAGTGTATCTTGTCACAAGCCCTAATGCTGCCACAGGTACGTAGTTGAGGATTCACTTCGTTAGCCGTCCATAAAATCATTTCTTTCAGAACCGGAAGCTGCTGAGGACGAAAGTGGCGATGATTCTAACTCAGACGCTGAATCTCTTACACCACAAGAAACTACTTCAGGCCGTCATCGTCAGTCCAACCAGAGATTGAGTATGGCGACAACATTGGATTTACCATTCATTTTTAATATGATTTTTTCTTTTACATAGGCTCAAGCATGCGTCAGCGAATTACCGAAGAAATGGCTGAAGCTGCTTTGGTACCATTACCAGACGAATACGACGAAGATGAAGATGATGACGATGGGGAAGAGGAGGAGGACGCTGATGCCGATGAACCCCAAGATCAGGAAGATAATAAAGACGATAACGAAGAAGATGAAGAACTCAACGTAGAAGATGTTATCATGGACTTTGATGTTGAAATACAAAACGTCTTATCAGAGGTATTGAAGCAAAGAGACCTTCTGGTGAATTAGTGAAAGCTTACCCTTTTCTTTTGTAGTTTTGAGCACCAGCTACACAGGATATTGGTGGTGAGGCTGCACCGCAAAATTATTCGACCTCTCCCCAAAGCGCAACTGAAACGACAAGCTCAGATCCCTCAGAACGTACTACTAAAACTAATCCGACCGAACCCTCAGACGCGGATGGTGCTACGGCTGCAACTTCCACATCGGCTAATGAAACAGCTGATGCCGCAACAGCATCAACCTCTGCAACGACCGACAGTGCATTAACATCTACTGCAACTGAAGAAGGTGACGCAGCATTGTCTTCATCAAACCCAACAGGTTCTGCCACAGCATCAACCACTGCAGAAATCAGCCCCGAGGTTCTCCTAGTTTTGGGTGACCTTCAAGTACCCGAATCTCACCGAGATGGATGAAAAGGTTATGGAGATTATAACCATATCCGCTGTAGACGGAGATGGTTCTACTCCTGAAATTTAATTATACGAATGTCTTTTTGCTTTATATTATTGCAAATAAAAGTGAATTTTTGTTTGCATGTCCGGTATGGACTCCTAAACGGCCCAACAGATGTTTGTTTTTTTCTGTAGAGAATTTCTTGTTCCAGAATGGCTTATCGAATGGAAAAATAGAAAGTTTTTGGTGCAAAACTCGAAAAATGCATTGGCTTCCAAAATTAAAAATTGCATGGAATGGTAGGTGCACACGTTTTCAAATGCCTTAGGCTGTTTTGACAGGAAAGTTCTTCGGGTCATCTTTGGCCCAGTGTGCATTGATGGGAAATGGAGAAGAAGATACAACAGAGAACTTTACGGGTTGTTCAACGACGTGGACCTAGCCAGAAGGGTCAAGGTCCAGAGACTCAGATGGCTCAGTCATTTAGAGCCCATAGACACCAATGTTCCGGCCCGGAAAGCCTTCGACACTATTCCCGAGGGATGTAGAAGGACAGGAAGACCGCCATTCAGGTAGCGCTAGGGACCGAGATGGCTGGCAAAGACTGTTGATTGAGGCCCAAGTCCACAACGGACTGTAGAGCCACCTGAAGTAAGTAAGCATGGTAACTGGTCTGATTATGCTCAGAAAATCAACAAGAGTTTACAATTATCTTCGAACCATCTCTCTTTTATTTGCTTGCTTTCTCAAAATACAAAAACAAAATAATTCCAGTCCATTGCGTTGGACCTCTCAGACTGCGAGGTTACACAGCAGTCTCACAAATAGCTTCCTCAAAAAACGGATGTCCAAAGCTTTTTGGGCTGATATCCTCTTGTGCGGATTCAAGTGCAACAGTGTCTCCTGCAATATCGGATCCTTTTCGAAATCATAAAAAGATGATCCACCCAATGTCGCAGCACATTCAACACACGAAACTGTACACGTTGGCGTATTCCTTGCAATAGCGTTTCCAATCTTCACGTTGGCAATATTTCCGAGTCAGGATAGTTCTCGCGTTCGCTTGCGAACTAAACACTCGGTATCGTCAATAATTGGACTTTCGATATTTTCTTGCTTTCCTGAACGGACAACAGCGTTTCCTTTTTATTTTTATTTTTTTCCTGCTTGATTTCAACGGCTTGGGCATCTGTGGAATGGCCTCTTCACTCGACACAGAGCTAGAACTCTCCGAGCTAGATGAGGAAGAAAAGAATCTTCTTCTTTTTTCGAGACTACTTTTTTGGGCTCGGTACTGTGGTGGCAGCAGCATTAGCTTATGAGGATATGCCTCGACACAGAGGTTGCACACAATTTGCGATGAGTTGGAAGAATGGATGCATCTTATGCTTTTTTTTGTACATTGCACAGACGAATGACTCTGAAAATAAAAGAAAAAATAAGTAAGGATGGGATAAATGACAGAGCTAACTTACTGTAAACTAAACATTCGGTATCGTCAATTAAACTTTCGATATTTTCTTGCTTTACTAAGACGACATCGTCCCCCATTATTGAAAGAAAAAAGAATAAAGAAAATTATTTTATTATAAATATTTTGTTATTTGAAAGAAATGTCAATTTTAACGATTTCCACTGGAAATTCCAGTTCAATTAACGACGCAAATTTGAGTTAACGATTGTAGTTACAGTGCCCCGGTTCTGTATCTCAGTCGTTAATTTAGCGAATCGTTAAAAAATGGAACAGATTGTTCCCTCGTTAACGATCCTGGAAAAGTTTGTGTTCTGTAACTACAATCGTTAACTCAAATTTGCGTCGTTAATTGAACTGGAATTTCCAGTGGAAATCGTTAAAATTTTTGACATTTCTTTCAAATAAAAATATTAATCAAA
Organism: Sphaerophoria taeniata; assembly: GCA_943590905.1. Classification (NCBI taxonomy): domain Eukaryota; kingdom Metazoa; phylum Arthropoda; class Insecta; order Diptera; family Syrphidae; genus Sphaerophoria; species Sphaerophoria taeniata. The sequence continues at coordinate 189,041,683 of OX016540.1, forward strand.
AAACAAAAACATTCATTGTTCAAAAAATTTTCAACACAAAAGCGATTGGATGGCCGACCTTATAATGGTTAATAAAAAATCTGTGTTAGATCGTATTTTGGATAGCATTTTATTGGCTTTGGAAAAGAAACATCCGCTGCGTTTGCCCAGTCGATATAGGTATACAAATTTGCCATTTCCGAAAATGTTATTGTTTTAGAAGAACGCGAAAGCGCTGGAGTTCCGCTTATAAAGGTAAATGATATCAAATGTTTTATGCAACAACTGCATTCAAATTCCATTTCTTTGACAGGGAGCTACGTTGTGTAAATTGATTGAACGTCCAAAGAACGTATCACATTTATGCAGAGCCAATGTTTGTTAGGACATTCCTAACAACCTATCGCTATTTAATATACCAGATTCAAGTTTAGTTTAACTCGAAGTGCCAGCAAGCGAACGCGAGAACAATCCTGACTCGGAAAAATTGCACAAGAAAAACTCTACACAATCATCCATCCTCGAAAACAAAGCGCTCACCATCATCAGATATCGCTGGCGATGTATAAGCACCGATTTGAATTTTCAGAACAATTTCGATCAGCAGCTGCTAGTGGAGAGCAACTCTCGCAATACACACCAGCTTGCCCAGCCGGATATCGATGAGATCGAGTTGTATGTGGACTGGACCCAAATCTGCAGGAATTGGGTTTGAAAATGGACGAAATGAAGGAAATCAATAAAAAAAATGAAACAAGAGAAGAAAGATGAGGTAAGTTCGGACATTTTATTTGAAATAAATTAAATTTGTGTATCATAGGAACTGGCTCGAAAACTTCAAGAAATGGAAAAACTCAGTGGGCTGACCCTTGAAGACCGTGGTCGTCTTCTGGCCATCGAAGCCCAGGACAAGGAGCTTGCAAAGATGTTACAATAAAGGGTAAATTATTATTTAAAATCAGTTCTCTGAATGAGATCTTGACAATTTTCTTTCAAATAGGAGAAGCAAAAGCCAAGAGAGCCAAAGAGAAAGCTCGCCTTTGAAAGTAAAAAGAAACAAACAGCATTCACAATGGTCCTCTTCTGAAGCCTGAAGAAATCGACCAAATCGATCTGGAAGCATATTCAAATCCCAAGGATTTAATTTCAAACCAAGGAATCCAGAATGACAGCTTTGCAGGAAGTAGTTTAAATTCAATAAGCTGCCTTTTGACATTTGTGGTTCGTCTTCTGATGTAGCTTCAAACGGACAATCTCCGATGAATGGATCCAATCACTCGTTCACCAGATCTGAACAAATACACAAAGCAATGGAAAAAAGTGCCCAAAGATCCTCATCACTCGCTTCCACAAAATCAGCAACAAACAAAAGCCAGGAAGCAGCAACAGCTTCAGCTAAATTCAAAGATTCCCGAAATCGAATCTTCAATGTTCATTGTAGCATTGGAAACGGGACATTCAGTACAGTGCTATTGGCGACACTGAAAAAAGACCAACATCTCCAGCAGAAGCAAAAAATACGCCATCAAACATCATGAGCCGACAAGCCATCCCGATCAAACGACGGCCGTCGATATCTGGGCTGTTGGAGTGTCTCGTCAGTTTATCCGTTCTTCAAGGCACCCGACGATTATGTTGCCTTGGCCGAAATGGTGACCATTTTCGGTGACAAAGCAATTCGAAAAACTGCCTTTGTCTCAGGACGCATCGTGACCATCAGTCACTGGACTTAGTCGCTCGACCTGCGAAAGCTCTTTGTACGTCTTCGAAATCACAGAAGAACAGGTTTATCCGCGGAACTAGAGGCTAAATATACGACGATTGTGCAGGGCACAATCATGGAGGTGTGCAAGAACTGCGAGAAATTGTTTTATGATTGCTTATGCAAAGAATCTTCATTCAACGGAGAAGAAATTCTGGAAAAAGATATTTTCCCAGCGAGTGCCTACGATTTGTTGTACAAGCTGTTGGATTTGAATCCGCACAAGTGGATATCAGCCCAAGAAGCCTTGGAGCATCCGTTTTTTGGGGAAACTATTTGTGAGACTGCTGTAGTGCTGTGTAACCTCGCAGTCTGAGAGGTTCAACGCAATGGACTGGAATTATTTTGTTTTTTTATTTTGAGAGAGCAAGCAAATAAAAGAAAGATGGTTCGGAGATAATTGTAAACTTTTGTTGATTTTCTGAGCATAATCAGACCAGTTACCATACTTACTTACTTTAGGTGGCTCTACAGTCTAAAACGATGTCGACAAGACCAGAACATTCCGCACCTCCGGAGACTTCCTCGACATCTCAATCACTCCGCCAAATCGCTTACCGTCCATGAGGCGTCAACGACCATACTAACAAAAAGCCAACAAATTCTAGATTTTACTTAAACTCATTTTTTATTTACAAGCTAAAAAAAAATAACTTCTCATGAATAAAAAAAATAAAACTCGGAACTTGGCTCGAAATAAAAAAAAGTTAAAAGAAGTCTTTTTCTTAATCTCTAGAGGAGGCGGCTCGCCCCTCTGTTTAGTTCCTATAGTACTGTTGTGGTTGAGCCTATTGGAGATTGCACCCGGTCGCTTGGATTTTTTCTTGCTCATCAGAGCCAAGTCGATTTCGAGACCGTTAGGTAGGACGGCTTTGTTTTGGTCGTAGTTTACGAATCCGCTATTGTCGAGCTCTTGACTTTCAGCATTACGGTTGTTTGGGTCGCACTTGATTCCTGTTTCGTAGTGGTATTCTCGTTTGGTGCCGTCCGGGTCGACGTAACCATAGGTTCCCCTAAAACGAAATCTGAGTAAAGGAAAGCTCTAATTTCGAAACTTAATTGTACTCACTTGGTGATGCAATCGTTTCCGATGACCTTCTCTTTGTTTGTGTGTCAAATCGTCCTGATTCTTAGCTGCTCCGAACATCACGACAGCCGGGCGGACTGAAAGTGGAGGAACTGGTAGAACAGTGACTATCATCCAATCGGGACGAGCGTACTTCGGGTCCATGCCAAGAATGAAGCACTCCTCGTCTACGATGTGCTTGAGAATTTCCCAAACACGCTCACCGGCAATAGCAATTTTCTTTTCCTATTAAACAAGAGAAAACGAGATGAGATTTAAGCATCGGATGAACCCATGCTAAAACTAACCTGTGAATCTTCGTTGACATGCTTCCATTCGGCAGTCAATTCGTGACCTGTACGACGAATCGAAGGCTGGTAATGACCGCAACCTCCGTGGCCTTGCTTCTTGCCCGGATCGGCTGGCTGACCATCTTTGGTCATGTCCATGTCTTCACTACCCTCGCACACAGTCTTGACCTTGCACAAGTCGTTCACATAAGCAAGTCGCTTGCGGGGTTGACCTTTAGATTTCATAACGATTTCTTTGATTTTGGGATTGTTGGGCGAGACCAACATTTTCGAACAGTAGAAGCAAACGCATCTCAGAATTTTAATAGTTTTTGTTATGAAGCCAATATGAAAAACTGGCTTCGCCAGATCAATGTGGCCAAAATGACCGGGACATTCCGTCATATTGCCGGCACAGGTCTGGCAACGAGATGTTCGATCAATGACGCCTTGGCGAGGATCCATAAGCCCGCCGAGTTTTGGACGGCCGCCTTCCATTGTTTCTGGGAACATTACACCCCCTTCAGTTACAGACATGCGACACAACTCTCGCATTTCACTTGGCAAAGCTGCCAAAAATGACGGATCAACGCCTTCGGGTACTTGAAGGTCACCCAAAACTAGGCGAACCTCGGGGCTGATTTCTGCAGTGGTCGATGCTGTGCCAGAACCTGTTGGGTTTGATGAAGACGATGCTGCGTCACCTTCTTCAGTTGCAGTAGATGTTAATGCACTGTCGGTCGTTGCAGAGGTTGATGTTGTTGCGGCATCAGCTGTTTCATTTGCCGATATGGAAGTTGCAGCCGTAGCACCATCCGCGTCTGAGGGTTCGGTCGGATTAGTTTCAGTGGTACGTTCTGAGGGATCGGAGCTTGTCGTTTCAGTTGCGCTTTGGGGAGTGGCCGAATAAGTTTGCGGTGCAGCCTCACCACCAATATCCTGTGTAGCTGGTGCTGAAAACTACAAAAGAAAAGGGTAAGCTTTCACTAATTCACAAGAAGGTCTCTTTGCTTCAATACCTGTGATAAGACGTTTTGTATTTCAACATCAAAGTCCATGATAACATCTTCTACGTTGAGTTCTTCATCTTCTTCGTTATCGTCTTCATTATCTTCCTGATCTTTGGGTTCATCGTCATCAGCGTCCTCCTCCTCTTCCCCATCGTCATCACCTTCATCTTCGTCGTATTCGTCTGATAATGATACCAAAGCAGCTTCAGCCATTTCTTCGGTAATTCGCTGACGCATTCTTGAGCCTAAGTAACAAAAAAAAATCATATTAAAAATGAAATTCCAAACCCAATGTTGTTGCAATACTCAATCTCTGGTTGGACTGACGATGACGGCCTGAAGTAGTTTGTGGTGTAAGAGATTCAGCGTCTGAGTTAGAATCATCGCCACTTTCGTCCTCAGCTTGAATGCTTCGCGGTAGAGAACGGAGTTTTCGTCGTCGTTTGGCCATTTTCTGAAAATAAAATGTTTTTTATAAAACTTGAAATTTGACAAATATATTTGTTAGGGTTTTTTTAAATCAAAAATATTTGATTGCTTTCGTCACAAACCTAAAAAATCAATTAAATCTGATAAAAAAATTATTTGCGACTTACTTTTATCTTCGTACAAACTTTTATCGCCACCTAAAGTCCCGTGAGATAATTTGACAGCTAAAAGCCGTCAAATTAACGATTTGAACAGTTACAGAACGCAATTTAACGAAATCCTTCCAGTGTTTCTTTTAGATCTGTTCCGGTAGTTAAAATTAACGATTGTCAAAGTTACAGAAACAGAACACATCGTTAATTTTCAATGTGTTTCAATTCGCAGCGTTTAACGACTGATTTTAACGATTCGTAAGTTACAGAACCGGGGCCCAGAACACAAACTTTTCCAGGATCGTTAACGAGGGAACAATCTGTTCCATTTTTTAACGATTCGCTAAATTAACGACTGAGATACAGAACCGGGGCACTGAATGAAAATTATCAATGACGAAAACCAATGAGAGCTATGCCCTGACCCTAACTTATGGAGTTTTCAATTGGCAATCTGGAATCTGAAACATTCTGGTTTTAAAATCAGTGCCCCGGTTCTGTAACTTACGAATCGTTAAAATCAGTCGTTAAACGCTGTGAATTGAAACATATTGAAAATTAACGATGTGTTTTGTTTCTGTAACTTTGACAATCGTTAATTTTAACTACCGGAACATATCTAAAAGAAACACTGGAAAGATTTCGTTAAATTGTGTTCTGTAACTGTTCAAATCGTTAATTTGATTAGAATTAACTGTCAAATCATCTCGCCGGACTTTATGTGGCGATATAAATTTTTATGAAGATAAAAGTAAGTTAAAAATGATTTTTTTATCAGATAAATTGATTTTAACCATTCCGTTTTTAGGTTTGTGACGAAAGCCGGAGTCTGGTGCACCAATATAGCAAAAAAATGTAAAATCTCTCAATCTCTCATACACCATAGCTCGCTACCGCCAGCAAGGAAGAAGAACAGCCAAAAGCAAGGACATAAAATGCTTCGAAATTATCCAAATCGGCTGTGAAGAAGAAGACACCATCAATTTTGGATGTTCTTCTCAAACTTGACTGTACAACGCGTTCGTTTGAATCGAGTTCCAAGGAGTCATGAGACTTGCCGAGTCTGTACGCATACAGATCCTCAATCTCATGAAGAAAGTCAAGGAGAGTAATAAAAAATCAAGCAAAGAAACCGACGCACGCTTCTACGTCTGCAAACAAAAATCAACCGAAAATGGGTTGTGGTGGCATCATAAACGATCGCTTTACCTCGGCTCAGGTTGTATTTTCTGCTCCATCGAAGTCGAAGCCAACTTGTGAACACCAATTGTCCAAGCCTATGAGAAGCTATATTATGGCCGACCATTGGCTGAGCATATGTGCAGTGAGACGTCTGGCCATTTTAGACGGTTGATGGCTCTAATTGTGACCGGAACACGGGATCCGATTGGTTCAACAAATAGAGAAAAGGACGAGGAAGATGCAGCGGCCTTGTATGCAGCAGGAGAAGCTACTTTGGGTACCGACGAGGAAGTTTTCAACTCGATTATGGCTCACTCGATTTTGGTTTGAGTGTGCTATTTTTTCTTACACGGTATATGTATTTGACCGGATGACAGGTATTGCCAAGATTGCATTTACTAATGGCGTTTTCAATTGGCAATCCGGAATTGTTCTTCGATTCGGAATCCCAATTGAACAGTTTTTTTTTATTCCGAAGAATCTGAAGTTTGGTGAGAATGTATTGGTTGAGTATGACATGTGTGTATTCGCGCCAAATTTCATTTTGTTTTTGTGCTGCAAACATTTATGAATGTGTGAGTGATTCTGCTTCTAATTCTGTTTTTAAAACCAGAAGGGAAATTCTCTTCTTTTCAGAATCAGCACTGTCACTTTTGCCCAATTGAACGCTTTCAGAATGCTTTTTTTCACTTCCAGATTGCCAATTACTTTAGGTTAGTTCGTTTACTCCATAAAACTGCCGAAAACTGCCGTTTTCGTTCGTTTACTTACTCCCAATTTTTGTAAGATCTAGATCTCACTTTTGAAGGAGAAAAATATTTCCCCTATCTGCCGATTTTAGCCACAAAAATTTCTAATGGCAGTTTGTGTAAGTTCTGTCAAACCATAAGAACATTGACTTATTATAATATGGACTGCTAGTTGCCAACTTCACGCGTGTTCAGCGTAAAGAGCGCTATTGGTTCAGGGTGGCCAAAAAAAGAACGATTCCAGCTGTCAAAAATGAACAAAAACAAAAACATAAACAACGAGGTCGCTGTGCAGTGATACCGCAGGGAAAAATATTTTCGAGTCCAAGATGCTTGAAAAACGAGTCCACGTAAAAAAAAATTAAATACTTTCAGAAATCATTTTTTATTAAATTTTTAACATACTTATTTGTGTTCTGCAAACAAAAAATTGAGTTAAACGTTATAAAAACGAGTCCCCGAGCCAAGAAAGAAACAACGAGTCCATTTTCAATCTATAGAGTCCATGTGGTAACACTGTCCCTGTGAATTCAAACATATTTTTTGGGACTAATTTGGCCGCTTCGAACCAATGGCGCTGCTGTAGCTTGTACCTTTTTTCTTCTCATGAAATGTATTGAAATGACAAGTGACTAGCAGTCCATATATTATTATGTCAATACATAAGAAGTTGACGTTTATTTTTCTAGCTCCAATGGAACGGGCTATGATGTATGTGTCATTCTTCGGATGATTCTGTTTTCAAAACAGAAGAGTTTTGCTCTTCTCAAAAGCATTCCGTCTGTCAAAGTCAGAAGACTTCCTGACCCTTCCGAATGCTTCTGGACGACCAATGGAAAACGACATTACTTTTTGGGTGAATCACAAAATTTCGAGGAGTGGGGATGATTTTTGTCAGTTTTTACAAAAAAAAAGTAAAAGAACGGACCTTTTATTTCAAAGACTTTGACATTGACATTGACTTCACAGCACTGATCAGTTAGACGATGTTCACATTGGATTCTTTCCTCCGACTTATCTTGACGTCTATATGTTTTTTCTCTTTCGCACTTGCTTAGAAAAAGACAACAAAGTGAGGCAGGATTTTCAAAGCAAACTAAAAATTTATGGATTTTTTTTTGACATTTGGCATTTGCCGTCAAATTAATTAGGCCAGTTCTACCTAACAACATCTCACTGAGATGTCAGAGATTTTTTAAGTGGAACAAAAATGAGAAATCAGATTTTTGTCTGAGATCTCTGAGATGAAAATATTTTGGATTCGTTTTCTCACTCAGCTATTTCGACGTGACTGACAATGTATGTACAACAACAATTTGTAAGGTAACCATTTTATTTCAATGAGAATTGAGAATTATGTTCCACTAAATGATTTTGCCTCAGTCAAAGTGACATTGAGAAATTGAGATCTCACGTGGCTTTTCTTACAACCCAAAAATTGATCCGTGACGTAAAAGTGGCATTTTTTCCCTTAAACGCATTTCTTTCACAAAGAAATTTTATTTTTCTTCTCGAAGGATTGATTTCTCTTGAATCTCTTTTTGGAGACGGATTTACACATAATTGTACACGGATTTTAAACATATATACTACGTGTTTGACATTTCTGAGTTTTCTGTATAAAACGATTTAACAGCTGACCAGACAACAAAGACATTCAAAAAAGGGACTGATTCGTTTTTGCACATTTCTTACACGGCAAAAAAACATTGAATTTTAGTAGTAATTCTTCTTGGTTCTAAGAAAAGCCACATCAGTGAGATTTTGTTAGGTGGAACTGGCCTATTGTCAATTTATGACAACTATAAGACGTCAAAGTGAGTCTGGAGCGTTCACACTACTTTTGTGTTTGAACACGACAGATTGGCCTTACTTCAAAATAAGTCGGAGGAAAGAATCCAATATGAACATCGTCTTATAACAAGATGGTAAAGCTTGCTGTCAAAATGACATTTGCCTCAAACTCAAATTTTCTCGGGCACAGTCACATTTTCTCACATTTTCATTTTCTAGATGATCCATTCTCGGTGCCAGATATATCGCAACCAGTCGACGACCGTCCGCAATTTTTTGGCGTTTTTCAAATGATGCTAATGGATCGTTCATTTCTTTATGCCGGTGATATGAGAGGAGTTCAGAGTGAAACGACCGTTGATTTGTAAATTTTAACAAGAGTGCATTTTATGATATTGACAATTTTATTTTATGATTGCAGAAGTAACCCAGAAAATTTTGATGAGCTTAATTTTATCGATACTAAAATATGTGGCTATCCAACAACGTTGAATTTCAAAAAGGATAAAACTCGTGCACTTTGGGTTCAAAATTATTTGACTGGAATTAAAGATATCTATTTTGGGTTTAAAGAGCGAAATGAAATAGTCAAAACAGTGAAACATTACCGCTTGGAAGAACTGGAAAGCATTGGAAAAGTAAGCATATTTATAAAGATAACGATAAGCAACAAGTGCAAATGTATGTATGTTCATTTGTATATATGGAGTCATATAGCTTAACATGAATTTGTTTGTTTATTTAAATTTTTCTAATTTATGTTGTTATACTTTTACTCAACCAGAAGTATTGGTCTTCTTCGGAGTGCTTTGCTTTCTTGGAAAAGTTTCTTAATATGGTCGAAGACAAAATGGAAAACATCGACTGTCCGAACACCGTTTTCCAGTTCAATTATGACGTTGGAAATCCTGAAATAATATGTACCGCACACTATGGGAAAAATGAATTCAGTTTTCTTCCGGATTGGTATTTGGATGCTTTTAACGCATGAAACCACAAATTAAACATAAATTAATATTCATTGTTCATGTTCATGTACAAAATAATAAAACTGTACTGAAAAGCGATTCACATTTTTAAAATGAAAGAAGTGATAAACATCTGGTCATATTTCATAAATCGTTAGGTACAATTCCACTAAAGAATGACCTTTAGTCCACTCAGTACTTAACGAAAATGGAACTGGCCTATTCAATTCGAAAAAGAATTACGATCTACTTTTCGAAACCCCGCAAAGTATGCCACGATTTTTATTGTTATTTTATCGAAAAGAATCGGTCAGGGTTATCACAGAATCCACCGTGGAAAATCTCTGTATTGTTTAAGAGCTGAACAGAATGCAGTCGCCAGTATCCCGGCGACGAAAATGACAGCAGCTGTCAATTTGTAAACACAATGCAGTCGTTCGATGGGCTATCAAATATGTCCATCAAAACAAAACAAAACTTTATCAAACATAATTGCTTTAAAAATAACAGGAAACAACAACACGATATAAAAAAAAACACGTCAAACTCGTCGGTCGACTAAGTTGAAAAATGTTCAAATTTTGAGCGACTAGTTCGGTGACGAACGACACATTGTGTTGCTGATGGACGACTTCCATACAAATCTCACATTTTTGACAGCTGTCATTTTAGTCGCCGGGCGATCGGCGATGCATTCTGTTCAGCTCTTTATACTTTAACAAATTTTATTCACTCCGAAGTGTCAAATTTTAACCAAACACCAAGTTAAAATATGCATGATAACCAATTCGCACACGGCCTCGAGGACTATTCACATGAGAACGACCAACAAATAATAAATTCTTCGATTTTGGTTTGAGTCTCTGCTATTTTTTATTACACGGATCTTTGTAGGTATATGTATTTGACATATGATATACAATGACAATGTATATAAAAAGGCACGGATAACAAAAACAAATGGCGTTTTCAATTGGCAATCCGGAATTGTTCTTCGATTCGGAATCCCAATTGAACAGTTTTTTTTTATTCCGAAGAATCTGAAGTTTGGTGAGAATGTATTGGTTGAGTATGACATGTGTGTATTCGCGCCAAATGTCATTTTGTTTTTGTGCTGCAAACATTTATGAATGTGTGAGTGATTCTGCTTCTGATTCTGTTTTTAAAACGAGAAGGGAAATTCTCTTCTTTTCAGAATCAGAACTGTCACTTTTGCCCAATTGAACGCATTCAGAATGCTTTTTTTCACTTCCAGATTGCCAATTGAAAACGACAAAAAGCTATCCGGATGACAGGTATTGCCAAGATTGCATTTACTAATGTCGTTTTTAATTGGCAATCTGGAAGTGAAAAAAAGCATTCTGAATGCGTTCAATTGGGCAAAAGTGACAGTTCTGATTCTGAAAAGAAGAGAATTTCCCTTCTGGTTTTAAAAACAGAATCAGAAGCAGAATCACTCACACATTCATAAATGTTTGCAGCACAAAAACCGCGAATACACATATATGTGACACATGTAATACTCAACCAATACATTCAGTATTGTCAGTCAAAGTTCAATCCAAAGCATAGAAGCGTAACGGAGTCAGCGCTAACAGCAAAGCAGCTTTGTGTTTTCCGCTTTACTTGCTCGTTTTATTGCTGGAAAATTTGCTAGCCAGTTGACCAGCCAGTACTAAAGCAAGTACTAAAAGTTTGAATGTGTGAGTAAAACATTTGATTGTATGCCAACTTGCTAGCCAGAACTTGCTCGTGTGGCCGCCGGGTTAGATAGGCTATCCAAAACCAAACTGAACGCGCCCATTTTCTGTGCGAATTGCATTAAAAAGGATTTTTTAAATCCACATTTCTGCGTACAATAAAAAAAAAAATTAACTCATCATTACTGTTAGCGAACTTGGCACCATTTAAAATTTCCAAGAAGTAATGGAAGTGGAACAGCATCACCACACAAACAAAAAATTATATCTATCTCGTTCTTTTATAAAAATGCGCCAAATTAAAGTTTTTTGCGCCTCATTTTCTTTGCCTTCTTTCTTTTCCAATAATCGATCTAACCAAGAAGTACTCAAGTTCAAGTCTACGAATTGTAAATGTGCATTCATTTTGTAAATTGTAAATTAAATTCTAAAACTTAGAAACTACTTCAGCTTCATTGAAATCATTATTGTATGTAAAGAAAAAAAAACTAAACGTAAGTTATTATAAAACAACAAAAAAGATGAATTTTAATAAATGTTCCTCAATAGGAAAATTAAAGAGCTTGTTCAAGCAGCTCTAAAATTTCGGAAATTTCATTTCGTTTTTTATTCCAATTTAATTGGATTTAAGTGGATTGAATCCACTTAAACTTTAATTTTCGTTTATCGGACGATAAACTCCTTGGTGATTTAATCACAAGGCAGCGATCACCAGCCAACAAACTACGAGTGCTCCATACCAGGAACGATTGAGGTTAACTTCAGAACGTGTGCAAACAAAGTAGACACCTGTAACTACAAATCCAACATCTCATCAACAACATCTTTAACAAGAATTGAGATCAGAAAATCGATTGGTAGGGTAAGTCAGCATGCCACCTAAATCTAGTAGTCGTAGTCATAGGTCTAAGATTCACGATCCTCCGCCATCCGATGCTCACAACTGCAAACTATGCTCAGCCCCTGATAGCCACAGCCCTATGGTCGAATGTGGCAAGTGTAATAATTGGTTTCATTTTACATGCGTGGGTGTAACCCAAGAAATAGAAAATGAAGATTGGTTTTGCAACACATGTGTTTCGCAACAACAGGCTCCAGGCTCGTCACACGTGCCTGGAAAAAATATGAACGTCGATCAATCAAAATCTCAGCATTCAAAAACTTCAAAGATTAATAAAATCAATCAAACTAAAATGTGTACGCAAGTTTCTTTGTCAAAATCGACATCTAGTGCTAGGAATGTGAGGTTGCAACTTAAAAAGCTCGAAGAAGAGCGAAAGCTTCAAGAAAAACGTGACGGTGAATATATCGCCAAGAAATACGCGATTCTGGAACAATTAAGCTCAGATGATGAAGAGGAGACGTTTGCTTCGGAGCTCGGTAACGACCACCACGTTGAGGAATGGATAAATAAGACAAATTTCTCAGATCCGACAAATAAAAGAGAATGCAACAGCGTTCTTCCCGACTTATACAATACATGGCTAGATGGTAAGCCACGTGGCATCAATCACCACGAAGATAATTTGAAAGTGGATCTACCATTAAGCAAAGCGCACATTGCCGCGAGGCATGTAATGTCTAAAAGCAACTGAATTTTTCGGGCAAACCAGAAGAGTGGCCTCTCTTTATAAGTTGGTGGAAAAATTCATCCCAAGTATGTGGCTTCAGTAATTACGAAAATATGCTTCGCCTTCAACGATGTTTGAAAGGAAAAGCCCTCGATGCTGTGCGATGTAGACTTCTCCAACCAGATCACGTCGATCAAGTTATATCAACGCTTACAATGTTATTTGGGAGGCCTGAAATTATAATAAAATCGCTATTAGATAAAATCAGAAACGAACCTGGACCAAAATATGAAAAATTAGAAACAGTAGTTAATTTTTCGCTCGAAGTCGATAATGTGTGTCGCACTATGGAAGTATCTGGGTTATCCGCTCATCTCAACAACCCTACCCTGCTGCAAGAGCTGGTTGATAAGCTCCCGGTACAAATAAAATTGAATTGGGGTGTTTTCAAACAATCTGTAAGCAACGTCGATCTGTCTATATTTAACAATTGGCTTTCACAATTGGCAAGGGCAGCATCAGAGGTAACAGTTACCGTTCCATTTTCATCAGAACAAAAACTAAATAAGAAAACAAGAGCCATCATAAATGTACATCAAGAAACCAAGTCCCAAGACAAGAATAAGTGCGTTGGGTGTAAAGGTGAATGCAATACGCTGGCAATATGTGATGAGTTTAAAAGAATGACTATTCAAGATAGATGGAAGTTAGTGAAACAATTTTTTATCTGTCGTATTTGCTTGCGTCGTCATGGTAATCGTCGTTGCTTATCGACAAGGTTATGTGGCATTGATGGTTGCGCTTATCGCCACAATGCGCTTTTACATCTTCAGAACAACGTAACACATCAGAACACAAACGCCGATATAAATATAAACTCATCTACACATGCTGGCATCTCAGAAGGTGCGCATTATAGTGGCACGATTCTTCGTCGAAATTCTTCAAGTATGCTTTTTAAAATTATGCCAGTAAGGTTACATTACCGCAACAAGTACATTGATACCTACGTATTTATTGATGAAGGATCGTCAGTTACTCTAGTCGATGAGGAACTAGCATATACTCTTGATGCAAAAGGAGACAAAGATCCATTATGTCCAACACTCATCGTGTGGAAGAATCATCGATGAGAATAACCTTCCAGATATCCGCCCAAGATTCTGAACAAAAATATCAACTTCCGAACGCACACACCGTGAAGTCACTCGAGCTTCCAAGACAGTCCGTGGATACAGTTAGCCTGATGAAAAGATACAGTTATTTAAATGGAATCCCAATAAAGTCTTACTCAAATGCTAAGCCGCAAATTTTGCTGGGTCTGCAGCACTGCAATTTAGGTATAGCTCTCAAGACTCGTGAAGGCCAAGATTTCCAGCCCACTGCAGTCAAGACCAGATTGGGATGGACTCTCTGTGGTTCAATCTCCGAAACGAAAGAAAATAAAGAAGATTCGCATTCAGGCCTCCTTAATGTACATTTTTGCGATTGTCAAAACCAAATTGACTCCAGTGTCCACGAAGCCGTCAAGCAATACTTTCTGTTAGAAAATCTTGGCACTAAACCTACTAAGCAGATCTTATCGGTTGAAGATAATAAGGCTGTTCAAATCTTAGAAGAGAAAACAGTGTTTTCGGGCAATAGATATGCCGTACTGCTCCTTTGGAAGTACCAGAACATTTCTTTACCCAACACCAGAGCCATGGCTGAAAACAGGTTGTGCTGCTTAGAGAAAAAACTCTCAAAACAACCGCAAATATTAGAAAAGATTAACATTCATATCGAAGCGTACATTCTCAAGGGTTACGCCAAGAAACTCAATGTACAAGAAGAGAGCCGACACCAATCACGAGTCTGGTATTTACCAATTTTTCCCGTCATAAACCCTAACAAGCCCGACAAGCTTCGTATAGTATGGGATGCTGCCGCAAAGGTCAAAGGAGTGTGCCTCAACTCCTTTCTGATGACAGGGCCCGATAACGTTCCGGAATTGCCTTCAGTACTGTTTCGGTTTAGAGAAAGAAAGGTTGCGATATCAGGTGATATACGTGAGATGTTCCACCAGATCAAAGTAATAGAAGAGGATAAAGATGCACAACGGTTCCTGTGGAGAAATTCTAAAACTGGAGAGATTGAAGTCTACCAGATGCAAGTAATGACATTCGGTTCAACCTGCTCACCCTGTTGCGCCCAATATATAAAAAATAAAAATGCAAAAAAGTTTGAAAGGCAGTATCCGAGGGCATCAAAGGCAATTATTGAGAACCATTACGTGGACGACTTCCTAGACAGTACAGATACCGAACAAGAAGCAATTAGCCTGGCAAAAGAAGTTATCTTTATTCATCAACAAGCTGGTTTTGAAATCAGAAACTTCATTTCAAATTCCACCAATGTCATAAACGCTCTTCCATCGCAAGGTTCAAATTCAAATAAGCCCTTTACGGATAAATCTCAAAACGAGTTTGAGAAACTCCTCGGTATGTGGTGGTCCCCACTCACTGACAAATTTGTATATACTTTCAAATCTAGTAAGATGCATCCAGACGTGATGAGCGGTGTACGTATTCCTACAAAACGCGAAACTTTAAGAGCTCTGATGTGCATATTTGATCCTTTGGGACTAATTGCTAATTTTACTATCCACCTAAAGATCATATTGCAAGAAATTTGGAGATCCGGAATCGATTGGGATGAGAATATTAAAGAAAGACAATTTGTAAAGTGGAAAATTTGGCTAGATATGATCCCTAAAATAAGAAATATCTCCATAGATAGAAGGTACCTCACTAATCTCCGATTCGGGGATGGAAGCTGTACGCAACTGCATGTGTTCTCAGATGCTAGTGAGGAGGCAATAGCTGCCGTAGCCTATATCAGAGTTGTAAGCGGAGATGATGTCGAATGTGCGTTAGTCAGCGCGAAAACGAAGGTTGCGCCCATTAAAACTCAATCAATACCACGCCTAGAATTAGAGGCGGCCGTACTTGGGCTAAGACTATCGAAATTCATCCAAAATGGCCACACTATACACTTTGATTCTCTGAATTTTTGGACCGATTCTCAAGTAGTACTAAACTGGATAAAAACAAACAACAAAAAATATAAAAGCTTCGTTGCCGTGCGAATCGGTGAAATTCTCGAGGGCTCAGACGCGTTGAGATGGAACTGGGTCCCCAGTAAGGAGAACGTTGCCGATGATGCTTCAAAATATAAGAACAACTATGACTTTAGTTCGCTTGGCCGATGGTTTACGGGACCAGCGTTTCTATACCAAAACCCATTGAATTTTCCAAAACTTAATTTTGAGATAGAAGCCACCGAGAATGACGAAGAAGAGGTCAAGGAATGTTACACACACACGGATGTCACATCTTCATGTATAATAGATTATAACAAATTTTCAAGATGGAAGCGACTCCAGAAGACCGTCATGTATATTTTTCGATACGTAAAGCTCTTTGTTCGTAGATGGAGAAAAAGAGATACTCCGCCTGTATTTGTACTCGACGATAAAACCTCTGCAAATATATTCTTATACAAGCTTTGTCAAAAAGAAGGCTTTCCGAATGAGTATACTGCCATTAGCAGCACAGCTAGCAGCATACAGATGTCGAATATTTCTAAATCCAGTCCTCTCTACAAACTCTCACCGTATTGTGATGAGAATGGAATTATACGTTTAGGAGGACGCATTGACGCAATAAAAAATGTTTCCGTGGAAACTAAGAGACCCATCATCATGCCAAAAGGTCATCACATCACTCAATTGATTGTAGCTGAATGCCATATCAAATACCATCATATTTTCAATGAAACCGTAGTAAATGAGTTACGTCAGAGTTACTACATTCCAAGCTTAAGACGTGTACTTAGAAAAGTCAAACAAAACTGCCAACACTGCAAAAACAGAACAGCTACACCACAGCCTCCTCTTATGGCCGAATTGCCTTACGCACGACTTCAACCATTTACGAGACCGTTTTCATTCACCGGCGTGGACTACTTCGGACCAATCAATGTCAAGGTCGGGAGACATCTAGAAAAGAGATGGGGCATGTTACAAACATGTCTAACCGTACGAGCGATCCACATCGAGGTAGTTCACAGCCTTTCCAGCGATGCGTGTATTATGGGTTTCAAGAGATTCGTTGCAAGAAGGGGTTTTCCAAAGGAAGTATACTCCGACAATGGAACCAATTTTCGAGGGGCAAGCAAAGAGTTACAGCAATCTATACGAGATCTTAACAAACAAGCGTTAGCAAAGGAATTTGAAATGGAACTTACTTGGAAGTTTATTCCACCTTCCGCACCCCACATGGGCGGAAGCTGGGAACGCATGGTTCGATCAATAAAACAAACAATCGCCGAAATTACACCCACTCGTAACCCAAGCGACGAACTATTGTTGAGCATGATGGCGGAGGCAGAAAGTATCGTGAATTCGCGACCCCTGACCTACGTACCAACCGATAGTGAGAGTAGTGAGGCTCTCACCCCCAACCACCTATTGATAGGCGCTTCAAACCAACAGTGTCTGACTGAGCCACACATGGATGATGGAGCTACAATAAGACGAAACTGGCTGGCCGCTGAGAAATACGCGCAAGTATTTTGGCACAGATGGATACTTGAGTATCTACCAGACTTGACTCGGCGCACTAAGTGGTATACTCCTAGTAGACAGCTTAAGGAGGGAGACGTTGTTATCATTGTTGACAAAGACAATCCAAGGAAAACATGGCCAAAAGGAAAGGTCCTACAAGTTATTCCTGGCAAAGATGGATTAATACGTAGTGCTGTCGTGCAAACAAGTACTGGTGTATATACCCGACCAGTTGTGAAGTTAGCGGTATTAGATGTCCACAAGTTCGATGATGGTAACCGAGATCCAGCTCCCAGTTACCAGGGGGGAGTGTTAGCGAACTTGGCACCATTTAAAATTTCCAAGAAGTAATGGAAGTGGAACAGCATCACCACACAAACAAAAAATTATATCTATCTCGTTCTTTTATAAAAATGCGCCAAATTAAAGTTTTTTGCGCCTCATTTTCTTTGCCTTCTTTCTTTTCCAATAATCGATCTAACCAAGAAGTACTCAAGTTCAAGTCTACGAATTGTAAATGTGCATTCATTTTGTAAATTGTAAATTAAATTCTAAAACTTAGAAACTACTTCAGCTTCATTGAAATCATTATTGTATGTAAAGAAAAAAAACTAAACGTAAGTTATTATAAAACAACAAAAAAGATGAATTTTAATAAATGTTCCTCAATAGGAAAATTAAAGAGCTTGTTCAAGCAGCTCTAAAATTTCGGAAATTTCATTTCGTTTTTTATTCCAATTTAATTGGATTTAAGTGGATTGAATCCACAATTACAGAAATTTCCCTCAACAAAAAATAGAAAATTAAAAGAGAGTATTGATTTCTTTTTCTATGAATGTACATTTGGCAGCCCTGCTCTAACATGAAAATGTACACAAGGTTTGGAATTTTCAACAGAAAACGTCACCCGTGCCGGCTACTAAAACGACAGCTGAAATTTATAGAGTGAAATGTCAAATTTGACAAATTTGGTTTCCTTGTGTTGGCGTGTGAGGCCGCTCCGTTTCCGTTTCGTCAATTTTCGTTCAGTTTTGCTTACGGACGTAAACTGCGCTCCCCTTCGCTTTTTACGGACGAAAATTTGACAGCTGACTGGATTTATTGATTTTCTGAAAAGGAATTTGATTTGTTGTTGATTTCAGTGCCCCGGTTCTGTAACTTACGAATCGTTAAAATCAGTCGTTAAACGCTGCGAATTGAAACACATTGAAAATTAACGATGTGTTCTGTGCCCCGGTTCTGTAACTTACGAATCGTTAAAATCAGTCGTTAAACGCTGCGAATTGAAACACATTGAAAATTAACGATGTGTTCTGTTTCTGTAACTTTGACAATCGTTAATTTTAACTACCGGAACAGATCTAAAAGAAACACTGGAAGGATTTCGTTAAATTGCGTTCTGTAACTGTTCAAATCGTTAATTTGACTGCTTTTAGCTGTCAATTTATCTCACTGGCCTTTAGGAGGCGAGATAAGTTTGTTTGAGATAAAAGCAAGTCGCAAATGATTTTTTTATCAGATTTAATTGATTTTTTCAGGTTTGTGTGTGAAAGCAATCAAATATTTTTGATTTAAAAAAAACCCTAACAAATATATTTGTCAAATTTCAAACTTTTAAAAACATTTTATTTTCAGAAAATGGCCAAACGACGACGAAAACTCCGTTCTCTACCGCCAAGCATTCAAGCTGAAGGACCATCGCAACAACGCATTGAACAACAGCGCCAAGCAGCACAATCGGCCAACCCAAACGATCCAGTTATTTGTAAGTGCTTTTGGATAGGATTAAAATTAATTGAGATTCCTTTACATCAATGCTAACAAAACCCACTTTTCAATTTGCAGATGGTATCGAGGAACATGGCGAAGAACGCAGCGAAGCCGATGCTGACGAAGAAACTCGTCAATTTATTGAAATCTTCGATCATGCTTATGCTCCCGACCAGCCACGCTCAACAGCTAGTGACCGCCGTTTGGACGGAGTTCCTCATCGACAAATCGTTTGCAAAGTGATTCTCGATTGCTTTTAGTCGATCAACAATATTGTACATCACACACATGTAACAACTCCGATGATAACCAAAATGAACTCTTCAATCAAGATGGTGCTTAGAGTTTCTATCCCCTGGAACTTCTTTCTATATCATTTGTTCTTATTTTCAGCCCTTCATTGGTGGCTGGAGGAAGCCAAACATTCCGATATGGAATCCCAGCCTGATATTTGTCTAACTGTGGCTCATCAATTAATTCCTGTGTTGCAGGAATTACGAGCCAAAACAAAGCGCAGAAAGAGGAAGACAGCTTCAACTACAACCCCAGCTGGTGGTGCAGCTGATGAATCTGCACCCAAAGGTCAAGGGCCCGAAGCGAGTGGAATGAGTACGCCCAGTGTCAGGATCTCAACACCAGCAACACAAAATACTTCATCGTCGCCAAGCAATAGAAGAAGTGCAATTCCGATTTTGCTGCGAAGAAATTCAGATTCGCGCGATGCAAACTGAGCTTCGGATGCCACTGATCCTGCAGTCGAGTTAAATGCTCTTAATGATGAGGATAACCAGGAAACTGAAACAAGTTAGTAGCACTCGCATAGCTTGTAAATTGGTTTTATACATTTTGAATTTGTTTGTGATTAGGCGGCGCAAGAAATTTAAGTGCAACTCAAGACAACGCTGAAGGAGTGTATCTTGTCACAAGCCCTAATGCTGCCACAGGTACGTAGTTGAGGATTCACTTCGTTAGCCGTCCATAAAATCATTTCTTTCAGAACCGGAAGCTGCTGAGGACGAAAGTGGCGATGATTCTAACTCAGACGCTGAATCTCTTACACCACAAGAAACTACTTCAGGCCGTCATCGTCAGTGCAACCAGAGATTGAGTATGGCGACAACATTGGATTTACCATTCATTTTTAATATGATTTTTTCTTTTACATAGGCTCAAGCATGCGTCAGCGAATTACCGAAGAAATGGCTGAAGCTGCTTTGGTACCATTACCAGACGAATACGACGAAGATGAAGATGATGACGATGGGGAAGAGGAGGAGGACGCTGATGCCGATGAACCCCAAGATCAGGAAGATAATAAAGACGATAACGAAGAAGATGAAGAACTCAACGTAGAAGATGTTATCATGGACTTTGATGTTGAAATACAAAACGTCTTATCAGAGGTATTGAAGCAAAGAGACCTTCTGGTGAATTAGTGAAAGCTTACCCTTTTCTTTTGTAGTTTTGAGCACCAGCTACACAGGATATTGGTGGTGAGGCTGCACCGCAAAATTATTCGACCTCTCCCCAAAGCGCAACTGAAACGACAAGCTCAGATCCCTCAGAACGTACTACTGAAACTAATCCGACCGAACCCTCAGACGCGGATGGTGCTACGGCTGCAACTTCCACATCGGCTAATGAAACAGCTGATGCCGCAACAGCATCAACCTCTGCAACGACCGACAGTGCATTAACATCTACGGCAACTGAAGAAGGTGACGCAGCATTGTCTTCATCAAACCCAACAGGTTCTGCCACAGCATCAACCACTGCAGAAATCAGCCCCGAGGTTCTCCTAGTTTTGGGTGACCTTCAAGTACCCGAATCTCACCGAGATGGATGAAAAGGTTATGGAGATTATAACCATATCCGCTGTAGACGGAGATGGTTCTACTCCTGAAATTTAATTATACGAATGTCTTTTTGCTTTATATTATTGCAAATAAAAGTGAATTTTTGTTTGCATGTCCGGTATGGACTCCTAAACGGCCCAACAGATGTTTGTTTTTTTCTGTAGAGAATTTCTTGTTCCAGAATGGCTTATCGAATGGAAAAATAGAAAGTTTTTGGTGCAAAACTCGAAAAATGCATTGGCTTCCAAAATTAAAAATTGCATGGAATGGTAGGTGCACACGTTTTCAAATGCCTTAGGCTGTTTTGACAGGAAAGTTCTTCGGGTCATCTTTGGCCCAGTGTGCATTGATGGGAAATGGAGAAGAAGATACAACAGAGAACTTTACGGGTTGTTCAACGACGTGGACCTAGCCAGAAGGGTCAAGGTCCAGAGACTCAGATGGCTCAGTCATTTAGAGCCCATAGACACCAATGTTCCGGCCCGGAAAGCCTTCGACACTATTCCCGAGGGATGTAGAAGGACAGGAAGACCGCCATTCAGGTAGCGCTAGGGACCGAGATGGCTGGCAAAGACTGTTGATTGAGGCCCAAGTCCACAACGGACTGTAGAGCCACCTGAAGTAAGTAAGCATGGTAACTGGTCTGATTATGCTCAGAAAATCAACAAGAGTTTACAATTATCTTCGAACCATCTCTCTTTTATTTGCTTGCTTTCTCAAAATACAAAAACAAAATAATTCCAGTCCATTGCGTTGGACCTCTCAGACTGCGAGGTTACACAGCAGTCTCACAAATAGCTTCCTCCAAAAACGGATGTCCAAAGCTTTTTGGGCTGATATCCTCTTGTGCGGATTCAAGTGCAACAGTGTCTCCTGCAATATCGGATCCTTTTCGAAATCATAAAAAGATGATCCACCCAATGTCGCAGCACATTCAACACACGAAACTGTACACGTTGGCGTATTCCTTGCAATAGCGTTTCCAATCTTCACGTTGGCAATATTTCCGAGTCAGGATAGTTCTCGCGTTCGCTTGCGAACTAAACACTCGGTATCGTCAATAATTGGACTTTCGATATTTTCTTGCTTTCCTGAACGGACAACAGCGTTTCCTTTTTATTTTTATTTTTTTCCTGCTTGATTTCAACGGCTTGGGCATCTGTGGAATGGCCTCTTCACTCGACACAGAGCTAGAACTCTCCGAGCTAGATGAGGAAGAAAAGAATCTTCTTCTTTTTTCGAGACTACTTTTTTGGGCTCGGTACTGTGGTGGCAGCAGCATTAGCTTATGAGGATATGCCTCGACACAGAGGTTGCACACAATTTGCGATGAGTTGGAAGAATGGATGCATCTTATGCTTTTTTTTGTACATTGCACAGACGAATGACTCTGAAAATAAAAGAAAAAATAAGTAAGGATGGGATAAATGACAGAGCTAACTTACTGTAAACTAAACATTCGGTATCGTCAATTAAACTTTCGATATTTTCTTGCTTTACTAAGACGACATCGTCCCCCATTATTGAAAGAAAAAAGAATAAAGAAAATTATTTTATTATAAATATTTTGTTATTTGAATGAAATGTCAATTTTAACGATTTCCACTGGAAATTCCAGTTCAATTAACGACGCAAATTTGAGTTAACGATTGTAGTTACAGAACACAAACTTTTCCAGGATCGTTAACGAGGGAACAATCTGTTCCATTTTTTAACGATTCGCTAAATTAACGACTGAGATACAGAACCGGGGCACTGTTTCTGTAACTTTGACAATCGTTAATTTTAACTACCGGAACAGATCTAAAAGAAACACTGGAAAGATTTCGTTAAATTGCGTTCTGTAACTGTTCAAATCGTTAATTTGACTGCTTTTAGCTGTCAAATTATCTCACTGGCCTTTATGTGGCGAGATAAAATTGTATGAAGATAAAAGTAAGTTTCAAATGATTTTTTATCAGATAAATTATTGATTTTAACCATTCCGTTTTTAGGTTCGTGTATGACGAGCTGTTTGTTGGTCTCAACAATTGACAATCCGTTGCCATTGAATAAAATAACACCACATCAACGGAATGAAATACTGCTGATACTTCTGCTCAAAGGCTTGATGACTGATTTGGCCAATATGATTCTTCATCTTGATTTTTCGAATACGAATGCAGTGATAACGCTTATTGCTGTTCTCAATCCAATGGAAATATTGTTGCGATTGACCATTTCTCCGGGATGGACAACAAAGAAGAAGACATTGCAATGCGAACGCCGCCGAGGGTCGTGATTTTGAATGTTGCCCAAGGTCCGAAAAGTGTTACAACTACCATACATTCTTTATCAAGACGATCAACAAATGACTTGGATGGAGATCATATTATCTTGGATGTGATGGCCGAGCGTCCAAGGGCGTCTGGATTTTTTTTAGTGGAGATTCGAGAACTAGCGAGCAGGTATGAATGTTGTTGTTGCATCTTGTTATTGTCTGATTCTTAACTTCATCTCTTTGTAGTTTAATAATATTTTTGATGTTATCCTCGGCAATGATACGGAGGACTTCAATGATGGTATATTGCGTGCTCTTCATGACGATGCTGAAAGTCCAAATGCAGATGTGGCTTTTGAGACGAGCAGCGAGTCAAGTGATTCGGAATCAAATGCATCGGAGGACAATGATGAAAGAGACGGTGATGATGATGGTAAGTTTTCTAGCTAGGATGGCTAAAGTATTCTTAACAATTCAAGAAATAACGCTCACACTTGCTTGCTTGCGTTATTTCTAAATGCTTTTGGATAGGATTGAAATTCATTGAGATTCCTTTACATCAATGCTAACAAAATCCATTTTTCTATTTGCAGATTGTAACATGGCGAAGAACGCAGCGAAGCCGATGCTGACGAGGAAACACGTCAATTTATTGAAATCTTCCATCATGTTTATGCCCCCGACCAGCCGCGATCAACAGCTAGTTACCGTCGTTTCGACGGAGTTCCGATTATTCGCTACACTGTTTCATGTAAATTAGAATAATCCATAAAAAGCCTTGAACATTTCTAATAAACTAAACCCTCTTGCAGCTATTTTGAATCCAGGATCAGGAAACAGCAGTGGAACATCTACTAGTGGCGCAGCTAATGGCAGCAATCTTGAGAATTTATTCCTTGTCCACCAATCACGTCCACGCAATACTAATGCGATCGTTCAATCCAATAAATCAGCAACAACTTCCAAGCATCAATATTGGCATTGTTCGTTCTTCACCAGCCACCGGTCCAAGTACCAGCTACCGAAACTAAAACAGTCCAATTGCAGTGGACGATGATGACTTGGTGGTTGACACTACCGAACCTGCACGCAAAAAAAACATCTACTACTGCTGTTGCTGCTACAATAGCAATTGAAACAACAACAACTAGCACACCTTCAAAAGCCAACAAGTTTTTGAAGTACATGAGAGTGATAATGTTTTGCTTCGTTATGGAGAAGCCCGTGAAAGAAGAAATAGGATGCGAGTGGAGAGGCGAAATCTCAGGGATAATACCAACCCTTTTGAGATGCCGTAGGAGCAATTTAGGGAGGCATATCGGCTGAGCCGTTAAGCAGTACGTATGCTGTTGGAAAAATTTCATCCTCACCTCAAACAAGGCCAGAGGAAAACTTTTATTCCAATACCGATACGTCTGTGTGCTGCTTTAAACATTTACGCCTCAGGCTCATATCAGAGATATAGATATAGTGCAAAAATAGAAAATCCTTGAAGGAAAAGTCTGAAGAAGCAACTCATTTTTATTTTCTAATTATAAAATTACATTTTGTATTTTGTATTTACATACATATTAAACGTGAATTATATTTTCTTTTATACTGTTTTGGACTATGATTGATTTCAATTTGTGTGTGTTGTGGTGAGTGGTGCTGAAGTGATGATTCCAAAAACTACTACTGCTCCTTGGTAGCCCCCCAAACTGGAACAACTGTGCAGATCATCATCGCCTTCTTCGGCAATACACTTTCCGAAGGCTCCACAAATAGATGGTTGGGTATCGCAGAGATGCTGCTTCTTCTCATAGCAGTCGTAGAGCGATACTGCCCACGTAATTATGTAAACCCTTCCGGACACTGGTGACACGTTATTTGATTGTAGGCTGGCTGATAGTCACTAGCGGCACATTTTCTACAAAATGTCATAAAACTGTGCGAGAACCTCGATCCTGGGGAGTTTCGGCGGGGTTTTTGACGCAGTTTGGCCCATGTACCAGGAGGACATTCAGCTGTAAGCAGGACGATTGAAACGATTATTTCAAAACTGTAAAAAACCCAAAAAAACGTACCTTTGTGTATTTCGTATCGGGACGAGTTTCCCGGCCTTGTCTTCGTTGACGTTCTTTCTTCGCTAAAATCCAGTCTCTAGATTTCTTTGGAGCCTTACCACGGATATATCTGGTAATTTCTCTCTTTCTAATGTAGGCGATTCGCTTTACATCTTCTTCTGTACCTAAGACTTTTGGCATTGGAGCCACACCTCCAGTCATAAGGACAAGGAAGTATTTCTTTGCTTTTGTTGAGTTTGGAAAATTAACAACAAGGCCTCCGAATAATCCGGCTTTCGTCGCAAGCTCGGTAACCATTTCAATTTGAGCTGCATCTTGTGAGGCTTGTGAGAGATTCTTGAATAATCCTCTGAATAAGAACGCCAATAGTGGTCCGGCCAAGTCGAGACGCTTGTTTCCGTAGTGATCCCGATCGTCCAACTCCCGACGACCCAGCGAAGCCAGCAACAGCCTGTGAACCATGTACCCCAGGAAGTAGGCCTTCTTTGTCTCGAAAAAGTCAGACACTCCAACATGAGGCAACATTTTCTTTTGTAGAATTTCCTTTGCGTACTTGACACGCTTGTCCTTGGTCACACCGGGACGAGCACCTCGAGCTCCAATAAAATTCAAGGCCACGTTCTGTTCCTGAACGACAAAGGCCTCATCCAGCAACGGCTTGACCATTTCCATCATCTCGGGATCATCGAAATCGTAGATTGTGTTCGAGGATATCTCTGTCGGCGACGAATCCCAGAGCTCGGAAAACAATCATTATGGGAATTTCCTGCTTGATGTATGGTAGAATGGCGATGATTCTCTGACCGATTGCTGACTTTTTGATATTCTGCGAGCCTCGAGCCATCATATTGACCCACAGTGTCGATGTGGGACGTGAACTGTGCTCCAAACACGAACGGATCTCAGATTTAAAGGCATACATGCCGTCTTTCATGCTGAACACGTAGACTGTGTTCGTGGCAATCTTTTCCTGGGCAATGAAGACCTTTTCGGAGCCATTGATGATGAAATAGCCACCTGGATCGAAGGGACATTCGTTTAATTCTGTCAAATCACGATCGGACAGCTGACTGAGGAGACAGTAGGTCGACCGAAGCATGATCGGGATTTTGCGGATAAAAGTCTTTTGATGTTGCGTCTCGAGGGGATCTTGCCCTTCAATTATTTTAGTCTTGGTTATGTCAACGTACAGTGGCGCTGAGTAGGTGAGGTTACGAAGACGAACTTCGTTGGGCATCATAGGACTTGGCGAACCAAAGTGTTGGCTTCGAAAGGTAAATTTGATCAAATTTCAGCAAGAAACGAGGCTGCAAATGATTGATGGTGAAAAGTATTGAAAAGATAAGAGAAAATAATGCAAATTACCGATGTTTTGATTTCTCCAGATGTGTGTTGAGCCTCGGCTTGAAGGTCAATGGCCGGTGAGTCTTCAACAATTCGCTTCACAGACATTTGAATGAATTCATCAAAACTGTCCAATTGCTGTCGCACCAGACCTTTCTCATCGAAATAGGCGTTGATGACAATCCAGCAGGCTTCTTGCCAAAGTTCTTATCGGCATTGCAAAGCCATTGGAGAGCCGATATCGATATCGCTCCATAAAATGTGCCTGGTTTAAAGCGGACACCTTTGCCCATGTCTGTGAGTATCAAATCACCTTCGACTTCACGTTCCACGGCTATTTTTAACATCGCCAATCCACATATGATCGTTATCTTCGAGGACACTTGCGGATAACCCCGAATCGCAACCAATGTCCAGGACAAGACATGGTTCATCTTCGGGCAGCATTAAAAATTCAACAGCGCGTTCCGCCATTTCAACTTGAATCTTTATAAAACGAGAATTGCTTGAATATTTCTTCGCTTCGTAATATATATCTCTGGAGGTGCTGAATGTTTTGGTCTTCTCGACACCGTTTTAGAATGCAAATTCACAGAATTAAATAGAAATTTGTTAAAAAAATATGAGAAAAAAAAATCCAATCGCTTTTTTTTTTTTTTTTTTTATAAATATAGGTCCGTTCCTTTACTTTTTCAAGTAACTTCAAGTAAACTGTCAAATTTGCAGGGTGGGGATGAATTCTCTCACAGAAAGTCAAAGTTACGAAAAAGTAAAGGAACGCTTTTGTAGTAAGTTGTAGTAAAATAGCTACATGACAGAAACGTCAAACGCAAAACAAGAATAAATCTTCGTAAATCGTGATTAATAAAACTAAATCAACACGAATAAACAATTATTGCTATAACAGCGTTGTTGCCTGATTCATCAGAATCAGAAGAAAGTGATTTCAATTTTCCAATTTGATTTGATGATTTGAAATTGAATTCAAAAAGCTGATGACAGCTGTTTTTGACAGCTAAATTTTAGCTGCTAAAAGTTGCCCGAAGAATTTTCTTGGGCAGATTTTAGTAACTCTCTCATTTGAGGGGAAATGTTTTACTCTCTCATCGTCTCTCTTTTTTACGAAATTTTTGTGTTAGGGAACAGGATTTAGCAGTTTTTAGTAACTTTCGGCAGCTTGAAGTTACTTGAAAAAGTAAAGGAACGGACCTTATTTTTATTTGAAAGAAATGTCAAAAATTTTAACGATTTCCACTGGAAATTCCAGTTCAATTAACGACGCAAATTTGAGTTAACGATTGTAGTTACAGAACACAAATTTTTCCAGGATCGTTAACGAGGGAACAATCTGTTCCATTTTTTAACGATTCGCTAAATTAACGACTGAGATACAGAACCGGGGCACTGATCTCAGTGATAAAAACGAAACAGACAGTTCCACTTTTATCACATCTGCAAAAAGATTGGGTTTCTGTAACTGACGATATGATAACTTTCCAGTGGAAAGTGATAAATTTGACATTGGAAATTTGTTATTTCAAAAGATTCAAATTAATTTTTCAACACAAATTTTGCAACGCAAATATAAGTTCTAATTGTTCTCAGAAGGAAAAGTGAAAACACACAAAAGGAAAAGGATTTAATAAAAGGTAACATGAAAAAACAGATAATCTAGATAACAAAGAAGACAATTTTCTTTTGTAGATTGAAATCCATTTTAAAATGTATGTAATGCTCGTCTTGGCGGCGGTGGCGGAATTGAACGAGCGCCGAAATCAAATGAGGATTCAAAGGAGAACCCTTAGAGATGGTGCAGATCCTTTTGCTATGCCCGAAGAACGGTTCATAGAACTGTTCCGTCTTACGAAAGAAGTAGCACAGGTTTTGGTTGAGGAAATGAGTCCTCACATGGTTCAGGGACATAGGAGAACATTCATTCCAATAACAATAAAAATCTGTGCTGCTCTCCACTTCTTTGCTTCCGGGTCGTATCAAAAGGCCATCGCCCATGACTTTTGTGCTCCAATGAGTCGGACTATGGTCTCGAGAGCAGTAAATGAAGTTTCATCTGTTTTGGATGATCATCTGGCCAAAAAATGGATCCGTTTTCCGAGAACGGACGAATACGGTGCAATTAAACAGAGGTATGCAAGGAGTCATTGTAATCATTCTTTTTATCAAAGAAGACGTTTTTAGGTTTTTAGAAGGAACAGGGTTTCCTGGAGTTATTGGTGTCATAGACTGCACCCACGTCCGCATCCAAAAACCCAACAGAGAGGTTCAGCATTGTTACTTGAATAGGGGAGGATTCCATTCCAAGAACGTTCAATTGGTAAATAGTGAAGTTTTGTGTTTAACATTGAAGAAGACTTCCTTTAATCGCAGATATGTGACTTGAACTTGGATATTATTGGAGTTTTCGCAAGATTTGGTGGTGCTACCGAAGACTCTTATATATGGGAAGGATGTGGCATTAGGGCGCTACTCGACAAACGTTACGAAGAGAATGAGACGAATCAAAAATCATATCTTCTTGGTATGTACAAGTCCATTGTTTGCAATTACCTCTCTACGTTTATTAAATAATTTCAGGTGATTCAAGTTATCCTTTGCAACCCTGGCTTATTACTCCTTACCGAGCGCCAACTTCCCAAGAAGAAACAAGGTTTAACACTCATCATGCACGAGCGCGCAATTGCACAGAGAGGTTGAACGGAGTCCTGAAATCTGTTTTCAGATGCCTCAAGGTGGGACTACCTTATTCCCCTCAAGTAACTGGAAAAATAATAAATGCATGCTGTGTGCTCCACAATTTTCGAAGAAGTCATGGGCTAGTTGAATTTGATGATGTCATTGAAGTTGACGATGACATTGAAGTTGACGAGGACGAAGAAGCTGAGGAAATAATTTTCGGGCTTGATGATTCACCAGTGCAGCTTCGTGCCGCTAGGACCATCCGCGACGGTCTCAAAATGGATTTAAAGTGTACGTAAGAAAGAGAATAAACCGGAAATTTGTCAAATATTAAAGAATTTTTGTCGTTAACAGTCAAATAAAATAACAATCAATCACATATTTCCAATGCAACGATCACAGGACTCGGTGTAGCTGATAAATGACAAAAAATTAACGCAATGGTGATATAGTCTTAAAAATTGAATTTACTGTCACCAATAAAAACAATAAAAAAAAACAGAGTCCATAATTCAAGTCTTCTTAAACAATAACTTGTTGATGTAACTTGTTAAATGAAAAAAAAACCATGTAACACAAAAGTATAAATTCAATAAAAAAAAAGATAAAAATGAATTCTATCCTTTTTAAAAGTTGATTGTTGATTATTTCTTAAAGTAAAGAAGCCGAGGAAGCGATTAGATGCAGTACTTGAACCCGTCAGAAAATCATATGAGGTGAAACCTTTCACCGAGTTATGTTACCTTACCATATATGAGTCCTTATGTGGGTTTAGGGTAGAACTTGAGAATAGTAAAAAATCTATCTTCAGAAATACTCGAGCGCGTCAGATAAGGAATGTTCAAGTTATACAGTCGACTCTCCCTAAGTCGAATTCTCAGTGCAAACCAGAAATTTTTCGAGTTACAGGGGGGTTTGGGAAAATTCGAGTTTTAGAGAGGCAATTTATTTTCCCTTATATGGCAAGTATTGAACTCATAAAACAAGAGTTGAGATTTTTATCAAATATGACATTATGATGATAGAGAAGTCGAAAAATGTGGGTCCCGCGATTCCTTCCGTCTGTCTGTCTGTCTGTAATCGCACCTACAGCCACAGATAATAAATTTATACAGATGTCTCACCCCTATGGCGAGAAATGATATATGAAACTGAAAGCTACCATAAAAAAGCTTTTTCCAAAAGCTTTAACACATTCACTAAATGCATTCAAAATCTATTTTCGCTCACCTCATTGCCTATAAATGAATACTTTGGCAAAGAAAAAAGCTTCCGAAAGCTCCTTGTCCGTTAAGGCTTTGTCTGTTAAGAGCAAAAAATGTTTCATTTTTTTCTACAGGGATGAGACATCTGTATAAGTTTATTATCTGTACTACAGCTATATCCAGTAGTTCGCATCGACTTCAAACTTGGAAATTAGAGGTTTGAGCGAATTCGAGTGGGCCGTATTTTGATTTTTTTTTAAGATCAAAATTTAGGTTAGCCACCAATTTGTTTAGCCAAAAACCAAAAGTTTAAATTTCTTCAAAAACGGCTCATGCGATTTTTTTAAACTTCCTCGAAAATTTGTAATTAAAACACTGATGTATTTTATGTAAAAAAAAATATTTTTGTATTGCTCCAAAAAAGGACCTCTCATAGAACCAAAATTCATAAAACAGACATGCCTCTGCGCCCGATTACGTCATCCATGAATGTACCTTGCTACGAGCTATCCAAATATATTGGCAAAATTTTACAGTGCGTGACAACAAATTCAAGCCACTCTGTAAAAAACTCATTTGAATTTGTTGAAAAAGCAAGGAATGTAGAACTCAGTCAAAATGATGTCTTAAGCTAAGTGTACACGATTGCCAGATCTGCAAATATTGCCAGATCTGTCACTGAAAAATTTGTCTCGAATGGCTGACAATCGTGTACACACCAAATTAATTTGCAGACAAATGGTTTGGCTCCTAATTTGCAGACAAATATCTGCCAATTAATTTGTAGATATCTGGCAATCGTGTACACGCAAGCTGACAACCGTGTACACACCAAATTGATTTGCAGAAAAATTTGATCATCAATCATTTTGAA
This sequence comes from Sphaerophoria taeniata, assembly GCA_943590905.1. Lineage (NCBI taxonomy): Eukaryota > Metazoa > Arthropoda > Insecta > Diptera > Syrphidae > Sphaerophoria > Sphaerophoria taeniata. Next base: position 189,073,010 of record OX016540.1, read on the forward strand.
GACAAATGAATTTGCAGATGTGGCAATCGTGTGTACACAAAATTCATTGGGAGATCACCAATTTTTTTTCATTTTCTGACGTTTCTGCAAATGTCTGACAATGAATAAATTTGCAGATGCCGTTTGAGGAACATTTGCAAATTTATTCATTGGCAGACAAATTTGGCGAAAACTACAAGGTAAATTTTAAGGTGCTTTTTTGCATTTCAAAGAAAATGTGTAAAAACGTTAAAGGCCCATTTATAATAGACGGACGGGAACGGAAGCTAGCGTCAAAACTGAACGAACCGTTTCTTTAAGACTGTCAATTGCATCCGCTTACCCATAATTGAACGGAAAGCTTTCTGTCATTATTCTGTGTTGGGCAAATTGTTTTATATGAAATAATGAATAAAAATAGATAATTTAAAATAATTAAGAGTTTAAAATCAATGCACTCCTTAATGGAGCCATTGTTTGCATTAAAAGAATTAGATGATTAAATTAAAAAGAGCTCAAGAGATAGGTCCTGCTGTGTGCGTCCCATCAACCGCGATAGAAACCAAAATGGTTGTTTCAATGTTACATTTATAGAAATAAAAAGTCTGGACAGAGAACAGTTCTTCATTTATACACGAATGAATTTAGAACTGTATAACAAACTGCTTGATATACTGAGTCCTCATCTCGCAAAAACGGCTAGCCAATCAGCCCAGAGTGTCGTCTTGCTGTGTTTTTAGAGAAATGTCAAATTTTCGCGCGTAAATTGAGAAAGAAAAGTGAGTTTACGTCTGAAAACAAAACTGAACAAAACCGAGCAATCCGCTATTATGGCTGTGACATCTGATTTGCATGTATTTGGGAATTTTCGTACGTCAACGTAGGTACTCCGCACACGAAGCAACTGTTTTGCAATTAGAGTCGCAAATCAGTTGCTCAAGCAACTGTTTTACAACTAGTTTGCGATCGATTTATGACTTCTCTCCGCACACGAGTACAACCGAATTTTGATTTTTTAATTTTTTGTTCAAAATTTTTATAAGAAACTATTCAACATGTCAAACAGTTGTACTGATGAAGACGATTTAATTGACTATTACCAGTACTGAAGACAAAGAAAACTTGTACGAAGAGAACATTGGACCCATCCATACATACAGAAAAATTTGAAATGCAGACTTTATGGCAGCAGAACATTTAAATCAAACGGATGCCAAAGTTGGTTGCTTCCAACATCCAAAAGATGGACACGAACATGAGAGAATGTGTATCTGCTGATGGTTTCTATACCAGACACACAAACAAACCAAGCCCTTTTCATCCCAATTAAGCTTCTTCAGATAAACTCCTTGAATGATTAAACACCACGTATCTTATCAATATCGTTTACCTTTACGTAATCAAAATCCTAAATGTTATCATTTATCAACCATCAAATGATTCACTCTTTTTTTTAATTTTCCGAGTTTTCCACCAACAATTTTCTATTTTTCTGTTTGAAAACGAATGCACCTAAAATTCGCGGTCTTATATCAACAATATTTCATTTGAAAACCAAAGCACCTACAACTCTAATGAGTTTTGCGGGTTTTCCATCAAGAACTTTCTATTTTTCTATTCGATAAGCGATTCTTTAACAAAAAGAACATGCAAGAAACCAAATTCACGTCTATGTATCATATTGTAATGTGTATACACTTTATTTATCTCATACGCTCTGTATCTCCTTCTATTGTAATGTCTAATACTAATGTGTATACTTTATTATCTCTTACTCTCTGTATCTCTTTCTATATTTAATGTACACACTTTTCTTACTCTCTTTACTTACTCTGTATCTCTTTCTATATTTAATGTACACACTTTTCATTACTCTCTTTACTTACTCTGTATCTCTTGTTTATTTAATGTACATACTCTCTTTACTTAATATCGTTTAATTGTAGTAGTAAACACTCGTGAGGGGCAATAATTAATTAAGATTAAGAGAAACTTTTTGTTTAGCATTAAGAACGTTAGCCCCTACAAAAATCCCAGTATTTTCTCTCGAACATTCAGCTTCCCCAAGAACTAATAGGAACCAATAGTAGTTTCTAGAACCCATCATTTTTGATATAAATAGCCGTTTGGTGGCGAGGCGAATTAATTGATTGTGAACTGCGATAAGTAAAGTACACTGTGTTTGAAAAGTTATAATTGAAAGTGTTGAATAAATAAGTTTGTGAGTGATTTGAATAAAGTGAATTTGTGTTTTATTTAAAAAGTGAATAAGTTTTAATTGTCGGACCAAGCCGAATATTACATTGGTGTCAGAAGTGGGATTAAAACTTATTGAGAATAAAACAGTGAACAGTGATTAAACTATTTTGTGTGAAATAGTGAAGTTAAAAAAAATGATAAGTAAAGTTTTGAAAGACTTAACTGTCGCTGAGCTAAAGGCCGAATTAAGCAAACGTGGCTTAAGTGCGGCAGGATATAAAATCGAACTCGTAAAACGGCTACAGGAATATCTGGAAGAACAAAATGAAGACCCAGATGCGTTTGCTTTCGAAGTGGAAGCAAAATCGGAAGAGGTAAATGCAACTGCCGACTTATCTACCATGATGACACTTCTTCTAGCCAAATTTGAAGAGAATCAAAAGAAGCAAGAAACTCAAAACAAGAATGTTCTGGAGCAACTAGAAACTCAAAGAAACGAGCAGAAGACCGAGCAAGAGAATGTCCTCAAACAACTGGAAGGAAATGTCCTCAAGCAACTAGAAACTCAAAAGAATGATGTTCTGGAACAACTACAAGCTCAAAGGGATGACGTTCGAGATCGGTTTGATGAACAGAAAAATCTGCTAGAAGGCAGGTTTGCGGACTTCGAAGACAAAATCAATACTCTCGATGAGCGTGTCGAAAAACAAAATTCAACGACTAATGCACGTTTCAAGAAAATAGACGACCAGATCGAAACCATTACAAGCGAACTAGAAAAAGTGCGAAAGATGAAATCTCGAGAACCTTCTGGCGAGTGCTCAAGAAAGAGAGAAGTGAATCCCCCAAGCTTTGATGGTCAGATACCGTGGTCAATCTACAAGAAACAGTTTGAAGCAGCAGCGTTAACAAACGGCTGGGACGATGACGAAAAATACATTGCTCTTACGCTTGCCTTGAGAGGAGCAGCTGCTGAACTGCTACAAACCATCCCAGCAGAGAAGAACGGTGACTTCAAAGTTCTGGTAAACGCAATCGAACAGCGGTTTGGGGATAGCCACATGACAGAAGTCTTCCGAGTACAACTAAACAACAGGGCACAGAAAAGAGGTGAAACTCTGCAGCAGCTTCAGGCAGATATCGGGCGATTAGTCCACCTGGCATACCCAACAGCTGGCAACGAGATAATAAATCAACTTGCTGTTGAAGCCTTTGTGAGAGCTGTGGGCGATATAAATCTCCAAAGGGCTATTCGCACTGCCGGAAAGCAAACACTACCAGAAGCATTGGCTTTTGCTCTAACAATGGAAGCCGCAGAACAAGCTTCCCAAAACGTGCATCGTGTGAGAGAATTGGAAGCCCAAGAATGCTCTTGTCAGAAGACTACTCTGGAAAGAAGTCAGCGAGACGGACCAGCACGATGCTGGAACTGCAACAAGACCGGGCATCTTCAACGACAGTGCAGATTACCGCGAAGACGAACCTCATGCCAACACTGTGGAAACAGAACTTACTCAACAAGTCAAAGTAACTCCAACAACGTTGCTTCCGAAGCTGTTTCCCACCCCACCAACTTCGAGGGACCGAAGCTGGCTTCTAGTACCGATAGCTACAGAAACACCATCCAGGTTTCTCAAACGAAACGTGACAACAAGAGCCTGACCGTGGAAGCAAGTATAAACGGCAACAAATGTGTGGCTACCATCGACACCGGTGCCACGGCGTCCATTGTACGACAGGACCTCGTTAAGAAGACATGGCTCCACAACACCAACAGCTATCGTCTAAGGACTGCAACTGGAGAAGCCGCAAAAGTTTATGGTGAGGTACGTCTTAAGATCCGGATGGCAGAGCTGGAATTCTCTCACCTGTTCCTGGTAGCAGATATATGCGACGAGTGCATTGTCGGTGTCGATTTCATGAAAGATCACGGAATGATATTGGACATCGGGAACCAAGTCCTGAAATATCGAAACATCGAGATTCCGATGATCTATGGGATCCACTCGTATGAGACCTCGTTATCTGTGAAAACCGTCATCAAAGAAGATCTGACTTTGCCTGCTTCTTCAGAAGTATTCGTGTGGACGAAATTGAAAGGTAAGCCTGGCAGCCATCGATACCTCATGGTCGAACCAGCATCTGTAAAGTCCTCCCAAAACGTCACCATTGGGAAGACTCTTGTTAGACCTGTAAAGAACATGGTTCCCGTACGAATACTCAACATCAAGCCGTACGAAGTTAAGCTTAGAAAAGGTGAGATTGTCGGACAATGCGAATCTGTATCAGCTATAACAAGGATCAGCGAAGAAGAGACAAGGCAAACATTGAAGTCCAAAGAGCTGAACTCCATAAAGACGAACATTCTCGAGTCCTCTAATCTTGGCCAACAACAACGAAGAACTGCAGAAGGTCTCCTCGAAGAATTTGCAGACATCTTTTCATCATCGCAAGGGAAATATGGCAGAACACAACTGGTTCAACATCGAATCAACACCGGGGATGCAAAGCCGATTCGTCAACCTGCAAGACGCCTTCCACTAGCCAAACAAGGTGAGGTTGAAGAACTGATAACCACCATGAAAGAAGAGGGTCTTATCGAAAACTCAAAAAGCCCTTGGGCGTCTCCAGTGGTCCTGGTAAAGAAGAAAGACGGATCAACCCGCTTTTGCGTGGACTATCGAAGGTTGAACGATGTGACCAAGAAAGATAGCTACCCTCTGCCTAGGATCAGCGATACTCTGGACGCAATGGAAGGAGCACAATGGTTCTCAACTTTGGACCTGAAAAGTGGATACTGGCAAGTAGAAATCCATCCTGAAGACAAAGAGAAGACAGCGTTCTCGACAGGAAACGGATTGTGGCAGTTCAAAGTGATGCCTTTTGGACTGTGCAATGCTCCAGCGACTTTTGAGCGCCTTATGGAATGCGTCCTGCAAGGACTCACTTGGAAATCTTGCCTGGTCTATTTGGATGACGTCATCGTATACGGGAAAACATTTGACGAACATTGTACAAATCTGAGAGCCGTGTTTCAAAGACTTCGAGAAGCCCACCTCAAACTCAATCCAGAAAAGTGTTCACTCTTCAAAACCGAAGTGAAATACCTGGGACATATCATCTCATCCCAAGGAGTTAAGACGGATCCTGATAAGGTTGACACCGTGAAGAATTGGCCAACACCACAGGACAAACATCAACTCCGAAGCTTTCTGGGTCTAGCCACCTACTATAGGCGCTTCGTCAAGAATTTTGCTGAGATCGCCAAGAGTCTACATCAGCTAACGGAAAAGGGAAAGCAGTTTAAATGGTCAGGTGAGTGCGAGCGCAGCTTTCAAGAGCTCAAGCAACGCTTGTGTAATGCACCAGTGCTGACCTACCCGACTCCAGGAAAACCGTTCATCATTGATGCTGATGCCAGCAATGTCGGGATTGGTGCTGTATTGTCACAGGTACATGATGGCGAAGAAAAGGTGGTTGCCTATTACAGCAAGGTACTCTCAAATTCGGAAAGAAACTATTGTGTGACCAGAAGAGAACTTCTTGCACTGATTTTGGCAACAAAGCACTTCCATAAGTATCTCTATGGACAGAAGTTTCTTCTCCGAACCGACCATGGAGCACTAAACTGGCTTTTGAATTTCAAGAATCCAGAGGGTCAAGTGGCGAGATGGATTGAGAGGCTGCAGACGTACGATTATGAAATTCAACATCGGAAGGGGAAGCTTCACTCAAATGCTGATGCACTGTCTCGGAGACCATGTAAGCAAGACTGTAAGCATTGCAGACGCCAAGAAGAAAAAGAAGTGGTTACTGTTCAACGAACCAGAACCGATCCCATTTATGGCTGGAGCAACGACGAGTTGAGGAAGGCTCAACAAGAGGAATAAATAAAGTGAATTTGTGTTTTATTTAAAAAGTGAATAAGTTTTAATTGTCGGACCAAGCCGAATATTACAATATCATATTTCATATTTCCAGTTTTCAGACTCTTCGGTATGGTTTTTCCAATGCCAAAAAAATTCCAAAAATACAACATGCAAAATCCATAAATATCTTTTGGGCCGTTTAGAAGTCCATACCAGACATAGAAACAAACAAACACATCTGTTTTTATATATAATATTATAATTTTAATAACAAAAACAAAAAAAGTTGCTTAAGCAACTCAAATTCGACCTACAAAATCAGTTGCGTGCGACTAGTTGGAAACCGATTGCAAACCGGTTTCATTTCAGTCGAGCGTGGGACAGGGATGTGACTTTTTTAGAAATTGTACGAAGTAGATTTGAACAAAAAACGCAGTAGAATTCACTTTTTCGCAGTAGATTTTTTCTTTCGTTTATAGGGTGTGAAAATGCATGCATATATATGTATATAAGCTCATTTGTACAAAAATTTAACAAAATTCCTTGAAACATAAAGAACACAAATAAATAAATACGAAACTTTACAAACTAACAGTTTTTAAATTCCTACTAAAACAAATGTACTCAACTAAGTAAGTTATTATTATTGGTATATCTAAAGATAAAAAGGCCATAACTGAAAAATCTTTGAAACAATCTCCGATTTTGAACATTTTTTTCCAAATGTAAGTTCTTTCAGTAAGTTAAATGATAAAAGTGGAGTAAATCAGACTCAACTTGGAATGCCAATCCTCCTTTTTTATATTAAGTAAGATTTCGCAAAAATTCTACGACAAATTTTCAATAAAGATTGATTAGGTTCATTGGTATGAAGCCAAATAATGTTATTTTTTTTTTTGTATAAAACCTATAACGGGTTTTTCAATAAAGACTTAACAACTTTTTAACGAGTAACAAGTTAAAGAGTAACTGCGAATTATAAAAATTTTCTACCGAAATTCGGAGTTCGTAACCGCAAGCTTAAGAGCCTTAAAGGGCCAATTATATCCGGAAAAATGTTTTTCTTCTTTTGAACAGAATGGCTAATTTATATACCAATCCATCGGAAATCACTCCAAGAATTTGTGTTTGACAAAAGAAAAGCTAATTTATTTTTCAAAAGAATGTGTCCGGTTGAAAATAAATTTTCTTGAACAGCTGTATTCTGCCAAAAAATGGAACGAACCATTCCTATGACTTGTGTTTCAAGTTTGTACAATTCCAATGATAAAATTATGCCAGGTAAAATTTCCGGCTTAATTTTAACCAGGCAAATTTTTTGATGACAGAAGTTTTTAATAATTGATATAACCCACCTGTTTTTGGTCGTAATTCTTGCTCTTGCAGACAGCCAATAAAAAGTGTTAAGTATCTACATATTTGCTGTGTGATGTTGCCGTGTCACTGAGACAACGGTTAAATCAAAATTTCGAAAATATCGCTGCCATTCAGGCATACGTAACAAACGATCTAAATCAGTCAGTTGCATGCGCCATGTTAACCGATCATTTTTAGTCCAACTTGAGAGATAAGACCTTAGATGACATGTGGTTTAAACTGGATAGTGTCACATAGCAAACATAACAAGCTATTTGTTGAAGAATAAGTTTGATGAGCGTGAAAGAAATGGACCAGTTGATTGGCCACCTCGTTGTGCAATTAACTTTTAGAATACTCACTATATTCAAGTTTTTCAAATATCTCAAATAGTGTGCGTTTTGTTAAAAAAAAGTTGTGAAGTCCTATTAGAAAACACGATTTTTCAATCTTTGATGTTGATTATATTATTACTTTTTATTATGGATTATAGAACTAAGCAAGGTATTTTATATTCAACCTAATACTAAATTTTTCAATGTAAAAAACACATTTTGTATTACAATTCCCTTTCCTTCTGTAACCCGTTTCAAACATAGTATTAAACATTTTAAGATCATTTGGGTTCGACTTTTTTTTATTTTTCAAGTCAAACATTCTTTTAGACAATACAAATGTTTCGCCAATTTTGCAACAATATTGGATAATTTTTTATTGCTCTAATTCCTTGCTAAGTAAAAAAATATTTTTCGAACTCAAAAGCGCAGTAGATTTCAATTTGGTGGCAGTAGATTTTATTTGCGAAAGAATTGCAGTAGATCTACTGCAATTGCAGTAAAGTCCCAACCCTGGCGTGGGAGCTCTCCTATAGAGCTTCATATACAAAGTTGCTTGGGCAACTGATTTGCGATTCTAGTCGCAAAACAGTTGCAAAACAGTTGCTTCGTGTGCGGAGGGCCATAGTCTCGTTTGATGCAGTATCATTATTCACTAACATCCCCGGGAGCTCTCCTATAGAGCTTCATATACAAAGTTGCTTGAGCAACTGATTTGCGATTCTAGTCGCAAAACAGTTGCAAAACAGTTGCTTCGTGTAGGGGAGCATGCGGCAAAATTGGGTATACCACATAACTCTTTCTGCCGTAGCTGTGAGAACCAGGAAGAAAAAGAAACGGTCCCACACTTTCTATGCCATTGTCCGGCCCTGGCTAGGAAAAGAGCACTCCATTTAGGTAAAGAATTCTTCAACGGTATTGAGGAACTCGCAGATTTCAAGATCAAAGATTTGATCTCATACCTCAATAGCACAAAGTGGCTTTAACGCCCCCCCCCCCCTTTATTTCTCCCTCATTAAATGGCACTATGAGATAATAGGCTGTAGGGTAGGAAAATAATACAACACTATTATATAGGATTGTATGTGCGGAACATACATACCTAATCCATAACCCATTTTCAAAGCCATTTAGAATCTCACGAGGTATGGTATCAAAACGGCGCACTCAGCGCTAATTGTGTCCTGCGCGAAGCAGGACAGCCATTTCTACCTACCTACCGTTGCTTCGTGTGCGGGCCTTAGTCTCGTTTGATGCAGTATCATTATTCACTAACATCCCCGTCCAACTGGCCATCACCATTGTCAAAAAGAAATGGCATATAATAAGTGAAAACACAAAAATCACACTAAATAAATTTCTCGAGATTCTCGACTTTTGTCTTAAAGAAAACAATTTTCTTCAATACCAGGACACGATTTACAAACAAATTTTTGGGATGCCCATGGGCAACCCGCTATCTCCGACGATTGCAGATCTAGTTTTGGACTACGTCTTGGATGAATGTTTAAACAACATCGAAGAAAAACCTGCGTTTAAAGCAAAGTATGTTGACGACATATTTGCAATTATGGACATAAGAAACATAGACAAAGTGCTTACAATTCTCAACGGATTCCACCCAAAAATTCAATTTACAATCGAAAACGAACTGAACAAAACAATACCCTTCTTAGATGTAAAAATCTACCGCGAAAAAAATCGTTTGCTATTCGACTGGTATCAAAAACCAACAGCGTCTGGAAGATTGATAAATTTCCGATCAAACCAAGCAAGGCACATCATCGTCAATACTGCGTCCAACCTCGTGAACAAAATTTTCAAAATAAGTGATGTACGATTCCACGCTGCCAACGAGAAAAAAGTCATAAAAATCTTAAGTGACAATGGTTATCCTTCTACCATAATTCGGAGTCTTCTTTTAAAGCATGACATGCAAATTCCACGTGAAAATAATGATGAACCAATTAGAACGTACCACAAAAGCATAGTTTATGTCCCAACTTTATCCGACAACTTCAAAAAATCGATTTCCAAAAACTTGACAGATGTTCGCCTTGCCTTCAAATCAAACAAAACACTTGACCAATGTTTTACTAAACTCAAGACGAAACCTGATAAGGACAAACAAACAGATGTGATCTACAAAATTAACTGCAATGGCAAACCAAATGAACCATGCAACCTGTGTTACATTGGGACCACAAAACAACTTCTTAGACAACGCATCTCTAACCATAAATCCGACATAAAACTTAAAAATTCTGAAAAGACAGCCCTGGCCAGCCACAGCATTGAAAGCGGTCATTCTCCAAACTTTGAAGGCGTGGAAGTTCTACAGACAGAGAAACATGTTTCGAAACGATACACGTTAGAAACATTACATATTCTCAACAACAAAAATAACATGAATCGAAAACAAGACACTCAAAACATCTCTGCTGTCTATTGCTCTTCTTTCTTCTTAAATGTAATTTGTGCTCTATCCAAAACAGACTAAACTTCATTCCTCGAAGTGTTAATAATATTTATTTTCAATTTACATAAATGTTTTAACAATCCATTTTACTATTTTGCTTAAGTGAGTACACTTTATTGTTTTTGTATTGCACTGATCTAACTTAGATTATTTGTATTTTTGTGTCAGTAAAGTTCCCCAGAAGAAGGCAGCAATCCCTGCCGAAACGTTGGGAAAGTTAATGTAACTTAATTGTTTCATTACAGCGACCAAAAAAGCCGACGGAAAACTAAATTTCCACATATTACAATACTCTCATAGAACCGTTTTTTGTTATAAGATTTTATCGAAAAATAAAAGTCCGATCAGCGCAGTTTTTTTTTCTGAAAGTACGTATATATTGCCCAAATAATATTCTGTTTTCAAAAAAATTTCCAAAAAATTGTTGGTTTTTAATTTTTTTTTACTTAATTTTGTATATATAACATTTTTCGAAAATGTTTTAAAATAAATATGAGTATGCAATATTCAAGAAAATGTTAAAAAAAGTTAAAAAAAGTTTAAAAATATTTTTTAAAAATACAAAAATAATTTTGAAATTTTTTCGAAAAATATTATTTAGGAAATATTCTACGTGCGTTCAGAAAAAAATGAGAGAGGTACCGTTTTGGAGCAATACGAAAATATTTTTTTTTTACATAGAATACATCAATGCTTAAAAAAAATAAATTCGGGGAAGTTTAAAAAAAATCGTAGGAGCCGTTTTTGAGAAAATTAAAACTTTTGGTTTTTGGCCAAAAAAAAATTGTATGTTGGCTACCCTTGATTTTGATCTTAAAAAAAAATAAAAAAAAGACCCACGCGAATTCGCTCAAATCTCTAATTTTCAAGTTTGAAGTCGATGCGGACTACTGGATAAGGCTGTAGTACAGATAATAAACTTATACAGATGTCTTAAAATTAATTTGGGTATGCAGTATTCAAGAAGATATAAATATACATTTTACAAGTACATTTCGATTTTGAATATTGATCCGTTTTTGAGATACAGAATTTTGAAAAAAAAGTTAAAAAATATTTTTTTAAATGCAATTTTTTTTTTTTTTGAAAACAAATAGTGGTTAAGGGTGTAGGTGCGTTTATAAAGAGACAGACGGACAGAATCGCCGGATCCATTTTTTTCTTCACTATCATCGTAATGTCATATCTCATCAAAATCTCAACTTTTTTTTACGAATTCAATATGTCGCAAGTTAAAATCTTTATGGATCATTATGGAAAAGTTTATTGAATATGGTTCACCAAACCGACTGTTGCTCTTTGTTTATGGGAAGGTTTTTGACTTTGAAAGTTGTTTCATCTGAATTATATGATTTGATCCAGAAAGTAAAGCCAGACAAGGTTGTTATAATTATTGTTTTGCTGTTTTGTTTTCGAATATCGTCCAAAAAGGAATCTTAGGTTCCATACTTTCAGGTCAAGTTATTCAGTCTGATCCACTCGCACAGAAGACATAAAAGCCGAGAACAAGGAGAAGCCAGAGCAAGAAAAAGAATGGAACAAGTGAAATTTTTCTGGAAATCGTTTGTTATGGAGGGAAGTTGTCTGAAGATCTAACGGTTTTGATTCAGTCAAAGTGACAGGGATCAAATGACACCTGGAATTTGAAGGCAGGTCAGTATGTCCATAACATAGAGATAATATAATAGAGCACGGAAGGTAGCCTTAAAAATTTCACATGGGACAAGAGAGAAGTTCTCTCGTTCTTGTTAGACACACCCTATATTGGTGTTCGGTAATCTGAACATTCATCAATGTGAACTGATCTATTTATTTATTCGTTTTATGTAACTTTCGTTATGTTCGTTATTTTAATAAAACCTCACTCTTGTTTCTACTTTCGTCAAATGAACACGCGCCTTTTTAACTCTCGCTCTGCTAGTATGAAGTGCTACCTCTCCCGTGCTCTATTTTATTTTCTCTATGGTCCATACACAAAACCCCTTTTTAGCCACAGTAAAAATTGTTTATTAGGTACACATTTAAAATAATATAAGACTACAAAAAAAAAATCACATATACATAAAATTAAATTGGATTAAAATTGCCATTGAGTATCTTGGTTTCTTCAGTTTCCAATTGATGCAGTCTTTCTTAATTGATCTTGGAGGTAGTTTTCGTCAGCCAAAAATTCCATTGAACCAACTGGTTTCATTGTAGAAATATCGAAATTATAGACACACGGTATACTGTTTGGTATATTGATGGTGCTGATTTTTTCATCTGAGATTCCTGAAAGTAAAAGGAAAGGTTTCATTTTGCGGATGAAACATCAATGTTATTTTTGGTCAAAGGGTGTAATCAATAACAGTTGTTGTTGACAAAAACTATGCAAAACTATGTTTATCTTACAATCGATGGTTAAATTTAAACCGTGTTCAACTCTTTTCAACTTATGACAAAAGCTCATTTCTACTGTTTCATTTTTCGTTTATGTTACTGTTAAAATTGACAACGAAATTTCGGTATAAAAAATACAAATGTCACTTAAATTTTGTGATGCAAAGTTTTTTATATTTCTATGGGAACTAATAAATCCTATTTTTAAAATACGAGTGGCAAAAATATCACAAATTGACATTGCCGGCCTTGTTCGGTATCGATTGGCGTTGTCGCGCCAAGAGATTCTATTCGAAAGATTATAAATAACAGGTGGTCGATCTTCTATTAAATTTAGAATTTATTTTGAATCTACAGAGAAATTGATCAATGCATTAAAATTGGCATTTAAAATCAAAGAATTAAATAAAATGAAATGACTACAAGTGCTACAAGTGTATATGTAATGTGCATGTTTGTTTGAGATAAAAAAAAAAGAAATAAAAATCAACAACCAAGATTTGATAATTTTTGAAGGTATTCAATTTGAAACCTTTGATAAAAATATTAAGTCTGTTGAAAAATAAATGTGTCTTTTGTCTTAATTAAGGAACACACTTTTATTTTTTTCCACCATTCCAAAACTGTCTCTTTTGGTCATTTCATGCTACGGTTAGAACTTTGGCAGATTTAAATATAGTGTAGTAATGGCAGAGTTTGTTTTTTTCCAGTTTTTCGACTCTTCGATATGGTTTTACCTTTTTTATTTTTACCTGAACGAACCCTGAATACAACTGTATTTAAAATTCAATTTTCATTAAAAATATCTGAAAGGCCATTAAGGAGACCAGACTAGACATAAAAACAAACATTTTACTACAGATGCAATGAAAATGTACACTCGGGCGTATACGTGTTTTTTTTTATAGGTTTTTCTTTATTTTTTAAAGGGTCCGCCATCTAACGTTTTTTTTTCAACTAGTGCTTATTTCGTGAATGGTAACCCTATGCTCATGTCTGAGTTGACAAATTATTAGTTTTAACCTTCCGCTTAACGAATATGGTTGTGTATACGCTTGAACAACGCTGGGAAATATTGCGACATTACTTTGAAAATCATGGTAATGTTGCAGAATGTGTGCAAAAATTGCGTACGGATTTTGGAAGAAGAGAAGAACCGTCAATTCCGTATGCTCGTTATCTTGTAAACAAATTGAAAGAAACTGGCATCCTCATCGATAAACCAAAGCGTGAAGCCAAAAACAGTGCGTACACCCGAGAATATTACTGCTGTGGCAGAAAGTGTGCGTGAAGCGCCATCAAAATCAATTCACCGTCGTTCTCAACAATTGAAAATTTCGGAGACATCATTGAGACGAATTTTGCATAAATACCTTGGTATGACTCCATACAAAGTCCACTTGGTTCAGGAGTTGAAGCCAAGTGACAATCCAATGCGTTTTCGCTTCGCTAAGTGGGTCTGCGATCGACTTAGAGAACCGATTTTTCCAAAAAATCGTCTTTTCAGATGAAGCTCATTTTGATCTTGGCGGGTATGTAAACAAGCAAAATTGTCGCATTTGAGGCACAGAAAACCACGCCCGTATGTATTGAAAAGCCGATACACCCAAAACGAGTCACTGTTTGGTGCGGATTTTGGTCCAGAGGCCGTTACAGTCAATGGCGATCATTATCGGGCCATGTTGAACGAATTTCTGTTCACAAAAATTGAAGAGGGGGATATTGGCAACATTTGGTTCAACAGGATGGCGGCGCTACGTGTCACACAGCCAAAGCTACACTCGATGTTTTGCGCCCTGTTTTTGTAGATCGCATTATCAGCCGCAGAGGTGATGTCGTTTGGCCACCTCGGAGCTGCGATTTGACACCGTTGGACTATTATTTGTGTGGTGCCGTAAAAGATAAGTGTTACGCCGACAAGCCAGAGACAATTGACGCTTTAAAGGACAATATTCGTGAAGCCATTGGTGAAATACAGCTGCACACAATCGATAATGTCCTAAGAAATTGGACTGATCGTGTAGGCTACTGCATGGCCAGCCGAGGCAGCCATTTGAATGAAATTATTTTCCAATATTAATTGGAAGAATCGTACTTTCAAATATAGCATAAAAAAAAGTTATTTGGCGGACCCTTTAGTAGCTATTTGAGGTTAGATTTTGCTCATGGAAAAAGCATTCCATTCATCATCTAGTAACTCGTTAGTACTAAAAAGTAGTTCAAAAGTTCAAATTGTTCCGGCAGTTTTCTTTTCAGGTTTCAAAAGTTGTAGCAACCTTTGAAAAATTTGATTTTTTGGTTTAACCGTTCAAATTTAATTTGTGTAGTTATAAAAAGGAAGGTTTCTGCACCCCAAAGCTAAATTTGTTGCGGGCTTTTGGACTATACATTTCTTTACTGTGCATTTTAGATACTTCTTGTATTTTTAATCAAACATACTAGGAAAGACATTTCGTCGAAATCGAGATAGTAAGACAATTAACAGTTTTTAAAATGTTAACTTTTTACGTTTAGCCTTAAATTTTTTTTTAGAGTTGGCAAAGATTATCAAGAAAAATAAAAAGTACACTCTACATACCTTCAATATGTTTCACAATTGCTCGTATAATTGTCCCATGCGCCAAAACCAAAACTCTCTTCCGGCTCTTGATTTCGCTGACAATTTCAGTTTCCCAATATGGCACGACACGATGCATCACTGATTCCAGAGTTTCAGCATCTGGAAACTCATCTGCTGGGATGTCGGCAAAGTTAGGATTATTTCTTATCGGCGCATAATATGGACTCGATGCATCCATAACAGGCGGGGGTACGTTAAAGCTTCTGCGCCAGATCTGAACCTAGTGAAGTAAAAAAAATCCATTTATTCGAACCAAAGCAGCCCTTCAATATGAGAAAAGAAAACCTTTTCTTCGCCATATTTTTCAGCCATCTGTCGCTTATTGAGTCCAGTCAAGTCGCCATAATGTCTTTCATTCAAACGCCAAGTCGAACGCACGGGAATCTTAGAGCACTCCAAGTCATTCAAGACTATCTTCAATGATTGATGGGCTCGCTTCAATGCCGAAGTGAATGCAATGTCAAATTTGAATCCATTCTGCTTTAAGGCTGCCGCCGAAATTTGAGACGCATCCGATTTGCCTACAGCGTGAATTACAGTTGTTTGTTTGGTTTAATCAATAAACAAAAATAAATTTAACGCAATTAAATGCACTGCTATTTTTATTACACTCGACTCGACTCTCTCTCACCTTTTTCACTCAAATCAACGTCGTGCCATCCACAAAACAAATTCAATTTATTCCACTCAATTTCTCCGTGTCGAAGGAAAACAACTTTAACTAGTTCCATTGTTGTTTTTTTTGTTGTTTAACTTCACTATGCTATGCACAAACTAAGTACGTGTACCTCTAACATTCAGCCGGAAACTGTTTGCGAGTCCGTTAGCAGTTTGAAAAGAGCTTAAAAAACCGAATGGGAATCAGGGAGCCTGCCAAGAGGCACAAGCTCCTTTTCAATCAATGATGGATAAGACAAACGAGAAGAAACACAAAATCCAACACAGTAATAATGGAAAATTGCAAAGATGCGAGGTTGGTTGCTCTTATGCCGAACAAAGTAGAAAAAACTTTGCACTTTGCTAGAACAAGAAACAAAAACAATAGAAGCTTATTTTGTCATTGTCGTCCTATGAACATGAATAAACAGAATCAAAACATAATTCTATTTCAGCACAGAGTGGAGTGCAAATTTATTTGTTTGCTTATGAGAGAAGCTCTCTTGCTGACTTGGCCATTTTCATTAACTGCGAGCTTGAGTAAAAGCTTTTAAGGGGGAGTACAGTCGCAAGCAAATATAAGAAAGTTGAATGTAGGAAGATGCATTTTGTGATTAGAGCATTTGGTCGATTTGAATGTGGACAGTCCGCCACAGATCATCTCAAAATTCGTAGGTAAGCAATGAATAGTGTGATAGTGTCACTTTTAGGCTCAGATATGTACGCTGTGTTGCAGTTGCCCGTAGCTTAGTGGTTAGGTGGGTTGGTTGCTAAGCAGAACGTCGTGGGTTCGAGTCCTACTCGTGCCCATAAAAGTTTTTATTTTCATCTTTCACGGGTACTGCCTCTTGCGAAGAATTGACAAAACTTCCAAGAGTATCAATCTGTCATGAAAAAGTGCTTCTCAACTTTGCCGTTTGGAATCGGCGTTAAATTGTAAGTCCCCTCAATTCTTCACACGCACTCAGAGAATTGTTGATGAGAGTAAGCCACATAGGCCTTGGCTCTTCAAGAGCCGTCGCGCCACTCAATTTTTTTTATGTACGCTGTGTTGCAACAACTGGACGATTACATCTAATGAACATAGTCACTATTTCCGCACGTTCTGTAAGCGTGAACCGATTCATGGTTTTCGGCGACGCCAATCGGTTGAAATCTGTCAAAGTAATTCAATATTTCCATCGACCACTTAAATACATGGCACACCCTGTAAATCCGCTTAAACTGATTTTCAATTGTTCCTAACAAATTAATGACAAATAATATATTTTCTAACATCGATAATTACATTTTTGTTTGAAATGATGAATATTTTTACCTTTTGTTAGATTTTTTTTTTTGAAACCTCTAAACCGATTCCGCTGAAAACTCGACGGCGACGCACGGTTCCGCGTCGATTGATAATCGAGCAGAAAAAACGTAACGTTTATGGAGAAATGCTTTACTCACCATAAGAAAGTATCCATACTTCCCCGTGTGCCGGAATCTTCAAGTTTTGCCAACCTTGCCATACCGGCTATAACTCCAAAAGTGTCTCACACTCTCACTGATCTTAATTCGGGACCACTTGCGTATTTCTTCAAGGGGAAGTCCGTGTCTAGGTTTTACCTCTTTTTACTTTGTTTTCAGGATCTGCGTCAGATGCGTGCTTATTGGTATCCAAAAATCTTCGTTTCCCACTATCTTCTCAATGATGCTATCCTGCCTGATATCTCCAATTCTCTTGTTTAGTTCCTGGCGGAGGGATTCCCATATACTACACTCGAAGACTTTGTGGTAGGCATTGTCTGATGGCGAGTCTCGATATTGACACGAAGGGCTTCCTCTTTTTCCAATCTTGTGCATGAATGCAGAAATCGGCCTCGAAGGAGCGAACTAGGAAGCAAAAGTACTTACACAGAAGAAGTGACAGGTACGCTGGGAGTCAGAAAACAGAAGGCGCTGGACTGCTAGGCTAATCGGAAATTTTAGCGAATGGGGGAACCGGAAACACGGTGAAGTAAACTATTACGACACACAGTTCCTCACCGGACACGATTCTTTCACTTTCTTTGCATTCTCACCTCATACTATACCTGGGGACAAACGAATTTTCAGCACCCCCCAAATTGAGATCTTCACCATGTCATCGGGCCTGTTCCAAGCCCGTCAAAAGAAATCATTTTATTTCCACTTCATGGGCTTATTTTAAAAAAAATTGATGTTTTGCTACAAATAAATTATCCTTAAGTTTAGAAATCTTTATATATATAAAAACTAGCTGTTGCTCCTGACTTCGTCTGCCTGTCCCTCTTCCACCGGCCAGAGGTGCGTCTTGAGTTGTGCATCATGCGCGAATTGCGTGTTCCCACTATAACAAACACGGCAACAGCTCAAACCAAACTCATCAACCATCTCTAACTTTATATTATAATTATACTTTAACTTTTGTTACTTCACTTAATTTTTTTCTTGTAAGAAATAGAAGATCGGCTTTGCAATCACATACTGCATTTCATTTCTCATTCGTTCCACTGCAGATATTTCAAGGCCAAGGGCCTATAGACTAACGAAGTTTAGCAAGTGAAGTGAATGTTTCCTTTGGAATAGAATATGTAGTTCCAGTGTTGCGAGGTGTGTTGGGCATACGGTGGTGATTGATAGTGATCGGCGATTTATTTATTCAATTTTTGGTGTCATAAAAAAAAACTATTATAATAATACTATAAAAAAATAGTACACATACGCCTGAGTGTACCCGAAACTCGAAATACACTTAAAATTAAATCAAAACTTATTCTTCCAGTATCTACTATTTAAAATGGAGGAGGAATCCTGAATAAAAGGAACAAAATGGTGTCAAAATGTTATCAAAAAAGGCACAAAACAAGGCAAAAATTGAAGTTGCTAAAGAGTAGCTACTTACAGTAGAAGTAACAATAGAACAGAGAGAGAGACATGGAAAGATACGACGTGATCTAACGAATGAAATGACGCAGTGATGTCTCTATCAACAATCATTCTTAGGGCTCTTTTTTGAATACCACCAAGAGGTATGTAGCTGGAGCACCAGCCCAGAGATGGGAATTGTACTCAAGTTTTGGACGGATACAGGTTTTATAGATAATAGCCAGATCAGACGGGGAGAAAAATTTCTTGCACCTTCTTAAGAAACCCAAACATCTTGCGGCATTTTTGGTGACATCGCATATGTGCTTGTTCCACAAGAGGTCAGTGATGCACATACCGAGAATTTCGAGATGTTCGGTCTGGTTGATGCAAGTGCCACTAATGGACAGTGGCAAGGGGGTATATCTCGCTTTAACGATACAAGACAGCATTGAGTTTTTTCGAACCATTAAACTAAACCCGGTTTCTTATCCCCCATTGTACAATTCTGTTAAAGTCAGAGTTTAATGAGCTTATCATATTTTGCCTCTGCACTATCGTCAGCGAAACAATTTATTGGATTAGAAGTTACAGACAAGAGATCTTTTATATAAATGAGAAAGAGGGTCGGAGACAAAACGGAGCCCTGGGACACACCAGCATTTATATTGTCGGTTTCAGACTTGAAACCATCCAATAAAACTTGTTTTGATCGGTTCTAAAGAAAGTTTCTAATCCAACGTAGGAGGGATTCATTGATAACGAAAGCACGCATTTTCGATAAAAGAGCAAGATGCCGGACTTTATCAAATGCCTTTGAAATATCAAGTGCAACAATCTTACTCTCTCCAAAAAGATTCGCCTTTTTTGGAATTGGCGATTTATGTATGTTTGAAATCTTTTAGGACTCTCGCTACAGCACGAGTGCGAAAGAAGATTTGTCCCATGGAATCATTGACGCGCTCAAGAACTTGAGGAGTTATGAAACTCTCTGGCAGCGAAGAGTTGGAGGCGAACTGCCTAGCAAAAAGGTTACCTTTCGCTAGAGAGCAAGTGCCATTTGATTTTAAACTTCTTCAGTTTCCTGTCCAACTTGCATTCGCTAGAACCATAAATAAGGCGCAAGGTAAAAATATGTGGTATTGGTTTAGAAATTCCTGTTGTTTCTGATATTGGGATCAGAAGCTGTGAAAGAATGCAAACTTTAACAATACAATACTTAACTTCGAAATACTGCAATACTTTAACTTCGAAAATAAAATCGCAGTTAATTTTGAAGTCTTTTGTATGAAAGTCATTTAAAGCAATCAAAAGAATGCATTACTTTTTTACTGCTTGCATTCTTGAAAATCTTGTAAAAGTCTTTTACATTCTTTGCAGTCATTAAATTTGTTAGTTGTATTCAATATAATGCAGTCATTTAACTGCTTTTGGAGTATTTTAACTGCTTGAAGTCTTTTGTTTGTTTGAAGTCTTTTTAACTGCTTGAAGTATTTAAAAAAAAAATTTAAAACTTTTTTTCCAAAATTCTGTATCTCAAAAACGGATCAATATTAAAAATAGAAATTTACTTATAAAATGTATAGTTACATATTCTTGAATACTGCATACCCAAATTAATTTTAAAACATTTTCGAAAAAAAAACAAACAAAATCGAAAAATCAACAATCTCTTAAGAAATCATATAACATTAATTTTTTTCAGATTGAATCTATTTTTGAAGTACATATTTCGATTTTTATTTATGAATTTAATTTTTTTTATTTTCTTTTAATGTTTTTTATGAGTTCTCTAAACTGCACCAACTACAGAGGCATCAGCCTCCAAAACATCGCCTATAAGATCTTTTCTGCAGTACTATGTGAACGTTTGAAGCCATAGGTCCATATCAGTGTGGCTTTAGACCAGGAAAGTCCACCATCGATCAAATTTTCACATTACGGCAGATCCTGGAAAAAACTCAAGAACTCCAAATCGACACCTACCACCTTTTTATCAATTTTAAGGCCGCGTATGACAGCATCTATCTATAGAGAAGAACTGTATAAAGCCATGTCCAGTTTTGGCATCCCTACAAAACTCCTTCGCCTGCACAGGATGACAATGGAGAACTCGCGCTGCTCCATTAAAGTCGGTAACGACCTCACCGAACGCCTTCGATGTCAAAAAAGGCTTTAGACACTGTCACGCGACTTCTTTAACATGATATTGGAACGAATAGTGCAGAACTCCCACGTCAACACTAGAGCCACTATCTTCCAGAAGTCTGTGCAACTACTCGCGTATGCTGATGGCATTGATATCATTGGGAGAACGCAGCGTGATGTCAACAGTGCTTTTGCGAGTATACAGACAGAGGCTGAAAAAATGGGTTTAGCGGTCAACGAGGGCAAAACAAAGTATATGCTGTCATCTAGAAAGGACACCCAACACCGACGTCTTGGACAAAACGTGACGATAGACGCATATAATTTCGCGGTAGTTAGGGACTTTGTATACCTTGGACAACGACATCAGCGCCGAGATCAGACGAAGAATAACTCTTGCTAATCGCTGTTTCTTCGGGCTAAGAAAGCAATTGAGTAGTAAAGCCCTCTCCCGAACAACTAAGGTGACGCTCTATAAGACCCTCATCATTCCCGTCCTGCTATATGGTGCAGAAGCATGGACCCTGTCAAAAACGGATGAGAGCGCCCTAGGCCGGTTCGAGAGAAAGGTTCTACGGAAGATCTACGGTCCTGTCTGCATAAACGGAGAATGGAGGAGAAGATTTAACGACGAACTGTACGGGCTGTACAGCGACACTGACCTAGCTAAAAGAGTGAAGGTCCAAAGACTTGGTCATGTGGAGAGGATGGACACCAATACTCCGGCCCGTAAAGTCTTCGAATCTACCCCAGAGGGAAGGCGCAGTAGAGGAAGACCAAGGCTCAGGTGGCGCGCGCAAGTTGAAGATGACCTCAACCAACTCGGCGTGCGAAACTGGAGACAGCTAGCTAGGGACCGAGCTGGCTGGAGAGGTTTGTTGGTTGAGGCCCAAGTCCACCCCGGACTGTAGCTTCACCTTAAGTAAGTAAGTAAGTAAGGAATACAGGAGCAAGTTCGTACGACCCAGTCGAGTACATTTTTTTAAGTAGAAATACTAAACCTTAAGACTACTGTTAAATTGAGCTGATGTGTTTTTAGCGTTGCCAGATATAAATTTTGACTTTGAGTTTAATTTTTTTTTTAAATGCTTTAAACATAAAGTTTCCTTATTTTTACCTGATGAATACAATAATTATAAATTATAATTATTATATTATATAATTATTTGTTGAGTGCATCCAAAAATCAATAGATTTGAATAGATTGACTTTTAGGATTTTTACTTAATTTAATTGCAGTACCTGATAATTTTCCAGTTTTAAGTTAATTTTAAACACTGTACACTCCTGAAGAGGTTTGAAAGTACACTTATGCCTACTTGGCTTGCTGTCAAGACCCTAATAACCTTATTACCTCTTCTCAGGGACAGTCAAATTTGGGGTATAAATATTTAATGGTTAAATTAACTAAATGGTATTAAAGAATTAAAAAACAAATTCATTCATAAGTTTATCAAGTACAGTCACGATATTTCCAACAAGATTGGTCCATTTCTGCCTATCCATCGATTACCGTAGGCATTCTTCATTTAGCAAATCCTTAACTTCGCGACCATAGCCTGGAGCCCTGTGAAGCGGGCGGAGGTTCTGCTAGTCATATAAAAAAACAACAATAGCATTGTTTCACCGCTCATCATCTTCGTACAGCTTAGCAATTCATTTTATTAAAAAATAAAATAAATTATCAAACGCATTTCGTTTTTATACAAATCAGTTGATAATAAGTCTTTCGTTATATTCTTAGTACGTTATATAAGTTGTAATCTTGTAATAATTATTCAAATTTAGAAAATATTATTAATGTTATTGTTATGTTGTTATAACGTATATATATCTGTTCGATTATAATTGTTTAAATAAAATGTTTAAGGAGCATTTAAAAATAATTAATAAGTTTAAAATAAAATAAATGGAATAAAGGAGAACATTTTGGACCGTCTGTATGTATAGACACATATAAATATGTAGAGGTTAATAAGACTTACACATAATTCCTAGAGTCTACATTTTCTTATAATGTTTCCTGTTGGCTTTTCTAAGTTTCGTATATGTTTCAAAAAATTACATTTAACTTACATTTATGTATTTTTTCTGTTCATTTTAGTAGTATAAATATATATATATATATGTATATATATAGGGTTCTATTTTTGTTTTATTTTTAAATGTTTAACAGGGTATATGTGCAATGTATGAGACACATCAAAGCTTACATTTTCCAGCTCCTATTTATGAAGTTTAAAATCATCCATTTTGACATTCCTCTCTCGTTTCGTTTCATATACCTTTGTACGATATGTTTAACATAGTTTTTTTTTTTAATCCATCAAAGTCTTATGTTTTAGTTAAAAATACAATATACATTTATATAATAATAGTGTGATTACATGTTATCTAGAAACTTTCAACGGTTTTACTGTCATTATTGCGATTCGCTCCACTTTGATGTTTCATAGTTTTGATTTGACGTTTAGAAAGTGTAGACAAAAAGAGTAGAGTTTGACATTTAAATTTCGATTTAGTAAGGGACTTTGTTCGTTTCCGGATGATTTTAGGTTATAATAATAAAATCATAAAAATGTAGAATGGAAGTCTTGTTGAGAGAAGGATTTTCCTAATCGCCATCGCCGACTCCACATTTGGATCGCAAAATGGCTGCCAATCGTTGAGTGAGTGGTTCTGTTGGAGACTCTGAGTCGCTGCATGATGTCGAATTCACCCTGTTACCTAAAGACACACAAAAAAGTATTAAAACGACTTTACGAGCCTTGTTTGCGCATATACCATTGCTTATGTCCAAATCATGAGGTGATAGTTCCTTTGATAGATGCAATGTATTAGGTACAATGTCGTCTTCCTCTTCCAGCAATAGACTTGAATATGAATGTGTTGTGTTGTCACTTCGACTGCGACTGCCACCGGGGCTGGATGAATGACGTGAATTCAATACACACAAATTATTGTCCTCCAAATCGTCACTGCTGATTACATCTTCCGAGTCACTGATACTCTCACCAGCAAGGCCACTGCTTCTTGAGCTAGAACGACGACTGCCATCGGCATTTTCGCCAGATGAGTTGTCACAATCGCCGTCGACATCTTCAATTTGATTCGATTCACTTGATTCGTCACTGCCATTTGAGATTTCTTCTTCGGAATGGTCTAAAGCCATTTCGGGTGATGATGATTTGTTGTAGTTCTCATCACTGTCGCTTAGGGACTCGCCTGGAAGTTCGTTGGGTTAGCAAGTATAGAATTAAATATTACTTTATCTTACCCTTAAGCTTTTCAACAATCAAGGGATGGAACTCTTTAGCTGTTGCATTGTTCGGTTCGTACTGCAAAACTGGAATACAAAAAGAAAAATGTCATTGTAAAATGTATCTGCATTTAAATTTAAAGTGCTTTTTACTAAAGGTTTTGTTTAAACATAATGCCTTGTTATTCTATGGTGCAGTGTCGAAAATGAAAATGCCGAGTACTTAGAAACTCATAAGCAATTAAAAAAAATTTAATGAATTCCTTTTATGAATATGCCGAATTCATTGTACGGACTCATATGCCCTTCAGAGAGAAAGAGAGAGAAATGTTTAATATGAAGAATTGTAAGACTTCATTGTGTAATTTTAAGTCATTGTATATTTTACATTTGTTCAACAAATGCATGTAAATATTTATGAATGAAAAGAATCTTTCATTGGTACAATGTGGCGTATACTTACTTAATTTGCAGTATTTTAAGGCTTTTTTATAGTCTTTCAACATTACAGCGGAAAGGAACTGAAAGAAAAAGAAAATAGTTTCTAAATTACACAATATGCATATAAGTGTTTATAGAGAGTGTTCAAGATAATTGGTAGAAAACTTAAACTTCTGTGACGCAGATATGTATCTTTAAACGTTATTTCTCATAAATCAAAAAAAAAAAAAATACCAAGAAACCTTATTTTTGTCAACTAAAAAAAAGAAAATATACATTTATTCCCATTTTGGCAACGGTTGTTAAAATTGGGCAATATTAATTTGGATGTTTGTAAAGATCGCTACACACACAACAGCATGCTTGACAAGTTTACTTGTACAATCTTTTTGTACAAGCAAAATGTAACGTCTGTAGGGATATTTTGCTCAAGCATCTTACTTGTGTGTACCTATATGTACTTTAAAAATAGATTCAATCTGTAAAAAATTGATGTCACATTATTTCTTAAGAAATTGTAGATTTTTCAAATTTCTTTTTCAAAAATCCTAGGAGCTGTTGTTTTTTTTAATATAAAATTTTTCGAAAATGTCTTAAAATTAATTTGGGTATGCAAGATTCAAGAATATTTCGATTTTTAATATTGATCCGGTTTTGAAATACAAAATTTTTAAAAAAAGTTTAAAAATATTTTTTTTAAATACAAAAAACATTTGTTTGGGAAATATATACGTACTTTCAGGAAAAAAAGTACGCTGATCGAATTTTCATTTTTGCAGAAAATCTTATAACAAAAAAACGGTTCTATGAAAGATACCGTTTTGGAGCAATACGAAAATATTTTTTCTTACATAGAATACATCAATGTTGAGTATTTATTTAAAAAATAAATAAATAAAAAAGTTTGAACAAATAGAGTCAACGCACAAGCAAGTAACTTTGAACATTATTATTTATGAATCAAATAACTCTGAGCAACCCCTATTTTCAAAAGAATACAAATGACAAATGAGTATTTTTGTTTTCAAGTCAAAATGAGTTTGAATAACTTTGAACTGAGTTTCTATGAGCAAAATGTTCATGAACAAGCATCAAGCAATATGTTCATGAGCAGGTAAGTGAAGTGTTCATGCCAAACATTGTTTGTGTTTGTGATTTGAGTATACAGATATACAGAAGAAAAAGGATTTTGTCAGTTGGATTGTGTGGTTTGATTTAAATACAATGAAAGGAGACACGAGACACATTACTAGTTGGCTGTATTTTTTTTTTTGTTCATTTGAAAACAATTTCACAATCACACACAATCAAATCATTTACGGTTTCTGGGTTGAATTTTATAACAAACTAGCAAACCCGGCGAACTCCGTTTCGCCACCAGATTGCTTCGTTTTAAGTAACATTTTGTTAGGTGATTAAAAGAAGAAGAAAAATTTTTGTTTGTTTTATATTTGAAAAGGAAAAATTTTATTTCATGGTTCAATGGTGCCAACACCAGATCATTGGCATCATACAATCGCTTGGCATTCCAATATGATCCCACTGCGAACTACAGTGATGATGATTTTGGTCCCGGAGCTGATCCGGGTTGAAGTGCAGATCAAGGGAAAAACTTCATGGTTCAGGCCGACGATTATGATGATGACCTTCAGCAATTTACATACATGTCGCCAATATCAACAGAAATACAAACACCAACAACCACATCAATCACCACTTACTAACTAACACCTCAACCACAACATCTCCTCCAACTACAACATCTACTCCAACACCAACCTCAACATGAACAACAACAACAACAACAACATCAACAACAACACCAACACCATCACTATCACAAACATCAATTTCCACACCAACTCCATCATCAACACCAATATCCCGCATCCACAATACCAATACCAACGCAAATCTCAACTTTTATATGCACACCAACTCCAACACCAGTAAAAACAACAACAGAAATACAACACCAATGCCAACGCCAACACCGATTTCAATATCAATACCGCAACAGACGGCTCAACCGAGCCATTGATGCAAAATAAATGTTTTTTAAGCCGCAATTCACTCAGGTGGAAGAAGACCTGATGAACTAACTTTACGTACGGAACTGTAGGGGTCAAGCTGACTGGAAACACTTTTTGGATGCATCCTTCGTCCGACCGGGACTATATTGCTACTAAAAGTTAGCTTGGAATCCAAACAATATAATGAAATCCAGTAATACTCTTTAATTTTTTGCAATATGTTATTCTCTTTCGATAAATAAAAAAAATTGCTACATGTCGCTGTTGAAATTAAAAAGTAAACTACTTGTTTTTGAATATACTTGTTGTTTATAAATCCAGTTGCTTAAATTTTGTATGTTCTTAAATATTTTTCTTCTAAGTTTTTCATTCTCTTCAATCAATCGTATCAATAAACATTACCTAATTTAATTTGTTACTCTTGAACTAGTGTCTTTTATTCAGTACATATTATTCCCGTTCACCAACAGGTTATGAGCCCAGGGACGTTGTTTAAATAATATATAAAACTAAAGAAGAACACAAATAAGGCAAAATTAAGTTTTCTTTCAGCCCAGAGCAATAGAGAAAATGGGAACCGAAATTGCACGAGTAACGAAATTGAAGGGTACGGAAAATTGGTCGGCATGGAAATTGCGCATCACACTTTTAGCAAATGATTCATGGGACGTTGCAAGCGGCAAGACTATATTTCCTACAGAAAATGAAACCAGCGAGGACCGAAAAGCACAAACAGCATGGACAACGAAGGATAATCTTGCACAGCGAGTCATAGCGACGTCAGTGGAGGATAAACCGTTACTTCATATCATCAACTGTGAATCATCGAGTGCCATGTGGAACAAACTCTGTTCAGTATATGAACAGAAATCAGAAACGAGTATACATATGCTTCTACAACAGTGGTACAGCTATGAGAAGAATCGGGATGATGATATTGCGACGCATGTAGCACGACTGGAGGATTTTTCACATCGTTTGCAAGTTCTCGGTGAAAAGATTCCTGATCAAATGATCATGACTAAGCTACTTATGACATTGCCACCGTCGTTCAAACATTTTATCAGTGCGTGGGAGTCAGCGAGTGCTACCGAAAGAACGCTTACGAATTTAGTATCCCGGCTAACAGTAGAAGAAACCAGAATTAGCATGAGTGAAAATGCAGACAACGCAGCATTTACAGCAGGAAAGCACTCTGGAAGACATCATATCAAGAAATCTGACAAACCAGGCACCTGTCACTTTTGCCACAAGCCAGGCCACTGGATTAGAGACTGTAGAAAACGTAAAAATGCAAACTCTAAGCGTTCCTCGGATAGAGGCGATGCTTTTGTAGGAGAGGCATTGTCTGTAGCACAGAATATGGAATCTATCAGCGAAGAATGGTATTTGGACTCAGGTGCAACCGATCACATGTCGCATCAAAGAGAATGGTTTACAAATTTTAAGAACTTTTTGGAACCCAAACTAGTTCGTATAGGGGATGGCAAAAATATCCCTGCAGTTGGCGAAGGTGAAATTCAAATATTGGCATTTGATGGACACAATTGGAAGCCCAAACACCTTACAAAAGTCCTATTCGTTCCACAAATTAATTATAATCTCTTTTCTCTCGGTGCAGCGCTGGACAAGGGAATAACACATGAATCGAACAACAAAGTCTGCCAGTTATTCAAAGATGGTAATGTTGTTGCAGTGGGAGAAAGGGAACATAAACTCTTCAAAATGAAGTTTAGAGTCAAGAAGTATGAAGTGAAATCAGCAAATATTGCCACCCGTTGTTCTCTTATTGATTGGCACAAACGAATGGCGCATCAGAACATCGTCCACGTCAAAAGCATGTTAAGAAGATCAGCTATTGGATTCGAGGATGTTGAAAATTTTTGCTGCGAAGATTGCCTGAAAGGTAAAATGCATAGGCTCCCATTTCCAAAGAGCATTTCAAAATCAAATCGAATCGGAGAAATAATACACGCTGATTTATGTGGACCGATGCAAGAAAAATCCCTAGGTGGAGCACGTTATTTTCTGCTTTTGAAAGATGATTACAGCCGTTGGAGAACAATCTACTTTATTCAACAAAAATCAGAAACAACTCGTTGTCTTGAAGATTTTTTTAAGAAAACATCCAGGCATTTAGAAAAAGGTGTGAAAATTCTTAGGACTGACAATGGATCAGAATTTGTCAACCGCGAAGTCAGTGAAATCACTCATCGCTATGGAATCATTCACCAGAAGACTGTGCCGTATACTCCGGAACAGAACGGTTCGATTGAGCGTGAAAATAGGACGGTTGTTGAGCTCGCACGAACATCACTTCAAGCAAGTCAAATACCGATTCGAATGTGGGCTGAAGCCACAAATTATGCAGTCTTTACACTCAACCGAACAGGAGTAAGCAGTCAGAAAGGATCAACACCCATAGAACTTTGGCTTGGAAGTAAATTTTGTCTTACGGATTTAAAAATCTTCGGCGAAGAAGTCTACGTGCACATCCCAAAAGAAAAGAGGCAAAAATGGGATTCAAAAGCAGAGTGAGGATATTTTGTTGGCCATGATGAAAACACTAAAGGCTACCGTGTTTGGATTTCAGCAAGAAACGAAGTTAAAATCTACAGAGACGTTGTCTTCACTGGTAAGATGCACAATAGTAGTTCAAAGGAGATTAATCCAATATCACCTGTAGAAGTGTTGTTTGATGTACCAACAAATAAAGTAGCTTATCAGGAAACTCTAGATCAGATTAATCCAGCACCAACTGTCGAAGTGTTCTTAGATGCAATTACAAATGAAGGAGCTTGTCAGGAAATTCAACACCAGAGGGTTGATTCGGAAGAAACAGTTGATCGAATACAAACCGTCGAAAATTCAGAAAGCAGTGAGAATTACGAACTTAGGAACAGAACAGTACCACGCAGGAACTTGAATGCAAATGTTGCCTTAACGGATCAAGCTGAACCCGAAACATTTGAAGATGCAATCAGTTGCAGAGAAGCTATACAATGGAAAGACGCCATGGACGATGAAATCAAGTCTTTGAAAAACAACGAAACTTGGACATTGGTAAGTCTACCTGATGGACAGCCAATCATTGATAATCGTTGGACTTATAAAATCAAACGTAATAACGATGGCAGCATTCAACGATTCAAGGCTAGGTTGGTAGCTAGGGGCTTCAAGCAAACAGCCGGAATTGACTACCATGAAACGTTTAGCCCTGTCACAATATTCGACTCTATTCGTATTATTCTATCTATTGCAGCATCAAGAAACATGATCCTTCGCCAGTTCGATGTGAAAACCGCTTTTCTTCACGGAGAAATTGAAGAACTAATTTATATGCGACAACCCAAAGGCTATGAAGACGGATCTGACCAGGTATGCAAGTTAAATAAAAGTCTGTATGGTCTGAAACAAGCATCCAGATGCTGGAATCGAAAATTCACTGCTGTACTCAACAAACTAGGACTCCATCCAACAAGTGCAGATGCTTGCGTTTTCACAAATGGACAAAAAGACGATTCTATTTTATTAACAATCCATATTGACGATGGATTAGTTGCGACGTCAGATCTAAAGACAGCAGAAACATTCATCTCAAAATTAAATTCCGAATTCGAAATTACATCAGGACAGCTGACAACTTATCTTGGTTTGCAAATAGAAGAATTAAATGATGGTTCTATTTTTCTTCATCAGGAGGCATACGCAAAAAACGTTCTAAGAAGATTCAGAATGGAGGATGTCAATTCAGTTGCTATACCAGCGGATCCCCATCACCAAATGTGTGCAGATATTCATGGTAACTTAGAAAAAGATGCTTCAAATACTCCTTATCGTCAAGTCATAGGCAGTCTCATGTACTTGTCAATAGCTACTCGACCGGACATCACCTTTGCAGTCAACAACGCCAGTCAGTACATGGAGCATCCAAACAAAATACATTGGAATGCTGTCAAGCGTATTTTTAAATATTTAAAAGGGACAACAGAACAAGGACTATACTTCCCATCCAAACAGGAAGGTCATCTTCAAGCTTTCAGCGACTCTGACTATGCTGGAGATGTCGAATCACGAAAATCAACAACAGGCATCTTACTAAAGCTTGGTGACTCCACTATTGCTTGGAAGTCAACAAAGCAGAAAGTTGTTACGCTGTCAACAACTGAAGCAGAGTACGTTGCAGCAAGTGAAGCAATAAAGGAAACCATATGGGTAAAGAACTTACTAAATGATTTTGGATTTTTCGATGAATTAAATATTAGTTTGAACGTCGACAACATGAGCGCTATAAAGTTAATCAAAAACCCGGAATTTCACCAAAGAAGCGAACATATTGATGTTCGCTACCATTTTATAAGAGACAAATACAACAACAAAGAATTTATCTTACAACATGTTTCGTCAAAAGATCAACAAGCGGATTTCTTAACCAAGCCACTTCCAAAGTCTACGTTTGAAAGCCAGAAAAACATGATAAATATCAAATCAAGAAAGGAAATTTTACAGGACGACAAAGACACCTCAAGAAAGGACAGCAAATGTTTTTTGACTTAGTATACTTTTAGGGGGAGTGTTGAAATTAAAAAGTAAACTACTTGTTTTTGACTATACTTGTTGTTTATAAATCCAGTTGCTTAAATTTTGTATGTTCTTAAATATTTTTCTTCTAAGTTTTTTATTCTCTTCAATCAATCGTATCAATAAACATTACCTAATTTAATTTGTTACTCTTGAACTAGTGTCTTTTATTCAGTACATATTATTCCCGTTCACCAACAGTCGCCTTCGTCTATAAAATAATAAATTTGAATAAAAATAATTTTCTGACACACATATACACAATTTTCAATATTTTTAAATTGA
Organism: Sphaerophoria taeniata; assembly: GCA_943590905.1. Classification (NCBI taxonomy): domain Eukaryota; kingdom Metazoa; phylum Arthropoda; class Insecta; order Diptera; family Syrphidae; genus Sphaerophoria; species Sphaerophoria taeniata. The sequence continues at coordinate 189,104,498 of OX016540.1, forward strand.
TCAGTTTCGTTTTTATTTTGCAGTAGTGAAAAAATCATTATTTTTTAACATTGGCACTATTTGTGATTTGAAAAGTATACATTTTCTTAGCTATAAACCTCACGGAGCCCGAGACCTTTCCAACGAATGCAAAACCGTGGAAATCGGTTCGTGCGTTCTGGAGTTATAGCGTCAGGAAGGAAAACCCGACTTATTTTTATATAGTAGATGTTAAGGGGCCGACCCATAGAATCCGTCAGTGCGTCAGCGTTGTAGTTTTCAACTGACAGCACAATAGAATACACACGTTCTTATGAAACTCGTCCCATAAGCAACGCATGTGACGGATACGACGGATAGAGTTGGTTAACTTTCTACTTTTTGCGTCCGTTGATCCGTTGACAACTGAATTTGACGAGCAGTCAATTCAATGTGTTCCCACAGCAACAAGGAAAAGCAATGGATGATGAAAATTTTGTGCAAAAAAATAATTTTGACATGATTTTCATATTTTAATTTAAAATTTTTAGTTCGGATTTGCAGTTTTGTGAATTATTTTTACACCAAGTAAATGAGACTGTAAAATTATACAACGTATTCTATGGGACGTTACGGTTCAATCCGGCAAATACGTTGGCAGCAACGTACGCATTGACGCTGACGGATTGACGGATTCTATGGGTCGGCCCCTTTACGCATATGCAGCCCACTCTTCTCAAAGATTTGACATAAATGCATTTGTACCTCCTTCTCCTCCATTGAAAATCTTTAAATTGTTTACCTAACCCTTTTATATGATATATACCTACTTCAAATTTACAAACAACTTGACCAGACAGTCCAGTATTTTAGAAACTGCATCGTCTCGGTAGCGCTATGCAGGTATATACAGTACACAATCAATGCTAATCTGTCCTTGAGTTTTAACTACCTGTTATAATACAATACGAGAACGTATTTACTAAGAGTTATTCATTCATTAACCCTGTGGTACATAAGTTAAAATGTAAAATCTTTTCTAAAAATGCACAAAAAATAAATTTTCCTAACTACTTAACATATTATGTCGGTTATACTTTTATAGAAAATGTAATTCATATAATTTAGTATGTCCGAAGTTATTTTTCAAACAAATGAACAAATTGTTCTTAAATAGTTCATGTCATGTCAATCTAAAACGTTCAGTACCTAAATTTTCCTTATGTGTACATTTATGGTCATATTCATGTTCATTATATTATACATAGTATATGTACCTACGCTCATTCATAGCAACACAAAAAACTACCAATAAACATTTCCTCATAACACAATCAACCTAATTTTTTTTCTAGAATCAAGTTCAAAAATATCCACCAAACCTTACAAGTATTCAATCCATTTGGTCTGTTTGAATATTCAATCAGTTTGAGTAGGTACTCATTCAGTTTGATTACTCAAACTGTTTGAATATGTTCAAGTAAATTCAAACAAATCATCCGCTAACAAGTCATTTTGTTTGTGAGTGAAGAAAGACAAAAATGACTTGTGAACTTGAATGTACTCATTTTAATCTCTGGTGGCTACCCTAACAGGGGCGAACGCAGAAAAAAATTTCGGGGGGTGTTTCAAAAAATATATATTATAGAGTGATGGCACTAGTAGTCAGCCCTTTAACTTAATTTTTGTGTTTGCGTGGTCTTTAAAAATCCGTTATTTAATTGTTGGACGTGAAACTTAGTTTTTCCGATTTGTTAATATTTGCAGCCTAGGAACAAATATTGATATTTGCTACCTAAAACAAATTTATTAACTATAATTCAAATAGAAGTCGGATTCTTTTGTAGTCAGCCCCTTAAATTCCAGTAGTCTGCCACGGGAGTTGTCAGTAGTCAGCTCCCTTTAGTAAATTAATTATTTGTAATTTATAAGCCGTTGGTAAATCTTAAATGTATTAACAAACCTTTTTTTTCAAAAACTGTTTATTTCTAAATAAATAAAAGACAACATACAACCAATAATTAATTAAATTAATTAATTAAAAACAATCCTAGATTTCAGTGAAATATGTATATTATTCCAAATAATCCAAGATCATTTCCAACACTTTAAGAAAGTACGTCTTCGTAACTTTGTTTGAAATTTTGTGAATTTTTTTTTTGTAATTGATTTTCCAGTTCTTTAAATGCGCCCATGGGCTATATTACACAGCCCGTGGGCGTGTTGTATTGCGTAAAAGAGCGTACAAGATGATTCCGTTAATACGCAGAGGTCGCTTGATTCCAATGAAAGGAGGGATTTGTGGCCATCGACTTAAGCAGTTTTTAAAGATAGACTGAATGATGTTTCATATCCATTAAGAAGGGGGTCTTCTAAAATACCGGCTGCTTCAATCTCTTTTAAATACTCATACGTTCCGATCGCTCGTCCTCTGATGTTCCGAGTCCCTCAGTTCATAATGTAATGAAGAAGAAATAATGTTGAGAAGGCCTAGTAATACGTTTTCCCTTGTAGGCTATCTAGCTAGGTACGTTTGCCCTCACGATAGAAGTTTGTCACCAAGAGGTCTGTGGGCTTCTGAGGAAAGCCACACCTGGCAAGGTATATAAGCCACTTAACAAGCTTGTGTTCTTCGACTAAACTAAAGGCAGTTTCGGGTCCCATTTTCTTTGCTTCTCTACATTTCTACCATGCATACGATCTTGTAGTCTACCTCGAGGGACCCCGTATGCTTCTCTGATCGGCCAATTGTGCTGTTGTTTTTACTATACGTTCGAGGTACTTGTGGAATTCGCATTTTGCTTTCTCTTCGGAACTTCCCATTTTCAGAGTGCTGGAAGTTAAGATATTTTTTTGAAACTAAGCTTTTCTTATTATTTGCCTACACTACCTATTTATATTGTTAAAGAAACAAATCATTTGCTAATCTATTAATCGTAAAAGGCTGACATATAAGATTACTTGTCTTCTAAAGTCGGCCCTTAAGTTTATATAAGCGGCTGACTACTGAAAATACATCTTAAAAAAAACTTTTTTTGTGCCAATCAAGAGAGAATACAATTTCCATTTAAACGTGTATTTTCAGGAAAAAAAAAATTAAAAATAGAAGTTTTCAGCCTTGTAGGGCAACGACGCAACATGCTCGTTTGCATTATTCCCTACACGGCGAATACAAAATTGGCGAACATCATTTCGTAATTCGTACGTGTTGATTCTTTAAGGTGTGTTTGAGGATGTGTCAAAAAGTGAAGCTAAGTCACTGCGCTATGGGTTATTCTTATTTCATAGAAAAAATGAGATTTGCTTGCGAGCTTGCGACTATCTCCCTACATGTGAACTGAACAACAAAACCTACGAAAATAAGAAAATCGAAAATGTTTGGCAACCTATTATCTATGACGAATTTAAGGCGAGCACGAGCATGTTCGTCGTTTAGGGATTCCTTTAAGTATGTGTGATTTGGTGTGGCTATGATGAAGGTTTTTTTTCGTAGATTTTGTTCCCAACCCCCTTTAGATTCGAAACAACCGTTGCAATGCTTGCAAAGCAGATAAGTGAATTTTTGTATATTTTCATCGCAGCTCCCGTAACTTGGAACCCACCAATCGTAACAGATTCATTAAAATTTCTCGTTTAACATAGTTTGAGAATTTAAGTTGGAAATTTATTTTGTACCATTTCTGTATTTTTTTTCTTTTGAAGAATAATGGATTTGTTTACTGCACATAATTTCATATTTCGGAGGGGGTTTTAACCCCCAAAACCCCTACCTGCGTTCGCCCCTGTACCCTAAATTTTGATCTTAAAAAAAAAAATCAGTAAAACGACCCACGCGAATTCGCTCAAACCTTTAATTTTCAAGTTTGAAGTCAATCGGGCCAATGGTTAAGGCGATGTTGGTGGGTTTACTGACAGACAGACAGACGGACGGAATCGCCGGACCCAATTTTTTTCGACTTCTCTATCATCGTAATGTCATATCTCATCATTCATCAACTTTTTTTTACGAATTCAATACTTGCCATTTATTCTAAACTAGCCGACCCGCGGGACGTTGTACCCGCATTGCATTTTTGTTTGTTCGTAGGACTTAGAAATGATAATTAGGAAAACGGGCCATTACTTAGTTTTGGCTGATATACATTATGTTGCGAAGCAATATGATCGGCGCACCTTTTTTTAATTCTGTCAGATAATTCAAAACTTCATCTAGATACTACGCTATCTTCTAACTCGCGTTTTCCTGAAATTTTTTGCCAAAAGTGTCCAACCACCAGCAATTGTTGATTTCTAAATAGATCTTTCATTGTTCATCAAATGTTTCCAATGATTTCTTGCTGACCAATGACAAACAATGAAACAATGAAACTTTTACCATCTCATACGTTTTAAAGATATTGCATTGGATTTGAAGGGTAATAAAAATAAAAATAAGTACTGAATGTTCGATAAAGGGCGGGCGCGCCTATTAAATTTCTTTATTTTTCAAAAAAATTGCGCTGTATCAGTCCGTATGTTTGTTAAATATTTTTTTTTTTTTAACTATTTCGGCAAAGGGGATCTTATTTTGTCATTTTTGCATATGGCAAATTTAATTCTTATGCCATGTTCACAAAATATAAAATACCTAGATACCACTTGCAACCAGACTCGAGGCGCTCCGGAGCTTTTCACTGCCCTGAATGGAGCAGTGGTCGTTTCTTAGTGGTTAGGTGCGTTGGCTGCTAGGCAGAACTCTATTTTAATATTTATTATTATTATTTGAATGGAGCTATCAAAAAATTAATAAAAAAATTCTCTGGGTTTTGTTGCTCCTTGAACGCATTAGTATTAATAGTTCTATTTTTTTGAAAATAACTCGAACACCGAATACACAACGAACATGATGGAAAAGGAAATGCACCGGGGCCAAAAAAGAGACATCGAACAGTTCAGTGCGTAATCAGAGCACCACAGAGCAACCCAGGGCACACAGTGGGCACACATCAAGATATACAGAAGACACCTGATGATTTCTTAACCTCTTCTGTTTTGCTTTTGTCCTCGTATAGAAGATAATATTACATTTTCAATTAATTTTTTTTTCGATTTGACATAATTTTCCAGCAAATTTGAGTACTTTTATATTGATCAGCTTAGCTTATTTTTTGTTGTAGTGAGAAAAGTATGATTTTTTAACATTGGCACCGCTTGTGAGAGTTTTCATTGTTTTTAAGATGTATTGTGCTATTCGGGGCGGAGACAAATCCAACGAATCAAAAACCATGAAAATTGTTCCAGCAGATCTCGAGTTATAAGTGTTGTAACAAACACGACTTTCCTTAATATCTTATATATAATCAGCCGTATTTATTAGATTCTCCTTATACATCTCTATACAATATTATGGCTATTCTATGAATAGGCTCTTATGTTACGTTGAATAAATTCTTATTTATAAAAATTTGTTCAACATAGCATAGTTATATTAGATCTCTGTCAAAAAAAAAGTACCAAAACGATGATCTACTACATTCGACAGTCATTTGAATAAAAAAAGTATTATTTCCTGTCAACAGGAAACAACAGGTTGTTGTTTCCTGTCGATGGGAAACAACAGGTTGTTGTTTTTGACTAAAAATTCGAAAATAAAAATAAAAATAAAAGCTCATTGGGTCAAATTTTTGTTTTATTGACGTGTGTTGTCTGACACATACGTATTATAGTACCTTATAATAAGCTTTATACACCCTAAACGTTTGTATAGCTTATTCAATCCCTATGTAGTGTAGCTAAAACTTTATAAATAAGGATTTTCCCTATACAGGCATTATAAGTCTTATAATAAGGCTATATTCGGTTTATAAATACGGCTGAATATATATAATAAATATATATATATATATATAATTATATCTATATATATAAAAATGAAATCCTGTTCGTTAATAATCGAATGACTCACAAACGGCTGGACGGATTTGTCTAATTTTTTTTTATTATGTTCGTGTTAGTCTGTAGATGGTTCCTAGGGAATTTTTTTTTAAATTATTGCAGGTGCATTGGTTTGCAAATGGAAAACAGGAAAATTTCAAAGTGGGTTTTCGAAGGGAAAATAGAAAGTTCGTGATGAAAAACTAGGACAACTTATTGGTTTTCCAAAGGAAAATTGTTATTATTGGAGTTGCTCTGTAGAGCGGCGGGATGGAGTTCGCGGGGTCAGCTAGTAATATGTAAAAATGAATCGCAAAATGTGTATGTAAGCGCATAACTCAACAACGCCTGGACTAATTTGGCCAATTCTTTTTTTAAATGTTCGTTGAAGTTCAAATTTGGTTTTTACGTTGAGAAACTTATGTTTTTTAAATCACAAATTGTACCAATGTTAAAAAAACATACTTTTTCCACCCCATCAAAATAAAAAAAAAAATGATCAATTTCAAATATTGAAAATAATGTTTGTCAGATGTCAGATCTACAATTATTTATGTAAATTGAAAATTTATTATTTTATGGACGAAGGCGACACAGAATTGGACCAGCGCAAATTTGGAAACTAGAAAATTTCAAAATGGGTTTTCGAAAGGAACTGGGAAAACTCATTGGTTTTCAAAGGGTAGGTGCATTGGTTTTAAGATGGAAAATTGCATATTATCGCGTGTGCATTGGTTTTCAAATGGAAAATTTCGAAATGGATTTTCGAAAGGAACTCGGAAAACTCATTGGTTTTCAAAGGGTAGGTGCATTGGTTTTAAGATGGAAAATTGCATATTATCGCATGTGCATTTGATTTCAAATGGAAAATTTCAAAATGTTTATTCGAAAGGAACTCGGAAAACTCATTGGTTATCAAAGGGTAGGTGCATTGGTTTTAAAATGGAAAATTGCATATTATCGCATGTGCATTGGATTTCAAATGGAAAATTTCAAAATGTTTCTTCGAAAGGAACTCGGAAAACTCATTGGTTTTCAAAGGGTAGGTGCATTGGTTTTAAAATGGAAAATTTCAAAATGGGTTTTCGAAAGGAACTGGGAAAACTCATTTCATTGGTTTTCAAAGGGTAGGTGCATTGGTTTTAAGATGGAAAATTGCATATTATCGCATGTGCATTGGTTTTCAACTGGAAAATTTCAAAATGGGGTTTCGAAATTAACTGGGAAAACTCATTGGTTTTCAAAGGGTAGGTGCATTGGTTTTAAAATTGAAAATTGCATATTATCGCATGTGCATTGGATTTCAAATGGAAAATTTCAAAATGTTTATTCGAAAGGAACTCGGAAAACTCATTGGTTTTCAAAGGGTAGGTGCATTGGTTTTAAAATGGAAAATCGCATATTATCGCATGTGCGACGTAGCGGGGTAAAGGAGTCAGCAAGTCTTCGAGGTAGCAAGAAATAACCCCAAGTCATATTTTGCATGGATTTTATAAAATGGGAAAATAGAGAATTCGTGATGGGATATCTCCACGAATGCTTACGAACCCAACTTCGGTCGTACTGTCAAGTACAGACATATGTTTATTAGCCTAACAACACAAATATGAATCTGAATACCACACTCTGCTTTTCCCCTTCATTTCAATATTAAGGAATTCAATACTAAATGTAAACCGAAACCTCCTCCTAAGATCTTTCCGTATTTTCGCTCCTTCTCTTATGCTCGCACTTTGAAAAGTAAAAACATAGCAATTAATGTCTTTGCTTTAATAATAAAATAAATCAAACAAAAAAATTTAACATTACAAATCATTTTGAAAGTACTTTATTGCAATTCCAGTAGGCAGTACGAAGTCTGCCGGGTCAGCTAGTATACATATAGATATAGATATAAATATAGATGTCGCAACTCGCAAGTAAAAAACACATTTATTGTGATGAATTTAAATAAATAACATTCGAAAAGAAAATGTATCTTGCCAACACTTGTTTTCATATTTCGACGATATTGAATTCGTTTTTTTTTAATGAATTCAAGACCTACCACTTAGGGTCAAATAAAAATTATTTATAGCTAAATTCTAAATGAGTATATCAAGTGAGGGTATACAGAGAAATAAACGTGATGATATAACCCTTAATGGTAATATCTATTTAAATTAAACCATAATGGTTTATGGACAAGATGTTTGGATTTTATAATTCAGATAAGCATTATAGCCTTTTCACATCAGGCGCAAAACGCGGTTTTGCAAAACTTTTCAAAAACTTGAAGGAAATCAAGTGTTTTCCCATACAAATTTGTTGACAGCCCTGTTTTGCAAAACAACAAGTTTTTGTGAAAACCAGTCAAAACCAAAAAAGTGAAAGCATTCAGCAGTCTATAATTCATTATATCGTATATATCGTATGTATCGATCGTATATGTTTCTCCCTCCCTCCAATAGCAAGAGTAGATTGACAGTCTGCTTGTAAAATTGTTCACGACTAAACGTGTCAGTTGATATAGGGTTGCCATTTGAGAACATATAAAAATACAAATGAACAAATTCTTAGCAGCGACAAACAAATATTTTTTTCTTTTGAAAAATCGATGAGGAAAACTTTTTCATCCAGTGGTTTTCAATTTTTAATATCTTACACTAACGTGAATCAAACTTGCAACGAAAAACAAAGAGCGAATGTGTGTGAAAAAAAGTGTGAATCTTCTAAAAATAGAACATATGGCATCCCTTACTTGACATCAAAGATTTTTAATGTCAAACAAAAACCTAAAATTTAGGTATGAACAGATTTCGAGTTTTTGAAAACTGACAGCTGAAAACAGCGTTTTGCGTCTGGTGTGAAAAGGCTATTAGTTAAGATATAAAACCTTACCAATTTTCCTTTTTCTTCTTTGTTTATTAACTATTCCTAAACTTCAAGTTTGGAAATTAGAAGGGTAAGGTAAGGGAACGAAGTTAGCTCCAGTTTCAATTGGTCAATCATCTTCTTCCTCTCAATCGCTACGAGCGCCACCTGATAGTCGGATGCCACAACACTTTAAGCGGAATACACAATAGGTAAAGTCTGTCGTCTGCCATAATTCAAACTTAGTTAATTTTAAAAATTTAAAAATATGTTGTTATAATATTACTGGTCTCAAAAACAAACTCTTAATGCCAAATTTTTTTAAGTATTTACAAGATTTCGATATTATAATTCTTATAGAAACATTTGTAGAACAAAAAAACGAAAACGAATTCTTAAAATATTTTAAAGATTTCAAATTAATGTTTAATTCAGCAATTAGATCGAATTCGCATGGAAGAGCCAGTGGGGGCATATTATATGGGATAAAACAAAACTTATGGGGTAATTTAGTTAAGTTTAAGACAATTGAACAAAAAATAATTTTTGAAGTGGTTTGCAACAACTTAAGTTATTATATAATTCCAGTGTACTTAAATTGCAATAACTGGCAAATTGAATTTGATGAATTAGTAGAATTTATGAATACCATTACTTTCGAAAGTGTAATGATAGTTGGAGATTTAAACGCTAGAATTGGCAGATATCAAAACTCTAATGTTAATTTTTTACATCCGCGAACGGCTTTTAATGAGCTCAGAAACTCTAAAGACGAAATTTTTAATCGTAGTGGTCGGAATTTAACGGAAATGTTTGAGTTATTTGGTCTTTTCGTACTAAATGGGTCTTCTAAAAGTGATGCTTGTGGTGAATTTACGTTTGTAAGTGGACAAGGTCAATCGGTTATTGATTTCGCGGCTATTTCCGGAAACTGGTTTAACATTATAGAGGATTTTGAAGTTGCTCTGGCCAACTTTTCGGCACATTTCCCAATAGCCGTTAAATGACATTTTCCTGATGAAACTCAACTTCCAAATCCTACTAGCTTTGATAAACTTAAATGGTCTGACTACAATGCACTTCGCTATAAAAGACTTTTGAACCTAAATTTGCACTCGCTTTTTCAGCATTCACTCTCTATTGAAGAGACATGCGGTAGAATATCTGAAGTCATTAAACTTTCGGCCCCTTTTGCCCAAAAAAGCGCTCATACATTTGTATCTGCGAATAAATGGTTTGATAATGACTGCAGAAATCTCCGCAAAAAATCTTTTGTTTATTTAAAACTTTTTAGAACGACAAACTCCCAATTTTTTAAAAATAGGTACGTGGAATATAATAGAGATTATAAAAAAATATGTCTATCTAAAAAGATAGATTATCAAAAAAAATTGGCCAATGAACTTGAACATTGCAATAACTCCAAATCGTTCTGGCAAATTGTAAACGAACTGAGTGGGCGTAATCAGGGTGTGAAGTACTCTTTAGACGCTGAGACGCTAGCAGCTCATTTTAAAACTCTGCTCTCAGCTGACGAAGACCTTCATACCTTCGATTACGCGCTACATAACTTTGAAGTAAATGAGCTGGATTCTGAGATCTCGATCGTGGAACTGGAAGCTACGCTCTCAAAAATGAAAAACAATAAAACACCAGGTACGGACGGTATACCAGTGGAATTCTACAAAAACAGCACTTTTGAATTTAAAAATTTCCTCGTAACCTTTTTTAATAGATTGTACAACGACGCTACCGCTCCAACTAGTTTCAAGAAATCCGTTATATTTGCTATTTTTAAGAAAGGTGATGCAAATGCGCCTGAAAATTATAGAGGTATTTCGGTATTAAATTCAATTCGAAAAATTCTTTCAGCCATTCTGAATGAAAGACTTGTTAAATGGATTGAAAGTAGTAATCGTTTGAGTATATTTCAAGCGGGTTTCCGGCCAGGTTTTTCTACAATGGACCATGTCTTTGCTATCTCCAGTATCGCTAGAAAGTTTATTGAACGGAAGAAGAAACTATACACTTGCTTTGTTGATTTTAAAGCTGCTTTTGACAAAGTCAACAGACAGGCTTTAATTTATAAGATGTCCTGCATAGGTGTATCTCGCAAGTTTTTGTTAATGTACGAAAATCTAATTCTCGCATCAAATGCAAGGGTATGGGATGGTTACGATTTCTCGAATAGTTTCGAAACAACAGCCGGTGTGCCGCAAGGTTGTATTCTTAGCCCTTTACTGTTTTCTCTCTTCATTGATGATATTTGTGATCATCTTCCGGGTGGAGTTTATTTTGGTAACAGCATTGTCAAAGTTTTGTTATATGCTGACGATTTGGTTATGTTTGCCGACAATCCAGTTTCGCTACAGATGCAAATTAACCGACTTTGCTTATTTTGTGTGACTTGGGGTCTGCAAATAAATCAAAGATTAAATAAGTAACAAGATGGGAAACTGACTTACGTTTCACTCCCTAGATCCCGCAATTTTCATTTTCTTTCATTTTATTTTCTTTCCTTGTACATGAAAAATATACAAACAAAAACAATATGGCAGGACCATATTTACTGTGTAAAAACACGCATACTTTCACAAAAACTATGGTCCAAACTGTGATAGTATTGGTAAAAAACGCATACTTTCAAAGAAACTATGGTCCAAAATGTGATAGTATTGGTAAAAACGCTTGTAGGCATCTGTCATTTTGACAGCTTTGTTTCCCATCTCCTTACCTTATATAATCTCTGAAATAAATGTCCAAAAAACAAAAATTATGATTTTTGAAGGAAGGCAAACAAGAAGACGCTCTGATGAAAAGTGGTCGCTTAATAACACCGTCATCGAAACAGTCCAGGAATTTAAATACTTGGGTGTTCTTCTTACCCACAACTTAGATTTCACTAAACATGCTAAAGTTAAAAATAAAGAAGCCAAGCTGGCTCTAAATTTGATGTGGCCTAAGTTCTTCTCCAACTCCAACATTGATCTGGTATCTAAATATAAAGTCTTTGATGCAACAATAAATTCATGTTTGTGCTATGGTGCACAAGTTTTCGGTTTTATGAACCTAGATGCTTTCGAGAGCCTGCAAAGGCACTTCTTCAAGCGCTTGTTTCGTTTGCCGAACTCAACCCCAAATTATGCCATTTACGTAGAGTCAGGCATCACCCCTATATATATAAAAAATTTAAAGGCTAATGCGGATTTTATTGTTCAGGTGATGAAAAGAGGTGAATTGAGCCTTCACAAAATAATTTTGAAAAAATTGCTGCAATCGAATGCATCTCCTTTCAAAGACTGGAACCAACTCGCAATAGCAACAGAATCTTCCCTTACCCTTTCGGAAACCAATGTTGACGATTGGCAGGCGCAGTTCGCAGATGTTATTGCTAAGTTTGACCAAAAGTTGTATGTTGAAAATCTTTTTAGCGCAACTTCTTCAGCATCTAGAAACGTTTATAGAAACTTAAATCATCAACTGACTTCAGACATGAACTACTTCAGGAATGATTACTCAGCTGCCCAGATAAGTATGATTTTTAAGGCCAGAGTCGAAATCTTAAACTTAAACTTTATACCACACCGAAGCGATTTGCCGCAGCTATGTGATCTGTGTAACAGAAGAGAAATCGAAGATATCTACCACTTTTTAGCTATTTGCCCAATTTTACAAGAAATTCGACGATTATACTTTCGGAAAAGTCTTTTAACATTGCAAGAATTTTACGAAATCCTAAATGGAGCACTTGGTTGGCTAAACGTTTTTAAATTTTGTCAACAAGCTCTTAACTACCGGAACAGTTTCAATTACTAAGCCTTTTATTGTAGTTTTAAACTATCTCATTTTATGTTTCAAAACATTCAAAATTGTCTATTTGAACCATTCACTTTTATGCTTTTATGTTGCAAATCATACAAAATTGTCTTTTTTTTCTTTTGTGTTTCAAATCACGTAAAAATTGTCAAAACTTTACTTTGAGTAAAACCTACTATTCAAAAAATTGTATTATTTTAATAAATTGTAATTTTGTGTTTCAAATCACGTAAAAATTGTCCAAATTATTCTAATATTTTTATTTAAATAATTTTACATTTTCTTTTAAATTTATATTATTTTTTTATCACTAATGAAATGTCATTCAGGCAGACGGCAGTCAATGCCATGTCCTTATTCTTAGGAAATTATATTGTAAGATCTTATGATGAAAAAAAAAAACAAATAAAGAATTTATCTATCTATCTATCTCTAGAAGGGTAATGGAATCATTAATGAGAGTAGTTACAAGCGCGTATTCGTGACAAACAACAACAAACAAATTTATATGCTCAGAAAGGGCTTGTGAGATTTTGGGTACCGTTTTTCATTCAAAACCTTTAGTTTGTCTTTTTCATTTATTTTAATTATTTATTTTGCTAAAAGGCAGTGCGTGCGAACCGTTAATATCAAAAGAAAAAAATATCTAAGACTTTTAACAAAACAGATTTTTTTATGATTGTAGATGATTACGATTTTTCATCATAATATTTTATCATGAATACATGATTTGTTTTGAGTGTATTTTACGTTGCCATTTCCATACCTCCAATAAGGTTTAAAATAACAACGAATGTAACTTACCTCTGCCAAAAACTCAGTTGGAGCTGACATACTCTCATCTGCATCCGTATACTCCGACAGACTCTGACTTAGATCTTCGTTGGATGTCGATGTGGGTAGGCTGCTATTTATGTTTAAATTTGTCCCTTGCGTTTTTGCAGCAAATAATCCATTACCATTTGATTCATCCAAAAACAGAGACTAAAAAATCATATTTTATTCTTTAAAATTAACATTAACAAAATAAATTTACTCACGTTTGACATTTTGAATTGTTTTATGTTCTCTTCTCACATCGGGCTTGTTAATGTTCAAGAATACAAGTGTATCGCGTGGGAAAAGCAGATTGTCTGAAAGAAAGTGCAATAACAAAGTTAAGTTCAACCTTTGAAAGTCATAGTGAAAGAGGTGCATGTTCTTTGAGTTTGTTTTGCATTTATTACAATTCAAGGTTGAAGACATTATAGGAACACAAAAACACAAAATACAATTCCTGTGTAAAAAAACAAAGCCTTTTGCTTTCAGTGAAGCATAATATAGTTTCCATAGTGAAGCACAATAAATTTAACCATTCCACTTGAGCAAAATGCCTTACTATGCTCTTCCGTCTAGCCGGCAATCAACAATTCATTTGCCGTTAAAAAGTGAGCAGGGTGGGTAATGGTGTGCTGAAACTGTATATTGCACATTGCACATCCACCAAACGAATGTATTAAAAGTACACAATCAAGGTATGGGAGACACCCCATTCTCCTTATTTATATGCTTATGATGCCGTTCTTAGATAGCGTGGCCTTTTAACAGCTTGCAGTTTTCATTAACCCTAACAGGGCTGTACTTAGTAATGTGCACACAATGCAAGGCCAGGCCCTTCGGAGTTATCTTAATTGACTTATTCTAACTTCACTTGGATTGCGTTTTCAAGTTCGTCAAGAATGTCTGATTCTGGTGACATCTGGTGATCTAGTCCGTCTGAAGCGCGCTTCGGTATTCTGCTAGATAAGCCGGCTTTGGTGGTCTCCTTCATTGCAAATTAGGGTCGTTAAATAATGGGTGGAAACGTATGACTCCTGGTCACCAATGAAAGAATTTACGGATACGGGATTTAGTATGTGTGACAAGACTCCTTACCAATGGTGGGGGAAGTCTATTTAAGAGTCTGGGCAGCATAAAATCACGGACGAATCCTGTAAATCGTGGATGAATCCGTGAAATCACGGACGAATCCGGTAAATCACGCACGAATCCAGTCAATCAATACAACGAATTCTGGCTGAGGAGTTAGTATGTGTGACAAGACCTTTTATCACTGTTGGGAGTAAGTCTTTGTCCGGTATGTCTGGTTTTATACTTACCACTCCGGGGACATGTCTGTTCACTTTAATTTCTAGGATTCAAGTGATTTTACCAGCTGGTAGCTATCAATTTATAGGCCATCCGCCTGTAATGCTACCTGGTTGGATGTCGGTAGGTTTAGCACTGCTAGCTGGAGTCTAGTAAGCAACCTGTTTCGATTCGGTTAGCCACTGGTTTATTACTGGTTCAGTGCGGCTGGTAGCTGGTATTTGTTGTTTAAAGGTTTGTACTGGTCAGAGGACTCAGAGGAGACTGATGTTTATTTGACTGCGAATGGTTGTTCCGGAGCTGCAATACAGTTGTCACCTTTTTGAAGCGTGTGTCTAATCCACTGCCACTTTCGAATTCGTTCCTTACCCGTTTCCGAGAAGCTCCTTGTTGGATATCCCAATGGGCTAGAAAATTCGTATACATCTGTTTATGTTTGCAGCTTCCTATAGTGACAGCTTCTGTTACTTTCCAGGTGTTGCAACCGTGAAGTTAAACGTATTCAACGTTGGATCAGAACAGCCGTAGCCTGGTTCTTAAGCTTAGACAGTTATTCCTATAACTATTTCTCAGCATACCGAAATCAGCCATTGCCTTCCTGATTCGACTGCTGATGCCCTGTTCGTTGTCGGCCTGAGTAGAGATAATACTTCCAAGGAATTGGAATTTCTGTACTTTCTCTACTGGAGTTTTTCCGAAGTGGTTTCTCAGCCCACCATTTTTGTTTCTCTCTCGACCCCTATTGTCATTTGGTGGGAATCTATGATCCTGTGAGAGAACAAACAAATACGTCGCCTGTTGTTATAGTCGACAGCCTCCCTTCGTACAAAACGTGACATTTGAATCCATCATACGATGCTTTAATATTAGTGATGGGCATAATCGAATGATTTCAATAATCGAGAAAATAGTATTCGAATGATTTGAATAATCGAATGATCATTCGAATGATCATTCGAATTACGAAATCGAATGAAAATGGTGAAAAATTTAAAGTTTACAGTGCACAATGAGCTATTTTACAGTTATAATAATATTGACGGTCATTCATCAATAGACCTGCCTTAGAAAATATCCTCTCATGGTAGGTACCGACCTGAGTTTATTATTCAATTTCATTTTAGAAACATTTTTAAAAATAGCCTGTTATTCTTCTTAGCTATAAACAATGTTCCGTATTCTAATCATTTTTTAACACTAATTCGCAAAAATTTCTACCAATCATGTACGTACATAAAGTAAAAGTTTTAAGACCAAAGCTAGATTAAGAAAAAAAAAACAAGAGCAAAGAATCTCCAAATACAAATTTTTGTTTGCCTTTAAAAAAGTAACTAAAAATCATAAACAAAATTCCATTCCAAAGATTTGCAAATTCAACTAGAAATAAAATCGTCATTCGAATTAAAACTTAAAATATCATTCGATTTGTTTTTATGCGAATACTAATAATCGATTCTTTACATTCGAGTACTATTTTCATTCGAGTACTATTTTCATTCGAGTACTATTTTAATTCAATTACTGTTTTCATTCGAGTACTATTTTCATTCGAATGATTTTTCATTCGATTATTAATAATAATCGATTATTCATTCGAATGATTTTTCAAAGTTAATGAATATCAGCTGAATAGTGTTCCATATTTGACGCTCAATAGTGATCCAAAGTATTGATATGATCAATACATGAGGACCCAGCGTGAAACCTGCTTGTTCGGGATCGAGTGTGGCTTCTTTAGTTCCCTGATGCGTTCCAGGACAATTTTTGCTGCAACAGCCAGCAGGACACTGAGTAGGTCTCCTTTTTAAGGTCCACTTGCTCGGAAATCCATCGGAGACCCAAACTTTCCTTATGAGGAGTTCGCTCAATGTCGTTGGCACCGCTCGTAAAAGCTCTGCGGGAATGCGAGTCCTACTGCTTCATTGGCCTTCAGTGCCACTACTGGGTGTTGCAGTGCGAACTCATGAATTTGTTGTTCCAGTCAGCTCCGCAGGTATCCGTTGAGCTCTGTCATCGGTAACTCTGTTTAATACCAAACTTCCACCTTCCCAGGTAATCTACGTCCGAACTAGGTAGCCAGTCCTCTGGGTTGTGTTGGTGGAACAGCGAGCACCAACCAGCTCCTTAGTAATGCTGTATACAGTTCTGCTGCTGCATCTGTTAGCAGCATCTTCTAATGTTTGGGCCAAGGCCTTGCGTTGATTTAGTTACGTTTGTCACGCCTTACATAGCTGTGAACCTCTCACTTTCTCTCACGGTACAGTTCTAGGTCTATTCTTCTTCTCCAGTTGCAGCTGCAATACGGGTCTTAAGTTGTTGCCCTCGGTCAATCCGTATTGAGGTTTCTTCAGAAAGCAATCATACACATAAAAACACAAAATACAGTGTGATTTTCTCTTTAATAGTTGTTGTCTTCTTTGTTCGAATCCATAGTGCAAAGCGCAGGTAAAAGTGATTTGTAAATCCGGTCCTGTACTGCACTTTTGTCGTTTGCGGGGAAAAACCACCACTGTTGGTCTCTGTCTTTCCTAACATTTTAAACTAGGAGCACGTAATCGATATGAATTCTAAACCACAAAACTTAAGTATCCACAAGTGCACATATCCACATACAGCTACATGTTTGCACATAATATTAACGTAAATGCAAGTGTTCGAATTCAAACAAAGGCTAGTTTGCTGGAAACTACCGTATTTCTGTCTTGAAATCATTTAATATTTAAAAAGAAAACAGGAAGAGATTGTTGCATGCAACCTTAAGAACAGTTTCTAGACATTAAATCAACTTGAATGACAGGATAATAATAGCTATAACTTAAGGACACAAGTTCTTTCCTTTTTGTCTTCTAGGTTATTGAACCTGACACTCCAAATAGACCTCGACACTCCCTTTTTGCATCCAAGTGTCATAAATTCTTTGATTGACGTTAACATTTTAAGTCACTGAGTGAGAAGAGAAGAATGAGGAAGAAGGAAGAAGCAAATTTGGCAACGAAAATAACCACCAGAAATAAAAAAGTGGCACATTTAGCAGTTGAAGTGAATTTATTATATCAACTTCAAAGTCGGTTTAGTGCCAGAAAGATGGGATAGGTTCGGTATGCGGTTATGAAAACCCATCTAGACCATTGGTTATGGAAACATGAAATGTCAATTTTAATGAGTTTGATCTTTGATTGCGAACATGGAGAATATAATTTTTGTTCGTCGTTTTGTTCATGTTTGCGGTTAGATGGAGAATTGCATCTCTGAATGTCGACGAAACAATTTGAAGAAGAGGGTGGCAAATGGGTGCGTTACTGGTGAAAAGAAGCTAAAGAAACATACCATAACCATGATTTGTGTTTTTATTTATTTTGATGTAAAATCATTAATTAATTGAATAGAAGTAGTAATTGAACTAGCTCGTTAAAAAAAAACAACAACAAAAACTGTATGGAAACCTCAATAGCAAGAACGTAATCTGTATGTTTTTTTTTCACACTATCAGATTTGGTCAAAGAGAGCTCAACTAGCAAACTCTGTCTAACGACCAATGGTTTACCGGCTCATCACTTGGTGCGGTGTTAGTTGTAGGGATTGCAATCCTGGAATGATTTTTCAATCCCGGGATTTCGGGATTCAAAATTTTGGATCCCGGGATCCCGGGATAATCCCGGGATTTAAAGAAAAAATAAAAGATATTTGTGGAAATTTTTATTTTGTTTGTTTGACAACTTAAAAAAAGAAACAATTCAATAAAAACTCTTAAAAGCGATAACTCCATGATTATTTAACAAAAAATATTAACTTTAAAAAAAAACTAATTCATAAAAACTCTTAAAAAAAAACACAAAAAAAATATTAATTCAGACAACGTTTTTTTTTATTTCCATTTTTGATGTCGGAAATTCTACTGCTTGATACATTTGATGCCATTTGCTGCTTTTACGCAATTTTATGGGATTTTACATTCAACCACCACGAATCGCTACTAAAATTCGATACATTTTGGGTTCAATGTAATTTGTAAAGTCAAAAGTAGCAATCTCTTTTTTGAATGTTATGCTATTTAAACAAATTTATGATTAATTATTCTTCAATTTAAAAGAGATTTCAGAGAAATCAATTCGTCCGGTAAAAAATTCAATACTTTTCCCAATGTAATTCAGTTAAGGGAAAAAAAAATTGCCACACATCCGTGAAGAATCAATTTCTTGGCTCAATGTAAAATCCCATTAGTTTTTTGCTATCTTTTTTAACATATCCCTCTTCTGCTCACTTTTACTCACCTTTCGTACGTTAAAATTAAAACTACAAATTTTCAAATTTACCGGTTAATTTACTCCCCAGATGGGGTGCCTAAGTTTACTGAGATAGTATTGGTAAAATAACTCATACTCTTGCAGTAAACTTGGACCGCAGCTTGTAGACATTGTTTATATCCCTTTTAACTCATCGGTGATCATGTGGTTTCTCTTCTCTTGTCTATGTCCACAAGACTGTCTTCTTTATAATAATTTCTCTATGGTTGCTGTTAGAAGGTTATTTAAAATGAAATAAGGAAAAAAGTTGTATGTAAATATTTAATCCATTGTATTTCTATTTAGCTAGTACCCGCGAACTGGCAATTGATTGAAGTGCCATCTTGAGACCTGACACAGTGCTGTTTTTTTTACATCAGTTTGGTATTTTGATTTTTTTTTTTTTGGTTATGATATAGCACAAAAAGTCGAAAAACCCATTCTTGATTATACTAGGTGTCTTTATATAAAATGATTTAATCTACCAATCCCGAAAATCCCGGGATTGTATTATCTAATCTTATATAAAAGATTGAAAAATTTACCGGGATCCCGGGATTGCAATCCCTAGTTAGTTGCTAGTAGGCAAACGCTAAAACAGAATAAACACTTACACAAGTGAACTAACAAAATACAAATAACATAGAAACTATAAAAAATACAAAAACACAATAAAAAACAGCATGCATCAAATCATCTGTAAGATATGGTAGGAGGAATGCATGCCCGATGAATGGAACCTCAACATTGTTTGCCCGATCCTGAAAAAGGGAGATCCTCTAAACTGCGCCAACTTCAGAGGAATCAGTCTACTTAACATCGCCTACAAAATCCTCTCTGCTGTAATATGTGAACGTCTGAAGCCTTTCGTCTACAATCTGATTGGTCCTTATCAATGTGGCTTCCGGCCAGGAAAGTCAACCATCGACCAAATTTTCACGTTGCGGCAGATCCTGGAAAAATCCTGTGAACTCCAAGTCGATACCCACCACCTCTTCATCGATTTTAAGGCCGCGTATGACAGCATCTACAGAGACGAACTGTATAAAGGGGCCGACCCATAGAATCCGTCAGTCCGGCAGCGTCGAAGTATACGTTATTGTCAGCGTATTTGCCGGATGGAACCGTCCCATAGAATACATTGTATACTTTGACAGTTTCATTTGCTTGGTGTAAAAATTATTCACAAAACCGAAAATCCGAAGAAAAATTTAAAAAAATTTAAATTAAAACATTAAAATTGTGTCAAAATGAAACTTTTGCACTTTTGAGTTGCTTATGGGACGAATTCCATAAGAACATGTATATTCTATTGTGCTGTCAGTTGAAAAAGTCAACGCTGACGGACTGACGGATTCTATGGGTCGGCCCCTTAAAGCTATGTTAAGTTTTGGCATCCCTGCCAAGCTCGTTCGCATGTGCAAAATGACGATGGAGAACTCACGTTGCTCCATCAAGGTTTGCAATGAGCTTACGGAATCTTTCGACGTCAAAAAAGGATTCAGACAAAGCGATGCGCTGTCGTGCGATTTCTTTAACATCGTTCTTGAGAAGATAGTGCAAAACTCCACCGTCAACACCAGAGGCACATCTTCCAAAAATCTGTTCAACTTCTCGCGTACGCCGACGATATTGATATAATGGGAAGAACACAGCGTGATGTCCATGGCGCCTTTGTGAGAATTGAGGCAGAAGCGGCAAAAATAGGGAAAAACGAACTACCTATATGCTGTCTTCGAGAAAGGACACCCAACACCGACGGCTCGGACAGAACGTCACAGAAGATGCATACAACTTCGAGGTAGTAGAAGAGTTTGTCTACCTAGGCTCCGCTATTAACACGGGCAATAACACCAGCGCCGAGATAAGACAAAGAATTACTCTTGCTAATCGCTGTCTTTGGGCTAAGAAAGCAATTGAGTGGAAAAGCCCTCTCTCGAGCAACTAAGGTAAAACTGTACAACACCCTCATCATGCCTGTCCTGCTGTATGGTTTAGAAGCATGGACCTTGACAAAATCGGGTGAATGTGCCTTAGGCTGTTTCGAGAGGAAAGTTCTTCGCGGGTCATCTTTGGCCCCGTGTGCATTGATGGGGAGTGGAGAAGAAGATACAACAGTGAACTTTACGGGTTGTACAACGACGTGGACCTAGCCAGAAGGGTCAAGGTCCAGAGACTCAGATGGCTTGGTCATTTAGAGCGCATGGACACCAATGCGCCGGCCCAGAAAGCCTTCGACACTATTCCCGAGGGACGTAGAAGGAGAGAAAAACGCGACTCAGGTGGCGCACACAAGTGAAAGAGGACCTCAATCAACTTGGAGTGCAAAACTGGAGGCAGCTAGCTAGGGACCGAGCTGGCTGGCGGAGATTGTTGGCCCAAGTCCACACCGGACTGTAGCGCCACTTTAAGTAAGTAATCTGATGGAAAAATACAATGTCATTGTTGGTTCTTCTTTGTGACAATGTTTCCATCTGAAGAGTTGACAAACGATATTCATAAGGAGGAATGTTAAAGGGATCGCTCCATTGCATGCCTTTGAACGCAAACCTAGTAAAATTCCGTTGAACGGATGGGAAGTGTATTCAAGGTGAGGACGAACAAAATGATTATATAGAGAGCGTGTGATATCTGGATCATAGAATTCCTTTGACCAACGCTTTATAAATCCCAACATTGAATTGGCTTGATTGACGATGCTGTTAATAGGCGCATTCTATTTTAACGGGAAACGGGTGTTTTATCAAGGTATAGAACTTTAAGTTGGCATTACTTTTCAAGACGGTGACCGATTTAACAGCTGTCAAGTGATTTATTCTCAGTTTGGTTTGGCTATTCAACAACGCATGCAAATTGTGCAATTTTATTTCGAAAATGATGGTTCTGTGCAGAATACGTATCGCGCACTACGTCCATTTTATCGTCTACAAAATCGTCCATCAGAGCAGTTAATTCGATTAACCATGGAACGTGTTCGCACCACGTTTACTCTAATTGATAACTCGCGTCCCCAGAGACGCCGTACGGTGCGTACAGAAGAAGCTATTCCTACTGTAGAGCGTAGCATTGAGGAAGACCCGAATGAGTCCATCCGCCATCGAGCACAGGAATTGGATCTGTGTCCATCCACTTTATGGAAAGATTTTGCGGAAGGATCTTAGTTTGCGTGCTTACAAAATCCAACTAGTGCAAGAATTGAAGCCAAACGATCATAAAGCAAGGCGTAGATTCGTCGAAATCAATCTTGAATTTAACAATCATGATGTCCAGGAGCTGTGGTTCCAACAAGACGGCGCAACATGTCACACAGCTCGTGCCACAATCGATTTATTGAAAGACACGTTTGGTGACCGCCTAATTTCACTATTGCCATTCAGCAATACTAAGAATGGCTCAACCAATTTGACTCAAATTCGTTGATAAACATATGTATGTAAGTACATTATCTGGAATAACATTTTGAGCTTTCTGAACACATTCTAAAAACACTGCGATACTGGCGTGGTAAGAGAAATTTCGTTTGGAAGGAAATTCAGTCTCATGTGAAATTTCACGAGCCATTTTTACAATCAAAGTATAAGACCTTTATTAAGGACCTTAACCCAGAAGTTGAAGACAACTTATACCAAAGTAAGTGTATGATATGAAATTTGGCATATTTCACACTTATACGTTTAAGGTTGGTGCATTTAGTTTTGAGTAGCCTCGAATCAAGTGTGAAACGGTTTTTTTATCTTCATAACATGTAAATGTTTTCACAGCCAAACACTATAAATGTGACACGAGCTTTAAATTTGAAATAAGCCAAAAGGTAACAAGGCTGTCACCTTTGAAACCATTTTATCTGAGAAATCGGTTTCATCCGATAGCAATACTTAAATGAAATCTTGAAAGAAATAAAACTGGGGGTAATGTAAGAAAGTTTCATTTTCAAAGCGCTAAATTGCATTAAATGAGTTAGTATACCGAAAGATTCGAGATTTTGAAACTGATGTGTTGCAAATATTAACGTGTTATGGGATATAAAAGTTAAGCAAAACAATTAAAAGAACATTAATCATTAATGAGATTTTCTGAAACGATATTTCACCCACGGTATGAAACGGTATTTACGCCAATACCTCAACACATAGCTACCATAATGTGCATTCAACCGCCACATCCCTTTTTCTGTTTTATATCTTTCACTCGGAAGCTGTTGTCCTTATTTGTTTTTTAGTAAATTTATCCAAAAATCCCCGTAGGTAATCTCAACTCATCCGAAAATCCTATTAACAAAAAATCCATCTCCAAACACGCCTCTCATGATCATTACTCAACACACTGTTACATAAAACATGACAACAAAAGCCAAACTTAATGAAATTTATATCTCACAGCAGTTTCCTCCCGCCCATCACCGTTAGGCACTCATTGTCCTCGAAAATTTGACAGCAATCACTGGTTACTCAAATATGTAACATTTTTATACGAAACCTAACTATAACAATAACGACGACGCACATAAAAAAGAGCATAATAAATGTATATTTAATGAAAATATTCGTCATTTTTGTTGAAATTTTCCGACGCTCAGGGATGCCCCCACGCTTGTCTCTTAACGATTTGAGGAGCGTTTTTTCAGGCCACTGCTACTGTTTATTGATGTGACGACTTGTATTAGAGAGTTTAACGATATTTTGGCTCATCGTTGTTGTTTGTCATGGCTAAAAGTTTTCTGAACGATGCCTTTGATGGTCGTTGATTGTATAAATATTGAATTGTTTCCACTGAGCAATTGATGTTTGAAAGAGGAAATAAGAGGAATACAAATGGCACACCGCAAAGACCAAACCGACATAAAAATATGAATATTTAACGCAAGGTCTTTCGACAAGCCGAGAGGTGGACTGGAAAATGTTGTCGAAACGGTTATTAATTAAAGCAAAACTTGTGAGCTGTAAAAGAATTTTAAATGAGCTTCAAGTTCACGTTTCTTCTTGTCTTATGGGATCTATCCGTCCTGACTTTATTATTATCAATGCAAAAGTCTTTGAAAACTCCTTAGACAATGTCAAATCAGAACAGAAAGAACTGGATATTTTAGGGGCAGAACCAAGTGCAATGGAGTTACTAACATTCTTGTATTTGCGATTCAGTTTCAACTAGATTATGATCTCAGACAGCGCTAGGTAAGAGCTCTGGGAACTCCTATCAGAAAAACCAAGTCTGTTAGAGAAATCATAATGACTGGTGGAACTTAATGAAAACCAGAGTAATTTTGTGGGCAGGGCAGCGACATCAATGTATATGTTTAACATATATAAGAGTGAAATAAGCCAAAAATAGAATAAATATAGAGTTATTGAAGTTTAAATCCAATGATTAGAACAGTGCGTGATTAGTGATGAATAAATTGTATTTCGTTTTTTACTTGCGACATATAGAATACTAGCTGACCCCGCGAACTTCGTCTCGCCGCCCCTCAGAGCAACTCCATTTTGAAATTTTCCAGTTTTCCATTTGGAAACCATGAACCTGCAATAATATGCAATTTTCCTTTGAAAACCAATGAGTTTTCTGAGTTTTTCATCAAGAGCTTTCTTTTTTCCATTCGAAAACCCATTTTGAAATTTTCCAGTTTTCCATTTAAAAACCAATGCACCTGCAATAATATGCAATTTTCCCTTTGAAAACCAATGATTTTTCCGAGTTTTTCATCAGAACTTTCTATTTCCATTCGAAAACTCATTTTGAAATTTTCCAGTCTTCCGAAAACCAATGCACCTGCAATAATATGCAATTTTCCCTTTGCAAACGAATGAGTTTTCCCAGTTTTTCATCAGAACTTTCTATTTTCCATTCGAAAACTCATTTTGAATTTTTCCAGTTTTCCATTGGAATACCAATGCAATTGCAATAATATGCAATTTTAATTTTGAAAACCAATTAGTTTTCCCAGTTTTCCATCAGAACTTTCTATTTTCCATTCGAAAACTCATGTTGAAATTTTCCAGTTTTAAATTTGAAAACCAATGCACCTGCAATAATTTCAAATTTTTTTCCCTAAGAACCATCTACGGACTAACACGAACAAAATAAAAAAAAAATTGGCCAAATCCGTCCAACCGTTTGTGAGTCATTCGATTATTAACGAACAGGATTTCATTTTTATATATATAGATATGGCAAGTATTGAATTCGTAAAAAAAAATTGAGATGATGATGAGATATGACATTACGATGATAGTGAAGTCGAAAAAAGTGGGTCCGGCGATTCCGTCTGTCTGTCTATCTGGAAGCTTACAGGCACCTACAGCCTTAACCACTGGTCCGATTGACTTCAAACTTGAAAATAAGAGGTTTGAGCAAAAACTCATATCCCAGTTTTTTCATTTTTTTTAAAGATCAAAATTTAGGGTAGCCACCATACGATTTTTATGGCAAAAAACCAAAACTTTAAATTTTCTCCAAAACGGTTACGACGATTTTTTTTAAACTTCCTTGAATTTAATTTTTTTAAACACTCATGTATTTTATGTAAAAAAAAATTTTGTATTGCTCCAAAACGGTACCTCCCATGGAACCATTTTTTTGTTTTTAGATTTTCTCGAAAAATATAAGTCTGATCAGCGTAATTTTTTTTGAAAGTACGTATATATTGCCCAAATAATATTTTGTATTCAAAAAATTTCAAAAAAATTTTTGGATTTAAAAAAAAATATTTTAAACTTTTTTTTCAAAATTGTGTATCTTAAAAACGGATCAATATTAAAAATCGAAATTTACTCATAAAATGTATATTTACATATACTGCATACTCAAATTAATTTTAAGACATTTTTGAAAAATTGTATGTATAAAAAATTATTAAAAAAAAACGGTTCCGACGATTTTCAAAACAAAAATTCAATAAATCAAAAATAAGGTTTAAATTTGTTTGGCATTTAAATTTTTGGAATAAAATGTATTTACGAGGTACATTTTCAAATTTTAATTTTTTGAATAAATTAAAAAAAATTGAAAAACCAACAGTTTCTTAAGAAATCATATAACATCAATTTTTTTTCCGATTGAATCCATTTTTGAGGTACATATTTCAATTTAAATTTTTATTTATGATTTTTTTTTTAATTTTTTTTTTTAATGATTTATAATTGGGAATACAGGAGCAAGTTCGTACGACCGAGTCGTGCACATTTTTAATTAATGTAACTATGCACTCTTGCAGGCTTTTTTCTCGCCTCCCGTCATAGCATCTTCAAAATAATAATGTAACACAGATTTTGTGAAAATGCGATGTGATTTATTTGAATCCAATTGATAATTATGATGCAGATGATACACTGTGGCGTATTAGACCTTTCTTTTTAATACATGGGTTGAAAAAAAACCTGTTGTTAATATTGTTTACTTATCATTGGTATTGTGAGATTTTAAAATATATCTATCTATCTATCTATCTATCTATATTATGTAGGTACATATAAAAATGGATGTGTGTTTGTTTGTTTGTTTGTTTGTTTGTTTGTTTGTATGTCTCTTATAGACTCCGAAAAGACACAACAGATATTTGTCAAATATTCATGGTTAATACTGTTGTATTCAGTGATGATATCTGTGAAAAAAAAATTGGAAAAACCTCATGGAAGAGTGGGAAAACTGGAAAAACCAAGCAAAGGTCAGGAATAGAATTTTTTTTCTTGGAATTTTGTTTTCAAAATGTGTTTTCAAATGGAAAATAGAAAGTTCTTGATGAAAAACTCGGAAAACCCATTGGTTTTCAAAGGGTAAATTGTTATTGTAGGTGCACTGATTTCAAATGGAAATTTTTTTATTGGGAATTCGGAAAACTCTGTGAGAGCACGAAGAATTTCAAGACCTAAAATCAAGTTTTTGCATAGAATTAAAGGTGCATTATTTTGTTTGTATGTCCGGTAGGCACTCTTTATTTTCTCAATCCTCAAGGTATTTTTATAAGATTTTCACTGTAGATATAGCCTGAGTAAAAACACATTTTGGGGACAATCTTACGGGAAAGTCAGCAAATAAGGGGGACAATCGGAAGCTGTTTGGAATTCTGATTTTTGTGAAATAGTCAAAACACACCGAAGGAACGAGAATTTGTTGAATTTCTCAACGAAATTTGCATTTTACTGCATGCTTTAATGAAAGTAGAAAGTTAGTTGTAAAGCTTGAAAAAATTCAGATATATGTATGTAGTTCTCTATTTTAATTTGATTCAAGCAAATCACATTATCACAATATCTGTGTTAATTATACATACTTATTCTGGAGTTGCTTTGAAGGGCGGCGAGACGAAGTTCATCAATTTCATATCATACACTCACTTTTGTATAAGTTGTCTTCAACTTCTAGGTTAAGGTCCTTAATTAAACCTTTACTTTGATTGTAAAAATGTCTCGTGAAATTTCACATGAGACTGAATTTCCTTACAAACGAAACTTCTCTTACCACACCAACACCAGTATCGCAAAGTTTTCAGAATATGTTCAGAAACCTCAAAATTTAATTCCAAATAATGCATATTGGTTTATCGACCAATTTGAGTCAAACCGGTTGAGCCGTAATTAGAAATTACTCATATGGCAAAATAACTTTTAAATAAATACAAAAAAAAAAAATTCAACCCGTTAAGGAGTAGTTCAGTGACATACTGCCGTTCTTATAAATTTCTTATATGGCAAAATCGGGGGGCACGGCATGCAGTGGCCCAGCCAAGTCGAGCGCGAAGCAAAAACTGCCGTAATACCTTGACCTTCCTTTAATGGAACCACTTCGCCGCATTTTTAAACTATAATTGAGAAACTTTCGATAAGACCAGAACGCTGAAATTTTTGCCATCCAGTAAGCTATAATCACATACTTAAATTTCAAGTCTGTAGGTCATTTAGTTCCGAAGTTAAGCGAAGCAAAGTTTCGCATTTAAGACACTCACTCACTTATCAAAATCATCAAAATAGAACTGAGTTAGGGTTTAATGGCCATATAAAGGGAAAACTGTAAAAAACTAGGATAATCGAAGATCTGGAGTACCTGGTGATCCTGATTAGAAAACACAAGAGCCCAACCAAACTATTAGAGATTGACATACCCCGGGCATACGTGTACAAGGAACAATTCCCAATCTGTATGGCGTAACTTCTAACAATTCACAAGAGCCAATGTGAAAAGTGTAAGTCTAAAAAATGCTCTCATGGATATTGGCACCTCAATATTCTCTTGTGGCCAAGCCTACGTGGCGCTTACACGAGTAACCAATCTTCATCTTATAAGCGTTGACTTCAAGAGTATAAAAGCGCAAGCTTCAGCGATCACAGAATACAACCGGCTTCGACGTAGATACCGCACCGATCTTTCAGATATTAAAGGCCAGTTGCTCAATCGAATCACAAATTTAAGTTCTACATAAAGTTTTCATTTTTGTCTGAAACGTTCCGGAATTCTTAAGTTCTACATAAAACCCCCATACAAAAGTAGAACTTTAATTTATGATTCGATTGAGCAACTGGCCCTAAAAGCAGGGGCGGCAGAACACTTTTTGTTTAGGTGGGGTGCACGGTAGGATAAAACGTGGTGTATGGTAGTTTTATTTTAGTTTTATTAATATTATTCTTCGGCTTCGGCCAAAACTTCAGCCTAGTATATACCGAAGCCGAAGATTTGGCCGAATGTTGTTTTTTTGGCCGAATTCGACCGAAGCCGAAGCCGAAGGTTAAGTCGGACACTAACTAAAATCCAGCAGAAAAAGAAAGATACAAAAATAATTAATGATGTTGAGCCTTTGGCCGATGGATAAATAAATCAAATCAATTGGTCAGTTTCAGTCAGTCAATCGAGAGTTATTGCAACAATATTCATAATTTCATAACATTTTTTTTCCTCAATTAACTTAAAAAAATAATTGGTATATTTCCAAAGCCAGAAGGTGGGGTGCACCCCATGCTCAGAAATTTTAGGTGGGGTCCATACCCCACCCACCCCATACCTTCTGCCGCCCCTGCCTAAAAGAATAAATAAATAAAAAAATAAACAAATTCAAAAGAACAGAAAAATAAAAAAAAACTTTCCTTAAAATTGAAAAAAAAGTGTTTTTTAAGTTTAATTGATCGAAACAGAGAAACGGTTAATCGTATTGATGTGAAATTTCCACCAAAATCAAGAAAATTTTATAAGCTTTAATAATTAAGCCTCAGATTAGTTGTATCACTGAAAACAACAAAATAACGGTAGTTTTTATGAAAAAGTTGAAAAATGTGTATTTTGGACCTTTTTTAAAAGTGATAGAAAAGATTGAAAAATAACAATATTTTTATTTTTTCACAATATATTTTTTATAGAAAATTTAATAGATTTTTCAAATCTGTTATTATTTTTTTTGTAAGTCAATATTTAGCAGAGTTATTAGGGTCCAAAGTCAAAATTGTGTTTTTGCATGTAAACCCATTTTTTGATTAGAAAAAAATCGTAGTGATCTGAACTAAACAGTGAATTATAGCCAACAAAATTTTCAAATTGAATCTTAGATTAATTGGATTGAAAAAAAATTTCCGTTCATTTTATGACAAATCAAAGTTTATTTTTTTTCGATTTTGAAATTGAGTAAACATTTTTTACGCTCAAGCGAAAACGACTAACGGTACTTTCTTAACTCAAAATAGTTTGAAAAGAAAAAATTGTAACCTTTAATTCACTTCAATCCGACTTTTTTCTACTGAGAAACAGCCTTATAAAAAACCACTCAATTTTTGAGTTTTTTCAAGTGTTCCTTTAATTGTTTTGACTAGTGTAAATCAATATGCCCACGTTTCTACAAAAGAAGTGAAATCCCACCAAAAATATTCTGTAAAAAACTATAGCCAAGTCTCGATGGAGCTGCATCTTTATCTCTAAAAAGTAATGAAATCTAGACAAAGTCGTGCCAAGTTTAAGGTTCCTTACTGCGATTTCTTTATTATTATAGTTAATGTTGTGTGACTTGGCCGATTAGAAGTCCGTCTGTAATAGTGTTTGTTTCAGGGTCGCCTTTATATAAGTATCATTGAAATACGCAGCTTTATCAAGCTTACAATTGACTAGTTATTGAATCAACGTTTTTCAAGTGGCAATTTTCCGTCGTCAATGGGCAATGGTGTCATGGAGCATCTGGTTTTGTACCCTTGTGTATTTCTGTAATATCTGAAAAAGATAATTCTTAACAATATTTTGTTCTTGATTTTAAATAGGACGGAATAAACTCAGGATAGATATTACTTTTTTTCTCTCGGGTCATTGTAAATTAAAAAGGGACCTTAGCATTCTCACACTAGTCAAAAGTCCAACATACCTACAATTTCTGCAATGAAACAGATGAAACACCGGACCATTTTCTTGGCAGTTGCGATGCACTTATTTACCAAAGATCAAAACAAATAGGTCATTATCAGATTGAGGAGAGAGATCTTCCATCTGTATTAGAACTCCAAATTCTTAAATTTCTTAGGGATATCAGCTTGGAGGAGTAGCTGTAGTTTGAGGTACTAACTCATCATAACTAAGGGGACACAACAGATCTTTAGGTCGCACTGTACTTTATCCCCTTCTTTAATTCATTCATTAATTCATCGAACAACGACCTCTCACAAATGGACAGAGATAACGTTAACATTTCCAAAGTTATCGGAAAATATTGCAGTCGAAAATGTCACTAGTATTGTTAGTCTCAAAATTCAATTAAGCCACCAATTAAGCAAGATTTTTAACAACTTGAAACATATAAAATATTTTGATTACTTTTTATTCATGTTGACATTAAAAATATTAAATTAACTTAATTCAAAGTGTATTTTATACCATCAACAAAAAATATTTTTTTAATACTCATACGCCATAGTGAACCAATAATTTCACATTAAAAATGCACCTACTTCTAATTAAATGTCTACCAAAATGAGGCTCTTTATAAAAAAAAAAAAAAAACACCAAAAGAAATTATCGATCATAAAACTAGATTACGCACTTAGACCCGGAATAGAGCTCAATGGTCCAGTTACAAGAAAATATTCGCGATACCCCGAAATTTTTATTTTTATCTCAAGTTCCATCTCAAACAGGTTATAAATATTTCATAGATCTAATTTTGCTGTTACTCCGAAATTACGACTACACTTTTTATCTCTCCGAGGCCACTAAACTTCCCACTTAAAACCCTGCCTAATCCAAGTCAACATCAATACCATAAACCAGAGGCTTAACTAATTTATACATATATAAATGGTCAGTTCATGGAATGTAGCAAATAAATAAAAAAAAAATACCTCAAACGCTGTCAAAGCATTTTTCTTATGCGTGGCAGCCAAACAAACCAAACTCAAGGCTAAAACTACTATGCATGATGCATATACTAGGTACATAGTAGTACCAAGGGTTGGGGTTAGTTCGTTTGGTATCAACTTGAAGCTATAAATCCCCACATAAAATGTACACAACATCCATACGAGGAGGGTACTCTTCAAAAATCCTTCTATAGAAAAAAAAAAGAAAAAGAAAAAACAGATTCTAGCCCAGCGACTCTGGCTAACCCCTAAATTTTGTTATAGTCAGTTGGTGTGGCATTCGGATTTCAGGGTAAGAAATACCAAATAATTCACCTTAATCCGACGCATTTAAACCTGTCAGATATTTTATTTGTGCTATAGAAACTTGAGCATTGCACCAACACAGGAATTAAAAAAAAAAACTTCATGCTCTCCATATAAAAGCTTGTATAATAGGAGTTTGAAAATTTTGAGGTGTCGTGGGTAATAACAATCATGGAATCACAGTGGTTTATGGGTCAACAAAAGTTGTTTTATAGAAATGTTTAAAAAAAGTATTTGGGTTTTTACAACAAAAGACAGTACACCAGCAATGATTTTGGGTTTTAGTGGTATTAACATCATGTGAGTATATTGAAAATTATAGATCAAGTTGAAAAATATAACAATTACTGCACTTAAAGTTCGGCTAATTAAAACAAGTTTAAATCACTCAGCTAAATCAACTGTAACTAGAACCTTCATCATGACTGTTATTATCAACAGGATCTGCATAGTTGTTCCAGCCGACTTATTTCTATATTTGGCCAAGGTGAACCCTAGTCGGCGCTTTATAGTACACACGAACTAACTAATTAATTTTGTATGCTGAATTCTCTAAAGGCGAAAACCTCCATGATATTTCAGATGTCCGAGTAATTTTCCAAGACAAATCTTTTGCATTGTGGCGCTTGATTAAAGGCGTATGAGCAGGAGCCAATAAAGCTGAAATAAGGCATTTTCAGAAAGTCCTCAAAAACAGCTAGGATTTGGATGATTTCTTTTTTTTTATATATGTTTTTTTTTATCATAAACATTTCATGTGGGGGAAATAATTATTTCCTTTTGTTTATAAAGAGTTATCAACGAGCGGTGTGCTAGATAAATGTAGTGTGTGGGTTGAATTGAGACAAGAAAAGAGTTATATCGAAAGGAAGTTCTTATTGTCCCCGTTTAGCCAGGAGGGATGATTTTTTAAGAGAAAAAGCCAATTTAAAAGAAAAAATTTAAAAACAAAGCCTTTGCCCCCAATGCCGTGTTATACCTTCTTACAAAGCTAAAAAGTGCCACCACCTGAACAATTATGTGCTAGTGTTTAGAGCTCTGATTTCCTTAGTGGTACGCAAATTAGTTTCGTCTAAAACATTACGCATGCACACGTATTGCTGCTTTCTATAGCGTATGCGACCAGTAACGTTATATTTTTTGGCGGAGGTAAGTGTCGGTGCTTCAAATGGTAGATATCAGTGCACTCATGGGGACACAAGCGTCCTCAACAACTTCTATCTACCAAGTCCTACTCTCACTTCAACGTGGTGATCACCGGGTGTCTAGTATACCTCAGCTAGAGATAGGGTGAAAACCCTTATAAAAGACTGGTGACAGCTAACGAGTGAGGATAGGGAGAGTGTTTTCCACTTAGGCACTACTCCTTTTTCCAGGCGGCAGCGGATGAATCCCCAGGATGGAGTCAACGTCGGCGTCTACAGTTCCAGTTAGGCTGAGTTACTCAGTGAACACTGAACAACTTATACGGGCTCGACATATAAGGACCTGGCCCTCCAGGTTGGGGGTCGTGCTTTGGGGTGACTTCCAAATCACATAAAGAAAAGCTAGCTGCGAAGCAACAACAAGCCTCGGATACGGACGGATTTGCTGATGACAAACCATCCAAACGAAATAAGGACAACAAGGTTCAGACCTGCACGTGGAATGTTAGGTCCCTTAACAGACCACGTGCAGCCGAACAACTAGCGGAGGCCCTAGACCGTTATAAAGCGGATACAACCGCCATCCAGGAAATGCGATGGGATGGGCCGGGCAAAAGGAGAGAATGAAAAACTGAGATATCTACTACAGCGATTGCTATACAGAAAACAACAACAGCGTCTGTTTGGATGTGGCTTTATCGTTAGAGGCAGCATGTCCTAAGCTTCAGAGCTGTCAACGAGCGCCTCACGACAATCCGCATCAAGGCTTAATTCGGCAACATAAGCCTAATATGCGCTCACCCGCATATAGAAGAGAAAGATGACGACACCAAAGACAAGTTCTACCAGCTCCTCGACAAGACATACGAGCAATGCCCTAGCTTCAACGTTAAAATCGTCTTAGGAGATTTTAACGCCAAACTAGGAAGAGAGGACATCTTTGGTAAAACAGTCGGAAATCACAGCCTGCACGAAGAAACCTCCGATAACGGATTCAGGCTTATATCGATTTTGCAGCGGGGTGAAACATAGTAGTAGTAAGTACGCGTTTCCCACATCTCAACATCCACAACGGGACCAGGAGCTCTCCAGACCACTACCTCGTTGTAGCCAAGGTAGTGCAGCGGATAACCCGACCAAAGCCAAAAACAGGAAGTGCTTTAAGAAAGTATGACGTCGGACCGCTACAATCGCAAGAAATCGCCAGATCCTTTTCCGTTTGTCAAGTAACCTCATGAGAAGTCCGCTACAGCCAGCATCGAGTATTGAGAACCAGTGGCAGAATTTCCAGGAAGCCATTAGGGATGTTGCCTCTGATGTGCTGGGTTTCACGCGACGAAACCAATGATTTGATGAAGAATGCAGGCAGGTGCATGCAGCCAAGCAAGAAGTATATAAAGCAGCGGTACACAGGAGGACGAAATAAGCTCGGGAGCTTTAAAAACAGAAGAGGAGAGAAGAACAAAAGCTTATCAGAAAGAAAAAGAGAGCATGAGAAGCGTCAGATCGAGGATGTTCAGACAGGAATATGGTTCGGAAGTTTTACCAAGAGGTAAAACGAATAACTCAAGGTTACCGAGCACGAACTAAAGACCAACAAGGAAATATCGTAGTAGAGTCACAGTCAATGCTGAAGATATGGAAGGACCAATTCTACGGACTGTACAACGGCGATGATGAATCAAATTCCGCCGTCAGGCAGAATGAACCATTCAATGAAGACGACGACGCAAGCCAAGATACCCGTCCACCCGACCTTGAAGAAGTGATGATAGCAATATCTAAGCTTAAAAACGATAAAGCCGCGGGGGCTGACGGCATCACTGCCGAACACTTGAAAGCAGCCGGCGGCGATGACTTGGTAAGGAGCATACACCAACTCACCTGCAGAATGTGGTCGGAGGAGAGCATGCCCGATGAATGGAACCTCAGCATTGTTTGCCTGATCCTGAAGAAAGGAGACCATATTATCGATTTTAAGGCCGCGTATGACAGCATCTATAGAGAAGAACTTTATAAAGCCATGTCCAGTTTTGGCATCCCTACAAAACTCATTTGTCTTAGCAGGAATGAAGAACTCACGCTGCTCCATTAAAGTCGGTAACGACCTCACCGACCAACGCCTTCGATGTAAAAAAAGGCTTTAGACAAGGTGATGCACTGTCATGCGACTTTTTTAACATCATACTGGAACGAAGTCTGTGCAACTTCTCGCGTACGCTGATGACATTGACATCATTGGGACATTGTACATCTACAGCGACACTGACCTATAGCTAAAAGATTGAAGGTCCAAAGACTCAGATGGCTTTGTCACGTGGAGAGGATGGACACCAATACTCCGGCCCGTAAAAGCGTCGAATCAATCCCAGAGTAGAGGAAGACTAAGGCTCATGCGACCAGTAACGTTATATTTTTTGGCGGAGGTAAGTGTTAAGTCCTTAATTTCAAGTGTAATAAATTTATTCGTCAGCCATACCCTAGCATTTACTGCGTCGAATGCAGAAGAGAAGAATCCGCTGATGCCTGCCTGATTAATTTTTTTCTCAATGTTGTTTTTTGGGGTCACTCAAGACCCCATGCACCTTATTGTGTGATTTCTTGTATGTGCATTATTATAATTTGCAGCAGAAACAGCATATAAGTAGGGCATTTTGAAGGTGGCCAAGGCTCAAAGGATTGAGTGGTTGATTGCCAAGCCCAAGCTTCAGCAGCATTCTTTTACTACAAAAATCGCCAGTCTATCTGAGGCCACCTGTGCGATAACTCTGAGCCACGTAGGTTTCTTTTATGTGTGCTTTCTTTCTATGTGTCTATCTGTCTCTCTCTCTCTCTCTGTTGTATTAATGTCTTGTTCTGTCCCAGCCAATATGTCTGCTATGCGTCTGTTACATTCATGTGCGAAGTACTGTAAGGTCAATGTCAATGTCAGTAGGGCATTTTTGAAGTTAGGACATTTTAAACTTTAGATAGGGCA
The DNA here is from genome assembly GCA_943590905.1 of Sphaerophoria taeniata. Classification (NCBI taxonomy): domain Eukaryota; kingdom Metazoa; phylum Arthropoda; class Insecta; order Diptera; family Syrphidae; genus Sphaerophoria; species Sphaerophoria taeniata. The sequence continues at coordinate 189,140,190 of OX016540.1, forward strand.
TTGCCCCTTAATGCCCCTCTTGGCCACTGCCACGGTTACGGGACATACATTTTTCGAATTTCAGTCCGGTGCATTAGAGAAAAATCAGTTTTAAAAGCCAGATGGTAGTACCTTAAGTAAGTAAGTAAGAATTTTCGAAGATGGCAAAATAAAATATAAGGGGTGTTTTTTTCGGGGTATAGAACTTTAAGTTGGCATTACTTTTCAAGACGGCGAACGATTTAACAGCTGTTAAGTGATTTAGATTAGATTACATATTTAGATTAGATTATTTATTTCATATATGTGGTTATGTACAGTAAGATATGTTTATCTTAAAACGTACTATTCTATGAATTTATATAATTAACAAAACAGCAAAAAAGGTTTTAGGGAAAAACAAGTTCAAAATTTTAATATAGGTATGAATAATCAACAATAGGAATCAATTAATTGAATATTGCAAATTTAAATTTAAAAAAAAGTAAATAAGTATAATATTAAGAGAGAAGAAAGAAAAGAAGAAATAAAAAAAAAGATTAGAAGAAAGGGAAAGTTTAGATACAAGAAAAATGATTTTTTAAGGCTCTTATAAACTGGTTTATGTTTTGCAATTGCTTTATTTGTATCGGCAGAGAGTTCCATAATATAATTGTATGGACAAAAAACATCCTTTTACTATTAAGAAAATTAAATTGGGGAATTAATAAATTGCATGTTCTTTCATGAATACATTTATGGGTTTTAACATATAAATATTGCGGAGTTTTAAATAATAAGAGTTTTTTGAGAAAGATACAGTTACGAATATCGATGTATGTTTGAATGGAACATCCAAGAAAGCTTGTTCGTATATCTGAGATATGATCGAATTTGCGGCGTCTATATCTAAATGTATCTAGGGATGGCATTGTGAGCAAGCTCCAATTTGGGACGGCTATTATAGTCAGGATTTGGGAAGATGTTTCGGCATAAAAAAGAATAGGTCTCAACAGAGAATTAGCTAATCTAAGACGTATATTTTGATGGGTAAAGCTACTGCTAGACCAAAGTTGCCGAAGACCACCATACACTTTACCAATAACAGAGTTTATATGATCAGAGGCCGAAAACTCACTATTGATTATGACCCCTATATTGCGCACTTTCTTACAGAAAGGGACTGTATTGTTGTGTAGCATGACTGCCGGAAAATCACTAAGATCGTAGGAAGATTTAGAGATCACTAAACACTGTGATTTATCCGGATTATAGTCAGATTTATTGTCAGTTTGGTTTGGCAGTTCATCATAAATAGACTCACGCCTGAATAATGCTTGCAAATTGTGCAATTTTATTTCGAAAATAATGGTTCTGTGCGGAATACGTACGGAATACGCGCACTACGTCCATTTTATCGTCGACAAAATCGTCCATCAGAGCAGTTAATTCGATTAACCATGGAACGTTTTCGCACCACGTTTACTCTAATTGATAACTCGCATCCCCAGAGACGCGCGCCGTACGGTGCGTACAGAAGAAGCTATTGCTACTGTAGAGCGTAGCATTGAGGAAGACCCGAATGAGTCCATCCGCCATCGAGCACAGGAATGGATCTGTGTCCATCCACTTTATGGAAGATTTTGCGGAAGGACCTTGGTTTGCGTGCTTAAAAAATCCAACTCGTGCAAGAATTGAAGCCAAACGATCATCAAGCAAGGCGTAGATTCGTCGAATGGGCCGAAAACGAGATGGCCGTTGGTCCCGATTTTCATAACCGAATTTTATTTAGCGATGAAGCGCACTTCTGGTTGAATGGCTACGTCAACAAACAAAACTGCCGCATTTGGAGTGAAGCTAATTCTCAAGTGTATGTCGAAACAACGCTACATTCAGAAAAACTGACTGTTTGGTGCGCTTTATGGGCTGGTGGAATCATTAGGCCGTACTTCTTCAAAAACGATGATGGCCACAACGTTACAGTCAATGGTGATCGGTTTAGAGCCATGATAACTAACTTTTTCATTCCTGAATTGCACAATCATGATGTCCAAGAGCTGTGGTTCCAACAAGACGGCGCAACATGTCACACAGCTCGTGCCACAATCGATTTATTGAAAGACAAGTTTGGTGACCGCCTAATTTCACGTTTTGGACCTGTGAATTGGCCTCCAAGATCTTGTGATTTAACACCGCTAGACTATTTTCTGTGAGGTTATGTAAAGTCATTGGTCTATGCGGATAAGCCACAAACGCTTGACCATTTGGAAGACAACATTCGCCGTTTTATTGCCGATATACGGCCACAAATGTTGGAAAAAGTCATCGAAATTGGACGTCCAGATTCGACTACATCCGAGCCAGCCAGAAATCATATTTAAAATGTTATGCCACAAGATTATCTTTCGAATAAACAAAAAATCATGTCAATCGAATATTCCATCGTTGTTTTATTGCAATTTAAAGTTCTATACCTCTAAAAAAAACACCCTATATTATTTATAATAAAATAAGGAACCATAGTGTGACGAGTAATTTGTATATCTTGCAATAAACTTCATTTTCAACCAATTGAAACCACTGTACCACGTTTTAAAAACAGAAACCCTGAATTTGCTAATTTGCCATTGATTTTTCAAGTACCTGGCTTCTCATTAGAAATAACCCATTTTTTTCCGTCGATATCGTTTAAAATAGGTACAAGTCCGGCTTGACATTTTCTCAAGTATTCTCCAAAGAACCCTTCTCTTTTTTGGATAAGAAAAATAAGGGCAGAAAAAAACCACTAAGAAAAGAAAAGATTTCTATAAAAAAAATGTATCCATTCACTGTCATAATAGAGGTTTTTTTCCTTGACCCACAACTTGAGAAATTAGATGCTATACGCGTTTTTTCTTCAAGATTCTATACAAAAGTGTCAACTTTTGTTGTTTTGTTTATCATCTTTTTTTGTCTGGCTCTAGATATTCTTCTTATAAGAAACGACAAGAAAACAAAACACTGTCATGTCGCAGAAAAATGTGTCAATTTTTCTACAGCATTTTCCCTAAGCACCATTACAAATTCCAGGACATCATAACCACTTCCACCGCAGCACTTGACAGCTTGCACAGACAAAATAAGAAAAACAAAAGACAGTGAGATGCAAAGCAAAACAACTAGAGATAATCTCTTCTTCAGCTTCAGCTCCAGAACAAAGCGCTCAAGAGCCTACTGCAACACTAGAGACACACAATCATGTGCGGCGAATGTCCTTAAAGTGGACGCGGCAGCGGCAATAGTAGGAGGCATGAGTAGGTACATATTTGACAAACAAACAAACTCATTGATAAAGTTTTCTTCGCTTCCGTCTATAGAGACAGAGAAGGTAATTAAAATTATTGCTGCATCACTCGTTTTTTTTTTTTAAGCATAAAACATTCATATGCTCTTTGCAAAGATCAAGGACGTGCCTACCTATCCTGGCTGGCTTTGATATTATACAGAAACAAAGTTTTTTTTTCCTTTTTGGGGTCTTTTTTTGCTTTTTTGTGTTATTGACAGAGCACCGACCGACAGACACTACGACGACCGGACATCGACATACAGGACAAGCCAGCAGAGACATAATATCTATTATGCCAATTATCCTGGCAGCCATTAGGGCAAATGTCTATTAAAGCACCACACATAATAATGCTGATGTACATTTTGTTGTGTTCTGTTTGCCATAAGGTGACCACAATTTATCTACAATTCCACATTCATGTACCTACACGGCCTTTTCATGAAGGAGGCGTACATTTTTGGCAAGGACCTCATCGAAACGGGACCAAACGAAATGAATTTTAGCCCATAATTGATGGAAAAGAAAACAATTCCGACCCGTACTTACCTTTGTTATGTTTTTTCTCTATTTTGTTCTTCAAATGAAATTGACTTTTTTTTTTTGGTATAAGGACTTTTTTGGTTGTCAAATTTTCACTTGATATCAAGGATTTTCTAAGGATTGAAGTTTTAACTCACTAAAATGTGTAATAAATGCGTTTTAAAGCCGTTTCTACACGCAGAAATATTTTTTACTTAAATTTGATAATTTTTTTTAGAATAGAGATACTACGCGACCGATAAGATACTTCGGTCTATCCTTGATAGATTTACGTCTTAGACTACGCTCTACACACTTGTTCGAATGGATAAAAAGTTCATATGCACTCGAGTGTGTATTTTTGTGTTTGGCTTGCAAAAGCTTTGGACATTTTTGAAGTTTTGTGAAATCCTGCGCAGGTGCTCGGCTTATTCTCATTCTCAATATTTTGTGTTTGTAATTTTGAAAATGTCTCAATCGGATGCAAGAGTGTTGTAGTTGTTGTTTGTTTTGTAAAACAAATTTTCATGACCGATATGGCGATTGGCGATATGGAAATGAACAGAGAAAGAGAGAAAGACGAAAATTCTGTTGGTATTGGTATTGTAATTAAAAGTAAATAATAATCAGCTGGTAGAAAATTACTTGAAAACTTTCGATTATGCCACAAAGTGTAAATTCATATTCAGAAAAACCAATGTTATACGTGTCAATGTTGAAATTGGTATTTCTCTGTGTATGGCAGATACCTATATATGGTAAAGTGGTAATGCAGGTACATAAAAGTAGGATTTATGAGTAGGAGGCTTTTAATTAAACTATAGAGGTTTTGAATGGCTACTTTTCCAACAGAACAGTAGGTATTTACTATAGGAAGTTGATGGAGTTAGTGTTATAGGTACCCTATGGGTAAATTCCACGTTTGAGGTAGGGATGTAGCGGTCTTGTTATTATGTGATGGTGATACAATAAGTTAATTGAACTTAAAATAGTTAAGCAATTGCGAGCTCGAGCTTTTGTGCAAACATTACGATGTGTAAACATTACGAGAAGCTTTAACGGCTGACCCATCAATTACTCCAATTTATCTTTCTATTTTCTCTTGTCTGAAACTTAAGACGGTTTGTGTTTCCTAACTCAAGGTTGCCATAGCTAAAAGATCTGGATAAGTCACATGCCAAGAACAACAACCGACGTTTCTTTAAAAGGTCGTAGCAATTATAGCTTCCGGATAAGGAATATACCTTAGCTACCTTCTTAGACGTAGAAGGAGCTTTCAATAACGTCCTAACTGAATCCATAGCTAAATCACTTGCAGACTTTGTTGTCCATGCTAAGTAACAGGAGGATTCATTCAAAGTTAGGATATTCAATGTGTACCAAATATGCCAGCAGATGAACACCCCAAGGAGGTGTACTGTCTCCTCTTTTACGGCTTCTGGTCATGAACAACATTCTTGTGAAACTCGAGAGTAGTGGAGTGAAAGCGGTTGCGTACGCCAATGATTTGGTTATTCTAGTTTCATCATTAACACTGTCTTCCACTGCCAAATATCTGGGTGTAATACTAGACACCAAACTAACCTGGAAGCTTAACATCGAAGAACGGGTGAGAAAGGCGTGCGTTGCCTTCTACGCCTGCAACAAAACCTTCGGCAAAAAGTGGGCCCTCCAGTCAAAAATGATCAAGTGAACGTCCACAGCGGTTGTAAGACCAATACTTGTTTACGGATCCATTGTTCGGTGGCCCGCTCTCAGTAAAACTTACGTAGCAAACAAGCTTACAAAAGTGCAGAGAAATGCTTGCGTAGGGATAGGCATATCAGGGACAATCAAGTCCTGCCCAACAGATGCACTTAACGTCATCCTGGACTTTCTTCCGATTAACCTCTTTATTAAATATCAGGTGTCCTGCAGTATCTTGAGACTCAAAGAAATAGGCTGCTGGAAAACCAGATCCTACGGGCACTGCAACCAAACAAGCCTGATATACCATCAGACATCCTATCCGCAACCACTGATTCTGCATCCCTACCCTAAACACCTCAAAGAAGTTTAGAGTCTTGCTCCCGTCCATAATCGATTGGGAGGAAAGCGATGTGACGAAAGACTTCGACACAACTATCTTCACGGATGGTTCGACGATGGAATGCGGTGTTGGTGCAGGTGTCTTCTGTGAATCTCTTAAGATTTCAAAATCCTATAGACTTCCCGATTTTGCCAGTGTATTCCAGGCAGAATTGTTGGCGATAAGAGAAGCTTGTATAGCCCTTAAAAATATCCGACAGAACCAAAATGTAACTATACTAACAGACAGTCAGGCAGCTATTAAAGCCATTGATTCTGCTTTTTCATAACTCTAAATTGGTCCAGCAATGCAGAGGTCTTCAAGGATCTTGATCTGAGCGTCACTCTTATCTGGATACCGGGCCATAGGGGCTGTGAGGGAAATGAGAAGGCAGATGAGCTAGCTAGGCAAGGATCAGCCCTTCACAACTCATTGGCAGTGAGAGTATATGCTCCTCTTGGAGTTGTGAAGGGCTGTATATTATGATAAAATACATATCAGAAGCAAATCATAGGTGGAGTAGTTTAACTAGTTACGTTATATCTAGGAAAATCTGACCCACATATAACAAACCAAAATCAATCAATTTAATTTCTAAACCAAGGCATGACATAGCCAGGATTGTCGCTACCTGCACAGGGCATTGGCCTGTAGAGGAGCATACGACATAACTCTTTCTGCCGTAGCTGTGAGAACCAGGATGAAAAAGAAACAGTCCCACGCTTTCTATGCCATTGTCCGGCCTTGGCTAGGAAAAGAGCGCTCCACTTAGGTAAAGAATTCTTCAACGGTATTGAGTAACTCTCAGAATTCAAGATCAAAGACATGATCTCATACCTCAATAACACAAAGTGGCTTTAGCGCACCCCCTCCCCCCTTATTCCTCCCTCACTAAATGGCACTATGAGATAATTGGACGTAGGGTAGGAGAATAATACAACATTATATATAGGATTGTACGTGCGGAACATACATCATCCATAACCCATTTTCAAATCTATTTAGAATCTCACGAGGTATGGTATCAAAACGTGTCCTACGCAAAAATAGGACAGCCATTTCTACCTACCTACCTACCGTAACTTCTTAAGTGGCATCACAATGGACCCTTGGGGTCTAAGTGGGTCAACAACATCTAAACAGCCACTCTTACCTAACCTAACCTAACCTTACCTTACCTAACACCTAAACTATAGCTTGTAGTCCAGTTGTTGGTTAAAATATTTTTAAAAGTGACATAGGCACCGAAACAAATCTTTGTTTTATGCTGGTGTTTATAGTTTTTTATTGATATCTCTTTTACGACTAAATGTGCAATAATAATACTTTTACTATTTGCATATTATGCTATAAATGATCCTGCTAAGCATTGATATGATTTCCATTTCTCTCTCCATTTTACTTACAAACCTTTGCCCATGCTTATTGCTTTGTTACATGTTTAAATTAGAAGACAAAAATATTACTCATACGCCACAGTGCACAGTGAACTGAATTGTATTTGTGCAAACTGGTAAAAATGTTTCGATACCAATATCTTCTTTGAGAGAGAAAGAGATACCGATATCTTCTTCTGTTCCCAAAACTACACCCGATGAAAAAGGGCTCTTAATGTCTTAATAAGGTTTGCATCATGTTGGCGCCTATTAAAAGTGCTTCTAAGGAAGTGCATATTCTATCCACTAAAGTGCCAAATGAACTCACTTAAATTTGTTTGAAACTAAGTTTTCTTTTTAAATTTAATTATTCGGATGTCATCTAAAAATCTAAAAAAAAAAATAAACATCACACTTCTCTCTTCTTTATTTTGATATTTTTTTTTCACCTCCGAAGAATCATGGGCGAGAAAAAATTAAATCGCTGTGGTAGTTTCCACATTCGTTATTTGGAACTCTGTCGTTCAAAAAACTATCCTCCAAATCCCGCGATAAAATCGAAAAACAACGCGACATCGGTTTTAGATTTCTTCGGAGATAAACTAAAAGTTGAAGATTGGCTGTTTGTGATTGAAGCTTTGCGCTTTGATAAGATTGTCCATCAATTGGCAATACGTTTGCGAAAGAATATTGGAAGTGGTAAATTACATTTGTTTAGTTTTTGTTTCTATTTTTTTCTTCTGTGCCAAGTTTGTTAATAAAATTTAATTTTTGTGTGTTTAGTAGTCGAACATATAGACACTGAGAAGAAGGCTAAAGTTTTCAGACAAAAACCCGCCATTTATACTAAATTTATTTTTGGAGGAATGATAGACGCAGTTTCATATTGTATTCAATTTAATAAGAATTTATCCATTCTTTGCTTGGAAGCACTTCCGATGAATGAAAAATTTGTGGTATCTATAGCAAAGGTATGTAAGTTGCATAATGTATTGACAAACAGTTACTATTTAATGAATTTTATCAAAACACAGTTATTTCTATAATTTTATGTCTTCAAAGTGTAAGTAAAACGACATTGAGGTTATTGTTGTTGGTATTTAGGTTAAAATGGACAACTTACACCGATTGTTGTCTTCTGTCACTCAATGCATTTTAAAGGCATTCCAAAGAGGTACCTGTCTAGAATGGAATCCACCCAAGCTCATGGTTAAATTATCTTCGAAGTCACAAACGGGCCTTACTTTACTATCGATCGGTTCATCCGATCCAGAGTGCTTTTTGCTAGCTCTTAAATCTTTACTTGAAGGGTTGTACACTTTGAACTGGTTGTGCTTCCAGCTACAAGTTGTTGGCTTGTCAATCTTCATCTTCTACTTCTTACTTTTCTCTTATGGTTTCGATGTAGATATCGTGGTGATCCACTTGTTTTATTCGCTAAGTTGACTTCAGTGAAAAATAAAAAAAATAGATGGCAGCCCTCCTAATTTAGTACGGTTCCATTTCTGATATTTCTGGGACCAACTGAATGTTTTTGTCTTAGTATTTTTGCTTTTATTTGCTTAGTTCGCGGTTGTATCGGAACGTTGAACAAGGTCTTTCTTTGGAACATGGTAATACCAGCTGACTCGGCCGTGTATGCTTACTCGGATGTTCGTGTAAGGCTGCCCAATCCCAGAGGATAGACTTAACTTACTTAACCGGCTCTTAATCAATTTAGGATCTTAGCCTGAGACAAAGAAGTTTTTCATCGGGAACGGTCCTCGCATGCATTCTCCAGTAGGTACTTGGTCTTTGTACCAGAAGTTCGGTCTTCCTGGTCGTCTCGAACTTGGGGCTGCGAAGAGAAGATATTCTTTGCTGGAACGTTGTCGGCCATTCGTTTGATGTGGCCGAATAAATGAAGCTGCTTTTCTTGGCTTTCTGGACTACATCTACATCTTGGTACAGTTTGCTATTGAACATTCTTCTCTATTCGCCACTGTCGCATAGGGGACCGAAAATACGAAAAGAATTTTTCTTTCGGAAATGCCCATAGTCCAGTCATTTTAGTAATTTAAAACCCCAATCTGTGGAAAATTTCCTAGTGGGCTAGATATTTGTGTACACATTTATTACGGTGGTCTTATGAAGATGTGAAAAATCGACATTGATATCGAGCCGGCTAAAACAGTTATGGTGGTCGCGAATTTCAGTTCTTCGTAAATATTTCGCGACCTATTGCCCGAAGGTCAAAAGTGGTCAAGGACAAATTTTTTGTCTTGAAATTATCTTTAAAAAATGGTTTTAGCATTTTTTTTTAAATTAACCGTTTTCGCAGTAGATTGACTAGAACGCGCTCACATTTGCTCTATTGTTTTTTCTTGTTTCATATGAAAATCTTCAGTTTCGATTTCATTAATAGCTGCGTTTTATTATCACAATGATCCATATCAGATCATTGATTTATATGTGAAACAACAAAAAAACGAAATCCTACTTTTTTCTTGGATCAATCTTTGTGATCCAAAAATTAGTTCTTCTTCCACACATAAGTTGAAATGTTGGCGTATATTTTCAATAAAAACTGTGCTGCCACTTTCACACATTTATTATCTGGGAATGAGATATTTTTCAATTACATAGCAAAAGCTTTTTTCACTTAAAAAACCACAGAATAATTGTTCAACAAAACAATCGTAGGGCAGAAGAATAAATTTCAAACAGCTGCCAAACGTGACGTAATAAGTAAATTGATGATCCGAGTTGTTTTATTTTCATGATCTGATCCGGATCAGATCATTGTAATAATAAAACGCAGCTAATAGTGTCTGACACATCCTAATCTTCGTCATTGGTTGACTCTGTGGTTAAGTATGATTGGCTACGGCAATGTCCACAAATTATTGAACATCTCAATCCAAATTTATTTGCATCCACCTTTGCTGCACAACCTTTTGTACAATTACAAAAAAATGTGTTCAGTAGATCATGGTGTGATTTGGACCCTTTAGACTTTTTTCGTGCGGCTTTCTTATTCGCCTGTTCTATTCGAATAAGCCGCAAGCCACTATGGCTTTCAACAACAACATAATCGATGCCATCGGTCAAATTCAGTCTGATTTATGCGCCAAAGTCATCGAAAACTCGAGCTTTCGAATGCGGGCCTACCAGCAAAGCCGCGGTGGCCATTTGAACGATGTTTTATTTCACATATAATGTCATTAATAGGGTCCTCAAATAAAGATAAAACCTAATTGATATCTTGCTTTATTTCGTTTTAAAATCGACCCGCCATTTTCCATCACAAAACGCCCGAGTTTCATAGAAGAAGAAAAAAAAACAATCGAGCCAATGTGAGCGCGTTCTAGTCCCTCTACTCCGAAAACGGTTACTTTTAGAGAAATATGACTGTTGGCGACAAAATTCCTGCCAGAGCAGAGAGTTCTGAATAAATCAATTCAATCGTTGTGAATGAATGTTGAACGATGTGTGAAGTGTGAACGTTTTATTTTCTTTAAAAAGGGAAAATTAATTACATTGGTTTCATGTAAAATAAAAATGTACTCACTATTTGGTGAACTAATGGCGGCGGCTACCTCTGCTCCGGTTGCTTGATAAAACATGAATAAAATCATCAAATTGAAGTTCGTTAATTTGAATTTAGAGACATGTTCGGTTGTCTCGCTCTTTCTTTTGACATCTTGGCTAATACTTATATCCGTGAGCAGAGGTCGCTGTCGTCACCAGTAAGGCACCAATTACATTAGAAATTTTAAGTTAGGCGCTGATTACATCGGGGCTTTCTAACATCCCACCCCCCGTGAGGCGCCCGGAGATTCCGAAGCCTCACCAACAAGCTTCAAAACGGCTAAATTTACTGCTGGCCTTCGGAGAACTCCTGTTGTTGTTTTCACGTCGGCTGAGCGGACCTGACCATCGGGTCCGATGAACACCTTGATGACTCTTCCTCGTGCCCATTGACTTCTAGGAGCGTTTCCATCACAGATGAGGACCAAGTTCCCAACTTCAATATTTGGGGTTCGGGCGAACCATTTACTCCTCATAGTCAGTTCGGGTAGGTATTCCCTGATCCATCGACGCCAAAAACGATCTTTGATTTGCTGGCTTATCTTCCCCTGCTTCCGTAAGCATAGAGCTCGCTCGTCGATAGATCCACGAGTCTGCGTGGAATTTGTGCCTCCAATCAAGAAATGGTTGGGCGTTAGTGGCTCGGCTTCTTCAGATGTTACAGGCAGATGAGTCAACGGACGACTGTTGATTATGTTTTCCGCTTCGATAAGAGCGCTGACTAATGTTTCTGGCCTAGGCGCAAGTTCATTCAATGTGACGGACAAAACTCTCTTTACGGACCGCACGAGTCTCTCCCAAAAGCCGCCGGCATGTGGACTCGAAAGGCAGTTGAAAATCCACTGGATTCCTCTGTCGGAGAGTTCCTCCTTAATGGCATGATTTTTTGGCAATATGATGGGCGGCGTTGATACGTCCATACACGCGCAGTAGGCCGTCGTCCTCCAGGTAGGGAGTCAGTTTTAAGATCGAACTTGATCTATCCACAGGCTGACCGCTGCTTATTTGGCATATTTCCTCCATGAAAACATCTCTCTGTGCTTCTCTGCAGAGCAGCAATTCCGCACTGCTTAGTTCGGTAGCGGATAATTCACCCAGCTCTATTGGTTGTCTGCGACATGCATTGACAAACCGAAGCACCCAAGCGGCGGCTCTTTTCAGTTTCAAACACCTGGAGAATCTATCAAACTCAAACATCGGCGTACTCACCGAAGCGTGAAGGAAAAACTTTGACTTGATTTCGTCTCGACAGATTTGATTGAAGTAGTCGTCTGGTTGTGCTGGCCACTGAAGTTCGGGAAACTTGAGAAATGAGGGTCCTTTTATCCACTTGTTGTCACTGCTAAAGGCTGATGGATATCGGCTTCTTGTTGCTTCGTCGGCTGGATTCAGTTTCGTGGGAATCCAACGCCACTCACCCGGCCGCGTACTTTCCAGGATTTCCGCAATGCGAAATCCCACGAACTGCTTATGGCGGCGTGGATCCGAATGTAGCCAACTAAGCACTGTCTTGGAATCACTGCAAAACACCCGACTGGCCGGTTTCAGACTGTGACACTCGATGATGGACTCACACAGTCTAGTTCCCAAGACCGCAGCTGACAACTACAGTCGTGGTATAGACGTCAACTTCTTTGGAGCACATCGCGTCTTCCCACAAACGAATGCAACACTGACTTCTTCCATGTACTCGATTCTCATGTAAACCACGGAACTGAAGGCCTCTTCACTGGTATCGACGAACGTGTGAAGAACTATTCTCGTGGTGGCGTAAAGAGAATGATGATAACACCTTGGAACCTTAAGCTGCATGACGAAAACTTCAAGTGGCTGGTCTTCGGACTCTCTCCAACGAAATCGCAGGCTATTTTGGTCACTGGGCTGAATAACGACTTGGTGGAACATTTCCTTGATGTCACCAGCCACTGCCATGGGTCCCGTTCGAAAATTGTAGAGAATCGTCATCAACGGCTTTTATTCACCGGGTCCCTTCAAGAGCGCTGAATTCAGCGAGATTCCATTCACTTTGGCGGCTGCATCAAATACCAGACGAATTTTCCCGGGCTTGTTCGGTTTACTCACGCCGAAATGAGGAAGGTACCAGGTCTTCGGATTGCTTAGCTTGGCTTCGTTCTGGTTGAGAGGTCTGACATACCCCTTGGCTACGTAACTTGACAGAACGGATTTGTATTTCTTGGCAAACTCTGGTTCTCGACGGAATTTATTCTCTAAGCTGGAAAATCGTTGATGAGCCATACTAAAACTGGGCGGCAACTCGATGTTATCTTCCTTCCATAAGAGACCCGTTTGGTAACGATTCCCAATTTCCTTTGTCGTCTCGGAGAGAATTTGAAGAGCCCTCTTGTCGTCTTCGGAGAACAATTTTTTCTTAGGCTTCTGGACACCGAAGCTTTCTTGGCTGAAATAATTCTCGACAAGGGTCGTCAGCTGATGATCTTCTTCTTCACTCCCACCTCGATCGAATGCGGCTAAAATTCTGAGTGGATTGTTCTTAGGCGTTTGATTTGACTTACCATACACAACGTAGCCTAGTCTGGTTTTAGCTACAACTGGTCCAGCTTTGTTCGATCCTATCATTCGTATCGGGACGCCTAAATGGCAGTGGTCTAACCCAATAAGGATCTGAGGACGGGCGTTGTCGTATTCAATTGCTGGAAGGCATGCTACGGCATCCAAATCGGCAGTGGTCAATGTCTGAGTCGGCAGGCTTAACTCATTCACTGTGTGAACTCTTTCCATTCGGAACTGCTCGGCATCAGAACTGATGTGCAAATCAACTACGAACGACTTGCTCGTAAGGGACTCGTTTCCGAACCATTGTAGCTTCAGGTCTGTCTGACATCCACTCAGATTTAAGTCTTTGGCAAGTTTTGTGCTCATTATTGTTACGGAAGAACCTTCGTCGAGGAGGGCATACGTCCGTATGACCACACCATTTTCATAAAGTCGAACTGGCAACACTTTAAATAAAATCTTGTTGTTCTTGCCTCTGCTGCAACTTAGGACCTTTCCCACTACAGGCGACGCTTGTACCGTCGACACTGTCGCTTCACCATTATCTTCGTGCAACAAGGGGTGGTGTTTCTTTTCGCATTCATACCTCCCACAAGTCTTCCTGGCTCGGCAAAAACGAACAGAATGTCCATACTTGAGACAACAGAAGCACAGCCTCTGTTTTTTTACGAAGTCCCATTTCGCTGAAGTGTTAAGTTGTCTGAACATACAGCAATCGGCAAGATTGTGTGGCGATTTTCTACACAGGTGACATTTCTGATTGTACGTAGTGTTGGAGACTCGTTGTTCGGCGGCATGCAAAACATTTCTTGATGTTGACTTTGAGACAGTCCTGGAAGCGTGGTGCGGGGCGATTTGTATGGCCAGGCAAACAAGTCTCGCAGCTCTAGTCAGCCATTGTTCAAACTGCCTTATAGTTGGATACGGCTGGCAGTGTAGGCTTCTCTCAATCCACTCCAATTTTTTGCTCATAGGGAGTTTGCTGACGAGCTCGTCGAGAATCGTAGGACTGGCCAGTTGGGCAGTAATCATACTTGCTTCCAAGAACGTGGCCAGATTCTGTACCTTGGTTGCGAATGGGATCAGTAGCTCCAACTTGTCCTCTGGAATCGGTTGTATCTCATTGACTTTGAGGATTTGGCTTCGCAACAAAATGTCTGGGCGTCCAAAACGAAACTCAAGTGCGGCCATGGCTTGGTTGATGTTGCTTGGGTGGATTAGCATAGACTCCACAACTTCCCTTGCTTGTCCCTTTAGGCATTTTTGTAGTCGGAACAAGTTGTCGACGTCGGAATAGTTGTACATGGCAGTGGAGTCTCGAAAGGCAGTGCTAAACAACGGCCAATCCTCGGGCCTGCCCGTAAATTCCGGCAGGTCATATAATTTCGCACGCACAATTTGAAAACCAGTTGGAACACTCTCAAATCTGCCTGTCGGATAAGATGGTGATATTTTTGGCGGCTGAGCAGTAAAACCTTGGTGTGGTGTTCTTAGCAAAGGCGGCAAGAATGTAGGAACATGATGAAGGTATAGCATAGCTTGATTGGACGCTGTATTTAGTGACTTCAATCCAGTGCTTATACCGCCCGTAGCGGTAGTTGTTGTCACAATTGCGGCAGATTTATTCAGTAAGCTGGAGTAAGCGGTAGTTGTCGTCGGCACAACAGCGGCAAATGGATCGAATATACTGGACTGGGCTGACGTGTAGCTGTAAGTTGTTTCAGCAGATGTTTCGGCTGATGTTGTTGTCGTGAATTTTCTCTGTTCGACCAGCATTTCTTCGAGTCGGACACGTTCGGCTTTTTCCTTATTTGCAAAGGAAAGGGCGGCTTCGAGTTGATGGCGCATTTCTTCGAGTTGTCGTTGGACTTCACCTGAAGTTCAGCTTTGTCTTCCTTGGCTGCCTTCAGCCTTTCGCTTCGGCGCAACTCGGTTTCTCCATCTGACATTGACATCGTATTTGGCAGAATGGCAAAATGGCAATAAAAAATGTTTTTCAAAGGGCAGGGCGGCTTCGAGTATTTTGCAAAATGGCGAATTGGCAAATAAAAATAAAAATTTTGTTGGCGACAAAATTCCTGCCAGAGCAGAGAGTTCTGAATAAAACAATTCAATCGTTGTAAATGAATGTTGAACGATGTGTGAACGTTTTATTTTCTTTAAAAAGGGAAAACTAATTAATTACATTGGTTTCATGTAAAATAAAAATTTACACACTATTTGGTGAACTAATGGCAGCGGCTACCTCTGCTCCGGTTGCTTGATAAAACATGAATAAAATCATCAAATTGAAGTTCGTTAATTTGAATTTAGAGACATGTTCGGTTGTCTCGCTCTTTCTTTTGACATCTTGGCAAATACTTATATCTGTGAGCAGAGGTCGCTGTCGTCACCAGTTAGGCACCAATTACATTAGAAATTTTAAGTTAGGCGCTGATTACATCTGGGCTTTCTAACAATGACTGAGGCATTGTTTTAAGATAATCTCAACTAAAACAATCTGTCCTTGACCACTATTGACCTCCGGGCAATAGTTCGCGAAATATTCACGAAAAACTGAATTTCGTGACCTTTTGACCACCATAACTTTTTAAGCCGGCAAGAAATCAATGTAATGTAATTTATCGTCAAATCTCCACTAAGGTGTCGTTTTTGGTATTGAAGTTTGTTCCAAGGTAGGTGAACTCTTTTACTTCCTCGGTATTTCTGCTACCTACCGTGACGTTTTGTCCTAGGCGGTGGACACTTGTTATTTATTGTTTTTTTCCACCTAACAACTTCTCACTGAGATCTCAATGTCACTTTGACTGAGGCAAAATCATTTGGTGGAACATAATTCTCAGTTCTCATTGAGATAAAATGGTTACCTTACAAATTGTTGTTGTTCATATGTCAGTCACGTCAAAATAGCTAAGTGAGAAATCGAATCCAAAATATTTTCATCTCAGAGATCTCAGAAAAAAATCTCAATTCTCAGCTGGGATTTTTTGTTCCACTTAAAAAATCTGAAATCTCTGAGATCTCAGTGAGATGTTGTTAGGTGGAACTGGCCTAGTATTTGCTTTGTTTTATCCTCATTCACTTCAAGGAAAAAAGTTTTGCCTTTTCTTCAATCAAGCACAGCTCTATTGGAGCGACCGTCATCGTCCGGACAGTCTTGAGCTGGGTGGATTTGTTGAAAATAGTGTTTTTCGAGCTCACACCTGCCTTGCGCACTATCTGCTCCAGAAGAAATCATATGACCGCGTATCTCCTCGTATTAACTTACGCAATCTTTGAAACAACTCAAATGAGCTGTTACTAGGGATTGCAATCCCGGGATCCCGAATCCCGGGATCCCGGGATCCCGATACATTTTTCAATCTTTCAAATTTCGGGATTGTATTATCTAATCCCGGGATTTTCGGGATTGGTAGATTAAATCATTGTTTATAAAGACACCTAGTATAATCAACCAAGCTGTCAAAATGACAATGTCTACAAGCTGCGGTCCAAGTTTACTGCAAGAGTATGCATGTTTTTACCAATACTATCTCAGTAAACTTAAGCACCCCATCTGGGGAGTAAATTAACCGGTAAATTTGAAAATTTGTAGTTTTAACGTACGAAAGGTGAGTAAAAGTGAGCAGAAGAGGGATTGTGCAAAAAGATAGCAAAAAAGTAAAATTGCGTAAAAGCAGCAAATGGCATCAAATGTATCAAGCAGTAGAATTTCGGACATCAAAAATGGAAATAAAAAAAAAACGTTGTCTAATTAAGAATGCTGAACACCTGAAAAGCTTTTGTTTGAAATCTTATTTTGCTTTATAAATACCAGGCTTTATCAGTAACGAATTGCAAGCAAATCGGGTTTCAATTTATACTTAATCCATATTCTATGAAATCTGCAGTAAGACTTATAAAGGTATTTTTTATAAATCCCACGCCTCTTTCCCCCCCAGATACCGCACGCGCTGGGTCCATTTTCACCGAGTACGATTACAATTACGGTTGCAAGTCGTATCGGCACTTTATTTGAAATAAATAAAATAATAAAAAAAAAGTGATGGCGATACGAATAGGTACCAGGAAGACAAGAGTTTGGGACTGCTTAATTCAAGCAGGAACTGCAACAAAGACAGACAAAATAAATTAAAATTTTATATTAAAATATTACAAAAAGTAAAAAAAAAAAATGCAAAATTTTAAAATCAAAAATTTAAAAAATTTTAAGTCAAAAAATTTTAAAAATATAAAAAAAAAACAAAGAAAAAAGTAAATACGCGTTTAGAAAACACTTGTCAAGTTCGTAAAAAATACAAGAAAAAAAGAAAAAAGAGTCAGTTTCTTTTTTTTTACAAATAAAAAAAAGAAAAAAATACGTTAGTAGACAACAAAAAACATTTAAGAGCGTGCCACACTGGTTTTAAGTATAGTCTTTAATTTATTCTTATTAATACGAAAGTCAATAAGATCCGTATTATAATTCAAAAGCCTACTCATCCTTGTCAAGGGCTCATGCATTCCGTAATTGGTCCTATGTCTTGGGACTTTAATTAGATCGGTGCTACGAAGGTGATAACCTCCTCCCCGATAGTGAAAAAGTATAGCACTAAGAAGGTCTGGTGCATCTGTGACGCCTGTAATAAGTTGAAGATAAACGTATAAACGTGTTATTTGACCTCTACCCGATATACAATTTAAAGAGCTAGTTTAAATATTTGTGTGTGCCTCTGCCGTCAAACAAATCTTAATGGCCTTATTCACACGAGAAGGAAATCGAAATTTTTATTTGATTAGTGATGGCAAACGGGTTGCTTGCAGAAGACGTAAGGGGAAGGAAAAAATTAAAAATATTGAGTGTGGAAATTTGACGTTTTTTTTTTTTTTTTTAAGAGTTTTTATGAATTAGTTTTTTTAAGAAGTTAATATTTTTTGTTAAATAATCATGGAGTTATTGCTTTTAAGAGTTTTTATTGAGTTATTTCTTTCTTAAAAATTTCCACAAATATCTTTTATTTTTTATTTAAATCCCGGGATTATCCCGGGATCCAAATTTTTGAATCCCGAAAACCCGGGATTGAAAAATCATTCCGGGATTGCAATCCCTAGCTGTTACGCATTTGCACACTGCACTGCGTATTATTTAGCGTCATGCGGCACAGCTGGATCATTTTGTTCAGTATCCCGAATTCAGACATCGCCATCATAAGCTCATCCTTGGCTTTGAAGTCGATGAAAATATGGTGGGTCTCGCCTTTAAATTCGTTGGTGTTTTCCATGATTTGCCTCAGTGTGAATATTTGCTCTATCGATACTTTGCCTGGCCTAAAGCCATACTGGTACGATTATAGTGTTGCAGATGGGTTTAAGATACTCACATAGTACGTTTGGTAGGATGTTGTATGCAACATTAAGCAGTGATATGCCTGGGAAGTTTTTGCATGACATAAGATCGCCTTTTTTGTAGATGGGTTATATATGGAGCTTCTATTCTTTCTCCCATACTTTGTTGATGACCTTGAGCAGACGGTTCATTAAAACAACTCGTACATATTTAAAGATCTCCGCAGGTATGCCAACCGACCCAGCGGAGTTGTAAATTTTAGCTTTTGGATGGCTCTAGGCTGTTTCACAATAGAACGGTCGCACTTGTCTCGCGTTGACATTTCGTATAGAATACATGTGAGTATATGCTTCCACACAAAATAGAGCGTTAAACGCTCTCACGGCACGTAACGTAAGCTTGAGCGTAATCCTAAATAGAATTGTGTTCTATTTTTCATTCGCGTCTTGAGCTTCATCAAAAATTTGTTCGCGCCTGAGGAGAATACAATTAATTATTTTTCTCATATATAATGTTTGAAGAAAAACTAATAAATTAGTTTCCGAGCGGGAGTTATTATGCCAGCCTTTTCCGAAGTAATCAGTTCCGATTATCTACAAAATAGATGCCTTCTCAATTAAACGGACTATTGAATGTTAATGAAATTGAACAGTAAAGTTTGTGCCTTTATTTAGGCAGGTTTTTTTATATTTCGGTTTTTAAATTAATACATTTTTCAAGTAGAGGAGTTTTGAATAATATTATATCTTGTGACTGTTCAAATAGTCCTTGAGCTTGTCGCTCATTTTAAAAGCCTTTTTTAGGAGTAATTTGAACCAAAGCCTCTACACTTTTTAAGAGGTCTAATTTATAAATGCATTACTACGGTTACTAGTACATCATAAATATCAATAATCAGCTTGAAGATATTCTGCATCATTGTCTGACAGAATTGTGTAGAGCAATCGTTGTAAGATCGAGTTGTAAGATCCACCACCGACCGTCTTTCTTTTTGTCGTAGGCAGAGAATATACATACCTTATAGGCTACCTATTGATGTTATCAAAAGAATATTTGATATTTTCTACAATTTTTTGCTGACCATTTTTGATGATAACAAAAACACTAATAAAATAAATGAAGGAAACATTTATACAGGGAGCGGCAAAATGATCTGACGGTTTTCGCTGCCACGCTGGCGAGCGAGTGAGTGGTGGGGGGTGGTGGGGATAACGGCTTTCCAGAGCCTACGTGCGGACATGTTCAGTAGCCATGGAGCGGTGGACGGCTGAGCACCGTGCGTTTGTCGTGGAAGCGTTTTTTAAAAGTGGCGATTCCTGTGTTACTGTTCAGCGTCAGTTCCGTAGACGATTCAATGTGGGTCCACGTGGTAAAGTCCCAACTCGAAACACCATTTTGCTGTGGGTGAATAACTTCAGAGCTACCGGTTCAGCAAGAAATAGCCAACCTGTCTCCTGCAATGTTAGGGAAAGTGTTTGAAAGTTTCAGTGCAAGATTGGAAGAATGCATGGCCCGAGATGGACATCATTTGAAAGACGTCATCTTCAAATCTTAAACGGAGCAAATTCGCCTTTTTTCAGTTATTTTTATAAATGTTCATAAATACCAATCTGTAATATGCAATAAAACACTTTTTATCACTATAAACGTTTGAGTTATTTACATTTTAAAACCGTCAGATCTTTTTGCCGCACCCTGTATAAATAAGAAAACTAATGTGTAATAAAAACGCTGATAAAATAATCTAATGTCACATGCAAGAATGAACGCGGTATTGTGAGCGTTTTACTTTCAAAACTGCCAGACGCTTACGTAAAGCTTGAAACACACGAACGACTGAACGCTCTGTTGTGAAACAGCCTTCTTTCTTCCTCTTCTGTGCTGGCGGTTGGGATTGGGTCTTCTTCATTGACTGGTCTCGCTTCACTTCCGTCATTGGCTCGGTCGACATAATGCGCATTCAGCAGCTGCTTGAATACATCTAAAGTGCCTTGTGCTTCGGTGACAATGTTACCTTGACTGTTTTGAAGTGCCTGTGTCCCGGTTCTGGAATCAGAAGCTAATTGCTTGGAATTTTGAAGAAACGTCGGGTGTTGTTCTTGGCAGGTGATCTATGAGTTGAGAACCTGCGGATGCTGTTTTTCCTTCGCAGTCTTTTTCTCAATTCTCTTTTTTGTTCGGTAGGTACTCTTCTCTTGCTGATCCTGTTTTCCGTTGCAGCATATTTGCAAACGTGCACTCACCATACCACGGGTTCTTTTTGGTCTGTGGTTCGTGGCCTGTGGTGGTTTCGGCTACATTTTTAATTATTTCGCGATATTGGTTCTTCAAGGTGTTGATATCTGTGGCATTTGGGAGGATAGCGGAGAGTTTCTTACTAAGGCGTTCACTGTAGTTTGGCATTCTCCGGTGTGCTAAAAGCAACTGAGCTCTATACTTAGCCACTACCAGAAAATGGTCAGCGTCGACATTTGCTTCTCACAAAGTTCGCAAATGTCGGTTGAGTTTCTTGTGCCGACTAGCAGTTGGTCGATTTGGTTGGCGCTTCGTCGTTGGCGCAGATCGCCAGATTGCTGTGTAGATCTTCCGTCTTGGAAACCTAGTGCTACTTATCACCGTATTACGAGTTGCAGCAAACTTGATCAGGTGGAAGCAATTATCTGTTTCTTCGTGGAAGCTGTATTTTACAATTTCGAAAGCAGTCAGTTGGGCACATGAAACAGCCTTGGTTGTGACAAGAATAGATTTATGGCTTAAAGACAAACCCACTTTAGTTTTGGCTTCGCCTGACGTTTAGGAGTTCAGCCATGAGAATTCAGTGCATGCTATCACAATTAAGCTTCAACTTCTCGTTTCGTTGGTTGACAGTCGTAATGAAAAGAATATAACGTTACGTAATGTGAATCAAAATGGAAGCTCTAGTTTAACAGCTGCACAAAAAATTAACAAACTAAATTGGTTTGTTTTTGGAGGAATGATTATGATTCAAAGCATAGTCGAAGCGGTAGCTTCGTAATGGTTAAAACACAAACATGCTTTAGCTTCATCTTCGTCTGAGTTACGATGTGCGCTAAGGGTTTGCTTTGAATGACATTTCTCCTTCCATCCTTATTATCCCTCCAAAAGCAAATAAAATTTCTGTCTTTTTTTTACAGTTGTTGAGCTATCAGGCAAAGAAAATATTTGAAATATTTTCTGTTTGGTGTCACTACGTACGAAACGTTATGTTGAACACGTAATTGTTGAACACGTAATTGCTGAACACGTAAACGTCAGGCGAAGCCAAAGCTCAAGTGTGTTTGGTTTTCAGCCATGAGTGTATTCAATTGGGAAAACAACTGTCCTGATTGTGACAACAATGGAAATATCTTCTCTATTCAAAGTCTGAATAAAAACAGGAACGCTAATGCATTCTTTTGTCAAGTGACATTCATTTTCATGTCACATGTCACACGGAAGCACCGATTCCGGTTTTCAAAGACAACACAATATACATATCTGTCAACCGAAATTCTGAAAACTTTAAAAATTCAATAAATCATAACTGAGTTCATATTTTAGGCCCTTTCAAGTAATTCACAATTACGTCAAATAAGTTTCCAGCGAACCCCAATAGGTGATAAGGGTTGCGAAGCTATTTGCTCATCTATAAAATGCCTTCCAACTATCGAAACACTTAACTTATCCGAATGCAATTTAACCGCCCAAGCCGCTGTTCATATTGGTGATATGATAAAGGTAGTATCATTGAAGTCCCTTCTTACTAACAAACAGTGCTAACAGGTGAACTCTTTTTTATCCTAATTCGACAGTTTCAAAAAATCTGCCGATACTCTGAAGGCTGGCAAAAGTCATTGCGCTACCAAGATGTCGACCCGAACACGATTTCCGGTCTTCGAGTTATCCTCTTAGCCCGAAATCCAAATTTAAGTGATGAAGGGGTGAAAATCATTGCCGATGTACTCAAAGAGGATGTTTGGATTAAAAGTACTCAAAATCTGATTCATAAATTAAGAAACATTTCAAAAATTCTCATTTTCGATTAGTTGTCGACATGGAAAATTGTGGCATCACCGATATTGGAGCTAACCTTATTTCTGACTGCCTTCAAATCAACTCCGCCATTATTGACTTCAATATTAAGAACAATATCGAGGTTAGCAAATTTATACACCGAAATATTCGTCAACAACTTGGCAAGGATGACAATCCCGAAGAAAGTGATGACAAACCGTCGGCGAAAATTTCGATGACAAAGCTCAAGGAACGCCTTAAATTTCTTGAAGATCAATTGGCCTCTGAAAAGGTGTTGCGCAAGCAAGTTGAACTTTTGAATGAGAAACTGCACAATCAAATAGTGGCTTATGAAAACGAGTTGGCGGGTAGCAAGGAATTCGAAATTCCTGAAGGTTATGTTTTGGTTAAAAATGATTCCTTGGAATCGATCATAAATGAGTGAGTAACTGGGTCTTCTATTAACGTTGTGCTTTGAGCATGTCTTACTCTTTTGTGTGTTTTTGTGTCTTTTGTAGGAAGAACGACCTATTCCATGAGGCATCCTTCGACAATTTGCCAAAGATGAAGAACTATACCAAACAAATTAGCAAAATAAGAAAAGTTAAAAGTGAGATGAAGTACAAACAGGAAGGAACTTCGCAGAAATTATCAAAATCTGATTACAAATTTACCAATAATGTAATTTCAATTGATTTTCATCAACTAAAATGTCAACTAATCATGATTCTCTGTTAAAGGATCGTCAAAAGAATCTGATCATCGAAAAGAATATTGGGGATAGTGCGGGTATAAACAACAACAAGAACATTGAAGAACAATCTAATTTGACAGCCAGAGTAGACAAAAATAAAGACTGTGGAAACTATACGCCAACATCAACATCTGATAGTGAAGAAATTCTCGATGCGGGAGAACCGTTCAAGGTTTTTATTCGCAAGAAGCCAACGTTGGTTCAGGAAAAATGTCCATCACCAAGATCACTATTCTTAGGGCTTATTTAAATATTTTTGGTGATAGTTCAAAATTCGTGTAGATGATTATTTTTTTTTTTTGTTTAAATAAAGGAGATCGTTCACTAGAATTGCAGAGGGTTTAACTTACTTAAATCATATCAAGAAAATGACTGTTGATTAAGTCAATCACCCTTATTATTTAGTTAAGGTGAAGCTACAGACCGCAGTGGACTTGGGCCTCAACCAACAGTTCGGTCCCTGTCTAACTGTGTCCAGTTTCGCGCGCCGAGTTGGTTAAGGTCATCTTCAACTTACGGATGCCACCTTAGCCTTGGTCTTCCTCTACTGCGTCGTCCCTCTGGGGTGGATTCAAAGATTTTACGGGCCGGAGCAAGCCGTAGGAGTTGTTGTACCTTTACTCTTTTAGCTAGGTCAATGTCTCTGTGGTAGTGTCCGTGGCTTAGTGATTATGTGCTTTGGCTGCTAAACAGAACGTTGTGGGTTCGAATCCTACTCGTGCCCTTACTAACTTGCTTAAAGTGGCGCCACAGTCTGGTGTGGACTTGGGCTTCAATCAACAGTCTCCACCAGCCAACTCGGTCCCTAGCTAGCTATCTCCAGTTTCGCACTCCTAGTTAATTGAGGTCCTCTTCCACTTGTATGAGCCACCTGATTCGCGGTCTTCCTCTCCTTTTACGTCCCTCGGGAATGGTGTCGAAGGCTTTCCGGGCTGGAGCATTGGTGTCCATCCGCTCTAAATGACCGAGCCATCTGAGTCTCTGGACCTTGACTCTCCTGGCTAGGTCCATGTCGCTGTACAAATTGTAAAGTTCGCTGTTGTATCTTCTTTTCCATTCCTCAGCAATGCACACGTGGCCAAAGATTACCCGTAAAACTTTCCTTTCGAAACAGCCTAAGGCACATTCATCCGATTTTGTCAAGGTCCATGCTTCTGCACCATACAGCAGGATAGCAGGATAGTTGCTCGAGAGGGCTTTTCCACTCAATTGCTTTCTTAGCCCAAAGAAACAACGATTAGCAAGAGTTATTCTTCGTCTGATCTCGGCGCTGGTGTTATTGCCCGTATTAATAGCGGAGCCTAGGTAGACAAACTCCTCTACTACTTCGAAGTTGTATGCGTCTATTATGACGTTCTGTCCGAGCCGTCGGTGTTGGGTGTCCTTTCTCGAAGACAGCATATACTTCGTTTTTCCCTCATTTACCGCTTAACCCATTTTTGCCGCTTCTGTCTCCATTCTCACAAAGGCGCCATTGAGATCACGCTGTGTTCTTCCCATTATATCAATATCGTCGGCGTACGCGAGAAATTGAACAGATTTTTGGAAGATAGTGCCTCTTGTGTTGACGGTGGAGTTTTGGACTATCTTCTCAAGAACGATGTTAAAAAAATCGCATGACAGTGCATAACCTTGTCTAAAGCCTTTTTTGAAATCGAAGGTGTCGGTGAGGTCGTTACCGACTTTGATGGAGCAGCGTGAGTTCTTCACAGTCAGCCTGCTCAAACGAATGAGCTTGGTCAAGATGCCAAAACTGGACATGGCTTTACAAACTTCTTCTATATAAATGCTTTCATAGGCGGCCTTAAAATCGATGAAAAGATTTTAGGTGTCGATTTGGAGCCTCACTGCTGATAATGCTGAGGTTCCATTCATCGGGTATGCTCTCTTCCGACCATATTCTGTAGATGAATTAGTGTATGCCCCTTATAAAGTCATCGCCGGCCGCTTTGAAGAGTCTGGCAGTGATGCACACAGCTGCCACGGCTTTGTTGGTTCTAAGCTTGCTTACTTACTTCTTCAAGGTCGGGTAGACAGAAATGTTGCCTTGTGTCGCCTTCATCAAATGGTTCATTCTGCCTGACAGCTGAATTTGATTCGTCATTGCGTACAGTCTACAGAAGTGGTATTTCCATATCCTCAGCATTGACTGTGACTCTACTTTGATATTTCAATGTTAGCCTTCACAGGCTTCAATTCGTGCTCGGTAACCTTGAGTCTTCGTTTTACCTCTTGGGAAAATTTCCGAACCTCATTCCTGTTTTTTAGTCTCTCGACATCCTCGATCGACCGCTTTGTATAAAAAAATAAATAGAGTGCGCGACAGCTCTTGAAGAGCCTTCTCTGAGTGCGTGTGAAGAATTGAGGGGACCTACAATTTAACGCCTATTCCGAACGGAAAAGTTGTGAAGCACTTTTTCATGACAGATTGATACTCTTGGAAGATTTGTCAGTTCTTCGCAAGAAGCAGTGCCCGTGACAGATGAAATAAAAACTTTATGGTTGCGAGTAGGACTCGAACCCACGACCGACGTTCTGCTTAGCAGCCAACGTACCTAACCACTTAGCTACGGGCAGCTGCGACCGCTTTGCATGCTCTCTCTTATTCTTTTTGAAAAGCTTGTGTTCTTCTCTCCTCTTCTGCTCGTGAGCTCCCGTGAAAACCAGCACATCAGAGTTAGAGGCAGCATCCCCAATGGTTTCCTGGCACTGGTTCTCAACACTCGATGCTGGATGTAACGGACTTGTCATGAGGTTACTTGAGTTGAAAAGGATCTGGCGGTCTCTTGCGATTGTAGCCGTCCGACGTCATATTCTTTTCATAGCACTTCCTGTTTTTGGATTTGGTCGAGATATCCAATCTATGTAAGACACTGTTCAAACATCATTGATGACCGAACCGTTCGAGGGGCCAACATCGATTCGAGTGTCTTGCGTTGATCGCATATCGATCAATCTGGTTGACAGTTGATTGGTCTGGAGACTTCCAGGTCTTATTGTGGATGTTGAGGCGTGGGAAACGCATACATACTTGCTATTGCTACAACCTTATGCCGCGCCGCAAAATCGATAAGCCTGAATCCGTTATTAGAGGTATTTTCCGTCTGTCCCACCACAGACAGATGTCCTCTCTTTTAAGCTTGAAGTTCAAATTTCCTAAGACAATTTTAACATCGAAGCTAAAGCATTGATCGTATGTTTTGTGGAGGAGCCCGTAGAACTTGTATTTGGTGTTGTCACCTTTCTCTTCTGTGGGGGCGTGAGTACATATTGGGCGCGTTCACTTTGACTTGGATAGGCTATCCGGATAGCTTTTTGTTTTTGTTTTCCATGTAAAACAAAATAGCAGAGGCTCAAACCAAACTAACCAAAAGCTGTCCAACAATTTCTGGTATAGGTGACTATCTGACAGAACAGCCATTTTTGAAATTCGTAAACAGCTGATTTTTTTACACGTGTTTTCACAGCTATCCAAATTTAGCTATCGAACTCGTTCATGAAAAACGAGTTGGATAGGCTATCTAAGATAGGCTATCCAAAACCAAACTGAACGCGCCCATTGACTTATATTGACGAAAATTCGTCGATTTTGACATTTCTTTCACATGAGAGTTTTTAATTCGTCGCGAATGAACAACCAAAACACAAAGCAAGAATGATTTTTGAGGTTATACGCGCGCGAATATTTTGTTCGTTGGGAGTGAAGATGATGTGGAACGCGAATAGAGTTTGGGAGTTCGTATCAACTAGAATTCTTCTCACGACGAATAAATTTGTTTTCTCAAATTTACTAACATTTTAAAATAAAAAGTTACCTAATGTTTGCATCATAAATCAAACATAAACTTTACTTTTATCGTTTTGTTGAGAATTTGCAAAGAAATTCGGCTTCAAACGTATCTAAAATCACTTTTCTTCATTCATTCGTCGTCCGTTGGTCGTGCTCGTGAGCTAAGCTACTAGACGCCCGGTGCCCGGTGGTCACCACGTGGAGGTGAGAGAAGGATTTGATTGACCAAGGTTGTTTAGGACGTTTAATGCGTCCTCATGAGTACACCGATAACTACAATTTGACATACCGCTAGGTAATTTAGAAGAAGGAGATATAGTAAATTATGGGAAGGATCACTCAAGGGTGTATCTACTTTCTATTCTACTTTTCTGCATGTTTTCAAATGTGCATAAAATCGTTATAGCCTTTTCACACCAGACGCAAAACGCGGTTTTGCAAAACTTTTCAAAAACTTGAAGGAAATCGCGCGTTTTCCCATACAAATTTGTTGACAGCCCTGTTTTGCAAAACTTGTGAAAACCCATTGAATAAGAAGTACAGGAAGCGGTGTAAGCTACACGCACAGTGTACGTGAGTGAAGCAACAAAAATTTCTGATGGTGTTAAATAGGGGGCATTCATCTGTCAAAATACGGGGCACTCATCTGTCAAACTGGGCATGTGCTGTCATTTTGCTGAGCTGTAATTGGCATTGAATAAGAAGTACAGGAAGGGGTCTTATGAAAAAGAAGTGAAGCATTTTTCTAAGTAGTGTGAGTTTCACAAACACAAACGCATTACAACAGGGCTGGTCTGCAGTTGAATGGTTAATCTCAGGGGCGCCAAGCGAAATATGATTGAATCAAGATTATATCGATTGTGCATCAATTTTATTTTTCAATTTCAATTCTTTTTTGGACCACATGGTGTTTTAACGTTCAAGGTGTACATGCACGATTATTATTATTATTATTTTTTATTTTTCGTTACATTTTCTTCATTTTTCATCCTTAATTTATCATATTTATTGTCCTTTTTCGAGTCGTATTCGAAAGCGCATTCTATGAACAAACTGATCAAGTGTTAAAAAGCACAAGAAATTGTGTAGCGCCTTACAATCACCAACAAAAATAAATGCTCCCCTGAACTCGAGTTTTTGTTTTTTTGACAGATGAAAATACAAAACAACATTTGACCAATTACAGCTCAGCAAAATGACAGCACATGCCCAGTTTGACAGATGAGTGCCCCGTATTTTGACAGATGAATGCCCCCTATTTGACACCATCAGAAATTTTTGTTGCTTCACTCACGTACACTGTGCGTGTAGCTTACACCGCTTCCTGTACTTCTTATTCAATGGTAATTGGTCAAATGTTGTTTTGTATTTTCATCTGTCAAAAAAACAAAAACTCGAGTTCAGGGGAGCATTTATTTTTGTTGGTGATCGTAAGGCGCTACACAATTTCTTGTGCTTTTTAACACTTGATCAGTTTGTTCATAGAATGCGCTTTCGAGACTCGAAAAAGGACAATAAATATGATAAATTAAGGATGAAAAATGAAGAAAATGTAACGAAAAATAAAAAAAAATAATAATATTAATCGTGCATGTACACTTTGAACGTTAAAACACCATGTGGTCCAAAAAAGAATTGAAATTGAAAAATAAAATTGATGCACAATCGATATAATCTTGATTCAATCATATTTCGCTTGGTGCCCCTGAGATTAACCATTCAACTGCAGACCAACCCTGTTGTAATGCGTTTGTGTTTGTAAAACTGAAACTACTTAGAAAAATGCTTCACTTCTTTTTCATAAGACCCCTTCCTGTACTTCTTATTCAATGTGAAAACCAGTCAAAACCAAAAAAGTGAAAGCATTCAGCATTCATAATTCATTCAAGATCGTATATTTTTCTCCCTCTCTCCAATAGCAAGAGTAGATTGACAGTCTGCTCATAGAATTGTTCATGTCAAAACGTGTCAATTGATGTAAGGCTGCCATATGAAAATAATATGAAAGAATACAAATGCACGAATGTTTGAAGAGCGATGAAGTTAAAACAATACTTTGAATAAAATGTTTGCACAAACACGTTTTTTTTTTTTAATCCAGCAAAAATCATAAACATTTAAAAGAAATTACATTTTTTAACTGAAATATTTAGAAAATACAGTAAACAAATATTTTTACATTTGAAGAATCAATAAGTCCCCTATTACACGTTGACTCACGACTCACTTTTGAGTTCCCTTATAAATTTGTATTCGGTGAGGCAAGCACTATTACACGTTGACTCGTGCCCCATGCCTCAAATTCTTCAATTATTGTTTGTTTTGTTTTGAATGCTCCTTCTTCGGCTCATACGGAGTTACACACTTTTCTGGTTTTCAAACAAATCCGATGTTGTTTATCCCAGCAACAAGAAAATCGAATGAAATAGAACAGCATAAAACGAATATGAGAAAAATGAAACGTCAAAGTGAGTCTACTAAAAATTTGCCCGAGACTCACCGGAAATTTTTTTTTGCATCTCATTTTCTCACATCTGCTTTCTTTTTCGCACTCATGTGAGTCGTGAGTCGTGAGGCATCGTGTAATAGCAGACTAAGGTCGTGTGTGAATTGCGTTAAAATGTGTATTAAAACTTGACGTTTGGTTAATGGTGGATTTACATGTAATCTTCGACGTCTGCATCTGCAAATTCGCAGAAAAGTAAAGCGGGGGAGCTATACGACATAACACGAAAGAGTGAAAGAGTACACATATACCTACCCATTTTTACTTGCTATAATTTTTAAAGCTCGGTGACAGATGATGTCAAAAGGTCTGTTTGGGAACATTTTGTAGCAGTTTGTTTGAAATCTATCAAATTCGCAAAAGAGAGTCCAATTCTCTCCGCAGGAGAGAAACTTGCTACAGAATAAACAAACACGTTGAAGTAATTTGTTGCAGTTTATTTTAATTTTTTCAAAAGGATTGACAATCGTGTACATACTTTTATGGCATATGATTGTATTGTAAATTTGTACACATATCGAAAAATAATGAATTTTTGATTTTGCTGCTGGAGTTGATGAAATATGATTCTTCGTTCAGCGAAGAAGAATTATACTTTATACTAAGGTGCAGTTTTGGCTCGTAACTGTTTAACATTCCTGAGGACAGCGATGACGAGCTCTCCAATTTCGTTATGGAAAGAGGACAACGAAATAGGCGAAACTGTGTAGAATACTACTTTGAATAAGTGATTCGTCAGTATACCGATTTGGAATTAAAAATGCACATTCCGACCTATATAATTTTCGTCGATCAGCTTTGTAAAAAAATCGGAGAAGTATATACTTATCTATGTTGTTTGAACAACGATAGCAACTTAGAGGTGCTTCCACCAATGTCTTTTTCCGTCAATTTCTTTGTTTGGCTGGAGTTATAGCTATTTCACGGGTGCCAAGCCGATCATCAGACTCCTTTGTTAGTGGTGCTGCCTAGTTGTTTTTCATATTAATCGAAAAACTTTTTGAGTTCACTTTGGGATTTGAACCTAGGACCTGCTAGTTGTGAAGCCAATGCACTACGCACTGCGCTAACAACTCCACTGATTTTTGGTTTCCCATTGTAGACTTTTTATTGTTTATCAATTGCAATGAACATAGGCGCATTTTTACAAGCTCCTCAAAGTAATGCTATCTTGTTCCGCTTTCATTTTTTCTGATTTCCTATCTTTGTGTCACAACAATTCGTTGCGTACACCAAGGGTCAGATTATTGAAAGTTTTGACACTAGTCAGTTTATTTGTTATAGTTTTGTTTTTGTGTTATTTAACACTGCAGTTAGGCTGCGTCCGTTATTTCCATTTATGTTGTTTGAACAACGATAGCAACTTAGAGGTGCTTCCACCAATGTCTTTTTCCGTCAATTTCTTTGTTTGGCTGTTTGTTCAAACAACATAAATGGAAATAACGGACGCAGCCTAACTGCAGTGTTAAATAACACAAAAACAAAACTATAACA
Organism: Sphaerophoria taeniata; assembly: GCA_943590905.1. Taxonomy (NCBI): domain Eukaryota; kingdom Metazoa; phylum Arthropoda; class Insecta; order Diptera; family Syrphidae; genus Sphaerophoria; species Sphaerophoria taeniata. Next base: position 189,171,428 of record OX016540.1, read on the forward strand.
AATAAACTGACTAGTGTCAAAACTTTCAATAATCTGACCCTTGGTGTACGCAACGAATTGTTGTGACACAAAGATAGGAAATCAGAAAAAATGAAAGCGGAACAAGATAGCATTACTTTGAGGAGCTTGTAAAAATGCGCCTATGTTCATTGCAATTGATAAACAATAAAAAGTCTACAATGGGAAACCAAAAATCAGTGGAGTTGTTAGCGCAGTGCGTAGTGCATTGGCTTCACAACTAGCAGGTCCTAGGTTCAAATCCCAAAGTGAACTCAAAAAGTTTTTCGATTAATATGAAAAACAACTAGGCAGCACCACTAACAAAGGAGTCTGATGATCGGCTTGGCACCCGTGAAATAGCTATAACTCCAGCCAAACAAAGAAATTGACGGAAAAAGACATTGGTGGAAGCACCTCTAAGTTGCTATCGTTGTTCAAACAACATAAATGGAAATAACGGACGCAGCCTAACTGCAGTGTTAAATAACACAAAAACAAAACTATAACAAATAAACTGACTAGTGTCAAAACTTTCAATAATCTGACCCTTGGTGTACGCAACGAATTGTTGTGACACAAAGATAGGAAATCAGAAAAAATGAAAGCGGAACAAGATAGCATTACTTTGAGGAGCTTGTAAAAATGCGCCTATGTTCATTGCAATTGATAAACAATAAAAAGTCTACAATGGGAAACCAAAAATCAGTGGAGTTGTTAGCGCAGTGCGTAGTGCATTGGCTTCACAACTAGCAGGTCCTAGGTTCAAATCCCAAAGTGAACTCAAAAAGTTTTTCGATTAATATGAAAAACAACTAGGCAGCACCACTAACAAAGGAGTCTGATGATCGGCTTGGCACCCGTGAAATAGCTATAACTCCAGCCAAACAAAGAAATTGACGGAAAAAGACATTGGTGGAAGCACCTCTAAGTTGCTATCGTTGTTCAAACAACATAAATGGAAATAACGGACGCAGCCTAACTGCAGTGTTAAATAACACAAAAACAAAAGTATATACTTATCTTCCGTCAGGACAAAAGAATTATTGGAACCAAGCATTAACGCTTTTTCTTTGGTTTGCGTATCAAGTCCTTAATAAATACATTTGTAACAAAAATGATGAGCACAAAGCATGTTCTTTCCGAATTTCGGCAAACCGTTTCAATTAAAATTTAAATTCGAAGAATAAGATTCATTTAAAAACGAATTGCAACAAGAAATTTCTGTTGCAAAAAGTTGAAACATTTTCTCTGGAGGGGAAATTTTTTGCTCTCTCGATTTCTCTTTTCTTTTCAACTAATTCGAGTAAACAAACAGAAAATGTACAAACGTTTTACTTTGTTGTACTTCGTTGCAGTTTGTTGCGGTAAACAAACAGACCTAATGTCATATCAAAGCCAACAACAAAAAATTATGGTGCAGATGAAAAAATTATGGTGCAGATGAAAACGCTATAAAAAAGATGAACATGTTCGTCTTCACCATAATTTTCTTCTGCATGAGTTGAACTTCCTATAATCTTCATCCGTGCAGACGTCTGCATTTTGGTCTTACCTCTCTATTACACTAGTATGAGTTTTGTATCTTGCATCCTCTATTTTTGCAGATGATGGCATGCAGATCAATGTAAATCCACCATAAAACTTGACACTAGCGTGGTGAATAAAATGGGTTAAAATTTATCCTGCTGTGGAGCAGGATAAATGGGTTAAAATTTTGACGTGTATTTTTTTCTCATGAATGATAGAGAAGTTTGCTTCTGTTTTGTTGTTTTGTTCTGTTCCTCACCGTTTTATTTAGTTCTTTGTTATGACTATTTAAAAATTGCTTTGATATTTCAATAAAAGCTGTGTTTTATTATCACAATGATCCAGATCAGATCATTGATTTATATGTGAAACAACAAAAAAACGAAATCCTACTTTTTACTTGGATCAATTTTTGTGATCCAAAAATTAGTTTTTCTTCCGCACACAAGTTGAAATGTTGGCGTATATTTTCAATAAAAACTGTGCTGCCACTTTCACACATTTATTATCCGGGAATGAGATATTTTTCAATTACATAGCAAAAGCTGTATATTTTTGAAAAAATGATTTTTCACATTCAACAAAACTATCGTAGGGCAACTCCTTTGTATTGACAGAATGAATAAATTTCAAACAGCTGCCAAATGTGAAGTAATAGGTAAATTGATGATAGAAGCTGTTTTATTTTCTTGATCTGATCCGGATCAGATCATAGGAATAAAAAAACACAGCTAAAATAAATAAAATTCTATGAATTCATAATATTTTCAAATCGAAAAACGAAATTATTGTTTCTTCTTTTGAGAATTATAACAGATGTCAGCTGTGAAAACATGTTTTGCAGTGTTACCAGATGGAAGGAACCAATAATCCAAAAAGGGAAATTTTCGTTTGAAGATATTTTGCTGTTGACTCAAATTATCAAATTAACACTGCAAAATCGAGAAAAATGAATATAACAGAGTTTGTTTGTTATCTTAAGTGGCATTTCATGAAATTTATTGCTTAAATTTTGATTTTGTACCCAAAATTATTTTACCTAGGTGGATAAAAACATTTTTTGTTGAGGAAAATTTCCTAGTTCTACGTAGAAATGTTGGTTAAAAATATCCCTTTTAACGCAATTCACACAGCAAATGGCTAAATTTGATCCCATTTTCAATCAAACGTCAAATTTTAACCAAACGTCAAGTTTTAATACACATTTTAACGCAATTCACACACGGCCCAAGGAAAACTTTTTCATACAGTGTTGTTTTCATGTTTTAATATCTTATATTACGTTTCCACTGAACGATAATCTAGATTATCTTCCAGTTTAATTTAAAATAATCTAGTAGTGTTTCCACTGGATTTTGTTAGATTAGAGCTGTCAAAATTACAATGTCTACAAGCTGTGGACCATAGTAACTGCGATAGTATGCGTGTTTTTACCAATACTATCACAGTAAATATGGTCCTACCGCCTCATTTTTGTTGCTGTTTTTTCTCATTTATTCACAGACACGAAGTTACAGTACTATGAAATTTGCGGTATCCGGAGGGTAAAACGTAAGTCAGTTTCCGATCTCCTTTTGTCTCTTCTTTTTTTGTCTTTTCTTCTCTCCTTCTTCCACCGATTCCTTGGAAATTGGAAAGTGAGTCCGTTCAGCACAGTCCAAATCAAGTAGATTAATTTGAAATCTTGAATCGAGATGATTAAATATTGTATGGTAAATCTAGTGATTTCGAATATATTTCATGTAGATTTGAGATAATCTTAGATTATCGTTCAGTGGAAACAGCTTATTAGGGGCCAGTTATAGCGATCATTAAAAACTATCATTAAAAATTTTCATTTGGATAATGTGGTGTGTTGTACTTTGATTTTATGTATCAATCTCATACCAATCGATGGCAAATCCATTGAAATATTTTTTTCTGGCGAAAAATAATCCTACTAAAGAATATTTTTTGGTGAAAAATGCATTTATTTACTTTAATGATGAAAATTCGTTTTAATGACAAGCTAATAATTAAATTTCAAAAAATGAAACACTTATAGCGTTTTTTATTGTTCAAAAGAATTGCCCTTTTTCAATTTTTTTATGTTTTATTGTCAAAAAGAATACTTCTAGATGAATTCTGAAGAGGAAAGAATTGATCTCCCAAATTTGAGAGAATTGCTCTTTTTAAAACACAGAAGAAAACATTCTGGCTTGTCAAACCTCAAATTAAAGATTTTAATTTGTTTATATTGCTCTACCGACCGACCAAAGTGCAGTTTTTTATATTTATTTTGGAAGGAAATTCGAAATAATAAGAAAAAAAGTGAAATAAAGAATGGGTGTAAGTCCTTGCTAAGCAAATTATAGTACAAAACAAAAAAACATGTTTTATTGAGAAGTGTTCTAAGGGCAATTCTTTCAGGTTACAATGAAAAACGCTATTAGTTCCAGTGTTTGTGTTCCCCTTTTTAAATGTTCCATCTTTCATCAAAAAAAATAATGAAGGATTTTCAATCATTAAAAAAATATTTGATGTCAGTTTATTAAATAAATATTTGAATGACATTTAAATAATTTAATGATCGCTATAAACACACGTAAGTAAAAAAATCCAATTTTCATGTATTCCAACTTTTAATGATAGTTTTTAATGATAGCTATAACTGGCCCCTTAAGCCCGTATGATACTACATTTTTTTCTCTATTTTTTCACCATTAAAAATGAAACAAGAAAGAGTAAGCATTTCCTTACCTGATTTCTCTACAAGTGCGAGTGGGTACGCACTACTTTAATTAATGGGAAATTATCAAACAAATTCATTAAAAATGTAAGCCGAACTACATTTTTAATGGGCTAGTCACTTTTTTTTGACACTTTTACATTAAAGTGTGCTCAGGAAAATATTTTTGACCTGTTTGTTGTTTGTCAAACTTTGTATACAGAAAATTAAACATTTCAGAAATTAATAAAATATTTCGCCGAAAATAAAAAGCAATATGAAAAAAAGCCAAGAAAAACTGAAAAATAATAAATACATCCAGCTTTCGATGCAAAATCTGAGTCAAGGATACAAATTAACATCAAATCAACATAAAAGGAGCGCACGGATGTCTGTTTGTTCAGAGACGATTGGCGTAGTATTGGATTTTTATGAAATGTGGAGATTTTTGAACTGTATTGGTTATAGACCACCGTCTATCTTAAACTTCAAATTATTGAAATAGTCAAAAATAAAATAAAAGAATCAATCGCTAGCAGTTTTTTTTTTAATAAGTATCCGCCGTAGTGCAATGTAGTGTATTTGTTATATTGCATGAAAACACCGCAGGATAAGATCCATGAATAAGGCTGGATCAACAAATTTCAACCATAAAGGGAGTAACTCATTTATTTGAATTGCGATTGCTGCCGCCAATTACAGTTTATTGTATGTAGAAGTTGGTTACATTTAAATTTAATCTAAAAATTTAATAAAAAAAAATTAAGGAATTGACAACTTAACAGCATGCAATTGTCAGAAGATTTCTTTCTCTGTCTTCATAAAATAATGTTGTCTCTTTTTCTTGGAACTGGCATTTTCATATTATTAATGCTAAAATAATGAAGAAAAAATGTAGTATCATACGGGCTTTACATTGACGGGGATGGGAAACATACTTGGAACGGGGTACAAACAGCGAATGTGTATGAAAAAAGGTAACAATCATCTTAAGAAGAACATCCGGCATCCCTAACTAGACATCAAAGATTTATTATGTCAAACAAAAACCTGAAATTTAGGTGTGAACAGATTTCGAGTTTTTGAAAACTGACAGCTGAAAACACCGTTTTGCTTCTGGTGTGAAAAGGCTTTTACACTCTTTCAGCTGTATTAATAAAAAACGCCTAGTCCACTCTTAATCCACAGTCTAGCTGGTACATAGACTAAGCGTTAGTCCATGGCCTAACATTTCTCATTAATAAAAATAATTTGATCCCAGATTAGTAAAGTGACGTTTACCAAAAATTCCCCTTTGGGAATTTTCATTTTTGATGATATTTGACAACTAATTTGAAAATTAAAATAAAAAGTTTTTTATTTTCAAATTTCTATCATCGTCGTCTGAGCGCATAGGACGCATTGTAATAATTTTTAATTGTCTCATCGTAAATTTTCGGCACCTCGCCATGGTTCCATGGCTTTCTACCCGAAGAAGCGTGCAGCTAGACATCGTGGTAAGGTTAAGGCTTTCCCCAAAGATGATGAAAGCCCGTGCATTTAACATGCTTTGTTGGCTACAAGGCCGTTATGACTCACATTGTTCGAGAAGCTGACCGTCCTGGATCCAAGATCAACAAGAAGGAAGTTGTTGAAACCGTCACTGTCTTGGAAACTCCACCAAAACATATTTTGGTTCAAAACGGTCCACACTGCAAATTAATGTAGACGTCATGCCAAACCGAATGTGCCGCTCGGACGATCGACATCATTCGGCATAATATGGACGCGCCTTAAGAGTTAGTCCTTTGCTAGTCTGTGTTTATTAATTTGGAAATGAAATGAAATGAAATTTTTATTGAGTCTTTTTGGTCTCTTTTACAATGTTATTCCATCTTATTCTAACATTTACAAAGGTACAAAAGTGGCTGTATTGTATGGCCTTCTTTTTCTATTTATATGATTAAGCCTCGTGGCATGACAATTTTAATATAAAGTTATAATGTTGTTCTGCTCTTGCTCATGAGCGTTATAAAGTATTTGCGCGAAACGGGAGTTTCATATCTATATACATATTTACAATACACTAATATAAACTAAAAATATAAACTAAAAACGGCACACAGCGCTTTTATTTTTGAGTGTTTTTTTTTTTTACTTTTTAAGAGAGCGAGAGCACTCTGTTATATTGAGAATGTAGTTTGTTCACTGGAGGAGTGAAACAGTGAAAATGACAATAAGTTATGAGCGATGGCTCTACACTTCTTACGATTACAATAAATCTAGTTTCTTTATCTGCTAAGGAGGTATATATATGTATATGTATATATAAACAGCCGTATTTATAAACCGAATATAGCCTTATTATAAGACTTATAATGCCTGTATAGGGAAAATCCTTATTTATAAAGTTTTAGCTACACTACATAGGGATTGAATAAGCTATACAAACGTTTAGGGTGTATAAAGCTTATTATAAGGTACTATAATACGTATGTGTCAGACATCACACGTCAATAAAACAAAAACTTTACCCAATGAGCTTTTATTTTTATTTTTATTTTCGAATTTTTAGTCAAAAACAACAACCTGTTGTTTCCCATCGACAGGAAACAACAACCTGTTGTTTCCTGTTGACAGGAAATAATACTTTTTTTTATTCAAATGACTGTCGAATGTAGTAGATCATCGTTTTGGTACTTTTTTTTGACAGAGATCTAATATAACTCATTGTATTTCTATCTAGCTAGTACCCGCGAGATGACAATCGATTGTGGTGTCATCTTGAGATCTGGCGCAAAAGCTATTTTTTTCCCAATATCAAACTATGTAAAAAAAATAGCTCTTGCGCCAGATCTCAAGATGGCACTAGGATCGATTTTCATCTCGCGGGTACTAGGTAACAGAAATACAATGATATAACTATGCTATGTTGAACAAATTTTTATAAATAAGAATTTATTCAACGTAACATAAGAGCCTATTCATAGAATAGCTATAATATTGTATAGGGATGTATAAGGAGAATCTAATAAATACGGCTGAAAGTATATTAATAGAGATATAATATTAAGGCATTTTATCACAAATGATGTTAACGTTAAGGAATGGTTACAAATCACAGATAAATTTTGTACTATCATTCATTTATGGGATTATAAGTGACTTATTATAAACTTATTCTATAGGTGCAGGTACTGCCCTCCGTATTTGAGAAATGTGAAATTTAATGTGTTTTTTAGGAATATACTAAGTTGTAGTGATTTGATTTGTTTAAGTAGGGTACTTTGTAGTGATTAAGGTGATATCTGAAGTAGTTCAAAAGTGAATTAAAATAAAAGAGTGCAAATTGCACAAGAAGAAAAGGAGCAAAAGTAAGATACTTTAAATTAGCCACGATTTTGGTTCGGTGTGACGGTGAGATAAAACTGGGGTGGTGTTATCTCACTTGCATCTAGTTCCAATGAGGAGGCTCCAATAGGAGATAAGTAATTGACGTTGTCCCAAGAGGACCCACTTTGAGAATCGAGGATTTGGTCAATTAGACTGTTATCAACGTAGCTTAGCTTGGATATGGTTCTCTTCATGAGGAGAAGAACATATCTAAGGAACGGAATGGTGTTTGTTTCTTTGTGTAGATGTGAGTTAGAATATCTTTTAGTTCGGGTTTCGAAATTGATGTTGGCACAAAGTCTCAAGATTTTCCTCTCCAATAGTTCCAGCTCCGCAGCAACAGTGGGAGAAATTGAAAACCATATTGGGAACGCATAGGACATTATTGGTCTGACAAGTGTTTTATAAAAGAGTAATTTTGACTTTTTATTTAAGTTCTTATGTCGGAAGTGGAACATAAGCATATTAGTTATTTTCTTACTTTTCTCGAGAGTGATTCTGGCATGGGTGTTGAACTTGAGCAAGTTATTGAAATTAACCCCGAGGTATTTCATACTGCTTTTCGGTTGTATTTGAGTGCCGTTTATGCTTATTTTTATGTTTTTGCTTTCCCTGACTACCCCTACTGGACCTTTGTCACTTGCGTTTCTAAAACATATCATTTCGGTCTTTGGAAAGTTAATTTTGATACCCCAAGACTTGTAATAATCGTTAATGGCAAGTATGTGTTTTTCTAGTGTGCTGGTTGCGATGATTGGAAATTTATGACTTGAGTAAACAATCGTAGCATCTGCGTAAAGCAGCCCTGTTGAAGTGAGGTTATTTTCAGTGAATTGGTGGGGGAAGTCGTGAAGGAAAATATTAAACAGATGAGGTCCCAGGATCGATCCTTGAGGCACCCCACTGTTACACTCACAAGATTGTGATTTAGTGCCTTGAATTTGTATAAAAAAAAGTGCGGTTAGCAAGAAAGCCATTCGTGATGTGTCGTGGGAAGTCGAGGGATACAATTTTGGAGATTAGCCCATCTCTCCATACGCAATCGAATGCCTTTTCCACATCAAGTGAACATGCAACCGTGCAATTTTTATTTCTAAGATTTAATACAATGTCATTTTGGAGCTTGAGAAGTGCGTGAACAGTGGAGTGACCTCTACGAAATCCGAATTGGTAATCCGAAAGAGGATCAATTGGACATTCCGAAGGAAGCATCATTTTGTCCAGGATTATTCTTTCTAGGACTTTGCCAATGTTGGAGAGCAGCGAAATTGGTCTGAAGTTGTTAAGGTCGTGATTTCTTTGATTTTTTAAAATGGGGATAATCCTTGCTTCCTTCCAACTTTTCGGAAAATATCCGTTGTTGATACAATTATTAAACAATATAGTAAGGAAGTTGAAGGCCAGGTTGGAAAGTTTTTTTAAAACAAAGTTAGTGATCTCATCGGGCCCTGAGGATTTTTTGGGTTTGATTTGCTTCACAATGCTTTTGATGTTTTCACTGTTAGTGAAGATTTCAGTAGAGGGAGGATTCAGGGCATTATAATCGGAACAAAAGAGAAAAATGTGCTCAGGTTTCGATAGTCTGACATCGCGTGCCGATGAAGTGGCCAAACTAGTTAGTCTTGGGTTGAAGTTAGGAGTTCTCTCTTGGTAGACGTTTGAGAAGTGATTTTCAAAGACCGAGACTATGTCAGCCTCGTTTGTTATTATGACATTGTTTACCGAGACTTTATTGCACGAGAATCTCCTCTTGTTTCCGATCATCCTGAATACTTCTTTGTACGCTTGGGGGCCCGGAACTATTTTTCCCAGACGGTCACTGATTTGTTTGTTTAGCCATTGGTTTACCTTATTCTTGATAATAATGTTCAATACTGAAATTCTAGTTGAAAGCTCTTTGTATGGCGCAGAGATCCTGTTAAAGGATCTGTGAAAAATTGTTTTTAATTGTTTTTGCCATAGATGCTTCAACTTGAATAGACTTTCTATCTCAGGTGGAAGGTTTCTGTATTTTTTGAATGAGTGGGTGGTTCTGACCGAGTTATTCTCGAGACAGGTAAGAAGTGTGGAGTTAAAGTTAGTGATATGTGTGTCAATGTCTGCGTTAGAAAGGCAAGAGTTCTGAGGAGGAAGATTATTAATTAAAGAGTCATCAAGTTCATATTTGAATATGTTCCAGTCAGTGTTTTTGAAAGATCTAAAGCCATGGGGCTCATTGAGGAAAATGTCAGAGTTGGCTATATGAAGCTTCAGTAGAAGTGGACAGTTTTCAGTGAAAGTGGGAAGCGTTTGCACTGTGAAATTCGGATTAAAAAAATTTAACAAGTGATTTGAAATGAAAAAGTGATCAAGGAATGATGGTCCCCGAGGGAATGTAGGAGTGTTAGATGTAATGTTTGTGAGTGAAGGAGTGCAAGACTGGTACCAGTTAATGAGGGTGCCACCATTAAGGTTTTGCCAGGAATCACCCCATCTGGGGCTTCTAGCATTCAGGTCCCCTCCAATAATGGTACCGTCATAGGATGTAGCAAGTGACTCAATTTTATTGAGTTCAGCTGTTAGTAGTGACGGAGTGCAATTTGTCGGAAAATATATCGAACCAAGAAGGAAGTGTTTGATCTCGTTTTCACATTTAAGTTTAATGGATATAAAAATAGTAGGAATGAGTGAAGAATGGAAGCTCACCAGCTCATAATGTACATTTTTCTTGACACACAGTGCCACACCTTGAAGTTCGTCATTTCTAAGGACGTTAAAGTCGTCAATAAAGACTTTGTGTCTGCTGTTCAGGTGGGTTTCTTGTATGAAAGCCACTGTACATTTGCTAGCTTGGAGAATTTTAGTGAGTTCAATTCTCCTAGCCTGATTAATTAGGGACGAAATGTTAAAATTTATAAATTTGAAGGCCATTATTTCGAACTAACAAAGAGCTGATTAACCAGCTCAAGGTAGGCTAGTCGCTTACTAACGGGCGACTGAAACTTTCCTAAGTTTGACATGAAGCATTCAATTTTTGTGACTAGTTCGTTCATCTCTATACCAAAAAGATCTTTAGACAGATTTATGAAATCGTTGAGGACATTTGTGCCCTTAGCACTATCGAGTTCTTTTGCTGGGGGAGGATGACCAGGAGGGCCTTGACCCCGTGTAGCGTGTGGTCCAATAAGTTGATTGGCGTATGAGAGACCAGGAATAACGAAGTTACCATTTGAAATAGATTTGGTGAAGGCAATTCCTTCAATCTTTTTTTCTTTGACAACACGAAGTTTTTGTTTTCTACTGGCTTCATATTTTTTATAGAATGAACAACCCTTGAAATTTGCGGGATGATTCTCCCCACAGTTAACACAGGTGGCCAAGCTTCCCTCTTGTTTAGTGACCACGCAGCAACCCGGTTCATGCGGAACTGTGCATTTTACACATTTGTAAGTTCTGGCGCAATTCTTCGCCAAATGACCGAATTGCTGGCACCGACGGCATTGCAGTGCGCCCTTATTGCCTCTGAGCCTCTCCCAATAAACTCGCGTGTTAAAAAGGTAACGGATTTTCAAAAGCTCCTCAGGACCCGTGCCCGGTAGGAGTCTGACTAAGAATAAATTATATCGAATTTTGTTCGCCTTCGAACGTAAGGTTTCAAAAACTGAGAATTTGTCAACGTTTGGAATCTTCAATTTCAATTCGTTTAGAATTTCGGACTCAGAATAGTCAAGGGTGAGCCCCCTCAGGACAACGTTTACGGTACGGTCCTCCTTCAGAGTGAAGGAGTGCGCCTCGATGTTATTGGTGTCTCTCAAAAGATTCAAAAGATCGCGGTGAACTTGGCTGTTGTCGATAAAAAGCCTACTTAAAGTACCACGGTTAATCACTTTATAATTAAACGGGACAGATTTTTCGCGAAAGTCTTTAATTAATTGATTTATGTTTGCATTTCTCAGATAAATGGGAGGGCAGTACTTACCCCTTGTGCCTGTGGGCTCGGTGTCGTTGTTGCTGTTCTCTTGATTGGTTTTTTCACAGCCAGGTCCATCGCTGATGTTGGCTTCGGTGTTGTCGCTGTCTTGCTGCATTCCATGATCAATGGGAGTGCTAACTTTATTGATTTGGGATGGGAGGATTTTCAACCCCAGTCCCAAAATCGAGAATTGGTTTGTGTTGGGCTGGCTGTTGCCCAAAGAACTACCACTGTTGCATTTAACTGAGCAGGTTTGTTTCCTGCTTGGCGTCAGCCACGTGTCTTCGTCATCAATTGTTATTTGTTCACTTTCTTTTTGTTCACTGTTTTTCATTGTTATAAGTTCACTTTTTTGTTTTTGTTCATTGTTTTTCACTGTTGTTGATTCGCTTAAAGCGAGGAGTTGATGCGCTGCATCTAGTTTCTTTTTGCCAGGCTTTTTAGCCTGAAAATCGTATTTGTACCTCATTTCTAGTTTTTTTTTTTTATTCCTTTTGTCTTTTTGTGAGTGGGATTGGGTTCGAGGTTATTGAAATCAAATCACGAAATTTCACCGCAATCACTGCACTATTCACATTTATAGACAAATAGTTCTTTAAGGGAAAAGAGAATGTTTAATTTTAGTTTGTTATTTGTTGAAAATTAAAATTCGGAAGATTGGAAAAATCAATTTTAAAATTTGCCACGTTTTTATGCAAGGAGCGAGTGAGGAGCACGTCTGCACACATAGAGTATCGCTTTCAGAATCTTATTAAGGCCGTGTGCGAATTGGATGAATTGTGGTTAAAAAATTAAAATGGATGAATTTTTAACCACTACTGTCATATTTTAACCTGCTCAGCAGCTAGTCAAATTATGCGAAGTGTCAAAATTTAACCAAACGTCAAGTTTAAACCCATTTTTAACTGAATTCGCACACGGCCTAATTTGGCTGTTTATTTTAAAACTGCAAGAAATTTAAAATTCTTGCAGTTACCATTTACTTGTATTTCCGAACTTACTCATTAGAAACTGAACGCATTCACCGCAAGTGTCAGCTGTCCCTGTCGGCAAGCTGTCAAACTCCAAATGCCGTGAGCGTGAGAACTTTAAAAAAATAATTCGTCATCACAAAGCAAAAGCAACAAAGTTTTTGCTCCAGCAGCAGAGAAAAAAAAATAACAGAAAGAAAAGTGTCTGTGAAATTGAAATTGTTGGAATTTATTCTTATATCATACTCCTCCTTGGTTTTAATTAATTGCCTTTGTTCAGTTTGAGCTTCAATTTAAGTTAAACCTCTTCAAAGGAAAAAAGAAGAACAGTGAGAATGACGAAGTTACTGGGCGTCCCCCTAAAAAAACCAGCCGAAGTTGATATTGTGAAACCACTTGCTAATCTCATCCAAAGCACTTACAGTGGCCCGGGCTCTGAAAAAGTTAACTACACCGAGGCCGTCAACGAATTCTCAAAGCAAAGAAACACAGCTATTTGGAAATTTTTCGAGAAATACGAGTCGTCATTGGACGTTGTCTATGCGTGAGTTTGAAATTCTTCTTTGTCCGAACTATCCAGATCCCATTCCACTGATTTAAAAAGAAGCAATTTAAATTAATGTCTGACTCTGATTAACTTCTCTCAATGAGCAGTCGGATCCATAAGAGAAAAAATAAATGAGTCACTAGCCGGAATTAGAAAATTTGTTGACAATTCCGAAACAAATTCAAGTGTTCGTTCGTCTCTAAACAAAAATGAATTGGTATTTTCTTTATTTACTAGGTACTACGATCAAATATGCGCATTGGAAGCAAAGATTCCGGTTAATGAACTGCAGGTGCCCTTCAAATGGAAGGATGCTTTCGACAAGGGCTCAATTTTTGGAGGAAAAATCAGTTTGAGTAAGTTCAATAAGAGTATTTGTTTAGATCTCTCAGGGGTTATCAAATGTGAGATTCTGATTAATTAATTTGTGTGTGACTCAGGTTGCGGTGAGTAGAAGAAAGTCACTGTTTTATGTTAGCAATCTTTATTTCTTATCTGTGGAGCTATATTCAGAATTCTTGAGATAGCATCCCTGCATTTTAATTTGTAAATAAGTGAACTCACATGTGATATGGTTTACCTTACAAAATTAACTTTACTCGATTTACCGAGTTTTGATAATCACATGTGAACCAAAACGAGAGAAACTTTTAAAAAATTGTTTCCACAGTTTCAGGCTAACGTTCAAATTGCGGTTAAGCAGATAGTAAGATTTCTACTCCTATTAAGGCATATACCGAAGCTGGGATTATTCCTAGTTTGTTGCAGTAGAACATTGGCCAACTTCTTGTGTCAATGCGGCGATTTGAACGGCTTTAGGTTAAAAGTGATTGCGGATACAGGAACCGCACACTTGGTCAGAAAAGACCCAGTGTGCTACAATATGAATCTTCCTACTAGTCGAACCATTTCGAGCTTTTTATAAGCGAAGAAGACATTAATTTAATGTCTTTTTTAGCTAGTTCACTGGGTTTATCGTTGAAATATTCTCCCATCAGGTGGAGTTTGCGTTTAAGAAAAAGAGCAGCGAGCAGGGCATGGACAGAGATGGTAAGAGATTGTTCCCTCCTCTTCTTCGCCCATACTGCTCCTGCAGAAGTCATTTGGACTACACCAAGTCGTATTGCGTATCTGCCTATAACACAATGTCCTGTGAGGACGCCTATTTTGGAGCTAATTTGCTTTGAGATAGCAATTTCATTTTGGACCGCTTTACTCTGGCAAGAATCTCTGGCTTAATTACTTTACTGATGGTGGCGCTACAGTCCAGGTCGGACCAGGGCCTCATCCAACAAACGTCTCCAGCCAGCTCGGTCCCTAGCTGGTTCAGGTCCTCCACCACCTGTGTGCTCCACCTGAGTCGCGGTCTTCCTCTTCTGAGACGTCCTTCCAGGTTGGATTCGAAGACTCTCCATTCGCTCTACATGACCCAACCATCTAAGTCTAAGTCGTTGGACCTTAACTTTTCTAGCTAGGTCGCAGTGTCGCTGAACAGCTCGTACAGTTCTTGATTGAATCTTCGTCTCCATTCTCCATTTATGCAGACAGGACCAAAAATCACTCGAAGAATTTTTCTCTCAAAGCAGCCCAAAGCGTTTTCATCGCATGTTGTCATAGTCCATGTCTCTGCACCATACATGAGGACCGGGATGATGAGGGTTTTGTAGAGTGTCACTTTAGTTGCTCGGGAGAGGACTTTACTACTCAATTGCCTTCTAAATCCAAAGAAGCAGCGATTGGCAAGAGTGATTCTTCGTTTGATTTCAGCGCTGGCGTTGTCGCCTGAGTTGATAGCGGATCCTAGGTAGACGAAGTCCTTAATTAGATACCTCGAAGTTAAATCTGTCGTTGGCTCCAAGACGTCGTCGATGGTGGTTGTCCTTTCTTGAGCATTAACTTGGTCTTGTCCTCTTCAACCGCTAGACCCATCTTCCTGGCCTCCATTTCAAGACTCTCGAAGGCTCCACTGACATCACGATGTGTTCTTCCAATTATGTCAATGTCGTCTGCGTATCCTAGTAGCTGGACGGACTTTCTAAAGATTGTGCCTCTGGTGTTGACGTTGGAGTTTTGCACAATGTTTTCAAGAATGATGTTGAAGAAATCGCATGACAGCACGGGGATTATCATTAAAATATTCTCCGAGATGAAATTTGCATTTTAGGGAAAGACCAGGGCATGTGCAGAGAAGGCAAGATAAGAGCTGGTGATTGCGCCAGAGAGATAACGATCAAATCACCTGTGAAGCTATCGGTACAGAAGTCGTGCTGCCGGCCATTATTTCCGTTCCTCAAGCTTTATCTTGAGCTTAAAATAAATCCATGTTTCTATAGCTCGTGAAAGGAGGGACGTAACACGTAAGTGCAACTGATCAGTAATCAAAGGGAGAAGATGCTTCGCCTTATCTGGTAATCGCTGGACGATTGCAGTTTTCTTCAGCGCTGAGACACAATTGAAGTGTAGGATATATGGAAGAGCTAACGCAGTTACTTTGCCAGCGTAGAAGAACACCTTTTCAAAACGATGCGAGGATACGATCAGGACCAGCAGATTTATGTGTTACGATCTTTAAGACCGGTTACAATACAGCACGAGTACGAAAGAAGATTGGCCCCATACAATCGTTTACGCTTTCAAGTACCAGCGGGATCATGAAGGGATAAATTGGGAACAAACTTCCCAGAAAAAAGGGTTGGTTTTCTTGAGAGAATAACAATTGGAGTGACAATGTGACCCGCTGACGAAGAAGAAGGAAAAGGAATTCGTCAGGCCCTAGCTAAATTCAAGAGTAAAATTTGTCTACACATCGGTGAATACCGTAGCCATTTGTTTAAGATTACGATGCTGGGCACTAAGCGAGGATGTTCTCTAATGAGGTACAGAACATTTTATGATTCTTTTTTGGCAACAGCAGGTTAAACGCAAATCTCTTTCCAGCTGTTGTACTAAGACTTGCTTTTTGGGAACTTGGTAATGGTTCACTTTTTACAATCTTCGGGAAAGCTTTCGGTGACCCAGGCAAATTCTATGAGTGGTTTCAGCGAGTTCGCTTGATGTCGGTTGCTAATAAAAGCATTGGACGAATTTTATCAAGTAGTTACATCTATTTCTTACTCCAATCACCTCTTTGGTTATTCTGTAAAAAATTGACATTGACATGAATGATACGAAATACAGGCACATAGCAGCACTGGAGACTGATGCCATCTGTAGAAAGTTCTGCTGGTGAATTGAGAATTTGCACCTGGAATGTTAGAACACTCTACACTCCATGTGCTACTCAAAAACTCGAATCTGTCCTCACGCAGTATCAGACAGACATTACTGCGATCCAGGAAATACGATGGATAGGATCAGGGACAGTACAAAGGAAAAATTGTGACATTTATTACAGCTGTCATAAAAGAACGCACATATTTGGGTGCAGATTCGTCGTGCAAAATCGGCTAGGATCGAAAGCCATGGATTTCAAGTCAATTAGTGATCGCCTAGCTATAATCCGCATCAAGGCCACACTGCAAAACATCAGTATAATATGTGCACACCACCCCTACCGATGATGCTGAGGAATCTAGAAAGGAAGATTTTTACGAACTCCTGGATAGAGCATTCAGAGACTTCAATGCAGAAATCGGAAAGGAAAACGAGGTTACAAGAGAAAACGGCTTCCGACTAATTGACTTTGCTGCATTTCGTATTACGGTGATAAGAAGCACTAGGTTTCCGATACGAAAGATCTACACACAACCTGGCGATCTCCGGATGGTCGAACCGCAAAACAAATCGACCATGTGCTAAACGGCGCAAGACATGCATCAGCAGGGACGGAAAATGTACGTTTGCAGATGCTGCAACGGAAAACAGGAGCAAAAAAAGAGGATTACCGAACAAAAAGGAGAAATAAATAAAATACCCTTCGAAGGAAGAAAAGAGCATCTGCAGCGGCTCAGCTCAAAGATCTTGGAGAGTCACGAGCCAAGAAGAACACCCGACGCTTCATTATCGGCACGTACCTGTGTGGCTTTAGGCCAGGCAGAACAACGATAGGCCAAATATTCACACTGAGGCGAATCCTGGAAAAGATCAACGAATTTCAAGTCGATTTCAAAGCTGCTTATAATAGCCTGGAGCAGATAGTGAGCAAGGCAGGTGTGAGCACGGAAAACACTATCTTCAAGAAAATCCACCCCGCTCCTAGGCTATACAGAGGAAATAGACAGCAGCGCTCGCTTCCAAAGAGCTGTGCTTGAGGCCTTCAAAGCGATTACAGCTGGTCTTGAAGAGAATGAAGACAAATCAAGCTATCAACAATGAACATCTGTCCACCGCCTAGGACAAATCCTCACTGTTGGTAGCAGCAATTTCCAGGTAGCTTAGGAGTTCACCTACCTTGGAACAAACATCAATCCCACAAACGACACCTTTGTGTAGATCCGACGAAGAATTATCCTAGCGAACCGATGCGACTTCGGTTTGGCCAAACAACTGCGTTTCCCACTCTAAAGACAAAGTGTCTTCTATACAAGACTTTGATTTACTAGTCATACTCTACGGCGCCGAGTGCTGGACGATAAGTAAAAAAAGGAAATGATACTGGGCCTGGGTTCTTACGAAGGAAACATTTTTCCACGGATTCTCGGTCCTGTATGCGACAATGGTGAATGAAGAAAAAGGTTCAACCGCAATCTGTACGAGTTGTACCAAGATGTAGATGTAGACCAGAAAGCCAAGAAAAAGGCTCAGCTACATCGAGCGAATAGACAACAACGCTTTAGCCAAGAAAGTCTTCTCCTCGCAGCCCCCAGGTTCGAGACGACCAGAAAGACGGAACATCCGGTACCAAGTAACCGCGGATGCAAGGCCGCTTGCTTTTGACTACTGGAGAATGCATGCGAGGGACTGCTGTCGATGGAAAACTGCTGTGTCTGAGTCTGAGATTCATATGGATTGGGAACTGTCTAAGTAAGTTAGCATTTCCGAATTTTGGATTTTGTTTCTTCGGGCAAGAAACTGTGTATCGGCATATTGTTTTCGATCACTTTAACCGAACTTAGCTGAGTGGTATCTTCAGTGGTCCCCAATCAGCTCCTTGGTTATTCTGTAGATGGTACTGCTGGCACACCGTTTTGCAGCATCTTCTGCTTCCAACGCCAAAGCGTTGATGTGTTTACGCTTGTCACATCGCACACTTTAGCGAAGCCTTAACTCTCTTTCGTACCTTTGATAGTGCAATGTTTTCAGTGCATTATTCTTTCTATTTACCGTGCGCCAGCATCGTTAGTCTCCGGTCTTGTTGTCCCTAAAAGAGATCCTTTTTTTGACTTCCATACTTCTAAGTGAATGGAGAAAGTCCTCTTAATGTTGTGTATTCACAGTTTCCTTCGTTAAGACCATTTCAGTTGCTCTGTTAAAAACCAATTTGAACTTCTTCTAACTAACTTTCCTTCTAGCCCTCACATCCCTTCTGTATGAGAAAGTCTGTGTTCTCTTCAACATTGCCGCTCTGCAAAGCAACATTGCTGCAGCTCAAGCATTGGACAATGACGATGGCCTCAAGTTGGCACTTAAACTATTCCAACAAAGTGCTGGAATCTACCAGCATCTTAAAGGTGCTGTTCCAGCTGCCATCCCCTCTGAACCAACACCTGATCTAACTCAAGACACCTTAGCCGTTCTGGCTACTTTGATGTTGGCCCAAGCTCAGGAAGTATTTGTCAACAAAGCAATTAAGGGTAAGTTTTCATTGATTGAAAGGCGACATTGTAACTAATCGAACTAAATTCCAGATGAAATGAAAGACCAAATCATCGCCAAGCTCTGCTGCCAGTGTGAAGAGTTCTACGCCGATGTGTTGCGTCTCATGCAGAAAGAGTCCCTCCGCAATCTCTGGGACAAGGAATGGGTGACATTGATAGCTGGCAAGCAGGCTGGCTTCCACGCCATGACCCACCTTTACCAGAGCTTGGTGTGTCGTTCGGCAAAACGTATCGGCGAAGAAATCGCACGTCTACGCAACGCCGTCGAGCTCTTCAATTCTGCTCAGTCGCGCTCAGGAAATCCACACTTCTTTGACGAGTATGCCAGTCGAGCCAAGCGCAATCTAGCCGAATCGACCAAGGATAATGAATTCATCTACAACGAGATGATTCCCGATGTCAAAACACTCGCCTCGCCTGGCAAGGCTCAACTAGCCAAAATGCTGCCAGTGGCATCGCCAATGACGTCCAAATTTAAGGACATATTCTCCGAGTTGGTGCCAGTTGAACTGCACCGTGCTCTGCATGCTTCCGAAGCGCGCAAGAACGAAATTGTCAATGCCGAGATTATGAAGTTGCGTGAAGCCACGACCGTTCTGAATGGAGTTCTGTCTAGTTTGAATTTGCCAGCTGCTGTGGAGACAGCTGACTCTGGGTCAGGACTGCCGCCTTCGATGTTGGACAAAGCGAACGATGTGAATTCCAAGGGTGGCATCGAAAGTTTGAATACGTATCTGAAGGAATTGCCTGAATTGTTGACGAGGAACCGTGAAATTCTCGACGCAACCGAGCAAATGCTCGACGAGGAACGTGACTCCGATAATCAATTGAGGGGTCAATTCAAGGAACGCTGGACGAGAATATCGTCAGAAAAATTAACCGAAATGTTTAGAACCAATGCAAAAAAGTACCGTGAAGTTATTAACAATGCTGTCGAGGCGGACAAGATTGTTCGCCAGAAGTTCGAAAAGAACGCGAAGGTAAGTGAGGTTATGCGATCAATCATTTGGATCTTAAATAAATGTGATTTTAGGGAATTCAATTGCTTTCGATGCCACCAGATCAACTGCATCGGTCTATACCGTCATCTGGGTCCAGTGTAGATCAGAATTGCTCCAGTGTGCACAAACTGAGAGAGTTGATGGAAGCAGTAAGTATGCTGCCGTTTGTCATGAATCTTGAGTCTTATTTTTGTTTTGCAAGGTGGAAACAATCAAAGCCGAACGTGACGCCATCGAATCGGAGCTCAAGTCGGCAACCGTAAACATGAAAGATCAATTCTTGCAAGCTCTTGCTCAAGACGGTGCCATTGACGAGCCTGCACTGTCCATATCAAGCATCGGACAAGTCCTAGGCCCTCTACAATCTCAAGTTCAGGAGAGCATCCAGCGACAATCGACTTTGATATCGGACATTCAGGAGGCACACTCGGCTTTCACCGCCCAAAGTGGCAGTACTGGCAATTCTCGCGATGCCCTGTTCTCCGAGTTGGCCGTGGCCTATGACAGCTTCATTGAACTGCTGAGCAATCTCAAGGAAGGCACAAAATTCTACAATGATTTAACTCAATTGCTAGTTGTGTTCCAGAATAAAATCTCAGATTTTTGTTTCGCTCGTAAGACCGAGAAGGAGGAGCTCTTGAAAGATCTTACTTCAGAATCTAGCCGACAGGCACCACCACCAACACCTAAGGTTCCGTCGCATTACGCTTCTACAAATACAACTGGTGAGTTTTTAGTTTATTGGCTTTAGAAAAAGAAGATGATCAAACTTTCTTGATATATAAGACTCAGCAGGAGGATCGGCTCCGTCAATGGGTTCGTCCACGGGTAACATTCCCTACCCTCAACATATGCAAGGCATGCCGATGCCATACGGGGCAACAGCTGGAGCTCCCTATCCAACCTATGTGCCGCCACCAATGCCACAAGGTTTCAATCCCTATGCGACTCTTCCGTATCCATCAAGTAAGAAATAATCTAAATTCTTATTGGAAAAGTTAATTGAAATCTGTTTTCCTTAGACGCATTCCAGTATTCTGGCTTTCCTCAGGGACCCCAGCCTGGTCATTACGGAACTTATCCCGGAAGCTTCGCCAATCAGCAAGGCGCTTATCCAAACCAACAAAAACCACCAGGCTGGTGATTGCTTTCAACGCTCGGTGTTGGTTGATTTGTTTTATTTTTTTATTAATTTCTATATTTAGTTTCTAAAAAAAAATGTTTATCATTGTGTATCCGTATCCCAATTTTGTAATCAGTTCGTTTGTGCCCAAATAACATTGCGGATGTGTATGGAGCAAGCAAAATGTTTCGCACGTAAATTTTATTTGAAAAAAAGAAAAATATTTAAAAGAACTTGCGACGCAATTATTTATCACTGTTAACAAAAAAATAAAGAAAATAAAGAGTTCATATTTAATAAAGTGCTGAGAAGCAATAAAACTATTCTAAGAAAATAACTTGTTTTCTGTTTTCAACGGAATGATAGGGTCACTTCTACAACGGAGATCGAGTCTAAAATGTAAAATATATATCCAGGTCAGATAATAATGGCAAAGAATTCATTATAATAGAAATCTCTGATTCGAATACAAAATGTTTGCTAGCATGTGTCTATAACCCTAAAAGAACCTGTTCATCCACTCCTTTCTTCACAGCACTAGAATCTTTCATTATATCATATGAACACATAATTGTCTGTGGTGATTTCAATGTTGATCTTCTTAAAAGGGACTCTACTTCTTTTCAACTTCTTGACGCTATTGCTGGTTCTGGTCTTAATGTTATAAATAAATACCCAACTAGATACGCTCCAAATTGTTCTCCAAGCCTACTTGACCTCATTATTGTATCTGAATTCTGAACCAACAAACATTATTCTCAATGATCACATAATTTTTTGATGGAATATCAGACCACGACTTAGTTTTTTGTACTTATGATATTGATTTCTCTCATTCCCAAGTTCCTTCCACATTTACTTTTAGGAATTTTAAAGCCCTCGATGTAGAAGCTTTTTATATTGATGCCACGCTGGCTTGGAGTGATTGTTACAATTTAGTGCATGTAGATAACAAACTTAACTTCATTTACAACCATTTAAAAAGATTGTTCGAAACGCATGTTCCTTTAAAAACGGTAAGAATTCAAAACAAGAAATGTGCATGGTACAATTTTGATGTAAAGAATGCGATTAAAAGTCGCAGAAAATACTACCTCAAGTGGCGGCGTTCTCCTAATCCTACAACTTGGCGACAATACTGCTACTTTCGCAATCAAGCAACTCTCATTATCCGTTGCGTTAAAGGAAACTTTTTCGCCTCGAAACTCAATACAGATCTTTCTTCTAAACAGCTCTGGAAAAATCTTCGTGACATTGATATTGGTAAAAAGCCAATTTCTAAGTGTGAACTTGATCCTAATGACCTCAACAATCAGTTTACTCAAACAAATCAATTTTCTAGCTTTGAGCCCAAGGCTGGCTTACTTTACGATGGAACTGACGATTTTTGCTTTGAGACGGTATCTGAAGACGAAATTATACGCATTTTTAAATCCTTGAGGTCCGAAGCTATAGGTGAAGACGGTATTCAACTAAGATTTTTGAAATTTGTCTCTCACTCATGTTTACAATCACTGTATTGTCACTTCTACGTTTCCTATTGTTTGGAAAGCAGCCAGGATAACTCCTGTTCCGAAAAAGCCCACAACTTCCGAACCCGCCGACTACCGGCCAATGAGCATTTTACCTTGCATGTCCAAAGCTCTCGAAAAAATCCTTACAAAACAAATTATTGACCATCTTACATCCAAAAGATTGCTGTCTCCATACCAATCTGGATTTAGAGCTAACCATTCCTGCTCTACAGCAATGATAAAGATCTTAGAGGACATAAGACTCGAATACGATAATGACAATATCTCAGTACTGTGCCTATTGGACTCCTCGAAGGCTTTTGACAAATTCGATCATCGTGTCCTTTGTCAAAAACTTGAGCACTACATTGGTTTTTCGAATTCAGCTGTTCGTCTCATCGGTAGCTATTTGTGTAACAGAACTCAGCGTGTATCTGTTGGAAACAATTTTTAAGCCCATACGTATGTACCTGAAGATGGGCGTGCCTCAAGGCTCTATTCTGGGTCCAATTTTGTTTTGTGCTTTTATCAACGATTTGCCTTCTGTTTGTGAGCACGTTTCTTTTCATTTGTATGCGGATGATATACAAATTTATCTCTCACGTAGAATTGGATTAATAGAGGATCTTGTCTTTCGCGTTAATGAATATCTTGAGAGAATCTATCACACCAAAAACATAAATGTAAAAAAAGAGCCAAGTTCTCCCGTACAAAAATTCTGCCTAACAAATCAGCCACGAAAAGTAATGAGATCTAAAAGAACGCCAAGTTCTAAGATTCAGCAAGTACTCGTAGGTGCATTGCAAATGTTTTAAGTGGACTTACACCGAATCAACTATTAGTTTTGAAAGTAACTTGTAAACTAATGTAAATTAGTTAATTTTTTTACTTAGCAAGTTTTCCAAACTTTTTTAATAGTAGGTTACTAAGAGAAAACCCGCCAAGTAAAAAAAATTAACTAATTTACATTAGTTTACAAGTTACTTTCAAAACTAATAGTTGATTCGGTGTAAGTCCACTTAAAACATTTGCAATGCACCTACGAGTACTTGCTGAACCTTAGAACTTGGCGTTCTTTTAGATCTCATTACTTTTCGTGGCTGATTTGTTAGGCAGAATTTTTGTACGGGAGAACTTGGCTCTTTTTTTACATTTATGTTTTTGGTGTGATATCATTACTTTTTGCAAAGATTTTTTTTTTTTTTTTGATAAGCAGAAAAATCTAAAAATTAATTTTATTTCTTTATATTGACTGGCAGAATTGCTAGTTTGCCAAATTACAATATTCTACGATGATCAGAGCTGCCCCATATATTTTATAAAATTTATTTTTAAATGGGTGGGTACCACGCCCCCTCAGTTGAAAATCATAAATTTCATATTTTATTTGTTTTATTGCACGATGTACTTGTATGCCAAATTTCTTGATTCTACTGCACTCCAAAGTGCTCCATATAATTTAAATTAATAATGTAAAAGTAGGTGGCTACCACGCCCCCTGATTGAAAATTTTCAAATTTTCGATTATTTCCTTTGTATGTACCACATGACCTACCACTGTGCCAAATTTCAAGTTTCTAGGGCGACGGGAAGTGCTTCATATAATTTAAATTAATAATGTAAAAGTAGGCGGCTACCACGCCCCCTGACTAAAAAATTTCAAATTTTCGATTTTTTTCTTTGTATGTACTTCATTACCTATCATTGTGCTAAATTTCTTGATTCTACTGCACTCCAAAGTGTTCCATATAATTTAAATTAATAATTTAAAAGTAGGCGGCTACCACGCCCCCTGACTGAAAAATTTCAAATTTTCGATTTTTCCCTTTGTATGTATATTCATGACCTATCACTGTGCAAAATTTCTTGATTCTACTGCACTCCAAAGTGCTCCATATAATTTAAATTAATAATGTAAAAGTAGGCGGCTACCACGCCCCCTGATTGAAAATTTTCAAATTTTCGATTTTTTCCTTTGTATGTACCACATGACCTACCACTGTGCCAAATTTCAAGTTTCTAGGGCAACGGAAAGTGCTTCATATAATTTAAATTAATAATGTAAAAGTAGGCGGCTACCACGCCCCCTGATTGAAAATTTTCAAATTTTCGATTTTTTCCTTTGTATGTACCACATGACCTACCACTGTGCCAAATTTCAAGTTTCTAGGGCAACGGGAAGTGCTTCATAATTTTGATGATCTGTCAGTGAGTGAGTGAGTGAGTCAGTGAGTCAGTGAGTCAGTCAGTTACGGTTTTCGTGATTTTTGGAACATTGTATCTTAGAAACTACTTATGCTAAATATCTGAAATTTACTGAGGTGCTTCTTCTTGACTAGCTTAACAAATGATGTGAGTTTGAAACTTTTGGCTTCTTTGGTATAGAAGTTAGAGGGGTGTGGAAAATGCCCTGAGTTGTTTCCTGTAAATAAGGGTGTAGTGCCAAAGTTGCTAGAGAACTTGGCTGGGCACTACCGTGCCCCTTGATAACTGGGCTAAGGATAACGGTCTAGTGCTCAATCCCAATAAAATTCAAGCCCTTTTAATTTCTAAGAAGACATAAAACTATGGAGATTTACCTTCGATTACTTTGAATAGTGCCCATGTTAGTTTTGTAAATTCCGTGACCAAAAAATTCAAAATCTCAAGGGATCTCTCTTGCAGAGACCATATAAATTCTGTCATTGCACGTATTTATGGAACTCTAAGAAAACTGTGGATATCTAATTCTTTTACTCCTCAAGAAACAAAACTCCGTCTTATGAGAACTCTACTCGTATCAATCATTTCCTTTTCTGAAGTCGTGTATCCGAAGCTGGATTTTTTTTCTGAACACAAACTACGTGTGGCGTTTAATGACATGACTCGTTTATGGTATTCGACGATATGATCATATCTCTGCTTTCAGCAAAAAAATTCTTATCTGCACTATGGTCGAATACGTAAATTTCCGTAATTGTAACTTTCTCCACAGAATTATTCACATAAGAACACCTGAGTACCTTTTTGAACATATTGGGCGCGTTCAGTTTGGTTTTGGATAGCCTATCTTAGATAGCCTATCCAACTCGTTTTTCATGAACGAGTTCGATAGCTAAATTTGGATAGCTGTGAAAACACGTGTAAAAAAATCAGCTGTTTACGAATTTCAATGGCTGTTCTGTCAGATAGCCACCTATACCAGAAATTGTTGGATAGCTTTGGGTTAGTTTGGTTTGAGCCTCTGCTATTTTGTTTTACATGGAAAACAAAAACAAAAAGCTATCCGGATAGCCTATCCAAGTCAAAGTGAACGCGCCCATTGAGTTATGTACCTACATCGTCAAGAACAAATAATCTAGTTATTCCAACTTTTAGATATCTAAACTCCTCACGGTTGTTCTTTGTTCACACCATTCGCCTTTTTAACTCTTTGCCAGTTAGCATTAAAAGGATAACAAATGCAGTAAGTTTCAAGACCGAGGTTTTTAAACCTTTTTCAAACAACTAGGATGTTAAGAGGGGAAATAGGAAAGTAGTAACTTGTTTGAATTCAAATTTTCTTATTTTTTGTATTATTCATTTGCATTTGAAGTCATATGTTCATTCATTGTTCCCCACCAATAATATTTTATATCTTGTTTTCATTGTAGTAAATTTTTAGTACTTTCATCACTGTCATAGACAAAAGATTGTACTCAGCTATTTCTATTTCTTACAATATTATTATGTTTTTTGTTTTATAATTAATCAACTTGTTATTGAGAAATCATTGTCAAGAAATATAAATAAAGAATAAATAAATAAATAAAAAAAAAGTCTTATATGTATTATTACATTAAAGTAAAAAAAATAATATATGTATATATTTATAGCTACCTAAGTATTATCTCATTTATAGAATTAAACTACGGTGCAGTGCATTAACGCCCATGGAATTAACGCCCGCGGGTTTTAATTCCAAAAACAAAAGGAATTTACCCCCGCGGGTGTTAAATCCTTTTTGAATTGGCAATAAAGCCCACCATAAAAAAGAACTAACGCCCGCGGATGTTAATGCCATTTGAAATTGGCACTAACACCCGCTAGTGTTATTTTCTTTTGGAACAGATCTTTTTAACCTCGGATAATGAACATTTGCGCTGGCATCCTAGACACCTTGGCCACGTGAGTAGAAACAAATTAAACATCACAAATGAAGTTTACAAATTTTACATTTCTAACTTCGTACGATTATACTTTTGGTCATTGAAGACTTATTCGGTTTGTGAATTAAATTTTTTTTTTAATTCAAAAACCTAATAAATCTTTGGGATGTCAAAGTTCGGTGAGGATACGGCATTCTACAAGCACACTATACTTGAAGCCAATTTCATCTTATTGTATCTATCTGTCACCTAAAATAACCAAGCTATTTCATATACATTGAAAGATGGATGGACGCAAGCGGAAAAATTTTGGCCAAAAGAGAATCAATTTGGGGTGTGAAAATAAAAAAAAACGCGCGAATTTTTTTATTTTCACACCCCAAATTGATTCTCTTTTGGCCAAAATTTTTTCCGCTCGCTTTGCTCGCGATCAAATCAAATCGATCTTGCATTTTTTGTATCGGCTTCAACCTCAGTCGAAATGATGCTGCAATAAATGAATCATTGAAATGCTTGCAAAAATGTAGAACCACTATATTTTCCAAATAAAAGGAAACCTAAACAGCTCTGACAATTTTGTCGTCAGCTAATAAAGAAACGTGGTCCTATTTATTTCAATGTGTACTTATACAATACATACATACAAGAATTCAAATTTTTTGTTTATTTGTTTAGCATGAACGTTCGTTGTTTCACTTTTTTTTTCATTTGGGACTTTTGTCCCATAAAAACTAAAATTTAACTAGGACTACTGACTGGCCATAGTGGGTTAATAATCCCTAAAACTATTTCGGTACTTTTGAGTCTCCAGAGAGGCTCATAAGTTCCGAAAACCATTTTCGGGACTTCTGACTTCGAGACGAGTTTCTCTGCGCCAAGTTTCTAATCAAAACGGAAAAAAACAAAATAAGGCCCCACGGGCATTATTTCTAGGTTGCAATGGACATAAGACCGCAACCCTTGTAAGGGTCTATTTTCATAAGAAATTGAAATAAGGCTCCATGCGGCTTTATTTCGTCGGACGTTATTTCACGTCACCATTTGTTTCACGTGTGGGTTTTATTTCCAAATAAAATTGGAATTAAAGCCCACCAAAAAAAGGAATTAACCCCCGTGGGTGTTAATTCCAAATCAAAAAAGGAATTAACACCCGCGGGGGTAAATTCCTTTTGTTTTTGGAATTAAAACCCGCGGGCGTTAATTCCATGGGCGTTAATGCACTGCACCTTAAACTACATTTAAATTGTTCAACCAAAGTATAAATACTATAAAAGACATTGTCTTATTGTATTGTTTAAAATAAAGGAATTAAATTGAATTGAACTGAACTCTAACAGACTCAGTAACAGTAATAAATTATATCAACATCAACCTAATGATATCACAAAGCTAGCCTGCTTGGAAAAAAAATAAAATTTGTTCAAATGCATGTACAATGATGTGTTAGTAGTTTGGTACTTTTATTTTTAGTTTAATATTGTCGAACCAATAGTCATCGGTCGGTGGTACACTGGAAAGCCGTTGCTGTAGCTTTCGTTGGGTTAAAAACTTTGATATAGTAGTACAAGTGGCTATGCTATAGAAGATAGTATAGAGATAGTAATCATTGTCGACCTTGAAGATGGGGTGTTTTGCCTTTATCTGCACCACGCACCGGTACGGGCTTCCTTCAACAAATCTTACCTTCTGCGCCAACACCGCGCATGCCGTCTAATTTCGCACCTCAATACTTCGGATGTCCCTTTTTGTTGTTTTATACGCTTCGCGGTAAATTTGATATGTCTCATGTTTAAATCGTGTCCTTCGTGCTCCCTCAGAATTAATGGAATGTATTCACCGTAGGTGTTTTTTCTCGAAGACAGCTAAGATTTCAGTGCTTTACGTTATGAACATGTCTCGGATCCGTAAATGAGTTCCGGTAAGAGCAGTTGTTTCGGACGGTACCGAGACCATACCTCAATACGTCTGCCTTCTCTTTAAGTAGCAGGTCAGATTTCTTGTCTACTACAAACAAGAGATCCTTTCCTTCCCTTCAACTTCAGCTTCAACTCTAGAATGGGTAGTTCTCTGTTCTGCTTCGCCATCAGGGCCATCAGTCTGATTATGGCTGAGGCCTCAAGTGCTGCAGGAGGAGGAATCCATATACTGACTTGATGGCTAAGTGGAAGAGCCTCGGCGGCGAGTAGAATATCAAGGGAAGATCGTCAATATTGGCTATTGTATGGGTAAAGAAGTCCCGAAATTTCTGATCACCACAGCTGCCACCACCACTTTAACTCCTCTCTACTGACAAGCTCTACCAAAGATATAGTCCTCAGAACTATCGTTCTCTGATTCCGTCTGATGCTTTCGTCCCAGAAGAGTTGCCTGCATGTGCATTCTCTTCCGTAGGATGGGCAGTCTGTTTCTCTTCTTAACTTTACCTTTGTGATTCCGAGCGAACGAGTTACTTCTAGACTGTTCACGGATTATCTTTTTAGGTAAAGACCAAGATTTGGCAGAATCTACTCCTTCGCTCTCTTACTTTTTGAGTTCATTTTCTGGGATGTTTTTTGGGTCCAGCAGTTTCTGCCATCTGCAGCTCGAAGTTCACTATCAACTTTCTATGCTTTTTTAGGAGAGCCTTGTCTCAAGAACTGAGCGTTTGTCAAGTCTTCAACTCTGTAGCTCTTACGAATCTTTTAGTGGATTTATAGTTGCGGTGGCGGTGGCGGTGTTGCCTGGGAGCTTTGAAGGGTTCAGCAGACTACAGTATGGTCTCTTCTTGACTCGAGTCAATCAGTAGCTCTTCCTCGGTTTGCGTACTTTCGAGAGTCAGACTATCTCGAACAGGAAAGAATTCTACAAAGACAGTAACCGGTTCTGTTTTCCCTCTTTCATCGTTTACATTTGTCACTGGCTAATTAGTTTCCTACGCAACCAAGCCGTCAGCCTTGACTTCTGCCGACTCGATTGTTTTCTTCTAGTAAACTTTTCTCCATTGTTAACCTCTTTATCGATTCTGCTTTCTTGGTTTTCTTAGTTGTCGTTCTCCACAGCTGGATTGCTGTAGAGTCAAACTTAACTTAAGCCCCCTCACAAGCGTCATGCCAAAAACTGTGAGGGGGAATTTAAGCTTGTCAGGCTAGGGATTCTTTCTGTGTAGCTAATGAATAACTAGACTTAAAAAAAGGATTGCTTTCTCCAAGGCCAGTGTCTATTAAAGAAGTTGACTAGTCTTAACTCATTAAGTCATTGGGCCTCAAATTTAGTGCTAAGGTTAAAAGAAAACCTCAAGATCTTAGAAAATCCGCATACCAATAATGAATTTAATCTCCAGTTTAGTCGTTAGCAATACGTCAAAATTTAATACACGGAAATCCACTAAATAAAAAGTGGCTAAATAAGGCACTAAACAAAAAGTGACTTGTTGTTGTTGGTTTTACGTTCATTTACGGACACGAAATCAGATTACAAAAACAACAACTGTCTGAGTCTGGTATCATCGTAATGTTTACCTATGTTTAAAGCAAATTGTTTATGTTTTTGTTCTGTGAAGTAATTTGTAAAGAATAAAAGTGATTTATGTTTAATAATAATGGAATCTGAGAGTAAAAGAAAAAGATCCAGAAACTGGACACCAGAAATGATTAATTTACTCATCTCTCTTATAAAACCTGTTGACCATATTATCATCGATAGCAAAACGAACAGCCTGTCAATGATAAAAAAGAATTATGCTTGGACAAAAATAAAGGAAGCCTTCGATGCGAATGGAATGCACCAAGCAGTTGCGGGAGCAATGGAACCGCAGAAAACAAATAAATTGAATCTAAATTCAAATCTAAAAATATGTCTTCATCACTCGAACTCATTATTAAAAATTTAAATTATTTTTTCTTTTGCACGACACCAAAAAATTAAACAGGGGCCGAATTACGGCATCCGATATCGAATAATACGTTACTGAATTGTGAGTGTTTGTATGCTTTTGGCATTACCTCTCACGTTATCGAGTTCAGTATCGAGCTTCTAGTACAAACATTTTTCATTTTCTGCTCAGCTATCGAGCTTAATTTCATTCGACACACAAACAGCTCACTGATGGGAGGAACTTTATAAGACAAAATTAAAATTTTTTCCTTGAGTCATTTTACTGTGAAATTCTTAGCTAATAATTTATTAAGGTCAAGATCTTCTTCTCCGAGGCTCCACCAATTTCGTTTTCTGTTAACAGTCAAACTGTGTTTTTTCATTAAAAAAAAACATTAATATTTCTGCCTTCGCTATGTCGCTCAAGTTTTGTTTTTTTATTTGTCAAACCTTTCAAAATTCCTTCAAAATAATCGAGACTCGATAAAAACTACTACAATTTTTTATTCTCAAACGATACGTGACCTAACGAGTGCCATAATCCCAATGGGGTTACTCGTTCGTTCGATAACTGATGAGACTCATTCACTCGATCACGGAAGCGGTAATTCGGCCCCAGATTTTTTGGCTGAAAATTAGTAGATTTTGTAATAGATGAAAGAAAAATCTGGAGACTAGTTAGTAAAAAGGTTAAATTGTTTATTGGTAGCATTTTGTTAAAGCTCAGGATTTTGTTTTAACCTTCTGGTTAACTAGTAGTCGACATTAGCGTTTGGTTATTCTTATTAGTAATATTAAAACTTCTGTTATTATGGATAAAAAAAAACACGTATACGCCATAGTAAACAAAACGGTTATTCAGCCCTATAAACAAATTTTTTACGATTCACGTTAAATCTATTCCAGAACAGGTAATTTAACGAGACAATGCTTTTTTGCAATGAATTCGCTCCAACATTCTTAAATATAATTTAAGAAAAATGATGCATATAAATGATGCAAATAAAAACTCTTAATTTGAAATATCTATCCAACACACATTTTGTTCTCAAATGTGTGGCCGATTGATTTCTTCAATAATTTTCAATTTATTTAGTTCTGAGAATTTTACTGTTGTATTCTCTCTCTTACTATTTCTCTTACTATTATACAATGCAGTTTTTTAAAAAATGTTCCAAAATTAATCCCTGGTATGCTATTTTTACCACTCTTAGGCCCTCCGCACACGAAGCAACTGTTTTGCGACTAGAATCGCAAATCAGTTGCTCAAAAAACCGTCTTGTGAGTTTGTATATGTAGCGCTATAGGAGTCCGCACACTTGTCGACTGAAATGAACCGGCTTGCAATCGGTTTCCAACTGTGGTCTATTTAAACAACCTACAAATTGTAGATTACAAGCATTTTTTTAACAAGTTTGTGTTAAAAACGTTTTTTTCTTTTTCACAAAATCTTGGTATTACAAAATTGTATTTGTTGCTTACAAAGGGAAATTTCATTATTTCAGTTTCACCAAAAGTTAATTTTCTGTGTTGCGTACAAGTACAAATTTGTTAAAATTCATATTTTTTTGTAAGTTTGTGTTTCACCAAATCAAAAAATTTTACAAATTTGTTCAGTTACTGAAAAATTCTTGCAGTAGAAAGATCATGGTTAGATTGGTTTACAAATTGTTATTTTCGAAAGAAATTGCGTTTTAAACCGTAAAATTACTTTACGGAGCACCGATGGCAATATAAGTGAAGATTTTAAAAGTCGAAGAAAAATATATCAACTGCGAATTAATTATGAATATCAAATTCTTTTATTTTTAACGAAAAGTCTCGGTGAAAATGTACTCAGGCTGAGGAAAAAAATAGGCAAATTGGTTAACGCTGCGAGCCACCAACTGCTTTCTTACTGTTGTAAGCTTTGGCCTTGAAAACAATACTTACAAATTTTAAAAGTGGCTTGAGGTACAACTTTTAAAGACTGAATTTCATATAAGTTGA
Organism: Sphaerophoria taeniata; assembly: GCA_943590905.1. NCBI lineage: Eukaryota > Metazoa > Arthropoda > Insecta > Diptera > Syrphidae > Sphaerophoria > Sphaerophoria taeniata. Next base: position 189,203,866 of record OX016540.1, read on the forward strand.
GACAATTTTTTTTAAAAAACCAACAACCTTTAATATATCTTGTGAAATTAACCCAAAGTAATTATTTTTACTTACCAAAGAATTTCATATTAAGGACTATTCACATGAGAATGACCAACGAACGAGGAATGAATGAAAAAAGTGATTTTAGAAATACGTTTCAAGCCCTATTATCAGATATAAATAAATTTGGGTAAACATATTTATTCGTCGCGAAATTCTAGTTGCCACAGTCCACATTTCACATTATCCACACTCACCGCGAACAAAATGTTCGCGCGTTTTAAGATAACTTCAAAAATCATTCTTCTTTGGATTTAAGTTGCTTATTCGCGACGAATTAAAATTCTCTTGTGAAAAAAAATTCAAAATCGACGAATATTCGCTTGCATGTTGGTCGTTCTCATGTGAATAGTTTCTAAAATTTTGTCAAACTACAGATCTTAGGTATTTCCAATCCTTGCCTATAAGATTATATGTTTAAACATTTTTTGCCAATCCCTATGTTTTCGTTATATTTTGCGAATAAAACATTTTTATTATGTATAACGAATCACTTTGTTCTGTATAAGTATTAATTTTCCGTTTGTTGTTATCGTTAGAGTTTAACAAATTCGTGAAAAGTATAGTTGTCATTTACAAATTTGCAAATTAAACGGTGAAACTCTTTTTTATTGCATTTGTAAATAACAATTACAATTTCCCCTAACTTTTCTCTCTTTCCAACAAATTTGTGGAATCTAAATTTGTAGTTTGTGGAACAGAAAATCAATGTACAAATTTGTAAATGTTTGTTATTACAATTGTAATTTTGTGAAATAGGCCACAGTGCTCCATTGCACCAGTTTACAAATTACAACCACAATTTCGTACTTGTAATCCACAACAACAAATTTTGTATATGAATTAGCTTTGCTCCAACTACAAATAAGTGGAACTACATATTTGTGATGAGAGTTACAAATTGTAAAATAAATTTACAATATACAGTTGCACCATTTTTATGCTTGAAACTTGTAAGTTACAAATTTAAATTACATTTTTTTAACGTTGCTGCGTAAACAACTAAAGGAGAACGACCCAACAGCCAACGAATTAAGGAATATTCGTTGATTTTGACATTTCTTTCACATGACAATTTTTAATTCATCGCGAATGAGCAACCAAAACCAAAAATAATGATTATTGAGGCTTAATACGTGCGCAGTTTTTCTTCGTTGGGAGTGTGGATTGTATGGAACGCGAATAGAGTTTGGCTGTTAGTGAGCAGGTGAAAGACCTGTAGAATATTTTCACTAACTGAAATAAATTTATACTCATATTGTGCAATAGAAACAGATTTACAATTACAAACTTATTTTCGTACAACCGAAAATCATATTTTTTAACAATTTTATATATTGTGAATCACAATTACAATTTTTTATACTACAGAATTTAACAAAACACGAAACTTGATTTTTTTTTTATTTGTGATAAAAACGTTTGTATGTAGTTGTAATTTGTGATATAAAAACGTTTTTGTTCACTAAATTTTAAAGTGGTGCAATGCAAAAGGCCACAGGAGAAGAATGTTTTAATTCAAAGGTTTTGCAAATATTAAACAAAAAAAATAGCTCCAAATATAGAAAAACTATGATTTCAATTACATATATGGATATTGGATAAGGTTATGTTACATATGAATAAACGTTGAGGAAAGCAAGAAAAAACCATGCGTGTTAAAGACCACTGAAATATCCATTACCATGTCAAACCAATAAATTCGATTAATGCCTGGCTTTAATGTTTCTTGTTTTACAACACATTAATTCCACCCTCTTCCCGAATATACTCACAAAATAAACAAGTACAAGTCATTTAAGTACTTTATGTGTTCCATTTGTCTAGAGCCCGCCAAACTACCCCAAAACAATAAAATAACGATGGCCATTACTACATTTATGCGCTTGTTGGATTGTGTGAATTGTTGCACTCATCACGACCATGTTGCACAATAAGGGAACAGCCGCAGCCGCAAACAATTTTCACGTTGTGGTCATTTTAACTCGTTATGTTATGTGCGTCCGTAGGTCGGCTCTGTCTGCATGCTATTTGCATGATGGGAACAAAAATGGTAACCACTTGGAACTTAATAGAGCAAGCAAATAGTTGCGTTTCTGTCAAACTCTTTATTCCTATTTCGTCCATTGAGTTCCAGAACCAGAAGAAAACGTTGACTACCGACTGAAATATAAATTAACGCTGTTATGCACTGTGCTACGACTACCAGCCATTATTTTGTTTGCTTTTGTTGTTGTTGTTGTTGTTGTTGTTGTTTGTTTGTTCTTTCATATTAATAACTTGTCCTTCGAGGAAAGAGTGCTAATTTTTCTTTAATTTAATATTGTAGGGTATGTCATGGTAGATTGGCATTTTCAAACACAGAGAACCTACATCAACAGTTCTGGTTACAGATGTTTATAAATCAGAAATGGTTCAAACAAGTTTGATACAATACAGACCGGAAATAGAGCAGATTAACATTTTCGATTAGTGGACATTGGGTCGTATGTTCACTTTGAAATTGAAATATTCTTAATTGCTTCACGCGTGTTCTTACGTCACTGAATGTTCTACCAAACTAGAGACGGAGCACATAAATTTGTTTCTATCCCACTTCTGATAAGTGTTATAGGGTATTGCACTTTTGGATTTGTCATTGACTGGTATTTACATAGATGCTTTTCTCAGTCTGTTGAAGGCACAACTAAAACAAATCAACTATGCGTAAAGATGATGTGCGTCAGGTTTCAGTATGTAGCTCACGCATCATGAGACCGAAGACGTCTTAAAACTCTTAAAAAATAACGAAGACTTGAGAAAGGCTTGAGGGAGGTGATAAATTTCATGCATGAACACTTACATTTTTTTGCAACGTTCTTGTATGCCGTGCATAATGTTTGAGAAGAGGAAAACCGAAGCAAAATTAAATACATAAGTGCTAGGTTGGCGCCTTTTCAAATAAAGGTAGGACAGAAGGATATTTTATTAGCCTAAGCCTAAGGCATAATGAATATGTATGTACGTTTTCTGTTTATTGATTTTTTAGTTAATGGAAACAATTCGATGTAATTGTCATGCAGGTGACAATCTGGAGCTCTTTTTATCATATTTTGGTTTAACACGGACAAGGCAGAGTTTTCACAATAACATTAGACTTGAAGCAACCATTGATAATAGTGGTTTGATGACGATGAACTCTGAATGAGAAAAGTAATAGGAAATATATTTGCTTAGCTATCTACAGAAGTTTTTTTTACACTATCAGAATTGGTCGAAGAGAGTTTATAGCAAGCACAGTCTAACAACCAATGGTTTGCCAACATTATAGACTATGTTATATCCCCGGCTCATCACTTAATACAGTGTTAGTTCATACTTCATAGTAACCGCCACCCCGATATGGTTGAAAGATATGGAGTAAAGTAGTTCTGGTGCATACAGATGCACCAGTTATAACTCGATGGAAGAATACCATGTCGTTATTGTTTCGTCTTTTAGACAATGTTTGCATTTGGAGAGTTTGAGTTAATAAACGGTTATCATAAGAGGGGACATTCAAAGGATCACTCCATAGAATACCTTTTAGGGCAAAACGATGAAAATTTCGTTGAACAGATTCTAGCCTCTCAATATGAATATCGTAATGAGGTGATCAAACCTGAGAAGCGTATTCTAAGTGAAGACGAACATAGCAATTATATAGAGCGTGGGTGATATTTGACTCGCCGAACTCGTTTGACCACCGTTGAATTGGCTTTATTCACGATGTTGTTAATGTGCACAGAAAAATCTAACTTAGGAGTAAGAAAAACTCCAAGATTTCTTACGGAAGTTACACGGGTTAGAATGTGCTGTGAGATAGCGTAGTCATATGAAGACGATACACGCTTCCTTGAAAATGCAGACTATTAATGCCATCTTGTAGCAGAATATGATCATTACTAGAAGAGATGTTTTAGTAAATCATCATATCATCTGCGATGATGACAATTTTGCTATTACGAACACATAACGGAGCATCGTTTATAGCTACGTGGCTACCCAAAGGAACTCCCAAATTGGCAAAATATGACTTAGAGATAAAATGCCTGAATTTCACTTGATAAGACCTATTATCGAGATATGAGGATATCCAAGTGATGAAAAATGAAGGGAAGCCATGGAGGTGAGATTTCCTGAGTTGAGATTTCCTGACCAAAGTACTAACACATTGATTTATAAAAACAAGAAAATTTGTGACAGTAGAACGTTTCTTCATGAAACCATGCTGTTGGTGACAGATGATGTTCCTGCAATGAATTGCCAAACTGTCACGTATAACTTGTTCAAACAACGGGGGTTTTTTTCAAGGTAAAGATAAAAGTTCTTTACCTTGAAAAAAAACCCCGTTGTTTGTTGGTATTACTTTTCAAGACGGCGAACGATTTAACAGCTGTCAAGTGATTTATGCCCAGGTTTGGCAATTCATCATAAATAGACTCATGCCTGAACAACACTTGCAAATTGTGCAATTTTGCATAGAACGTTTTCGCACCACGTTTACTCTTACTGATAACTCGCATCCCCAGAGACGCCACCGTACGGTGCGTAAAGCAGAAGCTATTGCTACTGTAGAGCGTAGCATTGAGGAAGACTCGAATGAGTCCATCCGCCATCGAGCACAGGAATTGGATCTGTGTCCATCCACTTTATGGAAGATTTTGCGGAAGGATCTTGGTTTGCGTGCTTACAAAATCCAACTCGTGCAAGAATTGAAGCCAAACAATCATCAAGCTAGGTGTAGATTCGTCGAATGGGCCCAAAACGAGATGGCCGTTGTTCCCGATTTTCATAAGCGAATTTTGTTTAGCGATGAAGCGCACTTCTTATTGAATGGCTACGTCAACAAACAAAACTGCCGCATTTAGAGTGAAGCTAATCCTCAATTGTATGTCGAAACACCGTTACATCCAGAAAAACTGACTGTTTGGTGCGCTTTATGGGCTGGTGGAATAATTGGTCCGTACTTCTGCAAAAACGATGATGGCCACAACGTTACAGTCAATGGTGATCGGTATAGAGCCATGATTACTAACTTTTTCATTCCTGAATTGAACAATCATGATGTCCAGGAGCTGTGGTTCCAACAAGACGGCGCAACATGTCACATAGCTCGTGCCACAATCGACCTGTGAATTGGCCTCCAAGATCTTGTGATTTAACATGACGGTCTTTTCGAAAAACTGAGACCTCTTTACCAAAGAGCTCTGTGTCCAATATTGTGGCGTGCAACCAAGTTCAAACTATACTTAGGCTAGTAAACAAATGCTCAATGGTTGGAGTGTTTTTTTTTTTAGAATCTCAAGATGAAAAAAATAAAAAAAAGATCAAAAATATAAGATGAACTTCATGGAGCTCAAATTCGTAGGATTTGTTGGAAATAACAACATTAAATTTGCGCTTGTCGTAACCCGCAGTAGATTGACGAACGACCGTCACAGTCGAGAGAGCGCTGGCTGCCAAGCGAATGTGCTCTAGAATAGTCATATTTATTCCTAATAATTGGTGATGGGTCAACTCGGTTCGCTAACTCGAGTTAGCCCTAACTCTAGTCAACTCGGTTTGTTTTTTTTTTCAACTCGGTTTGCCAACTCGAGTTGAACGGTCCAACTCGGTTTACCTATTCGGTTCGCCAAATCGGTTTGCCAACTCGGTTTGCCAACTAGGTTTGCAACTCAGTTTGCCAACTCGGTTTGCCAACTCGGTTCGCCAACTCGGTTTGTAACTCGGTTTGCCTACTCGGTTCGCCAGCTTGGTTTGCCATCTCGGTTCGCCAACTCAGCAATCGATAAAAAAACGAGTTTTCCATTTTTATGAGTTTTCTAGACCGATTTTCGGGGCGATCCGGTAACTTTTAGAACGAAATATCCCTCTAGCGACCTAGTTGGATTTTTCGCAAACCGAGTTGCAACTCGGTTTGACCAACTCGAGTTGAACGAGTCAACTCGGTTTGCCAACTCGGTTCACCAACTCTGTTTTCCAAATCGGTTTGCCAACTCGGTTTGCCAACTCGGTTTGCCAACTAGGTTTGCAACTCAGTTTGCCACCTCGGTTTGCCAACTCAGTTCGCCAACTCGGTTTGTAACTCGGTTTGCCAACTCGGTTCGCCAGCTCGGTTTGCCATCTCGGTTCGCCAACTCGGCAATCGATAAAAATAAAACGAGTTAACTTGTTTCTAATTTTGTAAGGGTTTTTTTAATTTTTCCATTTTTATGAGTTTTCTAGACCGATTTTCGGGGCGATCCGGTAATTTTTAGAACGAAATATCCCTCTACTGACCTAAATTCGTACCTTATCTCTCTATAGAGCCAATAACATTCAAATTTCATCAGCGGATGGCAGAGATTTTGACGGATTGAAAACCTAATTTTTTCCGCTTTTTAAGTGTTTTCTAGATTGATTTTCAGGGCAATCCGAGCTGGAAAACCGAGTTGGCAAGCCGAGTTGGTGAATGGCGAACCGAGTCAGCAAACCGAGTTAGCGAACCGAGTTGGCAAACCGAGTTTGCGAACCGAGCTGGCAAACCGAGTTGGCCAACCGAGTTGGCGAACCGAGTTGGAAAACCGAGTTGGTGAACCGAGTTGACTCATTCAACTCGAGTTGGTCAAAAAATCCAACTCGAGTTAACTCGGTTTGCAAAATTTACGGTTCGGCACATCACTACTAATAATATACCTATGCTTTCGTGCGACATAACAAAAAACTTTATTATAGGCACTTATCTTGTTTCTTTTGTTAGAAGATCAAATAAGTTTAGCTCACTTAACGCAACGCACATAAACTGCGATATATTTTTTTAATAACTCAAACAGATAGAGTAATAAATGAGCATAAAAAAATGAATTATATTTAGCGAAAAAATGACGACTTTCAGTTTAATACACTTCCATAAGCATACATAGTTCTGGGCCCGAGTTGAGTCACCAGAGTGAAGAAGTCATGTGCGGAGTTAAATGAATTTTGAATACAAACTACCGTCGATTGTTCTATAGATTACACATTTTTGCAATGAAACGTATAAAGCAATGTCGGCCTCCAAAAACTCTAAATTTTACTACGGTTATGGAGTTGTTCAATTTTGTTTGACAGAAACCTTACCTTTATTTTTGTTTATTTACGAGAGGTACTTGAATGTAAACCTTCTTCCATAACTAATTATAGATGCTTACCTACATAGGTACTTATCGTACGTCTCTGGTTCAGGGGTTTTTGAGAGCAAAAATAAGTACGATCATTAAAAGCAAGAATATTATAGTACGATTATGGACGCACCTGTAGATTCAATGTGAAGGACAGTCTAGAATATAAAGAAAATATTTTTTGTTTTCTAACTCGAGAAAGAGTTTATTGTGTTATTGTCCACCATAATTTAAGAACCTTTCCGGAAATCATATAACTATTTGGTTTAGGCAAACATTATAATAAATCTACTAAGAGACCAATTTATTATTCTTTAATTATATTAACTTCCCAGATAATGGAGTCAATGAAGACAAAAAATATGTATATCTAGCTAGCAGAACCATTTCATAAGCCGGCATCAGAAAGTATTCAGTATTTTGTTGCTAATTCGTGCCGCAAGATTTGATTTTGTTGCTCCACTAGTTCTTGGAAAAATCGATGTTCTACTAGCGTAATATTGCTCAAATAGTTTTCGGAAAAAAGCGCGGTTACGTTTCTTCTTATCTCATCTGAAAAATAATAAGTATACGCCCGAGTGAACTTTCCCATAAAACGTTAATTTCAATATCTGGAAACGTATTTTCAAAGATTATCTACTGGGTCAGCTTGTAGAATAGTATCATATAACAATTGTTTACTTCTTGTAAAACTCAAACACATATTTCATTGGGGTTCGTTTATTTTATTTATTTATTTATTTATTAATTCATTATTCAAAATATACAATTATAAAATCTTATATCTATACATTATGAATAAGTAGTGATATATATAATCAAAAAAAAAAAAATTTTAATTAGCTAGAATATCACTTCAAAAATAATCAAAAACAATCCATTATACATATTTTTTTTGTTTTGTACACTGAGATTTTGTAGTGGGGTGAACAGTTATTTTTATTTCAATTATGCTTATATTCATTTTATTATCTTTAAATTGAAAATTCAATAATCTAACGCTTTATGATGTATACGCCAGTAAATTTTTAATTTCATTATGATTGTAATTCAGAAGCCAAAGTTTAACTTGCTTTAAGAAAGAAGATGTATTATTCATCAGGAGCCTTAAATTCGAAGGCAGAGTATTGAACAGTTTGTGAGCGACGATAGTGAAAGAGTTCCTAAAATGATGAGTCCGAAATGAAGGTATATTGACGATAGAAGCCGAAGTGCTTCGTAACCGTCGTCGTGAGTCTGTTATAGGACTTTGCAAATATCCACTTTTTATAAAAAAGACCTTTAATACTTTAAAGTAAAACAAATGCTTTACCGGGAGAATATTCATGTTTCTAAATAGCGTCATAGAGGGACTAAAACGATTTGCATTACCTATGAAACGAACTGCTTTTTTTTGCAATACTAGCAAATTTTGGATGTAAGACGAAAAGGTACCTCCCCAACAAGAAATTCCATATTGTAGTCTTGAATGAAATAAAGCAAAATAGACTGATCTTAACGTGCTAATGCTTAAGTATTTTTTTAAAAGGAATAAGTGCCGAAGAGAAACTCGAAAATACTGCTTAAAGTACGAAATATGCTCTAGCCAATTCAAATTGTGATCAATGAAAACTCCTAAATATTTAAATTTGCTTACAATTTCGATTGCAAAATAACCTGGTCCACACCGTAAGTCATTATTGAATGAACTATCGTTAAATCCCTGACAGCTACAGTCCAAAGTAAATTTTTTGCAATTACCTGAGTGATAGTAAAAGTCTATGTCAGGAGGCTCTCTGTTTTGAATGCTAAAAAACATTAATTTAGTTTTATTACTGATCACTAACTTATGTGTGAGCAACCAAACACTCAATATACACACGTCGTGATTTATATCAGCAAGTAGATTAAGAGCGCTCGATGAATCATAAGCAATCCCAAGGTCATCCGCAAAGGCTGTTGGTTTTCCTCTGAACTGCTGGGAGAACAAAGAATTAATGAAAATTAGAAAGAAAATTGGTCCAAGTACTGAGCCTTGAGGCACTCCTTTATTGATAGACACAGAATCACTAAGGCGAGTGTTGATTCTCACTATTTGAGTTCTATTTTTGAGGTAGGAAGAAAGCCAACATAATATAAAGCCTCGAAAACCAGCAAGGTATAGTTTTTCTATGAGGATGTCATGATCCACCATGTCAAATGCTTTGGTTATATCAACGAAGAGTCCAGCACAGTATTTTTTTTCGTCTAATCCCTTGAAAATAATCGAACTAAAGGATAACAGAGCATCTTCAGTAGAAAGACCGTCCCTAAAACCAAACTGAGCGGCGTTGAAAAAATTTATCTTTTTAAGAAAGTTTATCATTCTGTGTTTTATAGCTTTTTCAAAAATTTTGGATATAGATGAAAGTAGTGAAATAGGCCTGTAGTTGTTCTTATCCTTTTTGTTTCCTTTCTTGAAAAGAGGTTTAACATAAGCACATTTTAATTGATTTGGAAAAATTCCTTCATAAATGCTCAAATTAAAAAGATGAACCAGTATATCAACGAGATTAAATGCAATTTTTTTCAAAATAAAATTAGAAATTTCATCGTAGCTACTAGAGTTGGAATTATCTAAACTGTTAATGATTTTCAAAATTTCTGAACCCGAGATTGGTTCGAAAAAAAAGCTCCCAGGTAAATTAGTGCAATCAGTTAAGACAGAGCTGGAGCAATGTGGGCAAAAGTAGTTATTTGTAATTGTCGAGGGATTATCACCAACGGAAACAAAGAATTTATTAAAAATATTAGCTATTAGAGATGGATCAGCAATATCCTGGCCATCAATACAGAAGGTAAGGCAATTTTCCTTATCTTTAGATTTTCGATTGGTGATAGAATTTATTACCTGCCACTCTTTTCTAAGATTATGCTGAGCACTTCGAAATTTATTATGAAAATAGCTTTCGCGACTAGTTTTAATTTGAAATTTTACTTTTTTGCATAATGCTCTAAATCGATTTTTTAAACTTTGATTCAACGGATGCTTTCGACACTTTTTAGATAATTTGTTTTTTAATTTAATAAGTTTGAGCACATGAGAAGAGATCCAAGGTTTTAATTTAATATCAGATTTTCTTTGTAAATGTGAGCTGGTGCAAGCTTGCAAATAGCCCTGCAAAGTATTCGAAAATAAATTGTAAGCCTCATTTATATTACCCAGAGTCAGGGGCGAACGTAGAAAAAAATTTCGGAGGGGGTTTTAAAAAATATATAGTATAGGGTGATGGCACTGGTAGTCAGCTCTTTAACTTAATTTTTGTGTTTGCGTGGTCTTTAAAAATCCGTCATTTAATTGTTGGACGTGAAACTTAGTTTTTCCGATTTGTTGATATTTGCAAATTAGGAAAAAATACTGCTTTTTGCTACCTAAAACAAATTTATTCACTATAATTCAAATAGAAGTCGGATTCTTTTATAGTCGGCCCCTTAAATTTCAGTAGTCGGCCACGGGAGTTGTCAGTAGTCAGCTCCCTTTAGTCAATTAATTATTATTTGTTATTTATAAGCCGTTGTTAAATATTAAATGTATTAACAAACCTTTTTTTAAAAAACTGTTTATTTCTAAATAAATAAAAGACAACATACAACAAATAATTAATAAAAAAATCTTGTATTTCAGTCAAATATGTATTTTATTCAAAATAATCCAAGACCATTTCCAACACTTTAAAAAAGTACGTCCTCGTAACTTTGTTTGAAATTTGTGAATTTCTTTTTTGTGATCGATTTTCCAGTCCTTTATATGCGCCCACGGGCTGTGTTATATGTGTTCCATTGAGTAAAAGAACGTACAAGATGATTCCGTCAATACGCAGAAGTCGCTTGATTCCATTGAATTAGGAAAGGAAAGGCCATCGACTTAAAGCAGTCCTGAGCTTTTTATATTACTTTCCATAATCCGTTCGTTGAAACTATATTGACCACATATTAGAAAAACGTCTCGGATTGTATCCAACTACTAAGAGGTAATACCATTTATCCGGCTCACTTTTTGCAACAGCTTGAGGAGGGAGCACATAGGGAAACACAAGCATAGGTGTCATCACTGAAGAGAAAAAGTATAGTGATCGCCTCATATTCGTTTCCATGTTGTACCTACAGTATAAAGATTTTTCCAACCTCTTGGCGACTCCTAGTTTTAGAGATAGGCTGAATGAAGTTTCATCTCCATTAAGAATCTAAGGGTCTACTAAAATACCGGCTGCGTCAATCTCTTCTAAATACTCATACGTCCCGATCGCTCGTCCTCTGCTGTTCTGAGTCCCTCAGTTCATAATGTAATGTGACATTTTGAGAAGGCCTAGTAATACGTTTTCCCTTGTAGCAGTCATACGTTTGTCCTCACGATGGACGTTTGTCACCAAGAGGTCTGTGGGCTTCTGAGGAAAGCCACACTTGGCAAGGTATATGAGCCACTTAACAAGCTTGTGTTCTTCGGATAAACTAAAGACAGTTTCCGGTACCATTTTGTTTGCTTCTCTGCAATTCTACCATGGATACGATCTTGTAGCCTACCTCGAGGGACTCCGTATGCTTCTCTGATCGGCCAACTGTGGTGTTATTTGTACTTATACGTTTGAGGAACTTTTGGAATTCGCGTTTTGCTTTTTGTTCGGAACTAATCATTTTCAGAGTTCTGGAAGTTAAGATATTGCGACTATTTCCCTACATATGAACAACGAAACCTACGAAAATGAGAAAATCGAAAATGTTTGGCAACAGCGAACCATCTACATACCTATTATGACAAATTTAAGGCGAGCACGAGCATGTTCGTCGTTTAGGGCTTCATTTAAGTATGTGTGATTTGGTGTGGCTATGATGAACGTTTTTTTTTTCGTAGGTTTTGTTCGCAACCCCCGTTAGATTCGAAACGACCGATGCAATGTATTTGCAAGCAGATAAGTGAATTTTTGTATATATTCGTGATTCGTCGCAACTCCCGTTATTTGGGACCCACCAATCGTAATAGAATCATTAAAAATGTTCGTTTAACATAGTTTGTGAATTTGAGTTGGAAATTTATTTTTACCATTTCTGTATTTTTTTTTCTTTTGAACAATAATGGATATTTGTTAACTGCACATATTCTCATATTTCGGAGGGGGTTTTAACCCCCAAAACCCCTACCTGCGTTCGCCCCTGCCCAGAGTGTACACCTCAAACCAATCTTCAAATAAAAGTTTGTTGTTTAGTTTTTCAAAATTAATTTTCTTAACGGAGGTTTCAGTTACAATACGTTTCGGAATAAAATCTTTATGTACACAATTAGTCTAGGTACAATTTCTTTTTTCTTTGAGGTCATCGAACTCCATCCATAAGTGATTTGCTCTTCTGTAAACCAAAGCAGTATAATGCCCACTTATGGCAGCATGATTCTCGTTTTAATTAAATTCTTGGCCACCGTAAAAGCCGGCTATTCCCTGCACCAACATTGTTTTTACCGCTTTTTGGGATTTAGTATGTGTTTTTGTATATTTTCCAATGCAATTGGAATACTTTTCTCTTCAGCATTAAACATTATTAGATTAGAGATCAGTATTCCTTCTGTTGGAGATTGCCGGGAAGAAGAGAGACCCCTGGAAGACAATGCGGTACACTTCTATACAGACGGTTCAAAAACCGATTACGGCGTTGAAAGTGGTATCTCTTCAAAACAACTGAATCTCAGTCTATCATTTAGACTTCCCAATCAATGAAGTGTGTTCCAGGCAGAAGTAATGGCGGTTAAAGAGCCACTATCCTGGCTCAAAGAAAACGTTATATCTTGCAAGGATATACGAATCTTCTCAGACAGCCAAGCCGCTCTCAAATCTCTCGCGTCTGTCTTCACAAACTCTCAAATGGTCCACGACTGTCGATCATCTATAAATGAGATGACAGAACAGTTTAATATTCACCTCATTTGGGAGCTTGGCCACAGAGACATCCCGGGAAACTGCAAAGCCGATGAGCTCGCCAAAAACGGAACACTTCTGCCTACTGTTAGACAAAGACTTAACATAGGAACACCACTTGCTGCATGCTCTAGAATCAACAAATGCTAGATGGTCACAGGGTACCACCTGCCTGGCAACCAAACAAATATGGCCAAGCATAGACCTGAAACGGTCAAAAGGCAAATATAAGCTCTACAATTGGAGTCATAACAGGACACTGCCTCATAGGCAGACATGCTTTGAGGCTAGGGGTCTACACAAATGACTTCTGTAGAAGCTGCATGGACGAGGAGGAAGAAGAAACAGTCCAACACTTTCTATGTACATGTCCGGCACTCTCCAATAGAAGGAATAACTATCTCGGTAATCCCTTCTTCGATAATACCAGTGAACTGGGAACGATCGACACAAAATGTCTCTCTAACTTCATTAAAAGCACAAAATGGTTTGTTTATGTTCATTACTCTCCCATGAGTAACTTTTTTTGTGGTATCACAATGGACCCTTGAGGTCTAAGTGAGTCAATAACATCTAGACAGCCATTCTAACCTAACCTAACCTAGGCCGTATTTGAGAGCATCTATAAAGAAGAACTGTATAAAGCAATGTCCAGTTTTTGCATGCCTACCAAGCTCATTCGTCTGAGCAGGATCACAAAGGATGGCACACGCTGCTCTTTCAGAGTCGGTGACGACGTCACCAACACCTTCGATGTCAAAAAAGGCTTAAAGCAGAAACACAATGGCGCTTTAGGCAGACGCGTCGTTGCGTTACGATGCACCCGCTTCACGTGTGCTTTGAATGACAGTTCTCCCTCCATCATCATCAAACAGATTTGCCACTTTACTCCTTTCGAAGTAGTCTACTTCGATTTTTGAAAAACTTTGAATATCTATTCCAACTTCGCACCATCAAGAATGTTTTGAAATCTACTTCACTCGATTTTACTTGATATTTCCAAAATCTGCTTCGATTAACTCATTGAGTAATTTTATGCCTACAGTTCTCTTATTTTCATCAGGAAAATATATAATCGATAAGTTTCTATCCTTATACACGAACAATAAGCGGACACACTTTACAAACACGAAATGTCAACCCATACATATACGCAAAGTATGAGTTACGTGATTGTATTAAAGTGTTTAATATTTTACGCCGTGCGCAACTTGGGTTGGAATGTTGGTTAAATTTAAGCACTAGTGTCATATTTTAGCTTGCTAGTTAAATTTTAACACATCATATCCGCCATGTAGTGTCAAAATTAAATCGAAAGTCAAGTTTGTATACACATTTTAATACAATTCACACACGGCTCTAATTGTAGATCTGTCTATGTATTCATGGTCAATATAAAATACACTATTTTAAAATCTTTTTCGCTTTTTCTCAATCTACTTCGCTTTATTCCCAAATTTACTTCGCTTCCATTTTTTTTTTTAAAGTGGTAACGCTGCTCCAAACAACAAATGAACAAACAGCTGTTGAGCTGTCAGACAAAGCAAAAGTTCAACCAAGTTGAACTTTTTTTTGACAGATGGTGGCGTCTTTACGTTTTCTTACGTTTGTCAAAAAAAGCGTACGTAGGAAAAGCGTCATTGTGTGAGGTTACACAGATTTCCTATAGCTGAACTTTTCGCAGTTGTCAAAATCGACGGGAAAGCGCCATTGTGTTTCTGCTTTTAAGACAAGTTGATGCACTGTCATGAGACTTCTTTAACATCATACTGGAAGTAATTATAAGAATAATAATAATAGAAGCCCTATCTTCCGAAAGTCTGTACAACTATTCGCGCTTGCCGACGAGTGGCATGTCAACTGTACATTTGTGAGTATACGGACAGAACCTAAAAAAAGGATTTAGCTTTAAGAAAGGACACCCAACACCGACGTCTTGGACGAAAAGTCACGATAGTCACATATTTTCGAGGTAGTTAAGGGCTTTGACTACCTTGGCTCTACTATCAACATGGACAAAAGTAGAATAACTCTTATACTATAGTCGCTGTTTATTTGGCCTAAGAAAGCAATTGAGTAGGTAAGCCCTCTCCCGAACAACTCAGGTGACAGAAGCATGGACCCTGTCAAAAAAGGATGACAGCGCCTTAGGCCGGTTCGAGAGAAAAGTTCTACGGAAGATCTATGGTCTTTTCGGCAATGACGGTAAATGGAGGAGAATATTTAACTACGAACTGTACGCGTTGAACAGCGACACTGACATAGCGAAAAGAGTGGACGTCCAACGACTCAGGTGGCTTGGTCACGTGGAGAGGATCAGAGGCAAATGGAGTTTCGACTTGTCTGGTGTGCAAGAGCGGATTTAGGATATACCAACATTTTTGCTATTGGGGCGCTTGGAGATTCTCTAAGCAAAGGGCTTCAAACCAAATTGTGGCTTAATCAAGCGGGGACTATATCCTTACCTAATTTTGCCTAACCGGCCGTGGACTCTATGTCTATCCCGCTTCGGTAAATAAAAATAATAGTAATACCTACTTGTTGTAAGTTTTAGTATTGAATAAAGTTTCTTTGGACGACCCTGGACACGACCGACGACCACGCCAGAGCCAGCTCTTAAAGTATTTGATTCACAATCGGAAGGAAATTTAAAAAAAACTTGGACTGCCCAAATTTAATGCTAGCTACGGATAGTACTAGCTGGAGAGCCATGTTATATGAAGTATAAATCCAGTATACAGAACGCATTATGTTTGCTTCCTTATAAGTAAGTTTTCTAAGGGCTGAGTGCACAATGGAAGCTGAGGAGGGAAACTTAAGATGATTATGATGTACTGAACACTCGTTTTAATTTTATCGTATTTTTATACATCGAACAACACCGAATACGCTTCCAGCTTTAACTTACCATATTATTCAAAATCAACAAATGGTCCTTTAAAAAAATAAATAAAATGCATCTTATTGCAAAATTTTTAAGTATAAATGTATTTATCAGTCAGTGTGTGGTTGCTTACATAAAGTAGATATATTCATATGGACGTACAATAATACAATTAACAAATACAAACAAATCCTTAACTTACATACAAAAAACGTTTACATGCATCATTTCGTTGCAATTTATTTTTATTTATAATTTAAAAAAATGCAGAAATCCATGTTGCATAAAATCTCCAACCAAACAGCCTATTTTCTAAATAAAAAAGAGACTTGTATAAAATAAATTATTCTGCTACTTCGCTAAAGTCTAATTTTTATTTCTTTAATCATCTACTCGTTCAAAAGCGCTTCCTACCACTTTTTGTAAATTATGACAATGAAGCTGAAGACTCCAATGGATGCCGGATGACGATGCGACGTAACGCGACTCTATAGCTTGTATAAAAGTACAAAAAAAGAGGAAAAAACGAACAATAATTTCATTCAAGATTTGTGAGTGTTTTCATCTTTGTGGCTTTTAGTTTTGTTGAGTAGGCAAGTATCTAGATAATAAAATTGGTTTGGTAGTAACGACGAGACGACGGATGATGATGTCGACGAGTCGATGATGTCGTATTTTTTCATTATCTCTAATTTTAGTTGTCTGACCTTCAAGGAGTTATATTCCTGAAGTATGTCGCCTTTTTATGGTTCTTCTTGATAACGTAGAATCCCTTTGGTTTGCCATTGCCGGCAAAGTACTTGTTGAAACTGTTTTTATTGACAGAATTCGCTGGTGCATAGTACGATGGGGATTTTCTTTTGAGGGATTTCTTTTCAGGCATATTTGATTTGCCGAATGACTTTTCGATTGTCTCATTCTCCCAGGGCTTCGACCAGGTTGGAGTGTTTTTGATGTCAATCAAGTCATCCTTGGAACGGTGCGTTGGAAATCGAGATTCGTTGGCGAGTAGTTTCTTTAGGACAGGCAGATTCCAATGGTATATGTGGCTGGGTTTGCCATTCGAAGCAAAGTTGAAGGAAACCTTGAAAAAATAAAATGCAAACGTGTTTTATTTATTTGGCAATAATTATTTTTACTACTTGTCATAAAAAAAGAACATGATTGATGCAATAACTTTTTCCACACAGCGATTTGAGACTTACTGCCATAGTAAAAGTTAAAGTCGACAAAAAAATATTTCCATTGATGTATCATGTCGTAATTGGTTCTTAGGCCAAAGTGCCGGTTCTCTTTTGAATTTAATTTGAACCAATTTTACAAAAATATCAACAACCTCTGTCTACCAAGTCATACTCTCACCTTCACGTGGTGACTACCGGATGTCTAGTACCTCAGCTGGAGGTAGGGTGAAAACCTCTATGGAAGACTTTAGTGACAGCTAACGAGAGAGGGCGGGGAGAGTGTTTTCCACTGAGGCACTACTTTTTCCAGGCGACTGCGGAAGAATTCCCAGGATGAAATCAACGGTGGCGTCTAGAGTTCCAGTAAGGTTGAACTACTCAGTGAACACCTTATACAGACTACTTCGATACATTTGGAGCTCAGGCCGGTTCATCCGGCTCTTTGCTCTTAGAGTTAAAATGAGGACCTGGCCTTCCAGGTTGGGGGTCTTGCTTTGGGGTGATTTCCCAATTATATTTAGAAAAGCTAGTTGCGAAGCAACAACAAGGCTCGTATATGGACGGATTAACTGATGACAAACCATGCAAACGAAATAAGGACAACGAGATTCGGATCTGCACGTGGAATGTAAGGTCCCTTAACAGACCACGTGCAGCTAAACAATAAGCGTTATAAATTGGATATAACCGCCATCCAGGAAATGTGATAGGATGGCCCGGGCAAAAGGAGGATGAAAAACTGCGATATCTACTACGGCGAATGTTACAGGAAACAACAACAACGTCTGTTTGGATGTGGCTTTGTCGTGGGAGGCAGGCTAAGGCAGCATGTCCTAAGCTTCAGAGCTGTCAACGAGCGCCTCGCGATAATTCGCATAAAGGTTAAGTTCAGCAACATAAGCCTAATATGCGCTCACGCCCCCAGAGAAGAGAAAGATAACGACACCAAAGACAAGTTATACGAGCTCCTCGACAAGACATATGTATAAGCAATGCCTTAGCTTGGACGTTAAGATCGTCTTAGGATATTTTAACGCCAAACTAGGAAGAGAGGACATCTTTGGTGGAACAGTCGGAAAACACAGCCTGCACGAAAAAACCTCTGATTACGGATTCAGGCTTATTGATTTTGCAGTGAGGCGAATCATAGTTGCAGCAAGTACGCGTTTCTCACAATATCTCAACATCCACAAGGGGACCTGGAGGTCTCCAGACCAATCAACTGTCAACCAGATTGATCATATTGCGATCGATGCAAGACATTCTTCAAGCATTATTGATGTCCGAACCTTCCGGGAGGCCAACATTGACTAGGACCACTACCTCGTTGTAGCCAAGGTAGTGCAGCGGAAATCTCGACCAAAGCCAAAAACAGGAAGTGCTAGAAGAAAGTATAACGTCGGACGGCTACAATCGCAAGAGATCACCAGATCCTTTTCCGATCGAGTGACAACTAACCTCATGAGAAGTCTGCTACAGCAAGAGCCAGCATCGAGTATTGAGGACCAGTGGCAGAATTGCCAGGAATCCGTTACGGATGCTGCCTCTGATGTGCTGCGGCCACTACAGCGAAACCCCTGGTTTGAAGAAGAATGCAGGCAGGTACATACAGCCAATCAGGAAGCATATAAAGCAGCGCTGCACAGGAGGACAAGATCAGCTCAGGAGCTCTACGAGCAGAAGAGGAGAGAAGAACAGAAGCTTTTCAGAAAGAAAAAGAGAGAGCATAAAAAGTGATCGATCGAGGATATTGAGAGACTAAAAAACAGGAATGACAATCGGAAGTTTTACCAAGAGGTAAAGCGAATGACTCAAGGTTACCGAGCACAAATTGAAGCCTGTCAAGACCAACAGGGAAACATAGTAGTAAAGTCACAGTCACAGGGATCACTTCTGCAGACTTTACAATGGCGATGACGAATCAAATTCCGTTATCAGGCAGAATGAACCATTCAATGAAGACGATGCAAGCCAAGATTTCCGTCTACCCGACCTTGAAGAAATGAAGATAGCAATATCTAAGCTTAAACTAACAACTAACTAACAAAGCAGCGGGAACTAACGGCATCACTGCCGAACTCTTTAAAGCAGAAGGCGATTACCTACTTGGTAAGGAGTATGCACCAACTCATCTGCAGAATATGGTCGGAAGAGAGTATGCCCAATGAATGGAATCGATCCTGAAGAAAGGAGACCCTCTAAACTGCACCAACTACAGATGTATCAGCCTCCTAAACATCGCCTATAAGATCTTTGCTGCAGTACTATGTGAACACCTGAACCCGTTTTTCAACAAACTGATAGGTCCATATCAGTGTGGTCTTAGACCACAATCGATCAAATATTCACATTACGGCAGATCCTGGAAAAAACTCAAGAACTCCAAATCGACATTTACCATCTTTTTATCGATTTGAAGGCCATACGCTGCCTTCAGCATCTATAGAGAAGAACTGTATAAAGACATGTCCAGTTTTAGCACCCCTCCCAAACTCATTCATCTGAGCAGAATGACAATGGAGAACTCACGTTGCTCCATTAAAGTCGGTAACGATCTCACCGACACGCACGCCCGCCTTCGATGTCAAAAAAGGCTTTACACAAGGTGATGCACTGTCATGCGACTTCCTTAACATCATATTGGAACGAAAAGTGTAGAACTCCCTCGTCAACACTAGAGGTACTATCTTCCAGAAGTCTGTGCAACTACTCGCGTACGCTAATGGCATTGATATCATTGGGAGAACGCAGCGGGATGTCAACAGTGCTTTTGCGATTATACAATCAGAGGCTGAAAAAAAGGGTTTAGCGATCAATGAGGGCAAAATAAAGTATATGCTGTCATCAAGAAAGGACACCCAACACCCGATGTCTTGGACAAAACGTCACTATAGACGCATTTAATTTCAAGGTAGTCAAGGACTGTGTCTACCTTGGCTCCTCCTTGGAAGGCTGCAGTATCTCAGGCTGAGATCCTTCATGGATTGTGAGCCGGATAAGTAGTAAAGTAGTAGTCTACCTTGGCCCTGCTATCAACACGGACAGTGACATCAGCCTCGAGATCAGAAGGAGAATAACTCTTGCTAATCGCTGCTTCTTCGGGCTAAGAAAGCAATTGAGTAGTAAAGTCCTCTCCCGAGCAACTAAGGTGACGCTCTATAAGACCTCATCATCCTCGTCCTGCTATATGGTGCAGAAGCATGGACCCTATCAAAAACGGATGAGAGCACTCTAGGGCGGTTCGAGAGAAAAGTTCTATGAAAGATCTATGATCCTGTATGCATAAACGGTGAATGATGGAGAAGATTTAACCACGAATTGTACGGGCTGTACAGCGACACTGACCTAGCGAAAAGAGTGAAGATCCATAGACTCAGATGGCTTGGTCACGTGGAGAGGACGGAGGTTCAGGTGGCGCCCGCAAGTTTGAGATGACCTCAACCAACTTGGCGTGCGAAACTGAAGACAGCTAACTAGGGACCGAGCTGGCTGGAGTGGTTTGTTGGTTGAGGCCCAAGTCCACCCTGGACAATAGCGCCACCTTAAGTAAGTAAGTAAGGTATTTTGACGGATAAGTTGTCTTTGGAGATATTCAGGAGTTTTTTTGTTCATGGTAAGCGTAATCAACCCGGATTTTCATAATCTTTCGTATGACACATCGATTTCCTTTGTAGGCATTTTTTTTGTGAACATTTCAACACTGCGATCGGTGGTAAAAAATAAACGTCTACATATATTGTCATCATAAACACAAAAAGACGAACTTCGTTTAATCAATTTGTCCAATTAGCTAGAACGTCAAATTAATTTGCTTAATGGAATTCATGTTAAACCATGTTGATATTTCGAAAAATGTTAACACATGTAGAGTCAATCAACGCAAACTATTTCCACTAATAGAGTACTTAAAACAAAAACAAAACAAAAAAGAAACCACTTAACATCTTTGCCAGCAAAAAACAGACCGCACAACATAATTTGCATTTATGTAAGACGCGCACGAAATTCGCTTAGACATGGCAAAGTTATTCCCTCAAAAATGTCATTAGAATTATTTATGTATGGTTGCCACCTATGAAATACTAAACCAGTTGAATTAATTAATCAGTTTCTTTTGAGTGAAAACCATGCTTAACATTAGGTATGTCGAAAGTATAGAGAAAGTGCATCTGCATTTTGAAGCTCAAACAACAGTGAATCGAAATTTTTAATCAGCTATTCTGGCAACCGTTAATGTAGCTCGAAGATAGCCTTTAAGAAGAATTGCCTGATTCTAAACATGTTTTATGAATTAAGTAAGATCTTACCTTTTTCCCGTTACCCTGATCCAGAGCGTTGTTCTTTGCACCCGAGGAGGCGGCGGAGGACGTCGATCCAGTACTTCCTGTCTTTGGGCCGGCGTAATAGTATAGGTTGGGTGGCAGCTTAATGATGAACATGTGTGAATCATCGGGCGATGCATGACGGCGCGACTCCACGGCCAGACGTTTCCGGTTGTGGCTGTTTGGAGCACGAACCTTTGCCAAGCCTAATTTGCTATACGCGGGAGAGAGGGCGCATAAAAAAAGCATTAAAACGCATGTGTTAGATTAAAGCAGACCATCAACATCAACGTAAGCCAACATTGTCGGTGCACAATTGAGTTGCGAACGCAAAAGAATGCAGTAAACAAAAATGCACCGACTATAGCCGATGTTAAGGCTTAGGTTGATGCTGGGACTCCAAACTTACTTAAGTAATTTCTTATTCAATATGTGCGGACTTTTATCCGATTTTATGGTCTTCTTTGGCATAGAAGCTGATGGCCCCCAGTTGGCGATGGCTTTGGGATGGTCGTTTTCAGGAAAGGAAGATGGTAATAAACTTGTTTTACTGCCGTTATCGTTGTTGGTTGATTCATAGGCGAATACGCTGGCCGACACAAGAGTGAGCAAGCTGTGGAAAAAAATAAACACAAAATTTGTTTAAGGTATGAAGGGAGTTTTTATTTATACAAAGTTGATTGGAAATCGTTCAATTTGTCGGTAATTTGTAATAAATCAGCTGTTTTAATGGTGATAATAATTAAATGGGTTCAATAAATCGATGATTATCATTTTAATGTGCCCTCATTAAAGTGGCGAACCTTTATAATTGTTTACATTTATTGGATAATTGGTTACTGCCCATTAGCCGAATCATTATGAGTCGTTAAGTTCTCCAAATGCGAACCAAAGTGTGACATTAATTCATTTCAAAACAACTTAACGACTCAAGTATCGATTAAGCAAATGGCATAACATAAACATAAACATTGCAATGATTTTTTCTCACAATGAAATAGATTAGTACTTACCTATAGGCCCAGCTTATCATTTTAGCGTTTTGAACTTAAGGGACGAGGTGGCCGAGTGGTTAAGGCGTTGGACTGCTAATCCAATGTGCTCTGCACGCGTGGGTTCGAATCCCATCCTCGTCGTATTTTTTTTTTTTATGTTTTATATCATTGCACATGTATTATGAAAAAGTAGAACAAAAGATTTCAAAGTGTCGAAACTTATGATTTGGGCTGTGGAATATCTTTTGGATATTATGGATATTCAATGTTCTAGTCTCTGATCGTCGATAATCCAAAGTTATTGGAATATTTTTATAGTTTTGATAACTTTGATGCATAAACCTATTCTTAATAAAGTTTATTTGTCAATAATGTACAGATAGTAGGAGAGCCGGCGAAATGTTGAAAAACCATTTGTTGGTGTCTGGGATAACTCCAAACCACGCGCCGACTTGCCTGATTTTAAGTGGTGCGAGATCATAGTATTTAATCGACAAAAATATTTTGCAAATCGTCCTGCAGTAAAATTTACAGTTTTGTAATGCCCATTCCAAAAACATGGACTTGCCACCCCTTATTCGGGCCAAAGCCCGTGGCAAGTCGCTTTGAATGGCGCGAAATTCTTGTCACATCGCGTCCCGTCGTGAAATTTTGCTAGAATGTTTATCTCAATGTTTGTAAACTAATGGCGTGCCAGCGCTTATCTGTTGCAAATCTAAACTTGCCAGCATTCAAAGTTAGCGCGCGAATAACGAGACAAACCTAAATAATATGTGTGATGAGTTAAGATCCACATAGCTTATGTTGGTGACTTCTTATTATATGTTTTATGAGCACATGTTTTCCAACAACTTATTCGGCAACTCTATTGATACCCTTTGGCAATAACATATCTAGGCCCTTTTAATTTATTTTTAAAAACACAGAAATCGTCTATTTAGGTTTACAAGCAAGAAAGAATTCTAGTGGTCTTGCAAAAGTATGTTATTAATTATGTTGGTAAGTTTAAATATGAACGTAACTTATTGTTGAAAACATTGCTTTTATGTTAAATTTTTCATATTTTATTTCAGATGCAATAAAATGTACACTGTGGCGTATACGTGTTCTTTTTTATAGATTTTTTATTTGTATACGCTTTTTCTTTAGTTTTTGCTTGTGAACTTTTTGTACGGATTTTGTATGGATTGTAATCTTGTTATTTTTAAAAACCTCATGTTTGATTAATTTTTGAACTAGCTTTTTTCTTCGATCATCTGCCTCAAATAAAACTTCACCAGGGATAAAGTGAGAACGATCGCCTCGAGATTTTTTAGACTTTACGTCAATCATTTCTTTATTAGTCCTTTACTGAACGTTGTGTTCAGCCCTTTCTGCGTTTCATGCTTTCACTGGGTCTGATTTTACAGCGTCTTTTTTTTAATCGAGGAAAAGTGCAAGATTTTAGAAGACAACGTTTACTTTCAAGAGGTTTTCACTTCTCTGACCCATCCAGCTGATATCATTGACGATATTCTTGCTATTCAAGAATTCACTTGTTTAATGTATAGCGTGAAAGGTTGCAATAGTATCAACAATGCACGATTTCAGCTTTTCAAAAAAAAAATACGGCAAAACGAAGGACAATGACAAATTTATGAAGGAAGTGAAAGGTTTCGATTCCAGTACAATCCCGCCATGCTGGAAATCTTTGAAACAAAATATGTAAATTCCATGTGGTTGAATGCGATAGGTGCTGGTTTGTCGGCGAGTCAACACCTCTTGATGTTGAAGATGTCATATGCATTGCAGATGATGACAATTTACATAATGATGACTTTGACGTTGTTATTTCGTCTAGTGATGATTCTGACACTGATTAGACGATGATAGTAACAAATGTCTTTTATTAAAGTTAATTGTTAATAAAACGAACTGATTTATTCATTGAGGTGTGAAATTGTTAATGTTTTCTACACTCATTGCAATCCTTAATTGGAATAATGGAACAGAGAAGGGTATTGGTGCTAGGTTTGATTAGTGCACATCTCATTGTGGCTTAAAAACAATTATTTAATTATTTGGATTATTATTTCGATTAATTCACACTCATTCATTTTGACAAGAAAGCAAAATGCGCTAATATCCATTACATAAAGCACGCCTTACACAAGCTTCAGATTGACAGTCATTCGTCGTAATCTTGCGAGTTATTTGGAGCAGTTTTTTTTTATGAATTTTGTATATATAAAAATTGAAAATTGAAACTTTTGGTTGGCCGAAAATGGATCTTTAACAAAAAAAATGTGCACGACTCGGTCGTACGAACTTGCTCCTGTATTCACAATTATAAATCATAAAAAAAATTTAAAAAACTCATAAATAAAAATTTAAATTGAAATATGTACCTCAAAAATGGATTCAATCGGAAAAAAATTGATGTCATATGATTTCTTAAGAAAATGTTGGTTTTTCAATTTTTTTTTAATTTATTAAAAAAAATTTAAAATTTGAAAACAAATTTAAACTTTATTTTTGATTTAATGAATTTTTTTTTTTAAATCGTCGGAGCCGTTTTTTTTAAATTAATTTTGTATATATAAAATTTTTCAAAAATGTCTTAAAATTAATTTGGGTATGTAGTATTCAAGAATATGTAAACATACATTTTATGAGTATATTTCGATTTTTAATATTGATCCGTTTTTAAGATACACAATTTTGAAAAAATAGTTTAAAATATTTTTTTGAAAAATCCAAAAAAATTTTTTTGAATAAAACAAATTATTTGGGCAATATGTACGTACTGTAAAAAAATTACGCTGATCGGACTTTTATTTTTTGAGAAAATTTAATAACAAAAAAACGGTTCTATGGGAGGTACCGTTTCGGAGCAATACAAATTTTTTTTTTACATAAAATACATGAGTGTTTAAAAAAATTAAATTCGAGGAAGTTTAAAAAAAATCGTAGGAACGGTTTTGGAGAAAATTTAAAGTTTTGGATTTTTGCCATAAAAATCGTATGGTGGCTACCCTAAATTTTGATCTAAAAAAAAAATGAAAAAACTGGGATATGGGTTTTTGCTCAAACCTCTTATTTTCAAGTTTGAAGTCAATCGGACCAGTGGTTAAGGCTGTAGGTGCCTGTAAACTTCCCGACAGACAGACAGACGGAATCGCCGGACTCACTTTTTTCGACTTCTCTATCATCGTAATGTCATATCTCATCATCATCTCAAATTTTTTTTTAACGAATTCAATACTTGCCATATATTCTATATGTCGCAAGTAAAAATCAAGTTTCAAGTTTTAAGTAAATCGTACCAGTGGTTAAGGCAGTAGGTGCGTTTACATAAAGACAGACAGACATCCCAAACTTGTTTTATATTCTATATGTTGCAAGTATAAAACGAACTAGATCCATCCCTCCCCCCCCCATAACGAAAAGCTATGTACGCCAGTGGCGGTTGGAAACTCTTTTTGGTTGACAGTATTTAAACATCCATCAAAAATGATGACACCAAAACTAATGTTTGAACTAAATTCATTTTTCCTCAGAGCGAATTTGATTAAAGTATGTGCAGTACCTATATACCTACGTGACAGCAGACATTATTATTGTCCTACGTGTTTCGTTTTTAAGTACCTACAGAAAAAAACGCAGTGCATTGTTCCCTCTTTATATCTGTGAACCTTTAAGAATTGTATCAGATTCAGAGTAATGAATTAAACCTTTACCAAGTAGAATTTGTCAGGATACTTGTTATAGCCAACTTGGATGTGGATGATTAAATTAATTGATATTTAACTCACTAAGGTGAGCCATATTGCAACAAAAAATTCTGATTAGATGCAACAATATTCTGCTTCACGCATAATAAGCGTTAGAAATCAACCTGTGCATGCTTCATTTTATTACCTTTTTTTAACATTTATGTATTCCCGGAAGAGTAGTTATCATTCTATTTCTACCTTTAACCTACTTCTGATGAATTAACTGTAATTGATTCTGATCGCCTTACAAATTACAGTTTTTATAAATTATAAAAGCAAAATGCATTCCTTGTCCACGTCCACGTCCACGAGGAGGTACCTTTACCTCGAGCAACAACTCTTTAAGCTGTCTGTCAAAATCACAACTTTGAGTCCCGTGTCGTCGTCGTGCGTTGGTCGGTCATAGC
Organism: Sphaerophoria taeniata; assembly: GCA_943590905.1. NCBI lineage: Eukaryota > Metazoa > Arthropoda > Insecta > Diptera > Syrphidae > Sphaerophoria > Sphaerophoria taeniata. The sequence continues at coordinate 189,230,557 of OX016540.1, forward strand.
GTCGCGTCACAAAGCAGAATGCTTTGGATTTTATTTTTTATTTTAAATTAGGACAAGCGTGCAGAAAATTAATTAGAATTCGATTTGAATTGCAAAACGAGAATTAAACCGATTTATTATTAAGGTACTTAAAGTTTAAATTATAAATACAGGTACTGGATGTACAATGTAGTTACTTTTTAATAAGGAAGTAGGTACGTTTTCGGTTGGTATCTAGAACTCATTTATTATTAATCTTGGCTGGTATGGATTAGAGGAAGGATGATGTCATTCATACGTAAAATGTGCCCTGAGTATAATGTACAATTACGTAACGTGCAGACCCAAGCTTCGTACAAATGTTTTTACAAGAAAATGTTCTGAAACTTTAAAGTGGAATGCCTTGTTTTGGTTTTTAATAACAAAATGTTGTCCACCAGCCACCAGCCACCACAAATCAGTTAATCTGTTTTGATTAATGAGGAATTCGGATTCGGGAAGTTATGATAATATGGAAGCAAGGGACAACTTTGAAATTATTAGAGGAATTATTTGGGGACAGCTAATTAAGTGTTTTAATTTTTTATTCTTTTCAACTTTAGTCTTGTAGGTATAGCTAGCTGTTTGCTTAATTTTCCCGAAGACAATTTTTCATGACAAACCCAATCGCTTTGGGCGTAGCTCAAAAGCCTGTTGTAATAAATGGAAAAAACACTTATGTCAACGACTCTAAATGCCTTACATGAAAAAAAAACTATTTTACGTAAAATGCTACCCACACAAAGATGTTAGGTAATTTATCATTTAGTTTGGTTTAAATTATTTAAAGGGTCATTGAACGGACGCTTCTTTGAACTTGTCTTTATATAAATTGAAACAATCAATTTTTCAACAACAGGCATTTACATCACATAGTTAACATATCCAAGAATTTGTAGCTTGTTACTGTTTAAAACATCCTGGTAATTCCTGTCTAAAAGAATAAAAAGTCTAAAGACTGTGGATGCAAGAACATGAAAACCCGAAATATTTACCGGTAGCATTTCAAGCAAAGTTTAAGCGATGAGAACCTGTATGAATGATTTGTAGCCATTTTTGACTGCCTCATTCATAACTCAAACACTTTTTCACATAAGCTTGCCATGTCAAATGTTGAGGCTTGAGAGCTACGTACACTGTCGCTCATTTGAGTAGTTTAACTTTTCTGGTATCTTTGGTGAGGATAAATAAAAATGCCTGTAGAACTTGGCTTTGAGCGGAACGTAATAGTGTCAACATTAAGAAAACCAGAATTTATGATGCACCTTAATGCATCGAAACAAATATAAAAAGAGGGAGATATAAAGTTTAAGTATCCACAGATAGACGTGAAATCTTCCCAGATTTTCTCAAGTAGGTAATAAGACTTTTCATCACACATCTAATAAAATGGTTCAAAACTGAAAGACGGGAAACCGGTGACAGTAATAGTAATTTTAGGGGTTTCACCTCGGAATGAAAGATAATAAGCTGTTAATTGGTACAAACCTTTGCTTTATCGTCTAAAATATTGTTCGCGTCTTGAGATATTGAAAGTCAAAGGTGAAAAAGAGCGTTTTTGCGAAGAGAAGATTTTATACAACCTCATCTTTAGCTGTTTTTCATACGATCAACCGTTGTAGTGGTAGACCGCGAAGAGTCACATAAACAGGAATTTTCTTCAATGTTCAGACTCTTGTAAAAGTTTTCACCAATATCCTCGTTTTAAAAACACATTTTATTTTTACATGCATTTAATGGCTGTTGTACGACTTTTGCGCTATTTAAAAATAAAGGTGTTGCTAAAGCATTGGACAAAATTCTCCGTACAAATGTTATTTGAAGGTGGAGTGCACATGCGCATCTTGTTGGCATTTTATAATGCTCCAAAATATGCGGACAACATAGATCCACTTCACGTAATTCATTAAATTATCGAATCTTAATAAACCTGTTCAATCGTTAACACTTCCACGAACAAGTGTAGCAGCTCATGAACTACATTAATCGTGTCCTCTACCAGATTCAAACGATTGTTTGCTTTTATTTCCTAATGGAATTCTAAATGCTCGTGTGGCACCCTAACCATACTAACTGACCCCTTAAACGTTGTTTTACCATGTCAAACATAAATGATAAATAATAGAATTGATATCTTATGGATTGCTCGTCAATAGTATCAAAAAATGAAAGCTTTGATTTTAAAAACAATGTTCCTTCAATGACATTGAGACCTGAGAATGAGCTCAAGATAGTGAGATTGAGCATTTGCAATGAGACAAATCTCAATTTGGTATACAAGAGGTTTGTCTCATCTTCCGATCTCAGTCTAAAAAAACTATATTCATTACCAAAATGTCTTCTTCAAGTAAAAGCAGGGATTTTGACAAACCTAACAAAAAAACCGAAAATGAAAATTGTTTGTTTGTTAATTATGTTAATAAAAATACAGTTCTTTTGACAAAATCAAAAAGTCAAAATCCAGATGTAAGAAATAAAAAAAAAATGCTATAATAGCGTTTAAGTGTTAATAGGTTTGGAAAAAACATTCAAATCAAATTTCCAAAAAATTACTAATATTAAATTAAGATTAAATGAGCATGTGACCGAAATAAAACGGGAAACAAAAAAATTAAATTACAACCATGGGCGAAAGAATTATGGGATTTGATGAATAGAGGGCCTGAAAATCCAAACCCAGTGCTAAATAGGCTCGAAGGTAAAACCGTAAAACACGTTTTTTTTTCTTTAATAATTATTGTTTGCTTCCTCATTGATATCTATTTTATTACAGGGGCAGAAAGGGCAGCCATAATTAGATATGAATTCCCTAATTCTGTTTTAGATCCAAGAAAATGTTGAAGGATTTGTCTCGAAAAAAGAAAAGTAATGTAAGGCAGGGGCGAACGCAGGTAGGGGCAGGGCTACCTTTGCGCCACTAAAGTGGGCTTTTTCCTTTTTTTTGAAGTTATTTTTCAGGCCCTCCACTTTTCATAAATAGTCTAAAAATCCCACTTTTTGATTTTTTCCTCCCACTTTTTCTTCTTTTTCGTATTATATTCTAATAATTAATTTATTTGCACATACATATTTTTATTGTTTGTTTGTGCTGAATACTTTTCTCAATAAACAAAATTCTTTAAAGCTGAACGTGTGCATTTTATACATTTTAAATGTTGATTGAGATTAAGAGAAAAGTTTGAGAGATTTTGATCAAATATGAGATATGACATTACGATGATAGAGCAGTCTTAAAGTGGGTCGGGCGATTCCGTCTGTCTTTCTGTCTGTCTGTCTGTATACGCACCTACAGCCTTAACTACTGGTCCGATTGACTTAAAACTGACTGAAATTTTTTAGTAAGATCAAAATTTAGGGAAGCCACCATAAATGTTTCAATTTGCTCAAAAACGGCTATTACGATTTTTTTTAAACTTCCTTGAATTTTTTTTCGAAACATTGATGTATTTTATGTAAAAAAATATTTTTGTACTGCTCCAAAAGGGTACCTCTCATTGAACCGGTTTTTTGTTATAAGATTTTTTCGAAAGATAAAAGTCCGGTGAGCGCATTTTTTTTTTGAAAGTACGTATATATTGCTCAAATAATATTTGGTATTCACAAAAATTACAAAATTTTGTTTGTATTTATAAAAAATATTTCTAAACTTTTTTTTTTAATTCTCTATCTCGAAAACGGACACATATGTTATGGCCGGAGATTTGAACGCCAAACATGAAGATTGGGGAAATCAAACTCATAATCCAAGAGGTAATCATCTTTTTAATTTGATGAATCTTCACAGTGTTGAATATGGTGTCGACCTGCTGGCTACTGAAAGGCCATCGTTCCCAAGGAGCGGTTCCTTCCTGGACCTTTTGCTGTACGATACCAGACTGACAATAACGGACAAAGTGGGTAATCACCCTCGAAACTGTTTACAGACAATCGAGTACGACAGTGATCACTGTGGCTTGGCTGTTGTAATTCAGATTCCGAACGAGCGCGTGGAATTGGATGAATACGTTCCAACGTATTCTTACAATTATAGTAAGATGCGCTGGCCTCGTTTCACCAACGCCCTAGCGAGAGAACTCCGTTCGAGTGACATAGCCCCACCAAATAACAGAAACTTAACGAACAACGAAATCGACCAACATCTACAACAGATGGACGAAACGATAAAACGAACGATGGAACGGACAATACCGAAGTACAAGGAACGCGACCAAAACGACGGCTACAGAAACGCGACTATAGACGCACTTCACAGACATAAAAGTGGACTACTGACAAGACTGAAAAACTTGTACAGACGCTTCACAGACCCACACGACCTGGAGATTAGGGCACTGAAGTCGTCGATCAAAAACATCAACCAACTGATTAAAGAAAACTACAGACTTTCTATCAATTTGTTTTGGGACAACAAAATTCGGGCTGTTAATTCTAGCGACCCGAGTATGTTTCCCCAAATCAATAAGATATTTAGAAAAAATAATCAGAACGACCTTCCGTGCCTGAAACTCCAGAGAACTATAGAGAACAGAGACGTACTCCTGACAGCGCAAATTGATCCTGAGGAAGCCGTCTTGGACGAAGACTTCTTTGTGATTGAAGATCCGCAGGAGAAAGTGGAGACAGTTGGCGCTGCTTTCCAGCAAGTGTATAAGGTGAATGCTTGCACTCGCCCGAACCACGACCTGGAGAACAGAGCCTCACTTCATCACTTCTACCTGGGGAATGATATTTCGCAGTGGCGATCCGAGAACCGTGGTTTCACCCGGTTTAATGACGATTTCTTAGCAAACGCTATAATCGCCGAGCGAACGGGCCCAAGTCCCTTGCTCATCACGAAGGTAGAACTCCAGCTCATCTTCGATTCAATAAAGAATAAGAAGTCAGCAGGTGTCGACGGTATATCCAACATTGTACTAAGACACTTACCGATTGAAGCCATCGACATTTATACCACACTCTTCAATAACGCGCTGAATAATGCATATTATCCAGTGCGTTGGAAGACAGCTGTGGTTCATCCTCTCCCGAAAAAGGGAAAGGACAACTCCAATCCTTCAAATCACCGGTCAATAAGTCTTCTTCCAAGCATCAGCAAGGTATTCGAAAAGGTAATCAATAGGGCTCTGGCTGAGTGGGCTGCGGACAACAGTATAATTCCGGATAATCAGTTCGGGTTCAAGGCAGGACATGACACTATTCATGCCGCGTCTAAGCTCGTTTCTGATATCCAATGGAACAAGTCCAAGAAACAATGCACGGGTGCTGTTCTGGTGGATTTGGAGAAGGCCTTCGACACCGTATGGTTAGAAGGTTTGTACCTAAAACTCACCAGACTAGGCATCAGTAAACCATTATTGTATATGCTTTATGATATGCTCAACGGTAGAAAGTTTGTTGTCAAAAGTGGCAATGTAACTTCTACCACCACCTTTGAAATTAAAAACGGTCTTCAACAGGGAGCGGTGAACTCGCCGATCCTCTTCAGCATTTACACCAGCGATCTGATAGGTAGCTTAACTAACGCAATTGCGTATGCCGACGACCTGATTGCGTACAGAACGGCTCGAAAGGTTGAAGTTATTAGAATTCTCTTGCAGCGTGACTTCGAGAAGATTCAGCGATACTGCGACGATTGGAAACTGAAAATAAACGTCCAAAAGTCGGAGACAATTTTGTTCCGGACTCCGTTGGCTAAAGCCTCGCGAGATACGTGTAAGAATTGGCGCAAGATGGTCATTGTTGATCCTCACGGACAGCCATTGACGAACAAAAGTGTAGTGAAGTACCTCGGTATCTGGTTGGACCAGTTTCTGTATTTCGACAGACATATAGATGCTGCTCTGACTAAGGCCAGAGGAGCCTTCGCTCTGACGAAACGGCTGTTTTGCAGCAGTCGGCTTGACCCCAGAGTGAAGGTAATTTGCTACATGGCCCTCATACGGCCGATGATCGTTTATGGATGTCCAGTGTGGTTCAATATTGCCCCTTCCCAAATGGAGAAGTTTCGGGTGTTCGAGAGGCAGTGTCTTCGGCGCTGTCTCGGTTGGTATCGGACACCGGAATCTTCTTATCTGCACTATTATTCAAACGAGGTTCTATACAACGGGGCTCGAATCAATAGAATTGACAATTTCGTGATAAAACTTGTTCGGGGCCATATTGTGAGAGCTATGACTTCGACCAACAATTTGATTTTCGGGCCGTTCTATCCGAACGACAACTACTTCGACAATGCACGCTTGAGCGGCTTCATCCCACCAGAAGCATTCCTCTATCTAGACCAATGCGGCATGATACAGGATAGATTGGCAGTACCGCTTATCTACCACGTCAGGCGAAGAACCGTAGACCGGCGGCTTCTGTATGAACGAGGCATCCTCGCTCGTGATGGAGCGGAGCTGCTTCGGTTCAGTAGGGCTGTGTCCGAAAAGGACCGCATTGATAGGGTGAAGCAGGAGAACCAGTTTTGGTGGCTTCAAACTGTATCTGACAATGGGTAATCCGGGGTGGGGTATTTTTGCCTTGGCCGGCTTACATACTTGTTTTAGTCTTAGGTTTTAGGTTTAAGTAGAGTAGGTGGTATACGGTGGCACTAAAAAAATACATAAAAAAAAACACAAAAAAAAACAAAAACACGAAAAAAAAAACAACAAATAAATGAATATAGAACAAGAAAAAAAAAAAAGATATTGAAAATATAAAAAAAGACAATTACAAACTGCAACAGGAGAACATAAAAGGACATAGTTGTTTTGCCGCTGTGGTTGTTCTAGTTTTAAGTAGTTTGTAGGTAGATTAGGTAATTTTAAGTTTTATTTTAAGGACTTTAGCATGTAAGTAAACACCAAAAAAAAAGATAAAGTCTTTAGTTTTTTAAATTTTCTAATAAAAAAAAAAATAATAAATTGAAAAAAATAAAACAAACTTAGTTCCTAGGCCGAAAGGCATTAATTTTAAGATTCATGAATTTCTTAGAGCGCCCGATTAGGGCCAGTAAGTTATATATAAGTAGAATTAATTAGGCTAGTTTCCCATTTTGTCTAGCATGTAAGTAGAGTTAAGATAAATTGAATAAAAAAAAATGAATTTGAAAAAAAAAAAAAAAAACGGATTAATATTAAAAATCCAAATTCCATTATAAAATGTATATTTACATATTCTTGAATACTGGGGTGGAATCGTATAAGGTGATAGTTGACTATCAAATTTTTGACTATCAAATGTGATTGTTAACAACTTTCCATCTGTGTAAGGTGATCATTCTGAAATCAAATTTTTTTCTTGGATTCTTGGCATCACTCTGTTTAGTTCATGTTTAAACCCAATTGTTATTGTTGTTTTACATGCTTTCAAATTTTTAGAGACACAAACAAGGAAATAAAAAAAGAGACGGGAATATGAATATTGTATCGTTGTGTCCTTTTTTGATTCTTATCCATTCAGCTGACTGTGTGTCAAGAAGTTTGTTTTGTAAACAATCAATTTTTTTTTTCTTTAACTGGGAGCGATGAAAATTTTGTTAGAGAGAGTTATAGCGTTTTTTTTTTGGTCGTCCGGAACTGTTCCGAACAGTTCTGTACTCGTTCACTTGGCACAAGATGACAGTTCTTGTTCTGAATAGAACAGAAAAACGATTCCGAATTTGAAGTCAGAATCAAAAACAGAATCACGCATACATGCACACACTCGCATATACGTACTCGCTGCCATGTTTACAAATAAAGAAATTAAAAACAATGTCATGTTATCTGCAATTCTGCATATGAGGTTTCACAAATACACAACCATTCAACCCTTAGAAGCAAAAAAATGTGTTTGCCTGTTCGTTTGGAATCCGGAATCGGACAGTTCTGTGTACAATTCCGGATTACCAAAAAAAAACGCTATTAATAACACAAAAACTATATTTATGTCTTTTGGGAAAATATTGGAGAGGAGTGTAATGTGAAGTAAATGTTTTTCCGAGGATAAATAAAGTGTTGGTACAATACCTATATCTACTTGTTTCTTGAAAAATAATTTCTTTTTCTCTTGTGACCAAAATAAAGGTGTGAACTTAATTTCATCTTGGTTTTGATTTTCATTGTTTTGCAATCGCAAATACATTTGCACCAACCAAAAAATATTCATTTTTCCCAAAAAATAGAAAAAACACCAAGAAAAACATAACCAAAAATATGCAGTTGTATCAAATTGACACCTAAATAGGTGTCAGCTGAAAAAGGCAATAAAAGATGACTGTCACTTTTGACTATCAGCTTAAACAGACGAATTTTCTTGAATTTGACTGTCAACTATCAAAAATCAGCTTACACGATTCCACCCCTGCATATCCAAATTAATTTTAAAACATTTTTGAAAAATATTATGCATAAAAATTCAATCTAAAACAAAAACCGTTCTTAGATTTCTAAAGAAATGTTATTGCATCAATTTTTTCCATATAAAATGTGTTTTTGAGGTCATATTTCAGTTGAAATATTTAGTTATGAATTTTAATTACATGTTTTTATTTTTTAATGTTTCTTGTGAGTTATAATTTGGAATACAAGAGCAAGTTCGTACCCAGTGGCCAGTTGTGCACATATTTTTTTTTTAATACGGAACATTTTTTAGCGGTTCCACTTATTTTTTGAAAATCCTCTTTTTTGTGCCACTTTCTTAAAATTTAGGAAGGTAGCCCTGGGTAGGGGTTTTGGGGGTTAACCCCCCCGAAATATGAGAATTTGCGCAGTTAAAAAATAGATATCCATTATTGTTCAAAAGAAATTTCCAACTCAAATTCTCAAACTATAACATAACTATAACGAAAATTTTTAATGAATCTGTTGAAATTGGTGGGTCCCAAATAACGGAAGCTATGACGAAAATATACAAAAATTCACTTATCTGCTTGCAAATACATTGAATCGGTCGTTTCGAATCTAACGGGCGTTGCGAGCAAAATCTACGAAAAAAAAACCTTCATCATAGCCACACCAAATCACACATACTTAAAGGAACTAGTAAACGACGAACATGCTCGAACTCGCCTTAAATTCGTCATAATAGGTAGATGGTTCGCTGTTGCCAAACATTTTCGATTTTCTCATTTTCGAAGGTTTCCTTGTTCACATTTAGGGAGATAGTCCCAAGTAAATCTCATTTTTTCTATGAAATAACAAATAACCATTAGCGAAGTGACTTAGCTTCTCTTTTTGACATCCTCACACACACCTTAAAGAATCAACACGTACGAATTACGAAATGATGTTCGCCAATTTTGTATTCGCCGTGTAGGGAATAATGCAAACGATCATGTTGCGTCGTTGCCAGCGCTGCCACCCTTCGAACAATTGAGCGCAGTATATTCAACAAAAAAGCGCAGTACATTGAAATAAAGCGCAGTAGATTTTAAAATATGCAATACCTATGGATTGCACTATAATACCTTGGCGTTGCAGACCTAGTTACATTACAAATTTGTCCAATAGCCAATAGCGAATGTAGTTTGAATTTTTCGATGGATGCATTCAGAGTTTAGAGTTCATTTTGAATGAAAGATTCGTAAAGCCGTTTGGAAACGAAGGACGGCAGTATTTTTTCAGAATAGAAAAAAATCGCCACAAAAACATTTGAGTTAGTGTTATCTGCACTAAAAGCAGACACTTGATGGAACGACACACCATATCTATCAAAACAACCCTTTATCCTTTATCATATTAAACATACCGGCTGCGGTTGTCGGGGTTTTCTATGAAATCCAATAATTTGTTTTCAATACCATTCTGTATTGAGAAAAATTGTACGCATATTGGAAACATTTTTCTGTTTTTATGATTTGATGCGTCTATTTTTGAGTAAATGGCACCTTACTTTCTTTTAAAGAACGCAAACACACATTCCAAAGCTTTATCTCCAAGCACCATAGCTGCGCACTCTGCTTTTGTGGTTCCGCATGATATTTTTCAACATAAGGATGAATCGGAAGCTGTCTTCTTTAATAATATTAAGCCACATTCCAGGGAGTTGTGAGAAAGATTACCTATGTTTAAAGTTGTGGAAAACATGTGAAACCTCGAGTGCCTCGAGTGCAACAGTAGCAATTTCTTCATTTACATTTACTTGGAAAATGAACGAGTGCAGTTTAGTAAGTTACAAGGGATATAGTTTTGCGAACGTTAAGGTGTGAGTACATTGGCATTTGTTTTTCAATGCAAAATATTTGTATGAATGTAATGTATTCGTTTTGAAAAAGGAGGACATTTTAAAGCTTAAGAGGACAGGAGGACAAAAAAGTGAAAAGGAGGACTGTCCTCCCAAAAAGAGGTAGTATGTGCAAAATTAATGATTGATCAATCATACCTTCACTTTTGCCTCATTCCCAATTATATGCTGATGAAAAAAGCGTAATTCCAATGGCGATGTAACAATCGTCTGTGTCGCTCATTGTAAGCACAAGCAAATAAAACAAATAAGTTACCTAAAAGTTAAAACTCACAACTCGAATAATATGTTCTGTCACAAAACAGTCACTTCAATCCAAATTAACTAATACACTTTGAACTGTGTATATCCCGCTTAAAGTTGTGTAGAAAATATACTCTTTTTCAAAATTCTAAGAAAGCAGTAGATTGGTTTTGCTGCGCAGTATATTTTCGTTTGGGGCAAAACGCAGTAGATCTACTGCTATAGGAGTAAAGTGGCAGCGCTGGTCGTTGCCCTACAAGGCTGAAACCTTCTATTTCTTAATTTTTTTTTACCTGAAAGTGCAGTTTTAATGGAAATTGTATTCTCTCTTGATTGGCGCAAAAAAAAAGGTTTTTTTTTTAAATGTATTTTCAGTAGTCAGCCGCTTATATAAACGTAAGGGCCGACTTTAGAGGACAAGTACTCTTATGTCAGCCTTTTTTGATTAGTAAATTAGCAAATGATTTGTTTCTTTAACAACATAAATAGGTAGTGTAGGCAAATAATAACAAAAGCTTAGTTTCAAAAAATATCTTAACTTCCAGCACTCTTAAAATGACTACAAGAAAATAATATTTATTTAATACTCTTGGTGACAAACGTCTATCGTGAGGACAAACGTAGGACTGCTTTTCAAAGATAGGCTACAGGGGAAAACGTATTACTAGGCCTTCTCAAGATGTCACATTACATTATGAACTGCGGGACTCAGAACAGCAGAGGACGAGCGACCGGGACGTATGAGTATTTAGAAGAGATTCAAGATTCTGAATGGAGATTAAACATCATTCAGCCTATCTCTAAAACCAGGAGTTGCCAAGAGGTTGGAAAAATCTTTATACTGTACAACATGGAAACGAATATGAGGCGATCACTGTGTAGGTACTTTTTCTCTTCAGTGACGACACCTTTGCTTGTGTTTCCCTATGTGCTCCCTCCTCCAAGCTGTTGCAAAAAGTGTGCCGGATAAATGGTCTTACCTCTTAGGCAGATCTGAAAGTAGGTGGATACAATCCGAGACGTTTTTCTAATATGTGGCCAATATAGTTTCAACGAACGGATTATGGAAAGTAATATAATGAGCTCAGGACTGCTTTAAGTCGATGGCCACAAATCCCTCGTCTCAATGGAATGCGCAGAGTATTAACGGAATCATCTTGTACGCTCTTTAACCCAATACAACACATATTACACAATCCGTGGGCGCATTTAAAGCACTGGAAAATCGATTACAAAAAAAAAAATCACATATCACAGAACTGTGTATGCTGCCAATGAACCATTATCCAGGTGTTTAAGAGAAACAAATACTGTTTGCGACATGATTGATTTCAATGTTAGTAGATATTTATTTAAATCAAATTTATTGTTAATTTTAAATAACCATGCTGGTGGTAATGTTTAAATTTAAAAATGTATATTTAAATCAAGTAATCACTAAACTAAAATTCAAACAAGTTTCGAAGACGTACTTTTTTAAGTGTTGGAAATGGTCTTGAATTATTTTGAATAATATACATATTTGCCTGAAAAACAAGATTGTTTTTAATTAATTATTTGTTGTATGTTGCCTTTTATTTATTTAGAAAAAAATAATTTTTTAAAAAAAGGTTTGTAAATACATTTAAGATTTAACAACGACTTATAAATTACGAATAATTAATTTACTAAAGGGAGCTGACCTTGTCAGTAGCCGACTACTGGAATTTAAGGGGCCGACTATAAGAGAATCCAACTTGTATTTGAATTATAGTTAATAAATTTGTTTTAGGTAACAAAAATATAGCAATAGCAATAGCAATAGCAATATTTTTTCCTTGTCTGCAAATATCAACAAATCGGAAAAATAAGTTTCACGTCCAACAGACCAACAATTAAATAACTAATTTTTAAAGACCACGCAAACACAAAAATTAAGTTAAAGGGCTGACTACCAGTGCCATAACCCTTTAATTCCTATATATTTTTTTTTAAACCCCCCCCCCCGAAATTTTTTTCTGCGTTCGCCCCTGATGTAAGGTAATGCAATAGCAAATTACAAAATTGATATCCAAGGCTAATTTTGCTGAAGCAAAATTTAGTTATACCTAAAAAATTTAAACTCTTTGAAAACAAACATATGCCACAAGAAAATCGAATTTTGTTTGAAAACTTTTAATTTCAACAGTTATAAATAAAACGCGGGCAAGGTATTTGTTATTTTGTTTTTTGGTTATCAGTAGATATTGCTTGTTTTTGCTTTTCACGGCTTGGACCAAGGAAATCATTCTACGCCATACATCATCCTCTTTTGTTAATTCTGTTATTGCAGATATTATTTATTTGTGAACAATTTTTTATTTACAAAAAGGATGTGCTGAAATTTACTCCCCCAAAACTCCCCCACCCTGTGTCTACCTATGCGAAAGAACTAGGGGTGAGATGACTTCAGCCTTTTTTTGTATGCAGAGTGCATTTTGCACACTGTCATCAATTGAAAAAGAAGTATTCTTTTTATTCACGGCCGTAACCTGGGGGGTTTGTTTTAAAAGAATGTGACTGCATGAACCATCAATATACTCCGCTCTTTAAACGAAGTCACAGAGACAGTCGAATCAAAAAGATTGACAATCACTCACCTTTCTTTTTCCAATATTCACATCCCGTTACCGGATGTCAGGGATGTTAAGTTATCGACAGCGGGTGGGTGGGTAATGCGTGCAAACAAATGTGAGCAGCGATTTAATTTAGATATACAGGCAGACAACAACTGCATACACGACGATGCGGACGTCACGTCACGTAAGCACAAAGCACGTGGACCGAGGATTCATTCACATCACAGTGAGAACCAAAGTCAGTGTCGTATATTGATTTTGACCGTTTGCCAAAAATAAAGTCTGAACCTTTTTTTTGTCGGATGTTCGTTTGCCGTCGTCGTCGTCTCGTTGGTTTCCATCATGACAGAGCGGAATTTTAAGTATTTCATATCGACTTTGTCCTGCCAAATATTTGTTTTGCGGGGAATGTCCTTTATAGAGTTCCTTGTTTTAAAGACCATTCGTTTCTACCTATAGCCTGTTGTTTCGTGACATGTGGGTGGAGAGTCTGGTTATTGTTAGACGTTGCTCTTAGCGTGACTTTTGTGTTGCTGAAGTTGAAGGTTGCCCTTCTCTAAATAATTCGTTTGGTATTTAAACAAGTGGTTGTTTTTTGTGCTGTTGTTCTGGTGTGTTGTTGTTGTTGATATTGAAAAGAATTTAAATTAAATCCTTATGTTGTTTTGATTTCTGCCATACGCTCAACTCAAATAACTCACCGACCGACCCTTTCTTTGTTGGCAAGGAATATAGATTTGATTGGCGGACACGAACAATGTGCAGCAACGATACGATTTATAGACGATAGTATAGAAAATCGGAAATGAACAGACCAGACAATTGAGGAAAGGGTTTGAATTCGAAACTAGCCCCAATTAAATGCACGAAGAGAAAGTGGTGCAGTTTTTTTTTCCTACAAAGTTTACGGTATTCAGTTATTTACTAACGACTCGTCATGAAAGTGAAACGGTGGATAGGTTTAATCGGATGCACGTCCATAAATAATTTTTGTCATTTTTGTTTCTTTTTCTTTATGGGCAAAGGTTATTGTTCCCATTGGCAATTATACAGTGTTGAGAGAAACGTTCAATGGACTGCCTGCTTTCGATTTATTGGATTTTATTTCCTCTTTGCCAGCATTCGGAAATAAAGGAATGCACGATTTTTAAGTTTATATGAGAACTTTAGATAAGGATAATATTTACCTATATCAGACCTGCATTTTAGTAATCTTTAGTAAGAAGGTCGTATTGGGTGTAGCATGTAGAATGAAGATAGTAGTTTTGTTGGCAAAGTTCTGGAAAACTTTAAGTATTTTTGTTATTTATGGTTGCAAACATTTTCTTTGAAACTAAAATAAGACTCTATGGATAGTTTTTTGAATGTTTGCACGGAACTATCTTTTGGAACTTCATGAACATTTTACCATATCAGCTCCATATTGGAGATCGGAGGTAACACTTTGCTTTTCTTTACAAGTTGGTCTTACAGAAGGTGTGAGAAGAAGCTAGAAGTTAAATATTTTTTACATTGGAACTGAGTGCTTAAAAACATTTAAGGTAGGTGCGGGCAATAAGGCCTGCCGAAGAAGTGGAAAGCTGGGGGGTAAATAAGTAGCAAACGAGCTCATTCGGATGCCTTGGCAGGGTCCGTCTTATATCTTTCTTTACCCCAGAATATCGGCTCTGTCGGGGCTGACCCTTCTGTTTCCGTACTACTGGTGGAACCAACAATTGATTCATAAACTTTTTTTCCAGGACGACCAAGACATGACGAGCGAAGGACTATCCACCGGATCTGAGGATGAAATTTTGGCCTCTAGTCAAGACACCATTGTGGGGCAACCTGCAAAACTTGGAGGTACAGAGTACAAGCCATAGTACAATTACCAAATCCAAATTACCAGCAAAAGAAAGTCGTCTGGTGTTCGCTTCAAGATCCAGTTCAAGAAAGCTTCTTTCATTCTTGCTGAGAATGAGGAGGCTGGAACTGTGCTGGAGAAGGATCGCGAGGACAACAACAGTCTTTTGGCTACCCAAAAGAAGGCCGATAAAAAAATCGGTCTCGCGAAGAGATCGTCAAACCTTCTAAAAAGCTGAAACCAGATGCATCAATGGCCAAAAAGGATGAGAAGGCATCATCTTCCAGAGCGGCGCCACCGCGTACTTTTAGTGAGGTTGTCAGAGATGATTTGCAATATCGGAGCCCGTCCTCTCCACAAATAGCAGAGGTCTGTTGACTGTGTGGAGTTCCATCGAGGCCAAGCTCTCGGAGACGGTATTTTCCTAAACAATATCGTCAAGCGAAGGTCCCTACCCTAGTTTCGATTCTGGCGAGGTGCTCAGGGGAAAGGGTAATTAAATTCGATGACGATTTTTCCAGGGATTTCCTTAGATCCTGTATTGCTAAGATTAGCAATGACTGGGCAGGCTTGAGACTCAAGCTTATCCCAGCTAGGGTATCCCCAGACAGCTGAAGGCTCGCATTTGGTTGCCTCTCATGAGCATCAAGCCAAGCGGACAGGAGCTGATCCGCGGTCTTCAGAGGCTAAACCCGTTAATTCCGATGCGTGACTGGACAGTCATCAAATCTGAAAAGCCGGAGAAGAACAGGGCGTCTTATCTTCAGAAGATTATCGAGGAAAGTTTGGGGGCCCTCGAGAAAGCTGAATTGAAGCTACGGTTCGGCATAAGAAATGCCGAGATTAAGGTCCTGTAGAGTCAGGGAGCAGACTGCGACAACAATGATGGCAAAGTCATGATCGACGATGACATCATTGTTGCCCAGGTCCCCGTCGATAAATCGGGCTCTGAAGGTGCAGGCTCTTCCTCAGGCAATTAAAACGCGCTGCATGTTTGTGTCCTACGCTGGCCTGAACAAGAGCCAAATCATTGGGAAAGTACTTTTTCAATGACCTAAATGAGCTTATAGGAGCAGTTACCCGTAGCTAAGTGGTTAGGTGCGTTGGCTGCTAAGCAGAACGTCGTGGGTTCGAGTCCTACTCATGTCCATAAAAGTTTTTATTTCATCTTTCACGGGCACTGCCTCTTCCGAAGAATTGACAAAACTTCCAAGAGTATCAATCTGTCATGAAAAAGTGCTTCTCAACTTTGCCGTTCAGAATCGGCGTTAAATTGAAGGTCCCCTCAATTCTTCACACGCACTCAGAGAATTGTTGATGAGAGTAAGCCACTTAGGACTTGGCTCTTCAAGAGCTGTCGCGCCACTCTATTTATTTATTTTTAAATGACCTTTCCGAACTGAGGACCAAAGATTTGATCTCTTTTTTAAAAGCAACAAAGTGGATTTGAGACGTATTTTCAACTGATTGCAACAGTTCCTTTTCGATCTTGAGATCGCAAGTAGCGAACTCAAAACAAAAGATCTAAACTTTATATAATCCCTCTTTTAATTTTTAAATACCTAGTAATCGAAACGGCGAAACCTAGCGCTAATTGGGTCACCGAGCTAGACTTTTCGTGACCGCCATTTCTTCTACTAATTCTACTACTAGTACTACTACTTTACTTCAAATAGTGCATGGAGTTAATAAAGCCTATCAAATTTGATGGTACCTAAGCCTTATTATCCTACTTTTTTCCATGAACAGTGTTGTCGGTTGGAAGTGTCTTTAAAAGTTTCTTAACATATTTGTAAGCAATTACATCTGTTTTGTGATTGATTTATTGATTTTTATTGACTCCAAAACGAGCAAACTGTACTGATTTGATTTCTGCTGTACGATCAGTACAAAAGGCACGCTTAATACCTATAAGGCTGCTGAGAGGTATAAAGTTCCTAGAACTATAAAAAATAGTTTAGAGACTGGAAGTTGAAAATCGATTTTGAATGACGTCCAGAAAAAAATATGGTAAGCAGAATTATCATGTTTGCTGAGGTAGGACAGCCTGAAACACCAAGTTAGTAGAAGAGTTGTAAAAATGTTACGTTCATAAGGAAGAGAATACTATCCCTTCTATACAAAAAAAAAAAAAAAACAATACAACTCACAAACAATCAAATGGTGTGTATCAAGGGGCACGGTAGTGCCCAGCCAAGTTCTCTAGCAACTTTGGCACTACACCCTTATTTACAGGAAACAACTCAGGGCATTTTCCACACCCCTCTAACTTCTATACCAAAGAAGCCAAAAGTTTCAAACTCACATCATTTGTTAAGCTAGTCAAGAAGAAGCACCTCAGTAAATTTCAGATATTTAGCATAAGTAGTTTCTAAGATACAATGTTCCAAAAATCACGAAAACCGTAACTGACTGACTCACTGACTCACTCACTGACTCACTCACTGACAGATCATCAAAATTATGAAGCACTTCCCATTGCCCTAGAAACTTGAAATTTGGCACAGTAGTAGGTCATGTGGTACATACAAAGGAAAAAATCGAAAATTTGAAATTTTTTAGTCAGGGGGCGTGGTAGCCGCCTACTTTTACATTATTAATTTAAATTATATGAAGCACTTCCCGTCGCCCTAGAAACTTGAAATTTGGCACAGTGGTAGGTCATGTGGTACATACAAAGGAAAAATCGAAAATTTGAAAATTTTCAATCAGGGGGCGTGGTAGCCGCCTACTTTTACATTATTAATTTAAATTATATGGAGCACTTTGGAGTGCAGTAGAATCAAGAAATTTGGCATACAAGTACATCGTGCAATAAAACAAATAAAATATGAAATTTATGATTTTCAACTGAGGGGGCGTGGTACCCACCCATTTAAAAATAAATTTTACAAAATATATGGGGCACCTCTGATCATCGTAGAATATTGTCATTTGGCAAACTAGCAATTCTGCCAGTCAATATAAAGAAATAAAATTAATTTTTAGATTTTTCTGCTTATCAAAAAAAAAAAAAATCTTTGCAAAAAGTAATGATATCACACCAAAAACATAAATGTAAAAAAAGAGCCAAGTTCTCCCGTACAAAAATTCTGCCTAACAAATCAGCCACGAAAAGTAATGAGATCTAAAAGAACGCCAAGTTCTAAGATTCAGCAAGTACTCGTAGGTGCATTGCAAATGTTTTAAGTGGACTTACACCGAATCAACTATTAGTTTTGAAAGTAACTTGTAAACTAATGTAAATTAGTTAATTTTTTTTACTTGGCGGGTTTTCTCTTAGTAACCTACTATTAAAAAAGTTTGGAAAACTTGCTAAGTAAAAAAATTAACTAATTTACATTAGTTTACAAGTTACTTTCAAAACTAATAGTTGAT
This sequence comes from Sphaerophoria taeniata, assembly GCA_943590905.1. Lineage (NCBI taxonomy): Eukaryota > Metazoa > Arthropoda > Insecta > Diptera > Syrphidae > Sphaerophoria > Sphaerophoria taeniata. Next base: position 189,248,842 of record OX016540.1, read on the forward strand.
TCGGTGTAAGTCCACTTAAAACATTTGCAATGCACCTACGAGTACTTGCTGAATCTTAGAACTTGGCGTTCTTTTAGATCTCATTACTTTTCGTGGCTGATTTGTTAGGCAGAATTTTTGTACGGGAGAACTTGGCTCTTTTTTTACATTTATGTTTTTGGTGTGATATGTTTTTCCTTGTATGATGTCAGTCCATTATTTCTCATAAAAACCATATTAACAGAATTCGGTTAAAGGGATAGCTTGGCAAAAGAACATGGTGGCATTTTCCACATTACAACGATCCAAAACACATGGTGGGTCTCGTAAAATATTGGTTTCAAAAGTAGGAAGTACCTCTTATCCCGTGGCCAAGTCAATTCTTTGACCTCAATCCCATTGCGAACTTTTGGTATGAACTCAAGCGAAAGTAAGGCGGACAATATTTCACAAATAGAAACCAATTGTGGTAAGCAGTACAAAGATAATGATAATCCATACCCCAGCAGACCATGCCAAAATTGGTGGAATCAATGCCACGCTGAATCCAAAAAGTTCATGCTAACACTGGATGATACTTTGGTTAATTGATTTAGTTAATCAAAACATGAGATAACCCACACTAAATGTTAATAAAATCAATATTTTTAATTCCTTACGAAAACGCACCTTTTTTTGACCAGGCTAAAAAGCGTCAATCGACAGTTTCGGCCTCTTATAATTGATTTTTGTTATTTATTTAAGATCTTTTTAAAGTCCTTTATTTCTTTTGATATGGAAGTATTATTAAAACCGTGAACAATTACTATTCTACTGAAAAAATGTATAAAGAAATGAAACATGAAAAAATATGAAAAATGAAAATAAAAATGTGCACGACTCGGTCGTACGAACTTGCTCCTGTATTCCAAATTATAGCTCATAACATACATAAAAAATTAAAAAATTACCTTCATAAATAAAAATTGAAATATGTATGTACCTCAAAAATTGATTCAATCTGAAAAAAATTGATGATGATTTCTTAAAAAATTGTTGATTTTTCAAATTTAAAAAAAAAAATCCTAGGAGCGTTTTTTTTGTAAATTAATTTTTATATATAAAATTTTTATTTGTGTCGGTAGTCATCGACTAAGCGTTGGGTCTTAGAAAGGTACGACAGCATCTAACTGATGAGCCCAACTGTCGTACCTGAGCGAAACGCATTGGACTAAAAGTCATTTTAAATAAAAACAATTTTATAAAATTTTTCGAAAATGTCTTAAAATTAATTTGGGTATGCAGTATTCAAGAATATGTATCACTACTAAATTTCGATTTTTAATATTGATCCGATTTTGAGATACAGAATTTTGAAAAAAAGTTTTAAAATATTTTTGAAAACAAAATATTATTTGGGCAATAGGTATACACGTACTTTAAAAAAAAAATACGCTGATCGGACTTTTATTTTTCAAGAAAATCTTATAACAAAAAAACGGTTCTATGAAAAGTACCGTTTTGGAGCAATACAAAAATATTTTTTACATAAAATACATCGATGTTCTTAAAAAAAATTTCGAGGAAGTTTAAAAAAAATCGAAGGAGTCGTTTTTTAGAAAATTGAAACTTTTTGTTTTTGGCCAAAAAAATTGTATGGTGGCTACCCTAAATAAATTTTGATCTTAAAAAAAAAAATCAAAATATGGACCCACGCGAATTAGGTCAAACCTCTAATTTTCAAGTTTGAAGTCAATCGGACCAGTGGTTAAGGCCGTAGGTGCGTTTACAGATAGACAGACAGACGGACGGAATTGCCGGACCCACTTTTTTCGACTTCTCTATCATCGTTATACCATACCTCATCAAAATCTCAACTTTTTTTTATACCTATATGTATATTCAATATGTCGCAAGTAAAAAAATAAGTACCTAGTCGCACCTATTTTTTGACCAGCTGTGTATATCATAAGGACAAAAAAAAATGCACTGATTACACAATATAATGAAACATGCAAAAAAAAACAATGTCAAATAAGTACAAAAAAAAATAGCCAGTCGTCCGCAAGCACATCTAAATCGGACAGTAAAGTTGGTCCGGAAATTTCGGTCTTCAGCTTTAATCACAGCAGATGAATACATATGTCAAAAAAAACTATCTTTATGCTGCTCTGTCTTTGTTCGTGTTAACAGCGTCAGCCCAAAATTCAAGTTGATATCAACTTCAATAGTTCAAACTTAACAGAAGCACAACAACAACGACAAAATTGTACATAAATCATGATTTTTAAGTTTCTAAAAAACCTTCTCCGATTTTCATGAAAAATTCCACACATTTTTTTAAGACACGGTTTCTTCTTACAAAAATCAAAAACATTTTTTTTTGTAACGCTCCAAAGCATGAGTTAAGCAAGTTACACAGTTTTTCGGTCTAGTTTTCGAATTCAATTTTTTTTTTTTTTTAAGTTTAACCGAAATTATTCAAATTTATTATTATTTATTATTAAGATTACCAAGTTTCTTATTTTTTTAATTTTATGAACATATTTTGTGCCTTTATTTTTTTAAGGTATACTTATTAGGAAAAAACTTGCATCCAAGTCATGCATTCAATAAAAAACAAAATTCTCCTGCAGGTTACAATACAAGACCTTTTTTCTAAGGAAAACATAAATCATTTTTTATGATCATCTTAAACTCTCAAACTAGCCAAAGTCCATGTGCAAATAAAATGTATGCAGGGAATTGAAAATTCATCACCAAGAAGAAAAAAAATACTTCTTTTCCACTCTGTGCTACAATTTAGCCCCAAGGGAATTTTGTGTTTTTTTTTTCATTCTTGGATGTCAACTTCACAACATGACACTAATTCATTCATAATTCATCTCAAGCACATAAATGCCTGCACTTTATACACAGTAAAGGCAAAGACGCCTCCCAGTCATCAAGAAAAAGAACCGAGTCTTAAAACAAAATGTCACAAAGCAAACAATATGAAAAAAGTAACTCAATTCAAACAAACCTCATAAGATACATCCTCAGGAAATGCATTATGTTGCCTTGTTGTTCTCACACTTTTCGAACGACGACCGACTGACGACCGACGACGACGATAAATTCTTTTTGAACGAAAATAAAACGAGTGCAAAGGCAAAGTAAATAATTACAACCAGGTGAGGTAAGTGTCGCCCGAAGAAATTTTCTTGTTCTCTCAAGTGCGTCTTTGTAATTTGAATGAAATCCTTTAAGATTACCTCACAAGTCACAACCGTCAAACGATATCCAAAAGGGGCGATATGAAAAGCTATAACGACTCACTCTAACTGCTAACGAGTAATCAATATCCGCACCGCACGATAAAAATATCAATCAACGATGCACGATTCCACCAGTGAAAGAAAACACTTCCTAGTGTAATAAATTTGGATGTGAACAATGTCACAAGACAAAAGTCACGTTAACCCAGAATCTCCTTGTTCACAACACCGCTATTCGAGGGTTTCCCGATTATGAAAACCACGACCGATGGATACGACGATGAAGATAACAAGATACTCCTCAAGAATGTACTTTAAAACTGTTTTATTCCTTAGCTCGGTTTCAGTTACAACTTAAAGTATCCTGAAATGGGAAATGCCGACTACGCCTTTTTCTTGGGCTCTGCGGTACTCACTAACAAGAACCGAATAAACCAACCAAACCAATAATAAAATCAACGTTAGATACAATTCGTATTTCCTAGGTATAGGTAGTTATTTCTTTTTTTTCCTTTTTAAATTAATTCGATATGAAATTCTGCAGTAGAACGCGACTCATCGAACCACAACAAGATGACGAAAAAAGAAAACTGACGACGACCAGTGTTGAAAACACGTACGTTCTAGATAGAATCTGATCGAAGACTGACTCTGGCCAGACTGTTGACTGGTCTTTTGACTTCACCTGCAACAGCTCAACAACAAAATCGCACCGAACGAATGATGATGGACTTCTTCTGCACATAACAGAAGACACAACTCGAATAAACCACCGAGCTGTGCCCCGCGCACACCACCACGCACCGGCCGACCGGCCGGCTTTATGGAATAGTGTTTTGTGTTCGTGATGGAGCTGGCACAGCGAAGGGACTCCTGTTTTCTTCTGCTGCTGTTTGATGCGGATGGCTGGATTAGTTTTGGGTCTGATCTCAAGAGAGGCTCGACTATGGCAAACAGCAGAAACATTTCCATACTCTCCAAATTGTCGAAGAGAAGCCGTTTAAGAAGAGTCTATGAGAAATGAGAGTTGAAAAAGGCCAATAATATCGTCTTTAAATGCATGCAATGGGCACATGTCTCTTGTGAACTTGGGATGCTGTTGTATAGACCAGGCCCAGACTCTGGTCGTGTGATTGTGACTACGGTTTCGGAAATTGAACACAACGACCACGAACGGCGCGCAATGATGAAGACGAAATGTGTGTTTTGTCTGCACTCCCTCGAATGTTCTGGGAATTTCTTTCTGAAAACATTCTTGTTGGCAAGAAACTTAACAGTCATTTTTTTCATGGAATTGTGTTGACTCAGAAAAGAGTTTTCTCTACTCCACTAAACTACATCATGAATCCAGCATCAAAAGGTTTTCCCTGCATTTTGAATTATTTCAGTTAATTCATCAATTATTCAAAATCTTGATTTTCGAACGAAGTGAAATCATTCTGGTTTCCTATTAGCTCCACATGGCCTATGGTTATTGGACCTTGACTCTTCTCCATAGGTTGGTCTTGGTGTCGCTTTACAGTTCTTGGTAACATTTCTTCTTCACCTTCATTCTGCCCGTACTCTTCTCTTCTTGAAACACCTTCTAGCATTATCGGCGGCGTTTATGTCTAGGTCAAGTGAAATTTAGAAATTCTCTTCACCAACGAGATATGTTGCAAGCCAGATTTGAAACAGAATTATCAGTCAACACTCGCGTAAATCAGCCTTTTGACCAAACCATATACACCCCGAACCCATGCCTGTAGAGACCATCATGGGAGCATCGTAGTGGAACCACAATCAGAGTTGAGGATATGGAAAGACCACTTTTCCAAGCTGTATAATGGCGATGACGGACAAAACCCCGCCAGCAATACAGAACCATTTAATTTGGGTGCAGCAGGCCAACAATTTCGCACCCAACCGACATTGACGAACTGAAGATAGCGATATCTAAACTTAAGTCGAACAAAGCCGCTGGAGCAGACAGGCTAGCCGCCGAACTGTACAAAGCAGCTGGAGATGATTTGGTTAGGAGCATGCACCAGCTTATCTGCAAAATTTGGTCGGAGGAAAGCATGCCCGACGAATGGAACCTTAGCATCGTATGCCTGATCCTCAAGAAAGGAATTCTCCTGAACTGCACAAACCACAGAGGTGTAAGTCTCCTTAACATCGCTTACAAGATTTTGTCTGCCGTGATGTGTGAACGTTTGAAGCCATTCGTCAACAACCTGATAGGTCCTTATCACTGTGGCTTCAGACCCGGAAAGTCCACCATCGATCAAATATTTACCCTGTGGCAGATCTTGGAGACGACCCACCTACCACCTTTTCATAGATTTCAAGGAAACGTATGACTGAGTCTGCAGAGACCAACTGTATAGAGCAATGTCAAGTTTTGGCATCCCAGAAAAACTCGTCCGTCTGTGTAAGAGGACAATGGAAAACTCACGCTGTTCCATCATATTCGGAAAAAATCCTAACGGAGGCATTTGATATCTAAAAGGGTTTTAGACAAGGCGATGCGCTGTCATGCGATTTCTTCAACATCATTCTCGAAAAGATTATGCCAAACTCCAACATCAACTCCAGAGGAACAATTTTTTAAAAGTCCGTCCAGCTATTAGGATACGCAGACGACATTGACATAATTGGAAGAACACAGCGTGATGTCAGTGGAGCGTTTGTGAGTCTTGAGACGGAGGCCAGGAAGATGGGTCAAGCGGTTAACGAGGGCAAGACCAAGTTAATGCTGTCAACAAGAAAGGACAACCAACATCGACGTCTTGGAGCCATCGTCAGCATAGACAGATTTAATTTCGAGGTAGTTAAGGACTTCGTCTACCTGGGATCCGCTATCAACTCAGACAACAACTCCAGCGCTGAAATCAAACTAAGAATTACTCTTGCCAATCACTGCTTCTTTGGACTTAGAAGGCAATTGATTAGTAAAGTCCTCTCCCGAGCAACTTAAGTGACACTCTACAAAACTCTCATCATCCCTCCTAATATGTAATGAGACAAGGACCATGACAACATCCGATAAAAACACTTTGGGCTGCTTCGAGAGAAAAATTCTTCAAGTGATTTTTGGTGCTGTTTGCATAAATGGAGGATGGAGACGAAGATTCAATCAAGAAATGTACGAGCTGTTCAGCGAGAAAAGCTCTTCAGCCAGAAAAGTAAAGGCCCAACGACTTAGATGGTTGGGTCATGTAGAGCGAATGGAAAACAATGCTCCGGCTCGTAGAGTCGTCGGATCCAACCCGGAAGGACGTCGCAGAAGAGGAAGACCGCGAATCAGGTGGAGCACACAGATGGTAGAGGACTTGAACCAACTTGGTGTGGTCAGCTAGCTAGGGACCGAGCTGGCTGGAGATGTTTGTTGGATGAGGCCCTGGTCCGACCTGGACTGTAGCGCCACCATAATTAAGTAAGTAAGTAAGTATGACAGCATCTAAAGAGATGAACCTGTAAAAAGCTATGTTTAGTTTTGCATACCTGCAAGCTAACGTTTCTCCATCAAGTTTGGCACGAGCTTACGGAATCTTTCGATTTCAAAAAAGGAATCAGACAGGGCGATGTACTGTCATGCGATTTCTTTCTTGAGAAGGTAGTGCAAAACTCCACCGTCAAAACCAGAGGCACTATTTTCCAAAAGTTTGTTCAACTTCTGGCGTACGACGATGATATTGACATAATCGGAAGGACACAGCGTGATGTTAATGGCACCTTTGTGAAAATTGAGGCAGAAGCGGAGAAAATGGGTTTAAGTTGTATATGAGGGCAAAACAAATTATAAGCTGTGTTCAGGTATCACATTCAACGCCGACGAGACGGCTCAGACAGAACGTCTCAATATGTCTACCTACTCGTAGGCTCCGATATTAACATGAGTAATGATACCAGGATCACTTGCTAATATCTGTTTGTTTGGGCTTAGAAAGCTATCGAGTGATAAAGCCATCTTTCGATCAACTATGATAAAATTATACAACAACGTTATCATCCTGGTCCTGCTATAATTATACTTCTTATATGAAGCATGAACACTGACATAATCGGATGAAACATGAAAGTGCCTTAGGCTGTTTCGCAAGGAAATTTTCGGTTTATCTATAGGTAACCCAGTGTGCATTGATGGAGAATGGGGAATTAGATTCGATAGCGAGCTTTACAGGATGTTCAACGACACGGACCAAGCCAGAAGAGTTTAGCTTTAGATCCAGTGACTCATTGGTCATATGGAGCGGACGAAGAAGTAGATAGAGGAAGACCTTGACTGCTTGTTCAAACTTGCAGTTGGCTGCAAGGGAGAGGAAAGTATTTGAATTAAAATCAGAAAAGCAACTGATTCTAGTTGCTTGCCTTAGAATTTTCTTGAGACCACCTCAATGGAACATCCATGGCTAATGCACCAAGATATCAAGAAGTTCAGGTAACTTTGGCTCCAACATTGCAAGGACTTTTCGGCGATTGAAATATTCTCAATCTGGTTGATGGTAGAATTCCATGGCAGACGATATCACGTGGCTATTAAGATGTTAGCAAGTCACCGCGGTACTTAAACGCGATTAACAGAGAATAAGAGTTAATCCATGTGTTAATATTTCTCATTATAATTAATAGTTAAGTCAAATTTTGTAGATACTCTCAAGCAATTTCTTGTTGTTCTTGCTTGTATATGTCAATTGATTCTAGCGCCATCTAATGAACGGACAGCGAAGCACTTTTCTAAATGTTTTATTCTTTTACTAAACAACCTAAACTGTGGAATAAGTAAGTAAAACGTCTGTTCATTTGATTTTTGTTTATAGCGTTTTCCAGCCCTCAGAGTAAGAGTTAATCCTTCGCTATTCTGTGTTTATTTATTTGGCTGCCGGAGCTTGAAAGAGTTTAGATCTGTCATGCAGCAGCTTAGCCTTTCTGCCAATTTTTCGGCAGTTTTCTTTAAAGGTGCAGTACCTTTCTTGTAAAAACCCTGTTCTCTCACATGGTAATAAAAGGAAGCGGATGGCAAGGTTTTGGGGGACATCCACAAGTCCCTATAATAACCGTATGGCATAGTGTTGCACCACGGAATATCGAACAAAAGCAGCAGCTCCATTATGTCGTCCTGTATGCTTGTTGTATAATGATAGTCGGCTCGTCGATGTTCGTTGCCAAACCACTTCATCAGTTTCATTGAACAGAATTTTGAAAATTGTTGTTGCTGGCGACTCCAACACTGGTAAATGTGTTTAGGCATATTCCTTTCTTTTTATTTTATTTTTTCCAGTTATTCTGCTCTCTTAAGCCCCTCGAACAATGGTTGATATATCATTATGTGATTTATAAAGCTGGTACATGAGCAGTGACCGAACGGTGCAACATATGTTCCGTGTGCGGATCTACCATGTGGATATACACACTCCCGGAAAGCTCTTCTTGTTGCGGTATTGGGTGGAAAGGTTGTATAAAGATGGATAGAAAGATATAACGTTTTACCAATTGAAGTTGTACTTGATAGCGACAAATTGGATTAATAATACCAAATCGAGTTGTTCTTCCACCCCGCTCAATCCCTTTGTTGAAGTAGAAGAAGAAGTAATAGAAGCAGTAGAACAAGAATACCATGGAACACAATAATTGTGGTGTCATGTGCAAGGATAAAACAAGCTCCTTGTGGGTTCAGCCGCCTATAGGTTGGTAGGTGTTTTCTGTTCAGTTCATAAACGGGAACATGTGGTTTAAACGATGTTAAGTATGTTATATGGCATTCCTCGAGTTAATTCAAGTAGTGATGAGCTGTATGAATTGCATGCGGCCACCGTGGATTGTGGTTTACTTTCAGGAAGAGAGAAAGAGAACGGAAGGTTATAGCTTTATGGGGAAGTCCGTTAAACGTTCAAACTCAACTCAACCCAATAGACATTGAAAGACGACTTAATGTGGGATAAAAGTTTAAGAACTTTTTGATATTGGCTTCACAAGTTGAAGAAGGGTTGCATTAGGTTTGAGATATTCTCTACGGGTTCCATCGATTAGGAGAGTTAGTAATTGACATTTAGAAGCACAAAGATGGAATGTTATAGAAATGCTGATGTTATTGAAATATTGCTGTGTGCTTTCACAATGAAAGAACTCAGATTGAGAATAAATATAAGGGAGCTGACTTATGTACCTACATATATTGCCCAGCGATTGATTTCGAAATTGTTGCACTTGTTATAGTTGTTGGGCTTGAACCGAGTTATGGGATTATTAAATTTGCAGAAAACGAAGACTACGCTTATTCCTAAAAAAGGTAGACTTTCAAGCCTACTTGTATTGATTGTGCCTCTATGTTGAAATGATAATATTAATAACTAATAAATAACCAATAAAAAACCCGTAAAAAAAAACTCTACAGGAAAACTAATTTTCTCGTGTATTTTGACGAAAAATAGGTTGGGGTCTGAATTCTGCACGGGGCAAAAAGTCGTTTAACGAAATTCTGCAAATAGCTTAGCTTTTCGTAACAGCAAAAAATAAAGCTTCGATTTGATTTTAGTAGCGGCTTTACTGCTGGCATTAATGAAAAATCTGATATCAGCGTGTGATAACGCAATCTTTGTGACCTGTTGTGTAACTTGAAAGAGCTCTCCGAGTTGAGGCTTTCTGAGAATAAGCGTGAAGCTATGCCAGTGTCCATTTTCGAGCCAATATTATTATTATTATTATTATTATTTATTTATTTATTTATCTACGATATAAAATATCAACAGATTAAAAAAAAAAATTAGAACAATATAAAATAAAATAAATTATAAATATAATGTATGTTCATATAAACAGAAGCAGAAATAAATAAAAATAAAAATAAATAGAGTGGTGCGACAGCTCTTGAAGAGCCAAGGCCTAAGTGGCCTACTCTCTTCAACAATTCTCTGAGTGCCTCCCGCTGACCATACAAGGTAGGGTGGCGCTCTGCATACAACGATTCTCTTGTTCTTAATGATTAAAATATTGAAAATGTCCAATCGGTAGATTAAGATACACTGCTATCCCAATCTTCTCTTTTGGGTAACTTGGTAGTAAAACCTTTAATGGAATCTGAATAAGGTGTCATGTAATATGTATAGATCACCTAGTTGCAAGCGTCTTCTGTAGAACCCGAGTATGATTTTATTCGCTAGCTTGCCAGATGTTGGTTTGAGTGTTTGACACAGTTTGCTGCTGATTCTTGTACACGAAGACCAAGAGATCTGGGAGGAATTACGTATAGACTAGCAGTTATGAAAGTTCTTAGTTCTAAGAAATTATTTTTGTATATTTTGGCGAGGGTTTTATTATTCGTGGGGCCTTACACCTACCCGAGTTACCGACAAAGGTCTTTGCTTATATAGCAACGTAAGGCCATGTCTACACGTTTTGGTGCGTTAAGTTTTCGCAGTTGTACATATCAGTTAATGTTTTAAGTGTTTTGAGAGTATAAGAGATGAGATTGATGTGTCTGAAACTCGTTTGTTTCCTATGGCCGCTTTTACAAACTTTTTTTTTAATGACTGATCTTTTATCTCACGTCATGTCTCAGGGACATATCCAAAATCCAATATCCATATAATCCCCATATGAGACTATGCTCCTATTCTGGATATGTTTTTCAGATGCGGTATGATTAATTCACTGCATTTTTGCAGCATCATGGGGAAGATGCCGTATTGGTAAGGAAGGTTGTGAGGTAAGTTATTAGCCCAATTCCACTGATTTCTTACTCGCAAGCCTCGTTCAAATTGCATCCTGGAAACAGGAGTTATATGCTGTCATGAAAAGACACTGTCATTTTCTAAAAAGCCTTTTTTTTACTAACGAAGTATAAAAGCATTATAAACACGATTTCGCTATGTAAATATGGAAGAAAAATCGTGAAAATATGGACGAAAAATATTTACGAAAACGCTTGGAAATATGGACGAATAGTCAAATGTCATGATGTACAAAAATGGAAGAAAAAAATTGTTTGTAAGAATTTATTCAATTCTATTACAATGTACTTATAATTAAATGTTTTTTTTTCAAATTTTCAAAAACAAAAGCATGGCTGCAGTCTTCAAGCAATCGTTTGTACGCCGAAAACGTCCTTTCAACTTCGCATGATGTTACTGGAGCGTACTTGCTACCAACTCATTTGGGCTCATTTCATTTATTTTATTTTCCGGTTCTGTTCCCTTATTACATCGCCTTCCAGAATTTTACCAATGTCCTTCTGGTGAACAAAATCGATTTTTTCGAGAAATTCTTCGCGTTTTTGTATCCCCAGAAGATCAATGCGGAAATGTTTTTATAGCATCGGTGAGCGGTGTTCCTTTTTCTTCCAATATTTTGATTGCTTGAGGGATGCGAGCGAAGTAGCACTTGATGAAAGCCAAATCTCTTGTTCATATTTTTTTCCCCGATAATCGCTTTCGCCCTGCGAATAGATGTCACATCATTTGATTCCAGCTGATTTAAAAATGAAATAACTTCTTCAAGATGATCGGCGTAATAAATCGCTGCATTTATGCAAGTTCACTATCGTTATATCGTGTTAAAATCGGCTCAGGTGGGAACGCAAGATTGGGATGAAGTGTTTTGAAGATTTACCTACGCCTTGAAGACTGAACAAAATTTTCAAATTTAGCTTTTATATTTAAATGGATCTCAGTATTTTATTTTCCATACCTTCATGAATATTTTCTTCAAGTTTGAAACAAACCATTGACATCATCGAATTGATCTTTGATGAAATCGGCAACACGAGGAAGTCCATGAGCCGCACAAGTTACATCCGGATCGTTTTTGAAAATAAAACATGTAATGCTTTCATTGCAGATATCATGTAAGGAGCAGTGTCCGATTCTGACGAGTACGGTGAAATCAAAACATCGAATAGAATAATAAATTCAAAAAAAAAAACGTTAAAGATGCATACCTAATTCTTTCAAGGTATGATCGAAAAATGTTGCAATTTTCGATGCATTTGTCGCCTGCAAAACAGCTTATGAAAATAAATAACTGCGACCCCGTTCTTCTTCAACACCTAAAACACCGAAAATGAAATTTGCAACAAACGCTGCTGAGTATCAGTTGTCTCATCAATCGAAACCCAAATATAGTTGTTGGCAGCGATCCGTTTCATCCTGTAAATACACTCGTTGTACAGTTTTGGAGCATACTTTTTTCGCAATGAAGTCTGTGATGGAGCTGCATATTTTGTATGTTTCTCAACAAATTTCACAACTGTTAGATGGGATATCTTATGCAGTGGAATATTAGCTTCTAGGAAACATTTTGCCAAGTCCATTGAAAACATCTTTCAATCCCAGTCGTTCTCTCTCGACAGCGTTGTCAAAAGTGTCTGGCTCGTTTTCGATCCATTTGTGAGGCTTTTATTATTCCTCTCAATGCTAGCTAAATTCTTAGCATTCACCAAATGTTTACCTGGAAAACTTGCTTTGCTGGAATATTTGTGTCACAAAAAAGGCAAAACAAAATAGAAGCGTCGCGCTCGCGTCGCAACGATAAACTCCCTGATGTTCGTTACACATTCGTCGATTAAACGCGGCTTGACTTTCCTTTATTTTGGGCATTATCGAATAAAAAAAAGTATTTTCCCGTTTAAAGCATGATCTTACTGACAAACAGCTAACGATATATAACAGATAGTATCGGAGAACGAGGCGAAAAGATTTAAAAGACGTTTAAATTAAATGGCAAGTAGGCAAAAAATTGCACTCATACACAAATTTTGATTCATTGTATTTTGAATCTATTCAATATCACATGTCACATCTATTGTTTTGTATTTATTGAAAACAAATAAACAGTTACTAAAAATGAGTTCGAAATACTGAACAAGTCTCAAATATTGACGATACCAAAAATATGTTTTTAAATACAAATCCGAAAGAGATATGTAAATAAATATATTTGTCAGCCCTAAAGCTATTCAAATGAGCACGACCAACGAACGACGAATTAATGGAAAAAACGATTTTAGATGCGTTTCAAGCCCTTTTTCCGCAACAAAACCATAGAAATATAGCTTAGGTTAGGTAAGGTTAGGTTATATGGGCTGACAGTTGATTTTGTAACCGTCACACTTAGATCAATGTAGATCCATTGTGATACCCTGAAGTGTTGTAACTTCTGAAAAAATGATTTAAACCTATGAATTCTATGGTTGATCAAGCCATTTGGTGGACTTGATAAAGTTCAATAGGCGATTGCCTGGGAGTTCAGATAGTTCTTCTAGTTCATTGAAGAAATAGTTGCCTAAGAATTTTGATCTAGTACGGCAGAGTGCTGGACAGTGGCATAGGAAGTGAGCCGTGTTTTCGTGCTCTTCCTCCTCGCCACAGCCTCTGCATATGTCGTCCGTACTAAGCCCCATCTTCTTTCTGTGGTAGCCAAGTGGGTTATGTCCCGTTATCACACTTATGAGGGATCTTAGGGACGATTTTTTGAGAGGTAAAATCTTATTTGATTTTTTCTTGTCATAATGAGGCCAGATTTTCCTGGTGTTACCGCAGGTTTCTAGTAGGTTCCATCTATCATTTGCTTTTTGAATGATATTATTACTAATGTTTCTCTTTAGTTCGCATTTAGGGATTCTGATGTTATGGTCTATGAGAGAGGGATCAAGTACCGAGCCTTCTCTTGCAAGCTCATCCGCTTTTTCATTTCCTGGCACACCACTATGACCGGGAACCCAGCAGAGTCTTACGTTGTGCTGCATACCAAGAACCCTTAGCTCTTCGCGACAGCAAGAAACAAGCTTTGACTTGATTTGCGTGGCAGAGATCGCTTTTATTGCTGCTTGGCTATCAATGAAAAAGGTGATATCAGCGTGTGGTATCGCCATCATCGATATTTGATTAGCAGCGCTTTTCACTGCCAAGATCTCAGCTTGGAAGACGCTGCTATGGTCAGGAAGTCTGAATGAACTGGCAAGGCTAAGATTTTCTGAGTAGAAACCTGCCCCTACCCCAGTAGTCATTTTCGAACCATCGGTGAAGATGGTAAAGTTCGATTCGTTAGTGTAGGGTACACTGTTTTTCCAATCTTCTCTATTAGGGAAGCTGGTAGTAAAGTTTTTATTGAAGTCTAGATAAGGGGTCATGTAATCAGTACGAACGTTATTGCCAACGTATTTTGTAAGGATCGTGGTATGGCCGTGTTGACTAGATCTCCAAATATCGGTCTGACTAAGTCGAAGAGCGCTGTTTGCTGCTGATTCTTGTGCAAATAAGTCTATGGGGGTGAGATTTAGGATCGCTTCGAGACCCGCAGTTGGGGTAGTCCTCATTGAGAAATTGCAAACGAAGATATTCCAGAGTTAAATAATTAGATTCGAGAAATAGTTAGAAAAAGTATTTTATTTAAGTAAAAGAAAAATAATATTATTTGATGTTATCAGAACAGCTTCTTAAGAACGAGAGAAAAATAAAGTAAAATATATTTACTTAAGTCTCAAAACAAGTTTTGATCAAAAAGTTTGAAAGTAGTTTTATACATGTTAAATTACAGTAACCAACACCGCCTCTTAATTTAATATGGATATAAAATTACTTAAATGATTAACAAATTTAAAATTTAACACAAAAATCAAATTGAATCAACACAATGAACAAAGAATTCAGAACAGAAATAAAAAAAAAATTAAATCATATTTAAACAATTACGTAGTTTTTCAAATTGAATTCTACCAAGTCCTTTTGTCATTATATCAGCGATTTGTTCACTAGTTGGAATATATTTAAGTTCAACAAGTCCTTTTTCAATAGTATCGCGAACAACGTTGTATTTAACAGCTAGTACGTGTTTTAGTCTCTTATGATTCTTTGGTTTTTCAGCAGCGCTTATGCATGATTGATTGTCTTCATATAAAGTGGTTGGCTCATTTGGTTCAGTGCCCAATTCTCGAAGTAGCTGCTTGATCCATTCGGCTTCATTCATTGCTTCAACCAGAGCTGCATACTCGGCTTCTGTAGATGATTGACTGATGGTATTTTGCTTGTGCGTAGACCATGTCACTGTATTTCCAAAGAGCTTGAATACGAAGCCTGATGTTGATTTGCAATCGTTCTTATCTCTTGCCCAATCGGAATCAGCATAATCAACCAAAATATCATCTTTTTGTCCCTTCCGATATTCTAGTTTAAGATTCAAAGTTCCTTGAATGTAGCGTAGGATTCGTTTCGCATGAGTAAAATGCTCATGTGTGTAGCAACTTTGAAATCGACTAAAATAGTTTGTTGCTGCACATAAGTCCGGTCTTGTGGTTAACGTTGCATATGTAAGGCATCCGATTAGTTCTCGATAAGGAATATTCGAATCACAGGTTTTGTCACCGAAATTTAACTGTATACCCTTTTCGATTGGTGTCGCGACTGGTTTGCATTCTTTCATACCAAACTTTTGCACCATATTCTTCAAATATTCAGTCTGGCTTAATTTGATTATTCCTTTTTCGTGATCCTGTTCAATATGCATACCAAGAAAAGATTCTGCCTTACCAATATCGGTCATTTCAAACTCTTGGGAAAGTAGTTTCTTGACGATATTAATCATTTCGTTGCTTTGGCTAAATAGCAGCACATCGTCAACGTAGATAAGGATAAAACAATGGGTATCTTTTTCAAGTTTCACGTATAGGCAATAGTCTGAAGCGCGACGTTTGAAACCTATTCGTAAAATGAATGAATTAAATTTCTCATTCCATACGCGCGAAGCTTGCTTAAGACCATATAAGGATTTTTTCAGTTTGCAAACTCTTGAGTCTTTAGCAAAACCTTCTGGTTGGCGCATATTGATTTCTTCTTTTAATTCACCATTCAGAAATGCTCCTTTCACATCCATCTGATGTATATGCATATCAAACTGTACAGCAATTGCCAGTAGTATACGTAAAGTGGGAAGTTTTGCCACAGGTGCATATGTTTCGTTATAATCGAAATTTTCTTTTTGCGAGCAACCTTTGACAACCAATCTTGCTTTGTATTTGTCAATTTCCTCGTTACATTTACGCTTTAACTTAAAATCCCATTTGTTTGGAATAGCTTTCCGATTTTTCGGTAATTCACATAACGACCATGTATTATTTTTTAATAAAGATTCATACTCACATTCGATTGCAGCTTTCCATTGATCCCAATCTTGACGATTTCTTGCTTCTTGAATAGATGTAGGATCGTCCTCAACATATCCTTGTGCAGATAGAGCAAATGTCTCATGAGAAAAGTTACACACAGTGAAAAGATTCAAGCGATTTGGTTGATTTCGAATTCGCTCACTTCGTCGAACTGGAACTACGACGTCTTCGACACTACCTGAAGGACGAGCTTGAGCTTCTTCATCTTGAGCATCTTCAAAATCTTCATCTTCACTATTTCCATTGCATAAAACATTGCTTCCTAACGATTCTTCAATTGATGAATTACCTTCGTCTTTAAATTCAATCACAGCCTCTGATTTACAGATTCTGTTGTTGTCATCGATATTTCCGTTTCCGTTGGTATTGTTGTTGTTTTGTTTGTTAGCTTCTCGAAATAAAATTGACTTCTCGTTAAATGTGATATTTCGTCCAACAATCAGTTTTTCTTTTTCGATGTCCCAAATTCGATAACAAGTATCCGACATGTAACCCATCATCAAACATTTCCTTGCTTTTGGTTCCAATTTTCGTCGTTTTTCGGAAGGTACGTGGTTGTAACAAATTGAACCAAATATTCTTAAATTGGAAATATTCGGTCGCTTGTTGTACCACATCTCAGCGGGTGTCTTGTCAATGAATTGTTTGCCTGTTGCACTTGTCGGACATCTGTTCTTGATGTAATTTGCTGTCATTATGGCTTCATTCCAAAATTTTCGGTCCATACCACTAGCTGATAGCATTGCTAAAGCTTTTTCTTGCAGATTTCTATTTAGACGTTCAGCTATGCCATTCATTTCCGGGTTGTACGGAACTGTGTACGAAATTTGGATTCCTTTAGTCTTACAAAAATTCTTGAAATCATTGGATACGTATTCGCCACCGTTGTCAGCACGTACTTTCATAACTTTGCAGTTGTGCATTGTTTCAGCCATCGACACGTATTCTTGAAACTTACTGAATACGTCACTTTTCTGTCTCATGCAATAAATCATAGATGCTCGCGTGTAATCATCTATAAATGATACGAAGTACAGAGATCCATCATAAGCTGGTTTCGAGATCGGCCCACAGACATCGGTATGAATCAATTCAAGGATTCGTGATGATCGAATGTTGCCACATTTCTTGAACGGTAGTCTTGTTTGTTTGCTTAAAACACATGGCTCACAAAATTTCTCGTCAGTATTAACTTTCACGTCATCAATACCGTCGACCATTGAATGTTTAAGTAATTTGTTCATGTCAAAAACATTCAAATGGCTAAGTCTGTAATGCTATAAATCTTGTGAAAAACTTTTTAAGTTGTCTTCACCTGTCAACCCAGCAAAAAAATTACGCTCTACATAAAATGTTACCTCGTATAATTGTCCTCTTGCATACGCGATGAATTTCGTTTCACCATCTTTGATAGCATAGGCATAATCATCTTCAAAAACAATCTTGTACCCCCTCTTCACCAGTTTTCTAATTGAAAGTAGGTTGCATTTTAAATCTTCAACATATAATACGTTCGGAATTATCTTGATTGATGCGTCATCATTGTGCATAGTCCTGATGTGAATGTCACCTTGTTGAGTAGTAGATATTTTTTTCATTTTTCTTCGCAACAGAAATATGCAATTCTTCAATGTCAACCAATTTATTAAAAAAATTCTTATCATTACATAGGTCATCAGTTGCACCAGAATCCAAAGTTCGCTGATAAACCATCCTTGTCTATTCCAACATTGCTTACATCTGTTATAAGAGCTTCTTTTTCAACATCTCTGATCGCACATAAGATTGAAGGATAACTTGCAGCATTTTTGACATCTTCTTCGTCCTGTTCAGCTTTTGCGATATATGCTTTTGGATTCTTGACCTTAACTCTGCATTTAGACTTGATGTGTCCTTTCTTTCCACACTTGTAACAAACGATATTATTGGGATTTTTCACCTTCATATGCATTGCATTGCCTCATTTGAATAAGAAGGTCTTGTGTTATTATTTTGCTTAGCAAAAACATCTAACAAACGAGATTTGGCATAATCTAATGTAAGCCTCGATTCATCCATGCCGTTGAGTGATTCAATTAAAGCGTCGTATTTCTCATTCAATGTTAGAAATAAACTTACGATTAGATCCTGTTCCTCAGGTTTGGCACCAGCCAAACGCAAATCCCGTACGATGTTGTCGAACTTCACAAAATGCTTCTGCATATCGACTCCATCAAACCTCATCACCATAAGTTGCTTCCGCAAAACCAATTGACTAGTTATGCTTTTTCTTTGAAACATATTCAAAAGTCCAACGTACATGTCTCTTGCACTCGTTTTCTCCATGATGTATGTGAGTTGCTCATCGTTGATAGTTTGCGCAATTAGACTTCTACATCTTGCATCTTTCGCTTGCAATATCTTCCTCTCCGCATCATCCGTAGCCGTTTCTTGCAAGGATACCAATGGATTTTCAATAAATTTCTTCATATCCTTTTCTTCCAGGAGTAAGTCCAAACGAAATTTCCATTGCGTGAAATTCGTACCATCGAATTTCGGGATAACGACTCTTTCGCTGTCTGCCATTTTTCTTTACAAAAATTGAAAACAATTCAAAAAACCAAATTTAACGAAATCTAATTTATAATGGCTCTGGGCCCATAACCTGAGAAATTGCAAACGAAGATATTCCAGAGTTAAATAATTTGATTCGAGAAATAGTTAGAAAAAGTATTTTATTTAAGTAAAAGAAAAATAATATTATTTGATGTTATCAGAACAGCTTCTTAAGAACGAGAGAAAAATAAAGTAAAATATATTTACTTAAGTCTCAAAACAAGTTTTGATCAAAAAGTTTGAAAGTAGTTTTATACATGTTAAATTACAGTAACCAACACTCATCACCCCCGTAGTGCTAATGCATGCCATTCTTTGTACTTTGGTAAGGGTTTTTAAGTTCGTGGATTTCTCCAGAGCTTACCACCAAACCAAACTGCCATAAGTTAGAATGGGTTTAACAATGGCTGTGTAGAAATATAGCTTAGTATTTGATTGATGATGCATTTATTTACTTTTTCATCTCAAATGTTAATAAATTTGAGAAAACAAGTATACCTACTTATTCGTCGCGAATGAATTCTTTTCGCGACGAATAAATTTTTAGAATATACCTATTGGCACTGAGCTGTATGTTTTCTCTGTCAATATTGAATGGATTTTGTGTCACAATACAGGCGGAATTTTTTCGCCCTTGTAATACAATATTTAAAAAAATGGTTCTTCATCGGTATCAACATTGATTCTACTAAAAAGTGTTTCTGTTTGGCGGCAAAATTCCAATTTCGGAAGAAAAGTTTCCTGAACGTGTGATGAAGAGTTGATCTTATGACCTTATGACTTTTTTAGGGTCACGTGAAAGGTGAAAGATTACGTCCACCATAGATCTTCAAATTTATTCAAGACTAGAGATTGGCTTCGTGTAGATTTTTTGTCAGAGCCAATACCAATCGATAAAACTGAAAGCTCGTAAATTCCAGCGGACCCAAAGCATCCAGCAAAGCCATCCTGCTTTGTTCAACTCTAATTTAAGCCTTAAGGAATATTTCAAATTCTTCAAATGCACTGCGAAAGTATTTATTATGATCATAACAACTCCAACAGCTCCTCAATGAAGATTTGCATACGATTTTCACTGGCGTCACAGCACCACCACCGCCGCGCCGCCGCCGCCGCCGTTGTTGTTGCATAGGTCGTCGTGCTTCACGAAAAACTGTTTAAACCGCCGAAACGTGACAAGAGATTTTCAATAATGAGAAAGCCAAAGGCAAATTCAAATTTCAATGTGAATATGCGGTATTATGGACAGGAATATGCAAAAGAGGCTGCGCGCGCAAATATGCGCTTAGAATATTGTTTAATATTTTTTCTTGAAGTCGGTAATTGCAGGGTTACCCTTCGTGCGCTATAAACAATACCAAACAGTCAATTTTGCACGCCATTAAAATATTTTTGGTGCGAATAAGAGTTCGTGAATCTTTACAAACATTTTCCAATGTGCAATAACTGAGGAAAAAACATTTGGAAACTTGAATATACCCCAATTACTCATTTCATTATTTTGATTTTGCCCTAACATCAGCCCCGTAGCAACCCAGGGGCTAGGGGGGGCTTTGCCCCCCCAAGCATTTCTCCATTTTATTGCATATAAGATCAATACTAGAAAATAAAACAAAAACAGTATAATAAATATCATTTTAATTTTTTTTTTTTTCATTTTAAAATAATTGGACTTTGCGATTTTTCTGCGTATTAAACCGTAAAAGAAAGAGAAGAAATAAATTGTTTAGTCTGTCAGTAGACATATTGATGCTCTGTGGCCGCATGACTTGCGTTAATATTGAAAACGACGATTCACATACAGCTGTTCCAGATGGAAACGTTTCTATGGCTGCTATAAGATTGTAAACGTTTTCCATGCCTTATCGCACTTTATAAAAATCTGCTAAAATGTTGGTTTTGATTTTTGTATGTTCTTTTTCTTGTCTTGCTCTTTAAATACTTAGCTTTTCCTGGTCGGCTCGAATTTTATTTAGGTATATATTCCTTACCGATCTCGAGTTCGATTTTACTTGGCATTGTGATGCCTAACTCAGTGAATGGATGCAATTTTTCAAGATCCATTTCGTTTCCTGTTTCGATGGCCATGAGAATTTTATCATCTTTAACGAAACGGTTTGACATTTCCGTTATAACTATTTTGATTGTTTTAAGGGTCTACCACGAAATGCCGAATGCAAATATCGCGAAAACAAAAAACTCGAATGTAAACAAAAATCTCGAACGAAAAAAATCTCGAATATAAAATCTCGAATGCCAAAATCTCGAAAAAATAAATAGTTTTTTTCAGAAAATGGTTCCATTATTTATTTTTTCGAGACTAGTTAGTTTGTTTGGATAAAAATAAAGGTTGTTTTTTTTCTTGTTCATTTGGGATAAATTCATGGAAAAATAGAAAACTAAAGTTTTGTTAAACAGTAAGATGGAAACTTTAGTCTACAAATGCGAATGCTTATCTTTTTTACTCAAATGCTTAGCTTTTTTACCTCAGTGAAATTCGTTACTATTTCTATGCATTGAGTAATCAATTTTCCGAAAGTAGCAAATCGAGAAGTGGTTTGACATAAACTAAATAGGAACAAAAAACCAGAAATCTACATATGTATTTTCAGTCTTTGACGTTCTGCAGACCAAACAAGAGAGATCTTACCAAGAACTCAAAACAAAGTTGAGTCTTAGCATAGAAGACTTAAGGTTTTAGTTGGTAGGCCGCACGTTGGCCTGTACAAGCTGATTCATGTTTTAGTATAGGAGTCAGTTCAGGCAAAATGTAAGGTAGAAAAACTTGAAATGGTGGAAGAATTTAATATGAGTCGGGAATATATGCCTCGAATTTTGACTATAATGGAAGAAAAATAAAAAGAAGCTATTTTCTTAAGAAGCTTAGCTCAAAACCCTTATTGTCAATTGAATATTTTGTTGATTTGTTAAAAATAAGAAAAAACAGAATTATGAATTAAATTACAAAAACATGTTTTCTGTCAGATATAATTAATAAATAAATCTTGAAAAATCTCGAATATTTTTTTTCGAGATTGTTCTTCGAGATTCTCGATCGCGATTTTTGTACGTTCGAAATTCTTACATTCGAGATTTTCATTTTTTTTTTCGAGATTGTTAAGATTTTTGTATTCGAGATAACGTCATGATCCCTTCAAAATAAGCTGATTTAAGGTTGACTTCTGGTTCAGATCGATTTCCAAAGTATGGAGTACATACTCGAAGCGTTGAGCATTTTCGACTGTCGTCGATGTCGATTTGGGCGGCTTGAAACAAAATCTCCGTCTTCAGAACGCATTTTTTTAAAAGGTTTTTTTTTCTCAAATTCATATTTTTCAAAATTGTTCTGTGATCTAAAATTTTGTATTGTTTGGTAAACCGCTTTTACAAGTGCTATCGAATATTTGTACCCAATTTCACGGCCTTGTAATATTTTTGTGACCGGTTCAACAATTTCCAACAAGTCCTTCGAAAACGTTAAGGCAAATACAAATTCTATTGAAGACATAACATGGAACAATCCTGCACCTAATGCAACTTCATCACCGTCGAATCCTGCTGCACCAGTGATTTGAGGCAAAGTCTCCATGATATGTTCATAATTTCAAAGAATGGATTAAGACGCACGTAAGTGGCCAACCGCCAACCTAGCGAGTCTCTATAAGATTCAATATGGAATGGCCTTCGTAATGTTGCTTAACTTTGTGCCGATATATAACAATTATGTAATACTAATATTTTCTGCATGGATTGACATTTTGTGTTTATGCCCGCAATCCGTTGAATTGGTGACGCTACAATCCTATAAGATTTTAACGATAGATACTTTATTAGTGTATGCAATAATATAGATGGCGGTACTTCCGCGGAGAACCATGCTGTTAATATATGAAATTGGTATACCAAATAACTATGGATTACTTTTGTATTCACTTAATACGACATAAATGTATAGTATATGTTATTTTCTTTACATAAGAATTTTATTTCTTTAATGTAGGTAAAGTTCTTTTTATCTCTATTTCCTGTTACTTTTAGAATAAAAAAAAATTATATTTATTAGATATTTAATAGGTATGTGTTTAATAAAACTAATGTATCTTTGAATTTTTTATTGATATTCGTTAATTTAAACCACGAAGACAAAATCGTTATGTTTGAGTAAATTTTTTTCTTTTTGCTTTACGATACAAAAAATCGAAAAAAAAACAAACAAATTATAGGTGTTTTGAAAGGTCATCTGGAGTTTAACAATAGATAGTCACTCTTACTCACTTGTATCTTTTTGTTGACATAAATGTTGTGTTTCTAACGCATGATTTGATTTCTAAAAAAAAGGTTATCGTTAAAAATTTGTTTGCCCCCCCACGCAAAACAGGGTTGCTACGGCACTGCCTAACATTCTAACAACCTACCTTCTGATGCGGTTTCTGCGGAAATATTTTTGGATGACGGCCATTGAAAGGCTGACAGTTTTAAGGTTTAAGATTTCAACATTCCGCGAAACATAAATCAACATTGATTGCATAACTAATTTTTGTGAGGTTTAACATAAACCACAGGATTCCAGCTTGAAGTCCTGGAATTTAAATAAAATATCGTTCGCCATTATTTATCGGTATAAGGGCATCCGACGTCACACCTCAGTCTCACACTCCAGTCACATTATGTAGGCTTATGGGTTCTCATAAAAAAGTCCGACACTGTGACTCACATTGACCAGATAAAACCATCCGTTCACAGCCGCGCCTGAAGCTAAATTCCTTTTTTTATATTTTTAATTTTTTCATATAAATGGTTTTTAAGAATAAACCTTCCATCCATATGGCACTGTGCCCGAGCCTTTTGCGATCATGAAGCACGATAATTTCTCCCACCTAAAGTTATTTATTCAAGTTTCTATCTATGCTTCGGAAATAAGCTGGTCTCGCTTTTTGGCTCCTGAAAATTAAAGCCAGACAGACATTAGCCAAAATGATGTCAACCGTGAAAAAAACAATTCATGATAATTGTAGGAGCCCACCAGATGTTTGCCTCTCCAGAACCAGAACAAGTGTGGGTTTTGTTTTTCTTTTAATTAATTCCTTCACGTGTTCAGATAACTTGGAAACAAACAGTGGAAGAGGAATTAATTTGTCTCCAAGTTGCTAGAGAGAAGGATTTACTCAACATCAGTTTGTTCTTCTACGTCTACTCTTTAATTCCATTGTTCTTGAAAATAATATAAATGCATTGGATTTCGCGTTCTGAATATTTGATTTGAATTTATAATGAGTGACAAGCAAAGTTATTTGTGAACTTTCTTTTGCTTTTTGGATTACCTTAATTTCTCACATGTGTTGTTTTCATTTTGCAATCAGGAAGACTTCCGAAGTTCTGCGACTTCTAAAATAAATCGCGTTATGATATTTCTCATCACGCAACAGATTTCCCTTGTGTTGGTTAGTCAATAGAGCATTATCATAGGGTATGAATCTCATTTGCACGAACTAGGCGATATATTTCTATAGGTACCTACGCAACGGATTAGTTTTCAGCAACAGCAATACACCGAGCGTAAGCGAACGGATCACCACAATTCCGAATCAAGGCTAAATTCGGCAACATTAGCCTAATATGCGCGCATACCCCCACAGAGACGAATTCTACGAGCTCCTCGACAAAACATATGAGCAATGTCCTAGCTTTGCCATGAAAATTTTCCTTGGCTATTTTAACGCAAAGTTGGGAAAAGAGGACATCTTTGGCGGAACAGTCGGAAAGCACAGCCTGCACGACACCACTTCCGATAACGTATTCAGGCTGATCGATTTTGCTGCGGGGCGAAATGTTGTGGTAGCAAACACCTGGTTCCCACATCTCAACATCCATAAAGGTACATGGAGATCTCCTGATCAATCAACCATCAACCAGATTGATCACATTGCGATCGACGGAAGGCACTTGTCCAGCATTCTAGATGTTTGAACTTTCCGAGCAGCCGACATCGACTCGGACCACTACCTCGTCGTAGCCAAGGTAGTGCTACGAATATTCTGACAACAGCCAGAACAAGGAAATGCTGCAAGAAAATTCGACGTCGGACGGCTACAATCGCCGTCTATGCCGCAAATATCAAGTATCAAAGACCAGTCACCAAAACGAAACCCCTGGTTTGACGAAGAATGCAGGCAGACCAATGCACCCAGGCAAGAGACATACAAAACGGCGCTGCATAAAAGGACAAGAGCTGCTCTCTACCAGCAAAAGAGGAGAGAGGAACGCCGGCTTCTCAGGAGGAAAAAGAGGGAGCATGAGAAGCGTCAGATCGAGGATATTGAGAGAGCCAACAGCAGGAATTAAGTTCGA
Source organism: Sphaerophoria taeniata (assembly GCA_943590905.1). NCBI lineage: Eukaryota > Metazoa > Arthropoda > Insecta > Diptera > Syrphidae > Sphaerophoria > Sphaerophoria taeniata. The sequence goes on from OX016540.1 coordinate 189,274,138, forward strand.
AGGTTCTACCGCAAGAAGAGCAAAAACCGATGCTTGCAGCAATCAATGCTGGGAATTTGGAAAGACCAAATCAGTAGACTGTATAACAACGACGATGAACAAAATCCCGCAGTCAGGCAGGAGCCTTTCATCGGACACATTGATAACCAACAATATAAATAGAAAAAGTGAAAACGGCAATATCACGGCTGAAATCCAACAAAGCCGCTGGAGCAGGTGGTGCAGCTGCCGAGCTGTTCAAAGCAGCAGGCGATGTAAGATATGGTCTGCATGCCCGATGAATGGAACATCAGCATTGTTTGCCCGGTCCTGAAAAAGGGAGATCCTCTAAACTGCGCCAACTACAGAGGAATCAGTCTACTTAACATATCGCCTAAAAGATCCTCTCTGCCGTAATATGTGGACGTCTGAAGCCTTTCGTCAACAATCTGATTGGTCCTTATCAATGTGGCTTCAGACCAGGAAAGTCAACCATCGACCAAATTGTCACTTTGCGCAGATCCTGGAAAAAACGATACACATCAGCTTTTTATCGATTTTAACGCCGCGTATGACAGCATCTACAGAAACGAACTGTATAAAGCTATGTCTAGTTTTGGCATCCCTGCCAAGTTCATTTGCTTGCACAAAATGACGATGGAGAACTCACGCTGCTCCATCAAGGTTGGCAATGAGCTTTCGGAATTTTTCGATTTTAAAAAAAGGATTTAGACAAGGCGATGCACTGTCATGCGATTTCTTTAACATAGTTCTTGAGAAGACAGTGCAAATCTCCACCGTCAACACCAGAGGCACTATCTTCCAAAAATCTGTTCAACTTCTGGCGTACGCCGATGATATTGATATAATGGGAAGAACACCAGCGTGATGTCAATGGCGGGTTTGTGAGAATTGAGACAGAAGCGGAAAAAATTAGTTTAGCGGTAAATGAGGGAAAAACGATGTGTCTTTGAGGAAGGACACTCAACACCGACCGACGACGGCTCGGACAGAACGTCAACGCATACAACTTCGAGGTAGTAGATGAGTTTGTCTACATAGTCCCCGCTATTAACACGGGCACGGGTATGTGGTGCAGAAGCATGGACCTTGACAAAATCGGATGAATTTGCCTTAAGCTGTTTCGAGAGGAAAGTTCTTCGGGTCATCTTTAGCCCCGTGTGCATTGATGGGGAATGGCGAAGAAGTTACAATAGCGAACTTAACCGGTCGACATGGACCTTGCCAGAAGGGTCAAGGTCCAGAGACTCAGATAGCTCGGTCATTTAGAGCGGATGGACACAAATGCTCCGGCCCAGAAAGCCTTCGACACTATTCCCAAGAGAAGTAGGAGAGGAAGCCCGCGACTCAGGTAGCGCACACAAGTTGAAGAGGACCTCAATCAACTTAGAGTGCAAAACTGGAGACAGCTAGCTAGGGACCGAGCTGGCTGGCGGAGACTGTTGATTGAGGCTCAAGTCCACACCGGACTGTAGCGCCACCTTAAGTAAGTAAGTAAGAAATGACGATGAAGAGGAATAACGCGAAAACAAGAAGATTGAGGATTTGGATACAGATGCAATCTGCATTCTTAATTCTGCAAGAAAGAGTGATGAAACTATATATATATTGTTGCCAGCAACAATTTAGGTATGTAAGAATTTTAGAGCTGAAGCAATAAGTTGTTATTCAGTAATAGAAGGTAATATTAGAGCCCTTCCAAATTTTGAATTGGCCCATATACCACATTTCAATAGTTCAATAGTTCTTATTCCAAATTAAGTAAAAATTTGCTATAAATCGCATTTATTAAAATTTCGCAACATTATGTAGAAAAAATCATTTTAAATATCTTTTACATTTGACTGTGTGTTTTCAAATAAAATTACGTGTCTCCGGAAATCTGAGGTTCAATTTCTTGTTGTTTTCGCCTTAATTTTTCAAATTTTTCATCACGTTCTAGCTGTTTTTGATTTTTCTTCACGTTCTTGTTGTTTCCGTCTTGATTTTTCTTCACATTCTTTTTGTTTCGCCTTAATTTTTCTTCAAGTTCACGTTGTTCCTCAGAAGTCGAGTCATTCATATTATTTAACCACTTTAGGAATTTCGCGGCGTCTTCATTTACTTTACTGTTTGGATTTTGGAAATTTTGTTCTTTGACTTTTTCCACAAGTACAACGCCACCGTTTTTATCGAGACAAGTTCGATGTCGTATCATTATTTTTGAGTTAGTTGGGTCTATGCGTCTGGTAACTCTGCAATGAGAAGCTGTTTGTGGACATATCAGTGATTCGCACTTGATGGTATCTATCAAAAGAAAATTGATATTAATTTTTTTATATGAGCGAAAATGATTGCCGAACTTACCACTTTTAAGTGTTTTAGGACTGACATTTCCAAGGACAGATGGAACCATAGAACGGGTGTAGGATCTGGATCTGGATCGAGCATTAGTAAGGACAGCGCTTACTAGCAGACCAAAAACAATTTTTAAGAGCCCCTAGATTAATTTTAATTTTTAAATGTTAGCAAATTGTCAAGCAATCATTTTTATAGTAGAAATATAGAAGATAAAAAGAACTTGTGTATGAAATTGTTACAGAATAACAGTATTCAGGGATAGCAGAGTTCAAATTAGTGCTATCATTCAACAAATTTTGATTCATGATAGACAAAGACTGTAAAGGCTCTTTTCATCCAAGATTCTAGACTTACAAACACCAGGTCATCGACAAAAGTTTAACCGGGGAAATGAAAATACACTCTGCCGAATCCCCAATTTAACATTCAAGATTAAATCTTTTGACAGTTTGCAAAGCGAGCAGTCAGTGGTAAAATATTAACGTTTATAGCAGACAGACTTTATCTGACGAATAACGCTCTTATTTATTCCACCGATGAAGACTCAGATAAGTTTATTCGCCAGTTTGTTATTTGCAGATTTTTTCGATGAATGAAAAATCGGCTATAAGTCTTATTTTATTACTTTTGCGGCCCGTTGATTGCTGCCCCGGTATGTTTTGATAAGTCCTTGGATAAAATCGGTATGATGCGATGATAGGGGGTCATACTCTACGCGGCTGCGGGCTGGCAGGTATGATGATCCTGGTGGCCGGATTGGCAGGTATAATGCCCCTGGTGGCACGGATCGCCAGGTATTACCTATGTTCCTGGTGACACGGATCGGCAGGTATAATACCCCCCCTGGTGGCACGGGCACGGCTGACGGTACGAAGCACCTGGTGGCAATAAATACGGACGGCCGTAGCATTAATCGTGAATCAGCAGGTACCAAAGCCCCTGGTGGCAATCAAAACGGACTAGGTATAGCTTCAATATTGAAATGCCTTACCACTGGTGGGGGGAAGATCCAATACTGAAATAGTCGGACTTTTTCAGACTAAATTTTTGACCAATATTACTAGTTAATACGATTGTATCATTCGGTACTATCGTACTAAAAAAAAATAAAAAAAAATAAATAGAGTGGCGTGACAGCTCTTGAAGAGTCAAGGCCTAAGTGACTTACTCTCATCAACTATTCTCTGGATGCGTGTGAAGAAGTGAGTGAGTGTGAATTGAATAATTAAGTTCAATTCTGTATGGAAAAGTATTTTTATTGCGTACAGAACGGCTCGAAAGGTTGAAGTTATTAGAATTCTCTTGCAGCGTGACTTCGAGAAGATTCAGTGATACTGCGACGATTGGAAACTGAAAATAAATGTCCAAAAGTCGGAGACAATTTTGTTCCGGACTCCGTTGGCTAAAGCCTCGCGAGATACGTGTAAGAATTGGCGCAAGATGGTCATTGTTGATCCTCACGGATAGGCATTGACAAGCAAAAGTGTAGTGAAGTACCTCGGTATCTGGTTGGACCAGTATTTGTATTTCGACAGACATATACATAGATGCTGCTCTGACTAAGGCCAGAGGAGCCTTCGCTCTGACGAAACGGCTGTTTTACAGCAGTCGGCTTGACCCCAGAGTGAAGGTGATTTGCTACATGGCCCTCATACGGCCAATGATTGTTTATGGTTTTCCAGTGTGGTTCAACATTGCCTCTTCCCAAATGGAGAAGTTTCGGGTGTTCGAGAGGGAGTGTCTTCGGCGCTGTCTCGGTTGGTATCGGACACCGGAATCTTCTTATCTGCATTATTCAAACGAGGATCTATACAACGGGGCTCGAATCAATAGAATTGACAATTTCGTGATAAAACTAATCAGAACAAAAACATAAAATGTAAAAAAAGAGCCAAGTTCTCTTATGTGCGAACAACACTGTGTAAAAAGTCAGCCACCAAAAGCAATGAGATCTAAAAGAACGCCAAGTTCTTACATGTAATAAAAGTGTTATATTGAATATTTTAAATCGTAGTTTTAAAATGTTACTAATCACGCTTCAAACGAAAACTTGCAAAGTGAACTTGTAAATTTTCATCCAAACTATTTTCTATTTTCTTTTAATATTGCGAAACCACTAAAGAAAGTAATTCATGGAGTTTTATGAAATTAAACAAACCAGAATTCTAAATTTCAACATCCTATGACCATTTTAAGAAAGTGGGCGGCAGCAACACCCCTTTAATGAAATTGCATTTTTATACTTATATTTTCTCTTTTACTCAAACAAAACCCTATCAGAATTTCGAATTGAAACGTTTTCGACCATTTTAAGAAAGTGGGCGGATACCACGCCCCTAAAGGGAAATAAATTTTTTTCTTATTTTTTTCATGTTATTCAACCAAAACCTTAAAAGAATTCCAAATTTCAAGATCCTACGACCAGTTTTAGAAAGTGGGCGGATACCACGCCCCCTGAATGAGCAAATTGAAATTTTCGATTTTTTCCTTTGTATACACCCGAAAACCTTCCATTGTACCAAATTTCAAGATTCTGCTATTGTTAGCAGTGCTTCATAATTTTGATGATCAGTCAGTGAGTGAGTCAGTCAGTCAGTCAATTACGGTTTTTGAAATTTGTACTTTTCAATATCTCAAGAAGTAGTGGTTCTACAAAATTATGTTTTTCACACGGCCTTTGTGCCCATGAAGTTAATACGTAATTCAAATTTGAAGCTTCTAACTCTATGGCTTCAAAAGTTAAGGGGGGTTAAAAACGTGCTTGAGTTCGATCCTGTAAAAAGGGAGTAGTGCTAGAACTTGGCTGGACACTACCGTGCCCTTTGATTCTGGGCCATATTGCGAGAGCTATGACTTCGACCAACAATTTGGTTCTCGGGCCGTTCTATCCGAACGACAACTCCTTTGACAATGCCCGCTTGAGCGGCTTCATCCCACCAGAGGCATTCCTCTTTTTCGACCAGTGCGGCATGATACAGGATAGATTGGCAGTACCGCTTATCTACCACGTCAGACGAAAAACCATAGACCGGCGGCTCCTGTATGAACGAGGCATCCTCGCTCGTGATGGAGCGGAGCTGCTTCGGTTCAGTAGAGCTGTGTCCGAAAAGGACCGCATTGATAGGGTGAAGCAGGAGAACCAAACTTCAAAATGCATCTGATAATGGGTAATCCGGGAAGGGGTATTTTTACCTTGCCCGGCTTACATACTTGTTTTAGTCTTAGGTTTTAGGTTTAAGTAGAGTAGGTGGTATGGTGGCACTTTATACATATATATATAAAATACATAAAAAACAAAGAAAAAAGACAAAAAAAGAAGAACAAATATTTGAAATTGAATTGAATTGAAAAAATAAAAAACAAAGAAAAAAGACAAAAAAAGAAGAACAAATATTTGAAATTGAATTGAATTGAAAAAAAAAATATATACAAAGATACTGTAAATATAAAAAAAAGACAATTACAAACTCCATGAGGAGAAAATAAATGGACACTGATTTCTTGCCGCTGTGGTTGTTCTAGTTTTAAGTAGTTTGTAGGTAGATTAGGTAATTTTAAGTTTTATTTTAAGGACCTAAGCTTGTAAGTAAAAACCCCCAAAAATGATAAAGCCTTTAATTTTTAAACTTTTCTAAAAAACAAAAAACATAAATTGAAATAAATAAAACAATCTTAGTTCGTAGGCCGAAAGGCATTAATTTTAAGATCCATGAATTGCTTAGAGCGCCCGATTAGGGCCAGTAAGTTATATATAAATAGTAATAATTAGGCTAGTTTCACATTTTTGTCTAGCATGTAAGTAGAGTTAAGTTTAAGTGAATAAAAAAATGAACTGGAAAAAAAAAGTATTTTTATTTTATATGAAAAAGACATGTGACAAGTTGAAGCAGTGCTCTTGGCTCCTAGCGGCCGAATTAATAACAAAAAATATGTTTGAATGCAAACAACTTGAAAAACAGCGAACTTTTTATTCAATGCAATGAACAAATTCTCTTATTTTCTTGCAAATGCAGATCAATATCCCGTAAGTTTTAAATTGGGATGGCTTCTACCCATTAAGGATCTCAAATTCTGAAAGACTAAACTTATGAGTTCTTGAAGTGGGAGAACACAAAGGTGAACAGTTTTTCTGGTTATTATTATTCTTTAAGGTATATGGACATATGGTAGTTGGTTCCAGAGACTTATTGCGTGTATGAAAAACTGCCTTTGTGTTATAGTACATGCATAAGTGCATAAGTGATAAGTGGCCTTATCATTTTTGTACGGATGCATAGCGAGAACCTAATTTTGTTAAATAAATATGAAGGTTGTTTGGTTGAAATTATCTTGAAAACCATCATACAAGCTCTTAAGTAAAGATATTGGCAAAGCTTACAATTCAAAATCGTTTGGGAGTGATTCGATACATGGTCATACCTACGGAGCCCGTATACAAATCTAGCAACCGAATTCAAAGCAACATTGAGCAAGCGCATTGAATTCATATCAGTTTTATCAAACAACTCACAACCATATGAGATTATAGGTACGATTAGCGGCCTAATTATAGCTTTAGTTCAACAGTATGCCTCGACATATGGAGACCACGTAGAGCAGCATATATCTTAGAGATCACGGAATTTATGTGATCGCTCCAGGTCAGATTGCTATTTATAACAATACCTAAAAGTTTAACTTTAGGGACAACTTCGATAGAGACACCATCCAATGAAATGGGTGGAAGCAGTGTATTAAGTGAATGCTTGTATATTCGCAACGTTTTTGTTTTTTGAAGGATTCAATAATAGAGTCCATTTTTATTAGACCATTCCGATAAAGACATCAGATCTTCATTCATTCGAAGAACTCCATCTTCCATAAGACCAATTGGAAATGAAATATAGAGCTGAACGTCATCGGCATTAATGTGGAAAATTCAGTTTTGAAGAATTTGAGGAAGATCATTAATTAACATGGAGAAAAGGAGTAGACCAAGTGTCGAACCTTGAGGGACACCATTGTTTGTTTGCATAAAGTCTGAAGTCATATTCTTGAGTGAAACAGCTTGTAGTCGATTAGTTAAATAACACTTGATAAGCTTAGCAGAGTGGTGTGAAAAATTGAAAACTGTGACAAGCTTGGAGATAAGGATGAGAGGATTGACGGAATCAAATGCTTTCGAAAAATCAACAAGTGTTCGCAACGTCACTTCATCTCGATCAATAGCCCTTCGTATGTCATCAGTAACCTTGATTAGAGCAGTTGTACAGCTGTGGTTAGATTGAAAACCTGATTGTAAGGGTGTTAAATAATTTTGAGATTCTATAAATTACTTAATTTGCTCACCAACAATACATTCAAATGTCTTTAAGAAAAATGGGAGTATCGTAATTGGACGAAACTCAGTGCAACTACTGCTTTTGGGGATTGGTGAAATACTAGCCTGTTTCCATTGGTCTGGAAAGACCGATGACATAAGAATGGTATTAAAAATTAAAGTAATGTGAGGAAGAATATATGGGAGCAACATCCTAACAAATTTTGGATGAATACCATCCAAGCCGACACAGTTAGATTTTATTGACAGTATTGCTTTACTTAATGAGTATAAGTCCACTGCGGAGAAATAGTGATTATCTATACAGTTGTTGCGAGGAAAAGAGGTATTGTTCAGTAACCTATTTGGAAGACCAGATGATTGTTGGGTGAATTGGGAACAGCAGAGTCAATGTTAATATCACTAAAACGCAAAGTGCGGTTGCTGTTCTTGCGATGAATGGTAGCGGCTTTTAACAATAAATTTCTATCATTAACGGAATTAAGTTTTATTACAATTGGTACGTTATCAGGGTTTATTATGTCTTCGGCGAAAAATGTTTTTTGTAGAGAGTTCACATTTTTTAGGAGAAGAGCATAGAGAATTAAAATATTGTTCAAGAATTTCGTTGGGAATCACTGGTACACCAAACAAAACAGCATCACATGCAAGTTCTCTCCGTTCAATGAGATCAATATGTTGTCGTTAAGAGATTATTTCGTTATTGTTTTTATGTTCGATTAATTTTTTCAGCAAGACTGTCAACCTGTTGCTGAAGCAAATTGTATTTATTTGTCCAAGTACGTTCAATTACTTCAAATTTTGAAACAAAGTCACTGCGCACATTACTTATTTCTGTGATTATTTTGTCACTTAGTTTATTTAATTGATTTGTAACGGCTTCCAAAGTGAGATCAGACGGAGATTCATAAGCAGAGAATTTTTTCGAGGAAGAGTTGGCTGAATTAGAATTTTAGCGATTATGTGTTTTTAGAGACATAGTTAACTTTAAGATGAGGCACTCTCACTTAATTTTCTATGAGCCGCATAAAATATTTGCGGGGACGAAAAACGATTTTTCTTTTATTTGTTTTTAGGGAGCAAATATGTATGTAGGATTACTTTTAATATCAAATTTAATTTGCTAGTAAAATTTTAATTCTGCTTAATAATTTAAGGACTAGCATCTTCACACATTAAGAGCCTTTTTTGGAACTGTGTATAATTATATTAAACGTTGCAGATCCAAGAACACAATTTTCAAGGGTTCAAGGGTTTCAAAAAGTACCGAAGACTTTAGAAGTCGTGATTTTTACATAAATTGAAAAAATTGGTGTCTATTATTCATTCAAACTAAAACTCACTTTCATTTTGCAAAACAAATTTTGTGTTTATTTCCAACTTTCTCTAATATTATAAACTTAAAAGCACGTTTATAGCGACAGCGAATGTTAGCGAATGCAACCAAACTGACAACGTCCTCTGTTTCTAGAATATATTTTGGAATTAGTGGCAATGACATCTCATTTCAGAGCGTCAAATTGCAATTTTACTCGGCTATGAAGTATTGGGTGATAAATAGAATACGAAAAAAACACTTCCCTTCCTGGAAACGTATAATGCCTAATGTATCATTAGTTTCTTGTCAACAATTGAGTTTTGTAACCATCAGATGAATTGTTTACAATTTAGAACGTTTATTTGAAACGAGTTTTAATAAACAAGTAAATACAACCAATATATAACAATGTATCAATAAGTGTTCTCTTTAACCAATGCCAAAGACAGTTATGTGTATGTGTATTGTCTATATAATGAAAAAAGACATACTTTAAATAGTAAATGGGCTTATTTAGAAGGAGTAGGTATGCAAACATCTCCACTATTTTTTTCTGTTTTTTTGTTATGAAATTTTATTTGGGACTAGAGCTGTGTTACAATTAACAACATTAAAAAAAAAATAATATAGTCGAAGAGACTGCTCGACCGCGCTCTACATCTCGTCCCGAAGCGAAATGTTAAAAAACCATTTGTTGGTATCTGGGATAACTCCAAACCGACGCCGACTTGCCTGATTTTTAGCGGTGCGAGATCGTAGTATTTAAGTAATAAAAACGCACAAATCGACAAAAATATGTTGCATATCGTCCCGCAATAAAATTTACAGTTTTGGAAAGCCTTTTAACCAGGGCCGGCCCAAGCCAAAACGGCGCCCTGGGCAAGATTTTCAAAGAGCGCCCTTTATACCTATATTTACGCAAATTCATATATACATACATATACACGCTGATACACGTATAATAAGCCCTTATCACATTACCCAGGGGGTAGACTTTCAATGCGTTTTTTTTATTGAGGTATCCCTAGTAGGCCTAAGTAGGCCACAAACGCGTCACTTCAGATTTCACTTATGTAAATGATCACTTGATTTATGAGTTAAAACAATTTGCACCAGACCAGAGTATATCAAAAAGTGACAAATTCAATAATGCCAAAAACAGTCGTTATAACCGTTATTCCTTAGATAGAAGATGGGAATACTATACACTAGACAAGACAGTGTATAGTATAAGGCCCAAACGCTCTTACGCACCCATAATGATTTCAAGTGTATACGTTTTCCTTATTTTTTTTTTGTGACATATTTTTTCCATGTAATGGTCACGCGGTTCAAAATTTTAAAAAATAAAACTAGGCAACGTAACCAAAGCCATTCATACATCTACATTCACCTACATAACATACGTACAGAACAAATTATTTGCTGGCTTTTTTTATGACAGTTTTTTTTATGAATCCAGAAAATAGTGTGATAGAATAAAATTCGCTTTGATGAGGTCGACGTAGTGTGTCTGTGTATGCTTTCTGTATTCGAATTTTTCATCTTACACACAAACAAATCTGAATACAGAAAGCATACACTCCCTCGACCTCATCAGTGCGAATTTTAAATCTTGCACGCTGGGTCCCGAAACTCACATTCTAAATACAACAACAAAAATAAACAAACTATTTTTGTTGTTGTATTTAGAATGTGAGTTTCGGGAGCCAGCGTGCAAGATTTAAAATTCGCACTGATGAGGTCGAGGGAGGTTATGCTTTCTGTATTCAGATTTGTTTGTTTTTCTTTTGTTGTTGTTTTTAGAATGTGAGTTTTGGGACCCAGCAGCGTGCAAGATTTAAAATTCGCACTGATGAGGTCGAGGGAGTGTGTGTATGCTTTCTGTATTCAGATTTGTTTGTGTGTAAGATGAAAAATTCGCACTGATGAGGTATTGAGGTGGAGTGGATGTTTTCTGTGTTGAGATTTGTTATGATTTTTTTTTCTGCTGTAGGTAGTACGATGGGGTGGAATATTTTCCGATTAGAATAATGGAAATTATATGAATAGGTGTGTAAGAAATAACATCGCGCAGCTGCGATGCCGCCGCCTCCAGAATTCTGCGCCCTGTGCATTTGCACATCCTGCACATATGGTTGGTCCGGCCCTGCTTTTAACTGCCCATTCCAAAAACACAGACATGCCACCCCTTATTCGGGCCTAAGCCCGTGGCAAGTCGCTTTGAATGGCGCGAAATTCGTGGAAAATATGTATGTCACATCGCATTCTGCCGTGAAATTTTGCTAGATTGTTTATCTCAATGTTTGTAAGCTAATGGCGTGAACTTGCCAGCATTAATCTGTGCCAAATCTAAACTTGCCAGCATTCAAGGTTGGCGCGCGAATTACGAGACAAACGAAATAATAATATATTATAATAATCCAAAAAATTAAATTAATTGATCTTTATTTCTTCAATAATTCTTCAAAACTGACTAATATTTATATTTTACTTCAATAATTCTATTTTGAGTTTTTGGTCCAATCATTAGAATATATATTTATCGCTAAAATAATAATGGTTCTTCTGTAAGTTATCGTAACTCTTCGCTTCTAAGTGTGAACTTAAGGAGTATGATGAGTTAAGATCCACATAGGTTATGTTGGTGACTTCTTATTATATGTTGTATAACCACATGTTTTCCAACAACTTATTTTCCAAAAAGATTCGTCAACTCTATTGATACCCCTTGGTAATAACATATCTAGGCCTTTATAAATTTATTTTTAAAAACACAGAAAACGTCTAAATCTTGAATATGAACGTAACTTATTGTTGTTATCAAACATGATTACAATTCATACAAAAAAAAACGTTAAGTTCTCAAGTAAAAAGTAAAGAAAAAGCGATAAAAAATCTATTAAAATAAAACACGTATACGCCCCAGTGTACATTTTACTGCATCTGAAATAAAATATGAAAAATTTAACATAAAAGCAATGTTTTCATTAATAAGATACGTTCATATTTAAGATTTACACGATTTCTTTCCAAAACTGTAAATTTTATTGCGGGACGATATGCAACATATTTTTGTCGATTTGTGCATTTTTATTAGTTAAATACTATGATCTCACAGCTCGCACCACTTAAAATCAGGCAAGTTGGCGCTTTGGAGTTACCCCAGACACCAACAAATGGTTTTTCAACATTTCGCTTCGGGACGAGATGTAGAGTCGGATCGAGCAGCCGGCTCTCCTAATAATATGAAACTGTTATGTAAAAGGTGCAGGGAAATTACTCCACGGGAATCTGCTCCACATGGGAATTTACTCCACTCAAAGTGGGAATTTTCTCCACTTTTTAAAGTGGAATAAATTCCCCCTGCAAGTGGGAAATAACTGCACAATTTTTTTGGTGGAATTATTTCCCAGCATGAAACTGAGCTCTACAGGTTTTTACGAGGAATGTTAGTTATTATAATGCAATTAATTTATGTGATAAATTCAACCAATTTATTGACTATTAACACAATTTTACAATTTTACAAATTAAACAATTATTTATTTTTGCACACAGTTTAACTATGGTGGAACATAAGTGCCGAATTCTATTTTGGGACTACAAACCCACTATGGTGGGTCATTAGTCCTGAAATTAAATTCGGGGTTTCTTCGTGATAAGTTTTAAACATTTTATAAACCAATAAATTGAGTAGACAGTTTGAACATATTTTCAAGGTTTACATACCACATGCTCTAAGTCTATGTGACGTTAAGGAAACTCTTCCCCATGAAAACATTCTTCTGAACTTTGGTGTTCGGTGAGAGTAGGGCATTCTATAAGCAATACGGTACTTGAACCCAGCTTCATCTTATTGCATCTTTTTGTCACCTAAAATAACTGAGCTGTTGCTATTACATCAATAGCTCCATTAGAAAGACATTTTTGTATTGATATGATTTTCACTGTTCAGTTTTCTTGCATCATGTGGATGCAGACGTAAGTAGGCACAATTTTTGCAATACTTAACCTTAACTCAGTGTCACATGTTTTAAAATATTATTTCAATAAAGGATTTGGAGCTTGAAACAAAAAATGAAGCAGGTAAAATAATTATAAGCGAGCGAAGCGAGCGGAAAAAATTTTGCCCAAAAGAGAATGAATTTGGGTGTGAAAATAAAAAAATTCGCGCGAATTTTTTTATTTTCACACCCCAAATTCATTCTCTTTTGGGCAAAATTTTTTCCGCTCGTTTCGCTCCCAACCAAACCAAAATGATTTTGAATGTTCCAGATCGTCATAATCTCTAGGATTTGGAGCTTGAAACAAAAAATGAAGCAGGTACAATAATTGCAAGCGAGCGAAGCGAGCGTAAGAATTTTGCCCAAAAGAGAATGAATTTGGGGTGTGAAAATAAAAAAATTCGCGCGAATTTTTTTTTTATTTTCACACCCCAAATTCATTCTCTTTTGGGCAAAATTTTTTACGTTTCGCTCCCAACCAAACCAAAACGATTTTGAATGTTCCAGATCGTCATAATCTCTAGAGTCAAGACGAAAGTGAAAAAAGATGTTCAAAATGAATCATTTCAATGCAGCACCTGATTTCCAGACACAAGCGTGCATTACAAAGGTGCGTGGTGGTTTCTTTTATAAAGTAAAGAAAGCTGCAGCAGTTAGTTTTGAAAAATGAATTGCTCTGTCAATTTTGTCCACAAATATGTAGTAAAAAAAATGGTCCTATCTATTGCTAAGACTTTTATAATTCAAAGAAAAAAATCATATTCTGAAATTTTTTTTTAACAAGAAGTGCAATAATATTGTTTCTCACACTTTTTACTTTTAGTGGACTATTTTCTCACACAATTATGCAGTTATTTCCCACTCGTAGTGGGAATTTATTCCACTTTAAAAAGTGGAGAAAATTCCCACTTTGAGTGGAGTAAATTCTCATTTGGAGCAGATTCCCGTGGAGTAATTTCCCTGCATCATGTAAAAAAAGAGAAAACTCGTGGACGCAATGATGTCCCCATCTTTAGTTCGTCTTCGCAAAAATATTAGGGCATTTTCCAACATTGTTCAAGGCAGTGAAAATACTCCATATGAAAATAATTTTCAGTTAAATAATCCATCTCCCGAAGAATAAGAAAGCAGTCAGAGTACCCAAACTTTATTTCGTTGGAGGGCGATTATGAAAATAGGGACATAAAACTGGATGAAACTAGTTTTCCAGAAGTGGAAAAAGAGATTAAAGCAGAAGAGGGCAGAGTACCTTTAATTCAATATTCGAGATAATGGAGCGCATCATATTTAATCAAGTAAAATGCTGTGAATGCTCTGTTAGTATTGCTGAACGAGAACTTGCCAGAATTCAATCTTTCAAAGGACTCAAAAACAGTCATGGCTACGCCCAGAAACGTGCGATATAAGCACTGATGAATTTGGATCGTATTGGCACTATAGACTGGAAAACGATCTTCAAAGTCGTTTTGGAGATACGGAAAATGAAGTGGAGGTACAAATTAACGTTGACGTCGATGGATTGCCCCTCTTCAAAAGTTTACGCTTCGAATTCGGGCCTATTCTTTTCAATATCAACAAAAGAGCCGAAATTGCACCAATGATAGTTGAAATGTATTATGGAAAAGGTAAGATTTAAGACGATTATGTCTGGTGGAATATTTCAAATAAATTTCACATTTCAGGCAAACCAAAAGACATTAATTGGTTTTTGAACCCTTTTGTGGATGAATTTCGGTCAATTAGTGAAAAAAATGGTCTACCTCTACACATTAATGAAAAAAAAGTTTTAGTTTAAATCCGTTGCTTCAGTACCTACTCATGGTGTATTTTGTCAATCAAGGTGTAATAGGCATCATTGGTTATTTCGGATGCTTGAAGTGCGAAACAAAAGGGAAATACTCACATAACGCTAGAACAATGATTTACACAGACATAAACGCTGTGTTGCGACAGATACTGAGTACTGTTATAAGAGCTGCCTTCTGCCTATAAACGTGATTGAAGATTTTCCTATTGTATATATACATAGCACAGATAATAAATATATACAGATGTCACACCCTTATGAAAGCTACCTAAAAAAAAGCTTTTTCCAAAAGCTTTAACGCATTCACTTAATGCATTAAAAATCTATTTTCGCTCGCATCATTGCCCATAAATGAATACTTAGGCAAGGAAAAAATCTTCTAAAAGCTCCTTGTCCGCTAAGGCGTTGTCTGTTAGGAGCAAAATATGTTTAATTTTTTTCTGCAGGGAAGACATCTGTATAAATTTATTATCTGTGTACATAGCTTACATTTACCAGACATTTAATTTATTATTTTCTCCATTATGTTTATTTTCCACACAAGCAAGTTCAGACTTTTAGTACTTGCTTTAGTACTTGCCAGTCAACTGGCTTGCGAATTTTGAAGCCAGTAGACGAGCAAGTTGCAGCCGCCCGTGGCTAAGTGGCTAGGAGGTGCGTTGGCTGCTAAGCAGAACGTCGTCGTGGGTTCGAGTCCTAGTCGCGCCCATAAAGTTTTTATTTCACCTTTCACGGGTACTGCCTATTGCGAAGAATTGACAAAACTTCCAAGAGTATCAATCTGTCATGAAAAAGTGCTTCTCAACTTTGCCGTTCGGAATCGGCATTAAATTGTAGGTCCCCTTATCTAATTCTTCACATGCACTCAGAGATTTGTTGACGAGTGTAAGCCACTTAGGCCTTGGCTCTTCAAGAGCTGTCGCGCCACTCTATTCATTTTTTTTTTTTTATCTTGATTCATTTGTTTCCGATACAACATTCTATTATGTTCTTCAAGACTTCCTGTTTTTAATTATTCCAACATAATGTTGTATTTCTTCATTTCCTTTTTGTTCAATATATGCCCAATCTTTCTGTTCTACTCCTCGAATAACTACAACTGGATTTCGACTAAAATAATCAGCATGAGCCAAGCTGCTTCCCTTCCGATAAATTATTTCAAAATTAAAATCCTGCAGATAAATCCACCATCTTGCAATTCTGGGAATTAAGTCTTTCTTGTTAGCCGAAGCTTTAACTGCATTGCAATCAGTTATTAACGTAAATGTTATTCCTAGTAACTAAACTCGAAAATTTTTAACAGCCTGGACTCTACCTAGCGTTTCAAGTCCATAAGAATGATAGTTTACTTCATGCTTCGTAGTAGTTTCGCTAAAATATGCTATGACCTTAAGTTTACATTATCCTTTTTGAATCAAAACAGCACCTGCTTTTGACAGTTTTTGGAATAGGTGTTTTAATCAAAGCCTGAATTTTCTGTTTTCCTGGTCTTATTCCCTTACCTGATATTTCGCTTCCAAGATATTCCAAACTTCATTGAAGAAAGCGACACTTACCAATATTTTAAGGAAACCCTACAATCTTTAATGCTTTTAATACCATTTGAAGATTTTCAAGACCTTCTTGATGTGTACTTGTTCAAATAGAACAAGTTGTCCGTTAATCCAATTCTTTTTCTTGAAACATCTAATATTATAGACCGTAATTATTATGCTCTTCGCCAAAATTTTTGATATCTAAAATGGTCGAATTGGCTTGAACAGAAATAAAACTAACGATAGCTGAATGAAATTGTAAAATTGTTATCTGTCATCGAATGTGACAGCTTCTATCCATACAATAAGACTTTTAAAGACTATCTGCAGCATATGGAATGATTAACGGCCGAATGGTATTCCAATTCACGTGAATATGGTTAGCACCATCTTCGATTTAAGAGAAGTTCTTGTTCTCCTCTCCAAAGAATAAAACCAAACGCACAACAAAGTCTTTTCAATCCTCAATGAAACAAATAAAAAAGAAAAACTTTCCTTAACGATTTTTCCAGTAACAGCTACTGACCATAATTCTAGAAAAGCCGCATGCACGAAGCGAGATGGTCCATGGATTATGGGTGCGTCAGACTTGTTATTGTTGGTTAAATAGAACCGTGTGTGAAGCGCGAGTAAACACCAAGTTGATTTACGTGGATACCTTTAGTCATTACTTAGGCAAGAAGGCTATAGAAATGAAAAAGTATTTTGTGCCAGATCATCTTGGGCACTACCTCAATCCGTGTATAGAAGAGAATCATGCCAGAAGAATGCATTTACTTAGTCATTTCCATGTTCATAATTTTATTCCGTTCAATGGTTTAGAGTCTAGACGTAGATCTTTTCATCATCCTACTGATTCAATGGGTGGGTTTACCTTTTGTTACGAGTCCACACACCTGTTTTATTGATCAATGATGTCTTGATGATTTCCAAGTAAAAATATTTGACTTCATAAATTATGCTATGGAAAGAAATGTCTAGATTTACTTTGAGATTGATGACAGGTTCAATTCTTAAGAGTCGAAGAATGCGTTTGACGCAAATAAAGATAGAATCACCTTTTATGCTGATAAACAATTCCCATTAGGGAATAGCAATACAATGTTTAATCGGTGATTCGCTTGGCAGAGTTTATTGATAAATGGTATCTTCCGGGTAGATCTCTAGTTTTTTCGGTGCGTCCAAATTATGAAGCTCTTCTAGATCGTGTACATTAGTCTTGAACTCCTGAAAAATGCAGTGATTGGGAAAGACAGAATGTAGAAGAGAGTTCAACATTCGTGTTGTACGACAAAAAAAAATGTGTACTTAACGGTACCTACAGCCAACGTTGAGCTCAAAGGTGAGCTCGTAGCGTTCGAGGGAAAAGTCTTATGGAGAATAGATAGCCCCGTTTGTGAGGAAGGTCGATTCCGGAGACAATATAACCACCAAGCAGACTTGATGACAAAAATTGGACACCTATGTAGCTAGCATGAGTGAAAAGAATCCAGCCCCGACAGTCCTTTGCGGTGCAGTTCATGGTAGGAGATAGCACGGCAGACCAAATTTTCGCCGTAAAGGACGGCTTAATCCAGGACGCCCAAAGCCTTGGGGTGCGAAACTCGATGTCGGTCGTCGGCTATCAGTCGGGATACATGGAAGCACTCTGAAGAAGGCTGGGCCGGATCTGAGTTGTGGCTCAGACAAAGGGAGAAACTTTATTGGCCTGGCTGACAATGATGATGGTGAGATCTCGAAGACTCCCACATTAGAACGGTACAAAAGAAAATTTGTACTATCTAGTCAAGAACTGGGAGGGTCTTAGCACTCAATTGTCAATTGTTGTTTGTTCAAAACTTGTCGTCTAAATTTTAAGACAAAGTCCTAACTATACCTCAACCTCAACTTAAAAATTGTTACGTGAAGAAAGACTGCTGTTCGATAGATCTCCTTTAAAAGAAGGTCAAATTCAATTTCTGTATATGTCGTTAGGGAGTATGACATTCCCAATTATAAGCTGTAAGGAAGAGCTTGAAAGAGAGGAGATATAGCAAGATAGGCACCCGGTTTTTGACCCCCAGTTTTTTTTATAAAATTGCCAAAAGCCTCTAATTTTAGTTGTGACAGTTGTTATTGACAAGCTAAAAAGTCTTTTAGACTCGTTTAGGCACTCAGACATATCAACTGTAGCTCTTGATTCTTTCATCACTGGCACCTGGAGTGTAAACGAAGACAATTCTGGTATTGCTAAGCCTCTTGCATCACCTTCGTCTTCGAGCCAGTCAGAATCCTCAGACGATGTTTCATAATTACGCACAATGTAGAAAAGCTCATTCGCCCATCTGGCTACAAGGCGCTGTGGCCGTACTTGATTTTCACAATGGTCTGGGACAGTCTTGCCATGTGAGATGTGCAATTAGATCCCACAGGTTGGGCATACTTTTTTCTTTAGGTCGGAGCATACAGATGGACAAAACAAATCGTAAGTCATCTGCTTAAACCCTTCTAGAGGAGGTGACAGATCAACGGACAACCTCACAAAAAGTGGCGAAAACTTGGATGTTCCTTTATGTAGCAAACTGGGTACTACGAGCTTACTTGGGGTTTGAAGTATTGGGCAAGGTGGCGGCATGAAAGAGGCAAACACAGATTTCAATGAACAGCAGGTTCATCCGCTCATTTTATAATTCGGTTCGCTCCGCCCAAGAGCATTAGTCGTTATAAACAGGGCGTCCAAGTTGTATTTTTTAAAGTGTTCAATTGCAAAGTTCTTGTCTTTGCCCTAACGCGGGTTTTCGTCCAGTATTTAGACCATTGGGTCTCAAAAGACAACAGTTACCCTCAACAAAGGGTCCAATCTGATGAGTAAAATAATTCGAAATTCCCTTAGTATTGTAATTTTGAAACTATTATGAGGTGGGAGAGAAGACCTCCACACCTCCTCCTCCACATTTCCATTTCGCTAGCTCTTCCGGTCGTGCCGGTATGTAATGCCGTTATCCATTCTCGAGAAACGGAACTAAATAATTATTTTTCGTTTGTCTTTGCCTGATATTAGGCTGGGCGGCAACTTAATAATACATATTGGGAAAAGGCCTAAAGGCTGAACCACAAACACGCTTCAGCTTCGGCTTCGTCTGCGTTACGATGCACCCGCTTCGAGTTTGCTTTGAATGACAGTTCTCCCTCCATTATCATCATCCCTCCAAATAACAGCTTTGCCATTTTACTCCTTTCGAAGTAGATCTACTTCTATTTTTGAATAATTTTGAAAATCTACTTCCAACTTCACACCATCAAGAATTTCTTGAAATCTACTTCACTCGGAAAAAACTTACTTCAATTTTACTTGATATTTCCAAAATCTGCTTCGATTAGCTCATTAAGTAATTTTATGCCTAGATACAGTTTATAGTGAAAAATGACATGCCTTCATTATTCTTCTCTTATTTACATTAGGAAAATAGATAAGCGGCACCTGCAATAAATACAAATACGTAAAGTATGAGTTAAGTGCACCACTAGTGTCCTATTTTAGCCTGCTAGTAGAGTAGTGTCAAAATTAAATCGAACGTGAAGTTCTTATACACATTTTAATACATTTCGCTCACGACGACCCTAATTGTAGATCTGTCTATATGAATTTTTGATAATAGCTGTATAGCCCTCTTTGCGTCAATGTATCCATGAACAAGATGAAATACACTATTTCAAAATCTACTTCGCTTTTTCTCAATCTAATTCGCTTTATTCCCAAATTTACTTCGATTTCTTTTTTTTCAAGGGGTAACGCTGCTCCAAAAACAAATGAATTTTGTGTGTCTACTTTTTTTTAACAGCTGTTGGTTGAGCTGTCAGACAAAGCAAAAGTTCATTATATTTTAACTAGAGCTTCCCTTTGGAGTCACGTTACGTACAAAACGTGAGGTCGAATCATTGTGATAGCAAGCATTGAATACCTATGGCTAAACTCGTAAACGACAGGCGAAGCTGAAGCTAAAGCTTGTTTGTGTTTTAGCCTTTAAACTCATCTGTGCATTTTGTTCACCACGCTCGGTCTATTTTTTCCGAGCACGTCGAACTCTGAACACTCAGAAACAGTGATCTTAACGAAAAAGTAACACAACTTTTATGTTTTGAACACACTTAACGATAAAAGAAATGAAATGAAATGAAATGAAATTTTTATTGAGTCTTTTTGGTCTCTTTTACAATGTTATTCCATCTTATTCTAACATTTACAAAGGTACAAAAGTGGCTGTATTGTATGGCCTTCTTTTTCTATTTATATGATTAAGCCTCGTGGCATGACAATTTTAATATAAAGTTATAATGTTGTTCTGCTCTTGCTCATGAGCGTTATAAAGTATTTGCGCGAAACGGGAGTTTCATATCTATATACATATTTACAATACACTAATATAGACTTAAAACTAAAAATGGCACAAGGCACACAGCGCTTTTATTTTGAGTGTTTTTTTATCTTTTTAAGAGAGCGAGAGCACTCTGTTATATTGAGTATGTAGTTTGTTCACTGGAGGAGTGAAACAGTGAAAATGACAATAAGTTATGAGCGATGGCTCTATACTTCTTACGATTACAATAATTCTAGTTTCTTTATCTGCTAAGGAGGTATATATATGTATATGTATACATAAAGTATATTAATAGAGATATAATATTAAGGTATTTTATCACAAATGATGTTAACGTTAAGGAATGGTTACAAATCACAGATAAATTTTGTACTATCATTCATTTATGGGATTATAAGTGACTTATTATAAACTTATTCTATGGGTGCAAGTACTGCCCTCCATATTTGAGAAATGTGAAATTTATTGTGTTTTTTAGGAATATACTAAGTTGTAGTGATTTGATTTGTTTAAGTAGGGTACTTTGTAGTAATTAAGGTGATATCTGAAGTAGTTCAAAAAGTGAATTAAAATAAAAGAGTGCAAATTGCACAAGAAGAAAAGGAGCAAAAGTAAGGTACTTTAAATTAGCCACGATTTTGGTTCGGTGTGACGGTGAGATAAAACTGGGGTGGTGTTATCTCACTTGCATCTAGTTCCAATGAGGAGGCTCCAATAGGAGATAAGTAATTGACGTTGTCCCAAGAGGACCCACTTTGAGAATCGAGGATTTGATCAATTAGACTGTTATCAACGTAGCTTAGCTTGGATATGGTTTTCTTCATGAGGAGAAGAACATATCTAAGGAACGGAATGGTGTTTGTTTCTTTGTGTAGATGTGAGTTAGAATATCTTTTAGTTCGGGTTTCGAAATTGATGTTGGCACAAAGTCTCAAGATTTTCCTCTCCAATAGTTCCAGCTCCGCAGCAACAGTGGGAGAAATTGAAAACCATATTGGGAACGCATAGGACATTATTGGTCTGACAAGTGTTTTATAAAAGAGTAATTTTGACTTTTTATTAAGGTTCTTATGTCGGAAGTGGAACATAAGCATATTAGTTATTTTCTTACTTTTCTCGAGAGTGATTCTGGCATGGGTGTTGAACTTGAGCAAGTTATTGAAATTAACCCCGAGGTATTTCATACTGCTTTTCGGTTGTATTTGAGTGCCGTTTATGCTTATCTTTAACGATAAAAGAAACACAATTTTGAGTTTGACAGTTCAGGATTGTAAAAAGAAAAACCTATATTAAGACAAATAGACAATAATTTCAAATTCATGAATCGTTAGTGCTCAATTGCATTTCAAAATCTGAAGACTTCCAAGCTCAAAATATATATTTTTATTCTGTAGCAAGTTTCTATCTTGCGGGGAGATTTGTCGTTTCTTCTATAAATTTGGCAGATTTCAAACAAACTGCTACAAAATGTTCCTAAACCATCCTATTTTTAAAAATTAAACCGATTGTACTTATCCTATACAAGAACCTCATTGAATAGATTACTCTGTACAGCGGCTGCTTTTTGTGCTCATTTTCTATCCCATATTTAATTCCGAACCGCATACAACTTCATAATTTTGCAATTTTTGTTTTCATTTTTCATTCTCTGACATCTTTTCTTCATCAACACTGAAAATTTTAGAAAATTTTCCATTTCGTGACAAAAAGTGAACTTAAATAAATAATTCCCAGCCATTTGTAGTCACAAATTCAATTATTTGAATTGTATTATGACTACCATGGAACCACAACAAAATAAAACCTGGGATCTCTCCCTCTACGAGCTGCAACGCAAACCACAAGAAATCATCACAGACAACACAGAAATCGCCGTCTCCCCACGGAGTCTCCATTCCGAGCTTATGTGTCCCATTTGTCTGGACATGCTAAAGAAAACCATGACCACAAAAGAATGCTTGCATCGTTTTTGCTCCGATTGCATTATAACTGCACTTCGTTCGGGTAACAAGGAGTGTCCAACTTGCCGCAAAAAGCTCGTTTCCAAGCGCTCACTTCGACCAGATCCCAACTTTGATTTGCTCATCTCAAAAATCTATCCCTCTCGCGAAGAGTACGAAGCTATTCAGGAGAAAGTCATGGCCAAGTTCAATCAGACGCAATCTCAACAGGCACTTGTTAATTCCATCAAGGAGGGTATTAAACTTCAGTCGCAGAATCGACCGACGCGATATCGCAAAGGTGGCGACAGTGACCGCGACCATCGCGAGCACACATCCCATCACACTTCGAATAACAGCAGCAATGGAAATGCTCAGCAAGCAGTTGGCGGCGCGAGTGCTTCGTGCAACAATCACCGTGGGAACGATGAGGCATCGGATTCGAGAAACGCTTCGAATCCGCCCTCAGTGCGAAGCACTCCGTCTCCGGTGCCGTCGAACAGTAGCAGCAGCAAGCCGAAACGAGCGATGTCTGTGCCGACTTCGGAAAGGTCTGAAGAATCAGAGAGCGACAGCCAAATGGACTGTCGTACTGAAGGTGATAGCACCATCGACACTGAGGGCGAAGGCTCCTCGGAATTGGGCATTAATGACGAGATTGAGTTGGTATTCAAGCCGCATCCGACCGAGATGGCGGGCGATAACCAATTGATGAAGGCCTTGAAGGAGAACTGTGTGAGGTATATCAAGACGACGGCCAATGCAACTGGTAAGTGAAAATTGTGATTTCGAATTTGGAGAGAGAATTTTTGACGAATTTGGTGCCTTTTCAGTTGATCACTTGAGCAAATATTTGGCAACCAGAATGACGTTGGATTTGGGAGCTGATTTGCCGGAAGCTTATCGCATGATAAACTTTTGCATTTACATCGCTCCGCAGCCGCAGCAACTGGTCATCCTGAATGGCAATCAGACGTTGCATCAGGTCAATGATAAATTCTGGAAGGTGAGATATAAGATTTTGCTTATGTTGTAGAATAAGGGCTGCACAAATCCATTGTTTTTGGAACTATCCGGGTTATCCGAAACGAACAAAACAACTTTTACTCGTAGCTACTTCAGCGATTTGACTTAACTTAGACAATATCTTCAGGTCTTCAGGAAGCGCATCTTCCGCTTAATCTCTGATTTTAATTGATATTTTTAAATAGGTCCCTGCATGGCCCGTTGCCTTGTTAAAAACTTTAATTTATACAATTAAGTGGTGTATCCCAATCGAAACCACATTTCCAGAGCTTTTGTAAGAAGAACGAGTGGGATTTCGGCAACCAGCCTTGGTCGAGATTCTTCTTCTTTATTTGGGAGGTTCTGCTATGTCGAGATCTGGTTGTAAGCTATGTCTCCTTTGGGATGTTAGCAAGACGGGAACGAGATCATTGTTCCCCATTTGTGAAGTGTGATTCCTCATTTCGCTTGTTTGTGGTAGAGTGCCGGAACCCGTCATCGCATCATCAACGTTAAAGTTCGATCGTAGTACATCTGCTCCAAAAGGATATCAAGCTTTTCCATCTGATGCTAACTTCTTGCATTTTGTAGAAAGATATGGGGCTGATGTTGTCCCGTTACTGTGTTAAGTTGAATAACTTCAAGTGGGTCTGCTGCTTGATTGCGCCAAAAGATTAGTAGGAACCGTCTATCGCTTGGAATAATGAGTATCTGCCGGTAAATTTGTTCAATGTCTGCAGTGAAATGTATCGATGAAGACGAAACCGAAGAAGTTTTGTAAGGAGTTCATCTTGTATTGTTCGTCCGTTACATTATCTGGCAATTGGTCATCTTTTGGTTGTCCATCATTTGTGTAAATAAATCGAAAAATTGCCTCCAAGTCAGCGAACTTAGGTAGCGAAGCCTTAGGTAACATAATGATATTGGATTTCTGTGTTGATTTGGGAGTGTTGCGAAGAAGTCATTCCTTTAACCTCTCCCGAATACCGTATGAGGGCCCTTTCTATTTTTCTGCATGCTTCTTCCTCCTCTGGTGTGACTTCTATCATGTTCATTTGGGTCGTTTGAATGCGAGTCCAATGTTTCATGATTGTTGATTTTCTGATGCTCCAAAAATGTTTTGAATTATCCGCGCCATCTTGGTCATTTAATTTTCGTTGCTGCATATCAATTTGATATTGTTGGCGCTTTCGGACTGGGTTGCTAGTCTCGTCGGCTGTCTGGATTTGCTGAACGAGGAGCGAACTTTCTGATCGATGTTGCTTATACAAATGGCTCAATATTCCTTATAGGCCCTTTTGACGATATCAAAACAACCTTTCTTGAAATAATGGAGATCGTGCTGCGGGCGTTGACAGTTCCGAATTCGAGTGTCAGTGACATCGAACTTCTCCCACTCTTCTTCTAGTCTACACATGCACTCGATGTTATAGTCCAGCGTTTTTCTAGGAGTCTTTCTAGGATTATCAGTTCAGGTGATGCCCCAGAATGTCTTAATGAGAGAAGTGTTTGAAAATGACAAGTCAAGAGAACGCCACTGGACCCTAAAGTAGGTCGCCTGTGCAACCGAATTGAACTTTGGGTATATGCAGACGCTATCATACGCTGCTTGGCATTAACTTTAAGCCTTGAAAGGTTTAAGTAGGCTCTGTTCGATTTTAACTTCCGCCCGCGTATTTCTTCTTCCATACTGTTATTGGCTACTACTACTGTCTGACTCAAGACAATTGAACAATCGCACTACATCGAATTTATGGTTTTTCGACGCTCGATCTGAAGTTTGTACAGCTTGTTTGTTCCTTACAAAGATGTCTATATCGTCTGCGAAAGCTTAAGTATTTTTGAAGTTTTTGGTCTCTTTGGAAACCT
Organism: Sphaerophoria taeniata; assembly: GCA_943590905.1. Classification (NCBI taxonomy): domain Eukaryota; kingdom Metazoa; phylum Arthropoda; class Insecta; order Diptera; family Syrphidae; genus Sphaerophoria; species Sphaerophoria taeniata. The sequence goes on from OX016540.1 coordinate 189,299,637, forward strand.
GTTTATTGTGTAAAAAGTGCATTTCTTGCCTGCAGGTCCACATTAACCTATATCTCTGATTGCCGAACCGAAAATTGTTTCACCCACTAAACCGCGCGCTGGTTGGATAATCGTCTAATAACTATTGAAACCTCCTTACAGGTTGAGACAAATTTTTAATACGGTTTCTCTGTCAGCCACTTCAAAGGCATTTGAAACTTTCTTTCGAACCGTTCTATTCAAGCTTTGTTGAACTAATTCAAGTCTGAACTTACTTACATAGCCGGCTCCCAATCCATGTAGTATCTCAGCCTGAGAGAACTTATCCATCGGGAACGGTCCCTATTATGCATTCTCCAGTCGTTAAAACCAGGCGCTCTGACATCTGTAGATACTTAGTCTTTGTACCTGAGGTTCGGTCTTCCTGGTCGTCTCGAACATGGGGGCTGCGAAGATAAAACTTTCTTGGTTTGAGCATTGTCTCTCTATTAGTTCGATTGGACTAGGCCAATGTAGTCCTCTTTTCTTGGCTTTCTGGACTACAGCCACATCTTGGTACAACTCGTACAGTTCGAGGTTGAACCTTCTTTTCCATTCGCCATCGTCGGGACCGAAAATCCGTCGAAGATTTTTTCTTTCGAAAGTGCCCAGTATCAATTCCCCTTTTGTACTTATCGTCCAACACACGGCGCCGTAGAATAGGACGAGTAAAATCAAAGTCTTGTATAGTAAGTACTTTGCCATTCGAGTGAGGCGTTTTGAACGCAGTTGTTATGCCAAACCGAAGTAGCAACGGTCCGTATAGCCTAGGAGCTGGGTAGATTTGTTGAAGATAGTGTTTTTCTCACACCTGCCTTGCGCACTATCTACTCCAGGACTGAAGAAATCACATTACAACGGTCTCCTTGTCTAAACCCTGCGCATATTTGAAAAAACTCGGATGAGCTGTTACCCATTTGCACACTGCACTGCGTATTGTTTAGCATCACTTGGCACAACTGGATCAGTTTGTTCGAGATCCTGAAATCAGATATCGCCATCTTCTCTTGGCAGTAGATGCTATCATAAGCAGCTTTGAAGTCGATGAAAAGATGGTGGGTTTCGACTTGAAATTCGTTGGTCTTATCCAGGATCTGCCTCAGTGTGAATATTTGGTCTATCGTTGTTCTGCCTGGCCTAAGGCCACACTGGTACGCGCCGATTATTGTGTTGCAATGTAAGGTTTAAGACGCTCTCAGTACGTTAGATAGAATTTTGTATGCAACATTAAGCAGGGTTATGGCTCGGTAGTTTTTGCATGACATAGGATCGCCTTTTTTGTAGATGGGACATAAGGAGCTTATAGACCAGCAGTGGCGAGGCGTGACTTATTTCTAAAGGTAAGTCGGAGAAAAATGAGCGAATAGAAATAATCCAGTCATTTTAGTAATATAAAACCCGAATCTGCGGAAAAATTCCTAGTGGGCTAGATTTTTGTGTACACCTTTATTACGGCGCTATTATGAAGATGTGAAAAATCGACATTGATATCGTGCCGTTATGGTGGTCAAAAGGTCGCGAAATTCAGTTTTTCGTGAATATTTCGCGACCTATTACCCGGAGGGCGATAAAAGTCAAGGACAAATTGTTCGTCTTGAGATTATCTAAAAACAATGCCACAGTCATATTTCTCTAAAATAACCGTTTTCGGAGTAGAGGGACTAGAACGCACTCACATTTGCTCTATTGTTTTTTCTATTCCGCAGATGAAACCTTAACTGACTGGAATAAGATAAATAAAAGAATATCAGAAATTTACCTACTTATTTTTGTTTACGGACAAAGTGTTTTCTTTAAGTAATATTCTTTTTACAAGTAGCTGAGAGAAAAGAAATAAAAAACAAGATAAAGTGCTTTTTTGGTAATAACGCCTTAGAAGTTTGAACATTCAAGCCCATTTTGTTATACCTCAAGTTCAAGTCATTGCATATTTAAGTTTCACTGACCTTAACTTCGAAAGAAACCTTTCTGGATGATGCAAATGCAATGTTTTGAATAAATAAAAATGAATAAAAACACTTTTTATCTTCAATTAATAATTTTTTTATTCACACTTTTATTTATACACCTTGCACTGCAATCTGCTTTTAAACTGTTTTTTAGAACAAAATGAAAATCTCATTTGCCTAGTTCATTTTGGCTAGTTGTGCATTGTGCCACTAAACTACAATTACAGTAACTTTGTGACAAAAAATTAGTCCACTACGCAATTTTCCTTAAGTGGCAACCACTACTTCTTAAATTTCATCCGCCGAGAATGAAGGAAAATGTCCAATAAGTCCATAAGAGACGGGTTAAGTTTGGCCCTATACAGAATGAATGAATTTTTGTTTACAAAATGAATAACAAGTGTAGTGCTTCAACGTACTGCTTTGCTTTGCTTAGACTCAACGTCGACCTGACATGCGCAATGCGTATTTCACCATTTCCAATACACTTGTTTGTTTTTTGCAAAAGCAAGTGAATTTTCAGATACATACAAATTCATCGATGAAAGTCGGTGAACATCGGGTTACTTCTATGCTTAAGAAAGCGTTGGTTGAATAAAGAGGCACACGCGTAGCGAAAAGTAGAAGCGAAAACGGGAAAGAAAACAAATTTGTTCTATTCAGCGAAAAAATAATAACCCGGCTTACTTTTAAAGAAGAAAATACATGTTGATTGAATTTTAAAGTAATGTCGCAAGCGTTGCTGTTGTATGATTTGATTGTATACATGTTGCATGAAGTTTGTTTGTTGATATTGAGATTTACAAAAGGTAAGTCGATAGGAATAGACTTATATGGTGCCTTCGCCACTGTAGACCAGTCACCGGACATGCATTCTTCTTCGGAGGAAGTTGCTCCCACACCTTGTTGATGACTTGGTGCATGCGGCTCATCAAAACATCTCGTCCATTACATTACATTACATTTCACAGTACTTCGCACATAAATGTTACGAACTACAGACACATAGCAGCACTGGCGACTGAGACCATCGGCTGGGACAGAACAAGACATACAACAGAGAGAGACAGATAGAAACATAGAAAGAAAGCACACATAACAGAAACCTACGTGGCTCAGAGGAGGAGACTTAGATTTGTATTGTTTCATGTTATCGCACAGGTGGCCTCAGATAAGCTGGCGATTTTTGTAGAAAAAGAATGCTGCTGAAGCTGGGGTTTGAACCCGTAGCGTTCGGCTTAGCAATCCACTACTCTATCCTCTGAACCATGGCCACCTGCACATCTCGTTCATATTTAAAGAGTTCCGCAGATATGACATCCGACCCGGCGCACACACGGCAAAATGACTACTTTAGGAGGCCAAAAATCATAGACATGGAAAATTGTTTTTATTTCTGATTTTTATTGGGTTCCTGACCGATACATTATCAAAAATAATGAATGGACACACGGTACACTTAAAACAAATAGAACGGTTAACTTAATAAAAAAAAATATATGATTTTAGGAAAAGTAAAAAAAAGAAAATAATCATATTTCACTAAACAATAATTTATTAGTGGTACTTACGAAAATAGAAATAGTTAATTATCAATCATCTCCAAATAAATAAAAAAAAAATCTAATTTTTTTTTCAGATTTTTATCTATACCCCTTACTGGCCCTGTATCGAAGTGAAATTCTTATACTAGGGACTTTGCGGCTGATTTTTTGATTATTCCCGTATATCTCCATTTCGGCTTTACCGATTTTCTTAAAATTTTGCACAATTATACGAAACTTTATCCTTAGTGATATTGCATTCCAAGATTCTATTTAAAATATATTCTTCAATAACAAAAAAATCGGAAAAGAGATCCATTTTTGTAGTACCTTTTGGGTTTATAACACTCTTTTCTAGATTTCTCAAAAACGGCTCAACCAATTTTTTGGAAATTTCGTCAACACGTTTATATGCAATGTCTTAATAATGCTGCATCCCAAAAAATGTGTGTTTTAATTTCCCTGATTTTTTATACAAGGAAATTAAAACACTTATGAAATTTGTGAAGTATTAGAATTTCACTTCGATACAGGGCCAGTAAGGGGTATAGATAAAAATCTGAAAAAATTAGATGATGTCTTCATTAATTTTCGAAAAAATAAGCAAATAAGAACCACCCTAATGTATATATATATATATTTCGAGTGACTTGGATCACTCCGACTACCTGTCAATAAAAGAAGATAGTATCACAATGAGTTGGTTTGAGTTCTCAAAATTCACAATAATAACGGTCAACAAATGACTTAATGCAAATATCAAGGACAGAAAGCGGTACCTAGCGGAACTTTTTTTGTAAGTCTAAGTAAACATGAATTTTAAAGAAAAATTTGTCTAGAACCGCAATATAATATTTTAATACTTACCATCACATTGTTTTTTATCAAACGGTCTTTATGAAATGTACATACCTGTAGATTTCATACCCTTGATCACTGTTTGTATTTTAGCACGAGATTGAAATAAAAATGCGTAATGTTTCGTTAACGTTTTAGAGAGCAATTAACCGTACCATCACTTCGCTCATTTGCCGGACTCTCGCAGTCTTTTATTTTGAACATAACAGAGGCGACTTATGCTCTTTGTGATTCCTAGACCATCTGACTAAAAAAATACAAGCTTATTTGGACTCTATCTTTATTTTGATAAACCGCTTTTTGGCCTCTTAAAGCAGTAATTTTGCCGTGTGTGCGGCGGGCTTGTTATTTTTTTTTTATCTCTGGATGGCTCTTTCTACCTCTCCTGGGCTTGGGGCTGGGACTGGGTCTTCATTGACTGGACTCGCTTCTCTTTCGTCATTAGTTCATTTGGCATTATGCGCATTCAGCAGCATTAAAGTCTGAAACCCACAAAAAATGCTGATGTTCCCTAGGGCTCCTGTTTTTCTCGGACCCTTTTCCTCAATTTTACAAATAATATCTTGTCTGCAACTTGCTATTTTTCATCCGGTCAATTCTATTTGAGCACTTGAAAGAAATTGAACTTCATTGAATGCTGCCCCACTCCAAAATTGATAAAGACTACTTTTTTTCCTTATTTTGTGCTTCAAACTTATAAGAAAAAAAAACTATGTTCTTCTAACATTTCTAATTGTTATTTCAGGTAAACAAACCCATGGAGATGTACTACTCGTGGAAGAAATCCTAGGGACCATTGAATCGCTCTAAATAGAAATGAGTGCATTTTGACCGTATTTAATCCAACATTAAAATAAAATTATTATTTGATAAGAAATACAAACATGAACAAATTTGTAAACAAAAATGAAAAATATTATTGATGTCAGTTTTCTTCTGCTTTTAAATGTAATCAGTGTGTCACCAACACACACAAATATTAAAATATATGTATTATTATATTTAACGTATTGAAATAAAACCGCAATTTAGGAACCAAATTTACTTGTTTTATTTGTTCGTCTCTAGAATAACGAACGTTATTGCTAAAGTCCGAATTGCTATCCTGACCTGTCAACATTTTCAATGGACTCCGACAAGAGGATGGACTTGCCTGTCTCCTCTTCAACCAGGCAAAAGCAATCCGTTACTGGAACATCTTAAAGGGCCGCTATCTAAGGTTTTTTTTCAACTAGTGCTTATTTCGTAAATGGTAAATTGGTAACACTTATAGCGTTTTTTTTTTTGGTCGTCCGGAACTGTTCCGAACAGTTCTGTACCCATTTTGTTTGGGTTTATGTCTACTTTTTGTGTTTTGAATTTTATATTAAATTGTAAAAAACTATATATTTATTAAAAATAAAAATATAAGAAGTTTTAAGTTTTAATTTTACTTTATTTCTAATAATTTTCACAAAAATAATTATTGTTTTGGGAGGCGACGCGTTTCGGACTCAGTCCATCATCGGGCGCAAACTTGTGTGTTGCACTTAAAGTTGCGAACACAGCCTTCGAGACTCTTTGAGTTATCCGATTATCCGAGTTACCAACCTAAGAAATTCAATTTTTTTCCGATCGAGTATCGATACTCGAAAAAATGTCAATTTTTTATCCGCAGCCAGATTTAAGTTTGAGTTTTATCCGCAGCTGCGTGTTGTATTTGTAATACATGGAAGCTCCCACTGCAGATACAGATAGCTATGCCAAAAAACACGACTAATGCCGTACAAAATTTAAAAATAAAAAGTTCCAACGATGCTAGCCCTCGAAATTGCAAGCGGAGAGTAGAATCCGTACCAACAGATCTCATTTTCTTCTTCTCGCTTCTCGTCGACCTTCATTTTTGATTGGGCGAGTTCATTAAATTAGTAAGCGTGTGGTTGTTGTATTTTTCTTTTTAAAGACATTCTGAAGCAGCTATTTACAACATTAACTCCAAGTTGCTTATTAAAAAAGCTTCATTTATTTGTGCTGTTGAGGTAATTTTCGGTTTGAGGAGCAGATATTTGTTTAAGCCACTTACTTCAATCAAAAATTGAACATGGCATTAAGATTGTAGTGTCCGTAGCTTAAGTGGTTAGGTGCGTTGGCTGCTAAGCAGAATGTCGTGGTTTCGAGTCCTACTCGTGCCCGTAGTTTTTATTTCATCTTTCACGGGTATTTTCTTTTGCGAAGATCTGACCAAACTTCCAAGAGTATCAGTCTGTAATGAAAAAATGCTTCTCAACTTTGCCGTTCGTAATCAGCCGGCGTTGCAGTTGCCCGTAGCTTAGTTGGTAAGTGCGTTGGGCTGCTAAGCAGAACGTCGTTGGTTCGTTTCCTACTCAGGCCAAGTTTTTATTTCATCTTTCACGGGCACTGCCTCTTGCGAAGACCTGACAAATCTTCCAAGAGTATGAATCTGTCATAAAAAAGTGCTTCTCAATTCTGCCGTTCGGAATCGGCGTTAAATTGTAGGTCCCCTCAATTCTTCACACGCACTCAGAGAATTGTTGATGAGAGTAAGCCACTTATTTATTATTAAGATTGCAAACTATCAAAAGAGAACACATACTTTTGACGAGTTAGGTTATCTAGTTTCTAGTCGAAGCTTGTAAATTTCGTGGGCTGGTTTTTCGTCCGTTAAAAGTGGAATTATCGTAATTCCCCTACTGAGTTGGCTACTGGCAGTAGCAGTCCATGAATAGTACCTATTTCAATGAGTACCACAAATAAAAATAAACGAAAAAGTTCTAGGGCTATATGTATCTTTTTTTCTGGTTTGAATTCGTTTTCAAGCAATTCAACTATTGTTATGTTTTACCGGTAACTAGCCATCCATTTTTGTTGTCACACAAGACAACTAAGCATTGAATACGTTTTGAAAGCAAGAAAATAAAATCTTTAATAATATGAAGGGATCAAATCCCAATCCCTCGCAGAAAATACTGTTAGTTTCTTATTGTTTGTTAGTAGCAATTTCAGTGGCCATATAATTTTTTCCTACTATGTTTACAAGTACCTGTATTTTAGTTTATAATTAAAACAAGATATTTTGATTTATTTTGAATTAATGAAAAAATTTCTTATTTCAAAACAAAAAAATATGCACGATTGGGTCGTACGAACTTGCTCTTGTATTTCAAACTGAACTCACAAAAAATATTTAAAAATAAAAACATGTAATTAAGAATTCATAAATAAATTATTATTACAATAAATAATAAATTCAAAAACACATTTTATCTGAAAAATCTTTATGCCATAAAATTTCCTAGAAAATTGTTGATTGTTGTTGATTGTTGAAATTTTCTGTTGAGCGTTTTTTTTAAATTAATTTTATATTATATAAAATTTTTCAAACATGTCTTAATATTAATATGGGTATGTAGTATTCAAGAACACGTAAATATACATATTTCCTTTGAATTTCTATTCTCAATATTGATCCATTCTCGAGATACAGAATTTTGAAAAAAAGTTTAAAAATCCATTTTAAGAATCAAACAAAAATTTTGAAATTTGTTTGGACACAAAATATTATTTGGGGAATACGTATACTTAAAAAAAAAAAGAATTACGCTGATCTGGCTTTTATTTTTCGAGAAAATCTTATAACAGAAAAAAAAACAATTCTATAAATGGTATCGTTTTGGAGCAATACAAAAATATTATTATTGTGTTCAGTGTTTAAAAAAAAAATCGTAGGAGCAGTTTTTGAGAAAATTGAAACTTGGGTTTTGGCCAAAATAATTATATGGTGGCTACCCTATATTTTGATCTTTAAAATAAATCAAAAAAAAAACACCCACACGTATTCACTCAAACCTCTAATTTTCATGTTTGAAGTCAACCGGGCCAGTGGTTAAGGCTGTAGGTACGTTTACAGATAGACAGACAGACGGACGGCCGGAATCGCCGGACCCACTTTTTTCCGACTTGTCTATCAACGTAATGTCATATATTCTAGATGTCGCAAGTAAAAATTAGTGGCCCCAAAAAAGTGTAAATGGCCCAAAAATGGCCCCAAGATTTTTTTTCTGAGAACAACGCTGGTTCTGTGTACAATTCCGGATTACCAAAAAAAAAAAACGCTATTAGCTCATGTCTGATTTGACAGATAATTAGTTTTATCCTTCCGCTGAACGAATATGGTTGTATACGCTTGAACAACGCTGGGAAATATTGCAACATAACAAAAAAATGCTGAATGCGACTGGGGGTGGGCCAAACAAGACTTTTTTGCTTGGTTAATTAGAGGAGGATATTGCAGATATGCTTCAACTCGAGCATGTTGTAAGCCCAGCTGGTCCAACTTTTGGACTTTAAACAATTTTGGAATCCAGTATGGAAGAAGTTCTCGAGGATAATGAGAAAGAAGCCTCCAATGCACCAGATACTGGACCGGATACTTCTACTCCATCTGTTTCTATCCAAACGAGGAAAAGAAAACTAACAAGGAAGTGGAGGAGAGAATGGCCTTTTGAAAGAGCAAACCAAAACTCAAGAAAATATTTTCAAAGAGAAAAAAGAAACTAATAAATATTTAAGAAGAATATCAAAGATAAAGGAGGAAAAACTCAATCTGCTCAAACAAGAGCTTTCAGAATAAAAAGATATAGTCGTTCGGGGTAAGTGTGCGCAGCGGGGTGAGTGTGCGCATAGCGATTTTTAAAAAAAGGAGATGAAATTCGAATTTCTATCAATGCACAATTTAGCAGGTATCCGATCTTTATTGAGGTCAGTTATGTTTGTGCTGTTGTAGTGTTTGATGCGCCGTAGAAAGACAAAAGAAAAAAAAGGTAAGTTTCACTAAAAATTTTCTTAATTTTCAAAACGTGTCAGTGATCTCTGTTTGTATTTTAATGCAGTGAGTAGTGATTTTTTATAGAATATACTATGTATTTGAACTTTACGTTTGAGTGGAGATTTTACTGATTTTGACAATTATTTGTTTATATTTTTGCAAAAACAATAAAATAGTGCATTCGGGGTGAGTGTGCGCAATCATTTGGGGGCAAGTGTGCGCAATTTGACTTGTTTTGGTTTTCATATAAACAAATTATTTAATTTATAAATAATTGATGTTTTATACTTCAATGTTAGTAGTAAAAACATGTACGTTCGATATTTAATTTATTTCTTTTGTGTATAATCTATATTTTGAATGGCATCCTTCTTCAAAGTCAAAAGTGCGCACACTTACCCCGAACGACTCTAGATATAAGCTCCTTAAAATTAAAACCCGAAAACTCGAACAAAGCTTGGAGCAGCTTAACTATTCAACGAAGCATTACGTAAACTTAAATTAATTAAGCTTATTTTAATGTAAACAGAGAACTTATTTTTATTTTTAGCGTCTTCCAAGCGGAAATTTTAGCGATCAAAGAGGTTCTCTCCTGGCTAAGAGAAAACGCGATATCAACTTCTGATATCCGCATCTTCTCTGACAGTCAGGCTGCTATTAAATCTCTCGACGGTGTCTCAACCAAATCTCAAACGGCCCTCGATTATCGATCGTCTTATATGGAGATGTCGCAGCAATTTAACATGTTGGTTGGGTGCCGGGCCACGAGACATCACAGGAAATTGTAGAGCCGATGAACTCGCTAAAAATGGAACCTTCATACCTATTTCACCTGAAAGGGAGAAGATAGGTATACCGATAGCTACATGTAAACTTCTGCTAAAAGAAACAGCCTTAACGATAACAAACTCTAGGTGGCACAATTTACCAACGTGCGCAGCCGCAAAACTCATATGGCCTTCACTGGACCTAAAGCGCTCTAAAGACTTATTATCGCAAAGCAAACTTCATATTAGTTTAAAATGCGCGTTGAAATGCTTGAGCTTAACTATGGACCTCACAGAAATGATTTGAATGCGAATTGTTCACTATGCAACCTCAATCAGGTTGAAAATATTTCTCACTTCTTAGCTTTTTGTCCAATCATACAGGAAATTCGAAGATTACATTTTAACAAAAGCTTTTTTACAATTGAAGAATGTTTTGCAATTTTAAATGGAGAAAGTGGTTGGAAAACTCGATTTGTCGATTTGTTTCAGAGGCCTTAACGTATAGAAACATGTACATTAATTTTCAATACATGCGGTCTAATCATATTTTTTTGTTTTAGCTAAACTAAAAGCCCATTTCGTGTATCGAAACACTTTAACACTTTTGTTTTTGTGTCTTTTGTATTTTACCTTTTCCGTTCTCGACTTAACTTTTAATTGTACTAATGTAATTTAATAATTACCTTTTCCGTTCTCGACTTAACTTTTAATTGTAGGTACTAATGTAATTTAATAAATTGTCATCTGCCTGATTGTATTTATTTAATTCATGTAATTATGTATTTTCGGCAGACGGCTTATAAGACGTGCATGTATATCTTTCAAATAATGTTATTAAATATCTTATATGAAAAAATAAAGATAATCGGCTCTAGCGAGGTAACCGTCGGAGCGGAATTTTCTCCGATTTCCTCCAAATCGGAGACATTTTGCTTGTCGGAGAACTACCTCGAAGCAAATTTCGGAGAAATCGGAGAAAATTCTGCTCCGACGGTTACCTCGCTAGGGCCGAATAATAATAATAATAATAATAATGTAATATTCGGCTTGGTCCGACAATTAAAACTTATTCACTTTTTAAATAAAACACAAATTCACTTTATTCAAATCATTCACAAACTTATTTATTCAACACTTTCAATTATAACTTTCAAACACAGTGTACTTTACTTATCGCAGTTCACAATCAACTATATCGTTTCGATTTCGAATCGGGTATATATAGTCCTGATAATGGTTCTAGAAACTACTAAACCGAATGTTCCAGAAGTTCTCTTTTTAACCACTAGATGTTGCCCGTCATTTTTAACTGTTATACACATAAGTGTTTACTACTACAATTAAACTTATTGCTACATACTTATTTCCTATAAAATGATATTAGAGTTATAGTGATAAGGAGTAAGTAAAGAGAGTAAGAGTAGTATGTACATTAAATATAAATGAGATACGGAGTAAGTAAAGAGAGTAAGAAAAGTGTATACATTAAACAGAGTGTAAGAGATAATAACGTATACACATTAGACATTGCAATAGAAGGAGATACAGAGCGTATGAGATAAAATAAAGTGTATACACATTACATTGCCCCCTCCTTAGGATTGATCGTCCCGAACCAATCCATCATCTTCATCACCACTGTAGCGATGTAGTCGGTCGCGATGTACGACTTTAAGTTTACCTCTGACTCCCTTTTGTATCCGGTACACGACGTCGTTGATTTTGCTAATCACTGTATATGGACCTTCCCAGTCCCGTTGAAGTTTCGGTGACAACCCTTTTTGTCGATGGGGATTGTAAAGCCACACTCGATCTCCTGCTTGGAACTCTGTTGTTGTCGCTCGTATATCGTAGCGTGTCTTCATTCGGTCACTGAACATCTTAATTTTTGACCTGGTATCGTCGTGGATCTGAAGGAGTCTTTCTCTGAGGTCATCCAAGTAGACATCCTCGGCTTGCGGTTCCGACGTGGGACATCCAAATTTGATTTCGCTCGGCAGTCTGATGTTCTTTCCCATCAAAATCTCAGACGGTGTATGGCCAGTTGAGCTATGTCTTGCACTTCGATACGCCATCAAGAACAGTGGAATGTGTCGATCCCAATCTCGCTTGTTGTCGTCCACAACTTTGCAAAGATGTTCCTTAAGGGTTCGGTTGAACCGTTCGACCATGCCATCAGATTGTGGGTGGAGTGGTGTTGTTCTTGTCTCCTTGATGTGAAGAAGCCCACAAACTTCCTGGAATATGTTTGATTCAAAGTTCCTTCCCTGGTCGGAATGCAGTTCTAATGGAACACCGAATCTGCTCACCCAGTTGAACACAATTTGGTCTGCGACTGTTTTGGCTTCTTGATTCGGTATGGCGTATGCTTCAGGCCACTTGCTGAAGTAATCCATGACGACCAGAATATAACGATTTCCATTATTTGTTTCCGGAAATGGACCCGCCACGTCTATTGCAATCCTTTCAAAGGGTGATCCGACATTATACTGCTGCATTTGGCTGTGATTCTTTTTGTTCGGGCCTTTGGTGGCAGCAGAACGTCCACAATCTTCGATCTCGGTAAGACTAGCTGCATCACATAGGACTTTCCATCTGCTGATTCCCATTTACGTCGAAGGACACCCTCTTGGACATGCAATGAGTCCCACTGTGCCCAATAGGCCTTTAGAGCCGGACTTCTGTCGGAGATATCAGCCCATTCTGGTTTTTCCTGGTGTTCCTTGCATGCGAGGATGGGTTCAATATCTGGGTCCTCTTGTTGAGCCTTCCTCAACTCGTCGTTGCTCCAGCCATAAATGGGATCGGTTCTGGTTCGTAGGACAGTGACCACTTCTTTTTCTTCTTGGCGTCTGCAATGCTTACAGTCTTGCTTACATGGTCTCCGAGACAGTGCATCAGCATTTGAGTGAAGCTTCCCCTTCCGATGTTGAATTTCATAATCGTACGTCTGCAGCCTCTCAATCCATCTCGCCACTTGACCCTCTGGATTCTTGAAATTCAAAAGCCAGTTTAGTGCTCCATGGTCGGTTCGGAGAAGAAACTTCTGTCCATAGAGATACTTATGGAAGTGCTTTGTTGCCAAAATCAGTGCAAGAAGTTCTCTTCTGGTCACACAATAGTTTCTTTCCGACTTCGAGAGTACCTTGCTGTAATAGGCAACCACCTTTTCTTCGCCATCATGTACCTGTGACAATACAGCACCAATCCCGACATTGCTGGCATCAGCATCAATGATGAACGGTTTTCCTGGAGTCGGGTAGGTCAGCACTGGTGCATTACACAAGCGTTGCTTGAGCTCTTGAAAGCTGCGCTCGCACTCACCTGACCATTTAAACTGCTTTCCCTTTTCCGTTAGCTGATGTAGACTTTTGGCGATCTCAGCAAAATTCTTGACGAAGCGCCTATAGTAGGTGGCTAGACCCAGAAAGATTCGGAGTTGATGTTTGTCCTGTGGTGTTGGCCAATTCTTCACGGTGTCAACCTTATCAGGATCCGTCTTAACTCCTTGGGATGAGATGATATGTCCCAGGTATTTCACTTCGGTTTTGAAGAGTGAACACTTTTCTGGATTGAGCTTGAGGTGGGCTTCTCGAAGTCTTTGAAACACGGCTCTCAGATTTGTACAATGTTCGTCAAATGTTTTGCCGTATACGATGACGTCATCCAAATAGACCAGGCAAGATTTCCAAGTGAGTCCTTGCAGGACGCATTCCATAAGGCGCTCAAAAGTCGCTGGAGCATTGCACAGTCCAAAAGGCATCACTTTGAACTGCCACAATCCGTTTCCTGTCGAGAACGCTGTCTTCTCTTTGTCTTCAGGATGGATTTCTACTTGCCAGTATCCACTTTTCAGGTCCAAAGTTGAGAACCATTGTGCTCCTTCCATTGCGTCCAGAGTATCGCTGATCCTAGGCAGAGGGTAGCTATCTTTCTTGGTCACATCGTTCAACCTTCGATAGTCCACGCAAAAGCGGGTTGATCCGTCTTTCTACTTTACCAGGACCACTGGAGACGCCCAAGGGCTTTTTGAGTTTTCGATCAGACCCTCTTCTTTCATGGTGGTTATCAGTTCTTCAACCTCACCTTGTTTGGCTAGTGGAAGGCGTCTTGCAGGTTGACGAATCGGCTTTGCATCTCCGGTGTTGATTCGATGTTGAACCAGTTGTGTTCTGCCATATTTCCCTTGCGATGACGAAAAGATGTCTGCAAATTCTTCGAGGAGACCTTCTGCAGCTCTTCGTTGTTGGTGACCAAGATAAGATGACTTGAGAATGTTGGTCTTTATGGAGTTCAGCTCCTCAGATTTTAAGGTTTGCCTTGACTCTTCTTCGTTGATCCTTGTTATCGCTGATACAGATTCGCATTGTCCGACAATCTCACCTTTTCTAAGCTTAACTTCGTACGGCTTGATGTTGAGTATTCGTACGGGAACCATGTTCTTTACAGGTCTAACAAGAGTCTTCCCAATGGTGACGTTTCGGGAGGACCTTACAGATGCTGGTTCGACCATGAGGTATCGATGGCTGCCAGGCTTACCTTTCAATTTCGTCCACACGAATACTTCTGAAGAAGCAGGCAAAGTCAGATCTTCTTTGATGACGGTTTTCACAGATAACGAGGTCTCATACGAGTGGATCCCATAGATCATCGGAATCTCGATGTTTCGATATTTCAGGACTTGGTTCCCGATGTCCAATATCATTCCGTGATCTTTCATGAAATCGACGCCGAAAATGCACTCGTCGCATGTATCTGCTACCAGGAACAGGTGAGAGAATTCCAGCTCTGCCATCCGGATCTTAAGACGTACCTCACCATAAACTTTTGCGGCTTCTCCAGTTGCAGTCCTTAGACGATAGCTGTTGGTGTTGTGGAGCCATGTCTTCTTAACGAGGTCCTGCCGTACAATGGACGCCGTGGCACCGGTGTCGATGGTAGCCACACATTTGTTGCCGTTTATACTTGCTTCCACGGTCAGGCTCTTGTTGTCACGTTTCGTTTGAGAAACCTGGATGGTGTTTCTGTAGCTATCGGTACTAGAAGCCACCTTCTGTCCCTCGAAGTTGGTGGGGTGGGAAACAACTTGGGAAGCAACATTGTTGTAGTTTTAACTTTGGCTTGTTGAGTAAGTTCTGTTTCCACAGTGTTGACATGAGGTTCGTCTTTGCGGTAATCTGCACTGTCGTTGAAGATGCCCAGTCTTGTTGCAGTTCCAGCATCGTGCTGGTCCGTCTCGCTGACTCCTTTCCAGAGTAGCCTTCTGACAAGAGCATTCTTGGACTTCCAATTCTCTCACGCGATGCACGTTTTGGGAAGCTTGTTCTGCGGCTTCCATTGTTAGAGCGAAAGATAATGCTTCTGGTAGTGTTTGCTTTCCGGCAGTGCGAATAGCCCTTTGGAGATTTATATCGCCCACAGCTCTCACAAAGGCTTCAACAGCAAGTTGATTTATAATCTCGTTGCCAGCTGTTGGGTATGCCAGGTGAACTAATCGCTCGATATCTGCCTGAAGCTGCTGCAGAGTTTCACCTCTTTTCTGTGCCCTGTTGTTTAGTTGTACTCGGAAGACTTCTGTCATGTGGCTATCCCCAAACCGCTGTTCGATTGCGTTTACCAGAACTTTGAAGTCACCGTTCTTCTCTGCTGGGATGGTTTGTAGCAGTTCAGCAGCTGCTCCTCTCAAGGCAAGCGTAAGAGCAATGTATTTTTCGTCATCGTCCCAGCCGTTTGTTAACGCTGCTGCTTCAAACTGTTTCTTGTAGATTGACCACGGAATCTGACCATCAAAGCTTGGAGGATTCACTTCTCTCTTTCTTGAGCATTCACCAGAAGGTTCTCGAGCTTTCATCTTTCGCACTTTTTCTAGTTCATTTGTGATGGTTTCGATTTGTTCGTCCATTTTCTCGAAACGTGCATTTTGTTTTTCGACGCGCTCGTCGAGAGTAGTGATTCTCTCTTCGAAGTCCGTAAACCTGCCCTCTAAAAGTTTTCTCTGTTCGTCAAACCGCTCTAGAATATTCTGCTGTTCTTGCTTTTGGTCATTTCTTTGAGCCTCTAGTTGCTCCCGAACATTCTTTTGATTCTCTTCAAATTTGGCTAGAAGAAGTGTCATCATGGTAGATAAGTCAGCAGTTGCATTTACCTCTTTCGATTTTGCTTCCACTTCGAAAGCAAACGTATCTGGGTCTTCATTTTGTTCTTCCAGATATTCCTGTAGCCGTTTTACGAGTTCGATTTTACATCCTGCCCCACTTAAGCCACGTTTGCTTAATTCGGCCTTTAGCTCAGAGACAGTTAAGTCTTTCAAAACTTTACTCATTTTTTTTTTTTTTAATTTTTAACTTCACTATTTCAAACAAAATAGTTTAATCACTGTTCACTGTTTTATTCTCAATAAGTTTTAATCCCACTTCTGACACCAATGTAATATTCGGCTTGGTCCGACAATTAAAACTTATTCACTTTTTAAATAAAACACAAATTCACTTTATTCAAATCACTCACAAACTTATTTATTCAACACTTTCAATTATAACTTTCAAACACAGTGTACTTTACTTATCGCAGTTCACAATCAACTATATCGTTTCGATTTCGAATCGGGTATATATAGTCCTGATAATGGTTCTAGAAACTACTAAACCGAATGTTCCAGAAGTTCTCTTTTTAACCACTAGATGTTGCCCCTCATTTTTAACTGTTATACACATAAGTGTTTACTACTACAATTAAACTTATTGCTACATACTTATTTCCTATAAAATGATATTAGAGTTATAGTGATAAGGAGTAAGTAAAGAGAGTAAGAGTAGTATGTACATTAAATATAAAAAGAGATACGGAGTAAGTAAAGAGAGTAAGAAAAGTGTATACATTAAACAGAGTGTAAGAGATAATAACGTATACACATTAGACATTGCAATAGAAGGAGATACAGAGCGTATGAGATAAAATAAAGTGTATACACATTACATTGCCCCCTCCTTAGGATTGATCGTCCCGAACCAATCCATCATCTTCATCACCACTGTAGCGATGTAGTCGGTCGCGATGTACGACTTTAAGTTTACCTCTGACTCCCTTTTGTATCCGGTACACGACGTCGTTGATTTTGCTAATCACTGTATATGGACCTTCCCAGTCCCGTTGAAGTTTCGGTGACAACCCTTTTTGTCGATGGGGATTGTAAAGCCACACTCGATCTCCTGCTTGGAACTCTGTTGTTGTCGCTCGTATATCGTAGCGTGTCTTCATTCGGTCACTGAACATCTTAATTTTTGACCTGGTATCGTCGTGGATCTGAAGGAGTCTTTCTCTGAGGTCATCCAAGTAGACATCCTCGGCTTGCGGTTCCGACGTGGGACATCCAAATTTGATTTCGCTCGGCAGTCTGATGTTCCTTCCCATCAAAATCTCAGACGGTGTATGGCCAGTTGAGCTATGTCTTGCACTTCGATACGCCATCAAGAACAGTGGAATGTGTCGATCCCAATCTCGCTGGTTGTCGTCCACAACTTTGCAAAGATGTTCCTTAAGGGTTCGGTTGAACCGTTCGACCATGCCATCAGATTGTGGGTGGAGTGGTGTTGTTCTTGTCTCCTTGATGTGAAGAAGCCCACAAACTTCCTGGAATATGTTTGATTCAAAGTTCCTTCCCTGGTCGGAATGCAGTTCTAATGGAACACCGAATCTGCTCACCCAGTTGAACACAATTTGGTCTGCTACTGTTTTGGCTTCTTGATTCGGTATGGCGTATGCTTCAGGCCACTTGCTGAAGTAATCCATGACGACCAGAATATAACGATTTCCATTATTTGTTTCCGGAAATGGACCCGCCACGTCTATTGCAATCCTTTCAAAGGGTGATCCGACATTATACTGCTGCATTTGGCTGTGATTCTTTTTGTTCGGGCCTTTGGTGGCAGCACAGGTATCACATTTTCGGCACCACTTCTCGACATCTTACTTTGCATGTAGCCAATAGAATCGTTGTCGAACCTTTTCTCAGTGGCGATTCCTGGTCCTCATCCTTGGTTTACCTACGACCCTCGGGAAAGTTAAGACAATAATAAAAAAAAAACTCAAAATCGTTGTTGTTCAAAAGTTTTTTTTTTTATTTATGATAAAATTTTTAGTAAGGAAAAATGTTAATTTTATATATTTCAAAAAAAATAAAATAAAATAACAACACATAATGTCCGACAGTTATGAATTAAAACAAATATTAAAATACAAAAATCAAAATAATTAAGAAACTCGAAAAATATTTTTAGTGAAAATTTAAATATAGGTAAAGTAAAAACTGCTTTCACAATTGAAATTACAATTTATATTCAGTTTTAAATATTAAATTGAAGTTGTAAAAAGAAAAAGATTACAAATCAATTACATCAATTACAAATCCTTAGAGCTATTTTTTCGTAAAGAATTTTTTTTCTTCTTCTAAATAAAATGTTTAAAAAATTCTTAAAAGAAGAAGTTAGTGTTTTTAGCGAATTCATGACGGATGTTTTTTATTATTTTTTTTTTTAAGTCAAAATTAACCTTAGTAGCCATTCAATTTTGTTGAGCACAAATCGGCAATGTTTGTTTTTTGTTCTCTATGTTCTTCTTGATTGATCAACGAAAAAAAAATATTTTTTTTTATTTCACAATATTAAAAATTTTTGTTTGCTTTTTTTCAAAATTCCAGATTTCACATGTATCTTTATAAAACCTACAAACTGACATACCAAATTTATTTTTCAAGAATTTTCAAAAAATTTGATTAATACAAAATTATTAAAAAAAAAACGAAATCGCTCTAACGATTTTCAAAACAAAAATTTTTCATAAATTTAAATTTTGTACTAGAAAACTCTTTTTCAATTGAAATTTTCAGTTTAAGAACAAAACCTTTTTTTGAGTTTCTTATACCCAATTTCATAAACAAACACTGAAAGTACTTTTAGCAAAAATCTTTTTTAATTTTATCAGACCCTTAAAACTTTTGAGTTTCATCAACTTGAAATGGGAAATTTCAGGGAAATTTTTGTCAAAATTGACATCCTCATGAAAATTATGTGAGAAAAAATGAGAAAGTGTTATATTCACTTTTTAAAATATTCAATGACACTTTTAAAATTTAATGCGTCAAAAATTGCCATTTAGTTTTAAAAAAGTGTCTAAAAGCTTGGTGAAACCAAAAAATCTCATTTTACGTTTTAAAAGCCTGTTTAGTGTTTAAATCGGGCATTAATATTTTATATTAATACCCCACTGTTGAAGACATGGGCAAGTACGTGCGACCCGAATTAGAATATCTAATTAGAATGTACATAATCCGCCTTATTTATTATCAAATCTTAAAGGTAAGTTTTCATTTTATGACTATTCTTAAGTTTACTTAAAATATTTCAGGGTCTTAAAAAACTTAGGCCGTGTGTGAATTGCGTTAAAATGTGTATTAAAACTTGACGTTTGGTTAAAACTTGACACTAGCGTGGTGAATAAAATGGGTTAAAATTTACCCAGCTGTGGAGCAGGATAAATGGGTTAAAATTTTGACGTTCCCTATTTTCCTCATGAATGATAGAGAAGTTTGCTTTTGTTTTGTTTTTTTTTGTTCTGTACTTCTCCATTTTATTTAGTTCCTTATTTTAATGCATTGATATTTTAAAAGATGAGAATAAAATAGTTTAAATTGATCGTATTTTAAAACTGAAAAACGAAAAAAAAAAATTTTCTTTCGAGTGTGATAACAGATATCAGCTGCGAAATCAAGCTTTGCAGTGCTACTACAGGGAAAAAACCAACCATCCAAAATGGGAATTTTTGTTTCAATATTTCTTATTGTTGCTTCAAAATATCGAATTACTACTACAAAAGCGAGCAAAATAAATAAAACATAGTTTATTCATTGCTTCTGGTGACTTTTTATTTACTTTGTTGTTCTAAATTTTGGTTTCGTACGCGAATGTATTTAACTTGGAAAAAGTAAAACATTTTTTGTTGAGGGAAATTTCTTAGTTCTACCCAGAAATGTTGGTTAAAAAAATCCTTTTTAACGCAATTCACACAGCAAATGGCTAAATTTGATCCCATTTTTAACCAAACGTCAAATTTTAACCAAACGTCAAGTTTTAATATACATTTTAACGCAATTCACACACGGCCTTAAACATAAAAAACGTCAAAAACTGAAAATTTGTCATCTAAATAAAGCCGTAAACAATCGGCTTTAATATATTATTTAAGATTTGAGTATAGGTACATAAATAAGAGGATTTATGTACTAAGTACTCAAAATGAAGAAATTGATGTACCTAAATCAAAACAGCGACTATGAGCATAATCGTTTCGTGTTGGCGAACACGTGCGTCGTGCGTACGTCGGTCGTCGTGCTAATTGATATAGAAACATTAGAAACACTACGACTACGACCACGAAAGTTGCTTAAGAGTTAAAAATGTGTATCTGTGTGCCTTCTCAGTCGAAGGGAATCGCTTTTTTTTGCGCTTAACCTTCTCTTTATTTTTACAGGCGTTTAGTGGAATGTATGCGTCTATCTCTCTCTCTGAAGATTGTATGCAAATAGTGACCGCAAATTTTTACGGTGTCAGAGATTTTTTGTGTATGCCAAATTCTCATCAAAGGGAAGGGAATCGCTTTTTTTGCGCTTAACCTTCTCTTTATTTTTACAGGCGTTTATTGGAATGTTTGTGTCTACTGTTTTTGAAGATTGTATGAAAATAGTAACCGCAATTGTTTACTGTAGCAAAGCGGTGTATCAAATAGATTTTCTGCACAAGTTATTTCTTGTGTATGCCACGTTCTGGTTCAAAGGGAATCGCTTTTTTGCGCTAAACTTTGTTTTTTTTTTTTTTGTTCAGGCATTTATTAAAGTGTTTAAAACTATAAATTTTTGAACTGTTGATTTGCGGAAGAATATTAAATATCTGAAAATACATTTATTTTTTGAAATTCTTGGTTTACCGCCGATATACTTGGTTACTATGAGGAATCGCCCCTGCCTTTTCTAGCGTCTTGTTTACTCCTAGATGGCCTCCCGAAACTCCATCATGCATCTCTCGCAGAACGTCCACAATCTTCGATCTCGGTAAGACTAGCTGCATCACATAGGACTTTCTATCTGCTGATTCCCATTTACGTCGAAGGACACCCTCTTGGACATGCAATGAGTCCCACTGTGCCCAATAGGCCTTTAGAGCCGGACTTCTGTCGGAGATATCAGCCCATTCTGGTTTTTCCTGGTGTTCCTTGCATGCGAGGATGGGTTCAATATCTGGGTCCTCTTGTTGAGCCTTCCTCAACTCGTCGTTGCTCCAGCCATAAATGGGATCGGTTCTGGTTCGTAGGACAGTGACCACTTCTTTTTCTTCTTGGCGTCTGCAATGCTTACAGTCTTGCTTACATGGTCTCCGAGACAGTGCATCAGCATTTGAGTGAAGCTTCCCCTTCCGATGTTGAATTTCATAATCGTACGTCTGCAGCCTCTCAATCCATCTCGCCACTTGACCCTCTGGATTCTTGAAATTCAAAAGCCAGTTTAGTGCTCCATGGTCGGTTCGGAGAAGAAACTTCTGTCCATAGAGATACTTATGGAAGTGCTTTGTTGCCAAAATCAGTGCAAGAAGTTCTCTTCTGGTCACACAATAGTTTCTTTCCGACTTCGAGAGTACCTTGCTGTAATAGGCAACCACCTTTTCTTCGCCTGTGACAATACAGCACCAATCCCGACATTGCTGGCATCAGCATCAATGATGAACGGTTTTCCTGGAGTCGGGTAGGTCAGCACTGGTGCATTACACAAGCGTTGCTTGAGCTCTTGAAAGCTGCGCTCGCACTCACCTGACCATTTAAACTGCTTTCCCTTTTCCGTTAGCTGATGTAGACTTTTGGCGATCTCAGCAAAATTCTTGACGAAGCGCCTATAGTAGGTGGCTAGACCCAGAAAGCTTCGGAGTTGATGTTTGTCCTGTGGTGTTGGCCAATTCTTCACGGTGTCAACCTTATCAGGATCCGTCTTAACTCCTTGGGATGAGATGATATGTCCCAGGTATTTCACTTCGGTTTTGAAGAGTGAACACTTTTCTGGATTGAGCTTGAGGTGGGCTTCTCGAAGTCTTTGAAACACGGCTCTCAGATTTGTACAATGTTCGTCAAATGTTTTGCCGTATACGATGACGTCATCCAAATAGACCAGGCAAGATTTCCAAGTGAGTCCTTGCAGGACGCATTCCATAAGGCGCTCAAAAGTCGCTGGAGCATTGCACAGTCCAAAAGGCATCACTTTGAACTGCCACAATCCGTTTCCTGTCGAGAACGCTGTCTTCTCTTTGTCTTCAGGATGGATTTCTACTTGCCAGTATCCACTTTTCAGGTCCAAAGTTGAGAACCATTGTGCTCCTTCCATTGCGTCCAGAGTATCGCTGATCCTAGGCAGAGGGTAGCTATCTTTCTTGGTCACATCGTTCAACCTTCGATAGTCCACGCAAAAGCGGGTTGATCCGTCTTTCTTCTTTACCAGGACCACTGGAGACGCCCAAGGGCTTTTTGAGTTTTCGATCAGACCCTCTTCTTTCATGGTGGTTATCAGTTCTTCAACCTCACCTTGTTTGGCTAGTGGAAGGCGTCTTGCAGGTTGACGAATCGGCTTTGCATCTCCGGTGTTGATTCGATGTTGAACCAGTTGTGTTCTGCCATATTTCCCTTGCGATGACGAAAAGATGTCTGCAAATTCTTCGAGGAGACCTTCTGCAGTTCTTCGTTGTTGGTGACCAAGATAAGATGACTTGAGAATGTTGGTCTTTATGGAGTTCAGCTCCTCAGATTTTAAGGTTTGCCTTGACTCTTCTTCGTTGATCCTTGTTATCGCTGATACAGATTCGCATTGTCCGACAATCTCACCTTTTCTAAGCTTAACTTCGTACGGCTTGATGTTGAGTATTCGTACGGGAACCATGTTCTTTACAGGTCTAACAAGAGTCTTCCCAATGGTGACGTTTCGGGAGGACCTTACAGATGCTGGTTCGACCATGAGGTATCGATAGCTGCCAGGCTTACCTTTCAATTTCGTCCACACGAATACTTCTGAAGAAGCAGGCAAAGTCAGATCTTCTTTGATGACGGTTTTCACAGATAACGAGGTCTCATACGAGTGGATCCCATAGATCATCGGAATCTCGATGTTTCGATATTTCAGGACTTGGTTCCCGATGTCCAATATCATTCCGTGATCTTTCATGAAATCGACGCCGACAATGCACTCGTCGCATGTATCTGCTACCAGGAACAGGTGAGAGAATTCCAGCTCTGCCATCCGGATCTTAAGACGTACCTCACCATAAACTTTTGCGGCTTCTCCAGTTGCAGTCCTTAGACGATAGCTGTTGGTGTTGTGGAGCCATGTCTTCTTAACGAGGTCCTGCCGTACAATGGACGCCGTGGCACCGGTGTCGATGGTAGCCACACATTTGTTGCCGTTTATACTTGCTTCCACGGTCAGGCTCTTGTTGTCACGTTTCGTTTGAGAAACCTGGATGGTGTTTCTGTAGCTATCGGTACTAGAAGCCAGCTTCTGTCCCTCGAAGTTGGTGGGGTGGGAAACAACTTGGGAAGCAACATTGTTGTAGTTGTAACTTTGGCTTGTTGAGTAAGTTCTGTTTCCACAGTGTTGACATGAGGTTCGTCTTTGCGGTAATCTGCACTGTCGTTGAAGATGCCCAGTCTTGTTGCAGTTCCAGCATCGTGCTGGTCCGTCTCGCTGACTCCTTTCCAGAGTAGCCTTCTGACAAGAGCATTCTTGGACTTCCAATTCTCTCACGCGATGCACGTTTTGGGAAGCTTGTTCTGCGGCTTCCATTGTTAGAGCGAAAGATAATGCTTCTGGTAGTGTTTGCTTTCCGGCAGTGCGAATAGCCCTTTGGAGATTTATATCGCCCACAGCTCTCACAAAGGCTTCAACAGCAAGTTGATTTATAATCTCGTTGCCAGCTGTTGGGTATGCCAGGTGAACTAATCGCTCGATATCTGCCTGAAGCTGCTGCAGAGTTTCACCTCTTTTCTGTGCCCTGTTGTTTAGTTGTACTCGGAAGACTTCTGTCATGTGGCTATCCCCAAACCGCTGTTCGATTGCGTTTACCAGAACTTTGAAGTCACCGTTCTTCTCTGCTGGGATGGTTTGTAGCAGTTCAGCAGCTGCTCCTCTCAAGGCAAGCGTAAGAGCAATGTATTTTTCGTCATCGTCCCAGCCGTTTGTTAACGCTGCTGCTTCAAACTGTTTCTTGTAGATTGACCACGGAATCTGACCATCAAAGCTTGGAGGATTCACTTCTCTCTTTCTTGAGCATTCACCAGAAGGTTCTCGAGCTTTCATCTTTCGCACTTTTTCTAGTTCATTTGTGATGGTTTCGATTTGTTCGTCCATTTTCTCGAATTGTGCATTTTGTTTTTCGACGCGCTCGTCGAGAGTAGTGATTCTCTCTTCGAAGTCCGTAAACCTGCCCTCTAAAAGTTTTCTCTGTTCGTCAAACCGCTCTAGAATATTCTGCTGTTCTTGCTTTTGGTAATTTCTTTGAGCCTCTAGTTGCTCCCGAACATTCTTTTGATTCTCTTCAAATTTGGCTAGAAGAAGTGTCATCATGGCATGGCATCAGCAGTTGCATTTACCTCTTTCGATTTTGCTTCCACTTCGAAAGCAAACGTATCTGGGTCTTCATTTTGTTCTTCCAGATATTCCTGTAGCCGTTTTACGAGTTCGATTTTACATCCTGCCCCACTTAAGCCACGTTTGCTTAATTCGGCCTTTAGCTCAGAGACAGTTAAGTCTTTCAAAACTTTACTCATTTTTTTTTTTTTTTTTTTTTTTTTTTTTTTTTTTTTTTTTTTTTTTAATTTTTAACTTCACTATTTCAAACAAAATAGTTTAATCACTGTTCACTGTTTTATTCTCAATAAGTTTTAATCCCATTTCTGACACCAATGTAATATTCGGCTTGGTCCGACAATTAAAACTTATTCACTTTTTAAATAAAACACAAATTCACTTTATTCAAATCACTCACAAACTTATTTATTCAACACTTTCAATTATAACTTTCAAACACAGTGTACTTTACTTATCGCAGTTCACAATCAACTATATCGTTTCGATTTCGAATCGGGTATATATAGTCCTGATAATGGTTCTAGAAACTACTAAACCGAATGTTCCAGAAGTTCTCTTTTTAACCACTAGATGTTGCCCCTCATTTTTAACTGTTATACACATAAGTGTTTACTACTACAATTAAACTTATTGCTACATACTTATTTCCTATAAAATGATATTAGAGTTATAGTGATAAGGAGTAAGTAAAGAGAGTAAGAGTAGTATGTACATTAAATATAAAAAGAGATACGGAGTAAGTAAAGAGAGTAAGAAAAGTGTATACATTAAACAGAGTGTAAGAGATAATAACGTATACACATTAGACATTGCAATAGAAGGAGATACAGAGCGTATGAGATAAAATAAAGTGTATACACATTACAATAATAATAATAATTAGTTCCCTAATAGGTGTCCTTTCGGGACACTGTCTTATAGGCAGACACACAATACGACTTGGTGTAGCCTCAAATGACTTCTGCAGGAGCTGTATGGACGAGGAAGAAGAGGAAACAATCTCTCACCTTCTCTGCATATGTCCTGCTCTTTCACTAAGACGCAAACTTCATCTAGGAGAATACTGTTATGATAATCCCAGTGAACTAGCTAAACTAATAAGGATATCAAATATCTTCTTCGCTTTATAAAAAGCTCAAAATGGTTCGACTAGGAAGAAGTAATTCTCAAGATTCATGTGGTATCACAATGGGCCTTTTCTTTTGGCCTAAGTGTGTGGATTCTGTATCCGCAGCCACTTTAACCTAATCTAACCTAAGAACTTAAATTTCGAATTACATTTGCACTTTCATTGTTTTCATTTGATTCGTATATTTCAGAAGAGTTTTCCAATTGGGCAATTTCTTCAGTTTCAAATGGTGTTTTCAAGCTTATCGCTATGTTGTGAACGGCGCCACAGACATTAATGATGTCTGTTGCCTTATCTGGAGCGTAAAGCGTAATGTAGTTCTCGTGCCCCCATTACCTATACACCTGAACTTGTTCTTCAAAACACCAATTGACCTTTCTACATGATTGCGTGCTTTAGCACGGATAGAGTTGAAGATACTTTGTGGAGTTCCTTCTAAAGCGGAACGGAAAGGTGTTATCAAAAAATTTTCAAGTGGATAACCAGAGTCTCCTAAAAGAAATATTTCAAAAAGTTTTTTTCAAAATTTTTAGGAAAATTTAGGTTTTTTACCTAAAAGCCATGTATTTCTTTCTCCGTCATTATATTTTCTGTTTAAAAAGGTCCGCAATTCACTATTATTCCATACAAATGAATCATGGCATGATACAGGATGTCTAGCATCAACGTATTTAATCTTATAGCGTTTTTTTTGGTCGTCCGGAACTGTTCCGAACGATTCTGAATTCGTTCACTTGGCACAAGATGACAGTTCTTGTTCTGAATAGAACAGAAAAACGATTCCGAATTTGAAGTCGGAATCAAAAACAGAATCACGCATACATGCACAAACTCGCACATACGTACTCGCTGCCATGTTTACAAATAAAGAAAATAAAAACACTCAATTATGAAATTCGTATTTTAGAGTCGTATACGACTTTAAACGTACATCGCGATTATGAAAATCGCTTTTCTTCGATTATCTCAGTTAAAATCGTAGTAGCTAGGAGATATATTTGAAATTTTTAAATTTGACAGAAAAACAGTACCTATCGCATATCATCGCATGTTAGTCGCTGTTTTTTTCCTTATTATGAAATTCGGCGTTACTCGTATTTTATCCGTTTTTGAGTCGTTTGTTATTTTGTGTACGACTGCTTGCGAGTTTTGCATTCAAGGAAAAAAAATCTGATGATGGAAGCAAAACAAATATAAGATTTTATTTATTTTAATTTATTAAGAGAAATTTTAACAAATATAGGTAAATATGTATTTATTTAAAGGAAATTCAATAAGAAGAACCAGCTCGGAGGCACTTGTATCTGCTCTCCACCAAAATGTAGAGGTAGCTTCATCGACGTCCTCATCCTCAGTAAAAACAAATCAATCGAATTCATTTTCCTTAATTTAATTTTGTTTAATAAATTTTTATTTGCTATTTACATGAAAATAAACTTCTTATGATCACAAAATTATTTTGATTTCTTTTGGACTGACATCTTTGTAATTGCAGCGTCGAGAATCGACGACAGGGACGCGCGTATTACCAACCAGAACTATTTATGTCGGTACTATAGTTCCCATGAATAACTGCCAGCGCCAACGACGGGTAAAGTTTCCAACTTAAAATTCTCGACACTGCAAATACTATGAGGTGTATATACAAAGCTGACATTTCAAACTTTGCGTTGGTATACGTTGGATTTAACAAGAGTCGTATGTACAACATACGACTTTCATAATTTGCTTTTCAAATACGATACGATTCGACTACGACTATAAATGCGACTTGAAATTCGAATTTCATAATTGAGGTGATGTCATGTCGTCTGCTATTCTGCATATGAGGTTTCACAAATACATAACCATTCAACCCTTAGAAGCAAACAAATGTGTTTGCCTGTTCGTTTGGTATCCGGAATCGGACAGTTCTGTGTACCAATTCGGGATTACCAAAAAAAAAACGTTATTAAGCTTATGATCACAGACCTATAATTTCAAGTTTAAACAAATTTGATAGTTTTGTGTTTAAATGGGTGAAACTGAAAGCCCTTTCTGTTATAATAAAGCCGACGAATTAAAATTATATGATTTCGATCTTCATCGACGTCCTCAGCCTCAGTAAAAAACAAATCAATGGAGTTCATTTTCTTTAATTTAATCTTGTTTAATAAGTTTGTATTTACTATATACATACTATATAAAATAAACTCTTTATGAACCCAAAACTATTTTGTTTTCTTTTGGATTTTGACATTTCAAACTTTGCGTTGATATACGTTGGATTTCACTAGAGTCGTATGTACAACATACTACTTTCATAATTTGATTTTCAAATACGATACGATTCGACTACGACTATAAATGAGACTTGAAATACAAATTTCAAGTAGGTAGTTTTTTTTTTTATAAAAAATAAAGTTATTTGGTGGACCCTTTATAATATAAGACAAAGCTTACACGCGAATTCTTGGGCACGATTTTGTTAACAAAAGAAAATTTTAACATCGATATTCAAGAAAAGCATGAATTTTAGATTCCAATCTCTGTGCATGCACATTTCGCATTATGAATATTAGGTACATTTCGGTCTCCTTCAAAATTAGGCCTGTGCCGTTCAATTCGGTCTCAATTCGGTTCAATTTCGGTCTCTGTCAAAACCAAAAGTAAAGTAAGGAACTGTTCACATGAGCACGAACAACTGGGACCGAATTACCGCTTCAGTGAACGAGTGAGTGAGTCCAATGTCGTCCGTCTGCATAAGCCAATAATTGGATAGACGTTTTTACGTTAGTCCTTCTTGTGAATGTTCCCATGTCAAGAATTTGTTTCTCCAACGCCAGGTTGAAGAAGATGCCATTTATTTGATAAGTAAGCTTTGAGAAATTCATTAAAGTGCACTTTCCAGCGTTGCTTTCCAAAGGGAGATTGGGTTTTTTCAGATGGGGTGCAGTGAGAAAAATGAGAATTTGTACAAACAATTTTATTTAAGAATTTAATTCATCAAAAAAAAAAAAAAACAGCGATCACAAATGAATTCAGAAAAAAATATATTCAGCAAATACATAAGTATGAATCTTGTTTTTAACGAAGATCAAAATTACATTATTAAAGGTACAAAAAACCTTTGTGGCAAAGGAAAAAGGAACAATCTTATGTTCCGGAACACAAATGTACAAAAGCACTTATGCGTTGCGAAAAAAGTTGTGATGTAATTTTTGTGAACATATACACGCATATTTGTAATTAACATCGATGTAAAGCAAGTATTACAATTCTATAAATTTAATAATACTAAAATATCTCTAGTTGCTAATATTTTCGCCTGGTAACACCTACACTCTTGAGCTTTACGAGTATGGCTTCTTTGTATTGTGTATACTGAGGACTGGCTTCGATTTCGTTGCGGCATTCTCCTTGCAGACGTCGAATGCACCTTTCGATGTTGGACTTTTCTCCCGTTTGAATGTTCGCGAGGAGTTCTTTTTCCATGTGATATGGTAGGCCGAGATCGGCGAGTTCTTCGAGCTCATCTTCGGTCAAGAGGCGACAGTCATTCATGTATTCTTCGCTTTTTTCATAAATATCAAGCATCTGTTCGGCGACTGATTTATCGCCTCTTCGGTTCAGTTCCATGTGTTTTCGCAACAGTCTCGCCGCTTGTGGATTGATGAGAGTTTCCTGGGTGCTAAGGCGGTATATTCGTTTGACCTCGTCTTCTGTAAGATCTCCACAGCCGCAGAAACATTTCAGAAGGGGTTTCGATGAAATCTGGAAAACAAAAAACAGAAATAAATTGTATTAGAGTTTTTGCTATACAAAGTTTAAATAAAAATATTTTAAAAAGAAGTAGCAGGTTTGGTCACTCTTTCAGCTTTGTTCTCTTTGTAAGATTTCGTCTGACCTACTTGTGTATCACGATAATTTTATCTTGTCATGGCTCATGGATTATTTAAAAAGAAAATGAGTGTGTGCTTTACTTTTTTATGACTTGAAAATGTTTGTTTTGTGATTCTTCAAGCGGAATCATTATTCTGGAGTATTTCGTATCGTTGTTGGTGGAGAAGACTTATTTTATCACGCATAGAAATTATTGCTTAGAGCTAATAGAAGCTATATCGTCTCCGGAATCTCCCTTCTTCTGTTTGAAATCATAATAATAAAAGTAGGTAGGAACAAACAAAGGCCTAAGTGGCTTACACTCCTCAACACTGCCTTGAATGCTAGTAAGAAATTTTGAGGACTTACAATTTTATAGCAAATAGCGCTTTTACGTGACAAAGGATACTCTGGAAAGGTTTGTCAGCACTTTGCAAAAGGCAGCACACATAAAACCTGAAATAAGAAAATTGCAGATACGAGTAGGATTCGAACCCACATCTTCTTTGTTACTGGTCAATGCACAGGCACACAACGCTTATGTCATGGATACAACTGTTTAGAGTGCTTTGACAAGACCCTCAGTACTTTATGCATTGGTCATGGTCAGCGTATACAATCTTATCAGTTTATTTGGATTGCCGAATCCTATCGAGGCCTATCTTTCCTTACTTACTCACTTACTTAAGGTGGCGCTACAGTCCGTTGTGGACTTGGGCCTCAATCAACAGTCTCCGCCAGCCAGCTCGGTCCCTAGCTAGCTGTCTCCAGTTTTGCACTCCAAGTTGATTGAGGTCCTCTTTCACTCGTGTGCGCCACCTGAGTCGCGGTCTTCCTCTCCTTCCACGTCCCTCGGGAATAGTGTGGAAGGCTTTCCAGGTCAGAGCATTGGTGTCCATCTGGTCTAAATAACCGAGTCATCTGAGTCTCTAGACCTTGACCTTTCTGGCTAAGTCCATGTCGTTGTACAGCCCGTAAAGTTCGCTGTTGTATCTTCTTCGTCATTCCCCTTCAATGCGCACGGGGCCAAGGATGAGCCGAAAAACTTTCCTCTCGAAACAGCCAAAGGCACATTCATCCGATTTTGTCAAGGTCCATGCTTCTGTACCATACAGCAGGACTGGGATGATGAGGGTGTTGTACAGTTTTACCTTAGTTACTCGAGAGAGGGCTTTTCCACTCAATTGCTTTCTTAGCCCAAAGAAACAGCGATTAGCAGGAGTTATTCTTCGTCTGATCTCGGCGCTCTGGTGTTATTGCCCGTGTTAATATCTTCTTATACGTGCCTATAGTACCCTATAACTAACTTCATCGATTATTTGATATAAAAATTGGCAATTATGCATAAGTAAGCTCGGCTTCAGTAACCTTTGAAATCTGCGGTTTTGATCAAGGTCTTAAAGGACTAGTCTTGGCGCATGACAGTAGTAGTATGCATTACTGGTATTTTCATTGCGCAGAGCAGCAGTATTTCAGTTTTGAGTTAAATCGAAGTTAATGCCATTGCCAGCTGTGTTGGGGTTTTCAACTCAACTGGTGTTTTGCAGTTAATGCAATTAAAACTTAATATCCAATCAAATTTAGAGCCTGAGTCAGGAAATCTTAGCAGGACGCGCATCAACAACTGGCTCCGAAATAAATACACGTTGGCAAAATGGCTACCGAATAAGTGATCGCTTTCTTAAAAAGAATATGGACTTGCTTGACAGTTTCCACATCTTTCCCCAAAATATCAAAACTCAAATGAGTCAGCGATAAGGAAAAAGTTCATTAATAAGCGTGGAAGACCGAAAAATAAACTTTGTTGAGTGTTGCAAAAAAAACTACAAAACAAAGAGTTAATGATTTAGACTTAGAGGACAAGATCGCTCGATCGCCACAGATCAGGCAGTATTGAATTCAAGCATTAATTCAAATTCAAAGCAAGAGAAACAGATTTTGTCAACAGGAGAAGCTCTTGCGTTGTACGTTGACCTTGACGTTAAAGAGTGCAAATATGAGATAATGCGAAAAACCGCGAATGCTCTGCATAAGGGGACTGTTTTCCAGCTATTTATACACTACGCCAACCAAAGGCTGGTATTCTTCCAAAATGCGACGTTACGGAATCATCAGCGGAAGTTAATTTTCAGGATATTGTGGGATTTGCAAATCTGACACAGTAAGTAAAGAAATGAAAGCTAAACTTATTTATAAATGGAGTTTTGCTCTTTAATGGCAGAGCGGTAACCAAATTTGAAAATGCAGAAAACGTGGACGAATTTTTGTTCCTTATAGCATTTATACCTCTAAGATTAATCGATATCGATTCTGGTGTATCTCTTTAGGTAAATGATCGTCCTCAATATTACATTACATTACAGGTCTGTGAAGTTCTTTTTTTTTTAGAGATTGTCCCGGCCTGGTAAGACGAGAGGAGGCTATTATGCTAGAAAAAATCATCCTTTATCACCATACAGAAATGATAGCAGGGCAAAGCGGCAATGTTTCTAACGAGTTTCATTGTTTTATCTAGAACAAATTCATCACCTAAATGCTATATTTGTGGAACATTGCCTTGTGAAATGAACACCGCCAAATGCTTTGAGAAACAACCAAACGAAGACAACTATCGTTTCGGGTTTTCAACTCTCCACGTTTGCATTAGGTCATTTGAATGAATGTTGCATATTTCTTATAGTCTGCCTTTTAAAAAATGGAGAGTCCCGGGAGAGGAATACAAAATTCTTTTCCAGGTAGAAAAAAACAAAACGCATACAGGTCGAGTTTAAATCAAAAATGGGACTAAATGTTGACCAACCAAAACAAGGCTATGGTTCATCAGACGATGGCAACACTGCTCAGACATTCTTTTATCTTCCCCAGAAAAGTTCCAAAATCACAGAAATCGGCCAAGTTCTGATTAAAAAATTAAGTGTAGGTACCTAATCTTAGGAGTGATGGCAACAGGAGCTGAAATAAATTTCGACAGCTTTGATGCACTTAATTGTGGTAGATAACATTTGCCATGTACAATGTACATTGCATTAACTTCGTGGATGTGATAAAAAGTTTTAATTTACCGATAAGGCAGTTGGCTGAAAGTTGGCTCTTGAAAGATTACATGTTAAGACTTTTCGGAAAACTGGGCTTCATCATGCAATAAAATCTTCGAGAATCAACAACTGTAACGATGTGAATGAGACCATTAAAAAATGTATTATTGATTGTGATGACGAGGACGATTCTGATAAAAAATATGAGTGCGACCCCTGTGGTCCACACGACTTACTTCCCAGAGTAGGAAAATAAGTACCTAAAATAAAATCGCCACAAGAAAAATCCCGGTGCCGTTAATTCAAGCGATCTCGGTGGCCAGTCAGTATGATGAAGTAAGTGATATATAATAGAGTCACTCTTGACACTATCACTTAAAATGTGTCAAAGTTATTCAATATTTCCACATTTAGATGGCCCACACTGTATATCCGTTTAACTTGTTTTCAATTGTTTATAACAAATTATTGACAAATAATATATTTTCTTACATCGATAAGT
The DNA here is from genome assembly GCA_943590905.1 of Sphaerophoria taeniata. Lineage (NCBI taxonomy): Eukaryota > Metazoa > Arthropoda > Insecta > Diptera > Syrphidae > Sphaerophoria > Sphaerophoria taeniata. The sequence goes on from OX016540.1 coordinate 189,332,799, forward strand.
AAGACTTTTTTGTCGCAATTGATCATAATTATTTTCATGAATAATTTATGAATATTTCCAGCTTTTGTTAGATTTAATCTTTAAAAAAAATGCTTAACCGATGTTGCTGAATTTCTGAATCAAGCAATTCCGCGTCGATTGAGACTAATTTCATGTCAATCCTATGAGTGGTTCGCAGAAAAAACCCAACGCACATCCTGAGTAACTGGTTCCTTCAGTAACGTTAAAACATGGAGATATGCGAAAACTGGAGATTCACAAACTCGGCCCCATTACAATAACTTCGTTAGTTAGTAGCAGTAGCAGTTTTACTTGACAAATTTATATTTATTTTCACTAGGGAGGAAGTGAAAAATATAAGTCAGTCTGACTCAAAATTGGCATTTATTTTTATTAATTTATTTAAACAATTGAAACTATGTACTTCGACTTCTTGCAGCGATCTAGCTGTTAATTTAGGAATACATTTACCCACCCGTAAATTATTTTTGGTTTAATAAGCTGCAATCATCATCAAACTGGTATTGTCTGTTCAGATTACATTTGGCTGAAAACCCAATTTCCTGGCCCAATTTCTTTTTTCTTACAAATTGTTTCCACAAACGTTAGCCATCGTTTGCTAATAAATACATTTCAAGAAAAAGAAATAAAGGCTTGGCAATGAACTTGCCTTACAAACCAAATTAATTTCAAATTATCAAACTTTTTGGTTACACATGACAAACCGTGAAGTAATAAAAGATGTTAACCAGTTTCGAAAAAATAAACAAACAATAAAGAGCGGTTGAGTGTAGACCCCCAACAAATAAAGATCGTAAGACGTAAGTCTTTTGAAAAGAAACATGGAGACCTGAATGCTTGGATGCCGACGATGATTTATGGTTTTAGGCTTTGGGACATTAATTTTTTTTGTATTTACCTTTTCGTCTCTGTTCTTGCTTTTATAAGAATTATAAGTTTTAGAAATCATGAAAATTTAAATAACCATAATACATACATGAAAATTAATATATAAATATATGTATGCATACATTATATGACAGAATGAATGATGACGACCAACGCAAACGATTTAAGGACAACGAATTTGGGTTTTGCACTTGGAACTTGGAATATTAGGTCTCTTAACAGACCACAGCCGAACAACTAGCGGTAGCCCTTGACTGATATAAAGCAGATATAACTGCTATCTAAGAAATGCGATGGGATGGTCCGGGCCTACGTAAAATGAACAACTGTGACATCTACTACGGCGACTGCTACCGGGAACAAAATCAGCGTCTATTTGGATGTGGATTTGTAGTTGGTACTCGACTCAGATGGAAGGTCTTGAGTTTCAACTCAATGAATGAGCGCATCACGACAATCCGCATCAAGGCCTCATCTGCGTTCACGCCCCCACTGAGGAAAAGGATGAAGACACCAAAGACAGGTTCTACGAGCTACTCGGCAAGACCTATGAGCAATGCCCTAGCTTATAACATTAAAATTGTCCTTGGAGATTTTAATACTAAGCTGGGTAGAGAAGAAATCTTTGGTGGAATAATCGGACGACATAGCCTACACGACACCACCTCCGATTATGGATTTAGGCTAATCGACTTCGCTGCGGGGCGGGATGTAATGGTAGGAAGTACGCGATTCCCACATCTCGATATCCACAAGGGGACATGGAAATATCCTGATCAATCAATCTCTAGCATACAAGATGTCCGCACATTCCGGGGTGCCAACATCGACTCAGAGCACTTACCTTTTTGTAGCCAAGGTACGAAGGCGGATATCCTGATCAAGGCAAACACGTGGAAATGCTAGGAGAAAATTCGACGTCAAACGGCTACAATCGCAAGAGATTGCTAGATTCTTTTCCGATTGTGTTTCCGTAAATCTCCTCAGAAGACCTTTGCTGCCAGCACAAAATGAAGAGAACCAGTGGCAACACTGCCAAGCAGCCATCAGAGATGACACCTCCCCTGGTTTGACGATGAGTGCCGGCGAGCACATGCAGCTAAACAAGAGGCATACAAAGCGGCGCGCGCTGCAAAGAAGGACACGAGCAGCTCGTGAGTTCTACGAGCAGAAAAGGAGAGAGGAGCATAAACTTCTCGTTCTCAGAAAGAAAAAAAGGGAGCATGAGAAGCGCGCGATCGAGCAGATAGAGGGATGTCACAACAGGAACAAGTTTCGATAGTTTCACAAAAAGGTAAAACAAACGACCAGGGGTTATACACCCCGAACCGATGCCTGTAGAGACCATCATGGGAACGTCGTAGTGGAACCACAGTCAGTTCTGAGGATATGGAAAGACCACTTTTCCAAGCTGTATAATGGCGATGACGAGCAAAATTCCGCCAGCAATACAGAACCATTCGATTTGGGTGAAGCAAGCCAACAATTCCATCATCGTGACATTGACGAAATGAAGATAGCGATATTTAAACTTAAGTCGAATAAAGCCTCTGGAGCAGACGGGCTAGCCGCCGAACTGTAAAAAGCAGCTGGAGATGATTTGGTTAGGAGCATGCACCAGCTCATCTGCAAAATTTGGTCCGAGGAAAGGATGCCCGACGAATTGAACCTCAGCATCGTATGCCCGATTCTCAAGAAAGGAGATCCCCTGAACTGCACCAACTACAGAGGTATAAGTCTGCTTAACATCGCCTACAAGATCTTGTCTGCCTGCTGTGTGAACGTTTGAAGCCTGATAGGTCCATATCCAAGCCCGGATTTAGAAATTTGCCGCCCCTAGGCAGTTGCGAAAATTGCCGCCCCCCGCCCTACGAAACTTTTACGGTTGTCACTCATGACAAAATGTATCGTTGAATAAAGTCGTCAAACAAAACTGTTAGGAATAAAAGAAATTGTCAATTTTGGTTGAAAAAGTAAATTGGAAAGTAAAAAGAAAGGAAATTGGTGCCGTTGAAACTTGTGACACGTACTGTTGACATAAACAATGACGTTGATGATCGTTCACCAATTTTCAGTAATAACGACAGACAAAAGGTTATATTTATCAGAATACTGTAGGATGGATATAGAACAAGCCTGAACAAGATGATTTTCGATACAGAAACTTATCGAATATTCGATATTAGGCCAATATCGAGAATTGTCCGAATCGATTTTTTTCGATTCGAGCATTTTACACTCATAATGTTGGTACGCGTGCTGACGAAATAGTTGGGAAATTCAATTCCCACGAATATAACAAGTTTTGAAATTTTCTCTCAAAATTTGCCGCCCTCCAATTCTTGCCGCCCGAGGCAACTGCCTACTGTGCCTGCATGGTAAATCCGGGCCTGTCCATATCAGTGTGGCTTCAGACGCGGAAAGTCCACCATCGATCAAATATTCACCCTACAGAAGAACTAGGAGAAGACCCAGGTACTTCAAATCGATACCTACCACCTTTTCATCGATTTCGTCCGTCTGTGTAAGATGACAATGGAAAACTCACGCTGTTAAATCATGGTCGGAAAAAAACCTAACGGACTTGATGTCGATAAACGTTTTAGACAATGCGATGTGCTATCATGTGATTTCTTCAACATCATTCTTGAAAAGATTGTACAAAGCTCCAACGTCAACACCAGAGGCACAATCTTTCAAAAGTCCTTCCAGCTGCTAGGATACTTAGACGACATTGACATAATTGGGAGAACAAAGCGTGACGTCAGTGGAGCGTTCGTGAGTCTTTAGACGGAAGCCAAAGAAGATGGGTCTAGCGGTTAACGAGGACAAGACCAAGTTAATGCTGTCAACAAGAAAGGACAACCAACATCGATAGATTTAACTTCGAGGTAGTTAAGGATTTTTTCTACCTGGGGTCCGCTATAAACTAAGACAACAACACCAGCGCTAAAATCAAACGAAGAATAACTCTTACCAATCGCTGTTTCCTTGGGCTAAGAAGGCAATTGAGTAGTAAAATCCTTCTCTAGCAACTAAAATGTCACTGTAAAAAACCCTCATCATCCCGGTCCTAATTGTATGGTGCAGAGACATGGAGCATGACAACATCCGATGAAAACGCTTTGGGCTGCTTTGAGAGAAAAATTCTTCGAGTGTTTTTGGTCCTGTCTGCATAAATGAAGAATGGAGACGAAGACTCAATCAAGAACTGTACGAGCTGTTCAGCGACACTGACCTAGCCAGAAAAATTAAGGTCCAACAACTTAGATGGTTGGGTCATGCAGATCGAATGGAAAATAATGCTCCTGCTCGTAGAGTCTTCGAATCAAACCCGGAAGGACGTCGCAGAAGAGTAAGACCCCGACTCAGGTGGAGCACACAGCTGGTAAAGGACCTGAATCAACTTGGCGTGCGAAACTGGAGACAGCTAGCTAGGGACCAAGCTGGCTGGAGACGTTAGTTGGATGAGACCCTGGTTCGACGTGGACTGTAGCGCCACCATAAGTAAGTATAAACATTATATGTAGTTCCTGAATCCTGATATCTAAGAAACTGTTTTGACTAAAAAATTTTAGAAATAAGAAAATATAAAAGTATTTTTCGTTTCAAAGAAGCCTTAAATATAAATGTTTTAATTAATTTTAAAACCTACTCTGGGAGAAGTTTAAGCGACTTTTTTTAGGTAGAGACATTCAACATAAGAGCATTTACAAGAAAATATATAGCAGATATTTTACTTTTTGTGTCCATAAATATTAACACTCCAATTTACAATCTTAAACAGAAAGTCAACAAGTACAATTTATCGCTTTTCGCATGTTCTATGGATACCAGCTCAAGGTTGTTTTGGGTGCGAAAATAATCTCTATTGTTTAGATACTCATTGCAACCGTACTATTGTACTGCAGTTAAGTTCCAACAAACAATGTACTCGTCAAGTAAAATCACATTAATTGCTAATGTTATCTTATCTTTTCTTTTCAATATTTAGCAAGCAAAATCAGCTTTTTATGGCCAACAGTGCGACCGCCGAAAACGAAATCTCTCAATCCAGTAATTAATCATACAGTTGCCAAATAAATATGTGTGTGTGAACAATCAGTTGTTTATGTGAACTTTGGACCAATTAGAAACCGAATTTAAATAACCGATTCGTGAAAAGTTTATGCAGGGTGATTAACGAGCGAGTCAATGATGAAAGAGAAGCGAGACTAGTAAATGAAGACGCAGTCCCAGTCCCCAGCACAGAAGAGGTAAAAAAAGCCATCCAAAATCTTAAAAAACAAGTCCACAGGGTCGAACGTGGAACTCTTTCAATTTGGAGATGTTTTGATGAATCGCATGCACCAGGTCATCAACAAAGTCAGGGAGGAAAAATGAATGCACGCTGACTAGTCTATTAGCTTAAGCTCCATATGCATGCCCCATCAACAAGAAAGGCCATCCTATGTCAAGCAAAAACCTACGAGGCTTATCCCTGCTTAATTTTGCATACAAAATCCTTTACAACGTGCTGTCTGCAACACAATAATCGGCACGTACCAGTGTGGCTTTAGGTTATTCAGAAAAACGATAGACCAAATATTCACATTGAGGCGAATCCTAGAAAACCACCATCTTTTCATCGACTTCATAGCGATGTCTGAATTCGGGATCCCGAACAAACTCATCCAGCTGTGTCGCATGACGCTTAGCAATACGTAGTGCAGGGTGCAAACGGGTAAAACAGCTCATCCGAGTTGTTTCAAACATGCGCAGGGTTAAGACAAGGAGATGCGCTGTCATGTGATATCTTCAACATTGTCCTGGAGCAGATAGTGCGCAAGGCTGGTGTGAGCACGGAAAACACTATCTTCAACAAATCCACCCACCTCCTAGGATATGCGGACGACATAGACATCATCGGTCGATCCAAGAGAGCTGTGCTTGAAGCCCTCACAGCGATTGAAGAACAGGCGAAACTCGTTGGTCTTGAAGTGAATGAGGATAAAACAAAGTACATGCTATCAACAAACAAAGCAACACCTGTCCACCACCAAGGACAAAACGTCACTGTTGTTAGCAGCAATTTCGAGGTAGTTAAAGAGTTCACCTACCTTGAAACAAACATCAATCCCACAAACGACACCTTAGTGGAGATCCGAAGAAGAATTACCCTAGCGAACCTCTGATGCTTTGCTTTGGCAAAACAACTGGGTTCAAAACTCCTCACTCGAAAGACATAGTGCTTACTATACAAGACTTTGATTTTACTCGACCGATTCTACGGCCGAGTAGAAAGAAAAATTCTTCGACGGATTTTCGGTCCCGTAGGCGACGATGGCCAATGGAGAAGAAGGTTCAACCGAAAACTGTACGAGCTGTACCAAGATATGGATGTAGTCCAGAAAGCCAAGAAAAGACGACTACACTGCCTTGGCCACATCGAGCGAATGGACGACAACGCTCCAGCCAAGAAAGGCTTCTCATCGCAGCCCCCAGGTTCGATTCGAGACGACAAGGAAGACCAAACCTCCGGTACAAGGACCAAGGCACTTGGACTGTGGACGCCGGAGCGCTTGGTTTTGACGACTGGAGAATGCATGCGAGGGACCGTTCCCGATGGAAAACTGCTGTTTCAATATCAGATTCTACATCGATTTTGGGAGGTGGCTTTGTGAGTAAGTCTGTATAAGTAAGTAGATATAGATATATACTTCTGTTTATTTTGCAACTTGAGAACTACCAGCCTGAAAGCGTCAAAGACAATTACCCAGTACAGTAGTCATTCATTTAGAAGCTTTATAATTTTCCATTTGAATACACGAAACATTCGAGTTTTTTAGGTTTAAAATGCCGAAAATTAAGAAAAAAAAAACACGACACTGTTCATCACAAACGTACCTCGGCTTCAAGCAAAAAGCTATTCAACTTGATTTGAAACTTCTGCTTCTCTTTTCGCATTGTTCTTCTCAATCAAATCTACCAATAAAAAAATTCTTATTAAATTTGTCAAATAAGAATCCGTTTCACAATGATCAAAGTGGAATTATACCGATCGACACTTGAGACTCGATCGCAACGAAGATTCAACAACAACTGATACCCGAGATTGTGAATTCTTTTATCATTTTCAAAGAAATATAATTCGTATGGTATAGATGATTCCTATTGACCATGTGAGTTCGATTCTCCCTGGCGCAACTGTTGAAGTGATAGAAACAAGCAGCGGCTCGGACAGAAGCGCACGTCATGCCTTCATTAACATTAAAGATGAGGCTGGCCACCATTTGAGCTTGCGTGTTTGTCATATTGAATGTCTTGAGTTTATTTCGTAAATAAGTTTGATGAATTCAAAAAAGGTTTTTTTTTGTTTTGTTTTGTGAGAAACTCAATAATAGTCTATACAGTTTGATTGTATTGAAATGCTTGAGACTTGAATTGAAAGATGATATTGTTTCTCATTTGTGTTTACAGGTTTTAAAGCTCTATCATGCGAATCGAATGAGTCTAGCAAATGATAGGGTACAGGTTCAAAACAACAACAAAACAATAATAATGACAATCGTGAATCGTCTATCATTTGGAAGAAGGTTGTCATACGCAGTTTTTTAACAGGTTGTAATAATCTGTCAGAATGTTGACCTAAACATTACTGTCATACATGTTTTTAATATACAGGTGTAGCGTATACATACATACATTGTATGAGATGGTGGAATCTAGTCGTAGAAGAATTCTTCTCATCATCCGCCATATTATTCTCACTTCTAACTGAATGTTGAATAAAGCAGCGCTGCACAGGAGGATGAGAGGAGCTCTACGACCAGAAGAAGAGAAAAGAACACAAGCTTTTCAGAAAGAAAAAGAGAGCACGAAAAGCGATCGATAGAGGATGTTACGAATTACGAATTAATTTATTTATCAAGGCAATAGCTCAACACATTAAGGTACAGTATCTTATAAAATAGCGCAATGAAGTTCGGAAGTCCTACCAAGAGGTAAAACGAACAACTTAAGGTTACCGCCTACGAACTGAAGCTTGTAAATATCGTAGTAGAGACGCAGTCAACGCTGGGGATATGGAAGGACTGCTTCTGTAGACTGTACACCGCGATGGCGAATCAAATTCTGCTGTCAGACAGAATGAACCATTCAATGAAGATGACGCAAGTCAACATTTCATCTACCCAAAGTGAAGATAGCAATATCTTAGCTTAAAAACAACATAGCCGCGGGGGCTGATGGCATCACTGAACTCTTCAAAGCGGCCGCCGATATGACTTGGCAAAGAGCGTGCACCAACTCGTCTACAGAATATGATCGGAAGAGAGCATGTCAATCCTGAAGAAAGGAAACCCACCCATTATAGAGGCATCAGCCTCCTAAACATCGCCTATGAGATCTTTTCTGCAGTACTATGTAAACGTTTGTAGCCTTTTGTCAACAAACTGATAGGTCTTTATTAGTGTAGCTTGAAACCAGCAAAGTCCCCCATCGATCAAATATTCACATTACAGCAGATCCTGGAAAAAACTCAAGAGTTCCAAATATACACCTAAAATAAATAATAAATAGAGTGGCGCGGCAGCTCTTGAAGAGCCAAGGCCTAAGTGGCTTACTCTCATCAATAATTCTCTGAGTGCGTGTGAAGAATTAAGGGGACCTACAATTTAACGCCGATTCCGAACGGCAGAGTTGAGAAGCACTTTTTCATGACAGATTGATACTCTTGGAAGATTTGTCAGGTCTTCGCAAGAGGCAGTGCCCGTGAAAGATGAAATAAAAACTTGGCCTGAGTAGGACTCGAACCAACGACGTTCTGCTTAGCAGCCCAACGCACTTACCAACTAAGCTACGGGCAACTGCTATACACCTACCATCTTTTTATCGATTTTAAGATGAAATGTCAAACTCAGGTTAACACATTGTGATTTCATGCGGTAAAAAGAATTAACGCTATGCGATATAATAATATTTGGTTTTTTATGCATCTCAGATTGTTCCGACAGCTAAATTGTGGCGAAACATTTGCGGAACTATGTATGTATATTGTATATGCGTTATTACACGTCAATATTATAACGGAAGATGGTCAAATAAATGTGACAATCAGGCCTTTTTTAGGATCATAAGTTTCCACGACGATATGGCAGAGTTTATAAGAGGGACTGTCAAACATTGGTCGAGTGGTGAAGCTGTTCTTTCGCGCGATAGATTTTTATTCAAATATTTAATAAGCGTCTGTTTCAGAATGTATAAATAAAGTTCTGATTAGTTACCCGGCATTAAATTAACTACCAGTTAAATCCTCCTGTTAGTGAGTTTTGTGTTTCACATCAATCCTTCTGATAAATTTATGTTTCGGGTAGCCAGTTATTCTAGTTAAAAACGTTTTGACAAACATTTGCTATATTTTTCGTCAGAAATTCAACCCTCAGGTCCATTTTTTGACGTGTCGAAAAGAATATCCATTTTATTGGAAAAAATGAAAACTATACACATAAGAATCCTTGCTTTCCGGACTTTACATTTTATTTTAATTGAAACAAAATTACAAATGCTTGCTTTTTCAGACTTTTAATTCTATTAACTGCCAGTTAACTACTTTATAGGGCACTTCATCCTCCCTATAAGTTACTTGACACTTTAACTACTAGTTAGCTCTACTCAGATATTGTGAAACGCTATTTTGAATTTTAACTGCTAGTTATATTCCAAGTAGCTTAACTGGGACTTTACTTGTATATAGTGAAACAGACGCTAAATGATTTTATTTGTTTCTCAGATTTCAACGACACTAGTTTGTGACTTAATTAAAATTTCAATATCTGATTTTTATTTTTATTTCTGTGATTAAATCATGCCAACCCTGATATTTTATCTAAAATAAATGTGATGTTTTATAAAATTGAACTTTGGTAGATTTTTCTTTGTATTGGTAGATTTTGGAAAATTTTGTGGTAGAATTTTTTTTCGGAGAACGGCAACCGTGGTCCTGACTGCATCAACGTCGAATGGAGGAGAAGATTTAACCAAGAACTGTGCGGGTTGTACAGACATTGTCCTATAGATAAAAGAATAAAGGTCTAACCTCAGATCAGACGGCTTGGGCACGTGGAGAAGGTGGATACTAATGATCCGGGCCGTAAAGTCTTCAAATCCACCACCACCGGGCGGAGGTTTGTTGATTTTCCAACCCGGACTGTAACGCCAACTTAAGTAACATGAATGAAAATGTTTCTAAGGATTTATAGCTTTTATAAGTAAACCTACCGCATTGAAAGTGAGTGAATCATTGTTCCTGAGTTCATCAAACAACATCCAGGCGGGAAATATTCAACAGAGCTTTTAAGGAAGCCAAAGTCAACTATTATCTTGATTCCGAATTAAACCACATTGATGTAGGGATGGGAATCTATGGTCTCAACAAGACGACTCAAAATGTTTATCATATTTTCTGAAAGCAATTTGAAAATCCGTTTTTTCACATTTCCGGATTTTTTTTTTAAGAAGTTAAATAAATAACCTTCATAATTTAATTTGAACAAGTTCAAGCAATTTCGGGTTTTTAAGTTTAAAATGTATGTGTGTCAATTTCATTTGAAGTTTAAAGTCTTGATCTTAACAGTAAGCCGGTAATAACTCAAACAGGTTATGTGTGTGTGTTTTAATATGAGACACCAAAAATCCCGCGTTAAAGTCTAGTAAGTGGTGCCTAAAAAAGTAACACGATACATGAACACAATTATGTATAGCATGTGTAGCAAATGTTTGTTGTAGCTCATCGTAATCATCTTTTTCTTATTTTAAATTGTATTACCATTTGAAAACATAAAAGCACACGCAAGCCTTTTTTTAAGATCGTTAAACTTGTGTTTGTAGGAAATGGGTTACCAACTGGAATGTTAAAAAAGATAACCCATTGCTCCATTGCAACATAAACTTAATTCAGAGACTTCAGAGACAGAATATTAGACAAAACGACAAAAGACGGCTTAATTTTAGATACTATTTGATTTTTAATCTCTAGCTACTACAAGAATTAAAAAAAGTACGTTATTTATCTGTCAGTGACAGGTGTACTCATCGTATCACTGTACCTGCCCATCAAAGTGTTTTCTTTTCTTATCGAGATAGGAAGTTTTTCCCATGCAAACTGCTGCGTAAACAGTTAGGGAGCGGCCACTAAAGCCTTAGCTGTCCAAACCTATATTTTGTTTTAAAATTCCATTGAAAAATAAAACGATAAGCAAACATCAAACTTCATGCGCACTTAGGCCGAACCCAACCCTTTTCTATCTAATCAATGAAATAAACTTGGTCATTATAAAAAATATAATTAAAATTATCGAAGAGACACCAAATAGAATAAAAAAAATTTGTTTGCTTTTTGACTTTAATACTTTGTTTGTGGTTTTTTCAAGAATTTTCAAAGGTAATTAATCATTTGATGATCAATGAAACATTCTTTCACACTGATTACGATACAATAAATTCAAGAATGTTTATTGAAGGCGAATGTTGACAATTTTTGTGCTGTTTTGTAGACTTTAATTATTGATTGTACTTAAACTTTATAGAGCTTATCGAATTGTAATGTTAATAGCTGCAATCACATAAGGAAAGTGAAATTGCTTGGTAATTAATATTTCCCAGATACAGATCTTTCCATGTTCGAGTTTTGGCATTCGTGTATGTGTTTTGAAGAAAATTTGCGATTGAATTTTTTAGATAAGTTAATCTTGAAAAGGAAGCGGATTTTTTTTGTAGGGCTCTTAATAACTCGATAGCAATAATTTTATCGAGTCACAACTCACAACTATCGTCATTCGTCACAAGGAATCAAGTGGCAATTTACAAGTGATTGTCACTACAGCCAGGGCAAAATCTAATTAGAATACAATTACATGCAGCACAAAATGAAAACTTTAAATTTGTTTATTTACTCTAATAATTGTTTTGAATGACACCTACCGTTTCGCAAAAAATGAGTGTCTATACGGTAGCAATAAATATAAATGAGGAGACACGTTAAAAAAGAAAACACGCCTAGCCATTTAACACTCAGTAACCTTCGTGAACGTAGCTACTTGCTTTTCACCTATGAATTTTTTTAATGAATCAGGTTATTTGATATAATATACATATATGTATAATATGTAAACAAAATAGTGTTTAACTACAAATAAGACACAATCAGCTGCAAATAGATTGTGTGATAATAATTATGCATGTTTTTCTAGCTAAAGTCCTAAAACAGCGTAACAAATTTAAATTTTATCCCTCCGTACCGGATATTCCTAAAATCAACATTGATTGACTAAAAAAATGTATGATTTTTTGTTTTGCTTTATCGTGTTCGGGGGGCGTCGAAAAGTTACTAAAAAGGTGTGTAAATAGGAATAGGAATCCAAAATATTTTTAAAAATATCCAATTGGAGGCCCCGAGGATCAAATGAAAAAAAGAGTTGATAGAAAGACAATTTTAATTGGACCAGCCAGCGCAGCGCAGCGAACCCATCGGAAAATAATGACGTCAAAGTGATAAAGCAGATTTTACAAATCTTCTCCAGACAAAAAAACACCGAACTAAATTCCTTGTCTGCCTCCCAATGGTTTTCAGAATGTCTCACTTCAACAAATAAGGCTTCAACGTCTGATGTTCAGGATGATGAAATGGTACCACAACCTCTCATCATCAATTGATGCAGAACAATTGATGCCCACGGAAAATTTAAAACTTAGCAGCAGTTGTAAAAACTCTAAACAGATTTGAGATTTCAGACAGAGCAGCAGTTGCCATTGTTTCAGCAGCTCTTCATTACATTATGACAGATGGAAGAAGGAAGAATGTTGTTGAAGATCATTTAAGTTTAATAAAAGAGCCTGGATCTGAATATTTAGGACATCGTGAGTAGACAATTGAAAGGAGTTATTTGATGAAAAAAGTATTGAAAAGGCTAAAGTTCTGGTTATTGCATGCAATAGCACAGCTGTTAACATCGCATCGGTTCGAAGGATGGTATAATCGTCGTTTGGAACTAGAGGCAGAAAAACCATTGTAATATGTTAGGTATGTGTCAATCGCATGCAAATGAATGACGGAACTATAACGTGACTACGAAGCTTTACCGGTATTTTGGGAAATAGTTTAAGAGCCTGCGAGAATTTGTCGATAGTGTCATTTCAAACAATCCATTGTAACCTTCCAAATATTTAAAACTTAAATGATATCAGTACCGACCAAAGATACTTAGCTCAAATTTATCAAGTTCAAGTTCAGGGATTCGTAGTTAAAGAAAAGAAATCCCGATAAAGTCGTTCACTCACGATAGCTAACTGCTGACTCCATCCGAAAAGTTACTACTGTTGGTCAACTTCTATGGGCTAATGTGGTTTGAAATAAAAACATAGGTACTTGCCGTTTTCAAGAAACCAAAATGTTGACAAGGTATCTACGAACCTGAAAATTTGAAATCGGTAGTTGATCCTGTTACTACTTTGGACAGTCTAGCACTCCATCTCCACATGGTGAAAACTAGGTTCCTAGCGGATTGAAGCTGATAGCAAAGAAGATCGCAGTAGTCCACTAAGGCAACTCTTTTGAAATATGCAATTCGATTGATGGAGTCAATGCTGGTGTCTTCAACTGTTGTTATAATAAATGATTTATTGAACACTTTCTAGGGCTTTCGTGTAGGCTTTCACTAAACGAAACATCTTGAAACATAAGGTTACTTACATTAAGTCAAATACTATCAACGAGTAATATACAGCAATGTCTAGTTTTGACATTCCAGCGATACTCGTCCGGCTCTATTAGATACAATTTTGCTAATGCCAAGGATTTTTTTTTTAAATAAGGCATCGTTATACGGCTTCCTTAAAATTTTTCTGGAAAGAAGCGGTCGACCAAAACTCACATGTATTGTATGACTAGTTTAGTGGAGTCAATGAAGCTGAAAAAAGGGCGTTTTCAGAAAGTCCTCGGAAACAGCTCGAATTTGGATGATTTTTTTTTCATGTTTGTTCTTTATGTTCAAAATCAGAAACATTTCATTTGGGGGAAATAATTATTTATATTGTTTAAATTTTATATTGTGATCCACGAGCAATGTGTTCGATAGTTGGAGTGTGTAGGTTGCATTAAGACAAGAAAAAATCATGTAGAAGGGAGTGGTTATTGCTCCCCGTTTAGCCAGGAAAAAAAAATATTAAAAATCAACGGCTTTGTCCACAATGCCTTCTTGCATAGCTTACAAGTACCTCGTTCATCTTGCATTTAAATAAAACTGTTTTCAGAAATAGTTTCATCTTCAAAGACAAAATATTGAGTTTTTTTAACTTCGAAGTAATTTTTTTCGAAATTTTCCGAAATTAAGTACTAATTTTTTTTCACAATTAAATGTTGTCAGTAGTTCTCAGTGGGATCCAGAAAACCGCATACGCAAATATCTTCTTGTTTTCGAGAAATTAAGAAAAAACCAAAAACACTCTAATGTTTCTGATTTTGATAAAAAAAAATCATCCAAATCCGAGCTGTTCCTGAAGAAGTCTTCAGTCTTCAGTCTTCTTCTGAAAAAAAGCTTCATCGACTCCACTTGTTATACAATTTATAAAATGTCCGTCAATCTACTGAGACATAGTGATGTCAGTGGTGATTTTGTGTTTCAAAAAAAAAAGAAGAAGATTGATACATAAGTCAATGAGAACAAGACCTAGTTTGTGCTATGAAAGAGAAAACCAAACAACAACGAACCGCTAAGACGAAACTTCAAAACAGATAGCTTTAACTTTTTTGTGGGTGAGGACTCCAACAACATAGGCCTCTTATAAATTCCGACAATGATACAAGTTCGTTAATCAAACAAAGAATATTCTTTACAAATCGCTGATTACTTGGGCTTAGAGGGCAATCAAGTATTTAAGTCCTCCATGGAGCAACTTAAGTATAGCTTTATTGAATACTCATGATTGACGATACGGTCAAAGCCTAACGACTTAGAAAGCTATGTAAGTCATGTATATCGAATCGAGAGATAGCTTGGGACAGAGCTGACTTGAGATGTTTGTTTGTCGAGGCCCTTGCTAAACCTGAATGCCATCTTAAGTAGGATTTGCTTTTCAATTTCTTGTTCACTACTCCCAGTAGGCAAGTAGAGAAGAAAAGATCTATTAAAAAAAAAATCATTTGAATTCGTCTAATTCATTTCCGAGTTCAAATAGTCCCATGTACAGTACACGAGGGATGAAGAGAAGAAACACGCAATTCCATGTCCTACTCGCCATAATATTTAAGACTTCTATGACGGTGTCTTTGTACATGCCGAAACTGATCAATTGTTCAACATACATTTTTATAGTTTATTGAGGGCACCCACAACGCAACAAAGTTTTTGAAAATAGATCGGTAAACAAAAACAATAATTCATGAGGGAATTATACATTTTGAACCCGACCACAAATCACAAAGAAAAGAATAAAACAATTTAATTGTAATTTCAAATGAGATCGCTTCGTCCGGAATACAAAAGAACACGATTGTGTGCCCAACTCCCCTTCCACATCGACAGACTTAAAATCAAAATTGATTGGTTACGATTAATTTGAGTTTGATTTCGAAGTAAAATCACAGAGCTAGACACTTAACATTAAGAGTCATAACAGCGTTTATGTGAATGAGGGACACAGTGTTCGACTTTGGATCTCAAATGAGTTTTATAAAGA
Source organism: Sphaerophoria taeniata (assembly GCA_943590905.1). NCBI lineage: Eukaryota > Metazoa > Arthropoda > Insecta > Diptera > Syrphidae > Sphaerophoria > Sphaerophoria taeniata. The sequence continues at coordinate 189,348,420 of OX016540.1, forward strand.
TATCTATGACTTAACCTGAATCTTTTGACCCTCTTATGAATTTTTAATTAATAAGGGAATCTGCTTTTATTATATAAAACAGAAGCAGAATTAAGATGCTTGAATATGTTAACACAATTAAAAATAAAACAGAGATTCATATTGAAGAGCCAATTCATTTTCATAGATGAACAAGATTTATAAATCATCCAAGACACTCAAATAAAAGTTGTTACAATCCACAATTGATTGGCGATGAGTTTACATTTCGCATTTAATGGGGGAAAGTGCAGAGAGCGCTTACATCAATTAATTATTTTTATTATTAAGCAGTAAACAAACTGCAATCTACAAGTGTAAACAGAACTGACCTTTGTAATAAAAATGTTCAAAGATGTGATGTATTTATTTAAGGAAGAGATGCTTTCCCGAACGCGGGTCGTGTGGACAATCATATTTGGGATGTAGGCTTTAGAACCGCAATAAGTATGTTGGGGTAACTTAAAGATATCGAAATCTAAAGCTTCATCTTTCTCCAGGTACGATAAATAGTCCAACTAAGAAATCACGCTGTTGCGAATTGACAGTTGATCCTTTCCTGCGAAGGCCATGCTTACGGTAATTAAGAAACTTGGTTTTTTGTCAGCGTTCTTTCTCCCATCTCTAAGACTTTCCAACTTTGGCTAAGTTGTTCACTGTTCAGAGATTGCAGACAACTCTCGATACGGTTTCGAGGTATCGTGGGTCTTCGTAACGTCATCCTTGCTTTGGGCTTCGTGAGATCGCTGATTTGATTTGGTCCAATAAGTCGGAGATCAGAATTGGGCCATGGGGCTACCGTTCTTTTCACGATGTCTTGCAGGAAAGCGAGGGTGTTGTCGTCCTCGCATGTCAGAAGTTTGAAACCATGGATGGTTTTGGGATTGCCAAAGAGTGGTGGTGGCTGTTAACAATGGCATCATTTACCTCATCCAGTATTCTTAATTCTAAGAGCTGCCATTGGTCTTCGGATAGTTTGCACAGAGGGTTGCCGAAATCCGCAATGGCGAATTGTCGGTTCTCCACCGTCTCCTCCATAACCAAGGTCTTTTTCCTCTTCTGCATGGGTGATCTCTTAAGCGATAACGAATCGTCTTGCCTAGTTCTTTTGGACGTTGTTACCGCTGCATCCGGGTCAGGGGGCGGCACATGGCCCACCATCTCCTTCTCCTTCAACAGGTTCTTAGTGCCATATTTGTTGTCCCTGCTCGTTATTGTCGTTGTCAAAGTCTTTAAGTTCCGTGTCGCGTTTCTGAGCACTATGTTATCCCTGGCCGTTAAGGAAATTGAATCTTTGTTAGATAGGCGTCGAAACCATTTACTCGGAACCAGTTCAGAAAAATAGAAAAGCTTACGCAGTGGTTTTGCAAGCATGGAACAAAGAATCCTCAGAATAAATTGGCCATGTTAAATGAGTTAACGGTTTCTGCATTTAGAGAATTCAGACGATTAAGAGAACTCGTCATAGGACAATATTTTGGCTATCACAACGGTTCTTTCTTTGGTCTGTTGTCATTAGTCATTAGTTAAACCTAACCTTATTTCGTAACAGGAAGAGTATGGAAGGAGGCTTGTTTTTAAACGTGCTCAACAACACTGTCTGGCAGCGTAAAAATGGTTGCAGGTTTCCGGGTTTTCAGTTGTTTGGCTTTATAAAAATGGAAACTTTCCACTTTAACCGAGATAAACCCCATATCAAACCTGCGTTCTTTTTGGGTTTTATACTTTTAGCTTTGATCGGGATTCTCATTGCCGAAGAAATAAAATGTTGGCAACGAAGGTGTATAATGTTTTAGCTTACTTTACAGTTTATTTTTGTCATTAATTTTCTCTAAAACTTTCTTTCAGGCTAAGTCTTTGACTCCGGCTCGGTGGGTTGGAACACTTCTTTTTCCATCGAGCCGAAGTGACAAATGCAGTGATCGTCCTTACTGTACGATCTTACATACTGTACATCTTTTTTAAATCACGTCATCATTTTTAGGTAATAACAAATCCCCTCATCAACATCGGATCACTAGTGACAGTTGTTGATTTCCCGATGTCTAAAAATGCGCGGTTGGTGAAGCGAAATTGTTCGAGCTTGACGGCTCCCCTTTCTCATGACCGAAAAGGCCAAAACGACTCTTGCGGAACGCAGCTGAGGTGCAGCTGCAGTAGCAAAGCCCCACGTCCAACGAGTTCAGCTGAGCGACATAAGCAATAAGCACGCCGCAGCTACCGTAGCGGGCATTCTTTCCCTTCTTTGCTTCCGCCCAAATCTTGCTCCTCATGTTCCCTGCCTCGCCTGACCCTACTCATTCCTCTTCTTCCCATATTGTCTCATTTCAAATGGCGTCCAACGTGGTCCCGAGGTTGATTAATCTTTCCGCCGATGTACATACTTCACCAGCCACCGATGCCTTCATTGCAATTGCAACACTGAATCGCACTTCCCAGCCCATTTGAACATGCGATCGCGTTTCATTGTTTCTTCTTCGCAGCCACAACAAAAATATCTGATAATATCAGATCTGGAGTCTATATCATTATTGAGAAAGCGCCGTGACCGTGACTGAGTTGTTCACCGTGAAATAATTATTTGCAACTGGGACGGGCTTTTTCAAGCTGGCAAACGGTTCTCTAAGCAGGTCTTCCTTTAACGTGGAAATATTAAGCACGACAAATTAGCAGATATGGCACTGGTCAGACGTGCATAGAGGCGATACAACATTTTACTCCACAAACGCTGTGGGTTCAAGCCCCAGCTTGTTAAACCTCAATCCAACCACAACTTGTTTTGCAAATTTTATCTTCCATATTGGGAAAGCCGTGTGAATTGTGTAGCTACACAAAAGCCGGCATAAATACTATTTACAAACATTTTAATGTTGATTTCAACTGATTTCAATGTGTAAACAAAACTGACCCGCTTAATTTATTCATTCAGACGCGTGGTCAGAAGTGGTGACAATAATTTACAAAAAAGGGAAGTCTTTGTACAAATATGGTCACGGTATGCCGCGTCGGCGGACAATCGACTATAGTAACTGCGGTTGTTGACAGATACAATGCTGGCGCTTGGGAATTGAGTTCTGGCACGAGACACTGTGTCGCCTATTCATATTTTGAGTCAAGTGATACACATTTGATGGTGATGTTGATTGACCGTGTCATGACGAATTATTAATAAGCGTCGTCATGGGATGATCAGTAAAGCGTTAGGGGAATGTCAAGATCAAAAGAGGTTTTTGTTTACGTGTTTGTTTTTAATTTTTTTCTTTGAAGTCACTAAAGATCTAACATGCATAGGCGCTGTTTGAAAATAATTTTATTTGTAAGAAAAATCGAGCAAAAGGTTTTGATCACTATGATGGCAGAGAAGACGAAAAAAGCCTGCGATTACGTCATCGATTGTGGTCCAGCTAACAAGCTTAGTGGTTTAAGAGAATTCGCGTTAAGCCCGTTCTTGAAAGTTGAAAATGACACATTAGTTGTTTGACGTGTTCAGAATAATCAAAATGTTTGTATGTAGCTGCCAAACGAGCCAAAAAAAAACTTAAGTTCTGTCATAATTAACTAGAAATACTCCAGAAATTAAAATAGTTTGTTACAATTTCGATAAGTCGTTGAACTGCGTGTGATACAATGATCAATGTATCGTCTGCATACAGACTTCTGCGAGAGAGTCCGTTAAATTAGGGTAAATCATGTATGAAAATGTTATAAAGGAAGTGGCCCAAGGTGTCAGCCTTGAGGTACTCCATACAATGTCTGCAAATTATTCTATTAGAATTCGTAGTGTCCGTGGCTTAGTGGTAAGTGCGTTGGCTTCTGAGCAGAATGTCGGTCGTGGGTTCGAGTCCTACTCGTGCCCATAGTTTCAATTTCATCTTTTACGGACACTTGCGAAGAAGTGACAAAACGAAGTGACGAAGAGTATCAATCTGTCATGAAAAAGTGCTTCTCAACTTTGCCGTTCGGAATCGGCGTTAAATTGTAGGATCCCTTTTTCACAAGCACCCAGAGCTGTCGAGCCACTTTATTTTTTTTTTTTTTTTTGTCTATGAGAATTCACAGGGAAGTTAAGAGAAATAATTTTGATGACCCAGTGGCGTCGTGCCGTACTAAATCGAAGGCTGATGATATTTTCAAATGTCATGTTATTTAAGTAGTGGTTTTTGAAGTCGAATTGAGGGTTTGGTATGATGATATGGACTTCGCAGTGGCTCTATTTTCCTGTATATTGCTGATTCGACGATTTTGCAAAAGTTTGACAGAAGACAGAAGACACTAGTGCCGTTTCCCTGTATATGGAAACTCACGTTCTTGTGTGTATCTAGTGTATCAACGGAGCTTTCTCTGGCTTTCAACGACTTGGTAGCTGGTTCTCTACAAGGCTTCCCTGCGTTATCAACGGAGCTAACACTGGCGATTAACCGGTGTTTCAACAGACAGGTTCGGGAGTATACTTTGACCGAATTATCAGTTTCCGTTTGGTAGGAGGCATAAAGTTTTGACACTTTTCATCCTGATTTTGTCGGTGACAGCTCGCTCCGAATCACATTTTCTACAAAAACTGGGGCTAGACTTTAATTAAGAGGCTCCTGAATTTGAAGGTTAGTTAAATAGTTGGATTATGGTTAGTAAAACACAAAACAACTGGATTTTGTCACCGAGAGTTTATTTATATTTTAAATTAATTAAAATTTCACTTTTTGACAGCTTAACTTGAAGTTTTATTTCATAATTCGAATGGATGCGTTCTTTTTATGGTGAACGTCAAAAAGGAACTTAAATCAGCTATATATATAAAAATGAATAGCTGTTCGTTAGTCTCGCTTAAACTCGGCAACGGCTCAACCGATTTGACTAATTGTGGTCTTGAAATAATGGTGGAAGTTCAGGTAAGGTGTAAACGGTTAGAAATGTTCAAAAAATGCACAAACTCACACGTTATAAGCAAAATTCCTTTTCCCATACTTTGCAAAGAAAAAATCATTTTCCCATATATACCTGTGTGCAAAATAATAGCAGTGGTTCAACTATCTTTCCTTTAATGAAAAAAACAAGTTTCCCTTTGACTTATTAATTAATTTATTGGTTTTGAATTATTCCATACTTTATGTTTTAATATATACAAAAAATTAAAAACAATATTTCAATAGCTTAGTTGATAAATATTACAAAATTAAGAAAATAAATTAAAAACGGCTGTGCATGAAAATAGCAGTGCTCCAGATAATGTCTTATAAGAACTTAAAAAAAACAATAATTCACTTAAATTTTCATTACGATTTAATATTTTTTTGTGTGACCTTTATTTGCGAGGTCAGAAGCACAACGACGACAACGAAGAATTAACCAAACACATGCATCTTTCTTGTGGAATGCTTTCCCATTTTCTTTTCACTGCGCTCCACAATTCAGCAACATTTCTTGGTTTTTCCTTCGCAACACCTTCCTTAACATTCGCCCACAAGTTTTCGATGGGGTTTAGGTCCGGCGATTGCACAGGCTACTCAAGCACATCAATTTTGTTAGTCGCAAACCAATTGTTTGTTAACCTGCTGGTGTGTTTGGGGACATTATCCTGCTGAAACGTACAAGTTATTGGCATGTGCCATTCGGCATAAGGATGATACGTTCTGCAGGATATCAACATAAATTTTGGCGTCCATGATATCCTTTATCCAAAAGATAGGCCTTGTTTCGAAGTAGGAAAAACAACCTCAAACAATTATTTTAGCTCACAGGTCATTTCGTTCTTTGTGACTTTGAGTAACGGTTTTTTCAATGAAAACCAACGCCAATTAATCTGCAAGCTTTATGAATCTAATGACAATGACTAGTTAGACAAAGACTGTAATTTAAATTTTGTACAGGCAACGCACAAGAACGAGACGATTACGATTACCTATTACATATTTCTCAACTTTGGGAAGCACTGCTATTTTTTTGCACACAGGTGTTACTTTGTATAAATTGAAGAAATTGAAAATTAAATTTGAAAAAATTGAAAATTGACACTTTATTAAGCCAGCTTAACCGTCTCTAAAATGCGTCAAATAAAGCATATGCAGGTACATATTTCTTAACTTCGGTTAACTTCCTTTGTTATTTTTGTTGTTGTTGATGAGCAAAGAGAGACTGACCAACAAAACAGTCGTATTGCTATGCCACAGTTGCGTTCTGTAGTAAGTAGCAATGCAGTAGATAGGCTTAGAATGCATACGAGTTCATGCACGTCAATCTCAATAACGGCGAATGATAACTGAGTGATTCCACAGACGCAGTGCTGTTGTGATTTTGGAACGAGCTGCATTCCATGATGATCCAGCATTAGATTACTGTGCCGACAAATCGGTCAATATTGGAGAAATTACAGTAATTTGTTCATATTGCAAGGCATTGTTATACTGTGGTGAATCTACTGGATTATAATGTGCTGGAGGCAAAGTAAAATTTGCCACAGTTGGTCCCACCGCCAGATCCCTTACGCTCTTTAGTGTCTGGGATTGGAAGTGATTCTAAGCACTTTTTGGCCAACATCCAGAAATATAATAGCTCTTTCCAGATGACATCGTTTGGCGCTTCGCAAATTATACAGGAAATTTTCATGCTCACATTCAAGGTATTAAACCATTATATTTTTTTTATAATATTCAAGTTTGTAAGAGCATGTGAATAACATTGAACACAAAGTGAAAAAATTGCGAACGGTCGTGTATTTTTTGTACGCTTGAAATTAAATTGATAGCAAGAAAAGTACAGTGAAATTAAATAATACATTGGGCTCAGTCTGTAGGGTTTTTGATTCTGCATAAGATAAACCCAGTGTCATTGTGTAATTATTTATTGTGAAAATATAAATAAAATTAATTTCATAAATTTTCAATATAATCGAACATTGCAACAAGTTTGAGTGAAAAGTGAACAAAGAAAGTTAAAGTTTAATACATTCATGATTCATGCATAAATATGAATTCAAGCGGTGTTTGTGCGGAGTGTAAAAAAACTAACAGGGGCAAAAATGACTCAGTGTTGGTCTCATGCAGAGGGGGGTGCGGATCTTTGTACCATCCTAAATGCATAAACTTAGCTGAGTTTGACATTGCAAAAACAATGGGAAATAAACCATTTTTGGTAATATTGTGTGAACTGTGCCGCGAAAAGCCCGTCTCTCTTAGACACATTGAAGAGAACATTAGACAAATAAAAGAAAAGTTTGATCAACTCGGTGTTAAGTTCGAACAAGTATTAAACAGTGACTCAAAAGAAAATAATGATAAGAAAATTATTACAACAATTAAAAAGACGATCGATGAGAGTTTGAACAGTGACAAAAAATCGTGTGATAATAATGTTAAGAAGTGCTTAAATAATTAAACCAAAGGAACACCAGGATGCAGAGAAAACCAAGTCGGAAGTGAAATTGAGCGTTAATCCTGGGACATCTTCTATACAAGTATCGGGAATTAAGAAAGTGGATAAGGGTGCAATTGTTGTATCATGCGAGAATGTTGAATCCATGAATAGAGTGAAAGATAAGGTTAAAGAGAACTTAGGTCAGAATTATGATGTGAATGTTTTGAAAAGAAAAAATCCAAGAGTGCAAATCTGTAATATATCGGAAAAATTGAATGAAAGTGAGTTGATTAGTTGTTTAAAAAATCAGAACGAAATTTTGAAAGAAGTTAACTTGGTGTGCAAAACAATATGGAAAAATAAATATTCTTATACTGCGGTGATTGAGTTGGACAACAAAAGTTTTAATGAAGTGATGAAAGCTGGAAAATTGAGTGTTGGATTGGACAAATGTTTGGTTAAAGAGTCATTTTACGTGAAGAGATGTTTTAAATGTTTGGGATTTAACCACAACAGTAAGGACTGTAAGGCTGAGAGTAACTTATGTGCTAAGTGTGGTGGATGTCATATCTTTTCTGAATGCACTGCTGCTGTTTGAAATGTGTGAACTGCGTACGAATGAATGATGAACTTAAATTAAATTTGAAAACAAATCACAGTGCGTTTGATAATGAGTGTGAAGTCTATAAGCGTAAGCTTAAAGTTGTGCAGAATAATTTTTTGTAGCAAACAAGAATTAGTTCAAGAAAGAATTTGGTATTTTATTATTTGAATATTCAAAGCTTACTGGCGAATAAGTGTGAATTGGAACTTTTAGTAAATGATTATCATCCTGATTTTATTATACTATCAGAAACCTGCGTAACTAGTGAAATTGATGACTCAGAAATAGGTATTGACGGCTACAAGAAAGTGATTTGTAATTCACACTCACGATTCACAGGTGGTGTGCTTATTTATATTAAAAAAGGAATTCGTTCACAAGTTGTCGAGATTTTGAACTTATCAAATGTTTGGTGTATAAAGATGTGTATATGGATGAATGATGAAAAATGGACAGTAGCAGTGTTTTATAGATCCCCAAGTTCTTCAACAATAGACTTTCTTACATTTTTTTCGGATTGGTGTTTGTGTTCCATTAAGGATGAAGATAACATTTTAGTGATGGGTGATTTTAATATCGATCTACTCACAAAAAATCGGTACGCGGAAAAAATGTTAGAAATTTTAACCGATCAAGGTCTGTGCCAAATAGTGAATCAACCAACCAGAATAACTGAACATTCGGCTACCTTAATAGACTACGTTATTTCAAATAAAGACCTCAAATCTCGAGTTAAATACGTGATAGATGCACGCGACAAAATTACTGATCATGAAACTATAAGTATTGATGTGCAAATTAATAAGAAACCAGAAATTAAAAGAAAAGAGTATAGTGTTTTACGCTATACAAAAGAACATTTTGATTCCTGGTTTAATTTCGACCTACTAAGATTAAAGAATGAAAAAATAAGGGCATATAATATAGCAAGTTTAAACAAAACAAGTGATAATTGGCTGAGGTACAAGAATATTCGGAATAAATATAAAAAAGAAATTCGAATGGCTAAGAGTGACTACATTATTTCTAAAATATCTGCTACGGAGGGTAATCAAATCGAAATGTGGAAAACTTTGAAAAATATGGTGTTAAAGAATACTAAACAAAACAACATTGAGTCTATCCATTTTGGTGATGTTATCTCGAATCAATCTAGTGAAAAAGCGAATAAATTTAATAATTACTTTATTGATAGCATTTGTGAAATAAATGCCTCCATACCATATATTCCCTTTGTGTCACCTGATATTAGTGTAAATTCTGTTTTTGCTTTCAGTTTTTGCACCGAAAGATCTCTCTACACTTTAATAAGTAAATTAAATAATAAAAAAGATATGTTTAGATTAAACAAAGAAATGATTCTGCAATCAATTGAGATAATCGGTCCGGTGCTTATGAAAATAATAAATACGTCATTATCAACGGGTAAATTTCCTGAAAGTTGGAAGGAATCATTAATTGTCCCTGTCGAAAAAGTGAGCAATTCGAATAAGTGTGAAGATTTCAGACTTGTAAATATGTTAACGTTGTGTGAAAAGATTTTGGAAAAATTTGTTGCAGAACAATTTCTTAATTATTTGGAATGTAATAGTCTGTTAATTGAAGAGCAATCTGGATTCAGGAATGGACATTCATGTGAAACGGCGATTAATCTTTAATTGTGTTGTGTGGAACTGGAAAAGGAAGATGGATGGTGGACTTTCGATAGTGGCTGTTTTTCTTGATTTGAAAAGAGCGTTTGAAACGATTGATAGAGAAATATTACTGAAGAAATTGCGATTATATGGTGTGTGTGATCGTGAATGGAAATGGTTTGAATCTTATCTTTCGAATAGAAGCCAAAGAACTAGAGTAAATGGTGAAACATCGAGTGCTAGAGTTAACAATTTGGGAGTGCCTCAAAAAATGTTTAAAATACTGCAGTATGAAACTCTTTGCAGATGATAGTCTGATTTATATTTGTGGAAAAAATAGTGAAGATATGTGTGCCAAACTGAATGAAGACTTGAAAAGCCTTGATATATGGCTGAAAATGAATAAACTTAAGGTGAATGTTACTAAGACGATATTATTATGTTTGTATATTTTCTAACAATTCCAAGTTCACATCATAGAGGAAGAGCCACTGATCTCACTTACATTATGCCTACAATATTTAAAAATAAAGAAAGAAAAACATTAAGAATTCCAAATAATTACACAGGCAACATGTAGGAAACAATTTTATTGCACAAATCTTTAAAAATTACAGATACAAGGACAAATTTATTACTTACTGAAACGGGATAGCGTGTAGAGAATAGTGGAGTAGAGGGTAATAGGTAGCGATTGGTTAAGCGGGTGGCGTGTGTAAGTATTTGGTAGCGGGTAGCAGGGAAGTGGGGTAGCGGTTAACAGGGTATAACGGGGAGCGGGTAAACGGTAGTGGAGAAGCGGGTAGAGGGTAGCGGGTGATATGGTAGCGGGCTACAAAAGTCAAGGTCTTTTTTATATCGATTGGGACAGTACGAAGTCTGTCTGGCCAGCTAGTATAAGTATAAATATAAATAGGTTTAGAAAAAGCGGTATCAGCCGAGATTTTAAAAAGCGGGATTATAGCAGGTCGGGATTTTGACTACACGGGATTTTAAAACTAGGGATTTAATAAAAGCGGTATTTTAGAAGACGGGATTTTAAAACTTTTTTTTCGGGATTCTTGAAAAACGGGATTTTAAAAAGCGGAAAAGCGATAAAAAGAACGCACTCGCGAGATAATAGTGGTGTTTTTTTTTCACTACTCAGTAGCCAGCACAGTAATCAAGTGCGAATAAAACGCTCCAACTCACTTCCTGTCAAATTCAATTTGTATGGCAATTATTGTTACATAAAACGTCGCAAAATGGACGTTTTATTTTTTAATTGGAAGAAAATAAAATTTAAACAAATGGCAGGTGTATTAGTCGGTATGTGATCTTATATTTCTCCGTATATGATGTCTTGTGCCCCGTTTAATTGTCTTGAAAATATACTTTGAATGAACTCCTTATTTTATCGTCAAGAAAATTAACACCCCTATTACCGCTGGCGAGTCGAACGTAAAAACATGTGAGTGTAAGATTTTCGTATTACGGTTGGCAAATCGAGAACCTAAATTCGACGTTATGTCACACGTTTTTCCAAGTTGGAAGTTTGGTGACGCAAAGTTGACTTTGATCAATGGTGACACCGCCGGTCTCACGGACCGGGTTTTTCAACTGAAGATTTTTCAAAATGTGTTACTAATATTTCGTGTTTTTTTTGTTTAATATATGCTCCTTGGCAATAAAACAAAGATAGTAAATCAATACAATACACAAATTCACAAAATTGTTTTTTTAAGAGCATTAAAAAATAAAAATTTCTTAATACCTAATACATTTTTTTAAATTAGGTAAAAAATAAAAAATCGCATATTTATTGATGAAAATTAGGTTTTTTGGTCTCTCGACATTCGGAACTTTAGTAAAATGAGCAAAAATTGGTATCCTTACAAACAAAAAATAAAAGATAAATACATCTCAAAAAACAAAATTTCTTCATTGAAACATCTGCCGCAAGATGGCACTACGTGTTCAAGACAAAAATATTGTTTCGATTTTTGAAAAAAATTACTTGGTTTTCCTATTTCTTTTCCATCCCCACTCATAGCACCGACCAGTTCTTGGAAATCCCAATGACCATGGTCCACCAACTACATGTAAAATCTCATACGGTATAAGACAATCCTTGACCTACATAAACGGTGACGCACGGTCTGACAGACCGGGATAGTGAAAAAAATAAACAACGTGTGCTCACAACGAAGTTTCGACGTCACTTGATGGTGTGGGATGTGCAATGCGGCAGCTACTCGAAAGTCGAAAGGGAATCAAAAAAGAATGAAGGAGAAAAAAGTTATCCGCATTTTTTAGAACGCCCGGTCTCACAGACCAGTACGTCACCATTGGCGGGTTAAGCTAAATTTGAATTCATAACAGTTTTATAATTTTTTTGATTAAAAATACAATTTAATAAAATTACAGAAAATTGTTTTTTTTTTTTAACAAAGAATTGCTATTAAATTACATTTTGTGTCAAATAAAATTATTAAGCCAAGCGAAAGAATTTTTTACGTCGAACATGTATGAATCGGTCCACTGTGCGTCGTAAAAAAAATCTAACCTCAAGTGGCCACAAAAGCCAAAACTGGTTGTGAACTTTATTTAATTGAGTTGTAAAAATTAAAACAAAACTCTGTGTTTGTAGTTGATATGAATGATATTTTTTTTGTATAATTTACGTTATTTTGGAATTTGCAATGTATGCAGAATGCAGAACTTTTTGGATTGCGATATTTACCTACAAGATTTACATATGTGTCAAAAATTCCAGCTGTAAGTAATTTTAATATGTATGCTTAAGCTTCACATTGCAATCCATCTGTGCTCAATATAATTAAAATTACATGTGTAGGACACACATAAAAATTGTAACGTCAAAACATCGGGTATGAAAGTTTCGCAATCTATTCAGCCATGAAATGACTCAGTCGAGTTTCAATCAAGTGCATTTCAGCGTTGTTCTTTTGGTGATCTCTATTTTCCCAAGAATTATAATAAACACGATAACCTCACAGCTCACACAAGTTCGTGCCGTTGATAACGAAGTGAGAGTACAAGAACAACGCACTTGATCTATTTATGGATCTTGTTTGAATAGCAAACAAAAACAAACTCCTGTGACTTTCCGTCAGTCTACGTTTTGTATTCAACTTCTCCCTTCAAGAAATCGAACACTAAAAACAAAAGCCACATCTAAATACGAAATTCCCAACCAGATGTTTTCACAGAAAAAAAAAAGTCCATTCATGTATAGCAGGTGTAGGTTCTTTTGCTTGTTTCCCCTAAATAAAAGGAACACATCATTTTTATTTATAATGAAATTCAAGTTTCAAGTTCCAACCCTTTCCGTTCGACGACAACAATTTTTCGTGTCGAATCCTCTTAAAGGTTGAGCTTTTAAAGCTCTTTAAAGAAGCACCTTATCATGTGGCTAGGTTTTCCACCAATTCTAAATTCAAACCAAGACCTTTCAGTTACGAGTTTAACCCTTTTCTATACCAATATTGTTAGTAGGTATAGGTACATTTCTTAAGGTTCGGAATTTCAATTTTTGATCACGAACAAAACAAGATTTAATTAAATTCGATTCTCACCTTACAGGATGTTTCCATGGTAAAGATTTTGTTGGTTTCTGTGACGTCCATCCCTTCGCAATTCGATGCAGGTTCACTGATTTTTGTATTTCAATTTCACAGGGTCACTTTTTCACTATCACTATTTAGCACAAATTATGTAAATTGAAATTCGCAAATCTTATGCTTATCATTCTTTGGTATTTTTAAATTCGAAGGAAAAATCAAAGAATTACTTTTTAATTGTTTTCTTTAAAAACTCAAAGCACACCGCCGAAAAACCGTATTCATCGATTTGTCCAAAATAACTGACGTCGTTTTGATGAATGAAGAAAGACGAATGAAAAGAAAAATTCAAAAACCAGAAAAGAATGAAAATCAAAACAAAACGGAAAACATTTGACAGTGGTGCTCAAACTGTTTTGAGTTCCTCAGTCATAATAGGGTGTCTCAGATATTAATTTTTTTGTTTTCGATTTTTTCTTTGCTCAAGAGAATGCAGGCATCAACCGTAGTTCATCAATAGGGCAAATCCAGAACAGTGTTTATTCCGAGGATGAACCACGACTGTACAATTGGCCCAAAGTGTTATGTGCGGTGGTTGTTATGTTGAACGTATGGGTTCGAACCGCTAGGAACCATAAATTTTCATTTCTCTTGGGTCATGAGTATTGCCCTTTCCGATGAAGTTCTTCCCAACTTATCCGTCCGCAATCATCATGATCATTGTTGGCCGGGCAATGAAGTTTCCGGGTGTGATTCGGTCCGGGTGTCTTTCAGCAAGTTCTTCAATGTATTCCGATTGTTTGCCGACACAATCCAGTTCCGCACACCAAGTCTTTGGGCGTCTTGGTCTTCGCCATCCTTCCAGCCCAAATTTGGTCTGCAACGCTGTCTCCTACCATGAATTGTACCGCAAAGGACTTTCCGAGCCGGTTTTTCATCGGTTATCTGAGCTAGATGTCCAGCCCCTCGGAGTCTACCAGGCTTAATTTTTGTCATCAAGACAACTTCGCGGTAGATATGATATAACTCTTGGTTATATCGTCTCGGGAATAGTACTTCCTCACAAACTGGGCCAACTATTCTCTGTAAGACTTTTCTCTCGCACGTGGCTAACAGTTCAGAGTGTACTTGGCAAAGCACCCAGGTCACGGATCCGTAGGTGAGCCAGTTCTCACTATTGGCTTATACAGCAGTAGTTTCGAATTTAAAGAGGCTTGAGCAGCCGCCCGCGTATTTCCTGTTACCCAAGGTAATTGAAGGATCGAATTCGAGTTCGTGCTCCTCCAACTTAATAGTTGTTCTACCAATGCCAACGTTTTCAGCAGACGGGTCCCCATGAAAAATTACTAGTAGGCTGAATTTTCGAAAGGTCCAGTTTTCGATGACTTTGGCGCATAAATCAGACTGAATTTGACCGATCACCGATGGCATCGATTATGTTGTTGTTGAAAGCCATAGTGGTTTACGGCTTATTCGAGTAGACCTGCGAATTAAGGAAGCCGCATGGGAAAAGTCTAAAGGGGTCAAATCACACGATGATCTACTGAACACAATCTTTTGTAATTGTACAAAAGGTTGTGGGCTTGTGGGAGCAAAGGTGGATGCAAATAAAATTGGATTGAGATGTTCAAAAATGTTTGGAAATTGCCGTGGCCACTCGTACTTGAACACGGAGTCAACCAATTACTAAGATTTCGATGTGTCAGACACTGTTAATGAAATAGAAACTGAAGATTTTGATATAATAGGAGAATAAACAATAGAGCAAATGTTCACGAATTTCGCGACCTTCTGACCACCATATCTTTTTAGCTAACACGATATCAATGTCACATCTTCATAAGAGCACCGTAAAAGGTACACAAAAATTCAGCCCACTAGGAATTTTTCCGCAGGTAAAACCTAAAATGACTAGATTATAATATGCAGCAGCAGATTTTTTGCCGCCTGCTTGGTCTGGATAAACGCCAATAATTGGATTGATTTGTTGACGATAGTCCCCTTGATACATTTCTTACGCCAACGCCAGGTTGAAGAGGAGGCAGGCCAACCCACCCCCTTGTCGAAGTTCATTGACCCGATTGGAATCGGCATTTTACTATATTTCAGTTTTCCATTAAAGACTTTAATAGTAAGTATCTGCATTTAAGCTAAGGTCCTCATACATCAGTCTTTGCGTAACCGTCCCAAGATATTGGAATTTCACTGCTTTCTCTACCAGTTGCGAAGAATTATTAATTTCTTAGAATGGTTGGGTTCCGAAGCCTCTGCTTCTCTCTCAAACTTTTTTGTCATTTGATGGAGATCTGTGATCCGATCCGAATGCTCAGTCGGCACTGTCAAAAGCCATGTTTATCTACTCTCCGAAAAAGACACAGAATACGAAATTGACCCCTTTATATTCCCACAAACCCGGGCCGACAATATTTGGTGATGAGGAATCGAACAAATCAGTATGAAGAAAAGAATCACTATTCTCCTTTACAACAATTTACAAATCTCTGAGCTTACCGAACAGTATCAAAAAGAGGAGGACAGGTGTACATGCACAATTTTGTCCGCCATTTTAATTTGAATTAGTTTTCGACTTCTGGCTGTAACGGGCTTAGAATAGATAGGAATAAAACTAGACTAGTTTATTTTTTAGTAATGTGCGTCAGTAAATGCAAATCAACTGCTATTCCAAGCTATCAGGCTGATCCGACTAAAAGAGCCAGTTGTAGGTAGTTGTAGCTGTAAAATGGATCAACTCTAGCCCTCAAGATTGTCGATTATTGGTGGATTTACATGTAATCTTCGACGTCTGCATCTGCAAATTCGCAGAAAAGTAAAGCGGGGGAGCTATACGACATAACACGAAAGAGTGAAAGAGTACACATATAACTACCCATTTTTGCTTGCTATAATTTTTAAAGCTCGGTGGCAACCAACAACAACAGCCAACAACAAAAAATTATGGTGCAGATGAAAAAATTATGGTGCAGATGAAAACGCTATAAAAAAGATGAACATGTTCGTCTTCACCATAATTTTCTTCTGCATGAGTTGAACTTCCTATAATCTTCATCCGTGCAGACGTCTGCATTTTGGTCTTACCTCTCTATTACACTAATATGAGTTTTGTATCTTGCATCCTCTATTTTTGCAGATGATGGCATGCAGATCAATGTAAATCCACCATATATCCTCTACTTCAAATTTAAATGCAGACATGTATGTACCATTATATTTTTTCCTCAGAGTCTCTCAAACCTCTTGCTCTTTTGAAATGAGCACATCTAGAACATACATAATAAGCTAAATGTCAAGTCAACATTAACTGTCAAATTTGTGGACGATCGGCATTGGATTTATTTTAGGTCCGTTCCTTTACTTTTTTCAAGTAACTTCAAGCTGCCGAAAGTTACTAAAAACTACTAAATCCTGTTCCCTAACAGTGTTAGGGCACAGGATTTAGCAGTTTTTAGTAACTTTCGGCAGCTTGAAGTTACTTGAAAAAGTAAAGGAACGGACCTTTTGTTTATACAAAATATTGATAAAATTTTAATTATTATTGAATTACTACCATTTTGTGAAGACAATTCGGAATATTAATGGCTGCAAATAGATCACGTCGTGCCAATGCTGGAAATAAAATATCCAAGCTAATCGAAGAAGAAGAAGAAGACGATTTCTACAAGACATCTTACGGAGGCTTTCAGGAGGAAGACGACGACAACGAATATGTGTAAAATATTTCAACTTGATTTTGAACAAAAAACAAACATTTAATACTGCTTCTCGATTCTTTTTAAAGTCAAAAAGACGAAGAGGAAGATGTTGTCGATTCCGATTTCAGTATAGACGAAAATGACGAGCCAGTTTCGGACAACGAAGAAGCACCCGAGAAACGAAAGAAAAAGGGAATAAACACTAAAGCATACAAGGTATGAATATTTCCGTCATTCCTTTGTCAAATCATTTTCACAACAACTTTATCCCCTAGGAACCTCTACCTCCGAAAAAAGATGCCAAATCTTTAACACCGAAGAAGAAATTAACAAAAGTCGTCAAAAAGAAATTGCGCCCGAAATTCACAATACACGATTCGGGTCGGAAGTCTATCCGCGCCTCAACAGCAATCAAAACAGAAGCAACCAAAATCCGACTCAAAGAACTCATCGAAGCCAAAAAGAAGAAAAAGAAGGTAATTCGAGTTGAGGAGGAAATGCCAACGCAGGATGAACTCCTCGAGGAAGCCAAGATCACCGAACAAGAAAACATCAAATCTCTTGGTGAGTTGCACAGCTTGTCTTTTTGCCAGGCACTTATTTTTGTTTTCAGAGAAATTCCAAAAAATGGAATTGGAAAAGAAGAAAACACGTCCGACTAAGCGCACATTTGCCGGAACGATGATTCGTTACCATTCGATGACAATGCCGATTGTCAAAAAGTCCTCGCGCAACGACAGATATCTCGGGGACTCTGAGAACGATAACAAGTGTGAACGGACGTTCATCACCTTCGAGAACGACATCGACGACAAGGTATTCCAGTCGATATTCAAACCGAAGCGGCTCAAGGACAATAGAGGCTATATTTGTGCCATTACAAAGTTTGTTACCATTTCAAAAGAGTTTCCTGTCTGCCATATTGAAAATTTACCTTTTCTCTTGTAGACTTCCCGCGAGGTACTTCGACCCAATTACACAATTGCCATTCTATAGTATTCAAGCTTTCAAGATCTTACGCGAGGCTTACTACTTGCAATTGGAAGAGAGGGGCAACATCGAGCATCCCGATATGGCCAAGTGGATCGAATGGCGAAAGATGGTCCGTGAAAATCGTCTCAAGGCTTTGAGTAAAGCCAATAACATTTAAGAGATATGAAAGTGTGTAATTGTTAGTATAAAAAAAAAACTGAAATTCATCTTTTTGGTTTACGTATTCAAAAGGAATGATCAAAACTCGAAGTCATTTTAGCTTGTTGGAGGGTTTTAACTTTCTAAGGGGTAAGCCTTGACGTTTCGGAGGGGTAGGAACTGAGGCCATATGCTGTATGTTTTCCTACACACCAAGTGCTTACTTTACCTCCAAGCGGTAACCACCAGGTACTGGTTATATCACTAGATATAACTTGCGAAACTTGTAAGGGCGAGTGCAAAACGGAGAAACAGAAGCACTTAAGCAACGGTCCCAGTGGCATATTATCCTAAAGGCAAACTAGGGGCGCGGCAACAAAGGGGCGCGCGGGCGCAGTAATTCTTACAAGTGGCAAATAATGCGAGTTCATACGTGGTTGTTAAAGTAACAAACTTGTGAACTGGAATTGCACTTGCACGCTTGCATCTTTTGTTAAAATAAAAATCGGTCCTGAGCAATTACTCTTATACAGTACAGAGCCAACTCGGTTTGCAAAAACTCGGAAATCGACTTAGCTTTCTTCTATTTTTGTATGCGTTTTTGAATAGATTTAGATTTTACTTATTGTAGGGGCAAATAACCTAATGGTCGAAGTTCATCAGCGGATGGTAAAAATTTCGACGGATGTAAAACCTAATTTTTCTGCTTTTTAAGTTCTTTCTAGATTGATTTTCGGGGCAATCCGATTTGAGAACCGAGTTGCCACTCGGGTTGCATAAGAACGTGCGTGGGGTTTACAGCCCTTCAACAGTAAAAAAAAACTTGAACGTTATGAGAGAGATAGGCAGAGCCTCCGAAAATGACCCCCCTGTTATGGTAACCAGACCCGGAACGACAACGGACAACGCATTGAGAGTTTGTACCTGGAATGTAAGAACACTCTACACTCCAGGTGCAACTCAAAAACTTGAATCTGTCCTCACGCAGTAAAAGGCAGACATTACTGCGATCCAGGAAATACGATAAATAGGATGAGGGACAATGAAAAGAAAAGACATTTATTACAGCTGTCATCAAAGAATGCACATATTTGGATGCGGATTCATTGGGGGAAATTGGCTTAGATCGAAAGTCATGGATTTCAAGCCAAATAGTGATTGCCTGGCTGTAATCCGCATCAAGGCCACACTACAAAACATCAGTATAATATGTGCACACGCCCCTACCGATGATGCTGAGGAGTCTAGCAAGGAGGATTTCTACGACCTCCTGGATAGGGCCTACGGAGCCTACCCAGAGTACGACTTCAAAATCGTACTCGGAGATTTCAATGCAAAAATCGGGAAGTAAGACATCTTTGGCGGACTAGTTGGAAAGCACAGCCTCCACGAAGTTACAACAGATAACGGCTTTTTACTAATCGACTTTGCTGCAGTTCGTAATACGGTGATAAGTAGCTCTAGGTTTCCAAGGCCATGTGCTAATCGGCGCAAGGCAAGCATCCAACAGCTTGAACGTGCGCACTTTCCGAGGAGCAAATGTTGACTCTGACAACTTTCTGGTAGTGGTTAAGTTTAGAGCTCGAATATCAAACAACAAAAAAACACGTGCGGCCCAAAGAAAGAAGTTCAACATCGGTTACCTTAGCACCTCAGAGAATTCCAGAGACTACAGTGAGCGCCTGAGTGAACGATTCTCCGCCATCCTCCCAAATACCACAGACGACGTCAACACCTTGTGGAACCAATATCGCAAAATAATTAAAAATGTAGCCGAAACCACCATAGGTTACCAGCCACCCCCCCCCCCCTAAAAAGCACCCCGGACTGGTGGTATGATGATGAATGCGCGTTATTGAAAAGAGAGACGGAAAATGCACGTTTGCAGATGCTGCAGCGGAAAACACGAACAAAAAGGAGAAATGAGAAAGAGACCCTTTGAAGAAAGAAAAGAGCATCAGCAATTTCTCAGCTCAAAGATCTAGAAGATTCACGGGCCAAAAACAACACCCGACGTTTCCTTTAAAGATCGAAGCAATTAGCTTCTGGTTTCAGAACCATGACACAGGCTCTTCGAAACAGTGTAGGAAACCTAGTCACCGAAGCACAGAGAATTGGAGATGTTTTCAAGCAGCACTTTCAACAGCTGCTGAATGCGCAAAATGTCAAGCGAGCTAAAATGCATGCCCACTGACTTTATCGACCAGTCAGTGGGCATGCATTTTAGCTCGCTCCATATGCCCCATCTACAAAAAAGGCGATCAGATGTCATGCAAAAACTACCGTGGCATATCCCTGCTTAATGTTGCATACAAAATCCTATCCAACGTACTTCGTGAGCGTCTTAAACCTTTCTGCAACACAATAATCGGCACGTACCAGTGTGGCTTTAGGCCAGGCAGAACAACGATAGACCAAATATTCACACCGAAGCAGATCCTGGAAAAGACCAAGGAATTTCAAGTCGAAACCCATCATCTTTATTATATTCTATGGAATTAATATTCGATTAATTGTCTTTTTCAATATTGAACAGAATTTTCTTTATTAAATTGAAAACATATAAACGAACTTATCTCAAGGAAATCAAATTGAAAAGAACAAAAATATTTACAAATAATTTTTGAGCTCTACATAAAACAAAGTAGAGAACATGTTAAAGTATAAATTAACACCTAAGATAATTAACTCCAACACTTTCCCTTGTTAATTGATTTTTGACATTTAAAATAGACCCATTTCATTGCACAAAACCTAGAGTCTTGGACCAGGAAGTGGTTTTGTCATGATGTCAGCAACTTGTTTTTCAGTTGATATTCGCTGAATCTCAATTTTTCCTTCAGTGACTTTTTCACGGATGAAAAAGTGTTTTGTGGCGATGTGTTTTGTTGTTCTATGGAATTCCGGATTTTGAGCTAATCGGACAGCTGCAGAATTGTCCACTTGAAGAACAGGAACTTGTTTGAGTTTCACTATCCCTTCGAATAATCTACGTAGCCAAATAACTTCTTTAGCTGCTTCAACGATCTCAGCTTCTGTAGTAGATGTTGCAACCATTGCTTGCCTTTGACTTAGCCAAGATATAGCTCCACCTGCGTACTTTATAACAACACCAGAAGTTGATCGTCCAGTTCTTTGACATCCACCAAAATCAGCATCACTATAGCATTCTAGGATTCCTGTATTAGAATTTTTATTATATTCAATGCCTATGTCTAATGTACCAGCAATGTATCGGAAAACTCGTTTGATCCAAGTTACATCTTCCTTGGATGGGTTCTCTAAAGACCTTGACAAAAATCCTACGCTGTATAGGGTGGTACGTAGGGATGAAGAGGAGGTGTGGAAGTCAAAAACGTGTTGTATATTATTAGCTGACCGCAGCATTCTGTTAACGGGATTGAAATGGGCGTAATTGGTCCTGTGAGTAGAAAGCTGAAAGAGGGGGACAGTTCTCAGATTGCGCGGATTGGTGTTAAATGAGAGCATATTGAGAAGGGATTGGCTGTCAATAGCTCCTGTAGCTAATTGATGGATAAAAATAATCTCCGCAATTTCTCGGCGTTTTTCCAAAGACGTGAGTTGGATAATATGCAGACGGTGTTCGTAAGGAGGTAAGATGAGGGGATTGTTCCAGGGGAGGTTGCGTAACGAGAACCGAAGCAACCTTTTTTGAACAGCCTCAATTCGTAGGGAATGGGTTTTATGGTAAGGAGACCATACTATGTTGCCGTATTCTAGAATAGGTCTAACAAATGTTGTGAACAAAGCCTTTGTCACATAAGGGTCATTAAATTCTTTTGACCACCTTTTAATAAAACCTAGAGCTGAATTCGCCTTTGAAATTATTGACTCGTAGTGAGATCTGAAGTTTAGCTCTTTATTACAAATTATACCCAGATCACGAATGAAGGTGACAATTGGTATAGGTACGTTGGAAAAATGATAAGAACGCTGCAAAGACGGGAACCGTTTGCGGGAGAAGGTCATGGATTGGCATTTGTTGACGTTAAGTTCGAGAAAATTTTTGTTGCACCAAGTAATGAAGACATTCAGATAACTTTGAAGCAGCGAGAAGTCGGATTCGGAAGTAATTTTTTTAATGATCTTTATGTCATCGGCGTAGATCATCAGGACAGTTGAGTGAGTAATAATGTTCACAACATCATTTATGGCAATGACGAAAAGAAGAGGGCCAAGGTGACTACCTTGAGGGACACCTGAAGAAGCAACGAAAGGATTGGATAAATGGTTTCTGAACAGGACTTGATATAACCGGTCCTCCAAGTATGATTTAACCCATTGGATGAACGAAGGAGGAAAACCAAAGGTACCAAGCTTAAAGTACACTATTTGGTGATTAATTTTATCAAATGCTTTGCTGAAGTCGGTGGTTATTACATCGACCTCGTAACCTTTTTCCATATCATTAAGGGACTCAGACACAAATTGGGTTAAATTCGTTGTAGTGGACCTTCCTTTGATGAAACCGTGCTGATGGGGACTAATCATAGATTTAACATGAAAGAAAATCGAGTCATAGATTATGGATTCGAAAAGTTTGGGGATGGCAGAAAGCTTGGCTATTGGGCGATAGTTAGAAATATCGTTCTTACAACCTTTTTTGTGAATGGGGAAGATGTAGGAGTCTTTCCAAGCGGAAGGAAAAATAGCTTGAGAAAGAGATAGACGAAAAAGAGATGCTAGAGGGCCATAGAGGTGAGAGACACATTTTTTTAGAAGTATGGCGGGAATTGCGTCGGGACCAGGAGAAAAATCATCCTTGAGTGAGTTCATCTTATCAATAACTGAGGAATCGCATATGTTGAGGGATGGGAGCGAGGTGCCCGAAAAATTTGGTAGGTATTTAAAAAATTCAGAGTCTGGAGCTTCATTGTATTCTTTATAGGACTGGCAAAAAAAATTTGCAAAAAGATTGGCTATCATTTTGGGATCATCGGAAGAAATGTTAGCAAATTTGAGAGAGGGAGGGAAGTTGTCAGATTTCTTTTTAGCATTAATGAATTGATAAAACCGTTTGGGATCTGAAGTTAAGGACGATTGCATTCTTCTCAGATATTGCTGATATGATGATTCGCAAATTACAGAAAATTCGGAAGAAGCTTGTTGGTATTGTGAAAAATCAAGTGGGCTCATTGATTTCAAGTAGGTATTCCAGAGTTTGTTTCTCCGGTTACGGAGTGAGCGAAGTTCCTTGGAGTACCAAGGAGGAGAATATGAACAGTTTTTCTTTCTAGTGATAGGGCAACAGTGCATGATACAATTGAAAATTGAAGTGTAAAAGAAGGAAATTGCTATGTCTACGGGAGTGGTTGGGCTTAAAAATTGATTAAAATTAATTTCATTTAAGAGTGTATTTAGCGACTCAAAATCACAATTGCGGAAGTTAAAAGTGAATGATTCTTCACAATCATTCATGGGCATGTTGTTAGAGTAGGAGAAAATGAGTTCTAAAGGAGGGTGGTAGCCATCTAGTGTCGATAAGAGATGTTGACTTGGTTTGACAAAGGAGTTACAAGGGTCAGATGAAAAAATAAGATCTAGCTGTCTGGCCAAGTTATTGCAAACTGCGCTGATTTGGAAAAGTCCAGATGCAGATAGCCTGTCAACCAGAATAGCCTCTTTTTCAGATAGAATGTTATGAAGGCTGAAGGAGAGTTCATCATCGGACGGCCACTAAACCAAATCAGGTAGATTGAAATCGCCTAAGACAAAAATCTCATCATTAGGGGTGGTAGCTTCGATTAGAGAGTCGATGAAGTCAACAAGAGAGACATATGCGTGGATAGGCTGTGACGGGCGTATGTAGCAGCATACAAAGTAAAAGGAGCGAGAGGAGTTAGTTATTTTAACGGAGACAGACTCAAAAAGTGGAGAATTAGAAATCGTGAGAAAAGTTGCGTTGAATTTGTTGTGTAGGTATGGCTAAAAGGACGCCACGACCGGAACGACCATTATCGAAAGAGGAGCCATCCGCACGAAAGACCATGAACTCAGAAGTGAATAATTCACTGTCAGCTATGTTGGGACAGAGATTGGTTTCAGTTAGGGCAAATACGTCATAGGGTAGCTTTTGTGTGTTTAGAAAAACAGCGGAGGTCTTCGAGCGTAACCCCCTTACGTTTTGGTAGTAAACTGACAAGGATTGATTCTCACTAGGAACGATAATAATTTTTCATATCTGTACGGGATTTTTGGATATGGGAGATCCGTTTGGAGGTAATGAATGACTTGAAAGAGGACAGGTCTTCCCTCACTTTTTGGGCGGAAATTTCAAGACCATCATGGAAATTCAGAAAAATTTTCATTAGTGCGTCACGATTGATAGGGAGACCTTCTTGGGATATTAAAACCTTAATGTTAGTGTTTGTTTTACCCTCAAAGCAGACAGAATCGGGTTTATCATGCAGGAAAGCGAGATAAAGTCGGACGTTATTATAGATTTTGTTGTCTCTAAGCCGGGACATAACATAGCGATCATCAGTGTTGACGTCGGACAAGTGTTTAGTCAGCTTAACGTTAGGAGGGATCAGTGGATTAAGAAATCCTTGAGGTTTTTGGGAGACTGATGAGGAACAGGCTGGGTTAATGGTGTGTGAGTGAATAAAATTAGGAAGGTATGAAGAAGAAGTTTCGCAGGGTTTATTCGTAGGAGCATTAGGTGGGCTATATCCAAGACCAGGATGTGGCAAATTAAAGGAAACACGTTTGGCCGGAGGTTTAATAGAGGTTGGAGAGGTTTTTCGTTTAAGGGAAGAGAGTGAGTTTGAGAGGGAAAAGTTTGGAAAGATACACGTTTTTAGTCCAGTTAGGATCAGGATTATTAATTTTTGGTGTGGGATTGTTTTTTGGCGTGATTGAATGAGAAGTGACATTGGTAATCATCTTAGACAAGCGCATACGTCCAAGCCGAAAGTATCCTTTAGGGTGGTGAAATAACCAGTTATATTTGGACGGGATCAAAATCTTGAATTGCCGTTTGGAGAGCGGTTGGCCGTCACAGATATTTAAGTGATATTTCCGTTGGAAGAAGGATCGGATCCAAGATGCATTAGCATAGTCCGGACACTTGTTGAGCAGGAACCATGTGTTGTTAGCGGCTTCAAGTCTGCTTAGTCTCCTATTCCAATCAGATGTCTTCCAAGAATGACCACATTTGTTTATTAACTGTTCATTTTCGATCACATTTTCATTTATTAATTGTTCATTATCAATCACATTGACAGGGGTAGATTTTTCCAGGGTGTCGGTACACCTGTTTTCTTCGAGGATTTCATCATGAATTGAAATGTTCCCGATTTCACACGAGGGAATTTCAGGTTGCACAGTAACGTTCTTGAGGAGCGATGATATTGACCGAGATTGGTGGTTCTTGGTTCAAGCTTTCAAGTTCCCGTCCAAGAGTTAAAAATTTTTGTTCTTGGCTACTCACGTCAAAAGCAATAGATATGATTTCCGTTGAGACCTGAGAGAGTATACTGTTTATATTTTTGAATTCATTATAGAACCTCGAAAGTGTGTGATCGTTTAAGTGTGATGGCGCAGGGAAGAACCGGGATGATGAGCTTTGCAAAAGACCATCAATGTCGGATCTTAAAACTTTTAGGTTATCCGTTAGGTTTTTTTTAAATTCAATTGCCGAACCGTTTAACTCACTCAATTTATTATTCAGATCAGGTCTCAATGTATTTAAGACACTGGCGAGGTCTATAATTTTTTTTCTAAATAACAAAGTTTATTCATACACTGGGAAGAGGGTTGGTTAGATTGTGCGAAGGTTTCTTCAATGTTACCACAGAGTAAGTCAAATGTCTTAGAAATGTTTGAAATTTGCTTAGAGTTTTCGTGGGAAAGTGATTCTTTTAAGCACTGGATTGCAATCATAATATCTGGGACAGATATTTTATTGCATTCATCGCAATAAAAAGCAAAGTTGCGTAAATAGTCTTTAAGGTAGCAAGACGCTTTCCTGCCCAAGCCCGCACAAAAGGGGTGAAAGAATTTATCACAAAGTCCACTGCATTTCAGTAGTTCCGCGTTTGAGTCAGCGATGACGCACATTTTGTTAGCACACGACATTGTTAATTGGGTCAGTTACAACTTTTATATTAACACAGTTAATGCAAAGGCAGCGCAAAAGCAATGGGTCAGCAAAAAGGGCAAATTAAAACAGCGGGAGCGAAATAAAAACACGTCCGAACTCGAGAAGGTGTTAAAAAAAAAAAAAAAGATGTACCTACAATTAAGTACATCAGTGCACCAACTGCTTGTCTGTAGGGAAATTTGTGGTCTTCATCGTCTTCTTTCCCTGTTTTTGAACCCTCAGAAATTTTCAACATCGGAGTTGAAATAGACCTACATTCGGAAAACTGAAAGCGATCGAGGATTTGTCTTGCATGCGCTCGCTGGCTGACTTTTATGCTTCCTTCATTTTGTTCTATTTCCAGTCCCAAAAAGAATGTAGTTTTCTTCGAAGTGATTTTAAATTCTGATTTCAGCTCTTCTATAAATTTCTCCAACTCATGTTGATCAGTTGAAGCAACTTACCCATCGTCTACGTATAAAACAAGGACAAGTTTCGTTCCGTTTCTCTCCCTCATAAACAAACAAGGATCAGCGTCACTAACTCTGAATCCTAGTTTGGAAATGAAGCTACCGAAACGCTTGTTCCAACATCTCGAAGACTGTTTTAGTCCATACAAACTTTTTGTTAGCCTGCAAACTTTATCAGATCCATCTTCGTATCCAAAAGGCTGCTTCATATAAATGACTTCTTCCAAATCTCCGTATAAGAAAGCTGTTGAAACGTCGAACTGCATAAGGTGCATCTCCTCACTTGCAGCAATGCTGAGAACCGATCTTATAGTCCCCAACTTTGCTACAGGGCTGAAAGTTTGACAATAATCAATACCTTCTCTTTGAGTAAATCCTTTAGCCACTAGTCTTGCTTTGTACTTGTCAATGCTGCCATCTGGATTTTTTTTTAAACAGTTGACCCACTTGCAAGGTATTGCTTTCAAACCTTTTGGTAAAGTTGTCAACTTCCAGGTTTGATTCTCTTTCAATGAAGTCATTTCCTTCTCCATAGCTTTCACCCACTCGGCTTTTTCTTTGCTGTTGATTGCTTCTTGGAAAGTTTCTGGAACCAAAAAAAATTGACATACCTACTCTTCTGCTGCCATCACATAATCGTCGAACTTTTGTGGTTTTCTCAAAATGTTCCTGTTCCTTAGAACTCTTATAACTTCAGTTTTATTTGTATCTTCGTTTTCACTCTCTGAGCTGGAGCTACTCTCTCTCCCAGTTTCATACTCATCCGAATATATGTTACTCTCTGCATCAATTGTTCTTTCAGCATCTACCAATTCTTCAGAATCTTCGGGGGCTTTTTCATCTTCCTTCTTCTTATTCATTGGAACAATGTCTTGAAAGGGTAACTTTATTGCATTTTCACAACGTATTGGATTTTCTTGAAACGTCACATCTCGTGACAGGATAGCTATGTTCTTTTCCTTAACATAAATCCTAAATCGTTCGTCACCATCATATCCCACAAGATAGCCTTTATCTGCTTTTCTGTCTATTTTCTTTCTTTTCTGGAGTGGAATATGAGTGTAGCAAGTTGAACCAATTATTCTTAAGTGTTTTATTCTGGGCTTCTTTCTAATCCACAGCTCGTAATGGATAACGCAATCCACTGAAGACTTTCCAGTTCGATTCAAGATGTAAACAGCGGTGTTTGTAAACTCCGCCCATATTGCTTCTGGAAAAGTTGCTTCACTATTGGAGTATTTGAAGGTCCTTGCCATTTCTACCAATGTTCGATTCTCACGTTCACTGCCGCCATTCTGCTCTGGTGTGTATGGCGCTGTCAGACGCTGCGTGATACCGTTAGCTCGAAGAATCTCTTTGACTTCAGCATTGTCAAATTCACCCCCATTGTCACTTAAGAGTTCTTTAATTGAATGGCCTAACATTTTTGAATTTGCTATCACTTCTTTCAAAACGTTCTTGACATCAGATTTGTGTTCTATGGCAAACCCATAACGGTACTTGGGGAAACTATCCTTGAAAACAACCAGATACTTCTTCTTCTTAAAAGAATAACAAAAGGTCCACATACGTCTGCAGACATCAGTTCTCCTGGTGCTGTCACTTTTCTCCTTGTTCCATAAGGTAACCTATGTGCTTTGCCATAGATGCATGGTTCACACAAATTCTGATCTGTCCTAACCTTGATGCCGAATTCTTTTTCTATCATATTTTTGACATGTCTTTTATCCTGATGTCCCCATCGCTCATGATATAACTGAAGTGTTGTATCATCTCCAACAACTACATTCAATTGTATATCTGACCTTACTTTCGGAACAAGTGGTTTGATGGCTGCTTTATACAAGGATCCATTCACTTGACGATATCCATGCAGCACTATCTTACCATCAACATCAAGCCAACAATTTGTTGTTGTAGACTTGAAAACACTGTTTCGTTTTCGGTCTTGAGCGGCTAAAACAGAAAATAGATTTCTAGAAATTGTTGGTACCTAACCTACATACCAGACATCCTGTAATGTGACTTCTTTATTGTTGTGAGTTGTTTTAATTTTAACTTTTCCTTTTCCAATAGCCGCAAGAGTTTTTTTTCCAGCTGCTTGAATGTGACACGAACTTTCAAACTCTTCAAACTCGAAGAACCAGTCTGGGCAATTGGTGACATGTCTTGTAGCACCATTGTCAATCCACCAATCTGTCGAATCCATTTCGGTTGCACTAAAGGACATCAGAGACATATTCATGTCTACAATGTTGCTTTGATTTCTTCTAAAACTCGCGTCTTTCGTTGGTTTTCCTTCAGCTAACCACTTGTTACATTCTCGAACCCAATGACCTCTCTTCTTACAAAAATTACAAACCTCATCTTTCTTGTTTCTTGAGTAATTTTGTTGCGGTCTAACTTCTTGTTTCTTCTTGTTGATTTTAGCAATAAGCTCCTCTTGAGCTAAGCTTTCGTCGTCTGCATCTGTATTCTTCGTAAAATTCCTTTCATACATGCATAGCTGCATCGTCAACTCATCAAACGTCTTGCCCTCACCTTTGGTCAGTAACATCCAGCTAGATCTGAAAGTCTCAAATCTTGATGGTAAAATATGCAGGACTTTGCATACTAGCATCAAGTCTGGCAACTCGTTCTCGTTCTTTGCTTTGAGACCACTGTTCAGATCGTTCCACAATCCTCTGAACTTCGCAATATGTGTGGAAACATCTTGTGCAGGATTCCAACTAAATGCAAATAAATCTGTGCATATCTTGAAGAGTTGATCCTTAGATGTAGCTTCGAATTGCTGTTTCAAAGCTTCCCACGCATCGTGTGCAGTTTCCTTATCCATTATTTTCTGGTAAACATCATCGGTGACTGAACTAGTAATCATCCATTTAGCGTAACTGTTCGCTTTTCGATATAGATTACATTTTTCTCTGTATCGATTTATTTCTTCAGGTCCAGAATTCTCTGATAAAGGTGTAGGTTTCTTCAATATCCCATCAATTGCATCGAGAGCTCCTTCATGGTAATCCACCAAGTCTCTAATTTTCCTCTTCCACATAGGCCAGTCTTTCTCACCAGCCAAAAGTTTAATATTCTTTGATAAGTCCATCTTGACTTGGACTATTTCTCTCGTTTCAAAAAATAACGAAAATCCAATTCAAATCAAAACAAATTAATCGATATTGCAAACTAGGTCCATAACCTATTATATTCTATGGAATTAATATTCGATTAATTGTCTTTTACAATATTGAACAGAATTTTCTTTATTAAATTGAAAACATATAAACGAACTTATCTCAAGGAAATCGAATTTAAAAGAACAAAAATATTTACAAATAATTTTTGAGCTCTACATAAAACAGTTAAGTTATTTTCATAAACAAAGTAGAGAACATGTTAAAGTATAAATTAACACCTAAGATAATTAACTCCAACAATCTTTTCATCGAATTCAAAGCTGCTTATGATAGCATCCACAGCCAAGAGCTTATGATGGGATCCCGAACAAACTAAACCAGCTGCGCCGCATGACGCTAAATGATACGCAGTGCAGTGTGCAAATGGGTAACAGCTCATCCGATTTGTTTCAAGCATGCGCAGGGTTTAGACAAGGAGATGCTCTGTGTAGCGGATCGACTCACACAAGTTCAAACTATAACAACGTAGTGTGAACAGAGATTATACGGAATTCCATCAAATATGCAAAAAATAAGTTCTGGCAGCACTTTCTTGTCTTCGTTAAAAAATTTAAAAAAAAACCGTTTTTTTTTCCTTAAATTGGACAAAGATTGGATATCGTGACGAGACAAGATCGAGTCTGCCTCTTTATTCTTGATCTTTCGCCGAGAAAACATCTCGAACTCCCTAAATTTTATTTAAATTGAGTCTCCTTACAAAAAAATAAAAAAGTAAGTGGCATTTTTTTTTTCGGCAATTCAGGCCACAAACGACTCCATCCCAACAGCATAAGAAAATTATTTGTAGTCGTGTGGCCGAACTCCGACTGCATCTCGACTGCACAACACGCAGACAATTATTTGGAGCAGTGTGGCCGAACACCGACTCCATCTCGACAGCACGAGGCGCAGAAAATTGTTTGGAGCAGTGTGGCCGAACACCGACTCCATCTCGACAGCACGACGCGCATAAAAATTGTTTGGAGCAGTGTGGCCGAACTCCGTCGCCCACGCAAAAGTTGCAGCTCACGCACGAAGCAAAATCCCATTTGCGATACGACAAACACCAGGGAAAGCGAGCGGCTGAACTCAAACGCCCTCTGAAATCACCAGCACCTGCAGCCCTTGCCCGAAGAAAAGCCAACGGACTAACCACCTGCGAACAACATACCGGATTTGCCTTTTTTTTATAATATAGATGACGGATATAAGAAAGTCTCATATAAGAAAAACACGGATATAAGACAGACATTTCAAAACACCATGCACATTTTCATTAAATTGTGTGTTAAATTTATCTCATAAAAGAAAAACGTTTATAAGAAAAACACTGATATAAGAAACTTCTTCTGATGTAAAATCTTATTCACTACATAGAAAATAAAACGTGTATAAGAAATTTTCCAGTGTAAATATGCAAATGATGCACCGTGTAAACTTCCACAAAATTTCTGAACCCACCCTTATTGAACTGCCAAAAAACTGACAGACAGAGGATGAGCAAGAAAGAAAAAAACAACCCACACTTTATTTACTGTTGTTTTGTGTTGTTTGTTGTTGTAAATAAAGGATGTACATGCAATGTAGGTATGTAAAAATTTTATTTGGTTTTGTTTTAAAATTTGCTAAGAAGAAATTTTCTATTCAAACATGCTATGACTTATAGTAGAAAATTTATTTCTTATATGCAATTGTATTTACATAAGAAATGTTCTTTCTTATATATATTTTATTTATATAAGACATTTTCTTTCCTATATCCACTTTTTTTCTATAAGAAAACACGGATATAAGAAAGGAATTCTCTGGTTTTTTGGACTTTCTTATATCCGTCATCTACTGTATTATATACTCATTGTGAAAATTCGAGTGAAAAGAATTTTTTTTTAAGTTACCAGACCTACAAAAAAATAAACCCAGACCATACTTACCTGCTAGACTCATACAAATTAAAAGATAAATTGCTTACCTACCAAAGAGAACATTGAAGTTATCAGCTATAACCTTAACCTAACTTTTAACCCTACCTTTAGAATCAGTGCTGAGCCGGATCTTCGTGCGCACGGATAGATGGTTTTTGAAAATGCAAACTGCAAGTAACATTCTTTTGTTAATTATATTTTACGCTGATGATTTCAACTACTTTACAAGTACATATATATTATAAATACAAAAAAAAAAGAGATTTTTGAAAAGAAACAAATTATTTTACCAATCAGGTACTGGATGGTCCTAGACCTAGACCTTTTCTTTTCACTTGACGATACGATATTTTTTTTTTGGAATTACCTGTGAAGTGCCTATAAATTTATATTTCTTAGAGATACCTATTCATTTGAATTATGCATTTGATTTGTATACACGATTGTTCGGTTATTTACATCTATATATACATGAAATAAATTTGAACCTTGATAGGATATTAAACATAGATTTAGACATACCTTTGATAAATAAAATGTACCTAATACTTAGACTTACTAATAACATAAAATTTAAAACGTGATTTTCCTTTTTGATATAAAATTTAAAACTTGATTTACCTTGGACATAAAATTTAAAACATTGATCTACCTTTGCTATAAAATTTTGAATCTTAGATTTACCTTTTGATATAAAATATAAGATATTGATTTACCTTTGATATAAAATTTAAAACTCAGACTTACCTTGGATATACAATTTGATTCTCAGACTTACTTTTGACCTTAAATTAAATACCTTGATATACCTTTGATATAAAGCTTAAAACATTGATTAACCTTGGATCTAAAATTTAAACCTAGACTTACTTTAATACTTGGATATAAGAAAAATAAACTATGTTGAATTCCCTCTTAAAACGAAATAGTTTTCCGTAATTTTTCCGGAGTTTAGCTTAGACTAACATGTGGTTAGCAAGTTTGATTAAGGCGATGTAGAGCAGGCAACGAAGTAAGAAAAGGATAAATCGACATTTTGGGGTCGTCGACCAAATTCCGGCTTTCGATGACCAAGGAGCCCTGACTTATAGTAAGTGGTTGGGTGGATAATGCTCTGGGTCAACAAAAACAGACCCAGAAGACTTGGGTCTTCTTGTGTTTCATTCCTTTTTACAAACAGCTCAGCTGTTTAATTCCCTACTAGATATGCTTTTGGCTTTCAGAACGAAAATATTTTTTTTTTTTGAGAAATTATTTGCTTCTTGGGCTTTGATGATCAATCAGTTGGATGCGATTAATAATAAATAAAACTTATCCATCTTGGTTTTACCCTACGTTTCGCCAGTTGTTTTCCAGCTTCTTCAGGGGATTTATTTAGCTACATATATATTTGAATACATTGTTAGTACAAAACATTTCTTAAAACAAAATTTTACAATTAAAAACTTACTATTGTATATTAAAAAATCATAATTAAAAGTTGCACAAAGAGTTTTTTTGAAAACTCACAACTGCATCAGACCAGTGAATTGCCTTCTTTCACATTTTTTCCAGTTCCCGACTCGGCATGATTTTTTGTTTGTTTGTGGATAGCATGGACGACGGAAAAGAACCCCCCCTCGACTGAGAACTAGCTGCACAATTGCCAGCATGCCGAAACAAAATCTCCGCTGGGTGAAGAAAAAAGAAGTTTGCTAAAACAATTTTCTTTTATTTTCATCAACCTTACCAAGTCCAAGTCTGGTCGCAGATCGGTCTTTATGGGCCGAGCCGGCCACGTATACAATATTTCTCCAAATTTCAAATCAATAAATAATCATTTTAAGGGCAACATTCATAATTTTCTTTATTGTTTTAAACATTGACTAAAAATAATCCACTTATTCTTGTAAACAATATAACTTTGTGCAATTTAGCTATAATTGAACATCTGTCTGACTTTATCAAAGTATAAACCTAGTCTATTATTTCTAAAATGAAACATAGAACTTTAACAACATTTAACTACTAAATTGACCTAAATACTTCTTTGGCCACAACACAGAAGACATACATTTTCCTATCCTACAACAATAAACAATACTTTCCATGGGCTTGTTAATACTATTTCCATTTTTCAAAAATATCCAGTCGATCGTTCCGAATTTAATTCAGTCAATTGTCCTACCGAAACATATAAACTAATCCTATATTAACGTATCTTCGTCCTGGGCCTCGAAAAGCATCAAAAGGGAATGTTGGGATGGAGATCGCCCCAAGGTCATGCCGCCCAACGATCCGTCGGGTGAGAGAAGACCAGTCTGCAGACTGTTGTTGTCTCTGTAACCAGATGTTGATGAGGTCTGTGAAACCGAATCCCAAGAGATTTCATTCAGAGGCTTTGGACGGTCATCTGGTGGTTGCTGTTGTGTGGTGGTATTTGGGTGGGTTGTTGATGACGTCGAATCCTGGTGGCCATGCCGAGATCGTTTCAAACGAAATGTCTTCCTGCTGGAGATCTTGGTTCGTTGCAATCGTGATTTCTGATGTTCGCCGGAACTATCATCGGCGGGACTTTCTGGTGAGAGAGGAGTTGTGGATGTTTCGCCTGAGGAATGCTTAAATTCGACTGAAGTAACGAATCTTAGTTTTGGCGCTTGTGCTTTAAATGGAGCCTGTTGCAGTGATTGCGAATGGGACAAGTGTGCTGCAAGATTTGGTGGGATGCCTGCAATGGTCGTTGTGCTGGCTGATTGCCCAGCAGGGGCTTGACCTAGAGTTGGAGCTGAACCGGCGTTTTCGCCGCTGTGGCTTTCGCTTGTTACATGTTCACGGTTTGTGCCTGTAGATCCCGATGATAGAGATTCTCTTGGCGGATGAAGAGTTTGTTGCGATAGGGTATCACTGGGAGTACCAATAACTCCCGAGCCGCTTCTGGAGTCGATTGGCACCGCTGAGACGTGCGAGTGACTGGTTTGGCCGGTAACGCCGGTGAATATTGAGATGAGTGATGGCCGTTGTTGTGACTTGTGTCCATCTGCAGCAGCAGAGGAGGCTGCGGTTGCTTCACGTTTGGTATGATCCGAGTTTGTTTGTTCTGAAACGGAACCTTGAAATTTGCAGATTAATAAGAAATTTGTCATTGTCATATAGAGTTATCATTTACCATATCTCTTTTCTTCCAGTTCATCGCGCAGATCACGAAGTTCTCGAGCCAGCTCCAGCAGTAGAGCCCCCTTCGATTTGATACCACCCTGTGGTGGGGTACCTCGCAAACGTTCACGAATTATGAATTGCATATGGCGTTCATGGTCACCAATTGGTGGTTGGGCAATCTAAAATAAGAAGTCTTAGACCTTAAGTTTTACTAACGCAAACTGTGTTACCTTATGCAGTATGAATGGCATTAAAACAATGTACAACGACGTCCGGTGTGTTACTACAAATTCCAGGAAACTCCAAAGATCTGGAGCCGCTTCATTACGCCTGCCCAAATCTCGCATAACTCTCGCAATGCGTGACCATTCTGTTGCAAGTCGATTTTCAAAGCAAATACAAACAATCCTCAGCGCTAAGAAAGCTGCTTGATAGAGAGATCCCGATATTCTGGCAGGTCTCTTCGCATCTCGACTTCCAGTAAAGGTGAGCGAGCCAGCTCGTAAATCACCACCGGTTCGGTTAATTTGAACAACAGCCTGTCCTGTCCGGCCTGCTGGCGGACTCATTGCATTCAACACCGCTGTCAGCAGAAATGACACATCGCTCTGTTTCAATTCGCCAATATCCGAAACACCTCGACCCGAACAGACTTTCAAGCATAACGGCATCAACAAATGCATCAGAAAACCCTCGGCCTTCTCTTGAGTGGCGAATTCAGCACTTCCACCGCAGATCTGGACCAAAGAGAAAAAGTCAACAGGACTGACAACCTGTAAGGCAACCAGCCGCACAACAGTGGAACAAAAGAACGCCGGTGGATTCTGAGACATAAGAGCAGCGCCAGCACTCGACACTCCATCGGGTGCTGAGCCTGGTTCGTTAACTATAAGATTCTGCACAGTACTTATCAAAGTCTTCATTTGCTGCCAATGAAGAACATATGGATGACGGACAATCGTCTCGTGGACACCTTTAAGGAGACCAGCTGCTGCTTCCCAATCTGTGTTGCGTCTAACAGAGGGTTTCTTCGAGATTTTTAGGAAAACCTTATCTATGCGACGTAGTATCATCACCATTGTGTTTCGCAAGGCATCACTGGACCATTCAGCCCTTGGCAGTATGGCCTGCATGTAACGCTGCAAACCCCGACAGGCCATGGACTCCGGATCGTAAGGCGATACTTTTAGCAGTGAATGAGCAATATCCGCCAAACGGATGTGACACTTAACATCAAGTACTTCGGTTGGTTTGGCATCGTTTGGCATTTTCTTCGCGAGTTCCTGCAGACGAGTAGAGGCCTTACTAAGAAAATCTCCAACAACAGAGAGAAGAACATCTCGCGGTCTGCGGTATTCGGTTCGAATCACTTCAGAATCCTCTGTTGAGTCAATGAGATTCTTTGCTCGAGCATCACTCATATATTTGGAATGAGACTCCTCTTCAAAGTCCAATCCAGGCGAACACGGAGGACCGCGGTTGCAGTTACGCTGGCTGGAACCTTTGTGCTCGGGACTGTTACGATAGGGGCCATTGTAGGTCTTTGCTAGTCCTTCGCAATTATGAACCATAGTGCGGATGGCAACGGCCAGCTGGAGAATTATGTCACGTTCGGATTTTCCTTGCAGAGGAATGTAGCTGGGCGATTGAATTTGTTGAAGGTAACAGGGAAGAATTGCCTCCAAGATGATCTAAAATCAAAGGTGGGGATAAAATCGATTGAATTGAAGATTCTTTTTTCCTCTTACCAGCATCTGATAGCCCCTCGTACTCTCAGCGGAATATGAGACTACCATAACGCACAGCGTGATGCAATCCAGCACAGTCACATCTCCATCTTCATCGTGATAACAGAAGTCAATAGCTTTAAGAGGTTTTGGCTCTTTCACAAGTTCCGCAATATTCAAGGGATCCGGTGAAGGATCTTCCAAACTCAGCAGCAAATTGAAAAGACAACTGGATTGCACCTTGTGGGCTTCGCCATAAGCTCCTTCCTCATCAGTATCCAGAATTGCTGAAACCGATCCAAACATTTGCAAGATAAATGGCTTGCGGTTCAACAGATAGAACTGCTTCACTGCATACTCGATCGTAGTTGTGATCAGTTTATTGGTTTGATGCAACGAATAGACTTGCAACATTGTTGGCATTATCATGAAATAACTTTGAAATAGATGTTTTAAGTGAAGGCCATTGCCCCGCAATCGGTACAACTTACCCATTTGTCGAAAAAATATTTTTGAAATTGAAAGCCGCATTGATGTAGGTCGCCATAACATACCGCATAATGCAAGAGTCTTCAGCATGAAGAATAGCTGCTCCCGACAGGACATTCAAAAACAACTGAATGTCAGCTGAGTATGCAAAGTTTCCAGCCATGGCCTCAAACATTCGGGCGATCAATCGCACCCACATAAATTTGTGCAACACGTCTAAACCGAGAAGAGCCTTTCCATATTCCCCTCCCTGATGCAAATCCAAATCAACTTCCAAGGCTTTGCGTGGGAACGATGGAAGTTTCATCAGTTCTTCGTGCAGGAATACCACACGTTGGACGACCATGTCAACATTTTTTAAAATAGCCCAGGTCAAATGGACTTTGCCAATTTCAACGAATTTTTTACTGAGTTCTTGTTTTTGCAAGGCTAAAAATGAGTCTTCTGGTTTCATTGGTATCAAACGAACTTCAGGGTATTGTGAACGCTTGAAGAAATACAAATCACGGATGTACCAGTTTGGATTGAGAATTTTACCTGGAAATAGTTACAATTGAAAAACTAGTAGATACACATTTCCACTGTACGGAATAGCGTCAATCATGTTATATGTAACTGCATCAGAGCTATCGTTACTATCTTCAACCAGTTTGTTTAGTTTGCTTAGTTTTGATGCGATATACACTTTAAAAGGGAATTTGCCACGAAAGCCCATGAGGGCTTCATCGATAGTTACGAAGAACCGGGGTTCATAAGATTCTCGGCAGTTCTTAATAAAATTTGACCATATCATGCGTACAGGTGCAACCTTGTTATTTTTATCTCTGGGATCAAGAAGACAAATTATTATCACGAACTGAAACCGGTTTCGAAACATTATATATTTATAGATGCTGGCGGAAAGTGAAGACCACATATCCAAAAACCTACCTTAATAGTGGACAAAAAAAAATATGCTAAAAATGGTCACATAAGTGGAACACAACATGGGTTGATCACTCGCACTGAAAAAATAAAACCTATTGCGGCTACAACATCAAGTATCGAGGACCAGTGGCAACATTGCCAGGAAGAAATTAGAGATGCCGTTTCAAATGTGCTGGGTTTCACACAGCCACCAAAGCGAAACCCCTGGCTTGACGAAGAATTTAGGCAGGCCCATGGAGCCAAACAGGAGGCACACAAAGCGGCGCTGCATGGAAGCTGTTCGTGAGCTCTACGAGCAAAAGAGGAGAGAGGAACGCTGGCTTCTCAGGAGAAAGAAGAGGGAGCATGAGAAGCGTCAGATCAAGGATGTTGAGAGAACTAACAGGAGGAATGAAGTTTGGAGGTTCTACCGGAAGGTAAAACAGCTGGCTCAAGGTCATCGAGCAAGAACCGATGTCTGCAGAGATAAACAAGGGAACATCATAGTAGAATCGCAGTGAATGCTGGGGATTTGGAAAGACCATTTCTGTAGACTGTATAATGGCAACGACGAACAAAACCTTTCATCGGACACGATGATAGCCAACAATTCCGTGAACCCGACCTAGAAGAAGTTAAAACGGCAATATTACGGCTGAAATTGAAACGAGGCAATAGGAGAGGAATGGGAAGGGTAGGATTGGGAGGTGAAGGAACATCAGGATAGGAGCCGGGTGAGAACAGGGATAGGGGAAGGAATGTCCATCACGGCAGCTGCGGCATGCTTGCATCGCTCAGTCCAGCTCGTCGGATGTGGGGGGGTCTTGCTACCGTGACTGGACCTCGCCTCTTCCAAAAACATAAAACATGCCATGCGATTGCTGAAAACAAAGAAATACACCACCACCACTCGCTCGCTTTCCTCGACAGCCGTTGATGTACCTACGGCTTGGCCTAGTCCCACCCTACCTGGAATCCAGTCGGCCCATATTCGGATTCCCCAAAAGTTCGTACTTCATCTCAAACTCGATTTAATTAGCCATCCATCCCCGTCGACTTACCATACCGCACCCCCTGAAGATTCTTAGCACTCCATGATTGTTTTCAAATTAAATAAGAAAATAAGTCAGGAATACATTCATCTGTTGATTTACAAAATTTATTGTCCAGCAGAGCAACATTGAATTCTTCTTACAAAAAAAATTACTTTACGCTTAAACAAAAGAAAATGAAAATTATATTACAAAACAAACTTAAACACCTATCCAATGTAAGGGAGACCTGTTCCTTTCTTTTCTTGTTTTTACTTTTGATTTGCTTGATCCGTCTACTGAAGGTGAGAAAAAAACGAAAATCGTAAAAAAAAACGGGCTTTATATATTCCGAGCCTCGCCACTCGGTTTGGCTTTTCCTGGGTCCAACTTACTGGCCTCCTTTCTGAGGTCTTTCTGTATCGGACCCCTTTTTGCCTACCTACAAGGAGCTCGATGTAAAGGTTACAAAGGGGAGGGGTGCAAAAATTGCGCTTCGCGAGGGACGTAGGAGCCACCTTTCCTAGGGCTACTTTTTCGACTCAAAAGACGAGTCCCAAACTACAACGAATCCGTACTTGATAAAAACAGAAAACTCGAAACGGTCTCGATACACTAATGGTGGCAAAAGAAAAACAATAATTTAAACAACTAAACATAGGATTATAGTAATAATAAAGAAAAATAATGAGGCAAAATGTTGGAAAAATAATTAAATATTAAATAAAATAATGAAAATCATGCAAAAGAAACTAATGATTAAAGAAACAAATATATGTATATATAAAAAAAACTGCATAAATATGTTGTGGTGGTACAGTGGAGTCCGGGCATCAAATTTCGTCCAGCTACGTCTTTGTTGAGTGGACGTGCGACTTGCCAAACTGTAAGGGATCGGCCTGAAAGCCCCCTTTTGTGCGCGGGTGGATCTCGTGGCGGGTCGATCGGTTTTCGTCGTAATTTTCGACTTGGACTATCGCCGTTTCGAGACGAGGAGCACTTATATTCAGCTTATTAAATTAATCGTTACTTGGGAAGCCCGGGTAAGTCACGGGCTATTTTCTCCGATTCTCCTTACACATAAACTGGACGGTGTTCCTGGGGCATGGGGTTCCCTGACGTGCTTTTCTGGTTTTTCATATAACCACCCGCAGAAATCCACCTATCACAGAAAAACACTAACTTAGTAACACTTTCGGGTTCGTTACTTTCTAATTTCACCTTACCCTGACCGCACTTTTCTCTTCTTTCTTTAAAATTTCACAGAATCGTTAATTTTTTTCCACTATGCCGAACAAAGTATGTATTTAGGGGCTTAAACATTCACTTCGAACTCGTATAGCCTCACTTTAAATTTAATCTTAGTTCAATGTCTTCTAATTCTATGGCTGTCGCTGTTTCCGTATACCGATTTAAACTTCAACTGATCTCTCGCTAACAGTAGCAATGACACCCAACCCAGTCTTACGATGGTAGAAAACCACTTTCCCTACTGTACCGATCGAGTGTACATCCTCATCCGATAGACTGGCCATCACCCCATTATCGGTATTTGCCTATTTGGTCAAAGTCCAATTTGAACTTGTCATACCACCAACAGCAGACTATTTCAATGGCTTCTTCCTATGTACTCTATTAATATCCCTGTCGGTTGTGGTACGTGATAAGCCAACGCAGCGCACTCTAGGTGTTCAGTCGCTCAAACCCATATTATGGTTGGTGTATCGGCTCAGACTTGTCAGACAGGCAGATGACATTTCTCTGGTTTTGACGTTTGTCAAAAAAAAAACACAACCAATTTATTTACATTCTTATTTCGCGATAAGTTTAAGTTTAATTCTTTAGCAAAATTAATGCCAAGGAAGGGCAAAAAAACAAAAATAAAACATAAATAATAAACAAGGGGACTTGGGCAATGGACCGGAGCAGAAAACAAATAGGTACGTATCCCTACCCTGGGTCGGCAGATATTTCTTCCCGAATTCTTTTTCTTTTGCAGGTAACTGGCGAGCCACCTGGACATGACCTAGGTCGGACGGAAGAGCACCAGGAAGCGATCCACAGAGCCATCCAGGACGATCGGATACCGAGGATTTGATTCGTTTCGTTTTCAATAAACTTTCCTCGCGCATACGCAAATTAAATTGTTTTTCTTTTTCTTGACAGCCATAACAAAACACCGCCTCTGCCTGTTATCCCCGATACAAAAGAGTCGGTGGAAGCTGTCCAAACAACACGCTCCAGCCTCCGCAGTGGGGAAGAACCCATGAAAACAGCCGGGCATTTTCGATCTGAATCGTAACGAGAGGGGTGAGGAATTTTAAGTAAATTTAGTTAATTAATGTATAAGAAGATAACCTATCTTTAGTCGTAAACTTAGCATTAATATTCAGGTGTATATTTGGTGGGACTTTGTTCTCGTTAAGTATTTTGTTTTCTTTTTTTAAGTGACCTCACTACAATATACATTTAAACGTACCATTTCGTTCGCATTTGCAAGTTGCATTATACGACACTGCTCCGTTCAGGATGGTTTTGGCTCAGATTTATAGAAGTGGTTTATCCATTGGAAAACAAGACTAGTTGGCAAACCATAGACGGATCGACATGCAATTTTAATAAATAACACGAAATCGGGACGGTACTAGGCTAATCTATACTATATCACAGTTGGGATTTTTGTTTTCAAAACGTAACGAACAATAAAATAAAATCAGTCCCTAGTTGGTATCACAGATGGAATGGTGACTTAGTTTAAAGAAACTTATGTTATACATAATATCACAGATGGCTCATCACTATTTAGTCTAGTCTTAATTATTGAGGTTCAATCCCCCAGGACTTTTTCTGAAGACTAGATATTTCTCTTTTTGACACCGACATTTGGCCTGTCGGTCGGGATTTTTTCATTAATGAATTTTTTTGTGATCACAGCTACTTGACTCTAACATACATGAGTTTTGATGTGCCATAGGCAAAATATAATCCACGCTAGAGACAGTTTTGATTTGATTTATATTTATGCTCTTTTCGCTACCGTTTGAGATCCTTGGCGTGGAAGACGCCAATTCTTTTTCCCCCTAAATTCTCCAACTCATATAGGTTCTTGCCCACTGGTTTGACCACTCGACATCTAATAAATTTAGGGCAAAGTTTTGCCGACAATCTTTTCGAGGCGTCACTTAAAACGAAATTACGCTTAAAAATCTCTTGGCCGGGCAAGAAACGTATCTTTCGCGTACGGGTATTATATGCTTTCGCGCTCTTTTCGTTAGCTTCTTGGATCGAATCTTTGAGTTTATTCCTAAGAAGTTGCAGGCGGCTATATCGCGGAAGCGCGGCTACTTCGCCGTCTTCGAGAACGTTAAGTTTATGCGCCAGATCGTAGCCGCTGCCATGCAAAAGCATATTAACCCCAAACAGCGCGAAGTACGGTGATACGCCGATGGATGTGTGGACGGAGCTTCGCAGGGCCGCCGCTATTTCGTGCAAGTGGGAGTCCCAGTCACGTTGGTCTGCGTCTAGATATGATCTTATGGCCGCTAGCAATGTCCTATTGACCCTCTCTGAAGCGTTAGATTGAGGTGAATAATTAGCGGTCCTAAAGTGTCGTATCCCCAACTGGCCTAAAAAGTTCTGGAATTCTTTGGACACGAACGGCTTTCCGTTGTCCGAATGCAGCACTTGGGGCACTCCGAAGGTATTAAAAATCTCTTCTTTAAGGTATTTAATAATGCTGGACGCTTTCGCCGCCCGTAAGGCTTTGAAAAACACAAATTTCGACATGTGGTCGAGAACAACAAAGACGCAGGTGTTACCATTTTTGGACCTGGGATATGGACCTACAAAGTCAACATAGAGTTTCTGGAATGGACGTTCTGACAGATAACTGGTACAAATAGGCGGTCTGGACACAAGATTGGACGATTTGGACGTTTTACAAATTGCACAATTAGAGACATATTGTCGGACCTGAACGGTCATATTCGGCCAGTAAAAGTGTTCCCGAATTCGACTTAGGGTTTTTGCTATTCCCCCGTGTGCAGAGTTCGGTGGATCATGTGCCTTCTTGATGAGGTCTTCGGTGAGGGTCGAAGGGACCCATAAACACCAAGAGTGTTCGGAGAGGGGTACGTCCATGGTACGGGGTATCGTACGTTTGTACACGAAGTCGTCCTCGATTCTCAAATCTGGAAATGAGTCGGGTTGGTCTTTTATGGTTTCCATCAGCTGCCTATATTCATCGGATTTGAATTCGACTGATTCCAAATCGATCCATGAACCTACCAAATCAAGCGTCAGTGCGTCCGCGTGTGCCCGAGAGAGCGTGTCCGGAACGACATTTTGGGATCCCTTCCGGTGCTCTATGTCGAAGG
This sequence comes from Sphaerophoria taeniata, assembly GCA_943590905.1. Classification (NCBI taxonomy): domain Eukaryota; kingdom Metazoa; phylum Arthropoda; class Insecta; order Diptera; family Syrphidae; genus Sphaerophoria; species Sphaerophoria taeniata. Next base: position 189,391,760 of record OX016540.1, read on the forward strand.
CATAGGACTGTAAGTCTAGACTCCACCGCGCCAACCGACCACTCAAATCTTTCATGGACATTAGCCATTTGAGACTTGAATGATCAGTTATCACGGTGAATTCCATACCCTCGACATAGGGCCGGAATTTCTTTATCGCCATAACCGCCGCCATACACTCTCTCTCGGTGACACTATAATTTCGTTGGCACGAGTTAAGCTTTTGAGAGTAGTATGAGATCGGCAACTCCTGCCCGTCTTCATACCTCTGAAACAACACCGCGCCGATACCGGTATCGGACGCGTCGCATTGGATGAAGAACCTTTTAGTAAAGTCAGGCCGAACTAAGATGGGAGAGGACACCAACGCTTTCTTTAGTTCCTCGAAGGCTGTTTTCGCCTCATCAGTTACTACGAACTTAGTGTTCTTATTCTTCAGCGTTTCCGTAAGGGGGGCAGTCAAAGTCGAGAAATTCTTGATGAACCGGCGGTACCATCCCGCTAGACCAAGCAGCCGCCTGACTTGTCTCGGATTTTTGGGCAATGGAAAATTGACCACGGCTTCAATTTTTTCCGGATCGGTCATCAATTTCCCACCACCAACGATATAGCCCAAATATTTTAGCTTTTTAAAGCAAAATTTGGACTTTTTGACGTTGATGGTGAGATTTGCCATCCTCAGACAGTCGGCTACTTCCTCCAGCAGGGCGATATGCGTCTCAAAGTCTGGTGAAACTACGAGCAGGTCGTCTAGATATACGAAAACTCGCTCCCGCAGTCGCCCCGGGATAACCTTGTCCATTAAACGACATAACCTTTGGGCAGCGTTACACAACCCAAAGGGCATGACCGTGAATTGGTACAAGGGTCTCCCTGGCACCACGAAAGCAGTTTTCTCCCTACTCTGTTTCTCCAGCGGTATCTGCCAGAATGCTTCCTTCAAATCTACGCTACTTATGTAGTACGTATCGGATAGCCGGCTGAGAAGCCCGTCAATATGCGGAAGAGGGTAAGCGTCCTTTTTGGTGACCGCATTGACCTTACGCGAATTCAGGCAAAAACGGTACTTAATAGTATCGTTTGGGCCTGGCTTCTTAATAAGGACAACCGGTGAGCACCAAGGACTCTCACTCTCCTCGATAACCCCGAGCTTCAGCATCCGGTCTATCTCTTGGTACAGACTGGCCTGCACCGCTGGAGAGACAGGATAGTGTCGCTGCTTCACTGGAGCTGAGTCTCCCGTATCTATAACGTGTTCCGCTAACGCAGTCTTCCCCAGACCATGTCGGTCAAAATCTAAGAATCTCGATTTGGCCGCCTCCAAAGCGGAACGCTGATCGAAAGACAAATCGTGAGCGTCGACTTCTTCTATCTGGGCGGTTAAGGAACTAACTACGTTCGGAGCTATTTGGAACGCCTTCCAAAAGTCTATCCCCAGATATAACTCTTGGTCAAGGTTCGGGACTATATACAACGTCAGGGAGTGATCTTTCCCTTTGTACGCTATATTCGCTTGTACTCTGCCAACGATAGCTTGGTTTTTTCCATCGGCTGTCCGGACACCCGACTTATAAGGCTGGACTTGTAACCCGACCTGTTCAACGAATCTTACGCTATCTTTCCCCAGAATGCTAACACTCGCTCCGCTATCAAGTAAGCCATACATTTCTTTCCCCGCGACTAACACTTTGGCATACGGCCTAGGGTCGGTATCTATCACCGTCGACGCTATATTTTCCCTAATTCGCTTTCTGACCTCGTATCTTTCTCGAGCTTTCTTTATTCTTTTTGAAGGACCCTCTGCTTTCATCCCAAAAATCCGATTTCTGGCTTCACGATACTCTCTCATTCTTACATGAAGCGGTTTGAATTTAACATTCGCTTCTTTTAGTTGCCTATTTTGTTTTGTACTTAATCCTAGCTGACACCTACTTAATATGTGTATTGGTTGTTGTTCTTTTATTGAGGGTTGGACGTCACAGGGGGTGTCTCGGACGAACGCGCTTCCCCCTGGTTCCTCGCGCTCCGATGGGAGTTTTCCGGGTTGCAAACGCTGCATTTTGGGGTGATTACTCCCTCTTGGCCGCACCTATAGCAGAAGATGTTTCTTACTGACGAGGGACAATCTACAAAAGAGTGTCCTCTCACCTTACAGTTCCAACAAACCCATGTTTTAGTATCCCCATACGCCCTGTTTGGCTTGGGACGGGAAACCTGATGGTGGAGAGCCTCCAGATAGTCTTCCTGACACGGGTCAGCTTCGAGCTCATGTGCGAACCGTACTGGAGGTTTCGGGAACCTTCTAACTTCCTTTTCCTCTTTAAAGAAAACGTATTCCACCTCTTTACAGGCTATCCTCAAATGGTCCATTGAGTAAATGGCCTGTGGGTAGACTAAATTCCTAATCCTTTCGTTCAAGTTCCCTTTCACAACCCGTACTAGGTCCGCTTCATTTACCTGGGTCCTGAGTTGATACCTCAGTTTGCTTATGGCAGCGAAGAAGTCGTCGCTTGTTTCTTTCAGACCCTGCTGTCTAGCCCCTATCTCCCGCATAATATCCCAGTCGGTTTTAGGATTGCGAAACTGCCGTTTTAACGCTTCCTTTAACATGGGCCAGTCAGGACGGCGAGACGAGTTTTCCATTTGGTATTGCCAATACCAATGTTTTGCATCATTTGCAAGGAAAAGATGGAAGTCTCTTAATATTTCCGCCCAAGAACAATTATGGCTTGACTGGAGCATTTCTATGCGGCTGATAAAATCTTCAACAGTTAGCGACTCTGATTTCCCATCAAATACAATTCCCCACTTGTCTATCCTGATCGGAGGCCGATTGTATCCGTTTGAAACATTGTGAGGCGAACCCCAATTCGGTAGGCCGTTACCTTGCATGGGTACCGAACCACTCCAACAGGAACCACTAGGTAAACCCCATCCTGGGCCCACACCTGGACCTGGATTCACTATGGGAACAAAGTGCCTCGGCTGGGCTTCCTGCTGAGGTGGCCTGTCAGGTATTGGTGGAGGAGGCTGACTAAACAAATTATTATTCAAGGGGTTAGGCGCCGGAGTGACTCTGACTGCCGTTTCGCCCCTGTATCCTACTGGCTGTTCGGATCTCGAAGGAATATTGATGCCTTTGAAGAATTCTGACAGCCCTTTCTGAATCTCGGTCTTCACCGATTCAGCTACCGCCACATTAATTGCGGACCTCATCTCTGGAGTAATCTCCGCCATTCCTCTGGATCCTAGGTTTCTTCCAAATTCTGCCCCTTCCCTAATCGGGTTAGATAAGTTTGGGTCTGTCAACCGAAAGGTTTCAACTCCTATTATCTCTAGTATTTCCTTTAAGGGATGTTTTTTCTGTCCCTTAAACTGGATCAGATCAACTAAAGGAGGGGTGCCACCGGACGACTCTTGCACACCTGACAAGCCACTGCTCGTCGATGAGGTCTGTCCCGGCCCTTCCTGCACTCCTGACGAACCAGTGGTCGATGAGGTCTGTCCTTGCCCTTCTTGTACTAGATTTGACCCAGAACCTGAAGCCTCTGTTACTTGAGAGTCTTTCCCGTCGGGTTTGGTTGGTGTGTGTTCTACGGGCATCCCTGCTACTCGTTGCTCGCTTTGTTTAAGTAGTGAACGAGTCACAGCTCTGTTTCCTAGGGTCTCTTTTAAAAATTGTGCCTTCGCTTGATCTTCTTCTCCCAAGAAATACTTGCTCATCAGATTCTATTGTAGTATCTCTGGCCAATGACACCGATAATGAGGCGATGAGTACACCCAAAAAAAAGTTTCGTCCTCGCTACTCTTAACTATAATATAGTTCCCTAACCTAGTATAAATTTTTCTGTTACTTATACTCCTTTGAATTACGTCTTAGCTGCTGTTTGTTTGTAAATGTGTGTTCAAATATCAAAATTGGTCTTCACTAAAATGAAGGCTATCTATGATAAATTGGAAATTTATTGTTTTCGTTATACGGGGGTGTTTCCGGTTTGCCTTGGGAGATGAATGGCTTTTATTGTTATTATAACTGTTTTTTTTTCTTTTTTCTTATGCTCTCAATCTTTTACTACGTCGAGGAAAGCGAACGTACACTTAGTACAATTGTTACAACACAACAACACAATTTTCAATAGTTGTCGAGGTCAGGGCAGAAACGCATCGTCGCAATTGAATTGGCTTGCTGAAGAGCTATCCGAATCAAGACTAACGATTTGTTTCCGTCCTGATCCCGACCACTACTGAAACAGGATACATGTAAATAACCCTCGCTTCGCAGCTCGAGAATCCTGGAGCATTTCGGTAATACGTTAAGTAACCTTGAACTCGAAGACATCCAAGATCCTCGATCTGTCCGCGAAGGCTACCTGGGACACTACAAACATGCACTGACTGTCGCCGTGTCGGAAGCTGAAACAGATCGTCGCAGTTAAACAAGCATTCTTACAAGCCATCCTGATTAAGACATACGACCTGCTTCCGCCCAAACACGACGGCCGACAGAACATTAAGGAAGGACTAGGTCAACACGTTGGGCGCCATTTGAAACGAGGCAATAGGAGAGGAATGGGAAGGGTAGGATTGGGAGGTGAAGGAACATCAGGATAGGAGCCGGGTGAGAACAGGGATAGGGGAAGGAATGTCCATCACGGCAGCTGCGGCATGCTTGCATCGCTCAGTCCAGCTCGTCGGATGTGGGGGGGTCTTGCTACCGTGACTGGACCTCGCCTCTTCCAAAAACATAAAACATGCCATGCGATTGCTGAAAACAAAGAAATACAGCACCACCACTCGCTCGCTTTCCTCGACAGCCGTTGATGTACCTACGGCTTGGCCTAGTCCCACCCTACCTGGAATCCAGTCGGCCCATATTCGGATTCCCCAAAAGTTCGTACTTCATCTCAAACTCGATTTAATTAGCCATCCATCCCCGTCGACTTACCATACCGCACCCCCTGAAGATTCTTAGCACTCCATGATTGTTTTCAAATTAAATAAGAAAATAAGTCAGGAATACATTCATCTGTTGATTTACAAAATTTATTGTCCAGCAGAGCAACATTGAATTCTTCTTACAAAAAAAATTACTTTACGCTTAAACAAAAGAAAATGAAAATTATATTACAAAACAAACTTAAACACCTATCCAATGTAAGGGAGACCTGTTCCTTTCTTTTCTTGTTTTTACTTTTGATTTGCTTGATCCGTCTACTGAAGGTGAGAAAAAAACGAAAATCGTAAAAAAAACGGGCTTTATATATTCCAAGCCTCGCCACTCGGTTTGGCTTTTCCTGGGTCCAACTTACTGGCCTCCTTTCTGAGGTCTTTCTGTATCGGACCCCTTTTTGCCTACCTACAAGGAGCTCGATGTAAAGGTTACAAAGGGGAGGGGTGCAAAAATTGCGCTTCGCGAGGGACGTAGGAGCCACCTTTCCTAGGGCTACTTTTTCGACTCAAAAGACGAGTCCCAAACTACAACGAATCCGTACTTGATAAAAACAGAAAACTCGAAACGGTCTCGATACACTAATGGTGGCAAAAGAAAAACAATAATTTAAACAACTAAACATAGGATTATAGTAATAAAGAAAAATAATGAGGCAAAATGTTGGAAAAATAATTAAATATTGAATAAAATAATGAAAATCATGCAAAAGAAACTAATGATTAAAGAAACAAATATATGTATATATAAAAAAACTGCATAAATATGTTGTGGTGGTACAGTGGAGTCCGGGCATCAAATTTCGTCCAGCTACGTCTTTGTTGAGTGGACGTGCGACTTGCCAAACTGTAAGGGATCGGCCTGAAAGCCCCCTTTTGTGCGCGGGTGGATCTCGTGGCGGGTCGATCGGTTTTCGTCGTAATTTTCGACTTGGAGTATCGCCGTTTCGAGACGAGGAGCACTTATATTCAGCTTATTAAATTAATCGTTACTTGGGAAGCCCGGGTAAGTCACGGGCTATTTTCTCCGATTCTCCTTACACATAAACTGGACGGTGTTCCTGGGGCATGGGGTTCCCTGACGTGCTTTTCTGGTTTTTCATATAACCACCCGCAGAAATCCACCTATCACAGAAAAACACTAACTTAGTAACACTTTCGGGTTCGTTACTTTCTAATTTCACCTTACCCTGACCGCACTTTTCTCTTCTTTCTTTAAAATTTCACAGAATCGTTAATTTTTTTCCACTATGCCGAACAAAGTATGTATTTAGAGGCTTAAACATTCACTTCGAACTCGTATAGCCTCACTTTAAATTTAATCTTAGTTCAATGTCTTCTAATTCTATGGCTGTCGCTGTTTCCGTATACCGATTTAAACTTCAACTGATCTCTCGCTAACAGTAGCAATGACACCCAACCCAGTCTTACGATGGTAGAAAACCACTTTCCCTACTGTACCGATCGAGTGTACATCCTCATCCGATAGACTGGCCATCACCCCATTATCGGTATTTGCCTATTTGGTCAAAGTCCAATTTGAACTTGTCATACCACCAACAGCAGACTATTTCAATGGCTTCTTCCTATGTACTCTATTAATATCCCTGTCGGTTGTGGTACGTGATAAGCCAACGCAGCGCACTCTAGGTGTTCAGTCGCTCAAACCCATATTATGGTTGGTGTATCGGCTCAGACTTGTCAGACAGGCAGATGACATTTCTTTGGTTTTGACGTTTGTCAAAAAAAAAACACAACCAATTTATTTACATTCTTAATTCGCGATAAGTTTAAGTTTAATTCTTTAGCAAAATTAATGCCAAGGAAGGGCAAAAAAACAAAAATAAAACATAAATAATAAACAAGGGGACTTGGGCAATGGACCGGAGCAGAAAACAAATAGGTACGTATCCCTACCCTGGGTCGGCAGATATTTCTTCCCGAATTCTTTTTCTTTTGCAGGTAACTGGCGAGCCACCTGGACATGACCTAGGTCGGACGGAAGAGCACCAGGAAGCGATCCACAGAGCCATCCAGGACGATCGGATACCGAGGATTTGATTCGTTTCGTTTTCAATAAACTTTCCTCGCGCATACGCAAATTAAATTGTTTTTCTTTTTCTTGACAGCCATAACAAAATATAACAAAGCCGCTGGAGCAGATGGTCTAGCTGCCGAGCTGTTCAAAGCAGCAGGCGACGATCTAGATAGGAGCATGCACCAAATCATCTGTAAGATATGGTCGGAAGAATGCATGCCCGATGAATGGAACCTCAGTATTGTTTGCTCGATCCTGAAAAAGGGAGATCCTCTAAACTGCGCCAACTACAGTGGAATCAGCGTACTTAACATCGCCTCTTAACATAATATCCTCTTTGCCGTAATACATATGTCATGCTATTTCTTTAACATCGATCTTGAGAAGATAGTGCAAAACTCCTCCTCTCCTCCTCTAACAAAAGTCTGTTCAACTTCTCACGTAGGCCGTTGATATTGATATAATGGGAAGAACACAGCGTCATGTCAATGGTGCCTTTGTGAGAATTGAGACAGAAGCGGCAAAAATTAGTTTTAGCGGTAAATGAGTTAAAAACGAAGTAGGAAGGACACCCAACACAGACGACGCGACGGCTCGTACAGAACGTCACAACAACGAAGAATAACTTGCTAATAGCTGCTTCCTTGGACTAAGAAAGCAATTGAGTGGAAAAGCCATCTCTCGAGCAACTAAGGTAAAACTGTATAACACCCACATCATCCCAGTCTTGCCTGCTGTATAGTGCAAGATTGGTCAAGGTTCAGAGACTCAGATGGCTCGGCCCGGAAAGCCTTCGACACTATTCCCAAGGGACGTAGAGGTTAAAGAAGACCGCGACTCAGGTGGCGCACACAAGTGGAAGAGGACCTCAATCAACATGGAGTGCAAAACTGGAGAGAGCTAGCTAGGGACCGAGCTGGCTGGCGGAGACCGTTGATTGAGGCCCAAAGAAGTAAGTTGATTTCTATGTTTACCTACCTATCCAATTTATTTTTGTTTAACTAAGCGAGGAATATGCAAAACTAAAACTGGCGGTGGTCCACCGGAAGCAGAGCTACCAATACTAAGCGGAGCAAAGCAGCAGTTAGCTCTCCTACTAGCTCCTTCAACATGTGGTCCTGCTGCATTATCTGGAAATACCGACTACACAACAGCCAACCTGTTGATATGTAAAAAAATCGTTCCTAATGACTTTTTGAACATACCGCTTTTGTAATCGACAAGAACGTAATGGTGATAGCTTTTCTCATCAACTGGATAGAAATCAAGAGCTTCTTTCAAAAGTTGACTAAATAAAGTGTCTTCCTGCACTGGAAACTGTGAAGGTATATTTCCATCATCTGAAAAAAAAAAAAATTACACATTTCCAAAAGAACACATAAAAATCAAAAACCTTCGAATGGTCCATGAACAACTATCTTTTTGGCAGCTGGAACGTTTGCTGTGAGCAAAATTGATGCATCGCATTGCTCCTTGCGAAGAATTTGCTTCAAATCTTTGAACATAATGCCGTGGACACTATGAACCACCATCCAGAGAACTGACAGTGCCGATCCCACCAACTATTCAACAAATTGCATTTCTTTGAAGCTTCAAAAATTACCCAGAGTGTTTTTCGGCTTCTTACCTCTTGTTTGTGCTCATTTGACGATCGGACATAAAACATAATATACCCTATGATTGAATTGTACAAAGCAAAAGCAGCTTGCTGTGGCAGCCGTGGCACAAATCGAATCAAGTGGCGCAAAAGCTTAAACATTTGATCTTGACGTTCCCGAGTTAGTCTTTCAAGCACATATCTCAGGAATAGAGCGGATTCCTCCACCAAGCATATCCAAATAACTTGATAGGCAACCTCATAAACAGAATTTCCATCGGAACCAATTGCTGCATCGTCTAAACAAGCAACAATCTGCATTACCGACGAACAGAGTACAGATGGGAACAGCGAATGAGCGGCATGTAAATGTGGAGCTATTCGAGCTCCTTCTAGCTCTTCTTCACCTTCTGCGTGATCCTCTCCAGGGGCATGGTCTAGACCAGGTTCGTGAGATGCCTGCTGATTGATAGGTATCGTGGTGATGAGGAAACTGTGGCGTTCAGCTCGTTGTTTGTCGTGTTGTTGGCGGATGGCATTCCGAATAGCTTCAGTCTGTTGCATCTTCCGGCTCTTTGTTGCAGTTACCAAGGAGCGCTTGAGTTGATTTTGATTTTTTGAAATATCTCCCGAATAAGATTCAGAATTTTAACTTACGTGTCTGTCCTGGTTCAAGGTTACATCCATATCTTTGGTTTGTTGGGTGGGACTCCACGGTGGATCAACGACCGGAAGACTTTCAATACCAATTTTAGGTGATGGCAGTGTGAACTCAATACCACCAGGTGGAACTTTGAAGGTCACATCATGAGCCCCTTCCTCCATCCGAGGCCAAACTTGAAAGCGACACTTCCAAAGAACATGGAACCTACAAGCAAATAAAGTCGTTCAAATAAGATTATCCAAATTTGTTGCAGCTCACCTCATGATGGCTCCAATTCTAACATCTGGGTCTTTATTTTTTAGCGATCTCTGCATTATGTCGAAAGCGAAGTTTTGAGCTTTCACCGAACCCATGAGAAAGAGCGAAGCTGCAACTGCTGCGGTTTCCTGTTTTTTTGAAAAATTGTTGTTAGTTTTGAGTTAGTTGCTGGGACAAAATCTCCCATACCTGATTGTGCTCTAGAAGCAATTCCCATGCTGCTGGAAGAGCTTCTATGACAAGTTCCTCGGTCAAAATGACTGCACCTTTGAGTAATGTTGACATTGGAAAGTGGAACAAGTTTCGAATGTGGTTTTTAACGAATTTCAATATCGCTGGTTGTTCTTTTTCTTCTCGTTTTTCTTTTTCATTGTTAAGGGCTTTTGCCAGCTTCTCAACCATTTCGATGTCAGGATCATCACTTATCCTTGAAAATTATAAAATTTGAGCTCTTTACACCTTGGAGTTTAATGCCTCAGTACTAACCTGTCCTTTTTGGATATACTCTCTTTTCGTTTTGATGGAGAAGTTTGAGTAGAACTCTGTTCGGACACTTTCCGAGTTGATCTTTGACGAGTTGGTGGTTTTGTTGAAGCATAACCTTCCTGTGTCTGATGTTCCAAGTCGAATATGAAGCCAAATTCTTCGCCATAGACCTGAAAAGGTTTGAAAGAAAAGGGAATCATGAAAAAAGGTCAGTCGTTATCAAGAGAAAGCCCTTACCTTTCTAACTGCCTTAATCAGTCTCGAGGAGGCTCGCATGTGTCTCTTATAACAATATGGATGACAAAATCCCTTATGACTACAATAATAGTTGTAACTGTTCATTACTTCAATAACAGCCTTCATCCATGGCATATTCTTAGCAGTGTCATCGGCTTCATTTGAGTCCGTCGGTGACTCAGGTTGTTGGTCATCGCTCAAAATACCTGGCGATTCCTCGCCTCCACTAATAATGCCCGGCTCGGATGTATCACTTCTGTCCGACAAAGATGACACCTTTCTCCTCGATTGAATGGAATCGACTCTTTTAACTACGGAATGACAGTTAGTTTGACTCAGGACTATGGGCTTATTGCAAATATTCTTACAGTCTGCCTCAAGATCCTTGCCATCTTTTGTGCCTCGGCGTAGTTTAAGTGATCGCCGCTTAAAAGATCCGCCAGTTGCAGCTCCAGCAGTTCCTCGTCGTAAGAGGAACGGTCGGACTGCGGCAACTGGTCGTCGGAGAGCACCTGAGAATAGAAGTAAAATAAAGAAATAGAATTGGGATGGAAGGAGTTTGTAGGACCTACCATCTTCACCTTGAATAGTTAACGTGGTATTGCTGCTGTTTTCGGATTCATTGTCTGGCTCATGGAGTACAAACGATATTTTTCTTTCGGTTGGCGCACCTAAAGATAAATCATTATTTGGAGTTTGAATTTACTGTATTCCATGTTGAGCCTACCACCATCATTTCCGGCAATCGATTGGAGACTCTGTGCTGAGGTCTGAGAATGCCCCATCGAGCTTAGAGCCATCGACCATCTTCGATTTGCTTCCCTGCGAGTTTTAAAAAGATTGTTAACATCGTTGAGATACCATTATTGAAGCAATAAACAAACCTGTAAACCTTTTCCCATGGGGCCGGCTTGTCTTTGTGGAGAAGCTTTGAAGCTTTAGGTAATGTCTGGTAAGTGTCACGAAGGAACGCAGTTATCTCATGAAGTAGAACACATGCAATTAGTTTTAATGCATGTGGACAGTCATTTCCATGAGGGTTGACACTGGCTGTTTGAAAGAACAAAATACAGTTCTTAATATTACAGTTTTCGAAATTTTTAAACATTCGAAATTTTACACTTACATTCGTCTAAGAAGTCCTCTTCTTCGTCCTGTTGAAGAAGTTCACGTTGCTTTTCGGGATCGTTCAAGCACGAATTGGCAGACTCGAAATTCATTCGTTCTGTGAACAAGATTTCCTCGAGTCGAGCTCCAAGCATTTCAGCCCACTATAAAAAAGACGATAAAAAAATAAAATAAAAATTAGATTCGAAAGGTTCGCTTAAAAAAGCGACCAATCAACTTAATTACATATTCGGAATGGAATGCCCGACGAAACGATAAAATATTAAGTCCGTTGTCAAGTATCCAACTGAATTCTTGCATTCGCTGGGTTTGCCAGGCATGCCACCGAACGTTATTGCAAATTTGAAAAAGTATGCTGGATAAGTGAATCTTAAACAGATCTGAAAGTGGGTTGATGCGATCCGATACGTTTTTTTTTGAATATGTGGCCAATAGTTTCAACGAACGGATTCCGGAAAGTAATATCAAACGCCTAGTTCTGCTCTTAGTCGATGGCCAAAAACCCCACCTTTCAATGGAATATAGCGACTTTTGTCGTAATAACGGAATCAGCTTGTAGGCTCTTCTACACAATGCCACCCATATTTGAAACTGCGTGGGCGTATTTCAAGGCCTAAACACCGATTACAAAAAAACAGTTAAAAAATGGCAACTATTCCCAAGAATAGAAACAAAGCTGTTGCGAAGACGAATTTTTGCAAGGTTTTTGAAATGGTCCTGAATACATAGGTATGTTGAATAAGATTTGACTTAAATACAAGATCTTTTTATAAACTACTAGCTGACCCGGCAGACTTCGTACTGTCTCGAATAAAAGACCATAGCTTTTGTACCCCGCTATCCACTACGCGCTACCCCATTACCCCACTACCCATGGCCGGATTTAAGGGAGGGCAAACGGGGCAACTGACCCGGGCCTCCACAAAAGAGAGGCCCCCACAATGAGACTACTACAAACAAATATAGCTATTGCTCAATAACTGTTAAAGTACAAACACAATTTCGCCCTTGTGATTCAAATAGCGTGTATGCAAATTACAGTATTGTTGCAGAAGTAACCCATGTCTTACCTTTTACTACCTTTCAATTTTTCACTTGTTCATACTTCACTGTTTAAATCTAGTTTCCTAGTTTTTATTTTTCTCTATATTCTTAAAATCATAAATTATAATTTGTCATTCTGTAATAATCGCCTGAAACTTTCACTATTATAAAGACAAATAAGTATTTTGGAAAATCGGATTTTTCTGAAACAAGTACCTACATTCTGCGGATTTAAGCAGTTAACCGAGTATGAACCATCATCCCTTTGTATTTGCCACTTATGTTTGCAGCGTTGTCGTACGATTGGTCCCGATTTGGTAAAAACATAAGAAATCTTTCTTTTGGCGTTGGAATTCTGATCGGAAAATTGTCGAAGAAAAAAAGCGGACAATTTTACGTCTTGAAAGAGCTTAGTGATACTCGTCGGTCTTGTCGAGCTGAAGCTACGAAAAGCATAGTCGACGGAAATTCGAACGCAAGACGCAAATCTGTTACCGAAAGTATCTGTTACAAAGTATCCATCTTTATTTCTGCAGTGATCGACCAACTATGCGTTTCTCTTACAGAAAGATTGCGTATGCTTATAAAGCTGTACGTTCGAGGTTTGGATTTCTCAATCACATTGAGAAGATGGGTACTGAAAATTTACAAGCTGCAGCAGAGGCATTGGTGAAAGTTTATGAAGATGATTTAGAACCTAGTCTTAGTAATGAGTTATTTCAATTTGTGTCTTCGATCGATTCATGCAAGAATGAGACAAGCAAATCTCCAGAACTATTTTATTACCAAATCCTCGAAGATCAAAATATCAGAGCTACATTCCCAAATCTTGAAGTTACATTGAGAATGTATTTGGTTTTGATGGTATAGAATTGCACTGGAGAGCGCTCATTTTCAAAAATGAAAGTTATAAAACATAGACTTCCAACCACGATGGGACAAAACCGTCTTATCTTTCTCTCCTGAGTACCTATAGAAGTGATCTACTTCGGGAACTGGATTTGCGACGAAATAATCAACAAGCTCGGATGGTTCCGTTTGTTAGCACTAAAATTTAATCATTCTTGTTTCCAATTATATTTCTCATATGTTTGTTAAATAATAAAATAAAATATTCTTGGCTTCACAATAAATAAGTAGGTATAAACTCAACTGTAAGAAAATGTCCACTTTTACATTCTTGGAAAATAATAATTTGGGGCCTCCACTCCTTTGCCGCCCCGGCATCTGTCTACCCGCTACACCACTATTCCCTACTCGCTTTCCACTTCCCCACCAAACACTCCACTGGTGCAATAGTAGTGAGTCCTCAACGGATTTGCATGAGATTTTTAGGTTTACCTACATATATGAACATTTATATGGTAAAGCAACGTTAGCTGGGTCAGCTAGTAAGATGGTACCAACTCAGAAACCTTTGTCCGCTTATGCACAATATCAATCACAAGGTCAAATGCAAGCTTACGATTCTGTAGCGAAAATGGGGTGTCCATATTTTTGACCACATCTCATGAACGGCTTGGTCAATTTTATACAAATACTCAAAATCTATCTTCCGACGCTATTAAACTCATTTCATCTTTTCTAAGCCATAGGAAGCAGGCCGTAAGTGTGAATAACAATCTGTCAGAGTTTCTTCTTGTACAACAAGGAGTTCTTCAAGGATCAATTTTGTCCCCACTTTTATTCTCATTGTACATTAACGAGATCGCGTACATTATAACTCGGGTCTCCAAACACTCTTATGCAGATGACATCCAAATTTATCGAAGCTGTCCTTTAGGTCTTATCGAAGACTGTGCTTCAATTCTTAACCTAGAACTAAGCAAGATACACAATTGGGCTTCGTGCAATGGCCTAGTTCTCAACCCAGATAAATGTAAATGCTTATACTCTGTCCGATAAAAATTGGCAGTACAAGGAAGATAGGGATATCTGCATCACGTTCGCACTCTTTTCCTACCCATAAGTACATTTCTCAAAAAAGCTCTTACAAGGTTGCCGTAATGCGCATTTTGAATTCGAAAAAGCTTAAAGAAATAACTGCAGGGTTACCATTCTTCTTTTTTACATTGAAATTTCATTTCGTTTTTTATTATATATGAAAATGAAATAAAATTTATCTTTTTCCACACCACCAAGAGGTAAGATAAACGGCGCGTTTTTGAAGGGTATCCCAACACAACACAACAATAAAACACAAACAACACAACAAAATCACAAAGTTAATATACAAACAACACAACAAAAGCACAACAAGAAAAAACAAGCCACACAATAATAGAACAACAAAAGCATAACAGTATTATCACAATAATGCACAAAAATAACTCGCAAAATCAACAAACCTACCGCCCGGTACGAGAATCTACGCAAATAATATTCTTCCTCAAATAAAATGGCTTTGATTTGTATAACTGCATTTTAACTGATTTGTAAAACTTTAAAAGGAATGCAAAATCAAACACAACACAATAACACTCATCGTTTAAAAAACTCTCGAAGCAAAAGCTCCTCAACAGAAATCCATTGAAAAAGTAAGCAAAAATTACGAAGTGAGTTACGAAATAGAAAAAGGCAACTCTGAATATGTGTGATTTAATGAGGTTTGAAAAGCAGCAGAGAACGATCAGTGCATGCTCAAGATCAAGTGTGTGCCAGGCAGGTCGTTGTGGGTTCTACGTCGGATGCCATCAGAAATTCATTGGTGTTTTATAAAACTTTTTAAAGGAGTTCCCTTCAATTGGGAATAGTGTAAAGAACAGCGCGCTACTGATTTTAAAAAAGCTCTCCCATAAGGCCTGTACTGCTAATTTTTATCGAACAGAGTATGGTCATTTCTAAGAAAGAATTAGATCTCTCATACTTCCCCTCCATAATTCTGAGCGGAACTGCCCTAGAATTTGTCAACACATTTAGAAATCTCGGAGTAGTATTCAACAGAACCTTGACATGGAATGACCATATTAATTCATTAGTGGGTAAGACTTATGGGACGTTAAGACAATTGTGGACTGAATTTACACCTCTTCAAACCAGAATAATGCTTGCTAAGACCCTGGTGATACGGATACCTGTACTTACTTACGGTTGCGAATTTTTTTATAACTGCGATTCCATTAGTAAAATTAAATTAAGAGTTGCCTTTAATAGCACCATACGTTATATTTACGGATTAAGAAGGTATGACCAGACCATGTCTCACATCTGCAACAGAGCCTCCTCAAAATGCCTCTCGATAATTTCATCAAGTTTCGAACTTTAATCCTCTTCTTTAAAACCTTAAAATAACATCAACCCAACTATCTGTTTGAAAAAATCCGGATGTCAACGTCAAATAGGTCTGTAAATGTAATACTACCACGCTTTTCCTGTCTGACCTACGAAGGACAATATTTTGTAGCTGCATGTCGCACTCCCCTCGTATTTGCGAGACATCAGTGACCTGCACACATTTCAAAATAACCTTAATATCTTCTTCTCGAATCAAAGCAACTAACTTCTTCAACTTCCTTTGAATTAATACTATATTCTACAAATCTAGAACTTTTCTTTTCTCCTTTTCCGCTGTTTTTCTTTCCCTTCCATATTGTTAAACTATTATTTCTTGTTATTATTTTATTGTTATGTTTTTACTTAAAATTATTATTTTTCTCATTATTTTATTTTATTATTATTGTAATTCTCTTTCTCCTTTATATAATGTACATTGTACATACTTAATTTAAATATTATTCAAAAACTTTCACTTACTTATAAGATTAAATTATCTTAATGTGTAAGTGTATAACAAAAATAAATAAACTATAAACTATAAACTCAAAACTTATCCTGACCACTAACCAAATATTCCTTCAAAATTTGGCGCCAAACACTCCACTGGTACAAAAGAAGTAAAAGCAGAAACACAATGACGCTTTGCCGTCGATTTTGACAACTGCGAAAAGTTCAGCTATAGGAAATCTGTGTAACCAAACACAATGACGCTTTTCCTACGTACGCTTTTTTTGACAAACGTAAGAAAACGTAAAGAAGCCACCATCTGTCAAAAAAAAGTTCAACTTGGTTGAACTTTTGCTTTGTCTGACAGCTCAACAGCTGTTTGTTCATTTGTTGTTTGGAGCAGCGTTACCACATTAAAAAAAAAATGGAAGCGAAGTAAATTTGGGAATAAAGCGAAGTAGATTGAGAAAAAGCGAAAAAGATTTTAAAATAGTGTATTTTATATTGACCATGAATACATAGACAGATCTACAATTAGAGCTGTGTGTGAATTGTGTTAAAATGTGTATACAAACTTGACTTTCGATTTAATTTTGACACTACATGGCGGATATGATGTGTTAAAATTTAACTAGCAAGCTAAAATATGACACTAGTGCTTAAATTTAACCAACATTCCAACCCAAGTTGCGCACGGCGTAAAATATTAAACACTTTAATACAATCACGTAACTCATACTTTGCGTATATGTATGGGTTGACATTTCGTGTTTGTAAAGTGTGTCCGCTTATTGTTCGTGTATAAGGATAGAAACCTATCGATTATATATTTTCCTGATGAAAATAAGAGAACTGTAGGCATAAAATTACTCAATGAGTTAATCGAAGCAGATTTTGGAAATATCAAGTAAAATCGAGTGAAGTAGATTTCAAAACATTCTTGATGGTGCGAAGTTGGAATAGATATTCAAAGTTTTTCAAAAATCGAAGTAGACTACTTCGAAAGGAGTAAAGTGGCAAATCTGTTTGATGATGATGGAGGGAGAAC
Source organism: Sphaerophoria taeniata (assembly GCA_943590905.1). Lineage (NCBI taxonomy): Eukaryota > Metazoa > Arthropoda > Insecta > Diptera > Syrphidae > Sphaerophoria > Sphaerophoria taeniata. The sequence goes on from OX016540.1 coordinate 189,408,909, forward strand.
TGTCATTCAAAGCACACGTGAAGCGGGTGCATCGTAACGCAACGACGCGTCTGCCTAAAGCGCCATTGTGTTTCTGCTTTAAGTCCTCAACGGATTTGCATGAGATTTGTATATAGGTATATAGATTTGTTGTATTTTGTCCTTTATTTATTAATAAGAAAAAAAGTTGGAAAAAGGTTTGTGAATCGTTTTAGAATGGCTTATAAATTTCAAATAATTAATTTACTATCAGAGGTTTGGCTACTTTAATTTAGGAGACCGACTTAACAAGAATCAGACTTCTATCTGAATTAAAATAAATTTGTTAAGGGTAGTGGATCTAAGCAAATAGCATGTATTGTTTCCCACTCTGCAAAGGTGAAGTAACCAGCAAAACTGAGTTTCACGTTCAAAACTTAAATTACGAATAATTTGAGTGCTGACTGTTGAAATTTGAATACTATCTCTTTATTTTCTCATAAAGTGGCATCACTCTAATATTGATTTTTCATTCATTTTTTACATAACAAATTTTGCCACTCTATTTATCTCTTTTTATTAAACTTTATGATTAGTATATACTTAAATTGAACGGTAAATCTGAGCACTATAAAAGACATGCAAATTAAGAATTCTTGAAGAGTTATACATTTTCTTTGACGATATTGTTCGGTTTATTCTGTATTATATAAAACTTGTTATAAATTGGACATTTACGAAAGTTTTTCATTTTCCTGGTCTTAAAATTATCTTCACTGACTATTAGTGCCATCACCTTAGAGATACTAAAAAAATCTTGCCTCTTGGCAACTACGCGTATTCTAACACTCAAATTCAAATCAATTTTTCAACCTAGGTATTGCTTGCATTCATAAAAGAATTCAATAAACGTATACAGGCTAACAAAAGGTCAAAACATATCGAATGATTTGAAATTTGAAAAATTAAAATTGCATAAATTACCACTTTTGGTTCTCGTCACAGATCAGAGGTAATAAAACTAGTTCTCATAACTACTTCCTCCTCCAAACATTTATCAAATAGAATCGAAATCGAACATACTAGGTATCTCACAAAATTCGGCCTACAGAGCGTGAGTTGAGTAACTATCGACATAATTCATAAAGTTCAAATGATAAGAACAATAAAAATAAATTGTTTCTCGCATGCTACCTAGCAAACCAAAATCAATAAAAAAAAGTTATTTTAGAGTTCAATATAATTTATCTGCTTACAAATGCAAAAACATTTGAATAATAAAATCAAATAATAACTTTGACACCGCAAATAACATGACGAGGTGGCCGAGTGGTTAAGGCGTTGGACTGCTAATCCAATGTGCTCTGCACGCGTGGGTTCGAATCCCATCCTCGTCGAACTGTTTTTTTTTTCATTTTTTTTTTTTTACTTTCAGATATAAAATGTGATTTTATATTTGTCTTTACTCTTTATCTTCTTTGTTGAATTTAACGAATGCGAAAACTAACTAAATTTGCAACGCACATTGACTACTTTTTCAACAATATGATTAAATTTGGAGCGGTTTCAAAGGTCCCCGGGCTTTGAATAGAAAAACAAAACATTTTTTGAAATTTTTCTGCTGAGACATAATCGCTAAACCGCGACCTTAGGACAACAAGGTTCTATCTGCATTCACACCACTTTCGAGAAAACGAAGATTGAATATTTCACAGTGTATAACTTTCATACCTTAATTTTATATCCGAGTATTTTGAATTATTTAAATTCCTAACTACCACACTTGTCATATTTTCAGCGTCATAATCCAATAAAAATTGAATTTCAAATTCAATTTATGTAAATGTTAAACTTCAATATCCTAAGCTTAGAGAATGATATGTTTTTATAGTCGAAGCAAATTTTCGAATATTTTGAATAATCTTTAAAATCCAAAGATTTCATTTGTATGATGACGAATGGCTTATTGATGTTAATAGTCCTCAGCAACCTAATGAGCCCCAAAGGAGAGAAATATTCATTGACTGAAAGATGTTTTTCGATTTGGCTATGTGCATTGTCGACCTCCTGTAGTGCTGAATGTCCAGGTAGGTAGTATGTATTTTAGCGTTATGCTTTCAACGTCTGGATACGTTTTCAAATTATATATGTTCAGTTTGGAATTATAAAACATTTGCCCGATTTCCGCTCTTGGACAGGATATGACGTTTTGCACATCAAAGGTAAGGAGGGGAATCCTGATTCTTTACCAAGAGCCTTTTGTTCTCGCATCTTTTTTTTCAAATCGAGATGAATTTCATGCTCTTTAATTAAATTTTCAGTCAATGCATTTTTTTTCTGTGATACAAGATGGGCCTCACACTTTCCACATTTATCCGATTTCGTTCGATGAAAATCTAGATTAAAATGCGTGTTAAACACGTACTTATAGCTTTCCTTAACGGGATCTTCAACAGCATCTTTATTTAAATTGCACATCCTTATGTTTAGACTTGGTTCCAAGTAACGTTTTGCTGTGTTGGCGCGACAGTAGTGCAACGCTATTGTGGGGAAGGATGCTATGTGTGTCTCTACTTCTAATAACTTCTCTACAGGAATTCTCCTAAACGATTTTAGGCCTCTTTCCCTTGTCTTGGCTATGCCAGACACATTGTTTTTGTTTTTGTGGGCATTGTACACTGATTTTTGCAAAATCGCGAAAGTACCTGGCCAAAACGACTTGCATACCTGTATTTTGTTTCCGAATAGCTCGACAAAATACCCAAACATAAGTTCGACGAGATGATTCTGATTTCTTATTAACCTGACTTTTTTTCATTTTTTGTTGTACACTTTAGTATTTAATATGATTTTCTATCCCTTTAGTATTTAATTTGATTTTCTATCCCTGAGAATTAATCTAAAAGACTCGAAAAGTTTAATGCGTTCAGCTGCTGTGAATTTCTGCTCATAGTGCAATTTGCAGTTCAAAAAACAAATCTTCGTGGATTTTATTTCTTTTTTGGGCACTGACTTTCCACGAGAGCTTATGTATGCCTGCCCTGATTTATGTGCTCGCTTTCTTTCATTTCTTTTCCAAGATTTTTCCTTAGATAAACGTTTTCAATTTCAATCTTAGAATCACTCATCATATCAACATCTTGCTCTGACACTAACTCACTTTCATTTGCTTCAGCACCAGTTTGTGAATTTATTGTACCTATTTAAAGCTGCTTATTCAGTTTCATTAGTTTCAGGTCCAAATTTAATATACTCCTCAATCACCACAGACGTATTATTATCTAAACAATTGATGATGTCCTTCTTCTACCTACTTCACTAAAACAAGGCGCAAACTAATAATATTATGTTGAAAATTTACCAAGTTTTACTTACTTTATAATTAAAGCTTACTCAACTCCGAAACAAACAAAATAAATTTGATGAATAATTGCAACAACACAAACACGTGTTTATTGCAATAAATTTAAACACCAAATAAGAATGTTATTGTGAAGCTTACAGAATTCAAAGAGCAATTTCAAAGCCTACTAGGTTCTAAAGAATTATTGAAACGAATTTTTAAACGGAAAAGTCATTGTAAAACTTTTAAAAAAATTCAAATTCATAAGCAATTTGAAAGCCTACTAGGTTTTAACGAATTATTACAACGAGTTTGTTCAATGTTCACCGAAGAGTTATAATCTGTGGCAATAAGACAGAGTAGCTTATGTCAACATAAGCGATTTTTGAGTTTTAAATGGATTGTTCATAAGCACTTTGATATCTACATTTCTGTCTTACCCTCATTTAAAAAGATCTCTCCGTTGCAAAGATATCGTACGTTTCATAAACGCTTATGTTTTAACGCCATACATTGCATTCGACAGAAAAGCTTATGTTGTTCAATTCTCTTATGTCTTCCAAATTTAGTTATTATGGTTTAACAGAAACGCTTATGTCGAATGAAATCTTTTTTTTATTTTACTTTGTTAGCGATATTGAAATCAATAAAATAAATAATAAATAAAATAACCAGCTTCATTCGAGTTTTTTGAGGAGGAATACGATTAATATCCCGCCGTTCATTATCCCGTCACTTTATTTGCCTGCCAAAAAATGGAAATTTTTTTGAAGAAGAAGAGACGAAAAATGAGTAAAGTTCATTATCCCGTCGGTCGAATCGGCGGGATAATCTAATACTTTTTCATAAAGGAGTGAATAGTATTATGTTTCTTATTTTTTTGTCTTTAGGTGTCTATTCTTGAGAAATCATTGTTAGATTTTTGAAATTTTGACGTCATTCTTTAGCTCATCAAATTGACTTTCAGAAAAAGTTATAAACATTTAAAAAAATTAACAACAAATAATGAAAAAAAAAACCGTTTTTTCAAACGCACTTCTCTTAAAAGTCGAAAAAAGCATACAAGGATTGATTTTAGACCATGGGTGTCTTCAGACGAAATGCGTCTTTTGACCAAATGCACATTTTTGTAGAACATTGTCAGGCTCAAAAATCAAAAACCGAGCTTCCAGAGAGGCTTCAATGATTGCAAAAAATGACATCTGGTGTTAAAAGTCGAAAAAAAGCATAGAAGGGTTAATTTTAGACCATGGGTGTCTTGAGACGAAATGCGTCTTTTGACCAAATGCACATTTTTGTAAACATTGTCAGGTTCAAAAATCAAAAACCGAGCTTCCAGAGAGGCTTTAATGATTGCAAAAAATGACATCTAGTGTTAAAAGTCGAAAAAAGCATAGAAGGGTTGATTTTAGACCATGGGTGTCTTCAGACGAAATGCGTCTTTTGGCCAAATGCACATTTTTGTAGAACATTGTCAGGCTCAAAAATCAAAAACCGAGCTTCCAGAGAGGCTTTAATGATTGCAAAAAATGACATCTGGTGTTAAAAGTCGAAAAAAAGCATAGAAGGGTTGATTTTAGACCATGGGTGTCTTCAGACGAAATGCGTCTTTTGGCCAAATGCACATTTTTGTAGAACATTGTCAGGCTCAAAAATCAAAAACCGAGTTTCCAGAGAGGCTTTAATGATTGCAAAAAATGACAGCTGGTTTTAAAAGTCGAAAAAAAACATAGAAGGGTTGATTTTAGACCATGGGTGTCTTCAGACGAAATGCGTGTTTTGACCAAATGCACATTTTTGTAGAACATTGTCAGGCTCAAAAATCAAAAACCGAGCTTCCAGAGAGGCTTCAATGATTGCAAAAAGTGATATTTGTTTTTAAAAGTCGAAAAAAAGCATAGAAGGCTTGGTTTTAGACAATGGGTGTCTTCAGACGAAATGCAAATTTTGGCCAAATGCACATTTTTGTAGAACATTGTCAGACTCAAAAATCAAAAACCGAGCTTCCAGAGCGGGTTTAATGATTGCAAAAAATGATATTTGTCGAAAAAAGCATGGAAGGCTTGATTTTAGACCATGGGTGTCCTCAGACGAAATGCGTTTTTTGGCCAAATGCACATTTTTGTAGAACATTGTCAAGCTCTCAAATCAAAAACCGAGCTTCCAGAGAGGGTTTTATGATTGCGAAAAACGATATTTGTACTTAAAAGACGAAAAAAAAACATAGAAGGCTTGGTGACTCCTTAGTTCTCAAGAAATCGAATTAATCTAAAATTATTATTTTAAAAATTGCTTTTATCGTGTTATTTTCAAGTGTTGAATTAAATTCAAGTGTAATTTTCAAGTGTTGAAGAGTTTTGATAAAAGTGATTGATAAGTGATTTTTTGAAAGTGAAAATGTCGCACTTTGCTGAGGTGAGTGATTTAGCAATAAATATATATTGTTTTATTTCAGTTTTTTTTTATGAAAATGAAAAAAAGCAGTGGAAAAAAAATTTACTTTTGATTGAAAAATTTAAAATAAATTAAAGTAGAAAAAAAATGAAAAATTTTAGATTTCTGATTTATTTTAATGTCTTTTAACAATTAAAAAAACTTTAAATAGATATTAGTTTCAAACCGGGGAGGAAAGATTGCGGTGAGGGACGGTTACCGCTTTCATGTCGAAAGGCTGAAAGGGGAAAAGATTTTTTGGTGCTGCGTAGAGCGAAAAAATATGCGGTGCAAAGCCAGAATGACCACGGTGGAGAGAGAAGCGGAGCACCTCGTAACATCATCTTTGAATGAACACAGCCATGCTCCCCTGGCCCATGAGAGGGAAGTGGTGAAGACCAACTTCAACCTCAAACAAAAAGCTAAGGATAGCGCCCTTCCACCGTGTGTCATAGTAACAGACTCTGTGGCTAATACACCAGACGATTGCAGGATGCATTTGCCTTCCACAAATGCCCAAAGGCAAAAAATCAGAAGAGTCCGAGCGAGCACCTTGAAGGAACCGGAGACCTTGGAAGACATCCAAATACCCCAGCATCTTCGGTTTGTGGATGGCGAACTATTCGTCCTAAATGAGAGTGTTTACTCCACAGGAGTAAATATTCTCATGGGAACTAGGACGACCATGGAGATCCTCTCGAACTCCGAATGCTGGCTGGTGGATGGAACCTTCGCTGTCGTTCCAAATATCTTGGGGCAGCTCTTCAGCGTCCATGGCTATCTGGACAACATCGTTGTTCCTTTGATTTTCTGCCTTATGAGCAGTAGGTCAACAGAAGCATACGATGTCTTTTGGGACCAGTTGAAGAAGGCTGCGGATGATATGACGATTCCTCTAAGACCTCGGACAATCATATCCGATTTTGAAATCGCCATCGGCTGCACTGCAAGGACCGCTTTCCCAGAAGCAACAACTCATGGCTGCCTCTTCCATTTTGGCCAAATCATATGGAGACAGGTACAGCAAAGAGGGCTTCAGCTTAAGTTTGGCGCCGATCGAAGCTTTTCGTTGGAGGTGCGAATGCTGAAGGCGCTCAGCTTTGTACCCGCAGACGAAGTTCCCGAATACTTCCAGGCACTTGTTGAAAGCTTGCGGCATAGCGAGGTGAGAGACATGGCCAAATGGTTCAAGTCGCTTTACATTGGAACCGAGTCAAGGGCTCCAAGATACTCGCCTCTGTTTTGGACAACTGGTTCGGCGGCAACAGATCGTCACTTTCCAAGGACGCAAAACAGCGTTGAAGCTTGGCACAGGCGCCTTAAGGTAAGGAAAAAATAAAAAAAATGCTGAATTTAATAATAATGAATAATATTTTTTTTCTAGGCTGTGGTTAGCCAGAGGCACGCTGGCGTTTACAAAATCATTGCTGATTTGGGTAAAGAAGCCATTATGTCCAAAGTCGCCGTGCAAAAAGTGCGTCTAGGAGTACTCCCCCCTGCGAGTCGTACTGTAAAAAAGTACGAAAGAATTCAAAGGGTGATGGACAACAGGAATGCTATGGACAAGGTGGACTTCCTGAGGAACATTGCCAACAACGTCAACGTGGAGTGAAGAAGATGAACACACCTGAACGAGAACAACAATCCGTCCTTTTGAGGACGACCGAATGGTCGTAAAGAGTTAAACTAATAATTTCAATTACTTATTTGTATGTAAAATCCACCCGTACTTTTTGTAGAAAACATGATGCTATTTTTGAATTTAGGTGTCTATATCTAGAGAAATCATTGTTAGATTTTTGAAATTTTGATGTCATTCTTTAGCGCATCAAATTGACTTTCAGAAAAATGTATGAACATTTAAGAAAATTAACAACAAATTATGAAAAAAAACGTTTTTTCAAACGCACTTTTCTTAAAAGTCGAAAAAAGCATATAAGGCTTGATTTTAGACCATGGGTGTCTTCAGACGAAATGCGTCTTTTGGCCAAATGCACATTTTGTTAGAACATTGTTAGGCTCTAAAATCAAAAACCGAGCTTCCAGAGAGGCTTCAATGATTGCAAAAAATGTTATCTGTCGAAAAAAGCATAGAAGGCTTGATTTTAGACCATGGGTGTCTTCAGAAGAAATGCGTCTTTTGGCCAGATGCACATTTTTGGACAATATTGTCAAGCTCTAAAATCAAAAACCGAGCTTCCAGAGAGGCTTCAATGATTGCAAAAAATGTTATCTGTCGAAAGAAGCATAGAAGGCTTGTATTTAGACCATGGGTGTCTTCAGACGAAATGCGTCTTTTGGCCAAATGCACATTTTCGTAGAACATTGTCAAGCTCTAAAATCAAAAACCGAGCTTCCAGGAATGATATATGTTTTTTTTGTAGGGCATATGAATCGATGAGAATCATAGAGAACGAAGGTTTTGCTTTTTTTCCCTTAATCTTATTTATCTTTCGTATTTTATGCTTTAATAGACATTTGGGAAGAAAATCCACTTTAAAAACGCTCGGATTTTGCACTTTAAACTTGTATTGTCTTTCAAAACAACAATTAGAAACAAAATACCAAAATCCGCGCGCATTTTGCACTATAAACTTGTATTGTCTTTTCAAAACAAAAATGATAAACAAAATACCAAGGTATAGTGAAAAATCCGCGCGGATTTTGCACTATACCTTGGTATTTTGTTTATCATTTTTGTTTTGAAAAGACAATACAAGTTTATAGTGCAAAATCCGCGCGGATTTGGCACTATAAACTTGTATTGTCTTTTCAAAAAAAAATTCGAAAAATCTGTTCATACCCCCTCGAGAATGAGTAATTTGCCCTAAGAAGGGCAAACTATTCACTGCTGCCGAACATCACACCATGACGGCCGGCAACAGACTGAATTTATTGAAAAATTACTCGCCTTTTATAGAGAAATTTGAACGAAGAATTTTTTCTTCGTTCCCTCGCTTCTCATACAGTGTTGCCAGATCGTGGGTAATTACCCATTTCGTGGGTATTTCAAGTCTCAAAATTAGCTAAAAGGGCAAAAGAGCGATTTCGTACCTCGTAGAACAAAAAAAAGGGATATTTTAATTCTACAAACTAAGTGGATGATTATTAAAAAATCAAAGCCTGAAACGAATTTATTCAGCTTATCTGAGTGAATGCGATCATTTCGGTAAACTTTTCTGAAATCTGCATACGAGATACGAAATGTCAAATGGGATTCGCCCACAATCGCAAATTGATGAACGTCTAGGTTGTATGCATGTACTACAAGCTCAAATTAACGAACGGTGGGAGTGTATGCTTGTTTTTCACAAATACATTTTTATCGTTCGTCAAGCCAAAATTCAAATTTTAAATCAACATTTTGTCTCATTCCATTATCATTTTCATTTGTGGGTAGTAAGTTAGTTAAATGACTTATATTTCTTATTGTTATATGAATGAACATGAGGTACAAAATACTAAACCTTGTGAACATCTTTTTTACCTTTGAGCAGATCACAGAAATTTTAAAATTTTTTAGCTCGGATCTAAATCTATTTCCTCAGGACAAAATAACTGATCAAGAAGTGCGAATAGCGGAGTAAAGACAATTTCACTTGTTTTTTTTTCTGATTTTTTAGACGATAACAAACATAGAACTAAAACTGGATTTCCAAGACAGTAAAATTAGTAAAAATTACATTTCAACGCTCAGGTTTGTTTCTGTATTAAATTGGAGGACTTTGAATATGATTTACTCAGGACTTTGCCTTGAAACAGCTACGATTTGCTCAGAGGTAAAAAGAAAAATGCCAATTATCAATTTCGATTAGTTTTAATGAATAATTTGTTTTAATTCAATTATTCATTTCCTTGTGGGGAATACTGAGAGATTTTTTTCTAAAGCGCGTGGGTAAAAAGGGGATTTTTTACCATAATGGTGGGTAAATGTCAGCTGAAAGTCTGGCAACACTGTTCTCATATTTTCGAGTGACTGAAATTTTTGGAAAGGGGGAGGAGCTAAGGACTGCGCTGTCGAAAAAACAAGAAATAATTTAATACGATTCTCATGAAATCGAGTGACCTACAAGAAATAATTTAATACGATTCTCATGAAATCGAGTGACCTACTCAGTGGTGTCTCTTTTTAAAAATAATACAATTGTGGCGGGATAATGATTTGTCGGGATATTTTAAACGGGGAAATGAACTGCGGGATAATTAACGGCGGGATTTTGACCGCCGGGATTTTGAAAGACGGGATTTTGATAAACGGGATATTGACAGACGGGATAATGAGGCCAACCCTTTGAGGAAACTTGTGTATACTTAAATTTCTTTGCTAAATTTTAATTGTATTTTAAGCACACTAAGCTCTTTTGTAAAAATTAATAAAATCACAAACCAGATATATTCGGTTTGATAGAACCTCTTATGTCAACATAAGATATTCTATCGAATGTATTTTTCCAAATAACATTTTAGATAAAAATCCATTTTTCTCGAAATCAAGTTTTTTGACATAAGCTACTCTGTCGTATTGCCACAGTATTGTAAAACTTACAGAATTCAAATTCAACTGCAGTTTCAAAGCCTGGTTCTAACGATGAATTGTTTGGATAGTCATTTGGATTAATAAGGTTCTCTCTGCAACGTAAATTTCAACGGGGTTCTATTTGCCAAATTATTGTTTTTTCTTAAGGGTGCAAGGTTCTATCTGGCTGTGAGAACTTTGTGAACTTTAATTCAAACTGAGATTGCTTAGATAGAGCTTTGTTGCCTGCTTTTTTTTTAAATATTTCATAAACTTAAAGAGATAGGCAAATTTGGACAGCGGCAAATGAAAGAGCGTAGGCTTTTTAGTACGATCCCATCTATAACTCGATTTTGCAAAAAATGGCAGTTAGAACCTTGTTGTCCTAAGGTCGCACCCTGCGAAGAGTGGGTGAGTTATTTAGAAAGTGTTGCTTTGCAATATCGAGTAAATATTTCTCCAAGCTCAAGTGCGGCAGTACCAACCTCCACGAAGGTGCAGGGTGGAAACTAGACTTCGGTCTAGGCGAATGGTTTACGCTAAGGTCATGTAGTCTTCCAGATTTGTTCAACCGCCCTGACAACTGCATGACAAAGGACACCTGTGAATCCTTGTTAATCCGTAATAAAAAACAAAGCAGGAAAAATTTCCTATTGAAAAATGTAAGTGAAAATATTCACAGGAGTACAAAAAAAACCAATAGACGCCGAGCAGGTGTTCAGAAAATAATTGTTACTCTGGGGTAGTTGTAAAGCCCCATCCATTAGGACCAATGGATGGCAACTACAGTTGCGGTAGGCTCCCTTGTGGGAGCTTCAGAGGGGCTGTGGTTGTCGAGAGATGCTTTCTCGGTAGTTGAATTGATTATTCTATGTAAGTTCCGATTAAGTAGAAAAACATTTACCATTATGGTTTCTGTACGGAGATACAAAATGGTACTTAAGATCACAAAAGAAATAAATTATATTAAATGCGGTGGAATAATGGACGCATTAAGTTTGATATCAATGAATTTCAAACCGTGTGATTAAGGGTGAATATCAACACTCATAAATAGATACCAGTGTGAATGGTCACACGTCGGATAAGGCTTAATTGCTAGGTGCCGACGTAAAACTACTCACACATCTGTCCTAAGGTCGCGAAACATATTTTGTAGGTTTACCAGGCAAGGTTATACTCCATTATGAGGAACTGTGACTATAGTCAATTGAATAAAAAATTAGAGTCAAGAAGTCGATGGTTCAGTAATTGAAATTTACCATTCAGGTAAGTTGGTATGCGTATGACATGACGGTTCCATTTTTAGCGAGGTCATCAGCTCTACAATTTTCTGCGATTTCTATGTGGCCCGGCACTCAACAGAGGTAAATGCTGAATTGCTGTTCCATATCAATCCATAAGAGATGACCGACAATTGAGAGCCGTTTGAGAGTTAGTTGAGACTACGTAGAGAAATTTTATTGCAGTCTGATTGTCAGAGGCAAGGTCCTTCAGCAGATAGTGCGCGAGGCAGTTCCTAGGCTATGCAGGCGACAAAAACACCAGCGGTCGCAAAGAGCTGTGCTTGAGCCCTTTACAGCGATTGAAGAACAGGCGAAGCTCGTTAGCCTTGAAGTGGAAGAGGACAAAACATGCAATCCACAAACAAAAAACATCTGTCCTCCGCCTACGCTTAAATTAAGTTTTTCAGAGTACACACCACTACCAACACCATTTGGACCCATCTGTATGAAAAAGAATACTCTGGTCTTCTAGGAATTTCTTGTCTTCCCATTCGACGCTGGAGGGAATGGAGACATGGAAGCCTTTGCCAAATTGGGTTTTTTGGAATGGTGTAGTCTTGGACTTTAGTATAGAATCGAAAAAGTTCAGAGTAATGGAATGGACCACCAATAATAGCGTGGGTCAAGGGTTTGAATCTTGCACTTGTTTGCTGAATTTATCGACTGTTTTAGATTGTGGACAGTGTCTAGCACGGCTGAAGGGGTGGTTCTCCAGGCCATGCTTATGCAAAGGCAGTGCGTTGGACTCTGCTAAGTTTTTTAGTAAGATTTTAGTAGTTCAACTTTGACTGAGGTACAATTTCAGAAATTTCGTATTTCCGTGTGAAGACGACGAGATTTGTTTTTTGAGCTCGCAGTGATCACCTTGTGAGCATATAAAGTGCATTTTTGAGGAAATATCTTAGAAAGGGTATTGGATTGTTTTCCTATGACGGCGATAGCCACATCACCAGCAAAAGCAATAACTCTGTAGCGCCCAGGGATATTTTAGTAGTTCGTTAAATACTATGTCCACAGTAGAGGGACACCTTGCGGAATGCCCCTGCTGACAGACAAATATGTAAATCACAACCAAATAAATCTCACCTGATGAAACTTCTTCCCAGCTTCTCTCTGTAGACTATGTGTCCTTCGAGTTCCAGTCGTCAATTGTTGCCTCGCAGTAATATTTGCCCCCGAAGCTCGATAATTTGACATATTTTGTTTCATCCAACTTGGCCACATGCCTTTATTGCACAAATGCACGAAATGTGCACATTCGATTAAAAACGCCGCTCTGGCAATTAATGGTGCTTGTGGCTAGAATTCGAAACAATTTAAATCACTTACAGCTGTCGCTGATATTCTAAGTCTCTTACCAAATCTAAAACAGCAGCAACAAGTTGAGGATCAGGAAATGATCCCGGTGCGCATGTTTCCAACAGGAAAGAAAATCTCAACATTCCTTCTTGAACAGGCTCTGTTGGAACAAGCTTTCGCTCTTTAAGTACCACAACCTCGGATTCCCTGGGTCCTTCGCAGAGATCTGAGGAACTGCGTCTACTGAGGTCTAAAATGGAAATTCAAGAGCAATTTGTCTAGATTGACAAGGGTGCACAACAAACCAGCTGTCTCTTCTGTTCCACCGATTTTCTTCTTGCCCTTAACTATCCCGAATCTATTCAACCGTCGTTCGACTCTTCGACGTGCTCGTTGCAGTGACCTGCCAATGCCGTCACTCGAACGACCTCGTTGAATTTTCAACGAAGCATGGCGAATAAAGGTTCCTGTCATTTCAGGATTGAGCGACCCGATTTCTAAGTCTATTGAAGCCGGTTCTTTGGATGTTCCCCGGAACCATCGCACCAAATTACTCAAACGCCCCAGTGAGTTTCTCTCTGAACTCGATGTGGAATCTGACAAAAGCGCCCTTTCCGAGTGCCTTGGAGTAAGTGTTGGACGAATTGTTGTTCCCCGACGACGAATATTGCTCAACGGGCTCTGGCTGGACTTGTAATGATCATCACAGGCATCTGTTTCCAAAAGGCTCTGGAAAGAGAAGAACATCTAAACCTTTTTACAAGTTCAAATTAAAATTAATGTTCTTACTACGGCACAAGCCGATGAAGTACTTCGTTTCTTCAACAGAAGCCTTCGTTGACTTCGGTTGTCTTCCATTTGGATGGTAACTGCTGGCTGAGAGCATTCAGCTTGTGGGATGTGTCTAAGAAAGAGAGGCTTGTGATGACATTTCCGAGTCTACTCAGCAATTCTTACCGTATAACTCTTGTTGTCTGAAATATCGGACCCTTCTTATTGGGTCTTGGTGTCACAGCCAATATCCCGCTCAAAGCCACTCGTCTAAACGGTCCACCATGAGCCCCCTTCACATACGTTATCAACTGCCGGATATCACAGTACAGATCCGTATTTTCCGGGCACTTGAGATCCTTCTGGGCCTCGACAAATCGCGTTACCAAAGGTTTGAATACAGCGGTTATAACCTGACTTTCAGGTCCACCCGTTAGTCCGCCACTAAAATTGGTCGCATAGCCACCCTGCCCGCCTGATGATGATATACCGCCAATATCGGTGTTAAGATTTTTTAATCCGCTCGATCGTTTATGGTCTATGTAGATTAATATACACATTTGTGGGAGTGAAAAGAAAATAGCATGCATGCTGCTACTTGTGAAAGCCGCCTATATATTTACAATTCATTTATTTATGTACAAAATGGTATGAGAGTGATGCAAGTGATTGGATGATTTCTGAACAGAGCCTAATTTAAGCAGAGCATGCGTTTGTTAGAAATAAGAGTTCCAATACATTCTACTGATTACACAGTTTTTGAATTTACATCGTGGTGCATCTAAACAATGCGTACATGGGTATATTTTTGAGAAGCCGACATAGAAAGCTTAAATTGGACAAAAACTCACTCAGCGGGGATAGCAAGGAACTGGGATCAACACAGAATGCAACAAACGCATGGAAGAATTCGATCAACTCATGGATTTGTGTTGTTTTGACCATCGTTTGGAGATAGATTCTGGTGCGTTTCGATGCTTGGCGCATCATTCGGGTGAGTATTTTTTGGCACTGACTGCGGAGGAAGTCGGCAGGTGGACCTCGGATCCCTGGAAAAAAATACAATTCAGTATTTTATATTTTTAAATTGATTTTGAAAAATGAAAAACAGAACTAAAAATAAAATGTGATATCCAGAGAAAGGAAATTCGACGTCGGACGGCTTATATCGCAAGAGATCACCAGATCCTTTTCCGACACTAGTCAAGCAACCTCTTAAGGAGTCCTATGGCACCAACATCACGTATCGAGAACCAATGGCAGCATTGCCAGAAAGCAGTTAGAGATACCGCCTCTGCCATACTAGTTTTCACACTGCCCCCAAAGTGAAGAATGTAGACAGGCCCTTGCAGCCAAGCAAGAGCCATACAAAGCGGAGCTGCTCGTGAGCTCTGCGAGCAAAAGAGGAGAGAGGAACGCTGGCTTCTCAGGAGAAAAAAAAGGGAGCACGAGGAACGGCAGATCGAAGATGAGAGAACCATGAATGCAGTTCGGACGTTTTACCGGAAAGTAAGACCCCTGGCTCAAGGCCATCGAGCACGAACCGATGCCTGCAGAGATGAGCAAGAGAACATCATAATAGAAGTGCAGTG
This sequence comes from Sphaerophoria taeniata, assembly GCA_943590905.1. Lineage (NCBI taxonomy): Eukaryota > Metazoa > Arthropoda > Insecta > Diptera > Syrphidae > Sphaerophoria > Sphaerophoria taeniata. The sequence goes on from OX016540.1 coordinate 189,424,107, forward strand.
GATGTTGAAAATCTGGAAATATCACTTCTGTAGACTGTATAACGGCGACGAAGAACTGAATCCCGCTATCAGGCAGAAGTCATTCAGTGGGCACGACGATAGCCAACTATTCCATGAACCCGACCCAGACAAAGTGAAATCGGAAATATCGCGGCTTAAATCCAACAAAGCCGCTAGAGTCGATGGTCCAGCCACCGAGTTGTTCAAAGCAAAAGCTGACGATCTAGATAGGAGCATGCACCAAATCATCTGTAATATATGGTCGGAAGAAAACATGCCCGATGAATAGAACCTCAGCATTGTTTGCCCTATCCTGAAAAAGGGAAATCTTGTAAACTGCGCCAACTACAGATGATCAGCCTATTTAATATCATTTATAAGATCCTTTCTGTCGTATATCTGAACGTCTGAAGCCGATTGGTCCTTGTTAATGTGGCTTCAGACCAGGAAAGTCAACCATCGACCAAATTTTCACTTTGCGGCAGATCCTGGAAAAAATCTATGAACTCCAAATCGATAACCACCACCTTTTCATCGATTTTAAGGCCGCGTATGACAGCATCTACAGAGACGAACTGTATAAAGCTTTGTTTAGTTTTGGCATCCCTGCCAAGCTCGTTCGCTTGCGTAAGATGACGATGGAGAACTCACGCTGCTCCATCAACGTTGGCAACGAGCTTACGGAATCACTCGATGTCAAAAAAGGATTCAGATAAGGTGTTGCACTGTCATGCGTTCTTGAGAAGATAGTGGAAGACTCCACCGTCAACACCAGAGGCACTGTCTTCCAAAAGTCTGTTTAACTTCTCGCGTACGCCGCCGATGATATTGATATAATGGGAAGAACACCATGTGTGATGTCAATGGCGCTTTTGTGAGAATTGAGACGTAAGCGGCTAAAATGGGTTTAGCGGAAATGAATATATCCTGTTTCCGAAGAAGGACACACTCACAGAGACGAGTTGTACAACGACCTAGCCAGAAGAATTAAGGTCCAGAGACTCAGATGGCTCGGTCATCTGAGCGGATGGACACCAATGCTCTGGCCCCGAAAGCCTTCGACACAATTCCCGAAGGACGTAGAAGCAGAGGAAGTCCGCGTCTCAGGTGGCACACTTAACTGCAAGAGGACCTCAATCAACTTGGAGTGCAAAACTGGACACAGCTAGCTCGTGACCGAGCTGGTTGGTGGAGGCTTTTTGTTGAGGCCTAGATCCACAACGGACTGTAGCGGCACATTAAGTAAGTAAGTTCAATTCAATCAGTCGTTTTCGTTTAAGTCGTCGATCTTATTGCGATATTGCGATAGCTGGACGCTTAAAATATTCATCCAGAAATGCGAACAAAAATTCTGTTATGCTCCCCGTTGACTAGAGCTTAAATATGACGGTTTCCTTTATCTACAATCTACCATTTCAGACAAAGAACCATGGATCGGCGAGAGGCTCTTTCCTAGTCGTTTATTGAATTTTGCTGTTCTAATTTGTTGTTGTGGATGCATCGTTACCAACGGATATCACTGAAAAGAAAAGTGGAGAAATGAATAAGTATGCTCTTACCATCATTACATCCATGTGGACACCCAAGGTGTAGCAGTGCTCTCTTGACAATTCCCATTGATATTTCATGAGCATGCTCACCAAGTTTCATTACACCTAACTCCAACAAAACCTCACAAATATTTAAGCCAGCTTCAAGAACTCGCAACGAAACAATACTATAATCTCGTTTGAAAACATTAAACACCGCCAACAGGACGATTTCATAATCAATGCCGCCATCCCGAGTGATATAGAAAGATGATCCCGGTGCTTCCGACTCATCGACTCCAGTATAATCGATGTGAGAATCTGTGTGTGAACGTAGCATATGTCCGCGAAATCCTGCCACACCACTCAAACTTCCTCCATTGCTCAGGGCATCCAATTGTGAGTCAATTGAACCCTAAAAAATGTTATGTTATAAGTCAAGTTAGGATTCAATCAATATGCTTAACTTTGTTTACTTGTCGTTTTAAGTAATCCGGTGATGGTGTTGGTGTATGCTCGGTTACGGTTATAATTGGATTTCGGGCAAAAAATGTCGTCCTTGGTCCGGACGACTGTGAAGGGCGGATGGTTTTCTGCGGCTCCACATACCTGTAATACCTTTAACGTTGTTCACGAATATTGGATTACTTAAAAATGAAATGATTGTGCACTTTATGAAGGGGTCAAAATTTTTTATAATAAAATCCAAAATACGGTGTTTGAAAAGATTATTGAAATACAAATTCTAATCAACCTCAATTAAAGCAAATCAATGACAAAAATGCAGCGTTATTTATAAATTTATTAAATATTTGATGTTTGATAAATGAAAGCGATTGCAATTGATTGGAAAAGAAGCTTGATTTTTTATGAAAGAAAAAATACAAATAGTGAGGAAGGCAGACTTACCCGCTATCAAGAAGACAGCTGGTGTTGAAAAAGTATTTAAATTTAAAGTATGATAAAGACATGAGTATAAAAGAAGAGGACAAACAGAAAATGAAAGTTCAAAGATGCAGATTAAATTCCTTAAATTTTAAACTTCATCTGAAACATTTTTTCAAACTACAAAATAAATAAAAAAACTTGTTTAATGAACAATAAGAAACACGAAGGTTTGGTCTGTCCTCCTAATACTGAGGTTTTTGTGTGAATTAGCGGTCTTTCTACACTATTCATTACGATTACAGCCATATTAATAAAAAAAAAACTCCTGTTCCACTCTTATTCCCCAGGTTTGTAGCCCATAGAATAAAATTTAATAAAATTTGTTCCCTGAATAGTAAAGTCAGCTTTACCAAAAATTCCCTTTAGAATTTCTTGTTGTCTTTGCTATATAACGGGTGTTTTTTTTCGAGGTAAAGAACTTTAAGTTGGCATTACTTTTCCAGACGGTGACCGATTTAACAGCTGTTTAGTGATTTATTCTCAGTTTGGTTTGGCAATTCATCATGAATAGACTCACGCCTGAACAACGCTTGCAAATTGTGCAATTTTATTTCCAAAAATAATAGTTCTGTGCGGAATACATAGCGCGCACTACGTCCATTTCATAGTTGACAAAATGGTCCATCAGAGCAGTTAATTTGATTAACCATGGAACGTTTTCGCACCACGTTTACTCTAATTGATAACTCGCATCCCCAGAGACGCCGCCGTACGGTGCGTACAGAAGAAGCTATTGCTACTGTAGAGCGTAGCATTGAGGAAGACCCGAATGAGTCCATACGCCACCGAGCACAGGAATTGGATCTGTGTCCATCCACTTTATGGAAGATTTTGCGGAAGGATCTTGGTTTGCGTGCTAACAAAATCCAACTCGTGCAAGAATTGAAGCCAAACGATCATCAAGCAAGGCGTAGATTCGTCGAATGGGCCCAAAACGAGATGGCCGTTGTTCCCGATTTTCATAAGCGAATTTTGTTCAGCTATGAAGCGCACTTCTGGTTGAATGGTTACGTCAACATACGAAACTGCCGCATTTGGAGTGAAGCTTATCCTCAAGTGTATGTCGAAAAACCGTTACATCCAGAAAAACTGGCTGTTTGGTGCGCTTTATGGGCTTCTTCAAAAACGATGATGGCCACAAAGTTACAGTCAATGGTGTTCTGTATAGAGCCATGATTAATAACTTTTTCATTCCTGAATTGAACAATCATGATGTCCAGGAGCTGTGGTTCCAACAAGACGGCGCAATTTGTTACACAGCTCGTGCCACAATCGATTTATTGAAAGACACGTTTGGTGACCGCCTAATTTCACGTTTTGGACCTGTGAATTGGCCTCCAAGATCTTGTGATTTAACACTGCTAGACTATTTTCTGTGGGGTTATGTAAAGTCATTGGTCTATGCGGATAAGCCACAAACGCTTGACCATTTGGAAGACAACATTCGCCGTGTTATTGTCGATATACGGCCACAAATGTTGGAAAAAGTCATCGAAAATTGGACGTCCAGATTGGACTACATCCGAGCCAGCCGTAGCAGTCATATGCCAGAAATCGTATTTTAAATGTAATGCCACAAGATTATCTTTCGAATAAATAAAAAATCACGTCAATCGAATATTCCACCGTTGTTTTATTGCAATTTAAAGTTCTATACCTCTAAAAAAAAACACCCTTTATATGACAGAGAAGTAGTTTTGTTTTTCACATTTTTGTATTTCTTTGCTTAACCACCCTCCAGAATGGAATAAGTTATTACACGTCAGTTAAGTTAAGTTAATAGCATTTTCCACTTAGTCCACAGAGTAAGGGTTAATCCTTCGCTATTCATTGGTTATTAATTTGGGTGTTCTTGACTAAACATCGGAAACGCACCCAACGACATGTAATTTTGCAAGCCAAAGCCAATACCATTGGGGGCCTGCTGTATGGCAGTTCGGTTAGTTGGAGATTGCCTAATATTAGGTTTAGGCCAGCAATCTAACTTTTTTATACAAAAACCAGTCAAAGTTACGAGGGAAATGTTTCATGATTCTCTAGGATAGGTTCCGGAGCTTAACACTCTTTGTAACTGAAATCTATATCGCTATAGAAAAAGACACTAAGCCTCGGATGATTAATAATAATTCGTTGACGACTTTTGGCTACTGTACCCGGACAAAGATTTGTTTCTGGAATATGATGACGCTACTGAGAGTGAAGTTTTCACAATGCCAGATTACTCCGATTAGGGAGAAAATGTATTCGGTACGGTACCCTCCATGGGGTAAGCCTTGACGTGGCGGAGCGGCTTACGGTAACTACTACTGCGATGCTTAGAGCTATGCGATCGCGAAACTTGTTTTCGCAGCAGGGCCTCCCATGGTCGACAGGTCGAAGCGGAGTAGGCTGTTACTACTAATTACCCCACAACGAAGGAGTGTTCCCACCAAGGCACTTCCCACGAGGGACGGCAGCGGATGAATTTCTTTTTGGAATGAACGGTGGCGTCCTCAGTTCCAGTTAGGTCGAACTACTTGGTGAACACCTTTACGGGCTACTTCGACATATTTGAAGCTCAGGTCGTAAAAGGAGCGGTTTTCCGGCTTTTGTACTTGGAGTCACATCAAGTACCTGGTACTCCAGGTTGGGGGTTGTACGTCGGGGTGACTTCCCGGCTACATAGAAAAAATCTAGTTACGAACCATCAACAGGCCTCGGAAACGGACGGATACACTGATGACGACCCAAGCAAACGTATAAAATACAACGAATTTCGGATATGCACGTGGAATGTTAGGTCCCTTAATGGACTGCGTGCTGCCGAACAACTAGCGGAGACCCTCAACTGCTACAAGGCAGATATTACCGCTATCCAGGAAATGCGATTGGATGGACCGGGCGAAAAGAAGATGAATAACTGCGACATCTACTATGGGGATTGCTACCGGGAACAGCGACTCTTTGGATGCGGATTCGTCGTGGGAAGCAGACTCAGGCAAAAAGTCTTGAGCTTCAAATGCGTAAGCGAACGCATCACGACGATCCGAATCAAGGCTAAATTCGGCAACATTAGCTTAATATGCGCGCATGCCCCCACAGAAGAGAAAAAGGACGTCACCAAAGACGAATTCTACGAGCTCCTCGACAAAACATATGAGCAATGTCCTAGCTATGACATGAAAATTGTCCTCGGCGATTTTAACGCAAAGCTGGGAAAAGAAAGCATCTTTGGAAGAACAGTCGGAAAGCACAGCCTGCACGACACCACTTCCGACAACGGATTCAGGCTGATCGATTTTGCTGCGGGGCGAAATGTTGTGGTAGCAAGCACCTGGTTCCCACATCTCAACATCCATAAAGGTACATGGAGATCTCCTGATCAATCAACCGTCAACCAGATTGATCACATTGCGATCGACGGGAGGCACTTTTCCAGCATTCAAGATGTTCGAACTTTCCGAGGAGCCAACATCGACTCGGACCACTACCTCGTCGTAGCCAAGGCAGTGCTACGATGTCCATGAACTTAGCGAAACAACATCAACGTATAAATTAGTTAGTAACATCATAATTTGCCGCTAATTTGCCGCTAATTAATTGTGAAAAAAAAAATTTGTCGCTAATGTTTATCAACAAAAAAAATGATGTTTCGCTAAGTTTCATGTGAACTTAGCGAAACAACTTTTGATCAGATGGGCAGAATCCCACAAAAATACGCTTATAATTTGCCGCTAATTTGCCGCTAATTAGTTGTGAAAAAACAAATTTTGTCGCTAATGTTTATCAACAAAAAAAATGATGTTTCGCTAAGTTTCATGTGAACTTAGCGAAACAACTTTTGATCAGATGGACAGAATCCCACGAAAATACGCTTATAATTTGCCGCTAATTTGCCGCTCATTAGTTGTGAAAAAAAAATTTTGTCGCTAATGTTTATCAACAAAAAAAATGATGTTTCGCTAAGTTTCATGTGAACTTAGCGTAACAACTTTTTATCAGATGGGCAGAATCCCACAAAAATACGCTTATAATTTGCCGCTAATTAGTTGTGAAAAAAAAAATTTGTCGCAATGTTTATCAACAAAAAAAAAAATGATATTTCGATAAATTTAAACTTTTGATCAGATGGGCAGAATCCCACGAAAATACGCTTATAATTTGCCGCTAATTAGTTGTGAAAAAAAATTGTCGCAAATGTTTATCAACAAAAAAAATGATGTTTCGCTAAGTTTCATGTGAACTTAGCGAAACAACTTTTGATCAGATGGACAGAATCCCACGAAAATACGCTTATAATTTGCCGCTAATTAGTTGTGAAAAAAAAAAATTTTGTCGCTAATGTTTATCAACAAAAAAAATGATGTTTCGCTAAGTTTCATGTGAACTTAGCGAAACAACTTTTTATCAGATGGGCAGAATCCCACAAAAATACGCTTATAATTTGCCGCTAATTAGTTGTGAAAAAAAATTGTCGCAAATGTTTATCAACAAAAAAAATGATGTTTCGCTAAGTTTCATGTGAACTTAGCGAAACAACTTTTGATCAGATGGACAGAATCCCACAAAAATACGCTTATAATTTGCCGCTAATTTGCCGCTAATTAGTTGTGAAAAAACAAATTTTGTCGCTAATGTTTATCAACAAAAAAATGATGTTTCGCTAAGTTTCATGTGAACTTAGCGAAACAACTTTTGATCAGATGGACAGAATCCCACGAAAATACGCTTATAATTTGCCGCTAATTAGTTGTGAAAAAAAAATTTTGTCGCTAATGTTTATCAACAAAAAAAATGATGTTTCGCTAAGTTTCATGTGAACTTAGCGAAACAACTTTTTATCAGATGGGCAGAATCCCACAAAAATACGCTTATAATTTGCCGCTAATTAGTTGTGAAAAAAAATTGTCGCAAATGTTTATCAACAAAAAAAATGATGTTTCGCTAAGTTTCATGTGAACTTAGCGAAACAACTTTTGATCAGATGGACAGAATCCCACAAAAATACGCTTATAATTTGCCGCTAATTTGCCGCTAATTAGTTGTGAAAAAACAAATTTTGTCGCTAATGTTTATCAACAAAAAAATGATGTTTCGCTAAGTTTCATGTGAACTTAGCGAAACAACTTTTGATCAGATGGACAGAATCCCACGAAAATACGCTTATAATTTGCCGCTAATTAGTTGTGAAAAAAAAATTTTGTCGCTAATGTTTATCAACAAAAAAAATGATGTTTCGCTAAGTTTCATGTGAACTTAGCGAAACAACTTTTTATCAGATGGGCAGAATCCCACAAAAATACGCTTATAATTTGCCGCTAATTAGTTGTGAAAAAAAATTGTCGCAAATGTTTATCAACAAAAAAAATGATGTTTCGCTAAGTTTCATGTGAACTTAGCGAAACAACTTTTGATCAGATGGACAGAATCCCACAAAAATACTCTTATAATTTGCCGCTAATTAGTTGTGAAAAAACAAATTTTGTCGCTAATGTTTATCAACAAAAAAAATGATGTTTCGCTAGGTTCACATGAAAATTAGCGAAACATCATTTTTTTTGTTGATAAACATTAGCGACAAAATTTGTTTTTTCACAACTAATTAGCGGCAAATTAGCGGCAAATTATAAGAGTATTTTTGTGGGATTCTGTCCATCTGATCAAAAGTTGTTTCGCTAAGTTCACATGAAACTTAGCGAAACATCATTTTTTTTGTTGATAAACATTTGCGACAATTTTTTTTTCCACAACTAATTAGCGGCAAATTATAAGCGTATTTTCGTGGGATTCTGCCCATCTGATCAAAAGTTTAAATTTATCGAAATATCATTTTTTTTTGTTGATAAACATTAGCGACAAATTTTTTTTTTCACAACTAATTAGCGGCAAATTATAAGCGTATTTTTGTGGGATTCTGTCCATCTGATAAAAAGTTGTTACGCTAAGTTCACATGAAACTTAGCGAAACATCATTTTTTTGTTGATAAACATTAGCGACAAAATTTGTTTTTTCACAACTAATTAGCGGCAAATTAGCGGCAAATTAGCGGCAAATTATAAGCGTATTTTTGTGGGATTCTGTCCATCTGATCAAAAGTTGTTTCGCTAAGTTCACATGAAACTTAGCGAAACATCATTTTTTTTGTTGATAAACATTAGCGACAAAATTTGTTTTTTCACAACTAATTAGCGGCAAATTAGCGGCAAATTATAAGCGTATTTTTGTGGGATTCTGCCCATCTGATCAAAAGTTGTTTCGCTAAGTTCACATGAAACTTAGCGAAACATCATTTTTTTTGTTGATAAACATTAGCGACAAATTTTTTTTTTTCACAACTAATTAGCGGCAAATTAGCGGCAAATTATGATGTTACTAACTAATTAATACGTTGATGTTGTTTCGCTAAGTTCATGGACATAGTGCTACGAATATCCCGACAACGGCCAAAACAAAGAAATGCTGCAAGAAAATTCGACGTCGGACGGCTACAATCGCAAGAGATCGCCAGATCTTTCTCTGACCGAGTGACAAGTAACCTCTTAAGGAGTCATATGCCGCCAACATCAAGTATCGAAGACCAGTGGCAACATTGCCAGAATGCAGTTAGAGATGCCGCCTCTAATGTGCTGGGTTTCACACAGCCACCAAAACGAAACCCCTGGTTTGACGAAGAATGCAGGCAGGCCCATGCAGCCAAGCAGGAGGCTTACAAAGCGGCGCTGCAAAGAAGGACAAGAGCTGCTCGTGAGCTCTACGAGCAAAAGAGGAGAGAAGAACGCCGGCTTCTCAGGAGAAAAAAGAGAGAGCATGAGAAGCGTCAGATCGAAGATGTTGAGAGAGCTAACAGCAGGAATGAAGTTCGGAGGTTTTATCGGAAGGTAAAACAGCTGGCTCAAGGTCATCGAGCAAGAACCGAAGCCTGCAGAGATCAACAAGGGAACATCATAGTAGAACCGCAGTCAGTGCTGGGGATTTGGAAAGACCACTTCTGTAGACTGTATAACGGCGACGGCGAACAAAACCCCGCCGTCAGACAGGAGCCTTTTATCATACACGATGACAGCCAACAATTCCGTGATCCCGACCTAGAAGAAGTGAAAACAGCAATATCACGGCTGAAATCCAACAAAGCCGCAGGAGCAGATGGTCTAGCTGCCGAGCTGTTCAAAGCCGCAGGCGACGAGCTAGATAGGAGCATGCACCAAATCATCTGTAAGATATGGTCGGAGGAATGCATGCCCGATGAATGGAACCTCAGCATTGTTTGCCCGATCCTGAAAAAAGGAGATCCTCTAAACTGCACCAACTACAGAGGAATAAGTCTGCTTAACATCGCGTACAAGATCCTCTCTGCCATAATATGTGAACGTCTGAAGCCTTTCGTCAACAATCTGATTGGTCCTTATCAATGTGGCTTCAGGCCAGGAAAGTCTACCATCGACCAAATTTTCACGTTGCCGCAGATCCTGGAAAAAACCTATGAACTCCAAATCGATACCCACCACCTCTTCATTGATTTTAAGGCCGCGTATGACAGCATCTACAGAGACGAACTGTATAAAGCTATGTCTAGCTTTGGCATCCCTGCCAAGCTCGTTCGCTTGTGCAAAATGACGATGGAGAACTCACGCTGCTCTATCAAGGTTGGCAATGAGCTTAAGAATCATTCGACGTCAAAAAAGGATTCAGACAAGGCGATGCACTGTCGTGCGATTTCTTTAACATCGTTCTTGAGAAGATAGTCCAAAACTCCACCGTCAACACCAGAGGCACTATCTTCTATAACTCTGTTCAACTTCTCGCGTACGCCGACGATATTGATATAATGGGAAGAACACAGCGTGATGTCAATGGCGCCTTTGTGAGGATTGAGACAGAAGCGGCAAAAATGGGTTTAGCGGTAAATGAGGGAAAAACGAAGTACATGCTGTCTTCGAGTAAGGACACCCAACATCGACGGCTCGGACAGAACGTCACAATAGACGCATACAACTTCGAGGTAGTTAAGGAGTTTGTCTACCTAGGCTCCGCTATCAACACGGACAATAACACCAGCGCTGAGATAAGACGAAGAATTACCCTTGCTAATCGCTGTTTCTCTGGGCTAAGAAAGCAACTGAGTGGAAAAGCGCTCTCTCGAGCAACTAAGGTTAAACTGTACAACACCCTCATCATCCCTGTCCTGCTGTATGGTGCAGAAGCATGGACCCTAACAAAATCGGATGAATGTGCCTTAGGCTGTTTCGAGAGGAAAATTCTTCGGGTCATCTTTGGCCCCGTGTGCATTGATGGGGAATGGAGAAGGAGATACAACAGCGAACTTTACGGGTTGTACAACGACGTGAACTTAGCCAGAAGGGTCAAGGTCCAGAGACTCAGATGGCTCGGTCATTTAGAGCGCATGGACACCAATGCTCCGGCCCGGAAAGTCTTCGACACTATTCCCGAGGGACGCAGAAGGAGAGGAAGACCGCGATTCAGGTGGCGCACACAAGTGGAAGAGGACCTCAATCAACTTGGAGTGCAAAACTGGAGACAGCTAGCTAGGGACCGAGCTGGCTGGCGGAGACTGTTGATTGAGGCCCAAGTCCACAACGGACTGTAGCGCCACCTTAAGTAAGTAAGTATTCGGTACAGGATTGATATCCTAGGTTTAAGCGAAGTGCGATGGTTGGGATCGGGCAAATACAAGTCACCGACGCGTAACACAGTCCTGCTCCACTCTGGACACGCTCCCGGGTGCGCTCGAGAAGCTGGAGTTGGCTTACTCCTAACGAAAACGGCAAACAGGAGCCTTATTTCATGGAATTCCCTTAGAGAAAGATTAACAAAGCCCAGATTTCAGGGTGAAGTACGGCCTGTCACCATTAAACAGTGTTACATCCCAAGGAGCTCGCACCTGATGAAGACAAAGAATGCTTTTACAGACTATGTGCCGTCTACAACAACACGCTCTACGGGGTATTATTTTGGTTATGGTAGACTTCATGCTAGAGTTGGCAGTAACAAAGATGGGCTAAGACATGTGATAAGTGTTCATGGAGTTAGCAGTTTCAACGACAACGTTGAGAGCTATATTGACTTCTGCAACGCCAATGGCTTTGGTAGCACAATGTTTGAGCAAAAAACTTTGTCATAAAATTAGCTGGGTGTCGACGGGCAGGCAAGCGTCTTCCAATCAAATTGATCACTTCGTGATTAATCGACGTTTTAGAATCAGACTCTTGGATGCTCAAAAGTGAAGAGGCGCCGACATTATGGGACTTACCAGTGACTACAACTTAAAGACTGCGTACAGCTTCAGTTCGGAGATCAAATGGAATAGTGTCAGCTCCCAAGTTCAACATCGATAGACTATAAGATCATACTACACAACAACAATTCAGGAAATACCTGTCTAACGGAATAAACACAATCAGCAGCACAGTTCATGGCGACTGCGAACACCGTTGGAGGGCTGGGTCCATCAAATGACGGCGCAGTGTCATAAGTCCGTAGGTCATAAGTCCGTAAAGGACTTAAGTGAGTCAAAAGTTCATAAATCGATTATGAACTTATAACCCACGTAAGTGAGCCAAAAGTCCGCAATAAAAAGAGCCATAAGGTCTTAAACAAACTAAGATTGAATGAAATAAAAAAAAAACAAACCCAGTTTCAGAAAAACCCGAATGAAGTGACGCTTACAAGTCAGAGCTACAGTTTTTTACTTCAAATTCACCCTTTTACAAATCAAATTCACCCTTTTACAAATTTGTAAAAGGGCGAATTTGACTTGTAAAAGGGTGAATTTGATTTGTAAAAGGGCGAATTTGATTTGTAAAAGGCTGAATTTGATTTGTAAAAGGGTGAATTTGATTTGAAAAAGGGTGAATTTGAGGTAAAAAAAACTGTATCAAGGTAGATATGTTGTAAAAAAAAGACCAGCTAGTAGGTAAGTGAAAGGAACGCAACAAATAACAATTTACGGAAGCATTCTCAGAGAGAATGACTCCAAAAAACCGTAAGCTTTGGGTCAGAATTTCGTAGGAAATTTTGACGGACTTTTGACTCACTTAGGTTGGTTATAAGTTCATAATCGATTTATGAAGTTTTGACCCACCTAAATGGGTCAAAAGTCCTTTACGGACTTATGACCTACGGACTTATGACCTACGGACTTATGACACTGCGCCCAAATGACAACTAGGGTGGAGAGAGAAGTAGAAATCGTGGAACTGAAATTCAGTTCCGGCCAAACTAAAGTGATCAGACTCTGAAGCCGAATGACGATGCTCTCAAATCAATATTCTCTCATCCGGTGGAGAAAGTGGATAGCATTCAATATCTTGGTATTATCGTCTCCCTCGGAGGTGGAACCTTGTGCTGCTTTATGGATTCAGCAGAAGGAAGAACCGCATGCAACAGGTCATCAAAAAAGTGTGGGAGGAAGAATGCATGCTCACTGACTGGTCTATATGCTCCATATACCCCACCTACAAAAAAGGCGATCCTATGTCATGCAAAATCTACAGAGGCGTATCCCTGCTTAATGTTGCATAACAAATCCTATCCAAAGTACTGTGTGAGCGTCTTAAACCGTTCTGCAACACAATAATCGGCACGTACCAGTGAGGCCTTAGGCCAGGCAGAACAACGTTAGAACAAATATTCACACTGATGCAAATCCTGGATAAGACCAACGAATTTCAAGTTGAAACCCACCATCTTTTCATCGATTTCAAAACTGCTAATGAAAGTATACATCGCCAAGGGTCTATGGTGGCAATGTCTGAATTCAGGATCCCGAACAAACAACCGCATGACACTAAACAAAACGCAGTGCAGTGTGCAAATGGGTAACAGCTCATGTCGGTAGTTTCATACGTGCACAGAGTTTAGATAAAGAGATGCGCTATCATGTGACTACATCAACATAGTTCTGGCAGATATTGTGCAAGGCAGGTGTGAGCACGGAAAACACAAATTCAACAAATCAACCTAGCTCGTAGGCTATGCGGACGACAAAGGCACCATCGGTTTTTCCCAATGAGCTGAGCTTGGGGCCTTCACAGTGATTGAAGAACAGGCGAAGCTCGTTGGTCTTGACGTGAAAGAGGACAAAAACAAAGTACCTACATCCTATCAAGAATACACCGTCCGTCAGAACACACCGTTTAAGTCAGACTTAAATGAGTTTGTCGGTGCCGTGCAATAACGCCGAGCGAAATAACGCCGAATTTTGAAATTCGGCCTTATTTCACTTTACCAAAGTGAAATAACGCCGAAATTTAGCATTCGCCTTTATTTCACTTCGACAATGTGAAATAACGCCGAATGCCAACTGAGAAATAAAGCCGAGAAAGAGAAAACAAGGAAGCCGGTTTTATTGAACTTTTGGAAAGAGCATTTTAGCTGGACTTAACGCAAAATCAACTTTAGAACAAAATTTACCGAGTATGGTAGGGGTTAGGTCAGATTTTTTTTATATTTTATGGGACAAAATGAAAAAAAATGTATTCAAAAAACTTATGTGTACTTGTCAATATTATGTACAAACAATAAATGCTCATAGTACAAAAAAAAAGAGATATCTTAAATTCGTGTAAGCACATTAACTATACATATACAAACGAAGTCTAATAAATTAATTGAACCACTCCTATTCATTATTTGTCGACGAAATGGGCAGAGCATTTCATTTTTCAAAACTGTTGCTGCTTCCGTCAATTTGGAAAGGCATCCACACATCTTGTTATGCATTAAACAGTTTTGAAAGCAGAAGCTGCATTTCAATGATTAATTTTGAGCTCCCTTTTTCATTCTAATTTGAAGATGATGCTGATTCGGAACATTCAAGATGAATTCGGTTTGCTAGCGAGCGAAGCGAGCGAAAAAAGTTTTGCCCAAAAGAGAATCAATTTGGGGTGTGAAAATAATTTTTTATTTTCACACCCCAAATTGATTCTCTTTTGGGCAAAATTTTTTTCCCTCGCTACGCTCGCTGGCATTTGTACCTGTACTATATTTTTTGTTTCAAGTTCCAAATCCTTAATCATTTTTAATTTTCATTTGATCAAATTTTTAAAAATGTAGTGTTAACTGAAATGTAAAATCTAATATTAATATTCTTCCTGGTCCATGCCGCAAAACTCTTCTAACAGCCTTAAAAAACAACATGCGTTTTCAAAATCGAAGTCATTTGTGGTACCTAATTAAATGGTTATTTAACCTTGTTGTTGACGTAGAGGTACCTGCGTAGGTATTTCTTAAATAGTTTTAAATTTCCACTAACTGAGAATTTAACTTAACTGAGCTTAAGACCAAGTATTTTTTAAATATCGCAGGAATATGTACATATTTCATATGATAAATTTTTTGATAAAATAATTTTTGTGAAAAGCAAAATTTTGTTTCGCGAATTTATTTAAAAACATGAGAAGGCGACCTATAAAACACTGTCTTTTTTTATTATAAAGTATAGAAAATGCCATTGACACCTGATGAAAACTTAAAAAAATTAAAACTGACAAAGTGAAATAACGCCGAATCGGCATTATTTCACTTTGCCATAGTGAAATAAGGCCGAATGTACAAATTCGGCGTTATTTCACTTTAGTAAAGTGAAATAAGGCCGAATTTCAGAATTCGGCGTTATTTCGCTCGGCGTTATTGCACGGCCCCGAGTTTGTCATATTTTGCCGTTGCATTTCTACATCCGAAGAGGAGAGATGTGGGTCTGGAAACGAAAATGAAAAGCTATCGTCAGCGAAACAATTTATTGGATTAGAAGTTGAAGACAAGAGGTCATTTATAAACATAGGAAAGAGGCGGAGAGAGAGAGAAGCTTTTGGTCTTCGAGATATTTCTAGAGCTGATAGCTTATCGGCATTTCTCTGACCTTAGATGGAAGGGACGTAAGTGCAATCGGACTTCCCCAAGTCGGGGAATATCCTCCTGGATTTGTTGGAACGATGCAATTTGTTGGTTCCAAGACAGTGCAGCAGTTCACTGACTGAACAAGTGAATACCTTCAGTTACCAATTTGGAATAAATGCATTGTGCACTTTAGCCAGCTTGCACGCCGGTCACCTGTGGGTATTTCCACTGCAATCTTTTACGACTGATGAATGAGTTCCTTCAAAAATAGAGAATCAATCCTGTCTTCCAGATATTTTTATTATCTACTTAACTGCTTCAACTGCGAGAACAGAGGTTAAATGAGGAATTATTTCTTCGGGAAGTAAATCATCAATCAGAAGGACTTTGATAAAAATACACAACTTAACTTAAAATAAAACACGTTTCAAAAAGGGAGAAAAAATGAACGAAATTGTAACAAAAAAATCTCACTGTAAGCCGGTGCTATCCCAAAAAGCGATTTGACGATAACTCAATAGCCTAAGCTCAAGAAAGCCACAATTCAACGAACCGTCTTACCTAAGACTTGGCATGCTCTTGCCTTTAATCAAATTACTGCTCGGCTCCCTGCTTATCATCGATGCCGAACGAGAAAGTTTCTTCTCTCCTGTGTCCAAGCTGCGATGGTAGTCCTTCAAAAACACAACAACAAATTTATTAGTTTGTTGCACATCAATGGAAACAGATGAGAATGAAATGACTTCAAATAATGTGATTTGAATTTTAAATAAATTTTGACAGTTATAAGGCCAATCGCATTGTGATTTTTCGAATTTTGCTTTGTATTGGTTCACAAATATATAGTCACGCCAAATACAATAATTCCAAAATCTTACTACATGCTGCAGTGGCCTCTTGCCATTTGTATTAGTTTCAATTCCTACTTTTTCCAAATTCTTTTCAGACTTTGAGAACATTTTCGTTTCGACAAATGCCCTCAGATCCGCCATTTTGACGCGTTTCTTCTTATCACTTCCTCGACGTTCAATTGATGAATTGGAATCATCTGAAACGAGGTTACAACTATAATTCGGTGGCCATCTTATGTTATGTTTAACGGAGTATTACCAGCTTGACCAGCACCTCCAGACTCAGGTATTTCAATGTAGTCCTTGGCTAGAGAACTATTACTTGGACTATCTCGGCTGTAGGTTCCGGGTCCTTGGTAAAGTGAAATTTCTATTTGAGGTATTGGAAGCGAATTTGAACGTTTTCGAGGCTGATGGGTGGGAATAGCTGCTTCTTCAGCGATTTCAGTTAGCCTGAAAATGTTTCGATTCCTTGAGCAACTCCCAAACATTGTGAAAAGCTCATAACCTACCTGTTGTACAGATATTGCAAACTCCAATACACACCCTCCTCCTGCCAGTGCGAGATAAACAGACACCTCAGAACAGCAACATCTAGAAACGTTGCAGCTGAAACGTCGGCTTTTGTTTCTTCAGCAAATTTTTCCTCCGATTCGGATTCCTTTTCGGTTGATGTACTGGCCTTGGTTTCTTTTTGTGAAGCTCCACGGATAAGTTCGTGTTGCTCGAAGTCGAATCTTGTTGGTTGTTTGTCTTTGGAATGCATCGACTGACGACTTCCTCGACGGCTTTGAGATTGTTGTAAGAGACTTGCGTCGGCCTTGAAAAGTACAGAATGTTGATTATGTATTGAGGTTTACATTTTGAGATCAACACTTACAGTATAAAATGAAGGATCAGTAAGATATGGTCCTGTGGGTAGCCGGAATATGACAACTCGTTCCTCTTCGATACTTGAGGCTTCTTCAGGAATGGTTTCAGGAAATGCAAAGTCTTTGGGTGATGAGACCCAGGATCCCTGTTAAAAAAGAATCCAATAAGAGAATGACAAACAACCATTGGATTCAAGAGAGTTTGCTTACGTCTTCATCGTGCTTCGAATGATCTGAATAGGATATACTTTTTGGTGAGTCATTTTTCGGAGATAGTACTGCATCGCCGGCTGCTGAAGGTTTTCCTATTTCAGAGATACGATGTTGATTATCAATAATGAAATCGATCAATAAATACTAAATATAACAAAAAAAAAATATAACCAACTAACAACGTTTTAAGTCATTGGCCATTCCGAAAATGGGTGCAGGCAACCTGGTCTACAACTGCCGGCCTGTACCTCTATACTGAATAACATCAGCAAGATGTCACCTCTACTCTGAATAGTCACCGTGTTAGGGAAGAATTCTATTAAATGAATACCGTGAAAGAATTCGACGGCGACGAGCTCCGTCTTATAAGTATCCCTTACCCACTAATCAGATAATATTTTCTTTGCTTTCTTCCAGGAAATTCGAGGAAGCGTAAAATAACAAGTCGACAATAATAAGGAACATAATGGTTGGAGTAGCCCAGGGTTCGAAGATCGGACCTTTCTTCTGGAATGTAAGAATCTGCGCTTTTTGCATTTGAGCGTCATTCACATACGCGTCATCCATCTCACCTATCATAGCAGTCCGGAAGATTGAAGCCCACATAAGCAGACTCTCCAAGTACCTATTCCACTAAAGGTGGGATAAGGATCAACACCGTGAAGTCGGAGTTGGTGTGCTTCAGAAGACCGGTTTTCAACATCAGCTGCTGTAGATCGGCGACAGCATTCAGAAACCTATTTTGTAATTCCAAAATGGATGCACCATTCAAGCAAAATAGAACGCCAAAAACCTCGCAGTTAACTTCAACGAGCTGTTTTGCTTCAAACGGCATTCAAGGGCAATACGGCTAGCCAAAGCTAACCTAGGTTTCTATCGCATTAACACCCCTTGAAGAAGATGAACGGACAGAGCAAGCCCACTATCAAACTACCGGTTCTCAGATTTCGAGTGTAGTACACCATATCGAAGACAGTGATGCAGAAACTGCAATTGTATGAGAGGAAGCTGCTTAGGATTTGCACTGGATCTCATTTTGACAGACAGAGGCAACAAGGTTCGCTACTAGGAAGCCCGAATTAAACCACTGGACATATTGCTGACGTGCCTAGGAAGATGTTTGCAAATGTTGCCAATAAGCCTAATCCGCTGATGAGAAGGATGACCAATAGGGCAATAGGGAACGACATTTTGAAATCTGTGTAACATGGATATCCCGGAGATAATGGCAACGGACAACGCACATATAGATATAGACTTCTAGATCAGCTGAAACACCAAAGCAGTCAGAAATGATTCGAATACAGAACGCCAGATATTTGGGAAATCAACGTGCAGCTTGAATAATTGAACATGTAACCAGAGTCCTTACAGGTATATTTTTTGGGTGACGAGCCGAAATTGAGCGCAGTCTACGTACATTCAAGGAGACGGCCCGCAATAATACCTTAGTCAGGAATTCAAAACGGCACTTGAGAACATGCCCCATGAAAGCTGTAAAGTAGTATTCCACCCCGATCGTGTGCCACACTAACAACACGAGCGACGCTACAACGGTCATGATTGCTGGCAGTGAGCAGACCATAGCTCGAGGTCGAGACATTGTGCTACGAGCACGCAACGGCACACTCTCCAAAATCACAGACACACACCGGTTCTACGATGCTTTAGAATACTCACTCATCTCATAAATAGCTCAATGCTTTCGTTCGCAACTACGGGCGACCAAAATAAAGGTAAAAAAATTAGTCACTCTACCTACTCAAGGCCAAATATAACATGGGGAGGTACAGTACAATGCTTTTTGTACCCGATTAAGTGGCCGAAACGTGAATTACTGCAATTTTATTTGTGATTGTGACAACCTGGAAATTACTGAGTAAACATAGAAAACGCATCAATCAACATAAAACACAGAATACCACAAGAAAAACCACATCACGGTATCCTTGTGTGCGGTATAATTCACACTCGGTACCAACCGAAAAATGTATAAAAGGAAGTGTTTTCGCAAGCGAAAATCAGTTTCTGCTCCGCTGCGGTAGAGTACACATCGTGCAGAAAAGAGACGCCTGAGAGATTTGCATTCGTGTACCGTATTTTTTTGAAGGAAAGCACTGTTTTTAGAGCTGCCCATTTACTTCTACCTTGGGAATATATATATTTCTTCAAAACGAATTTTCAAACAAACGAAGCTTCTCTCCGATCCGATATATTTGCCAACCGATTATTTTGTGTATTTTCTCTTCTGGTATATGTACATACAATCAGGAGTAATTGCTCACCCGTTAATTTCACGGGTTTGACTGTAAACAGGAGTCTGATTTTGACACTAAGTTTATTCTAAGACCCACTTCTTCTGAGTGTATCAAAGACAGAGCGAAAGCCAACTTTTAAGCCGCTTTTGACAGCGTAGCCAAGGTAGGACTCGAACAAGACGATTAAAAAAGCAGCACATCTTTACGAGTGAAGACGCAGACGACAACGATATCTTTCGAAGAATCGAAATTTGTACTTGCCAAGACTAATGATAACATCAAATTATTAAACATTCTTACGTGGTGTAAAAACGTCCGCAGATCCCTTTGGCGAAGATGGACTAAGTAAATTTCTGGCCTTTGGTTTGACGGGTGCCAAAAAGCACGGTGCTCCCGGCGCTCGATTATCCCACATTCCTTGCCATAATCTGATGCCGTTCTCCAGTCGGAAATTTTGAAAATCCGATTCTTTGAGATGATGGATTATGGGAGCGAAAAGGTAAACGAAAAGCTACAATAAGTAATTTTATTCAAACTTATTTTTTTCTATCTTTTTGAGTTACAAATTACTGTTATAGTTGGTACGGAAAATAAATAATTTTCAGTTTTTGGAATGTCCTTCCTCAACACCGGATCCATGTCCTCCTCTTCATCGGCACATTCTTCGGCAGCGTAAAGGAGAATCCATTGCATTGTGTAAAGTAATTTGGTTTCCACTGCTCCAATCGCTTGCATATCCTTAACTCTGAAAAAGATTAATTATAAAAATAGTTTTATTTGTTTTTGTGCGACTTGAAAATTTAAAAATGAACCTATTGTGAAGTAGAGCTGCAACACAATGCATGACATGAGGCAGTGCAGCTTGTAGTAGTCTCCATCGAGGTATGGCAGCGAGGGCTTTCGTCAAAGGTGGTGAAAGCCCAAATTGAATGTTTTGTACTACGACTTTTTCAAATGACTTAAAATAGAAGATATCTCATTTTTCACATTTTTAGAAAAATTTATTTCAAAGTAATGCTCACCTTGCAGGCTTCCTTGAGCTCCTAGTAGCAGCAATTAAGGTTAATTTTAAAAATTAGCATTTTATATAATTATATAAGGAAATTCGTATAAGAATCTTAAAATTTTTTGTTCAGATTTTAACAAGTGTATATTTTGCGTTAAAACAACTAAATCATTCCTTGTACAAAAATAGTTTGAAATTTTCCAAATCATTAAACAATTGATTCTGTCAAAAAAAATTTTTTATTTTTTTTTTTTGTCACTAAGAAAGTGTCAGCTAAACTAAAATTTACATAAAAATAAAATAGTGATGAGGATATTTGTTTCAAATTCTGATTCCCTTAATTTAACAAAACCAAGAATTAAAATTAACATTTCGTTATAACCGCATGCAATAACAAAATCCGGTGTATAAATACAAATTAATTTTAAACTAGAAATTTTCAAACTATTTTTAAAATAATATTTTATTTATTTTTTGTTTTTTTTTTTGTTTTTCACTTAATATTTTGTATTGTTGTTTTTATTTAATAAAAACTTACGTGATGGCCGGGTGCATGTTGACAAAACTACATCAATTTCATACGAAAATACAGTTATTTAAAAATATAGATTTTTTCGTCATTTTGTTAAAATTGCGTTGACGAATGCAGTTTTTAATTTTTTTTGTACAGGTGTGTAAGCAAAAGACAAATGCAAACAATTAGACATTTAGGACAAAGTTTTGTTGAACAAAAAAAGTTTTTTATAACAAACATTATTAAAAATTATTATTTTACACGTTTCTTATACCTTACAAAAACAAATAATTTAAAAAAAAAAACATTAAAAATACAGCCTTTAAGTTTCGGCTTATAGATTTAAAAAGGAATAAATAATCCTTTTACTTCAATTTTACTGTAAAAGCTTGCTTAGGTTTCCTCTCCGTTCTTTACGTGGGACGTATAAGTATCTGCTAAAATGCATTCGTAAAAAGATCGATCGATCTCGATATTGTCTACCCCAGGCCCGGAATTTTGGCAAAAATTTAAATAAACCATGTACAACTACAGGAGACAAAAATGCGATGTAAATAAGAGCCAAAGAAACAAAAAGCCGTTAAAGCTTTTGCGGAAAATTGTTCTGGTATACAAGAAGGAGAAGCACTTAACGAACTGAACGAACTTAATTTGACAACGGAGAGACGCCGCTCCGGGACATCAACGGTATTAGTCGTCGCACAGTGGCCCGTTTTCACTTTTTACCTTGCAAAAATCATAGCTCCTAAACGAAATAAGATATGGCTTCAATTTTTTTTATTTTGCAGGGAATTTCCAAAGCTATGTTTCGTGAAAATTTTAACAAAATATGTTCACAGGGTGTTTCAGAATTAAGTCCCAAAGTTGGAAGTTTTTTCAATGTCATAAAAATTGTTAAAAATGTATCCATAATGGCGAAAAATTTGTTTTTGTGAATGATTAGAGAACAATTAGTTTTGGTATAGCAGGAAAAAGAAAAAAAATAACACTTGAATAGTCATAAAAGCAAAACAAAATTTGTTTTTTATTTTAAGTTAAAGTTTTTAAGTTTTATAATTTTTGATATGCAACCAATCAAACCATCAATATTTACATTCAAAATCAAACAGGGTGTTTCAATTTAACAGAAAATTACCATAATTTCTATATTTCAATGAAAAAAACAACCCTCAAATTAGAAAAAAGTGTTTTAAAAGTACGAATATGGAAAAAAATAAAGCATAAACGTTAGATTTTTATCTTGTTTTATTCTTAATAATTTACTTATATTATTTCTTGAAAACTATCATCTAAATTCAATGTTGAATCTAATAGATCTAACATTTCTGGGGAGTAGTGTGCTTTCAGTTCTTTTTGATTTCTAGCATGCCTTTTGGAAGAAATAAGTGGATCTGATGATATTGCTAGCATAGTAAACAGGTCTTCATTTTGCCGAATTCTTGAAACCTTGCATATATTTTGATACCTGTATCTTTTGTAGTCCTTATTTTTGCATTCCTGAGCTTCTTCTGATAATTCCCCAAGTGGAAGTGACTGATACTCCATAATATTTTGTCTATGAACCAAAATTTTATGAAGAATAGGGGTGAGTTGTTTTTCTGGATAAAGCTGTCTTAATAACACTTTTGTTTCTCTTGTATACTCCCCAAATTTTACTGTATTAAATTTTTCTCGACAGTTTAAGACATTAAGTATTATTTGAAGCCTTTTAATAATTTCTTCATTGACTCCAGTTATTCGGGCAGCTGCATCCGGTTGTTCAAAGAATCGCCTGGAAGTATTGCCATCATTGGTATTTCCAAACCCAGGCTTAGGCTTATCCACATCAAGTCCAAGTTCTTCATGGAAACGCTTTTGAATATCCTGCTTCCTCTTTTTTTCTAACTCTTTGATTCCAATAGAGCTATCCTCTCCTTCCTTAGCAATCGTATCTATAGCTAAGTTTCAAAATGAATTCCATGCACCTACTCATACATACTCGTTGTTATGTTCGACCGTAATATCTCCTTCATTCTGTCCATTAAACTTCATTTGAGTTTTTTTGCAAATAGGACATGACCGTGTTGATCTATTTTCCGTTAGTTCATTTAAAACTTTCCCATCAATCATAGTTAAAAAGAACTCATGTTTAACTATTAATGTTACTTCTTCATTCACTTTATAAGCTGTTGGTTGAATATTTAATATTTGATTCCGGATATCGTTGACTGTCATATTTATAAGATCGCCAGTTTCCTTAGAATATTGAAATTGAATAGGTCGACAGAAATGAACTGATGATGGACGAGGGTTTCTCCAAATTTCACCATTGGGCAATTTAACCTGAGTGGAACAACTGATGCCATAAACATGTTTTCGTCCGATTCATTTCCTATTGAGTTAATTTTTTGCTTGTACGCACTTTGGTAAGATGATCCATCGCAACCCCATTTGCTCCTTAATGTAAGATCTGTTGGTAGTTCAAGAAGCTGATTCTCGGTTTTGGTATGTAACAACCTCTTTGCTGTAAGATCCATGATGTCCTGAAGCTTAACTTTTGCCGATACTTCCGTGATCTCTAAATTTTTTTTAGCTATTCCACTCATTGCACTTATTTAAATACCTAAATTAAGTCATGCAAATCCAAAATAAAGGCTGCGACAAAAAGATTAATTATATTCTTTTCATATGAAAAAAACTAAAAAAATGAATAATCACTGACTTGAACCAATTAAATTGCCATAACTCGGCTTTATGCAACTTTACGCAGCTGAGTTTTTGAGGACATGTTAAGGAATATGTGGGCATTCATCCCTCACTTAGTTTGGTTTGACGGGTTTTGACGTTTTTTATATGAGCCAAGTTAAAATTCAAAAATAGGTGCAAAAAGTGATTTTTTATTTTTTTCATTAAAAAAAAGATATGCATTTTTTGTTTTTTTTTTGTTTCCAAAATTTGATTAAAATAATGTCAAACTTTTCAACAAAAAAAAATAAATGGATTTACTTGCACCGTTTTTCTAATATTCAAGTTCGAAGTGCAACAAAAAAAAAAATATTTTTTTTTTTTTAATATTTTCTGACTTTGATCGGCTCCTCAAGCCAAACCGTTCATCTAATATTTTTTTTTATTTTGGATTCTTACACTTTAAACAATTCTAAACAAAATGTGATTTTTACTTTTTCAAAATAAAATCACTCGAAAAATGATTATTGCCACGTTCCTCGCCTAAACGGGCCACTGTGCGTCGTAGGTCGACTTGGTTTAATACTATCAATGAGAGAAACGTCATCCTTTAAGCAAGAGGAGCTACCACAGGCCTTGTAATTGACAATCTTAAAGCTCTCTTTTCAGATTTTCAGTACAAGCGAAACTGATGAGGTCTTATTCTGTAAGAAAGTAAGCTTGTCGCAAGAAATTGAGACATTCTTGAAACATTGCCAACAATTCTTAAAAAGAAACGTGTTAAAATATTTGCGGATGATGAAGAGGAAGACGCCAGGCCAGAAATCGGCATCATTTCTGAAGAAGAAAAATTCAAAACCAGCGATTCCCTCACTCTGTCAGCCCCTTTTTGATTACATTTTAAAAACTGATGTAGTAGTAAGAAGCGTAGGTAATGATTAATGAACTGTAGACCTGAATAACAAGTGCTTTGAAATTTATATGTATCTGTTCATTCTAAAATTTTCGTTTTTTGTTTGTGATATAATTTCGAAATATGAGCTGAGCTCCTGAACATTGTTAAACGTCACAAGTCCAATTTTGAAAAATATTACGTTGACGATATGGCTGAAAGTACAGGCCACAAAGTTCTACGCTTGCCACCCTACCACTGCGAGCTGAACCCAATAGAATTGGTTTGGGCTCAGGTTAAAGGACATGTTGCTGCAAACAACAAATCATTTAAAATGGCTCAGCTTAAAGAACTCTTAACAACAGCCTTAGGAGAGGTGAGCTCTGAAAAATGGCAACGGTGTGTCAAGCATGTCGAGGAGTACATCGAGCCCAAAATGTGGAACATAGACTTGTTCACCGAACAAGCCGTTGAAAGTCTAATTGTGAGTTTGAGTGAAGATGGCAGAAGCAGTAGTAGCACTGAATCTGAATAGAGTTATATATTTTTTTTTTTCAATACAAAGCGATTTGCATAATATGCCCTGACAAATCACTTTGTAAATTTTTATGTACATATTTAATTATAATTTATCAATGGATTCGTTTCTTATGTTTTTGTTAATTTAAAATGATAAAGAATTTGTTTCTTTTAATTTTTTGATTTTTAGGGACTACTGGGGAAACCCTTTAAAAAACGCACCTTATATCTTACCCCATGGGTGGTGAGGAAAAAGATAAATCAGTAAAAGCGAGAATGTATGCTTTTATTTTGTGGAATATATAATATAAATAATAAACAAAATGGCAACACTTATCATTTTCAATACAATTTTCAATAATTTAATGTGTATAGTATGGCAAGACTGATGGAGCTTTTGAAAGAATATAGCATTAATTAAATCTGCAATAGTGAAAAAGAGATGCAAACATCCCTATCTCTCCTGTACTGACAATTAAAGTTGAACAGAGTATAGTAAGACTGATGAAGCAGTATTTTAATCCCAATTCTTATTCATTCTTCTTTGCATTTTAAAATTTCAGTAAATAAATTATTAAATATTGTTATGAATTTATTAAATACCGAATTCTTTACTAAGATTACAATATGAACCCACCCGCGTAACTAAAAATCGACAATAAGTCCTCGATATCACTCTTGTCTCGATGCATCTTTCGAATAAAATATTGAATTGAAGAGTATCAAAGGAGCACTCGTTCACCAACCATAGAAACATCCAATTCACCCTCATCGAAGAATCCCCAAAACCAATCCAATCCGGGAATTATCAGAAAACAGATTGGCCAAAATATAGGACAACACTAAAAAATCTGATTAAACCAGAACTTTTTGATCCTCCCTTATGCGCTCTTGCACTCTACCAAAAAGTTGATGAGCTTACAGCAGCCCTCAATAAAGCCATGGAAACTGCATCCCCCTTACTTCAGTGCGGGGAAAGATGAAACCATACTGGTGGGCTGCTGAACTAGAAACACTTAGGAATGGTAGTAGAAGACTTTTAAATCTTGCAAAAAAGTATAGATGCCCCCAAGATTAGGATTCCTATGAGGAATCCCTCAAAAAGTATAAGAAAGAACTGAGAATAGCCAAGAGATCCTTCTGTAGCTCAATACAAGAATCTTCGGAGGCATCGAGATTAAGGAAGATTCTCTCCACCAATCCAACCATGCCCAGTTGTCTTAAAAACTTAGATGGTACATGGACTTTCCCCCAAGGTCTAGTAACAAAAGAAAAATTGACATGGGCTCTGAAAAGTTTCGAACCATACAAATCTCTATATACCTCAGCGATGGAGAGAAGTAAAGGTAGTATTCATCCCCAAAGCGGGCAAATGCTCTTATGTCAACCCTGAAGTTCTAAGACCTATTAGCCTCTCCTGTGGAACATAATTGTCAATGAACTGCTTATATCGCCGTCACAGGAAAACATCCTAATACACTGAGAGACCTCCTCCAAAACGCACTTAATATGCTCATTAGATTGGGCTGATAATATTAATATTAATCGTCAAAAAACAGACCTCCTTTTTACACGGAAATACAAAATCCCAGTAATAGAACCTCTTTCAATAAAAGGTGTACCACTTATTTTTAACAATGAAGCCAAATATCTTGGTCTGATATTAGTCAAAAAATTAAGTTGGAAACCTAATATTCAGGAAAGAGCTAAGAAAGCTACAGTAGCTCTTTTATCCTGCAAGAAAGCCATAGGAAGCAAATGGGGCTTTCAACCTCGCATAACCTATTGGCTTTATCCATCGGTCATCCGACAAATACTCATGCACGGAGTTGCAGTATGGTGGACTGCACTGGAGAAAGTCACTTACTGCGACAAACTCAGCAGAGTCCAACGCACTGCATGTCTCTGCATAAGCGGGGCATTGAGAACCACACCCTCAGCAGCGTTAGACACTCCCTCCATCTGACACCCCTCGACATCTTCAGCAAACAAGTACCAGCGAAAACAGCTATAAGACTCAACGCCTCCTCTCAATAGACCAACAAAACAATAATGTAGGTCATTCCATCATTTTCAACTTCTTCGGTTCTATACCAAAGTACATAGACTACACCATTCCAAGACCCCAATTTGGGAAATAGAAAAACTTCCAGGTCTCCATTCCATCCAGAGATGAATGGGAAGATAAAAAACTCCTGGAAGACAATAGCATTCATTTTTATACAGATGGATCGAAGCCAAATGATGGAGTTGGTAGTGGTGTGTACTCAGAAAAGCTTAATCTAAGCCTCCCGAATCATTGTAGCGTCTTCCAAGCGTAAATTGTGGCGATCAAAGAGGTTCTATCCTGGCTAAGAGAAAACGTGATATCAACTTTTGGGGAGCGGGTCATAATTCTGGTTTCAAAATTCTGCTTTTCAAAATTTTGCTTTTTAATCGAAAAATTCTGACTTTCAAAATTCTGCTTTTTATGGCATTCTGGTCACCAAAATTCTGTTTTTTTCAAGTACTGCTTTTCAAAATTCTGGCTGTTTTAAATAAAAACATTCTGCTTTTATTATGTCTGTTTATTCATAAACACAAAAAAATTTCGGGTTGGGGTCAAAATTCAATTTAGTCACTAGGGATGTCGAAATTCAAAAAAATATCGATATATATCGTATCGATATTTTAAAAAAATATCAATATCGGTTTTGATATTTATTTTAAAAAATATCGATATATCGATATATCGGTACAATATGACAAAAAAAATAATTTTGCCTATTCTACTTCAAATTCAATCATCAACATTACTAGACTTATCAAGAGACATAATTTTAAATAAAATAAGAAGAACAACGATATAGCATTTGAGTAATTTTGAAATAAAATTGAGCACTTAATATTCAGGAATTTTTTGTTTGTATATTTGTATTAATAAATTTTCCTCCATCTCTTACATGCTTGACATTTGTTTGTTCAGGCATTTTGCACACAATGCTCGATCACTTTTTTCCGAGCGCGTCGGTTCGACTCCGAACACTCAGAATCAGTGCTCTGAACGATAAAAAAAACACAATTTTGAGTTTGGCAGTTTATTGAGAATGTATTGTGTGCGAATGGTGAGACAAAGCACCATAGTTGAGAATGTGTTGTGTTTTCAAATTATTCATGTTATTGAGTGCAGTGTGTACTGTGTAGCATTCCTTTTGAAGATTTTTTTTTAATCATAAAAAATATCGAATTTTTATACCTTTTCGATACTCAGATTTTTATATCGATATATCGATATATCGAAAAATTAAATATCGTTCAAAAATATCAACAAATCCAGAAAAAAATATCGATATATCGATATATCGATATTTTTTCGACATCCCTATTAGTCACTATTCGTCCCTTGCACTTGTCTCTAAGTCGATTAGCAAATTTTACATTTGTGTAACTTTTCAAGATAAAACATACATCCATCAACACAAAGTTTATCTTTTCCCTTATTGGATTTTACAATCGAAATATTCATGGTAAAATTTGAACACTAACTCGAAGGCGTAACAAATTAGACTAACCTTACATTACAGATAATAAATTTATACAGATGTCTCATCCCTGCAGAAAAAAATGAAACATATTTTGCTCTTAACTGACAACGCCTTAACTGACAAAGAGCTTTGTGAAGCTTTTTTAATTGCCTAAATATTCATTTATGGGCACTGAGGCGAGCTAAAATAGATTTTTAATGCATTAAGTGAATGCGTTAAAGCTTTTGGAAAAAGCTTTTTTTTTGGTAGCTTTCAGTTTCATATATCATTTCTCGCCATAAGGGTGAGACATCTGTATAAATTTATTATCTGTGCTTACAGCTTACAGGAGATAAAGTAGGTACACATTATACATACTTATTTAACTATGTACCTATGCAAACACGAAATAATATCCTGCTAATCTCTAATGGGGGAAGGTATTCTGCGAATAATATAGAAAAGAGAGGTTTGAAAATATTAAAAAGCGCGCGCTTCTTCTGAAACCTAAGAAAAAGAAAAAATAACATGTTTATCAAAAAAAGGTAGTTACTGTAACACATATGAAAAAACTTGTAGAAAAGTTGTAGAGTACCTACATTTTTGTCGACAGAACAACAATAATCGAATCGAAAACTTGGCGCGTGACTTAAACGTATAGCACTTAGCAAAAAGCATAGCTCCTACTCAAAAAGTCATTTCCAAAATTTATCGCTAATAAGATTCTTCCGGGAATTAATCAATATGTACAAATTTTTTAAGTCGAACCTTTGAAAAAACTCGGTTTTTCATTTACTGGCCCATCTGAACGACTTTCAAAAAATAAGGAAGGGTATCCCTATAGGGATACTGTGTTTTGTAACAAGAAATAAATGATTCTGTAGGTATAAGAAACTTTAAAAAACAAAAATGTGTGTGAACACTCAAGTTACATTAGTATTTTCATTAGATATTCAAAACATCTTCCAGACACAATATCAAGACACCGATGACAAAGCTCTTGTTGGGAGCTATTTTCTGTCACACCAAAAGTTTAAAGCTATTTACAGCTTTTTTAATTTGTGTTTTTTTATAAAGTTTATTTGTTTTTACTTTACGTCATACGTAATCATGTTTTAAATCTATGGCAAGCTTTTCAAAATATCCAACCATATTTAGCAGTGATCATTCCACACATTCATTTCCGTTATATCAAATTATAAAAATTGAATATACTAAAAATAACGGTAGTAAGATATTTAAATAAAAGGACTTACCATGCAACTTGCTTCGTGAAGTTTTCCAAGTTTTGGCCGTATGAAGGGTGCAATTTGACGCCAAAGAAATGTTTGAACTGAAACTGGAAGACCCAAATCTTGGAGTCCATCGTCCTGTTGGAAGTCATAGAGTGCGGCAACGTTTGATGTTACCATTTTGATTATAGTTTTTGTTTTGGTTCTATATTGTTGAATTTTTTACATGTTTCCCTGAGAAGTAGATGTATTCGGTTTAGTTACATCCCTATTCGGGTTCGGGTTTTTTGTTTTAAATTAAATTTGTGGAATTATTACTAATCAATCATCGACCAAATTTTCAGACTCCGAAAGATTTTAGAGAAACCCCAAGAATACCAAATTGATATACACCATCTTTTTATGGATTTTCAAGTCGCCTAATGATAGCGTTAATAGAAATGACCTATAAAGAGCCATGTTGTGTCTCGGCATCCCTCCCAAACTCGTTCGCTTGTGCAGGATGACCATGGAGAATTCTCACTGCTCCGTAAAAGTCGGACAGAACATCACCGAAGCTTTTGATGTCGAGAGAGGTTAACAACAGGGCGATGCGCAATCTTGCAACCTCTTTAACATCATACTTGAAGCTATTGTGCGTAACTCAGAAGTCAACACCAGTGGCACCATTTTTCAAAAGTCCGTTCTATTCCTGGATTACGCGGACGACATTGACATTATCGGCAGAATGAAGAGAGCTGTCAGTGGTGCATTTGTTGGGATTGCGACGGAGACGGCTAAAAAAGGAATTATTACGACCCAACGGAAATAATATCCAATGTGACCAAATAACTTGTCAATTTTTCGGAAATGGCAGAGTAAAGTTTTTAGGTTCTTCAATGAAAGTCCAGAAGAACTGAAAGGTTCACTATACCTACGATTCACTTTTCTGAAGAACTATTATTTTGTTGAAGGTACTTAAACGGTGAATAATAAATATTAAAATCAACATTTGTAAAAAACCAAAGATTTTATTAAAGTTTTTATTACCTCTTTAGTAAAGAACCCTGGAACCGGTGAGCTTACCTCAGCCTTTGATAAAAAGTTTCTCAAGAGAAACACACATAGTTATAAATTGGCGCCCGAGCAGTGACGATTTTGAAATTAGTCGATTCCAACTGCTGTTGAACGTAGAGGCATTATCAACCGTGATTTACCTAAAAGCTCTATGAGTTCGTTCATTTTATCAAACTTCAAAAAATTGCACCGAATTTCATTCACAAAAGAGGTACTAACTTATGTCTAAGCTAATCGTTGGACCAACAAATATTCCGATAAGAAGAAACATTCGAAAAAAAAGAGAAAACAAGCCAATCCGAACCGAGTCAATTGGTTACCAATATGGAAGACTATAGTTATAAAGAGGATATTCTGCGATGGATTATTCTTTAATCCAAGAAAAAAAAAAGATTGAGAAAATGTCCAAGAAAAATATTGATAAAAGTGGATCTTTGGCCATGTAGAGGAAAAGAGCAAGAAAAATTACTAAAGATTCTCTAAACGCAATATCCATCAGAGAGCTATGGAAAGAAATTGAAGAAATCGTAAGAGACCGACTAGACTCTGACGATGAGGAAGTGTCATCGCATCCAAGCTTTGGAAATCATGTCAGCAATCAACCAAGTATCGAACCCGTTCTGAATGCTATGAGGCCGGAAATATCTGAAATCTTACTATTGCCACCAAGGGTACATTACCGTATGATTCAAATACCAGACCCTGAACATCATGATGCCGGCCGAAGTCATTAACACGGTGAGAAAATGGGTTCTTCATTTTGATGAATCAGGGAAAGCAAATGAATTTTTGGAAATAATCAATGAATCGATTAAATGCTATGGGATTCCGCCGGACCAAATCTCAAGAACACTCGCAGAAATATTCCGAGGGAGGAATTCCAAACATGGGATAAGTTTCAAAAAGCATTCCTCAGATATTACTTACCACCTCGCTACATTCATAAATTGGAAGACGAGATAATGAGGAAAAGACAAGGACCTAGGGTAACGGTTAAGGATTTTTTTCGAAGCATGGAATACCTTATCCGACAACACCCAAAAATGAAAATTTCAGACATGTTTGACAAAATTTACGATAGTCTTCGAATAGAGTACCGTCTCCACATCCGAAGAAGAGATTTCCAGTTGCTCGAAGAACTAATCGAACTAGCGGAAGAACTAGAATTCATTAGAGCAGAAGAGCGCGACCAGATACCAGAATTTAATTCCAACACACAGGTAAGGAATCCTCGACCTGGTTTGAATATCAATGCCAATCCATTCAGAGCACCTAATTCAGTACCGTACAATAGAACTGCGACCATCAGAAATGGGGATTCGAAATCACTAAACAGAATACAAGTATCAAACTCTGGATCCGGAACAGCATGTTTCAAGAGCTAACAAATTAAACAGCGTCGCTCTTTGATGTGTCGAAAGTGGAGAAAAACGAAGAAGATCAGACATAATTTTCAAAATGCAAACTTCCGAGCCCCGAAACAAACTATTACCGAAACTTTTGAAGAAGATCGCAGTCATTTCATTCCGATAAAAATTATAAAAATTGGTGGTGGAGAATTCCGAGCCCCTATCGATACTGATTCTACCAAGTCATTCATCGGTATGGCATTTCGAGAGAAACTCAGTAGGTAAAACACCAGTAAGGATTGCACCCATGGAAATAAGGTTAGCAGATGGTAATCCAGTGAAAACGAATGAACATTATTATATTGAGTTTACCTACAAAGGCAAACAAATTTGTGGAGAAGTAACATAAGAACTCGCTCAAGATGCCATCATTGGAATTGATTTCCTTAACCAGGTTGACTTTTCAATATCAATGACAATAGCGACATTATGGAACACGACACTCTACAATAATAAATATTAAAATCAACATTTGTAAAAACACATGTTATTATTGATTCTTGAGTAAGGAACCCTGGGACCGGTGAGTTTACCTAAGCCTCTGATAAAAAGCAAAAGGTTTGAGCATTCTCAAGAGAAACACACTCTCACAATCCTCAGTCTACCCTACTTCCTAACAAATCACAAAATCGAATTTTGAACCAAGAATTTCAATCTGATGACCAAATTATTCAAAATGTGTGAAAGAAGTCTGCAAACATATTTCACCGTTCATCGCTTTCATAATAAAAGAGGCAATTATCACGACACCCCCTGAGCTATAAATAAACCCACATCCGGTTGAAAACATCCCAATTAGAAATAATGACAAACCGTTTAGATTCAACACAAACGATACGCAAAGGACATGCGATTAATGTTTATAGCTGTCTGTTTTGTCGGTTCTTGTTTGTTTTCCTTTAATTCTAACCTATACATCGCATGTCACGCAAATCCGGTTCAAGGCAGAACCCAAAACAAACATAAATTTCGCTCTCATGTCAAGGAACTTTCTCTCTCAAATTCTTGTTGTTTAAATGTTTACTATGCAAAAATTCCTAAAGTGGATAATAATGAAAACAAGAACCACCAACAGGTGGCCTCTCCATCACGATTGCATGTCAGTGAACGATGCTTCTCTCAAGTGTGTTTTGTTTTTCCAATTTTCTTTGTTTCATCTTTCACAACATCAGCAGATGATTTTCTTTTTCAGGACAAGTCGTTGATTGTCTAGAGATTTCAATTTACGGTTTTTTTTTTTTCAAACGACCGACATTAGTGAAAATGTCAATGTCAGCTGGTTAATGTTGTGATGTTTAACTGCGTTCATGAACGCAGACTCCGGCAATTTTACTGAAAAAAATGTATCCCAAAAAAATCCTCCATCTTGTTGGTACAGGCTACAGAGCAAAGGCTCGAGAGGATACCGAAGAAAACCAAAATTTCTCTACACAAGATAACCAGGTTACATAATCGAAGGACTCCATATTTGATTTTTTCTTCATTAGCACTTTTTGAAAAAATTATAGAAAAGGACATTTTTCACGATTTTTCACAATCAATTAGCTCAATTCACTGATAGCTATTATCACCTACTGCTGGCTATCATGAGAAATAACTCAATTTGATAGCAAAAACACTTCAACACGAAACACAAAAGCCAACGGGGCACACCCAGGAAAATAAATTTTCACTTAACGACATAAAAAGTGGGGTTTTCCTTCAATATTATCCGACAAATTGCAGGGCAAACTAACCGCGAAGGATTTCGTTTGAGAATTGAGCAATTAATTTGATTATTTTACCTTTTTTCAAATTCATTGGATTTTTTTTTATGGACTTCGAAAACCGTTAGGAATGCTTTGATGTAGTAGTGGCTGCCCTCGATTGAAGACTGATGAAATAAAATGGCGAATTTTTCGGTTTCAGCTCCAGTTTTGGTGTAGATAGAAAATGTGTCGAAGGATTTAGCAGCTCGCAGCTGCCTTGTGCTTTATTTTTGTAATCGCACAGAAAGGATGTGTGGGGGTGGTTTTCGAATGTAAACAAACGTGATGTCCTTTGTTCTCTGTGCTCTCATTTTCACAACGCAGCGCAGAGTTGGAAAAACAAATAAAAACTGTAAAATGGGTCAAAATATGTTGATGCCGGAGTTTGAGTATTGTGGAGATTGCGTGCTGGGGATAACTGCACAATGTAAACAACGTTTACCGGTGTATATTTTTCAAACTTGTGGAATCAATTGTGTTTTGTTCATTCATAGCCGGCTTTCGGTGATTACAATCAGCTGTTCGTAGTTTAGGCATTCGAAATGGATTCAACTCCAGCTGTTGACCGAGTGACACAGATTTGTGATGAACCAAAGTTGGTATTCAGGGAATGGTAAAAGAAAATGGATAATAGAGAAACCTGTGGAATTTATGCACCATTAAGTGAGCATTGAATATGAAAGTGATTTTATTCAGGCCAGGTACTTGTTGCATCTTGAGTTTGCTTTGGATGGAAATTAATGAACCACGAATTTTTATAGGAAAATTTGGCTAATGTTCAGAAATAAAGAAATGGTAACAAAGAATTAAATACACTTCAAATTGTTCTCTTTATCGTTTATGTTGTTATTTGAAGCGTTTTGATAGACGGGGTATATTGAAAAAGTGTCAGCAAAGGGTTCTGTCATTGCAAGGAATAAAGTTTTTGAATGACCACAATTATCGTTCTAATGCAATTTGCAGTATATCTACTCGGACAATTTCCGGTAATACCTGGCTCGGTGCCGTGTAATAACGCCAAGCGAAATAAGGCCGACTTGAAGAAATTGGTCTATTTCACTTTCTCAAAGTGCAAACTAAACTTACTGCAAACTTTCTTTCGCACGAAATTTTTAACTTTTCACAATCTTTCTCTGATACAAAGTTTGCCGTATCTATTTATTCAGAGCTTCTTTTTTTTCAAACATAATTTTGGAGTGGGGAAAGTTCCTTACAAAATACTTCATACATCACTCACTCACTCACTCACTCACTCACTCACTCACTCACTCACTCACTCACTCACTCACTCACTCACTCACTCACTCACTCACTCACTCACTCACTCACTCACTCACTCACTCACTCACTCACTCACTCACTCACTCACTCACTCACTCACTCACTCACTCACTCACTCACTCACTCACTCACTCACTCACTCACTCACTCACTCACTCACTCACTCACTCACTCACTCACTCACTCACTCACTCACTCACTCACTCACTCACTCACTCACTCACTCACTCACTCACTCACTCACTCACTCACTCACTCACTCACTCACTCACTCACTCACTCACTCACTCACTCACTCACTCACTCACTCACTCACTCACTCACTCACTCACTCACTCACTCACTCACTCACTCACTCACTCACTCACTCACTCACTCACTCACTCACTCACTCACTCACTCACTCACTCACTCACTCACTCACTCACTCACTCACTCACTCACTCACTCACTCACTCACTCACTCACTCACTCACTCACTCACTCACTCACTCACTCACTCACTCACTCACTCACTCACTCACTCACTCACTCACTCACTCACTCACTCACTCACTCACTCACTCACTCACTCACTCACTCACTCACTCACTCACTCACTCACTCACTCACTCACTCACTCACTCACTCACTCACTCACTCACTCACTCACTCACTCACTCACTCACTCACTCACTCACTCACTCACTCACTCACTCACTTACTTTTGATCATCAAAATAGAACTAGTACTTCCCATAAACTCAAAAAGCTGAAATTTGGTACAGAGTTAGGGTTTAATGGCCACATAAAGGGAAAACTATAAAAACTAGGATAATCGAAGATCTGGATTCTGGAGTACTTGGTGACCCTGATTAGAAAACACAAGAGCCCAACCAATTTTATTTAGTTACAAAAATGAAAAAAAGTCACACAACATTAACTATGAATAAAGAAATCGCAGTGAGGAACCTTAAACTTGTCCGACTTTGTCTAGATTTCATTACTTTCAAGAGATGAACAAGCAGCTCCATCGAGACCTAGCTAGTTTTTTACAGAATGTTTTTGGTTAGATACAGTTTAAGAAAAACAACAAATCCAACGATTTTTATGCTAGCTACACGCGTAGCAACAGTTGCCGCAACTTCATATTGTGTGCAGCTGTGATGTGATACAATAAGGACACATTCATAATCCGATAAAAAGATATAGAATTTTCAAAATGAATAGCGTAATACGTGACATCGTTGCAAAAGAGTCGTTCCTTTGCTGGAATGGCCGGCCATCCAGCAGTGAACACGTGCAAATGATAAGACATTATTATCTAAATGGGTTTTCTCTATTAGCAACGATGCGCCCGTTGTGCCATTTTCATAGTTTACGTGGTCGACCTTCTTAGTCGACTATTCAAATTTTGGTGGCCAAATTCGAGTCCGTACGTCAATAAACGCATGATCTGCCGAAAACATCGATATTATGCAGAAGTGGTTTCATGGCATGGTTATCTCGTACCGAGGCGAACGTGAATTGGAGACCAAGATTTTGTGATTTAATTTTACCCATTTAGACTTTTTCTTGTGGGACTTTCCTTAAGTCACAGTTCTTTTCGAATAAAATGCAAACCATTGCGAACTATCGCTCAAATTCAGCCTGATTTGTTCACCGTAGTCATCGAAAACTGGACCATTCGAGTGCGCGCCACCCAGCGAAACTGCGGTTGCCACAAGGTAGTTACCTCGGTCCCCTACTTTATGTCTTATCTGTGATTATCATGTTTGTCTTATATATAAAAAAAATCAGGTGTCCTAATGTTCGCGGATGACAAGAAAATTTTTAAAATTATCTCAACTCCATCCGATTCCTCACTGTAACAACACGACTTGAATATCTTCTTTGCTTGATGCTTGCATAACTTCCTTGAGTTAAAAAACTCAACTCATAGAATATATTATTTAGTTAATGACGCCATTAACGAAGTCGATTCTGTAAGAGATCTCGGTATAATGCCTTGAATTTCCATTCCCACTTCGACCAAATTATTAATAAAGCTAATAGGTCTCTCGGTTTTATTAAGCGATGGTCTAAGGAATTTTCTAATCCCTATATAACAAAATCCCAGTATGTTTCCTTAGTCTGACCTAATCTTGAATATGCATGCCAAGTTTGTTCCCTTTTTTGTGAACACCATTCACTTGAATATGAAAATGTTCAAAAACGTTTCATTCGATCTGCTCTGCGAGGCCTCCCCTGCTGCATTCTTCCAACTTGTCTCCTTACACCGACCGACTTAAGCTGATAGGCTTTCAAGCCGTAACTACAAGACGGAAAATCGGCGATTTATTGTTGCTCACCAATTGTTATCAGGCAATATAGATTCCCCGACACTCCTGAGTAAAATCCAACTCAACACTAACGCTCGGAACGTGCGTTCTGTATTTTTTTTTATATTCCTGATCACCGCAGAAACTATGGGTACTTCGAAGCTATGTCCAGAATTCTTCATCACTGTAATGCTGCAATTTCAGTGTTCCATTTTAAAATTTCTAAATCCCATCTAAAAAATGCCCTTTACTTCTACCCGCTTCCCTGAGACTCCACTCCTCGACCCCTTTTAGTTTAGTTAGTTGTAGAAAAAAAAATTGTTTGGGTTCTTGTTCAATAAAGAACTTTTATGTGAGCCTCTGAGCCCACACGAATTAATGTTCGATAACGAGAATAAAAAAAAAAATAATTTTAAGTTAGTGTTAATCCAAAGCTTGGATTAAGCTAATTAAATAAATAAATAAATTTATTAAGATAAAACCTTATTGATATCTCAAATACTACTTGTTTTATTCAATTTTACAATCGAACCGCCCTCAATGGAAAACCCTTTACAACAATTATTTAATTCTATTCTATTAAAATCAATAGGCAATTAAACTACACACTACAACTTGACCCGACTACGTTTATGTTTATTTATTATTTACTTTTTCAATAGTCTCGTTATCATCACTGCGCAATTTTTAACATTGTGGATTGTATAATTTTGTTGATTATTTAGTGTTGGTGTTTTTGAACAGCGCAAAATAAGGTTTGTGTGTTTGCCTTTGAAAGGCATTTTCTTTTGGCTCACTTGCTCAGATTATCACACTAAAAAGACTTAGTATGAAATGTTGAAAATTAAAGACGTCAAATTTATAAGCCAATAGCCATCCCTCCTGTTTTTCAATTTAAAACTGCAAAAAACTATTCTTTAAGAAAACAAAAACCAAACATTTAAACGCACATACAATTTGTACACTGTGTCGTATACGTATTATTTTTTTCTGTAGTTCGACTTTGCATTTGCCCAAAGACATCTTATTGCAATTATTTAGTGCTTTTAATGACAAAAAATTAGAAGAACTGGTTGCTTTTGTATTGTGAATTCAAAAGCATATTCTTCTAAATCGGCTATTGAAATTTTACACGCTTGCTATCATCGATAAATTACAGGAAGAACAAGTACGTGGATGAAATCCACATTTAACATCAACAAAAACTATCTTGTACGAAAAAGCGAAATTAAGTGTCAGTTGTTATCATTTATAAAAGGATATTTAGGAAATCACTAGAAGGTGTTCAAAGGCTCTAATGCATTTGCAACACCCAGTATGTTATTAGCAAATGTGCAGAACTCAATTTCGAAATGAATCACGGTAGCAAAAATATTACCATTATGTCAGATAGTCAGGCCCTCGTTTTGGAGTGCATAGGCAGAGCAAAGTGACTCTTCATTAGATACCTGGACATGTAGGGTTAACGGCGCATGGACATAAATCCCAGGGACATAACTTACTTATTTACTTAAGGTGGCGCTACAGTCCGTTGTGGCCTTGGGCCTCAATCAACGGTCTCCACCAAGCAGCTCGGTCCCTAGCTAGTTGTCTCCAGTTTTGCACTCCAAATTGATTGAAATCCTCTTCCACTTGTGTAGACTATGTAGACAAAATCCTCTACTACCTGGAAGTTGGGTGCGTCTATTTTGACGTTTTGTCCAAGCCGTCGGTCGGTGTTTGGGTGTCCTTCCTGGCTAAACCCATTTTTGCCGCTTCTGTCTAAATTCTCAAAAAGGCGCCACGCTGTGTTCTTACCATTATATCAATATCATCGGCGTACGCGAGAAGTTGAACAGACTTTTGGAAGATAGTGCCTCTGGTGTTGGCGGTAGAGTTTTGCCCCATCTTCTCAAGAACGATGTTAAAGAAATCGCATCACAGTGCATCCCCTTGTCTGAATCCTTTTAAGACATCGAAAGGTTCCGTAATTTCGTTGCCAACCTTGATGGCGTACCGTTTTCCATCGTCATTTTGCACAAGGGGACGTGCTTGGCAGGGATGCCAAAACTACACATAGCCTTAAAGTGTTCGTCTCTGTGGATGCTGTCATACGCGGCCTTAAACTCGATGAAAAGGTGGTGGGTATCAATCTTACAAATGATTTGGTGCATGCTCCCATCTAGATCGTTGCCTGCTGCTTTGAGCAGCTCGGCAGCTAGACCATCTGCTCCAGCGGCTTTATTGGATTTCATGACATGAAGGAATTCGACTTGTCTTTAACTACTACGTGGCGGCGGCGGTCAGTGGTAGTTGATGTTTTTTTCGGTCTGCCTCTATTTTAGCGCACTATTCACAGTTTCAGATCATTTTTTACCATATTTTGAGACCGTCCAAGGGTTTATTAAAATTTATATGTTTTGCCTTCACGGCGTAGAAGTAGATGATTGAAAAGTCTTCTTCCTTCTGGCGAGCATTGAATTCTTCGACTCATATTGAGAGACATAATAACAAGAAATCTTTGTTTTCAGCTCTTAATATTATTAAAAATACCCTACCATGTATGGGAGCGTATCGGATTCCCGCTTTTTAAAATCCCGTTTTTCAAGAATCCCGAAAAAAAAGTTTTAAAATCCCGTCTTCTAAAATACCGCTTTTGTTAAATCCCGAATTTTAAAATCCCGTTTAGTCAAAATCCCGACTTGCTATAATACCGCTTTTTAAAATCCCGGTAATCCCGTTTAATCCCGCCTAACGGTATTCAAAAGATTTAAAATAAGACTAAAAAAAATGCATGAAATTGTTCTCTTGGATTAAATTAAAACTGCTTTTAATTACTTTTACAAAATCTAGTGTTAACAGGCGCTGCTTATGGATTTCCTGTTATAATTAAGCTATGTTGCAGCAACAAATGGTTGGGCATCACGACATGCATTACCTATGTACCTAAAGATATCTTAATATTTAGTAGGGTAAAAGCACCAGTACCCGGACAGATAACTTCTTTTTTGACTTTCAATGCAAATATCTTTATTTCTGTTAGTATTTCATTCAAATCTTAATATTTTGCTAAGACTACAGATATTTCTCAGTAGTTTGGTGTATGAATGAATTGAAAGTAACTTTAAACATTGATTTAAAAAGATGAATTCTAAATAAAGGCGATTTTCCGGAGTCTCCGGACGATTGTTCTAGTCTCCGGACGATCTTAAATGGAGTTTCCGGACAGTTCCACTTAAAAACTCAATATCTTTTTTCTCTTAAGTGTTGACTATAGAGCAATTCATTTTCTGTATTGGTAATTACTTCCTGACTGTTTGACATCTAATTAATTTAAAAAATATTACCTAGTTATTGTTATTTAAGACGAAATATAAAGAAACCAAAATCGGTACCAGTTACCGGACGATCAAAACAGAGTCTCCGGACGACTTTGAACCTACTTCGTCATACTTTATTGCTGCTTGACTGATACCTAATTTCTTCGATCTAATGTCGTGCAAGGCTATCAATAAAAAAAAAGTTAAGACTGTTCATATCCTCACTATCCAACTAAACCATGGCAATTTTATGCATCTGAAATACATATTTACTTGTTTCAAGGTTAACTAGTTGTTGTTTCTTTTTTCCGAACGTTTCCAGGCACTTGGAATCCTTCAACACTAAACTGATGCACTGTTTTTTTGTGCACATCGCATTCAAATATTAGCCGCGTTTTATTATCCTCACTAACCCATATGGGTTTATTTTTTGTACACAAAACAACAACAAACTGGGACCCCGATAGCTATCGGGGTTTATTTTGTAACTCAAAAACTATGTTCTAAATATGGCGGATAGATGGCGAGTGTGAGACAAAAAAGAAGTTATTGTAGAAAGAATTATTAATATCAGCCATATTAATAAAAAATAACGCGTATTCAACTCTTAAGCTAGGCATACACGGTGAACATGTTGGTGTGATTTGTTGGGCAGCGGTTCGCCATACACGGCCCAACATGTTTATAAACTTCATTATTTGTGTGACTGTCGTGAAGGCAAGATGTGCGATACAAGTGCGTTTTGCTTTGTTTTGCGACATGTTAACTCCATGAAAATAACTACACAAATGACGAATTGTTGTCACACAACGCCATACACGACGAACATGTTGATAAACTTCAAAATTTGTTGTAAACTTGCCCATACACAGCCAACATGTTAGCCGTAAGTTCACGGTTTACAAAATATTTCATAAACCGTGGATTTGTTGGCCAACATGCCCATACACGAATAATTTTCAGCCCAACCCCAACAAATCACACCAACATGTTCACCGTGTATGCCTAGCTTTAGCCACAGTTTTATGAAGCCATAGGATAAGAGTCAATCCAATTAATTAATAAAAATAAGTTGGTTTTTTTAAATTTTACTGAGGGTTGCTTCTCGGATAAAAAAACATAGCTTAAACTTCAACCATTTTAACGCACATCGTTTTATTATCACGGGGTAACCCATATGGGTTAGTGAGGATAATAAAACGCAGCTATTATACCTTCGATAGGGGTGGTTTTGGTTTTGGTTGGTTTCTTTTTGTGTTTTCTGTATACTATATGGTATGCATCAGTGAAGAAAAATGTTATTCTCAAATAAATAGAGAAGTAGAGTAGGAGGGAAGAAACTGGTTTTATTATTCTCATGTTCAGGTTTCGGTAAAAAGGAAAATAGATATCGCACGATCGATTTACACCATTTTGATTTCAAAATATTGTGTTTGTGTGGCAGAAAATAAAAAATGATATTGAAATACAATTTTTAGAGTTTTTTATTTGTCATTTTTAATCCATCAGAGGGATGATAGTAAACAAATTTTATTCTGGATATAAACAAGTACTTTTGACAATTAAATTAAGGGTTGCAAAAAGAATTTGAACATAAAAAAGTAATTAAATAAAACCTTGGAGCTGTCCGGAAACTAGATTTTCGTTATTTTTTGTACCAGTACCGGACACTTAAACAAATCGATTAAAAAAAAAGCAAAACTCAATTTTTTTTCTTTAGTTATTGGAAGTTCATTATATTTTCTTTGAAACAAACCCCATTTGATTGCAAGACTTCACAAGATCAACTATTCCCAGTATATTTTTCCAAGGTCTGCCACTATTTTTTTGCTAAGAAAACAGCAGAACAGCAGTGGCTGCTGCTTAAACTACCTATAACTTTTCCGTTATACATTCGATCGGCTTCAAACTTCGTATGCATATGTGGAAAATGTTACTGATTCTGTATTTTGTTGTTTTTTGTCAAGTCTGTATTTAGTTTCTCTTTTGTTCCACATAAAGGCAAAATCGTCCGGTCACTGGTGCCTGTCCGGAAACTGGTGCAGTTACCCTATTGTGCAAGTTTTGTTATATTATATCTTTGATTCTTGGAATGAATACACTACTTTCTTTTATGTTTTCTTTGCTATAATAATCTATGCTATTAAAAAAAACTCATGTGTTTTAACTTCATTTATTTTGCCGTTTTCACAATTAAAAGCAGTTGCTTTGTTTTGAAAAATCGCGCGATTTATTATCCCGTTTTTACAATCAAAAGCAGTTGCTTTGTTTTGAAAAATCGCGCGATTTTTCAAAACAAAGCAACTGCTTTTGATTGTAAAAACGGGATAATAAAAAACGGGATTTTGAAAAGCGGGATAATAAGAAACGGTATTATATAATACGGGATTACAAGAAATCGGGATTATAAAAATCGGGATTTTAACAAGCGGGATTATAAAATCGGGATTTTGAAAACCAGGATTATAAAAATCGGGATATCGTACCCAACCCACCATGTATGTTAATACCGTAATAAATGAATTAAAAATAAATTTAAATTTTATTGGAGTTTTATGTCGAGTACACCTTTTTTTACGACCAACTTAAATTAAAATACACACCCACAGACATCACGATGCATCATCATGCAAAAATTAAGGATTCACAAAATCGTGACATTACAATAACTTCCTCTGGGAATTTGAAAAACAAAAATTCAAGAATCTGCTAGATCTGGAGTTCTTAGTCGGGATCCAATAATATGTACTATAATAAATATCTACATACAAAAAAAATGTGTGTTATTTTAGGCAGCAAACAATTGAATACAAAAG
The DNA here is from genome assembly GCA_943590905.1 of Sphaerophoria taeniata. Lineage (NCBI taxonomy): Eukaryota > Metazoa > Arthropoda > Insecta > Diptera > Syrphidae > Sphaerophoria > Sphaerophoria taeniata. The sequence continues at coordinate 189,467,851 of OX016540.1, forward strand.
CATTTTTTATTGCTTTCAACAGGTTGCTCTTAATCATCAACCGAATAAAATTTCCATTCAAATTTCATGGCATGAAAAAATCATTCCGATTGTTTGCAAAACGTGTCTTTTTTATGCAACGGTCTTCACAGAATATATTCCTAAAATTAAATTCAACCACTACCAACCAATTCATTATTTTGAATTGTAATTTAGGATGTGTGAATAGAACTGAACAATTTTGAAATACCATGTTTATTGGGAAGTTCATGGCGATTTGCCAGCTGCTTTAGTATTTGTGCCGGTATCTGTTTGGCAGCTATCTAATCTTAAATTCACTTGATCTTAAAAGAATATTGTAAGAGAAGGTACTACAAACATATACTTTCATGCGAACGTAAGCATTCAAAAAATCTATAAACTTGATGTGTCATTAAAAGTCTTCAGACATTAAGTTAAGTGGGTTTGCCAACAATTTTATTAGAAAAATGGGTTTTTAACATTTTTAATCTTCAAAGTGCATACTGAACATATTTCTCGTTTACGGTAAATACACTCCGCTTCAACTGAATAAGCACACATTTTTCAAAAGTTTGTTGTCCATTTTTTCCTAACTTTGAACGTTAATGCATCATTTGATGATGCTAACCGATAACTTATGGTGTTGAGAAAACAAATCAAAAAGAATAATTTAAAAAGGACCACTATTTTTTCCCTGGCTCTCATGCAAAGCTTTCCAGATTGAAAAACTCGTTTTTTTTTCGTCAACTGAATAAGCACACGATCTTTCACTCTCATTATCTTCATTGTTTCTTAGAATTTTAAGTTAATTGGTATACCAAATCAAAAGTTGAAGAGTTCTTAGTGACATTTAGCCGTTTAATTAGAATTTAAACAAAATATGGTTAGATCAGAAGCTTTAATAGTGTCGGACGAGCTTAGGTTGATTCTTTAAAAGCATAGCTGGGCACCTTTAATCAAAAAGTTAACTTCGTTAATCGCTAATCCGTTAATTGAAAATTTAACTTCGTTAACAGTTAAAACGTTAAATTTTAGAAAAATTAACGCAAGTTAACGTTAATCGTTAATCCGTTAACACGCCATAAAAATTTTATTCTCTGATAAAAATTGGAAGTTGGAAACAAGAAAAGACAAGTAAATTTTTTTTTAATATAGCAAATTATATTTTGTAAGAGTTTAAGTGTTAAAACAACAATTTATTCAGTCATGTATATGAATGTGATTGTTCCCCTTCATGAACACCAGCATGTTGAAATTCTCGTTGGAAAGCGAGGCTCTTTTCGGCATATCCTTGCCCGTAGGGAAGAGACGTTCAACAGCAGCGCTTGAGGGTATGGCAGTATTGTATTGGATAAACAGATGTGCCAATACTTGTTCCCCGAGGAATGACGCTTCATTTAACGAGTCTTTTGACTTCAAATCTAGCCACGTTTTTACGAGACTTTGAGTTTTACTTCTTCATGATTTATTGTTCTTAGGTTTTTCTGAAGATTGAGTAACAGAGTTGAAAAAGTCATCCTCATCATCGTAGTTGTTACTCACGTTGCTGCCTCCGCCACTTACACTCTCTACGTCCTTTGATATTTCGATAGCTTCTTCTTGTAGCGCTTTTTCTACCTTTTTTCCATGCATTTTTTCACTGCATCTACACGACTGTTATCGTATTTCGGCAACCAAATCAACCGAAACTTAGGGTGAAAAGCCGCAGCAAGTTGGCACTGTTCATCGTCCATAAGTGGTCCGAACCTTCTTTCTATGCCGTTTAATAACGCATTGACTAAAGCTGTGCAATTTACGAGGTCTTTTAAGACTGTATATTTTATAATTATTTGAAGACCGTTGCTGCAATGGTCGGTAGCAGTGACTCAAGGTACGCTTGAGCTTCTCCTTGAATTCTTTTTAATTGAATTTGCTGTCTTGAATATAATTTTAAATGAATTTCTCTTTTGAGACACTTCAAAATTTTAACCAGTAATTTCAAATTTTAACCTGCTCCGCAGCTAGTTAAATTTTATTCACCATGCTAGTTTCAAAATTTAACCAAACGTCAAGTTTTAACCCATTTTTAACTGAATTCGCACACGGCGTAATTTATAAAAATAATTACCAATAATCTAATTTGAATGTGTATCTGTAGGTATGGTATTTGTGTTCCATTAACGATTAACGGACTTTGGAAAAATTAACTATCGTTAACATTTTTTTGAAGTTAACTGAAAAGTTAATCCGTTAATGGGAATGTTAACTTCGTTAATTAACGATTAACGGATTAACGAAAAAATGCCCGTTAATGCCCAGCTATGTTTAAAAGAATAAAGACTGACCGTGCGTGCTATAGCTACCGACATTGATCGGAGTCTTAGTGTTGTCTATTCGTACCTCAGAAACGAAAAATGATGCATTTACGTTCAAAGTTAGGAAAAAATGGACAACAAACTTTTGAAAAATGTGTGCTTATTCAGTTGAAGCGGAGTGTAGGTATGTATATTGTATATATGTTGATTAAAAACATATGAGCGTATATAAAACCAATCTGAATCGGACTTGTTTTCGAGGAAAGTATAAATAATACTTGTCAAATTGGTTGATTATGTTTTTAATTCAATTAATTAATTGTTAATTTTATAAAGTCTCAAATGTTTATATGTATGTTCTGGGCATATTATGACGTACGAGTTTTTTTTTTTGTATATCATAAACATGATTATATCAATTAAAAATGCGAATGCACTTTAAGTACGTTGCAAAAAGTTTTGGAGCGGCATTTAAGTTGGTTATAAAAATAGGTGTACCTACTCCATATAAAATTCCAATAAAATTTAAATTTCTTTTTTAATTCATTTATTACGGTATTAACATACATGGTAGGTTGTTTTTAATAATATTAAGAACTGAAAACAGAAGATTTCTTGTTATCAAGTCTCTCAGTATGGGTCGAAGAATTCACTGCTCGTCAGAAGGAAAAAATCGTTTCAATCATCTACGGCGTGTAGGCAAAACATAAAAATTTATCGCAATGACCTTTGGACGGTCTCAACATAATGGTAACAAATGTTCCTTTTGTATAGCGAGAAAAGTGCGCAAAAATAGAGGCAGACCGAAAAAAAATCATCATCTGCCACTGACCGCCGCCGCCGGCCGGCCGCCACGTAGTAGTTATAGCCAAGTCGAATTCCTTCATGTCATCAAGGACTATAGTCGCAAAAATTGAGCATGCAGTCAGTCCTTAGAAGGCATCATCCAAGGCTTAATATCCAGGTACAGTCGACAGGAAAGTTCTTTTGCTCAGAGCTTAACAACACAAGGGCGCGAAAGGAATTTTAGATACGCAAATAGAAATGGACCTGAAGGAGTAAAAAATAGCGTAATATCCTGAAAGAAGGAGGAGACTAAAATAATTTTGTTTTCATCCGACTCCTGGCGTAATTTAAGAAGTCAACATTACAACGATCTAAAGCACACGGCGGGTCTCATAAAAGATTGGTTCCAAGAAAAGGAAGTACCTCCTATCCCGTGGCCAAGTCAGTTCCCTGACCCCAATCCCATTGAGAACTTATGGTATGAACTCAAGCGGTCAATATTTCACAAAAAGAAACCAAATGTGGGAAGCAGGAGCAAGGTAATGGTATTCCATACCCCTACAGACCATGCCAAAAATTGGTGGAATCAATGCCACGGTGAATCCAAAATGTTCAGACTATCACTGGAGGATAACCAGTACCCATGTTCTGTAACTTCTCACATCGAGAAAATCATACCGAAAACAGTGTAAACGGAGCGTAACTAGTTTTTTTTTGTATGAAATTTGACACAATTTGTTTCGATTTCCTATGTTTCTCGACTCCGAAAGTTTTCGACCGAGTTACAGAACATGGACCCAGGGTAGATAGAGTAAGTTAATAAAAAAAACAACAATTCCATGAACCCGACCTAGAAGAAGTGAAAACGGCAATATCACGACTGAAATCCAATAAAGCCGCTGGAGCAGATGGTCTAGCTGCCAAGCTGCTCAAAGCAGCAGGCAACGATCTAAATAGGACATGCACCAAATCATCTGTAAGATATGGTCGGAAGAATGTATGTCAGATGAATGAAACCTCAGCATTATTTGCCCGATCCTGAAAAAGGGAGATCCTCTAAACTGCGCCAACTTCAGAGGAATCAGCCTACTTAACATCGCCTACAAGATCCTCTCTGCCGTAATATTATGTGAACGTCTGAAGTCTTTCGTCAACAATCTGATTGGTCCTTATCAATATGGTTTCAGACCAGGAACGTCAACCATCGACCAAATTTTCACTTTGCGGCAGTCCCTGGAAAAAACCTATGAACTCCAAATTGATACCCACCACCTTTTCATCGAGTTTGAGGCCACGTATGACAGCATCTACAGAGACGAACTGTATAAAACTATGTCTTGTTTTCGCATCCCTGCCAAGCTCGTTCGTTTGTGCAAAATGACGATGGAAAACTCACGCTGCGCCATCAAGGTTGGCAACGAGCTTTTGGAATCTTTCGATGTCAAAAAAGGATTCAGACAAGGCGATGCACTGTCGTACGATTTCCTTAACATCGTTCTTGAGAACAGATTGCAAGACTCCACCGCCAGCACCAGAGGCACTGTCTTCCAAAAAACCTGTTCAACTTCTCGCGTACGCCGATGATATTGATATAATGGGAAGAACACAGCGTGATGTCAATGGCGCCTTTGTAAAATTTGAGACAGAAGTGGCAAAAATGGGTTTAGCGGTAAATTAGGGGAAAAACGAAGTATATGCTGTCTTCGAGAAAGGACACCCAACACCGACGGCTCGGACAGAACGTCACAATAGACACATACAACTTCGAGGTAGTAGAGGAGTTTGTCTACCTAGGCTTCGCTATTAACACGGGCAATAACACCAGCGCCGAGATAAGACGAAGAATAACTCTTGCTAATCGCTGTTTCTTTGGGCTAAGAAAGCAATTGAGTGGAAAAGCCCTCTCTCGAGCAACTAAGGTAAAACTGTACAACACCCTCATCATCCCTATCCTGCTGTATGGTGCAGAAGCATGGACCTCGACAAAATCGGATGAATGTGCCTTAGGCTGTTTCGAGAGGAAAGTCCTTCGGGTTATCTTTGGCCCCGTGTGCATTGATGAGTAATGGAGACGAAGATACAACAGCGAACTTTACGGGTTGTCCAACGACGTGGACCTAGCCAGAAGGGTCAAAGCCCAGAGACTCAGATGGTTCGGTCATTTAGAGCACATGGACACCAATGCTCCGGCCCGGAAAGCCTCCGACACTATTCCCGAGGGACGCAGAAGAAGAGGAAGACCACGACTCAGGTGGCGCACACAAGTGGAAGAGGACCTCAATCAACTTGGAGTGCTAAACTGGAGGCAGCTTGCTAGGGACCGAGCTGGCTGGCGGAGACTGTTGATTGAGGCCCAAGTCCACACCGGACTGCCAACAAATTTGAGTGAAAATCCCTTGATTCATCAATAATTCCCTTTCGGAGTCAGGCTTCATAAGTCGTTTAACACTCCTCAATAGAAAATCATTCATCTGAATTTGTTCATTTGAGTCACACACATTTTCAAAATCAGTTCTGAATTTGAAAATGCAATAAAGGAATCCTTAATTTCGTTAAAACTGGATATCGAAGTTGTACCAATATTTAATAATAAAAACAGCAGATAGGTATGTATTTTCAGTTTTAATATATATTTCAGAATTATAATTTTCAGTCATTGATAAGAAACGAAAAAAAACAAGAAGATTGTTTTTACAAAATTATTTAAGCAAAGTATAGAATACATTAGAACTGTAACAAGTAGCTAACAATAGCAAACGTTCTTAAATTTAAATGACCAAACTATATGAATAATGCTTTTTAGTCAACAGTACGTAGATTAAAATGACAGAATTATTGCAGTAAAAGTTTTAGGACAAATGTAAAGTCGAAGTAGAGAAAAAAAATACGTATACGCCGCAGTGTGCTTTTTGTATAGTTTCTTGCAGTTTTTCATTGCTAAACAGGAAGGATATCTTTTGGCAAATATATGTATTAACGTTTTTCTTTGCCAATATCATACAATCTGTTTAGTCTGATAAACGGAGCTAGTGAGCCCAAACAAAATGCCTTTACAGGGCAAACAAACAAACTTTATTTGCGCCTCGCCGTTTAAAACAAATAAACAATTGAAAAGGCTAAGATTTGCGCAGTGATGATAACGAGACTATTGAAAATGTAAATGATAAATATTGAGATAGCGGGTGTTGTTGCATTTTGCTATCATTTATTTTTGGTGAAATTATCATAATATTTTCATTACATAAATATCAAGAAGTCTTAGGAAAATCTACCAAAAAATCGATCCGTTACTCGATCCAATTATGACTGACTACCTTATCCCGGAAATTATTGACAAAAGCTTTTATCAAAAGCACAGAAAAAAGAGTAATTGGCAGCCAATTTATTTAGAATATATATTCTGGGCCGTTTGGCAATCTCCCAGCAATAATAATAAAAAAAGCAACAACCAAAAAACTAAGAAGTAATGTTATAAAAAGTGAAAGTAAAAAAAAAACTGAATCTGCCTTAAATATTTTAATTGCTCAAAGTAAAGTTTAATTCACTTTATTTTGAGAAAAGTAAAATTCATTTCGTCACCGACCAAAAACCAAAAGCTTTGAACTAAAAATAGTAAACGAACAAAAAAAAAAAACTAAAATTTAAACCAAATATTTCGCTTTGTAGTCTCAGTCATTGTAGCTTCAGTCATTAAGGTGGTTTATATTTTTGGAATCTTTCCTAAAAGAACAACAGTCACAACAACATAAAATAGGAAAAAGGTAGAATCGAGTATGAGATATCTCTCCCACTGCTTCAATTTCTAAAAGAATGCGTATCTGTGTCATCGAATCTTTAAATAGAATCTTTTTTGTTTTTTTTTTTTAAACAAACAAAAATTCAAGCATAGAAAAATATTCGTTTTCGAAAACTATATGTGCTGAAACAACCCGCTCTCAATCTCTCTCTCGATCGCAAATACAGATGCATACTCTTCACTTATGAGCAATCACCAACTATCACCTCCCAACTATAGCAGCAGTGCGGTGAGGTGATGTGAAGACAACAGTCATACAAAAATCATCTCTCACCCGAATTTGAATCTGAAACACCCCCATATCGGATAGAATTTTCGAAATACCTAATCTCTCTCTTACAACCAAAAATGTTTTGCAGGCTGTCAAAATATCAGGGTCGAATGATTTTCCTAAAAGTCGAATCTTTTATGCCGTCCTTCATTTTTTTCTCATCATCTTCAGCTCATCTTTACCGAATAATAAATAGGAAAATAATACAATGGCCTCTTGACCGAAACCAGCCAAAGTAAACTCACAACGACCGACGATCGACGACGATTCACGAATATACTCGCAATTTGTGGCCCATCTAACTTTTTGATATCCAACACTAGCTACAAAACTTTCATGTCAATTTTTAAAAATAGACTAGATACAAAACTTAGAGATGAAAATGTGGCGGGACGGGCTGAAAATGTTGCTCGAATGTGTTAGTAAAATTCGAATGTGTATACAAAGTCTACACAAACTAAAGCTAATTGTTCTGTCAGTTTCTTAACTGCATACATGAGTTCGCTCGATTGTGTTCACCTCTGAATTACCTTTCCGTCTCGTAGTAGTCAAACACTATTCAGTCGAGACCGAGCTCATCCGCGAGTTAGTTGATTTTTCTCATTTAAATTCAAAATGGTGAGTGTTGAAACGGTTAACCTAAAGGCTGCCTACGAAGGCCTATACTTTTTTTCTTGCTATCTCTATTAAATCACCAGCAATCTTTTAAGAAAATATTAAAGCAGTAACTTATCCTTCCGTATTCTTTTTCTCTCGTTTCCTGCAGGCCGATGTACCAAAGCGTGAAGTAGAAAGTAAGTAGAAAAAAGGATCAACAAAACTTGAAAAAGGAATACTCCAAAAAAACAAAACTCTCCAAAAACTCAGCGTTATGGATTAAACATGACAAGTGAATTGTGCTCTGAAAATAAACTCTAGTTACCCTTTTTTACAAGTGAAAAAAGTGACATAAGTGAAAAGAAAACCGTTAAAAGCGAACCACCATATTGCATAATCATTCAAACGGTTTAACAAAGTGTAGAAATGCCTCTGAACACAGCCCCTCACATTTACTTCTGTGCACGATTTTTTTTTAATTATAAAAAAAAATCTTTCCTCGGTTATTTTTAGCATATTTTTAGCATATTGGTGTTGAATGTGTGATTTGGTAGGATTTTGGTTTCTATTCTGATATTGCGCGCATTACGCATGTCTTATTTAGGCGAAGTGAATATCACACTTCAAGGAAAATAAGACACGGAATCTGGCTGAAAGTGTCGTTGGCGGCAGCGTTCGGAAATAAATATAAATAAACGGCTCTAAATAAGGACAGTGCTAAACTATATCATGTTACACAACGTTACGGAATGTAGAAATATCTTTATGAAATCTGTTTTATAGGTTAGCGAGTCGAAAAAATGGAAGAAATTTATGGAATTTGACTTTGGAATATAATCAGATAGTGAATCGTTATTTAGGTGAAGGTTGAATGCTTTTAGAATTCAGTCTTACTTCCTTGACGAGGATTAGGAATGAGGTCGTAGTTCATAATTTTGTGTATCGGTTTTTTTAAGGTTAAGGATCACTTTTTTGGAATACTTTCTGTTTAATGAGCAACGTAATCACAATGTGACATTTGATAGGCTAATAGTTTTTGACCATGAATTTTGAATTACGATTCAAAAAATAAAACAAACGATCTTGAATTTTGAAACACAAATTTATCGATAATGTAGCTGGTTCCTAAAATAAAAATTGTTTTTTGCATTTTTTGCAACTAAATTAAAAAAGTCCGAAATAAAACCTTCGTGGACGGATGACCTTGATATATTTTTCTTTTGCCGACTTTCATTTAATGTCGGTGAGGCTTTTGTACAAAAAAATGGAATAGGTACTTGTTCGAAAGAAATATTTTAGGTTTAACCTCGGTAGGTAGGATTAACCATTTTGTTTAATTGGAGCACGTTATTGTAAAGATTGACACGCAACTCCATCTACCCAACTGAACCCCATCATATCCATGTTTCGGGATCGCTTTCAATACTCTCCCTAATTTTCGTAAGATTATCCACGTCTATACCTTACCCTAAACCCTGTACCTGTACCAATTCCTGGTCGTTTCGATATTGTTCAACTTTGACGAATGACACAAATGACCAACTTACTTACTTACTTACTTACTTATGGTTTCGCTACAATGCAGGTCGGACCAGGGCCCCATCCAACAAACGTCTCCAGCCAAAGCGGTCCCTAGCTAGCTGCCTCCAGTTTCGCACGCCAAATTGGTTCAGATCCTCTACCACCTGTATGCTCCACCTGAGTCGCGGTCTTCCTCTTCTGCAACGCCCCTTCGGGTTGGATTCGAAGACTCTGCCGGAGCATTATTTTCCATTTGCTCTACATGACCCAACCATCTAAGTCGTTGAACCTTAACTTTTCTGGCTAGGTCAGTGCCGCTGAACGGCTGGTTCAGTTCTTGATTGAATCTTCGTCTTCATTCCCCATTTATGGACACAGGACCAAAAATCACTCGAAGAATTTTTCTCTCGAAGCAGCCCAAAGCGTTTTCATCGGATGTTGTCATGGTCTATGTCTCTGAGGACCGGGATGATGAGGGTTATGTAGAGTGTGACTTTCGTTGCTCGGGAGAGGACTTTACTACTCAATTGGCTTCTAAGCCCAAAGAAGCAGTGATTGGCAAGAGTGTTTCTTCGTTTGATTTCGGCGCTGGTGTTGTTGTCTGAGTTATTAGCGGATCCCAGGTAAACAAAGTCCTTAACTACATCGAAGTTAAATCCGTCTATGTTGACGTTTGCTCCAAGACGTCGATGTTGGTTGTCCTTTCTTGATGACAGCATTAACTAGGTCTTGCCTTCGTCAACCGCTAGACCCATCTTCCTGGCCTCTGTCTCAAGACTCACAAACGCTCCACTGACATCACGCTGTGTTGTTCCAATTATGTCAATGTCGTTTGCGTGTCCTAGTAGCTGAACGGACTTTTGATTGTGCATCTGGTGTTGACGTTGGAGTTTCGCACAATCTTTTCAAGAATGATATTGAAGTAATCGCATGACAATGCATCGCCTTGTCTAAAACCTTTTTTGACATCAAATGCGTCCGACCATGATGAACAGCGTGAGTTTTCCATTGTCATCTTACACAGACGGATGTGGGATGCCAAAACTAGACATTGCTCTATATAATTGGTTTTTATAGACGCTGTCATACGTGGCCTTGAAATCAATGAAAAGGTGGTAGGTATCGATCTGATAAAGACCTATCAGGTTGTTGACGAAGGGCTTCAAACGTACACACAGCATGGCAGACAAGATCTTGTAGGCGATGTTAAGGAGACTTATACCTCTGTAGTTGGTGTAGTTCAGGGGATCTCCTTTTTTGAGGATCGGGCATACGATGCTGAGGTTCCATTCATCGACCAAATTTTGCAGATGAGCTGGTGCATGCTCCTAATCAAATCATCTCCAGCTACGTTGTATAGTTCGGCGGCTGGCCCGTCTGCTCCAGCGGCTTTATTCGACTTAAGTTTAGATATCGCTATCTTCACTTCGTCAATGTCGGATGGGTGGAATTGTTGGCCTGCTTCACCCAAATTGAATGGTTCTGTATTGCTGGCGAAATTTCGCTCTTCATCGCTAGTATACAGCTTGGAAAAGTGGTCTTTCCATAACCTCAGCACTGACTGTGGTTCCACTACGATTTTCCCATGATGGTCTTCAGGCTTCGGTTCGAGGAGAATAAGCTCTGGAGGTTTATTTTACCTTTTTGTAAAACTTTCGAACCTCGTTCCTGTTGTGACATCCCTCTATCTCCTCGATCGCGCATCTCTCTTGCTCAGTAGAGTAAGTCTGGTAAAATCAAAGTCTTGTACAGTAGGTACTTTTTCTTTCTGGAGCCTAGGAGCTGGGTGGATTTGTTGCAGATAGTGTTTTCCGTCCTCACACCTGTCTTGCGCATTATTTGCTCCAGGACTATGTTGAAGAAATCACATTTTTCTATTTATTTATTTGTGAATCTCCTTGTCTAAACCCTGCGCATTTTTGAAACAATTCGGGTGAGCTGTCACTCGTTTGCACACTGCACTGCGTATTGTTTATCGTCATGTCCCATAGCTGGAGCAGTTTGTTCGGGATCCCGAATTCAGACATCGCAACCATAAGCTTTGGGCGATGGATGCTATCATATGCAAATTCGATCGTCTTTTCCTGGATTTGCCTCAGTGTGAATATTAGGTCTATCGTTGTTCGACCTGGCCAAAAGCCACACGGCCAAGTGCCGATTATAGTGTTGGAGAAAGGTTTAAGACGCCAACACAGTTCGTTGGATATACCTCGGTAGTTTTTGCATGACATAGAATAGTCTTTTTTGTAGATGGGGCATATGGAGCTTAAAGACCAGTCAACGGGCATGCATTCTTCCTTCCGAACTTTGTTGATGACCTGGTGCATGCAGTTCTTCAGAACACCTCCTCCATATTTAGAGGTTTGTCATCCGACCAGCTGGTTTAGCTTTATGATGGCTCTTTCTACCTCTTTTGTGCTGGGGCTTGTACTGGGTCTGCATTGACTGGTCTCGCTTCTCCTTAGTCAATTGCTCGCTCGACTTTATGGGAATTCAGCAGCTGCTAGCAGAGCTGCTGGAAAACATCTAAATTCCATGTGCTTCGGTGGCTAGGATACCTTCACTGTTTCGAAGATCTTGTAACCTGGTTCTGAAACCAGAAGTTAAGGATATCAGCAATATTAAAAAACGCATATTCCAATCTTATTCCAAAGGTTAAAATTAATAGCATTATCCATTAAGTCCACAGAATAAGGGCTAATCCTTCGGTATTCTGTGTTTATTAATTTTGCTGATAATTTCAGGCAAATTAACTTGTGGCTATGTCCTGCAGACTTTATTTAAATTAATTTTCACATCGGGTCATATAGAAGCTGTTGTAGGTTAGCGTCACATTAATTAAGCGGTTTGATTTCAATCTCAACGGTAATTCCGCAGATAGTTTGTGTAATCCGGTGAGCTATCGTTTAGATTACAATTTACAACTATCAAACAGAGCACAATTTCACAAAAATCTTCAAATCTTAGCAATAGTTCTATATGAAATTCTAGAAAATAGAGACTAATCCCATTTTTGGTTGCTTCATAAACTAGATGTCGAATTCGTATTCGAGGTTATGGGATCACCCGGTGAGGGTATCGATGCCGTTGACCTAGGTGATGCTCTCCGCGCACTGAATCTTAACCCAACTCTTGCTCTCATCGAGAAAATGGGTGGCACAAAGAAGCGTGGCGAGAAGAAGTTAACTATTGAAGAATTCCTCCCAATCTACTCTCAAGTAAAGAAAGAGAAAGATCAAGGCTGCTACGAAGATTTCATTGAATGTTTGAAATTGTACGACAAAGAAGAAAACGGCACAATGCTTCTTGCTGAACTTTCACATGCCCTCCTTTCCCTTGGTAAGTTTTTGTTGTTTAATTTTTTATTTAAATTTATTAATTTTTCTATTTTTTTTCTGAAATGTTTAATAGGTGAGAACTTGGACGATGAACAAGTTGAAGAACTTTTCAACGACTGTATGCCCCCAGAGGATGATGATGGCTTCATCAAATATTCCCGTAAGTTTTACTTGAAATATTTTTATTTTAAATACAAATTAAATGTTAAACAAAAAAAGTGCAAAGTTTTACAGTTGCCCTATATTTTTTGAGATATAACTTTGAATTTGAGGACAATATGGTCTGCTGTAAAACTGAGCCCTTAGTGTAATCATGTCCTCATGTCTTCCGAAAACAAAATGGCCATTCAAAACATATCACACCATAGTTTTTTAGTAAAATATTTGCACTCTTTTAAGCACTTTTGCATAAGAAAACGTGCACAGTGTATCAAGTCCATGAATTTTGAGTCCACTGTTTCTATGAATGAATTTTGAATTTAAGTTTTTTTTATTGAACAATCATGATTAAGTCAACTTTATTTAAGTCTTCTATTAAAAATAAGCCAATTATGGTCCGGCCAAATTAGAATAATTGTTGGCTGAAACACAAACACGCTTTAAAGGCTGAATCACAACCACGCTTCAGCTTCGGCTTCGCCTGACGTTTACAAGTTCAGTCATAGGAATTAAATGCATGGTATCACAATGAAGCTTCTACCTCACGTTTCGTACGTAATATTACGTAACGTGACTCCAAAAGGAAGCACTAGTTCAAATATGCTGAATATTTGCTTTGTCTGACAGTTTAAAAGCTGTTAAAAAAAAGCTGACGTGTGTTTGTGATTCAGCCTTACAGCCCGATTCTGCAGTTATGACGAGTCACAAGTCACAAGCGCTTGTGACTGAATTCTTGTCAGGATAGTTGTTACTCGATAACAAATAGGAATTCTGAAACAACTCTCACAAGAAAACTCACAACAAAATTCACCTCAACACGGGAAAAATAATTATTGTTTTTGTTTTCCGGACTTATAAAAAGCAACACTTCTTGTGAAGAAATATGAAACTTCCTAACATACAGTTTTTGGGTATCGAAAAAACATAACATAAATTCTTCCTTGGAAATGACTAATTTTCAATATAATAAAAGCATTTATTGTTTTCATAAAAATCTTTCCTTTCATTTTGCGGATGAAAGTTTAGCAATAAGACGAATAATTATAAAATCAACTTCCATTTTGAATTTATTGTTCACACAAATATCAATTTGTGCAGGTGGCCATGGATCAGAGGGTAGAGTAGTCGATTGCTGAGCCGAACGCTACGGGTTCAAGCCCCAGATTCGGCAGTATTCTTTTCTACAAAAATCGCCAGCTTATCTGAGGCCACCTGTGCGATAACATGAGACAATACAAATCTAAGTCTCCTCCTCTGAGCCACGTAGGTTTCTGTTATGTGTGCTTTCTTTCTATGTGTCTATCTGTCTCTCTCTGTTGTGTTAATGTCTTGTTCTGTCCCAGCCGATGGCCTCAGTCGCCAGTGCTGCTATGTGTCTGTAGTTCGTTACATTCATGTGCGAAGTACTGTGAAATGTCAATGTCAAATATCAAACGTCAAATTAAAATATCAGAACAACAACAATATGTTCGTTGTTACCTGCTCTGATGGAAGTCACATTTTTGATACTTTTTGTGACTGTCACAAGTTGTGACTTGTGACTGTGTAGCAGAATACGAAAAAGGTCACAAAATCAATTCCACCACTCCTTGTGACTTTTGAGGTATCACTGAGGTTCCGCAGAATCGGGCTGTTAACTTCCTCTTTGTTTGCGTTACGATGCACTCGCTTCGAGTTTGCTTTGAATGACATTTCTCTCAAAAACAAATGAATTTCGTTTGGTGACTTCTTTTTACAGCTGTTGAGCTGTCAGACAGCCGAAGCCAAAGCTTAAGCGTGTTTGTGTTTCAGCCATTGTATTGCTGTCCAAAAACGATTCTTCGAGGTTGCTATTCTACAGCGATATCTTTAAAAAAAAATACAAATTTTGGCCCAATTTTTCAATGTGAAATCTAGAGTAGGAATTAGCTCTGAGTTCACTCTTCGTTCAGTTGATTTTTTATCTGAATCAACTCATAAACGGTGTTCACATGACCACGCTTCAACTTATTTCAAATTTGTCAATTTGACTGAGGCGACTCTTTTATGCAAATGAGTGGGAAAGAATAAAAACACAAGACGTCATTTTGGGACCGGCTGAGACGCGTTCATGTGAACACTGTTAAGCAAATGTCTGAAATAACTGTTGGACTTAAAAAAGAATTCAAAGTTTGACACACCGATCAGGAAAGAGAAGATAAGAAACAGAGCTGTCAAAATTGACAATGCCTACAAGCTGAAATGAATAGTTTCGGGTAAGCATGCGTTTTTTTCATAATTCATGAAATCGCTATCTCTGAATGTGCACATCGCTTTGCCCGGTATCACATTAGGTAGCATCTAACGAAGCTATTTTTTCACATATTCTTATGGGGAAAAAAATAAAAAATTCGGTATTTCCAGGGTAAAACGTAAAACCTAAACCGTAAGAATCAAGGTTTCCTCTCATTTCGTTTCTGATCTATGGTTTGACATAAGTTTACTTTTTCCTTATATCAAAAGACACTTCTTCAAAAATTGTAATCACACTTGACATAGACAGCTTGTCAATGTCGCTAAAGAAGAAATAGATTTCAATACAGATGGGCGCGTTCAGTTTTGCCTTTCATGAAAGTGTTCGATAGCTAAATTTCAATGCCTGTTCTGACAGATAGCTACCTTTAACAGAAATTGTTGGAGAGCTTTGAATTATTTTAGATTTGAGCCTCTGCTATTTGGCTTAGTCTACCCAAGTCAAAGTGAACGCACCCAATGTGAGCTTTTCACGGAAAAATTGTTTCAAGAGTTAACTCCGGGATCCGGGTTAGCTAGTTCTAGAGTTATACTCAGCTCTGAAAAACTGGACCTTAGACTTCAAACGTTAGCATTTTATAGTATTGATTTTTAATTTTAATTTAGCATTTAAGAAAATTATTTTAAAACCAATATCACTAAATAAAATTCTTTTTTGCACTTTTATGTTTTATATGTTTAAATCTTCACCATCACCACAATGTCAATGTATTGTTTGCACAAAAAATATATTTATATATGTTGCACAAATTCCCGCCAATTCCCTTCAATTCAATCGAATTTTGCGCACAAAATAAAACACAATCACAGAATTCGTTGAGAAATTGATGAGCGATCCAATCGTCTTTGAGTAAACTGTAAGTTTTAGCGTTATGGAGTAAGACAGTTGAGCTTTATCTGCAGCAGAAAAAAAACTACAATTTAACAGCTTCTTGCAAAATTTGACGTATGGAAAGGATAAAAAACATCCCCAATGTCATTATTTGTTTGTGTTACTAATACTTCCCCTTCTACCGTTCTTTCTATTTTAATAATATTTCCTTACTCTTTTGTGTTAATAATTTTTGAATTTATTTGAATAACTTAAATTAATAATTTTTTTAAATTTTTTTTCTTATAAAGCATTCCTCGCTAAAATGTGCGAAAGAACAGACGTCGAAGAATAAATAAACAAACGTCAATGAAAAGAACAACATCAACATCAAGAGATAAACAACAACAACACCATGCTCGACTGATGTTTTCTCCATCCATTATTTACTTACTTAATTATTGCTACTGCTAAATCTACTTCAGCTTTCATCGGGAAAGAAAACAACAACAACAACGACAACTCTTTAAACAAAGATATAATTTTATTTAAAACAAACACGAAAAAAATAAATTAAATTAAATATAAATTTTATAAAAAACATTTTGTTTTTTGTTGCTACTTCACCAATTACATGGAATATGGCCGTGTATGTGTGTGATTTTAATGATGCCTTATATAATATATAAAACTATATACGACTATATTTACCACAAATAAAGTAGTTTCCAAAGGAATTTATGTATATAATATAATTTGTATAGGAAACGTTATGGGATTTTTTTGTTTGTTTTTATTTTTTTCTTATTTCATATTTTTTACAAATTGAAAAATGAATTTAAATAATTAAAAATGAAAACAATGTGTTTTTTGGTTTCTTCTAAATGTTTTTGATTTTAGTAATGTTTTGTTGCTCACTTCGAACAAATGGTGTAGGGTGTTTTTGAATAGGTACTTAACCAATTAGTAGTTTTTGTGTTTATCAGTGTAGTTCATTTTTCTTGTTATTGTTCATAGCAGAAGGGAGATAATGATTTGCACAACAAAGGTTTTTGCTGACACAACTAATATCTTATTTGAGTCAATAAATTTGTAGTTTATGTAAATTATTCGATATTTTGTTATTATAATGATTTTACTGAAGGAAATAAAAAGTGCAATATCACTTTGATTGCAAACAGTGTTGGAATTTTTTTCATCAACATATGGTTGTTTATTAGCTTCCCATTCTAGCTACGCATGGGTGGACTTTTATAATTTAAATATTTAGGCTTAGGCGTGGGTCATTCAATTATTATTAGTTATAGCATTTGATACTTGTAAAATCCAGCTTCCGTTTATGGCTGAAAAAAAATATATCCCTTATGCGTGAAACAGATTAAACCAGCAACAGCACCAGCGCCGTCAACAGCAAACAGCACGCTGGCCAGCAAATATTTTCCAAACACATTGCCACCAGCACCAGCGACGTCATTTCATCTGTTTTGACATTTCGTTCTCCTTGTTTTCATGTTTGTTTTATTTTTTGTTGTTTGGTGCCTCTGAATTTTGTACATTGAAAGTTGCCAGCAATGGACCAGCAACAGCAAATTTAGGACTTTGACCAAACGTTGCTGTTGACGTTGCTGGTGCTGGTTTATTCTGTGTTGGACGATTAAAATACATGGGTTCTAAAACAATGGCCGCCGCTGTTGCTGGTGCTGTTGCTGTTGCTGGTTTAATCTGTTTCTCGCTTTAGTTTTAGCACGCCTGACATTTACGGTGGGAGTTCAGACGTAGACAATGCGGGCTATCACAATGAAACTTCTATCTAACGTTTCGTATGTAATGTTACGTAATGTATATGTAATGTATATCACAAAGATGCTTTAGCTTCAGCTTCGCCTGACGTTTACGAGTTCAGTCATAGGAATTCAATGCTTGCTATCACAACGCTATCACGACCTCACGTTTCGTACGTAACGTAACTCCAAACGGAAGCTCTAGTTCAAATATACTGAACTTTTGCTTTGTCTGACAGCTCAAAGCTGTTTGTTCATTTGTTGTTTGAAGCAGCGTTACCACTTGAAAAAAAAGGAAGTGAAGTAGATTTGGGAATAAAGCGATATAGATTGAGAAAAACGAAGTAGATTTTAAAATAGTGTATTTTATATTGACCATGAATACATAGACAGATCTACAATTAGAGCCGTGTGTGAATTGTGTTAAAATGTGTATACAAACTTGACTTTCGATTTAATTTTGACACTACATGGCGGATGTTGTATTTTGAAATTGTATTGTATTTGTATTTGTATTTCAAAAAATTACATGATACAGTAAGATATAATGTTTTAGTAGTATCTAAGTTTGCTTACCAAGTTAAAATAAAATATAACTATACAACAAAAAGTTCAGTATATTAATTAAATTACAGTTACATATAAAAGTTTACAACATTTTTAAACTAAATAAAATAGAAATAAAACAATTAAAGAGAAGAGGAAAAATATGAGAAAATCTCATATTCTGAAGGAAGCTTGTGAGGAAGTTCTTTGAATATCAAAAGGAAGAGAGTTCCATGTCCTGACAACAGAAATAAAGAAAGATCGTTCAGCAACGGTGTGTGTAAAGCGCGGCAAAATTAATATAAGACCTCTACGAGACCTAGCAAAATGGAGCATCTCCTCCAAGTACCCTGGACATCTTCCATGAATTATTTTATGTAGCAGTGAAACGTTTCGATACAAAATATATTTATTTGAATTGACTCCTAACAAAGAATCATGTAAAAATGAAACACTTTCATATCTGTTGATATTATGAATAAAACGAAGGCAATCATTAAATGCAACATTCAGTCTATTTTTACAATCATAGTCAAGACAAGGGTAAACGGCGCAGTTGAAAGTGAAATAAGGCATGATTAGACTTTTTACTAGTTGTTTTTTCAATTCTATATTCAAAAAATGGGAGGAGAATCTCAAGGAACGCAACCCACTGTAAATTCTACGTATGGTTTCGGATTCTTCGGGTCATCTTTGGCCCCGTGTGCATTGATGGGGAATGGAGAAGGAGATACAACAGCGAACTTTACGGGTTGTACAACGACGTGAACTTAGCCAGAAGGGTCAAGGTCCAGAGACTCAGATGGCTCGGTCATTTAGAGCGCATGGACACCAATGCTCCGGCCCGGAAAGTCTCCGACACTATTCCCGAGGGACGCAGAAGGAGAGGAAGACCGCGACTCAGGTGGCGCACACAAGTGGAAGAGGACCTCAATCAACTTGGAGTGCAAAACTGGAGACAGCTAGCTAGGGACCGAGCTGACTGGCGGAGACTGTTGATTGAGGCCCAAGTCCACAACGGACTGTAGCGCCACCTTAAGTAAGTAAGGTTTCGGATATTGCATCACAACAGCTCAACTCATAGCCGTAGCTAGGATTTGGTTTCGGGGGGAAGGGGGGGGGGTTAAGATAAATGATAATTTTTTTCAAAATCTCTATATATATAAAAATAGATGTATATAATACATAATTACGTTTGTTTGTTTATATGTCCTTTATGGACTCCGAAATGGCCCACTAGATATTTGTGAAATTTTAATGGTTAATACTGTTATATTCAGTGATGGTTTCTGTGACAAAAAAAAAGATGGAAAAACCTCATGGAAGAGTAGGAAAAACCAAACAAAGGTCGGAAATTTGATTTTTTTTTGCTTGGAATTTTTTTTTAGTTTTCAAAATGAGTTTTCGAATGGAAAAATAGAAAGTTTTTGATGAAAAACTCGGAAAACGCATTGGTTTTTAAATGGAAAACTGCATGGAATTGTATCTATGTGCATTGGTTTTCAAACGGAAAACTGAAAAATTGGTGATGGGGAACTTGGAAAACTCTGGGAGAGCACAATATCAAACTATTGCATGGAATTAAAGGTGCAATTTTGGAAAATTAAGGAAAAGAGCAACACGTTTGATTTTGTTTATCACATTTAGGATTTTGACTGTGTTGGAAAGTTCGTTGTCAAGCTAGAAAAATGTCATATCTTTGAAATTGTATTATAGATCTTATAATCATTTTAGATCTTATCTCTGAAGGCGCCATTAAGGTGATGAAACGATGTTAGCTAAAGATTAATGTAAACAATAAAATGGATGCAGGTTGATTTGTTTGTGTGGTCGGTAAAGACTCTTAAGTAGTCCAACGCATTGTTATAAAATTTTGACTGTAGGCAAAGCTAACATGAGCCAGGGTTAATGCGAAAACAAATTTTGGGAACATTTTACGGGAAAATTGAAAAATGGAAACAATCAAATGGTGGTCGAAAATTATACTTTTGTATGGGATCATAGCTGCAATTGTTCAAAAATTAGTAAAAAAATCAGAAAACTCCGCAAAACGAGAATTTTTAAAATTATTTTTAGATTTGATTTAATCTGGTGGCAGGCGAGACGAGGTTCGCGGGGTCGGCTAGTTTTTAATAAAAAAGGAAACATATTTATCAAATTTATCACATTCTTTCACTTACCCGAAGCCAATTCATTTGTTCACGAAACAATTTTTGATGGAAAGTTTAAAAATATTTCTTGAGTGTATCTTTCACTTTAATATTAATCTTTAATATTAATCATTGTTATAAATGCAGTATTTTTAAATATATTGTAAATCACATAGTAAAGATTTGAAGATTTCTACTACAAAATTGAAGTCTAACTGAAGATATTGGCTTCAAAGCTTCAGAGTAGGTAGATGTTTTTGCATGGTAGGTATATTTATATTAGATATATGAATCTTAAATTAAGTTAACTTACCTTTATTGGAAGTCAATAACATTTTTGTATTATTTTGTTTTGGAAAAAGCAGGAGAGAACTTCTTTCATAAAAAGCATTTGTTTATTGAGGGACGAATAAAAACAAAAGCAGAAGAAAAACAAAATAAATACATAAATATAATATTTAACTATATGAAATAATTTTTTTTCACACAGATCATCACAATTGTGAATTAATTATATAGAAATAAATTCTTTGAACAAAAAAAAAAAACAAAAACAGTATGGCATTCTTTATTTAATCGAACGAATAAAAACAAAAACAAAAGAAGAATAAATACATAAATATAGTATAACATTATATAAATCTTATAAATTTATGTTAAGAAATTTATTTGTATACATGTTGTTTATTCATAAGAGTGATGATCTGTGTTAAAAAAGTTTATTTTATATATATTATAATATCATATAGATTATTAAATTCAGTCAAAATGCCATTTTGATAGTACCTACAGAATAACGAAGGATTATTTCTTATTCTGTGGACTAAGTGCAAAATTCTATTAATAAAAGAAATATATCTTATCAGGCGTTTACAAACTTATTCCACCGTGGAGGGTGGTTTAGCGAAGCAATAAAAAAATGTAAGATAAAAGTTCATTAGATGGTTTATAAGTATCAACAACAAAAAATTTCCCAAAGGGAATTTAAGCTTAACGTCACTAACTTTACTCCTCCGGAAACAAATTATTTTTATTAATGAGAAATTTTTTGACGTTTGGTTAAAATGACCTACATTTTTAGTCCGAACTGCGTCAAAGTAGGATGGGTTTAATTGGATTTTGTATGTTAAAAAACTGCTTCCCTCTCAAGATGTCACCAAAATCGATTGCCATCTTGCCTCTACTACCCAAGAATATATATATACAAAAAATTCACATGAATTTTCGGCTGTTAAATGACGAATGTCAATTGGATATCAAATGCGACTCGAAAAAATTTGAGCGCTCAGAACACGTTCAATTAAAAGTGTGTTCAGAGCTTTGTATATTTATTTGACTGGTACAATTAAGATGGCGTTTTTTTACTGTAACCATCTATATAACGACTTATTTAAAAGAAAACAACGTAACCCCCCCCCCCCCTAAATACGGTTATGGCTTTAACAGACTTTTATTCTGAAAGAAAAATGTCTTTAAGCCTTAATAGAAACTTATAAATTCAGTGTCAGCCAAAAAATAAATTTATTAAGTTATTATTCAATAATTATTGGATTTTGCATTTCGGGGGGGTCAGTAAACCCCATAACCCCCCCCCCCCCTTAAATACGGATGTGCTATCAAGATGGCACTTTTAAATATAGTCATCTATGAAACGACGTATGTACTTTTAACTTTAATGGAAAATGGATGTAAAAAAAAATTTCGGGGGGGTTAAACCCTGTAACCCCCCCCCCCTAAATACGGCTATGGCTCAACTTGTTATTAATTTGAAAACCTAGGTACCTACTTAACTTTATTAACATAATCAATATTTTGAGCATTTAAAACGATATTCGGATGGTCCATAAGATTAACTTCTCGTCTTGAACATACCATACTCAGTGTTTTTGTCGGATTAAGTTGCAGTTTATTTGAGTTAGCTCAGCTTAGAATATTAATTAATTCTTCTCACTTATACGAGCAACGCAATCATCCATTAGACCCAAATCACTAAAAATATACAACAACACATTATTTATCCGCATACATAGGAATGTTACAATTTTGAACAACTGAAGGAAGATCATTGATAAAGAGGGAAAACAGAAGTGGTCCAAGAATCGTAAACTGTGTCCGCTTATTGTTCGTGTATAAGGATAGAAACTTTATTGCAGATGTCGCTTATATATTTTCCTGATGAAAATAATAAAGGCATGTCATTTTGCACTATAAACTGTAGGTAGATTTTATAAATATCAAGTAATATCGAAAAGATTTTTCTGAGTGAAGTAGATTTCAAGAAATTCTTGATGGTGCGAAGTAGGAAGTAGATTTTAAAAGTTTTTCAAAAACCGAAGTAGATCTTCTTCGAAAGGAGTAAAGTGGCAAAGCTGTTTTTGGAGGTATGATGATGATGGAGGGAGAACTGTCATTCAAAGCAAACTCGAAGCGTTTGCATCGTAACGTAGGCGAAGCTGAAGCTGTAGCATCCTTGTGATTCAGCCTAAAGACGCTTCAGCTTCGCTTGCGTTATGATGCAAACGCTTCGAGTTTGCTTTGAATGACAGTTCTCCCTCCTGGAGGCGCGGGTATTACGGTTGAATATCTTAAGGGAGGAATGCAACAACTGGCTATTTCACTGAAGCATATACCGTTGGAGTAACGTCAAAATAGGGTGCGGCATGAGACATTACGCCGATGTTCTAGAGATGTAAATGATTCAACCATGGTTTTTTTGAATGCTCTTTTATGGATACTGGCCAGAAGACTTAAGTACGTCCCTGGAGCACCAGCCCAGACATGAGAGTTATACTCAAGCTTAGGACGTACATATGTAAGTCTTGTAGATGATAGATCAGAAGGGGACAAACATTTCTTGCATCGTCTTAAGAAACCTAGACACCTTGCGGCATTTTAAGCGACATCGCAGTTATGCACATACCGAGAATCTCGAGATGTTCGGTCACATTGAAGCAAGTGCCACTCATGGAGATTGGCTTTAAGGATACAAGGCAGCATTGAGTTTTCGAATCATTAAACTCTAAACGATTTGGTATTCCCCATTGTATAATGCTGTTTACGTCAGAGTTTAATTGGCTTATCATATTTTGCCGTTGCAGTTCCACATCCGAAGAGGAGGGATTTGAGTCTGGATACGAATACGAAAAGCTAAGGGTACTATCGTCAGCGAAACAACATATTTGATTAGAAGTTACAGACAAGAGATCATTAATAAAAATGAGAAAGAGGGTCGGAGACAAAACGGAGCCCTGAGGCACACCAGCATTTATTTTGTGGGTTTCAGACTTAAACCCGTCCAATATCTTATATATAAAATTCTCGTGTCACGGGGTGCGTAATTGAACTCCTCCGAAACGGCTCGACCGATTTTCGTGAATCTTTGCGAGGATATCGGTTAGGGTGAAGAATCGGACAACATCTATTTGTCATCCCCCTAAATGTTAAGGGTGGTCCACCCTTAATTTTTTTTTATTTTTTTGGATAAAATTTTTCGTTTTTATTTTTTTATGATACATCATACTAAAATACATACAACCCTAAATTTTCACCCCTCTATGATCAACCCTTATTTTTTATTTATTAATTAAAAACTTTAATTTTTTTGGCAAGATTTTTATTTTTATTTTGTCATGACTTAGAATCGGGGTAGGCGGTAGCGGGTCGTGGGTAGTGGGCAAATACTGGTGTAGCGGGTAGCGTAAAGAAGTATTGGGCAACGGGAAGTGGGGTTGCGAATAACAGGGTAGCTGATTAATACGGAATAGCGTGTAGAGGGTAGTGAGGTAGCGGGTGGTAGGAAGCGATTACCGGTTAAGCGGGAAGTATTGGGTAGCGGGTAGTGGGGTAGCGGGTAACTGGGTATAATGGGGTAGCGGGAAGACGGTAGTGGAGAAGCGGGGAGAGGGTAGCGGGTGGTATGGTAGCGGGCTACAAAAGTCTAGGTCTTTTTTATATCGATTGAGGCAGTACGAAGTCTGTCGGGTTAGCTAGTTACTAGTATAGAACTGTTCGAAAGAAAGTTTCTAATCAAACGAAGGAGGGATACATCGATACCGAAAGCACGCATTTTCGATAAAAGAGCAAGATGCCAAATTTTATCAAATGCAACAATCTTACTTTCTCCAAAACGATGTAAAGATTTGATCCACTGTTCGGTGAGATAAACCATCAGATCATCAGTGGACCTGTTGCTGCGAAAGACGTATTGCCGGTCATTAAGAAGCTTTCGGTCTTCGAGATATTTCTTGAGCTGATAGTTTATCACCGTTTCCATGACCTGCCTAGCAAAAAGGTTAGCTTTTTGCGAGAGAGCTTACGGTTGGAGTGTCATTGTCAACGAGCGTTGAGACCGGGGAAGAAGAAGAATTCATCATATTTTTTTACAAATGACCAAAAATTCTTACTGCCTTTGGGACAATGCAGTATTTTTTGCCTTAGTTTTTGGTCATGTAAAAATTTGGTCCGTCGAATATGGACATTGCAGGCCTTCCTGGCTTGTTTAAACTTATTCCGGTTTTCCTTAGTAGGGTTGGCTTTGTAACAACGGCAACTTACCTCTTTAAAACTGATAATATCTTTACCGCTCATATCAAACCATGCGTTCTCTTTGGGTCTGTTTGGATTCTCATTCCTAAAAGAACTAAACTTGTGAGCATATCCGCACTGGAATCTACGTCACTATCGAGGAAGCATAGTGACCAGTTAAAGATCCTGAAAAAATTATTGAGACCGTCCGTGATACTAGCTTAAAATGACGTTTGAGTCATGACTGAAACGTCATTTTAAGTAGTATCACACTAAAACTGTTCATTAGCGGACTATAATTTTGCGTCATTTTCTTTAGCGATGACGCACATTTCTCACTAATCGGTTATGTAAACAAAACAATTGCCGTTCAGAAAGCACACAAGTTATCGGTGAGGTACCATTATATCCAGAAAAAGTGACTGTTTGGTTTACTCTAGGGTCGAAAGGTGTCATTGGTCCGGCGGACGGATACAGTCAATTTGGAGCAATATGGTGGAATGATAAACCATTTTTTTTGACCGGCGATTGAATATCATGACTTGGACGATACGTGGTTCCAACAAGATGGGGCAACAAACCACACAACACGACCAATTATGGCTTTATTGTGTGAGAAGATTCCTGGTAGCTTAATTTCACGCTTTGGTGGTGTTAATTTTATATCAGGATCATGCAATGTGTCACCGTCAGATAAAAAAAAAAAAAACAAATAGAGTGGCGCGACAGCTCTTGAAGAGCCAAGGCCGAAGTGGCTTACTCTCATCAACAATTCTCTGAGTGCGTGTGAAGAATTGAGGGGACCTACAATTTAACGCCGATTCCGAACGGCAAAGTTGAGAAGCACTTTTTCATGACAGATTGATACTCTTGGAAGTTTTGTCAGTTCTTCGCAAGAGGAAATGTCCGTGAAAGATGAAATAAAAATTTGATGGGCACGAGCACGACTTGAATATCTTTGCTTCTAACTCTGGGCTCAAAATACGGGGCAACTTTCTCAACTTGGTCTCATTGAGGTTAGAATTTTTTTTGTTTGTTTTTTCTTTGATTTATCTGTCAAATGGTGAGGAAACAACTTCAGGTTGAAGCATGTTAGCTCTGGCAGATGAGTAATATTTTACGCAATGTTAGAATTTGAATTTATGGCAAAAAATTTGGGTGATATATTAACATTATTAATTTATCATGAGAAAATGTATTTTAAGATGAGTTTAAGTAGGTAGTAGTTAAAAAATTTTGCGCGCAATTTTAAACTATTACTTAAACTCATGTAAAAATGCATTTTCTCATGATAAAATAATAATTAAAAACTTCGCGCGAAGTAGTAACAAATTTCATTATACTTTGTAGTGCACGGCGAACGGAGTTCAAAATGTCCTCAAAGGGAAATATTTAGGAAAATTCCCGACCCGAAAAAATCCCATAAACATACGCAGTCTGCCGGTACTAAAAATGACATTTAATCGTGAATTCTGTGCAAAAAGTGCAATTTTATTTCATTAATTTCTAATAGAAACATTTATTTGCGGACAAAATAAAAGTTGATTTGAGCTTAAATAATCTATATCTATCGATTGAGACCATTTTCGTGTCCAAATTCTTGGACCAAAATATGAAAGTCAAGCCCAAAATACCGTCGTGTCAAATTAATATAAAAGGTTCGCTCAATCTCGGATTACCGGCAGGTAAGTCCGCAAGTTCTGAATGCTTTCATTTGCACGATTTCACCACAATAAATCTCCCTCCATACATCCCTGTTGTATCAAACAAAACAAGAAAAAGAGACAGCTATATGATTCAATTTCCCTGAATTTGTTTTGGCATTGTATATGAACCACCTAGTACAATCAAGAATGGGTTTTTCGATTTTTTGCGCCAGATCGAAACCAAAGAAAAAAAAAATCCCAATACAAAACCTATGTAAAAAGAGTTAGCGCTGCGCCAGAACTCAAGATGGCACTACAATCGATTGCCAGGTCGCGGGTACTAGCTAGATAGAAATACAATGTGTTTTGGTATCTATCTGTCATAATTTTGTTGATAAAAGAAAAAGCAGCTGTTTCAAATTTTGCAAACAAAAAATTACGCCTTTTTATTAAATAAAATAAAATTATTCTTCAAAAACCCTTTAAAGCTTTGTATTTACCATGGGTAATCAACTAGTTGGTATAGCTCCGTCGCAAATCTTCCCAGTGGAGCACTATTTCTCGGGAACATTTGGCACCGAAATTGTTTTTGATTCCAAGTAAGTTTATTCATTGGAAAAAAAATCAAATCTTTATTAAAATTTGAATCCCTAAAGCATGGGAAGCACAAGATTCTTCAAAGTGGCCAAAGCAAAATCAGAAGAAGGTCTGATTGTTGTCAAGGTATTCGTAAAACATGATCCAACCCTGCCCCTGGAGGACCACAAAGATCGAGTCGAACACATAAAAAAGACCCTCGCCAATTCTGTTAATTGCCTACCATTTCAAAGAGTCGAGGTATGATTTTTCTACTGTAAGCAAAAGAAACTTGAAATATTGTTTCTTCCAGATAACCGATAAAGCGGCCTACATAATGCGAGAATTCGTCAAACACAGTCTCTACGATCGTGTGTCAACACGGCCGTTTCTAACGACTTTGGAAAAGAAGTGGATAACATTCCAGATCTTGTGTGCCTTGAACCAATGTCACAAGCAAAAGATTTGCCACGGCGACATAAAAGTAAGTTTAAAAATTGCCTCCACACTTCGGTTTCCGCATGTTCATTCTGATTTTCAGCTGGAAAACATTCTCATCACATCGTGGAACTGGATTCTCCTGTCTGATTTTGCGTCCTTCAAACCCACCTACTTGCCTGAAGACAATCCAGCCGATTATACGTACTTCTTCGATACTAGTCGTCGACGAACTTGTTACATTGCTCCAGAACGATTCGTTAAGACAATGACTTCGGACGATGCAGAAGGCAATATTTCCGAGTCGATGTTACCGACCGATTCGCTGGTTCGACTGGGATCCTATTACTCAGGAAATACACTTCTGCCAGCAATGGACATCTTTTCGGCAGGGTAAACCTTTCAAAACAAAGAGCGTACATTAAGTTCTAATCAATGAAACAATTTAGCTGCGCTCTGCTCGAACTCTGGACTGAGGGAACTGCTCCATTTGAACTCTCCCAGCTGCTGGCTTATCGCCGAGGTGAACGCGAGTTAGTTGAAAAGCATTTAGCCGGAATTGAGAACGAACATCTGAGAAGTTTACTCGCATCGATGATCAATCTCAACTCCATCAACCGACGAAGCGCCGAAGACTATCTGGATCAAGAGCGTGGCCGTCTATTCCCCGAATACTTCTACTCTTTCCTGCAATCGTATTTGCAAATGTTCTCATCGGCCCCAATCATGTCTCCAGATGACAAGATCATGCGCCTCCACTCGGACATAAGTCACTGCATTAAAGTACTTACCAACCGCCCATTGAACACCACTGAAGATGACACAGAAAATGACGACAATCCACCACCCGACAGTGAAACAGAATCAACGAAGAGCACATCCCAAGAACAGGACGGACTCATTTTGATCATAACTGTGGTCACGTCGTGCATCAGAGGACTGCAGTATTCGAACAGCAAAATTTGTTGCTTGGAAATTTTGCAAAAACTCTCAAAGTACACGACATCGGAAACAATTCTCGATCGGATTCTGCCGTACATCGTAAGGCATCGGATTTTGTTTTGAGCTTCTAACTGTGTTGCTTGTTTTCAGTTGCATCTGGCTCAGTTCTCATCTGCCAAAGTTCAAGTGCAAGCCATTGAGACCCTAACATCATGTCTGGGACTTGTCAAGGAAATTCCACGAAGCGATGCAAATGTCTTTCCCGAATACATTCTTCCGTCGATCGCAAAACTTTCAAGCGAACAGGCTGCGGTTATAGTTCGTGTTGCATTCGCTAAGAATATCTGTGAGTCTGTTTTGCTTTCCAATGTTCCAACTAACGGTTTTTTTCTTGTGTTTAGCTAAACTTGCAAAGATTGCGATTTACTTTTTGGAAGAGACTCAAAGGAATACGCCGAGTGAAATGCCGTTTAGACGTTATCAAGCCGAATTGAACGCGCTGCATGAAATTATTCAGCAGACTGTCTTGAGTCTGCTCACCGATTCAAAACCGATTGTCAAGCAATCATTAATGGAGTCAGGGATTTGTGATTTGTGCGCGTTTTTCGGCAAAGAAAAAGGTATGTTAAATTGGGTTCCATGATAAGTTTAACATCACATAGGATATAGAGTCTTAAGGCCTCAACCAACAGTCTCCGCCAGCCAGCTCGGTCCCTAGCTAGCTGTCTCCAGTTTTGCACTTTAAGTTGATTGAGGTCCTCTTCCACTTGTGTGCGTCACCTGATTCGCGGTCTTCGGGAATGTTGTCGAAAACTTTACAGCATTGGTATCCGTTTGCTCTCGCCTCGCTGTTGAATCTTCCCCTTCATTCATTGTCGATGCAGACAGGAGCATAGATCTTCCGTAGAGCTTTTCTCTCTAAACGGCCTGAGGCGCTCTCACCTGTTTTTGACAGGATTCATGCTTCTGCACCATATAGCAGGACGGGGATCATGAGGGTCTTAAGAGCGTAATTTAGTTGTTCGGGAGAGTGCTTTATTACTCAATTGCTTTTTTAGCCCAAAGAAACACCGAGAGTTATTCTTCGTCTGATCTCGGCGCTGGTGTTATTGCCCTTGTTAATAGCGGAGCCAAGGTAGACAAGCTCTTCTACTACCTCCAATTTGTATGCGTCTATTGTGACGTTCTCTCCGAGCCGTCGGTGTTGGATGTCCTTCCTTGAAGACAGCATATACTTCGATTTTCCCTCATTTACCGCTAAACCCATCTTTTCCGCTTCTGTCTCAATTATCACCAGGGCGCCATTGACATCACGCTGAGTTCTTCCCCTTATGGCAATGTTATCGGCGGACGCGAGAAGTTAAACTGACTTTTGTTAAGATAGAGCCCCTGGTATTGACGGTGGAGTCTTGCACTCTCTTCTCAAGAACGATGTTAAGGAAGTCGTACGACAGTGCATCGCCTTGTCTGAATCCTTTTTTGACGTCGAAAGATTCCGTAAGCTCATTGCCAACCTTGATGGCGCAGCGTGTGTTCTCCATCGTCATTTTGCACAAGCGAACGAGCTTGGCAGGGAAGCCAAAACTAGACATAGCTTTATACAGTTCGTCTCTGTAGATGCTGTCATACGCGGCCTTAAAATCGATGAAAAGGTGGTGGGTATCGATTTGGAGTTCATAGGTTTTTTCCAGGATCTGCCGCAACGTGAAAATTTCCTGGTCTGAAGCCACATCGATAGGGACCAATCAGATTGTTGACGAAAGGCTTCAGACGTTCACATATTACGGCAGAGAGGATCTTGTAAAGTAGGCTGATTCCTCTGCAGTTTGCGCAGTTTAGAGGATCTCCCTTCTTCAGGATCGCTGAGGTGCCATTCATCGGGCAGGCATTCCTTCGACAATATCTTACAGACGATTTAGTGCTTGCTCCTATCTAGATCGTCGCCTGCTGCTTTGAACAGCTTGGCAGCTAGACCATCTGCTGCAGCGGCTTTGTTGGATTTCAGCCGTGATATTGCCGTTTTCACTTCTTCTAGGTCGGGTTCACGAAATTGTTAGCCATCATCGTGTCCGATGAAAGGCTCCTGCCTGACAGCGGGATTTTGTTCGTCGTCGCCGTTATACAGTCTAAAGAAGTGGTCTTTCCAAATCCCCAGCATTGACTGCGATTCTACTATGATGTTCCCTTGTTTACCTCTGCAGGCATCGGTTCTTGCTAGATGACCTTGAGCCAGCTGTTTTAACTTCCGATAAAACCTTCGAACTTCAATCCTGCTGTTGGCTCTCTCAACATCCTCAATCTGACACTTCTCATGCTCCCTTTTTTTTCTCCTGAGAAGCCGGCGTTCCTCTCTCCTCTTTTGCTCGTAGAGCTCACGAGCAACTATTGTCCTTCCATGCAGCACCGCTTAGCTACACGACATTCTTCGTCAAACCAGGGATTTTTTTAGGTGGCATCTCGATCTGCCAGTGGTCATCGATTCTTGATGTTGGCGACATAAGGCTCCTTAAGAGGTTACTTCACTTGACACTTTATCAGAGAAGGATCTGGCGGTCTATTGCGATTGTAGCCGTCCGACGGCGAATTTTCTTGCAGTATTTCCTTGTTTTGGCCGTTGTCGGGATATTCGTAGCACCACCTTGGCTACGACGAGGTAGTGGTTCGAGTCGATGCTGCCTCCTCGGAAAGCTCGAAAATCTAGAAAGCTGGATAAGTGCCTTCCGTCGAACGCAATGTGATCAATCTGGTTGACGGTTGAGTGATCAGGAGATCTCCATGTTCCCTTATGGATGTTGAGATGTTGGAACTACGTGCTTGCTACCAAACTATTTCGCCCCGCAGCAAATCGATCAGCCTGAATCCGTTGTCGGAAGTGGTGTCGTGCAGGCTGTGCTTTTCGACTGTTCCACTAACGATGTCTTCTTTTCCCAGCTTTGGGTTAAAATCTCCGAGGACAATTTTAATGTCATAGCTAGGACATTGCTCATACTTTTTGTCAAGGAGCTCGTAGAACTCGTCTTTGGTGTCGGCATGCGCGCATATTAGGCTAATTTTAGCCTTGATTCGGATGGTAGTGAAGTGTTCGCTTACACATTTGAAGCTCAAGACTTTTTGCCTGAGTCTGCTTCTGAGTTCTGCTCTCGGTAACAATTACCATAGTGAATGTCGCAGTTTTTCATCCTCCTTTTGCCTGGTCCAACCCATCGCATTTCCTGGATAGCGGTAATGTCTGCTTTGTAGCAGTTGAGGGTGTCTGCGGCAGCACGCTGTCTATTAAGAGATCTAACATTCCACGTCCGTATCCGAAATTCGTTGTCCTTAAAAAATTCGCTTTGGTCGTCATCAGTGTATCCGTCCTTCGCTTCGCAACTAAATGTTTTTCTTCGTAGTCGGGAAGTCACCCCGGCGTATAACCCCCCACCGGAGTAGCCCGTAAAGGTGTTCACCAAGTAGTTCGGCCTAACTGGAACTGAAGACGCCACCGTTGATTTCAAAAAAAGGCCGCCCCTCGTTGGGAGTGCCTTGGTGGGAACACTCCTTCGTTGGGGGGTAATTAGTAGCAACAGTTTACTGCACTTCGACCTGTCGATCTTGGGGGCCCTTCTGCGAAAACAAAATTCGTGATCGCATAGCTCTAATATTACGTTTCCACTGAACGATAATCTAGATTATCTTCCAGTTTGATTTAAAATAATCTAGTAGTGTTTCCACTGGATTTTGTTAGATTAGAGCTGTCAAAATTACAATGCCTACAAGCTGTGGACCATAGTAACTGCGATAGTATGCGTGTTTTTACCAATACTATCACAGTAAATATGGTCCTACCACCTCATTTTTGTTGCTGTTTTTTCTCATTTATTCACAGACACGAAGTTACAGTAAAATGAAATTTGCGGTATCCGGAGGGTAAAACGTAAGTCAGTTTCCGATCTCCTTTTGTCTCTTTTTTTTTTTGTCTTTTCTTCTCTCCTTCTTCCACCGATTCCTTGGAAATTGGAAAATGAGTCCGTTCAGCACAGTCCAAATCAAGTAGATTAATTTGAAATCTTGAATCGAGATGATTAACTTTTGTATGGTAAATCTAGTGATTTCGAATAGATTTCATGTAGATTTGAGATAATCTCAGATTATCGTTCAGTGGAAACAGCTTATAAGCTTCTTAGTAGTAGTTACCGTAAGCCCCTTCGCCAAGTCAACGCTTACCACATGGACGGACCATGATCTTATCACTTAGTCAAATAACTGTTTTTTCTTACTTCAAGCCAACGACGTTGTTCTTTCCCATATAATGACCTTCCTAAATGATGAGGACAAGAATCTACGAGGAGCCTTCTATGACAATATATCCGGCGTTGCCGGTTATGTCGGATGGCAGGCTTCTGACATCCTAGTGCCTCTTCTACAACAAGTAAGTCAAGACGTAATCATCCCCAAACAGCAAGAAAATTACAAAAATCTCTCACTCAACAGGGCTTCACCGATCGCGAAGAATTCGTCATTGCCAAGGCCATTCGAGCCGTTAACATTCTCATCGAACTGGGTCACATTCGTAAGCCTACCGTCACTGAAATCATTTCCGAATCCGCTTGCTACCTCTGTCATCCGAACCTCTGGATACGTCACGAGATCGCCGGAATGATATCAACCACAGCGAAAATCCTCCACGACATCGATGTGCAGTGCAAAATAATGCCGACTATTGAGAAATTCCTCCGAATGCCGTTGATTCAAGTTGATATGCCGGAATTGCTGCTGGACAGTTTGTTGCCACCTGTGCCGAGAATCATCTACGACAGTGTTGTTAAGTGAGTTCTCTCATCGCTCTCGCCTATTCTCTTTTCACAGTATCTTTGGTCAAGGTTTGCGGATGTCCAGAAGTTCGTTGCAATTTTGGAAGACCGGAAAGTTGTTCGACAGAACACACCCGAAGGGATGTTGCCGCAATACGATGAAGTCGGGACATCTTTGAAAAACGTAAGCAAATCAAACCTTTTTCTCTCAGCTCCTTACAGTGGAATTCGAATTGCAGCTATTCCGTCGTTTGATCTCAGAAGGACTTAACCCCCAAATCGAAATGCAACTCCTCGAAATGAAGGCGTTCATCCTCAAAGTCAAGCACAAGCATTCCGAATTGAAAGAACAATCCCAGAATGGCCGAATCCGGTTGGATCGTGAGGATATCCTCTGCCACGATTTTCCACTGGCCGATAAGTCAACAAAAATGGATCTCCTTCGGAAAAAGGGACGACAAGAAAGCGGCGGAGTTGGTGACCCTAATTCGAACCTGGAGTGGCAGCATATCTACAATGACGGCCATTCAGCGGCTGGATCGCCCTCGGGGGATTTGAACATCTCGCCAGTTCAAGCAGGCAGTCCATCGGTTGGCCAAATACCACCAACTGCTGCTGCCTCGCTGGGCGAGTACACCATTCCCGAACGAAATCTTTGGACTGGTACAGGTTCTTCTCATCGAAAAACACAATTCTAATCAATTAAAATTTTAGAACGTCCATCTGAATGCCGATTTGACGTCGACAAGCTGCGAAACAAGATCAAATGCCGCTACAACGCTACACAGAGTTTCCATCACGAGAGGACCACATCGCCGTATCCACCCGGATGGCGTATGAATGGCACAATCATCGCTCATTTGTATGAGCACCGTGGCTCGGTGATTAAGATGACTTCACTGAAGCCTCATGGAGCGGTTTTTGCTAGTGGCAGTATAGACGGTACTGTTCGACTGTGGGATTGCAACAAACTGTACGGCCATCATGGCATAAATAAGTCGAGACAGGCGTACAAGGCCAAAACGCCAATCTATTCGCTTGCTGCATGCGACGGCGGGCAGTCATTGGCTGTGGGGGCGAAGGATGGGAGCTTGTTGATTATGAGAATCGACAGGAATTCGTCAAAGATGACTCTGCAACAGGCCCTTCGAACAGACGAGCAGTAAGTAAAAATAGAATTTCAGTTTAATCTTCTACAAAATTACTCAAACGATTCCTCTCTGCAGTGACCACAACGACGGCCCAGTAGTTGACATGCAAACCTACGAGCAATCATCTCCAAGTGTCATCATCTACGCGACACTCTATGGCGCCATTGTCGCTTGGGACACCCGAATGCATAACATCGCTTGGCGTCTACAAAACGAGCTGCGTCATGGCGTAATCACAGCAATTTGCGCCGATCCTACTGGATCTTGGCTAGCAGCAGGCACATCAGGAGGCAAACACATTTGCTGGGATCTGAGATTTCAACTGCCCATAGCCGAAATCAAGCATCCATCAGATTCGTGGATCCGAAAAGTCGCATGCCATCCAACCGAACCGTCATGTTTGATTTCAGCTACGCAGTCGAATAATGAAGTGTCCATTTGGAATATCGAAACCGGTCACAGACAGACGGTTTTGTGGGCCAGTAATGCACCAGTTCTGTCGAATACAAGTTTGGTGAGAAAATTCTCTTATAATCTGCTTTCACATACAAAAATTCATGAGTTTTCAAATAGAATGATCCGTCGACAAGCTGCGGAATCCTAGCAGGAGTTGTTGACAAGTCCCCATTTGTTCTCACCGGAAGCTCAGACCAGCGGATTCGCTATTGGGATCTGATGTCACCGAAAAACTCGGCTTTGATTGTTCCATCGGCAAAGGATAACTTGGCAGATGTCTCATTCACATACGGGTAATGCGAATATTCTCCCTAACCTAGAGATTATAACGAATTTTGCTACTCTTGTATTTACAGTTCCCGCCTGACCGATGGCAGCCAGGTTATTGAAGAAAATATTATTTCTCTGGCGACAACTGAACTGGGTTCGTTGCGCGCCTCAACCGAAGAGACTCCAAGGTCAGGACCGGAAATGCCCTCGCATAGTCATCATGATGCGATAACAGATCTCCTGATGTGCAAGAACGACAAGCAACAGGTGTTCATTGTGTCGGCTGCACGAGATGGAGTCATTAAGTTGTGGAAGTAAATCGGATTACATTATTGTGAATGTATGATTTGGATTAAGATTATTAATAGTTTTATTTAAGTAATATATCTGTGATTATTAAGGCATTTGGCTGTTGTTTTTTGAGATTTCCTATGGAATGATTTATAAAGGCGCGTCCATATTATGCCGAATGATGTCGATCGGCCTGGGCCGAGTGGCACATTCTGGTCGGCACATTCGGTTTGGTATGACGTCTACATTAATTTGCAGTGTGGACCGTGCCGAACCAAAATATGTTGACGTTTTATGTCATTGTTTATGTGTAGTCACTTAAGTCAGCTATTATTTTTTGCTATTTTTTTTTTTTTTTAAATAAGTGGGTGGCAATTTTATTGAATTGAAAACATGAGTGACGAGGAAGATACTTTTTTAGCAGCGAGCTGCTGGAATCCTAGTTGGAGTAATACGTCGCCTTCCCCGGAGATCTTGGATCCGACCCAGTCTACTAAATGGCAGAAGGAAGTATAGAGCTGGAGAATCTAGGAAGGATGTGTTACTTGATGAAGTAGATGAACTGAATTAGGAGTACAGGAATTAATTTGGGTTCACATAAATATTAGTGCTTGGTATGAAAACCAACGGCTGACAAATATAATATAATAATTATAATGAGAACGTAACCGAGCAACACGAACGAAATTTTCTTTGAAATCACTAAATATTCGCTTCAGACAAAAATACAATTCAACGGTAGATATTTATGATATGACAAAAAATAAAAACACTGCACAAGCCGTCATCGAAGGTCGGTTCGACATCGGCATGTCCACACTTTGCAATTCGGTTCGGGTTTCCGTCATCGGATCCATTTGATTCGGTTTGAATTCGGTTTGGTTCGGGCTGGCTTTCGGCAAGAACCAAATGTCGATCGGGACGTCCAGACTCATTCGGCTTGGCTGATCGGCATGGGCCGATCGGCGTCATTCGGCATAATACGGACGCGCCTTAATATATCAGGAGGATCGAGCGTCCACTTATCTTCTTCTCCTGCCACCACGTCTTACTTATCCGGCTTCAAATCCATGTAGGATCTCAGCTTGAGACACAGCATCCTTCCATCGGGAACGGTCCCTCGCATCCACTCTCCAGTCGCTAAAACCTAGCGCTCTGGCATCCACAGTCACTGATCCTTGTACCGTAGGTCCTGTCTCCCTGGTCGTCTCGAACCTGCGGGATGCGATGAGAAGGCTTTCTTGACTGGAGCGTTGTCGTCCATTCGATCGATGTGGCCGAGCCAATGTAGTCGTCTTTTCTTGGCCTTCTGGACTACATCCACATCTTGGTACAGCTCGTACAGTTCCCGGTTGAACCTTCTTCTTCATTCGCCATTGTAGCATACGGGACGAAAATCCGTCGAAGAATTTTTCTTTCGAAAGTGCCCAGCACCAATTCCCATTTTTTACTTATCGTCCAGCACTCGGCGCCGTAGCGTAGGACTGGTAAAATCAAAGTTTTGTATAGCAGACACTTTGTCTTTCAAGTGAGGAGTTTTGAACCCAGTTGTTTGGCCAAACCGAAGCAGCAGCGGTTCGCTAGAGTTATTCTTCTTCGGATCTCCACTAAGGTGTCGTTTGTGGGATTGATGTTTGTTCCAAGGTAGGTGAACTCCTTAACTACTTCGAAATTGCTGCTACCAACAGTGACGTTTTGTCCTAGGCGGTGGACAGATGTTGCTTTGTTTGTTGATAGCATGTACATACTTTGTTTTGTCCTCATTCACTTCAAGACCAATGAGTTCCGCCTGTTCTTCAATCGCTGTGAAGGCCTCAAGCACGGCTCTCTTAAATCGAACGATGTCGTCCGCATAGCCTAGGAGCTGGGTGGATTTGTTGAAGATAGTGTTTTCCGTGCTCACACCTGCCATGCGCACTATCTGCTCCAGGACTATGTTGAAGAAATCACATGACAGCGCATCTCCTTGTCTAAACCCTGCGCATGTTTGAAATAGCTCGGATGAGCTGTTACCCATTTGGACACTGCACTGCGTATTTCTTTAGCGTCATGCGGCACAGCTGGATCAGTTTGTTCGGGACCCCGAATTCAGACATCGCTATCATAAGCTCTTGGCGGAGGACGCTATCATAAGCAGCTTTGAAGTCGATGAAAGGATGGTGGGTTTTGACTTGAAATTCGATGGTCTTTTCCAGGATTTTTCTCAGTGTGAATATTTGGTCTATCGTTGTTCTGCCTGGCCAAAAGCCACACTGGTACGTGCCGATTATTGTGTTGCAGAACGGTTTAAGACGATCGCACAATACGTTGGATAGGAATTCGTATGCAACATTAAGCAAGGATATGCCTCGGTAGTTTTGACATGACATAGGATCGTCTATTTTGTAGATGGGGCCTCATAGACTAGTCAGCGAACATGCATTCTTCTTTCCACACTTTAATGTTGCGGGACCTGGTGCATGCACCTCCTCCATGTTTAAAGAGTTCCGCAGGTATGCCATCCTACCCGGCGGACTTGTTATTTTTTAGCTTTTGGATGGCTCTTTCTACCTCTTCTGTGCTGGGGGCTAGGACTGGGTCTTCATTGACTCGTCTTGCTTCTCTTTCGTCATTAGCTCGCTCGACATTATGCGAATTCAGCAGCTGTTGAGAGTGCTGCTTGAAAACATCTACAATGCCCTGTGCTTCGGTGACTAGGTTTCCTTCACTGTTTCGAAGAGCTTGTGTCCCGGTTCTGAAACCAGAAGCTAAAGCTAATTGCTTCGACCTTTTAAAGAAACGTTGGGTGTTGTTCTTAGCTCGAGACTCTTCTAGTTCTTTGAGCTGAGAAACTGAGGATGCTCTTTTCTCATTTTTCCTTTTTGTTCGGTACGCTTCTCTTGATGGTCTTGTTTTCTGTTGCATCATATGCAATCGTGCATTTTCCGTCTCTCTTTTTCAATAAGGCGCATTCATCATCAAAACACGCGTTCCTTTGCAGTGGTGGCTGGTAACCTATGGTGGTCTCGGCTACATTTTTAATTATTTCGCGATATTGGTTCCACAAGGTGTTGACGTCTGTGGAATTTAGAAGGACGGCGGAGTGTCGTCCATGTAGTCTCTGGCATTATCCCGAAGGCTAAGGCAACCTATGCTGATGCTTTCTTTGGGTCGCACGTGTTGTTTTTTGTCGTTTGATAGTCGAGCTCTAAACTTATAGCGTTTTTTTTTTGGTAATCCGGAATTGTACACAGAACTGTCCGATTCCGGATTCCAAACGAACAGGCAAACACATTTTTTTGCTTCTAAGGGTTGAATGGTTGTGTATTTGTGAAACCTCATTTATGCAGAATTGCAGATGACATGACATTGTTTTTAATTTCTTTATTTGTAAACATGGCAGCGAGTACGTATATGCGAGTGTGTGCATGTATGCGTGATTCTGTTTTTGATTCTGACTTCAAATTCGGAATCGTTTTTCTGTTCTATTCAGAACAAGAACTGTCATCTTGTGCCAAGTGAACGAGTACAGAATTGTTCGGAACAGTTCCGGACGACCAAAAAAAACGCTATTAGCCACAACCAGAAAGTGGTCAGGGGCCTGATTATGGGATTCGCGGCGGATCGTTTTGCTAGCGAGTTTTACATTTTTTCAATTATTGCTTTCGCTTTCGCCTTCTTCGATTTGAATTCGACCAATTAACAAATTCGAAGGCGAATTTGAAATGTCACAATGTTTACTGGCGAGTTGAAACCCGACAGCTTTTTTTTGGCGGATTCACCGGCGAAAGTGGAATCAGTGGAATATTGGAAGAAATAGTGAAACCAAAAGTGTGAAATCACAGGAATATTGGAAGAATTTGAATGGTCGAATTGAAAATGATCCGCCGCGAATCCCATAATCAGGCCCCAGAGTCAACATTTGCTACTCGGAAAATGCGCACATTTAAAATGTCAAATGCATGTCTTGCGCCGATTAGCACATGGTCGATTTTGTTGGACGTTCGACAATCCGGAGATCGCCTGGTTGCTGTCTAAATCTTCCGTCTTGAAAACCTAGTGCTTCTTATTACCGTGTTGCGAACTGCAGTAAAGTCGATTAGTCGAAAGCCGTTATCTGTTGTAACTTCGCGGAGGCTGTGCTTCACAACTAATCCGCCAAAGATGTCTTCCTTTCCGATTTTTGCATTGAAGTCTCCGAGAACGATTTTGACGTCTTACTCTTAACAGACTCCGTAAGCACTAATCCTCCTTGCTAGACATTAGAAGAACGTGTTTTTGTAGTGTGGCCTTGATGTGGATTACAGTTTACAGCCAGGAGATGACTAATTAGCTTGAAATCCTTGATTTTGGACCTAAGACGGTTTCCAAAGACGAACCCGCATCCAAATATGTTCTGATCCTATCCTGGATCGCAGTAATGTCTCCTTATATTGCGTGAGAACAGATTCAAGTTTTTTAGTGACTCCTGGATCGTGGAGTGTTCTTACATTCCAGGTGCAAACTCTCAATTCAGAGTCCTTTGTTGTTCTGAGTCTAGTTGCCGTTTGAGGCGGGTAATTATGCGAGGTCTTAAGCCTTGTTTACTGTGGAAGGGTTGTAAGCCCATCGCACTAACCTCCAAATTTGTAGGGCCGTTATAAGGAGTGGTCCGGCCAGCTCTCACACCATTCGTTAAGCTCCTTAGGAACCTTAAGTTAATAGTTAAAAGTTTTTTTTATTTGTTAACAAACAAATGAACCACAAAAACTTATTTTTAAGACTTGAAACATAATTTACATCTCGCCATCTCTCTTCTTCAAATGGCGCACCAATTCATTAAGCGTGTTGCCAAATTTAGCGAATTGCTCTTTCTGTTCCTTGCAAACTTCCAGCTGTTCCTTTTTCAGTGTCAGCATTTCTGCATGAACTTTTCGTAAATCTCGTCGAAAATATGACATTTCTTTGGATATTTGGTCAAGTTTCAACGAAAGATCGTTCATAGCAACTGCATTTGGTAAGAACTGCCCCTCATCCACGTGAACTGGATCAGTGTTTTCTAAAAGCGAACGGTTACAAAATCATGCAATGTTGGAAACAAGTGCAAACGCTTTTTTACCTGTTGAGTCAGCATTCACTTCTGGCAAAGAGCAGGTTTCTTCAAACTGCCCTTCGTCATTATTTGCGGGTTCGGCTTCGAAATCATCTTCCACGTCATCGTCAAATGGCAGCTTCTGATCATTGGCGAAGCTTATTATTTCCATTTCTTCTTTTTTGGTTTTCTTATGAACCCGGGAAGACGATGGTTTTCCGGCCGATGGCGGGGATTTTCGTTTATCCAATCTGGAAGAAGAAGATGATAGAGAAGCTGATGGTATAATACCCAAGAGATCTTACTTTGAGTTCGATTGTTCATGTTTCTGCATATCCATGCGATTCCGATAATGTCTCACCAAGTACTTCCACTTGTTCTCGATCTGTCCCCAAGAGTAGTTGAATCCTCGCATTTTCAAACGCTTGGAAATCTCTAACCACATTTGTTTTTTAGTTCTAAAAACTGTTCCAAGATGTGGGCGCAGCTCCTCCAGAAGCTCAATGAAATACTTGTTTGACATGGCTGTCCAGATTATTTTGCATTTATCGTTTTCATCGTCGTCAGAGGATTCTTTGAAATTCAAGTGGGAGAATTAAATTAACTGCTTAGTGTCCATACCATTAACTTACTGTTAAGTCGAGATATG
The DNA here is from genome assembly GCA_943590905.1 of Sphaerophoria taeniata. Classification (NCBI taxonomy): domain Eukaryota; kingdom Metazoa; phylum Arthropoda; class Insecta; order Diptera; family Syrphidae; genus Sphaerophoria; species Sphaerophoria taeniata. The sequence continues at coordinate 189,508,955 of OX016540.1, forward strand.
TCTGGACTATGTTCCGTTTTGGGTTTCTTAAGTGGCGTTTGGAGGTCTTTCTCGATTTTAGGCCTTTTCAAGATATTTGGCTTGACATCACCAAACAATTTGACCAATTCTCTTAAATACAAACAAAAACATTAGTTTCAAGATCAAATGTAATTGCCAGCAACTCACGGCTCAATCTCTTGATTCCTCTGCTTTTTGTCATTGTACATCTGTTTGAGACCGTTATATTTGTATTCAATTTGGTCCAAGGTAAAATTAAAGTTATGACTGGACATCTTATTGCTGACAACTCGGAGCATTTCACGTTCGTTAACAAATGTGATATGGATTACACTTTGGAGCATTGAAATGAACAGGTCGAGAGCCTGTTCCGTCCAAACGGCATGAGAGTTGTCGGTTGATTCTTCTACATCAGCTGGAAAATAATCATTTTTATTTTATTTGTTGGCAATTTTGTTGAGCGAACTCACAGTCAATTAGATCCTCGACTATCAATATTTCGTTGATGGAATTCATCTTGATGGACGAGTCTTCAAAACTGTAATTTAGTTTTGATTGTTAACGGTGAACAAATTATGAGCAAAGAAATTACAGTTTTCCCCCAAACAATTGAGAGAATAACAAAAAACCCTTAAAGCAAACAAAACTATAATTTTTGTTAGAGTTCTGAAGGTTCTGCAATAGTATTTGAGTTTGTTGAGTTCTGTCCCCTGTATAGCAGTCGAAGGCGGGAGGCCGCGAACTGTTTCTGACCAAAGTAACCAAATTACAACTTTTATTCTTTTTTTTCGAAATGGGTGGCTTGTCTCTATTTTTCTACAGTTTTTCTAAAGGTAATTTATAGATGAAAACTAATTTCTGTATTTTTGAAGAAAAAAGAAATTATGCCATCGACAAAATTTAAATGACAGAACTTGTTTGACAGTTCTTGAAATGCGTGTAGGAAAAAGGGCACGTTCGTTCATTGCGTAACGTCACGTTACAAGCTAGAGGTGAGTTTGTACTATAAGGTGTGTTCAATACAAGAAATATTATCGCTGAATGGAAGCAAAATTTGAATTTGCCGTTATAATCTCATTTTCAAATATTTGATATTTAGGTCGTGTGCGAATTGCGTTAAAAAGTGGTTAAAACTTGAGGTTTGGTTAAATTTTGGCACTTTGTGTTATGTAAAGAGTGTGTTAAAATTACACTAGCTGAAGAGTAGGCTAAAATATAACAGTAAAATATAACGTAATTCATCCAATTCGCACACGGCTTTAAAGTGAAAACATTTTTAGGCGCGTTTGGCACTTTATCAAAGGGGGTAATAACGCGTTACCAAAATTGCGAAAAGCAAGCGCGTGCAAAATAGCTCTATCTGCCTGTTTATCAGAAGTTATAGTAGACTGTTTATTAGTTAATACGTCTAAACTACCGAAAGGATTTAAATGAAATTTGGTACAGGGATAGGCTACAGCCTGACAAAGGGCATAGACTTTTTTTAAAACGATAAAAAAGACTAAAGGGAATGCAAGATGTTGCAATATTGGGTCAAAGTTTGTATGGAGGTTGATAAGGCTAGAAGCTTGAATCTTATGTTTTTGGCTTTTGATGAAACTAAGGGATGAAGGGGGTGAAAATAGGATATGTAAGTTTTTATGCGATGTCGTGGCTGTTTAATAAACAACAAATTGCACAGAGATTTCAACCTAGAACGATGAAACTTTCGCACATGATAGAGATAATTTCATGCTCTTCAAAATAGAACGTTCTTGATGAAAATTTCGGAAAACTCTGAAGGCGAACGAGGAAATGGGAAAATAGAAAATCCTTGATAAAGGACTCGAAAATTCAATCTAGGACATTTTTTAACTTTATTTTGAAAATATTTAGTGTATTTAGACGATGTAGTGCTTTTGGAAGTTGTACGAACGGTGTGGGACATCTTTTCATTTTGTGGTACAGTTTTGGGACAAAAGCACGAACAACGATTGTTACGGTAAGATTCACCGCAACAAAAATCATCCCTTACACGATTCTTAAAATCGTTTCGGACCATGTATTTGCGTCATGGTTTACTCTCGTTGTGTATTTTCCTCTCCATCCCAACCTCTCCCATATTTTACAATCTCATTTTAAGCCCGTTGTCCTCGAGGGTCATGAGAGTAGCCCTTAGAGGATGACAACTTTAGGTACACCCCGTTTGGAGATCGTGCTGAGCCAGCGGACGAGCTGGAGACTCACACGACCAACCGTTTAAAAGAGCGAGGAGTGCTCACGAACACCAAGGCCGTTGAGCCCAACAACCTTTTCGGATAAATGGCTAATATGCCCAACGTTTTATTAATCATGGCCAATGAGCCCAACATATTGTTTTAGTATGGCCCTTGGGTCCACCATAACTTTACTTTAATTCTTAAGCTATGTACAACCGAAATTGAATGTAACGTTAAGTAATATCTTATTATTATCGAATTTTAGGTTATAAATTAAGTTGGATAATTACTTTGGTACTTTCTTCTTCGGACCTCTTCCACAGACAGTTTATAGTAGAGTAGCTGAGAGAATGCTCAGGTCAATTTATTTCAACTTTGATTTTTCTTTTTTTTAGTCTTCTAATTTTACTGGTAGTTTTATTTTTGAACACGGCCATTGATTCGCCTTGTTTTGGGAAAGCTACAACTTAACGAATCCATAAAGTATGTGTGTGCGTGTGAGAGGCTCGCGTGAATTCGACTTCAGAGTGGCACTGGCACCGTAATTTTGAATTTAGCGAGAGATCTGTTTGTGTGGGAGTATGTGTGTGTGCGTGAAGAGGCCGATGACGTATAAGCTTGGAATGACCAAGGCACTTTTTGGTTGGCTTTCAAATTTTGAATATCAAAAAAGGAAAGATAGAAGAAAATAAATAGAAAGGTTAAAGTTGAAAAAGATAGTGAGATTATAATAAAACAGAAAATTAAAGATAGAAAAGAGTGAAATTTGTGGAAGGAGTAAAAAGAGGAAAGGATCAGGAGAGAAATTGCCAGAACGGGGCGATCCTGAAATCAGAATTCCCCAAGGATAAGTAGGTATAGATTTGTGGTGAAATCTGTTTATTGGTATTTTTTTGTTTGTTTGTTCGTTTGATCTTTTTGCGATCCATCCCAAGATTTGTGGGAAGCGTGTTTAAATTTTTAATTCTCCAATTCTTGAATTCTTTCGGGGTTTCGGTTTCATTGTTTTGTCTTTTCTTTGCCCTTGAATTTACAAAATTACTGTTTTTTTCTTCTTATTCTATTGTCTGATTTTCATTTAATTGCTTTGAAAAGATTCCTAGGTTTTTATCCGAAGTCTTCCGCCACGGTTTCCTAGGACACCTTTTTTTTAAATCAATAAAAATTATTCAACTCAACATGAAGGATTTTAAACCTTTTGTTTCTTTTTAAATTTTGAAGAAACATTTTCAGCTTCCCGGTCAAGGCAAACGACCCTACAAAAAGTTTCCTGGCGCCCACCCTAAATTCAAGTACGCCCCTGTACTTTTATTTAACCAAATTCAATTCGATTAATATTGTTTTAATCGAATTGTATTTTTATAAAATTCCCTTAATTCGTCATTCGTTCTTTTTTTTAATTCGAATAACCCACGCCCAGTTGAGCTAGTCGGTGAGCAGTGAGCTGCACAGGTGTTGCAGTTGTTGTTGCAGTGTTCTATTTAGTCTCTCTATTTTTTTTTCTTCTTTCGATCGTAACAGCTTGGTCATAATCGAATTTATCCTCCGCGGTGCCGGTTGCACATCTTCATATTAACTCCGTTTGTTTTGTTCCATTTTATTAAGAATTGGATTCGTAAAATCCAAAGTTCGTGGTTTTCAAGTAATTAACGTTCCATCCTAAATTTAGTAAAAACATATTCGGTTTCCTGTGAAAAACACTGCAACAATAGCCCCTTACTTGTTGTTGTTGTTTGTTCATAATTTTTAAATTTTTTGAAAAATATTTATGTTTTGCATTGTGTTTTAAAGAAAATACACCTATTTACTGAATTTTACAAAAAATAATGAAATTATGAATGAGTTTAGCTATTTTTTTTGATCAACTAAAACAGAAAAGACAGTAAAATCGAAAATGAGTATCAACAAGCAATTCAAAATTCCATGAAAAATATAAAAAATGGGTATTTCCTTGAAACAAAAAAACATTCAGAAAGGTGATTATCTATTTATTGCATATAGGTACTTCGGTTTTTTGGGTTTATGATCCGAATAGTTAGTAAAAAGTTCCTAGAACTGAATGGACCATATATGGCACACCATGCAGAAAAGTACCTTTTTTTATTGTCCTTTGCCTGACTTACAGAAAAAGACAAAGGCAGAAGAGTTGTTTTTGACCTACCTGAGGCTTTTGGGTAAAAAAAAGGATTTTTGGCAGTTTCGCTAATTACTTTTTAACTACCTCAACTTCGGATATTGAACATCAGAGGCTAGAAATATCCTTTATAAATAAGACAACGAGGACAATAGGAATCAAACGTTCTGAATTTTTATTGGAGATCAATTTGAATTTACGGAAATAGCTTACAAAAAATTGTACTTTATTTACTTATAATTTACATTTATATAGTGAAATAGTAAGTAAAGATGTGAAAAATGCAAAAAAAAGTTGGTCAAGATTATTTACACAACAACATTTCACTATTTCAGACATTTTGACAAGATGGATACACGCAGATTTTACGGAAGTGCTTATATCAGGATCCAAAGTTTTCCCGATAAGAGCAGTGTTGATGAACTTTCGGAAGAATCAAGTCAATATTCCAATGGTTACACCGTTGGAGTCTGATATGTCTAATTGGGATTCCGAAGACGACACACCTTTATCTCAAATACAGCGAGATATGGTGGAACCTCACTCCAGAGGAAGACGGAACGAAAAACCCCGTTCGCGAGATGACTATTTAGAAAAAGATGATTCTGAATGTCGTTAAGATGATTATTGGGCTTAATGTTCCAAGATTTTTGATGCAATTAAAAAATATAATTTAATTCATTCTTTTCCCAACATTTCTCCGGTTGTTTTCCGGCATCATCAGGGGTGAATTTTATTAAAAACTATTTAATTTAATATTACATTTATTTTTGAATAATTTAGAAAGACTAGCACAGACAATTATTAAAGATAACAAGCAAAACAGAAAAACTAAACTTTAATATCACAGTATGCTTGTTATCTTTAATAATTGTCTGTGCTAGTCTTTCTAAATTATTCAAAAATAAATGTAATATTAAATTAAATAGTTTTTAATAAAATTCACCCCTGATGATGCCGGAAAACAACCGGAGAAACGTTGGGAAAAGAATGAATTAAATTATATTTTTTAATTGCATCAAAAATCTTGGAACATTAAGCCCAATAATCATCTTAACAATTGACAAAATAAATGTTCAAATTTTAAAATTCATTCTGAATGTCAATTCATCGGTGATCCGAGATTACCGGAGGAAATAAGGATTTTGTAGTTTTTAAAATATATGTTTACGGATGAAACGTTTAGCCACATTGAAAAAGAAACGATGCTATACGCTGTGGAAAAACGACCAGAAAGGCTTCCACACATCACTGAAAAAGAATTAGAATGTGTCTTTACATGTCCGTAGTCTAGTTACCATTTGTACGGACTTATGAGAATGAGTGTTTGGGGCACCCAAAGATTGCAAATGTGATGACTTGCAATCGGTTCGAGGAAATCAAACGCTTCCTTCATTTCAATTCAAATTCAACACAAGTCCCAAAGGTCGTCCTGGCTATGATCCTCTGCACAAAATACGGCCATTCTTGGAACAAATAAGACAAGGGCTACACAAAGTTCCGAAGGAAGAATATTTGGCAGTGGACGAACAAATCATTCCAACTAAAAGCAGATGTTCAATGACCCAATACAATCCAAAGAAACCACACAAATGGGGATATAAAAATTTTGTTCCAAGTGGTAGCTCCGGATTCAGCTATGGATTGAGCTGTATACTGGAGCGCAAGGACCTGTGAAAATGGACAACGAACTGCCATAAGCACGTGCAGTGATGTTGTCGTACGACTTGCTAGGACCATTCCTAAAGGTAGGTCCAATGCTCGGAGAAATAATCATTTTTTTTTTATGAATTATAACAACAGCGTCTAACTAATTTATATATTTATATAAAGGTTATTTTTCGATAACTGGTACACGTCATTGCCGCTGCAATCTCGGTTGTGACCTGGTGCGATAACAGAATTGTCAATTTGGCTTCGACTTATGTTGGCAGTAAACGAGTGTTGCCGAATCTCATGATTTATCATGATTCTCATGATTTTTCACCCCCATCTCATGATCTCATGAATTTATTGAAAATCTCAAGATTTTTAAAATCTTCCTTGAAAAAGAATGAGAAAACCAATCATTTGTCGAAAACTTAATTTTAAAACAAACATGCCCAAATTTTCATCCAAACTATTTTCTATTTTCTTTTAACATTGTTGTTTTATCTTCTATGATTTAAAATATTCAATACAACACTTTTAAATGTGTTTTGTTTGGTGTTCTTTTAGATCTCACTACTTTTGGTGGCTGACTTTTTACAGAGTGTTGTTCGCACATAACAGAACTTGGCTCTTTTTTTACATTTTATGTTTTTGTTCTGATTTCACATCTTTTTGTAAAGTTTTTTTTTATGGAAGCTTGAACCTCGAAATACACTATAATTATATGCTAGCAATAAGCAAATTTTAACAATATAATTGTTCTACCAATTTATAAATAAATAATAGGTAGGTTAGGTTAGACCGGCTGTCTTAATGTTGTTAACTCATTTAGACCCCAAGTTTCCATTGTGAAAGCACTAAAGAAAGTTACTCATGGGAGTGTTATGAACTTAAACAACAATTATAAAGGACATGGCCCACTTTTGGGCCCAGTGCGTTCATTGACGAAATTGGTATCAAATGAAAGCTGTAGTAGAGCAGATTATTGGGATATGATGTAAAAAAAATTGTATGTCACCGCTGATCTTTTAGAGATATCGTTGTTAAAAAAATAAGTGAAAAAACTTGATTTTCAAAAAGTAAAAACTAAATATTTGAAAATATAGTGAAGGTTGACATATAATTTTGGATATTATTAAAAGACAAAATAAATACCTTTCATTTGATACCAAAATTTTTCTACGTGCCTTAGATCACATGCTATAAACGCTTTTATCAAGAAAATCACTAAAATTCATTTTCAGAGTTAACCAACTTTAAGCCCAAATATCTCGAAAACCCCACCAACGATTTCGGAAATATTTCACCCTAATAATATGCTCCACTATAGCTTTCATTTGATACCAATTTCGTTAGTGAACGCACTGGGCCCAGGCTTCATAGGAAAATGGGCCAACTCCTTTCAACATCCTATGACCATTTTTAAAAAGTGGGCAGCAACCACGCCCCTTTAATGAAATGGCAATTTTATAATTATGTTTTCTCTTACATTCAACCGGAACCCTATCAGAATTTCGAATATAAACTTTTTTTTTTATAAAGTGGGCGGGTACCACTCCCCTAAATGGAAATAGATTTTTTTCTAATTTTTTTCATGTCATTCGACCAAAACCTTACAAGAATTCTGAATCTCAACATCCTACGACCGTTTTAAGAAAGTGGGCGGATACCTCGCCCCCTGAATGAGCAAAATGAAATTTTCGATTATTTCCTTAATATTCACCTGAAAACCTACCCAAACTTTAAGACTCTGCTATTGTTAGAAGTGCTTCATAATTTTGATGATCAGTCAGTGAGTGAGTCAATTACAGTTTTTGAAATTTTTAATGTTCAATACCTCAGGAAGTATAGTAGTCTTACAAAATTATTTTTTTACAGTGCATTCGTCTCTATGAAGTTAATACGTAATTCAATTTTGAAGCTTCTAACTCTATAGGTTCAAAAGTTATGGTGGGTTAAAAATGTGCTTGAGTTCGATCCTGTAAAATGGAAGTAGTGCTAGAACTTGGCTGGGCACTACGACCGTGCCTTTTGATGTAATTTATTTATTTGTTTCCCTAAACTTCATAAAATGAAATGAAATCTCATATTTATTTTTTACTAGCTGACCCCGCGAACTTCGTCTCGCCGCCCTTCAGAGCAACTCCATTTTAAAATTTTCCAGTTTTCCATTTGGAAACCAACGCACCTGATGCAATAATATGCAATTTTCCCTTTGAAAACCAATAGGTTTTCCGAGTTTTTCATCAAGAACTTTCTGTTTTACATTCGAAAACCTATTTTAATTTTTTTAGTTTTCCATTTGAAAACCAATGCACCCGCAATAATTTAAAAAAAATTTCCCTAAGAACCATCTACAGACTAACACGAACAAAATAAAAAAAAATTAGGCAAATCCGTCCAGTCGTTTGTGAGTTATTCGATCATACACGAACAGAATTTCATTTTTATATGTATAGATTTAAAAATTTTGTGGTGAATTATAAGCTAATATTGATTGTTAAGGGCCCAATGAAGAATAAGCAATCTCATGATTTTTTTGAGGATCTCATGATAAAAAATCATGATAATTTTTCTTTTGAATCGGCAACACTAAAACCATTGTCTGAAGTTCGACGTTACAACAGAAAGGAACAAGTTCACCAAACGGTTTCCTGTCCCAAAGCTTTAATGGTCTACAACAAACACATGGGTGGAGTGGATTTATTGGATGCTCTTCTTGGATACTACAGGATTCAAATAAGGTCGAAAAAAATTTACCACCCAATTTTTTTTCACATGTGTGATTTGGTAGCGGTCAACGCTTGGTTGCTTTATCGACGCAATCTTCCCACTTCTAAGACCTGGATGCCCCTTGTGGAATACAAGTGCGCTGTTGCTGAAAGTTAGTGCCGTAGCGAGAAGCAATGTGGGAGTCCTAAGCGTGGGCGACCTTCCTTAAAACTGGAAACCGCCATACAGTCGAAGAAATTGAAAGGACCTGCTTGTGAAATGCCATCTAGGGACGTGCGACAAGATGGCGTTGGTAATTTACCCCTTTGGTCCACCAGGCAACGCTGCAAAGTACCGAGCTGTAATGGCCGATCATTTCGCTCACCGCCTGCAATAATGGCACAACTCAAAAAAATTGAAATTTGAACTGTGAACGCCATTATGAATAAAATTTAACGCCCTACATTGATACTTCCTCTCAATTCCGAAAGATGGAGATAGTGCCATCAAACTTTCAAAGCTTTTGTGCTTTCTCCTTATATCAATACTGGCACTTCTCTCAGTATTCTCTTGATCGTGAGTGTGTTCGCATCTCCTTCTTAAATCAAAATTGGCACATTACAGTTGTGCCAGGATCGAGGTAAGTAAATTGTTCAGTTTTTAAAGCAATAACGGCATAACTCGAGTTGTGCCACTATTACGCCGCTTATACCATAAGCGAATTCAATATTTACAACTGGAAAGAACGGCACATTTTGATTTGTGCCACTATTGCATCAAAGTGCATTATGAAAACATTATGATTATAATTATTTGTGCCATTATTTTCTTAGAATACTACGGTAAAATTAATTTAACACGCGAGATGAATAGACAAAATTTGAAACCAGACTCCCGGGGGGAATATTTGCTCTCATTGGTAGGAATAAAGTTAGTTTATTTTTATAATAAACCCAGTAATATCAAAAAATATTGCTAATCACTTCTTTTTTAAAAAGATTGCAAAAAAATATGGACAGCAATGGAACAGAAGCATCGCCCCAAATACCTTCATTATTTGATTTTTTCTTTCTGTAGATTGTTTCGTTATTATTTTTATATTAGCTGACCTACAATTTGATGATGAAGTTCCTACAACAAGTGGAGTGCAAGCTTCATCTGCTTTTGTGCAAAATGATTCAGAAGATAGCTGTTCTTCATTGTAATTTTGTAATGTGTCAAAAATGTAATGTCAGCTTATGTTTGAACGAAAAAAGGAATTGGCGCAAAATTATAGTCCGCTAATGAACAATTTTAAGAGAATTTAGTGTGAAACTAGCTTAAAATGACGTTTGAGTCATGTCTGAAACGTCATTTTAAGCTAGTATCACACTAAACTTGTTCATTAGCGAACTATAATTTTGCGCCATTGTCTTTTTTTATTTTATACTACTTACCTACATAATATTTTATAATAATGTAATGTGTATACACTTTATTTATCTCTTACTCTCTGTATCTCTTTCTATATTTAATGTACACACTTTTCTTACTCTCTTTACTTACTCTGTATCTCTTTCTATATTTAATGTACACACTTTTCATTACTCCCTTTACTTACTCTGTATCTCTTGTTTATTTAATGTACATACTCTCTTTACTTAATATCGTTTAATTGTAGTAGTAAACACTCGTGAGGGGCAATAATTAATTAAGATTAAGAGAAACTTTTTGTTTAGCATTAAGAACGTTAGCCCCTACAAAAATCCCAGTATTTTCTCTCGAACATTCAGCTTCCCCAAGAACTAATAGGAACCAATAGTAGTTTCTAGAACCCATCATTTTTGATATAAATAGCCGTTTGGTGGCGAGGCGAATTAAATGAATTGTGAACTGCGATAAAGAAAAGTACTCTGTGTTTGCAAAGTTATAATTGAAAGTGTTGAATAAATAAGTTTGTGAGTGATTTGAATAAAGTGAATTTGTGTTTTATTTAAAAAGTGAATAAGTTTTAATTGTCGGACCAAGCCGAATATTACATTGGTGTCAGAAGTGGGATTAAAACTTATTGAGAATAAAACAGTGAACAGTGATTAAACTATTTTGTGTGAAATAGTGAAGTTAAAAAAAAAAAATGATAAGTAAAGTTTTGAAAGACTTAACTGTCGCTGAGCTAAAGGCCGAATTAAGCAAACGTGGCTTAAGTGCGGCAGGATATAAAATCGAACTCGTAAAACGGCTACAGGAATATCTGGAAGAACAAAATGAAGACCCAGATGCGTTTGCTTTCGAAGTGGAAGCAAAATCGGAAGAGGTAAATGCAACTGCCGACTTATCTACCATGATGACACTTCTTCTAGCCAAATTTGAAGAGAATCAAAAGAAGCAAGAAACTCAAAACAAGAATGTTCTGGAGCAACTAGAAACTCAAAGAAACGAGCAGAAGACCGAGCAAGAGAATGTCCTCAAACAACTGGAAGGAAATGTCCTCAAGCAACTAGAAACTCAAAAGAATGATGTTCTGGAACAACTACAAGCTCAAAGGGATGACGTTCGAGATCGGTTTGATGAACAGAAAAATCTGCTAGAAGGCAGGTTTGCGGACTTCGAAGACAAAATCAATACTCTCGATGAGCGTGTCGAAAAACAAAATTCAACGACTAATGCACGTTTCAAGAAAATAGACGACCAGATCGAAACCATTACAAGCGAACTAGAAAAAGTGCGAAGGATGAAATCTCGAGAACCTTCTGGTGAGTGCTCAAGAAAGAGAGAAGTGAATCCCCCAAGCTTTGATGGTCAGATACCGTGGTCAATCTACAAGAAACAGTTTGAAGCAGCAGCGTTAACAAACGGCTGGGACGATGACGAAAAATACATTGCTCTTACGCTTGCCTTGAGAGGAGCAGCTGCTGAACTGCTACAAACCATCCCAGCAGAGAAGAGCGGTGACTTCAAAGTTCTGGTAAACGCAATCGAACAGCGGTTTGGGGATAGCCACATGACAGAAGTCTTCCGAGTACAACTAAACAACAGGGCACAGAAAAGAGGTGAAACTCTGCAGCAGCTTCAGGCAGATATCGAGCGATTAGTCCACCTGGCATACCCAACAGCTGGCAACGAGATAATAAATCAACTTGCTGTTGAAGCCTTTGTGAGAGCTGTGGGCGATATAAATCTCCAAAGGGCTATTCGCACTGCCGGAAAGCAAACACTACCAGAAGCATTGGCTTTTGCTCTAACAATGGAAGCCGCAGAACAAGCTTCCTAAAACGTGCATCGTGTGAGAGAATTGGAAGCCCAAGAATGCTCTTGTCAGAAGACTACTCTGCAAAGAAGTCAGCGAGACGGACCAGCACGATGCTGGAACTGCAACAAGACCGGGCATCTTCAACGACAGTGCAGATTACCGCGAAGAGGAACCGCATGCCAACACTGTGAACACAGAAATATGTCAACTGGTCAAAGTTACACCTACAGAAACACCATCCAGGTTTCTCAAACGAAACGTGACAACAAGAGCCTGACCGTGGAAGCAAGTATAAACGGCAACAAATGTGTGGCTACCATCGACACCGGTGCCACGGCGTCCATTGTACGACAGGACCTCGTTAAGAAGACATGGCTCCACAACACCAACAGCTATCGTCTAAGGACTGCAACTGGAGAAGCCGCAAAAGTTTATGGTGAGGTACGTCTTAAGATCCGGATGGCAGAGCTGAAATTCTCTCACCTGTTCCTGGTAGCAGATATATGCGACGAGTGCATTGTCGGTGTCGATTTCATGAAAGATCACGGAGTGATATTGGACATCGGGAACCAAGTCCTGAAATATCGAAACATCGAGATTCCGATGATCTATGGGATCCACTCGTATGAGACCTCGTTATCTGTGAAAACCGTCATCAAAGAAGATCTGACTTTGCCTGCTTCTTCAGAAGTATTCGTGTGGACGAAATTGAAAGGTAAGCCTGGCAGCCATCGATACCTCATGGTTGAACCAGCATCTGTAAAGTCCTCCCAAAACGTCACCATTGGGAAGACTCTTGTTAGACCTGTAAAGAACATGGTTCCCGTACGAATACTCAACATCAAGCCGTACGAAGTTAAGCTTAGAAAAGGTGAGATTGTCGGACAATGCGAATCTGTATCAGCTATAACAAGGATCAGCGAAGAAGAGACAAGGCAAACATTGAAGTCCAAAGAGCTGAACTCCATAAAGACGAACATTCTCGAGTCCTCTAATCTTGGCCAACAACAACGAAGAACTGCAGAAGGTCTCCTCGAAGAATTTGCAGACATCTTTTCATCATCGCAAGGGAAATATGGCAGAACACAACTGGTTCAACATCGAATCAACACCGGGGATGCAAAGCCGATTCGTCAACCTGCAAGACGCCTTCCACTAGCCAAACAAGGTGAGGTTGAAGAACTGATAACCACCATGAAAGAAGAGGGTCTTATCGAAAACTCAAAAAGCCCTTGGGCGTCTCCAGTGGTCCTGGTAAAGAAGAAAGACGGATCAACCCGCTTTTGCGTGGACTATCGAAGGTTGAACGATGTGACCAAGAAAGATAGCTACCCTCTGCCTAGGATCAGCGATACTCTGGACGCAATGGAAGGAGCACAATGGTTCTCAACTTTGGACCTGAAAAGTGGATACTGGCAAGTAGAAATCCATCCTGAAGGCAAAGAGAAGACAGCGTTCTCGACAGGAAACGAATTGTGGCAGTTCAAAGTGATGCCTTTTGGACTGTGCAATGCTCCAGCGACTTTTGAGCGCCTTATGGAATGCGTCCTGCAAGGACTCACTTGGAAATCTTGCCTGGTCTATTTGGATGACGTCATCGTATACGGGAAAACATTTGACGAACATTGTACAAATCTGAGAGCCGTGTTTCAAAGACTTCGAGAAGCCCACCTCAAGCTCAATCCAGAAAAGTGTTCACTCTTCAAAACCGAAGTGAAATACCTGGGACATATCATCTCATCCCAAGGAGTTAAGACGGATCCTGATAAGGTTGACACCGTGAAGAATTGGCCAACACCACAGGACAAACATCAACTCCGAAGCTTTCTGGGTCTAGCCACCTACTATAGGCGCTTCGTCAAGAATTTTGCTGAGATCGCCAAGAGTCTACATCAGCTAACGGAAAAGGGAAAGCAGTTTAAATGGTCAGGTGAGTGCGAGCGCAGCTTTCAAGAGCTCAAGCAACGCTTGTGTAATGCACCAGTGCTGACCTACCCGACTCCAGGAAAACCGTTCATCATTGATGCTGATGCCAGCAATGTCGGGATTGGTGCTGTATTGTCACAGGTACATGATGGCGAAGAAAAGGTGGTTGCCTATTACAGCAAGGTACTCTCAAAGTCGGAAAGAAACTATTGTGTGACCAGAAGAGAACTTCTTGCACTGATTTTGGCAACAAAGCACTTCCATAAGTATCTCTATGGACAGAAGTTTCTTCTCCGAACCGACCATGGAGCACTAAACTGGCTTTTGAATTTCAAGAATCCAGAGGGTCAAGTGGCGAGATGGATTGAGAGGCTGCAGACGTACGATTATGAAATTCAACATCGGAAGGGGAAGCTTCACTCAAATGCTGATGCACTGTCTCGGAGACCATGTAAGCAAGACTGTAAGCATTGCAGACGCCAAGAAGAAAAAGAAGTGGTTACTGTTCAACGAACCAGAACCGATCCCATTTATGGCTGGAGCAACGACGAGTTGAGGAAGGCTCAACAAGAGGACCCAGATATTGAACCCATCCTCGCATGCAAGGAACACCAGGAAAAACCAGAATGGGCCGATATCTCCGACAGAAGTCCGGCTCTAAAGGCCTATTGGGCACAGTGGGACTCATTGCATGTCCAAGAGGGTGTCCTTCGACGTAAATGGGAATCAGCAGATGGAAAGTCCTATGTAATGCAGCTAGTCTTACCGAGATCGAAGATTGTGGACGTTCTGCGAGAGATGCATGATGGAGTTTCGGGAGGCCATCTAGGAGTAAACAAGACGCTAGAAAAGGTTCGACAACGATTCTATTGGCTACATGCAAGGGAAGATGTCGAGAGGTGGTGCCGAAAATGTGATACCTGTGCTGCCACCAAAGGCCCGAACAAAAAGAATCACAGCCAAATGCAGCAGTATAATGTCGGATCACCCTTTGAAAGGATTGCAATAGACGTGGCGGGTCCATTTCCGGAAACAAATAATGGAAATCGTTATATTCTGGTCGTCATGGATTACTTCAGCAAGTGGCCTGAAGCATACGCCATTCCGAATCAAGAAGCCAAAACAGTCGCAGACCAAATTGTGTTCAACTGGGTGAGCAGATTCGGTGTTCCATTAGAACTGCATTCCGACCAGGAAAGGAATTTTGAATCAAACATATTCCAGGAAGTTTGTGGGCTTCTTCACATCAAGAAGACAAGAACAACACCACTCCACCCACAATCTGATGGCATGGTCGAACGGTTCAACCGAACCCTTAAGGAACATCTTTGCAAAGTTGTGGACGACAACCAGCGAGATTGGGACCGACACATTCCACTGTTTTTGATGGCGTATCGAAGTGCAAGACATAGCTCAACTGGCCATACACCGTCTGAGATTTTGATGGGAAGGAACATCAGATTGCCGAGTGAAATTAAATTTGGATGTCCCACGTCGGAACCGCAAGCCGAGGATGACTACTTGGATGACCTCAGAGAAAGACTCCTTCAGATCCACGACGATACTAGGTCAAAAATAAAGATGTTCAGTGACCGAATGAAGACACGCTACGATATACGAGCGACAACAACAGAGTTCCAAGCAGGAGATCGAGTGTGGCTTTACAATCCCCATCGACAAAAAGGGTTGTCACCGAAACTTCAACGGGACTGGGAAGGTCCATATACAGTGATTAGCAAAATCAACGACGTCGTGTACCGGATACAAAAAGGAGTCAGAGGTAAACTTAAAGTCGTACATCGCGACCGACTACATCGCTACAGTGGTGATGAAGATGATGGATTTGTTCGGGACGATCAATCCTAAGGAGGGGGCAATGTAATGTGTATACACTTTATTTATCTCTTACTCTCTGTATCTCTTTCTATATTTAATGTACACACTTTTCTTACTCTCTTTACTTACTCTGTATCTCTTTCTATATTTAATGTACACACTTTTCATTACTCCCTTTACTTACTCTGTATCTCTTGTTTATTTAATGTACATACTCTCTTTACTTAATATCGTTTAATTGTAGTAGTAAACACTCGTGAGGGGCAATAATTAATTAAGATTAAGAGAAACTTTTTGTTTAGCATTAAGAACGTTAGCCCCTACAAAAATCCCAGTATTTTCTCTCGAACATTCAGCTTCCCCAAGAACTAATAGGAACCAATAGTAGTTTCTAGAACCCATCATTTTTGATATAAATAGCCGTTTGGTGGCGAGGCGAATTAAATGAATTGTGAACTGCGATAAAGAAAAGTACTCTGTGTTTGCAAAGTTATAATTGAAAGTGTTGAATAAATAAGTTTGTGAGTGATTTGAATAAAGTGAATTTGTGTTTTATTTAAAAAGTGAATAAGTTTTAATTGTCGGACCAAGCCGAATATTACAATAAAATATTTATATTTATTTATAAAATGTCTTTTTTTGCATTTCTGCATGGTGTGCCATATCTGATCCAAACCGTAAAACTCATATTTCCCGAGTTTTTCGGAAAAAAATGAAAAATCCTGAAACACGTGTCTTTTATTTTTGCAAAATCTATCCAATATTTTTTTTTCATAAAAAAAAAATCATGCAGTAAGGGGCTAGAATTATCGAATATTGGTTGATTTCGACATTTCTTTGACATGAGAGTTATTAATTCGTCTTGAACTAATCGCCACGAAAACCAAATAAGAATAGACAAGACACAAGAGAAAAACAGAACAAAATAACAAAAAAGAATAAAATTTCTTTAAAAAACAGGAAAATCAAAATGTTAGCCCATTTGAGCAAACCCAAAAATATTTGGATCATTAGGTGCGAAAAACAGATTACTGAAGACGCAATTAAAGATTACGACCATAATCTGAAGAAATGTTAATGAGATTACGACAAGAAAATTTGAAAATAAACAAAGAAAAAGTGAAAATTTGCCAGGATAGCACAAAACTTGTTGGTCACATAATATCAAAACAAAATGAAGAACAAAAATTATTGGAAAATGTTCACTATTCATAAATAAAATTCTACGATTTATTTAAACTCAGTTTATATGGAAACAAGTAAGTTCTATATCACATACCTACAAAAAAAAACTTAAATATTTGTTGGGAAAGTACACTCTTCGCCATCCATTCACTAAACATTCACAACCTCTCAACACATTAAACAACGACAAATCAATCAAATATCAAACAAAATCCCACATGCCAAAAACTACACAACAAATAATTCTGCGACTTGAATGCGCAAATAAGTTCGTTACACCTTTTCTGCAGAAAGTAAGTTTAATTCGAGCCTCTAAAGAAAATATTCACCTCACGTCGTACAATGATTCGCGTCTAACTCATATTTAAATACTCCAACCAATTCAGTCAATGGACCATAATATCATGATAACAATTTGTACGTGTTTTGTATTCACGATCAACGCGATCACTCAAAATTTCAGCAGACTAATGAACGAGCACACTTTACTGTCACGTAAATCAAAAGTCATGTAACGCATCACCTGCACGGAAAGCTGGAACGCCATCGTCATCGTGCGTTTATTTTTGTTACCAAATTCGAGCAACCGCAATCGTGTTGAATATCTTTGGTCCCTTTCCCTTTTTAACCACAAATTCATTGCAATAACAACCAAAATATTAAACAAACTCTTAAACTGGTTTCGGTTTCGGGCACTTCACACACAAATGCCTAATTATATTTGCACATTTATTACTTAATAACTACTTCGTAATGCTATTTAACCACTAGTTACTTATGTCTTTATTTGTTTAAGTCGTTTAGTTGAATCGAAGGTTTGGATTTTATCCGTATGACCAGAACGGTTGTGCTGGAAAGGGCCCACTTCCAGGCGCTGCAAATGGTTGAGGATTGATAACTCTGGCAATATCGGAATAGGTTCTTCCGGAACGAGTTTTTCCACCACTGGGACTAGGGCCACGACGGAACGGGAAAAATACACCAGATGCGAGACTGATCAGCAAAGCTGTTATGACTAGAATAACGAGAGTGATCTGCATTTCGGCGAAACGTTGATAAATTCACGGAGCGATTGTGCACTGAGTTTCACTGCGTGCGGCGTCGAAGTGGACACTAGGACTGTTAATGGAAGAATTGTTCTCCAAGTACCATGATTATCTGTTTTATAGTAGTACCTCGTCGTCGCAGTCGCAGATAGTTGTGGCTGAAATTGGTAACATTATCTGGTTTTTGCGGTTGAAGCTTGCTGTGCTGTATGGTTTCGATCAAGATGGAAAATTTAAAAATAATATCTCCAGCGATGCCGACGAAGAGCTATTCTAATGAGTAATGCTAAAACACTTTTGGTACGCAGATCACATGTCTGTCGTTTGAATAAGTTGTATGCTAGAGCTATTTGCGTCTGGCACAGGCAGCAAGCAAGTACGATAAGCGTCGCGTCGTCGTTGTTAACGATGACTGATGAACAAGTGCGTTGCCGGTGCTTGTCAATAGTTATGGCGGGTAATAATTTGTACTTTTACATGTTTGGTTTCTTACCGCGATCACTGCGGATGTTCACAAGCAATAAAAAAATGTTTACTGTCTTGCAGAAGGGTTTGAGTGGAGCTAGTCAGTGCCCAGTCCGGATGAATTGGACAGTTGTGTTAGCAAGCACGTGCTTGACGAAGATGAGTTTGTTTTGTTTTTGTTTTGTTTGTTTCTACGAAGGTCAATCATCTTTTGTGGAAACATCGAAGCAAAACAATTATGTCGGTTTTGGTTATCTTGGATTAAAGTTCAAAGCAAATTATTGTGGGGCCTGTGGAAGATAGACATCGGAAGCAAAATTAAAATGTTATTGAAATGCTCAGTTGCGTTTGCAACTACAGATAACAAAGAAAGGCTTTAAAATTGCTTTTGGGTTGAAAGTTCTTGGAGAAATTTGTAGATAGTGAGCTTGATGTTTTGAAATTAAATTGTTCGTTTTACTATGGGATGAGCCAACTTTTCGAGGACAAAGATGATGATGCAAGTTGAAAAATTAGAAAAACAGGAAACGGACAAGGTATGACTTTGATCAAAAGCAAGCATAAACACTATTTACGCCTCTGTCGAGCGTAATTGCGATCATTTTCAAAATTCAGTTGTATGTCAATAATTGTTGGGTTTGACATTCTGGAGACTCACCGCAGACCGTACTTCCCCCGCAAGTTGTTGTATGATTAACTACTTGTTGGATATGCATTAACTACATTATTTTGAAACATTTTGAGACAAGATTTATCTAATTTATGATTACTTAAATGAAATTGAGTGTTCGAAGAGAATATTTTTTTTTCTCATTTATTACTTTTCTGAGGTGTAAAAAGTTACAGGTTATGTTATTGCGATTGCAACAAAAGTTTGGTGTGAAAAGTTTGAATAATGAGAATCATCGACATGGATGTTGAAAATCTTATCAAATTTTCGTAGTTTTGGTGATCGACACGTTGACCTGTTCCATCTATAGGTACTGTTCCTTCTTATCAAAAGGTGGAGTGTCCTCAGGGGGTCTACTGTCTACCAAGGTAGGAACAGTAAACCTTAGTTCGATCTAATAGAAAGAAAAGATAAATGTTTCTTAATTCAAAGTTTTTGTTTATTTAATTGAGTATCTATATGTTGTTTTTTTTTCTTTAAATAAATGTAGTTTGTGGAATCAGGATAGGTTTGCTGGAGTTCTTCCTGGCTACAAG
Organism: Sphaerophoria taeniata; assembly: GCA_943590905.1. Classification (NCBI taxonomy): domain Eukaryota; kingdom Metazoa; phylum Arthropoda; class Insecta; order Diptera; family Syrphidae; genus Sphaerophoria; species Sphaerophoria taeniata. The sequence goes on from OX016540.1 coordinate 189,528,542, forward strand.
TTCCTTCCTTTACCACTCGCCACTAGGACTTCGTATGTTTCTCGGATTGCTGATGCTGATGAAGATGATTAAAAGGAGAATGACGTATGCGTTTGTCCATTAGGGATTTCCCAAGTGTATCAACGGAGTTTCCTTCGGCATTCAACGGCTTGGTATTGGTAACAGGTTCTTAACAAGGTTTCCTTTGAATATCAACGGAGCTTTTCAACAGCTTGGTAACCAGTTATCAACAAGATTTCCAATGGCGTATCAATGGAGCTTCCTCCGGCTTTCACCGGTGATTAACCGGTGTTTCAACGGACAGGTCTGAGAGTATAATTTGGCCAAACTATAGGTTTCCGTATTTTAGGAGTGTTCGCGCCACAAAATCTCGTAAAGTTCATAAGTAGGTGCTACCAACTCTGTCTTAGGCTGGATGAAGAGTGATATTTAAATAGGTCAAAGAAGAAAAAAAAGCTCCACAGACAGAAAGCTGCTTTGCAAAAAGACATTGTCGGTGAAATATAGAGAAATAGACACCGAGGAGGACAGGGGACAGGGCACTACCATTCTATTCCAAACATGACTCAGTGTACACCACGCTGAACCTACTGTAGACACGGAGAGGGAAATCTGATCGTCGATTTTTGTAATCGGAATCAGGGTTGTTGTTTCCTTAAAACCAGATGTTTGGAAATTTTGAACCCAATACCCCATAAACGTGGAAACTAATCTATTCGCAAAGCTATTAACCCCACAAACCCGGGGTTCAGCGAGGCCAAGCTCAGTTTGTGCCGTTAACAGCCTCAGAGAGAACTATTTAGAGTTTTAATGGTATTCTCTCCGATCTCCGAGAACTTGACCTCACAACGCCCTGGGTTTGTTAGGTCAACGGCTTTAGGGAGAGATGCTTGGATTTTAACGACATTGTCTCGGAGATCTTGGCCTCGCTGCACCCTGGGATTTGGGGGCTAACAGCTTTGTGGAGAGGTAGTTTTGTCCAGACCTTGCGTAGTAGAAACGATACCCCTGACCGGAATGATGGGAACGCGCAGTGTGCCAGGTTGACCGTTTTAGTCATTTTTGGTGTTTTACTTCATGTAGTTGGTACAGCTTGTAAGAACTAACAGAAAATTCTGTTAATATCTTCCGCTACCGTCTTGTAGTTCTTTTATAGTGACCTAAATCCAAACTCTATTGCAGGGTTCATTGCAAACTCAGGAGTCAGGAGTTTCTTGTTGAGGAAAAGTACTCTTCTAACCTTCTCATCCTCTTTACCGAATCTTTTTTTGATCATTTTTCACCAATCACCTTCTTCTATATTCTGTAAATATTCCTGCTAAGAGCATTTCTTTCATAGCCCCCCAGTGGCCGTTTTTATGTTGGTGTATTCTATACTACTGTGCAATTTTCATTCCATGAGTATGACGCTTTTACCAACACTCACGCCTTGTGTCCGAACTTCATGAACACCCTTAGACCGAAGACCAACGTTGCCTAAGCCCGTCATTATTATATTATTGCCAGTATTTCAATCGACACCTTGGACTAGGAACTTTCTTCCTCTACTTTAGATACCAGATAAATCATCGCGTAGAAGTGTACCTTATCTTAAAGAAGAAGTTTCGAATCCGGCTTGTGCTTTAACTTTTTGACACCTTTGCTTGCATTGGCATTTTTATCACTATAAAAAGGTGACGACAAGTACCTATACTTTAATCCGGAACATGATTAAGTTGATTATAGCAGCAGTTCAAGCTCAACTCTAGCTTCCCTATTATTCTCTGAGTTGAGCATGACTTAAATCACCATCACAATTCTCTAAGTCCCACAATGTCTATCTTGATATACGCTTAACAACATAACTTCAAATACTTCAATTAACATGACTCTTAGTCACTCGCCCATGTTGCGATACAATTTTTCCTATTCGTGTACAATGAACTTTCATAAATAATAATTATAAATCAAAACAAACAAACATACAGCCTATGCCAAAGCTAGTTTTATTAAAAATAGTAAGCACACTACGCAATAAGTTCTATTAATAGACAGGCTGTGGTTAATATTCGCATACCTACCTTTATTTCCAACTCTATAACTTACTAATGACAGCTTTCAAATACATCCATTTAATGGATTTTAAGAAATATGTTAATGTCGATGAACCAAAATTCACAGTTTGTCAGAAGCTTCCAGAAGTAACAGAAAGGCAGTGCCCATATATGGTGGGCCTAATGCCCATATATGTAATTACAAACAAAAAGTACACACCATTTAAATGCAATCAATTTTATTATTGTTATTTTTTGTTTCTATAAATAGATTTTTCAAAAACATTTCGGTGCAAAGTGCAATTGCGTATCGATTTATGCTGTTTTCAACTAAATGCGAATGCAATTCTATAGATTTCTTACATTTTCCCGCCAAATTTACAATAAACTGGCGTCAAAAGTGTTGCCATACACACGACCGTTGTGTGTTTTTGAAAAATAACGCTCATAACTCTGCCCCGAACGGTAAGATGGAATTTAATCAAAATCCAGGTGTCTTGCCTTACCCAATGCGATTGCGTACTTACTTTTGGTGTTGTTGAATTTATCTTAGCCATTTTAATGACAAATTAATTTATTTTATGGAATTACCATTCCTGTTTCAAATGATTCATGAAATTTTAAGAAAAAGATAAAAAGATCAATGCACTAAAATGTGGGGTTTCTTTTAATTGAGATGTGTGCCGTGAATCATGACCTAGATAATAATCTTCGAAGGCTGCAAGTAATAAAACAGAGTTCATGACTTGAACTTGAAATTTAAGCTGGTTTGGGAACCGGAATTGTATCAATACTCTTGTAACTGGTTTTAAGTTTTGGTTATAGGTTAGTCTTGAGGGTCTTCGATTCATTGCGGGCTGATTGAAAATATGATTTGTAGTGATTTGTTTATCGTTAAAAAATTATTTAAAATACAAGACTGGTTTTATCGGTTGTTATAATTCGACTTACGTTGAGAATGTAAAGAATTTGATGGATTATAGCTAGATGTTTTTTGATAGTTTAACGCCCGACTTCTTGACCAAGTTCTAGCCCTTAAAACTTCGTTTAGTTTTAGAACTATGTAATTTGAGTTCTAACTGCTAAGTCAGTTATTCACAAAGTTCTAACACGTTAGAACTCCGATTTAAAACTTTGTTATTGTTAGAACCCTCGAATTCGGGGGTCTTGTGCCTTAAAACTTGATTTATTTTCAATTTCGTTTCTTTCAACGAGCGTAAAAAATAAAAAAGAGCATAGGTAAAGATGATCAGAGCCGGATTAAGAAGTCTAGAGGCCCGGGGCGGCAAAGGAGTGGAGGCCCCAAATTATTATTTTCCAAGAATGTAAAATGGACTGTTTTTTACAGTTGAGTTTATACCTACTTATTTATTGTGAATATATTATTTCATTATTTAACAAACACATGAGAAATGTAATTGGAAACAAGAATGATTAAATTTTAGTGCTAACGAACGGAACCGTCCGAGCTTTTTCCTTCGAGAAATAGTAGATTATTTCGCCGAAATCCAGTTCCACTTCTATAGGAATTCAGGAGGGAAAGATTAGACGGTTTTGTTCCATCGTGGTTCGAAGTCTATTTTTTATAATTTTCAGTTTTGAAAATGAGCGCTCCCTAGTGCAATTTTATACCATCAAAACCAAATACATTCTCAATGTAATTTCAAGATTTGAGAATGTAGCTCTGATATTTTGATCTTCGAGGATTTGGTAATAAAATAGTTCCGGAGATTGGTTTGTCCCATTCTTATATGAATCCATCGAAGACACAAATTGAAACAACTCATTACTAAGACTAGGTTCTAAATCATCTTCATAAGCTTTCACCAATGCCTCTGCTGCAGCTTGTAAATTTTCAGCACCCATCTTCTCAATGTGATTGAGAAATCCAAATCTCGAACGTACAGCTTTATAAGCATACGCAATCTTTCTGTAAGAGAAACGCATAGTTGATCGACCACTGCAGGAATAAAGACGGATACTTTATAACAGATACTTTCGTTAACAGATTCGCGTCTTGCGTTTTTCCGTAATCAAGCGGATTCAACATCACGTTTATCCTTCTGGTCCATGTCGCGTGATTTTACGTATTCGTCAGTCTGGCAGCTTCCTCGTATTTATCGACATCATTTCTTTTCGCTTTCACGAATGATTTCAATGAATGTTTGTAGCGTTGAAACGCTACAAGATATTTATTTATTTATTTATTTTATTTATTAATATAAAGGTATCGCTGCATAGAAAGATTAATCTTGCAAGTAATGCAGGTTAATAGTTTACATATGAATTACTCTTATAAAACAATTTACATTTATGAAACAATTTACATTTATTAAACAAGCATATCGGAAGATATGCTGGTTAGAGCTTCAACAATTTCCGAATATCCGTCGACTATGCCTTTCGTAGCTTCAGCTTGACAAGACCGACGAGTATCACTAAGCTCTTTCAAGACGTAAAATTGTCTGTTTTTTTCTTCGACAATTTTCCGATTAGAATTCCAACGCCAAAAGAAAGATTTCTTATGTTTTTACCAAACTGCAGTCATAGTGACGAAGTCACAACAATAGCTCTCCTCAAATGTTTAGGTGAGATTGCCGCGGCCAATCGTACGACAACGCTGCAAACATAAGTGGCAAATACAAAGGGATGACAGAATTGGTTCATACTCGGCTAAGTGCTTAAATCCGCAGAATGTGTCTTCATACTAGTGAAAGTTTCAGGCGATTATTACAGAATGACAAATTATAATTTATGATTTTAAGAATATAGAGAAAAATGAAAACTAGGATACTAGATTTAAACAAGTGAAGTATGAACAAGTGAAAAATTGAATAGTAAAAGGTAAGATATGGGTTATTCCTGTAACAATACTGTAATGTGCATGCACGCTATTTGCAACACAAGGGCGAAACTGTGTTTGTACTTTAATTACTTTAATAGTTATCGAGCAATAGCTATTATTTTTTGTAGAAGTCTCATTGTGGGGGCCCCTCTTTTGTGGAGGCCCCGGACAGTAGCCCCGTTTGCCCTCCCTTAAATCCAACCATGAAGATGATAAAGACTAAAATGAATCTTACCCCTGGTTTGACGAAGAATGCAGGCAGGCCCATGCAGCCAAGCAGGAGGCATACAAAGCGGCACTACATAGAAGGACAAGAGCTGCTCGTGAGCTCTACGAGCAACAAAAAAAAGAGGAACGCCGACTTCTCAGGAGAAAAAAGAGAGAGCATGAGAAGCGTCAGATCGAAGACGTTGAGAGAGCCAACAGCAGGAATGAAGTTCGGAGGTTTTATCGGAAGGTAAAACAGCTGGCTCAAGGTCATCGAGCAAGAACCAATGACTGCAGAGATAAACAAGGGAACATCATAGCAGAATTGCAGTCAATTCTGGGGATTTGGAAAGACCACTTCTGTAGACTGTATAACGGCAACGACGAACAAAACCCCGCCGTCAGACAGGAGCCTTTTATCGGACACGATGATAGCCAACAATTCCGTGAAACCGACCTAGAAGAAGTGAAAACGGCAATGTCACGGCTGAAATCCAACAAAGCCGCTGGAGCAGATGGTCTAGCTGCCAAGCTGTTCAAAGCAGCAGGCGACGATCTAGATAGGAGCAAGCACCAAATCGTCTGTAAGATATGGTCGGAGGAATGCATGCCCGATGAATGGAAACTCAGCATTGTTTGCCCGATCCTGAAAAAGGGAGAACCTCTAAACTGCGCCAACTACAGAGGAATCAGTCTTCTTTACCTTGCTTGTTGTGTGGTGTACGGAAAAAGGAAATATATATGTAGTTTCTAGGCAGAATCCAGTGCTTTATCAATACATTTTTTCTTATAAAGTCGTCTACGGGTTTTCTTAAATAATTTCCTATGTCGTAGACATCAGTTAAAATTTGTTTGCTAGTTTCTATAGCAGAACTTGATGTTGATAATAATGGATTCCTTTCATTATTTTGGAGTTCAGATTCTTCTTTGCTTCGATCAATATTTTCACTGTTTCCATGAGTGTTCCTGATAACATTTACTGAAAAATAAAATGCAACATAAAATCAAATGAACTCAACAGTTTAATTTTTGAACATTTACCTGATTCGATGCTTCTATAGTTCGTTCAATAAAAAATGTCAGGAAGGAAAGATAGGGCATTTGCCTCTCATTCTGGTAGCAATAGCTTCCATATGTCTATTTCAAGCAAAAGCTCTGACGTGGTTGCCATACTTTGTAAATTAAATCACCGGAATTCAAAGAGTAGTGTGTATGGTTACCACCTGCTGGCGATTTAAACTAATTTAATAAAAAAATGTTCATCTTTTTCCCCACCACCAAGAGGTAGATAAAAGGTGTGTTTTTTTTTGGTGTATCCCCAGTAGGCCTAATCCTTTTTTTTTGTTTTCAAAAACATAGATTGTTTGGAAAACAAAAAACTAAAAAGCAAAGCAAAAACAAATGTTTCTTTGATTAAAAAAAAATAAATAAATAAATAAACATTATAAATTCATTACTTAAACAAAAAGTATTTACAAAAAACGAAAATAAACATTATCAAAAATTCAGTCTCAAAGTATTTGCGCATAAAATGATCTGTCGAATAGTCGCTGCACTATTTTCACTGCAATAAAATTTATATAATACAAATTTACTTATTTGGCACAAAACCAGGTATTGGACGCAAATAAAATTTCATTTAGATATTAACGAATTTTGTTATCATTTTATCACCGCATTATTTGACCTGTTTTTCTCCACAAAGAAATAAAACCAGGACACTTTATGAACAAACAAATCTGAACAATAAATGTATAACTGCATTCCTGCACCATTTCAGACAAGCAAGTAAAATAAATTCAAAATTCAAAAATATTAAAATTGAGGCGGTAATACCTAACGCTCTCACCTCAATAAATGTTGTTCTCAAAAGCTTTAAAACAGAAAGCTCTTTCACAAAATCCTTTGAAAAAGCTCTTGAGGCTTCCTTCCAAAGGGTAATGGCAATGCTGTCATTTCTCATATTGAGAGAAGAAAAAAGAATTCGATCAGTAATTTCAGTATGCTTTCAGCATGCAACATGAATGGTCATGGAGGGGTGTACAACGTTTAAGGGAAAATAAATCAATTCGTGTGTATAAATCAGTGCCGGCGCGCTTGTAATTTGGGAGCGAATTTGTGTCATTTCTATGAAGTGAGTGTTTAGCAGCCACCTCTGCTTAAAAAAAAGCTCTCCCATAAGGCCTTCACTGACATTTTTCATTGAACGAACTATAGGACTTTCAACATCAACGACCGGGATGTGTTCATCTTGTTCAATAGCTTTTTTATACAACAGAAAAAAAAAATCGGTCAAGAGTTTTGTTTTTTTTTTCAAGTAGTTTTCTGTTTTACTTGATGTTTAATTTTTTTTTCTTTTGTTGCCATTTTTCACTGACACTGAGTACACTCTTTACTTATTAACACTGATAATCAATTTTTAAAACACAATTCACGATAAATAATAAACAATCAATAAAAGGGAATTACAAGTAAGTAATATATCCGTCTGAAAGCTCGTCTCGCTGAAAGATGCTTGTTCTTTTTCGCTTCAACGTGCCTGAAATACAGATCATTTAAAAGGGAGATAGGAAACAAAACCGTCAAAAATCAATGCCTTCACGTTTATTCAATGATTTGAAATTGAAAAAAGGGCGTATGTTCGTTTGACAATTTTTTGTTTTGCTAGTCAAATCAGCAGATTTTATGCGGCTCAAGGGGATGATCGCCCCTATCACTACCCTCTTAATCCGCCCTTGCTCCGTACACCATTTTCTCACTAAATTAGTTCCGCAATATTTACTTTGCGGACGCCCACGTCAAACATATAATTTAGTATTGTTTATTTATGGAAATACTGTTAACTCACCTACTGTTAAAATATTCAAAATGTGACTCCTTAAGACTCCCAGATCAAATTTTACGTCACATGGATCAACCCAAACACGACCGATGTACAAAATGGGATAGCATATAATCGACATTCATTGCGGTTAGTTTGTTTTCACACTTGTGATGTTCTATTGTTCTTCCCAGCTGAGGTAGGTCAGCGGGTCCAGGTTTCTCCGAGGAAAGAACAAATAAAACTCGATTTTAAAGAAAGATTCGGTTCAATTTTATTTATTGTAGTAAGTGAGTTTATAAACGGCGGATTCCTAGAACAAACGGCGGCGGATGGGATTCAATCCCTAGTTCTAGGAATTTAACGTCGGGATAACTTCCCGAGTCCCGACGGTTCATGGGATTCAATCCCTAGTCCGAACAATACCTACTAATACTACTATAATGGGATAACTTCCATAGCTCCGACGCACGGTACATGGGATTCAATCCCTAGGCGGAACAATACCTACTACAAATACTATAATGGGATAACTTCCCTAGTTCCGACGGTACATGGGATTCAATCCCTAGTCGGAACAATACCTAACACTATAATGGGATACTTTCCTTGTCCCGACGGTACATGGGATTCAATCCCTAGTCAGAACAATACCTAATACTATAATGGGATACTTCCCTAGCCTTGACGGAATGATGGGATTCAATCCCTAGTTAGGCAATAAAGAAAACAAATTAACGATGGGATAATTTCCCTAGCCTTGACAGGAAAGTGGGATTTAATCCCTAGTCAAGGCGATAATGGCCGAAGCAAAATTTATTCGAGGCGTGTTATGGCGAGAACCAAAAGATGCCTCAGGAATACTCTGTAATAAAAAATATTTTATCGAACAGAGCACCTAGCCGGTCGGAGACCGAATGAATTCTGATTTTTATGATCGATATCACTCCTACTTGATAGATTTCGAGTAACAAGTAGGAGTGAATTGAAAGAATACAGAAAAGAACCAATCATGCAGTTGCACATGCAACCATGTAACTTCTGTGCTGCTGCCTCTCTGTTATGTTGTTCGAGTGTTTGTTGTTGTTTCATTTTGTACTCTGCTATTGACGGGCGGTTGTTGTTTGTATACTTCGACTGTGTGTTTGTTGTTGCTTTCATTTTCGTTTTATGTTTCTACTGAGGGCTGTTGTTGGTTGTTGTTTTATTTCGCTATGTTGCGTGTTGTCGTTTTGCTTCTATTGATGGTTGTTGTTGGTTGTTATTTTATTTCGGCGCTTGTTGTATGTTGTGAATTTGTAACTTCGTTACACACTGAAGGACAAATTATATTATATATTATATTATTTATATTTATATGATATAAATAGAAAAAGATTTTTGAAATAATTTCTTTGTATTTTACTTATATTTTTGTACAAACTATCATAAGCTTTGAGCGTATAACAGTAGGTAAGGTAAGTAATATAAACAAAACCAATGTTCAATTTTTGCAAAACTGGAATCGGGTCGGAATTAGACTTGAAGAAATTCAGAATTTGGATCAACAGAAGGAGGTTTCGGGTCTATAATTATTAAAAAAAAAAAAAAAAACACTTCTGTTTATCATAGTCAGTTTTAGTTTTAAACGGTCCATACAACACTTGTGTCTGTGTACACATCGGTGTATGTTAGCCTTTTCTATATCGCCATTCGTCAAATAAAAGCGCAGCTTTCTCTTAAAAAGCGTAAAGTTCTTGACAGAATTCAACGACCGGCCGGCGCTTGAATCTCGGTCATATTTTCGAGCCAGATCTGCTCTTTCTGTTACACAAAACAAACATATAAATCAGCGTTACCAGGAAATGATAATGCTTACATTTATTTCGATTCTGTAAGGGAGCTTTCAAGATAAGTAGCTTTTTCTTAGGTAATCGTTGCCATGCCATTTTTTGGTCATTGTATGCAATAAAAAATTAAAATCTATTAAAAGAAGAGTAGGCTTATTCAAGGCAGAGAAATATTGACTAATGGCGTTTTTAATTGGCAATCTGGAAGTAAAAAAAGCATTCTGAAAGCGTTCAATTGGGCAATTGATTTCAAAAACAGAATGCTTCTTTTTCGATTCCAGATTGCCAATTAAAAACGCCATAATTTGAACAGATCGGTTATAAACAAGATGGGAAAGCTTGCTGTCAAAATGACATTTGCCTACGAACTAAAAAGTAGGTTGGCTGCAAGAGTATGGTGTTATTGTAATAATGATACAATTGCCTACATAATAAAAAGCAAGTTTGCTGCAAGAGTATGTGTGTATGAAAAAAATAAAATTTGAGGTATTTGGAGGGTAAAATTTAGGTAGGTTTCCAATCTTGTTATAACTGATCAGTGTTTTTGGGTGCAAACATTTGTAGAAGTTTAGTGCGGTTATAATGCTTTTGTTGGTGCTGTGTGAAATATAAATTATAAAAACAGTAATTTTAATTAAATGGCTTCAAGTTCTTCGAAGGATTTAAGCGCTGAGAAAAAAGAAAGAAAGAGTTGATGCAACAAATTAATTTAATGACCATTTAAAAAACAAAACCCAGCTATAAGACAAGTGCGCAACAATTTTTCGGTTTCAGAGCGAACAGTTTATAGTGGCCTCAAAGAAAACAAGACCAAAGGCCATATCTCCCCACCAAAAAAAAAAAAACTGAAATAGTTAAGATTTCGAATGTCACAATTTATGTAATTCGGTTATATGAACCTTGTTAGCTAAATGAAATAAGAATTTTTGTTAAACGAAGTTTTTATTCTTTTTTTATTTTTAACTAGCTGACCCGGCGAACTTCGTACCAGTTAACAGTCAATATCATCGGGCGATCGATGCCGATACAATACCATCGTTGCCTGTAATAGTTTCTGCCGTCAATTTTCGTGGATACCGTTTGGAACACTTGCCGTCGACCATTCACGGTGATTGGCAGTTGATAGTGCCACACGGTCCATGAATCATATTCGTGATTACAACATCATGTAGGTCTGGATCGGTTTCAGGAGCAGGAATCTCCGCACATATGATGTCATCTATTTGATCTGGCCGAATTTTTTCGACTAATCAAATTAGAATGTGAGCATGCGGTAGGCCTCCAGCATCGAGTTATCCCAAAGCAAAGACGTGTTGCTTAACAATGTAATTCATAAGTGACCGAATTTTTTGCTTGAAAACACGTGTGGTGATGCCGTGTCGATCACTTGATGTTTGTCCGGGAAGCAGCAATTGAATAATTTCCATCCATTTCGGATTACATTTTACATGTAAATGTACCTAATGAATAGATCTGGCCGACCATAATGACGAACATATGTCATTGCATCTTGCGCATATTCATGCATATGACGCAGGCTACCTGTGTATGTCGCCGGTAAAATAGTCAATCAACCAACATTTTCTGAATCTACTTCTGAGCTAATTGCATCGCGTAAATGAATATATGTACTCTTCCAAACGCAATTAAGCTTGATTCAACCGATTGAAAGTCTGGCGCTCCGTTTTGATTTTAATGTACATGTCAACGCAATATAGTTGAAGCAGTCGACGAAATCGCAACAAATAATTATCAGATTATTCACGAATCATCAAACGATATGCGTAATAATTCATCGAACTAACCTTCTTGGTAGTTTCCTCACCTGAAACAAATACAGTAAAAATTGTATTTTAGAACCCCTAATAGGTTAACGACTCTTACAGCTACTCTCTACTAAATTAGGAGTGTATTAGGAAAAAATGTTTATCAAGCTATCAAAATATTTCAAAATAAAAAAAAAAAACAACAAAATATAAATGAATTTACTTGGTCAGGTCCATACCTGGGCATTAACGGGCATTTTTTCGTTAATCCGTTAATCGTTAATTAACGAAGTTAACATTCCCATTAACGGATTAACTTTTCAGTTAACTTCAAAAAATGTTAACGATCGTTACATTTTCCAAAGTCCGTTAATCGTTAATCGAACACAAATACCATACAGATACACATTCAAATTAGATTGTTGGTAATTATTTTTATAACTAATAAAAAATTAGTCAACACCCTTCAGGAAACACAACGGCACGCGACTTGTCTATTTCGCTGCCTGTCTGTGCTATGGGTAAACAGAATATAATATCGCAAATTCAATTCATTGCCGAGCGTTTATTACTGGCTTCTTTATTCCGAGTGCCGTTATTATTGCCGTTATTACAATACCACTTTTTTCCAGCGGCTGTGAGTGGGAAAACTGCCATACTAATCGTATATAATACGACGATCGACAGTGTTTGTTTTATTCCTTAGCGCGTGCTCAGAGAGTGACGAGTGTTTTTTTTTGTCAATTTTGCGTAGTCAGTGATAAATTCAGATAGATTTGAAGTCAAAAGACTCGTAAAATGAAGCAGCTTTCCTCGGGGAACAAGTATTGCCAAATCTCTTTATCCAATACAATACTGCCATACCCTCAAGCGCTGCTGTTGAACGTCTCTTCTCCACGGGCAAGGATATACTTCAGCCAAAAAGAGCCTCGCTTTCCGACGAGAATTTCAACATGTTGATGTACATGAAGGGGAACAATCGCATTCATATACATGACTGAATAAATCATTGTTTTAACACTTAAACCACAGATAATAAATTTATACAGATGTCTCATCCCTGCAGAAAAATATGAAACATATTTTGCTCTTAACTGACACCTTAACTGACAAGGAGCTTTTTGAAGCTTTTTTCCTTGCCTAATCATTCATTTATGGGCAATGAGGCGAGCGAAAATAGATTTTTAATGCATTAAGTGAATGCTATAAAGCTTTTGGAAAGAGCTTTTTTTTGGTAGCTTTCAGTTTCATATATCATTTCTCGCCATAAGGGTGAGACATCTGTATAAATTTATTATCTGTGCTTAAACTTTTATAAAATATAATTTACTATATTAAAAAAAATTTACTTGTCTTTTCTTGTTTCCAAATTCCAATTTTTATTAGAAAATAAAATTGGTATGGCGTGTTAACGGATTAACGATTAACGTTAACTTGCGTTAATTTTTCTAAAATTTAACGTTTTAACTGTTAACGAAGTTAAATTTTTAATTAACGGATTAGCGATTAACGAAGTTAACTTTTTGATTAACGGTGCCCAGCTATGGTCAGGTCTTACTGGTCGTGTTGGAATCTGCAATTTAGATAAAGAAAAAAAAACTTATGAGTACACCGAGACCCATTTAAAGAAATCAAAAATAAACAACATTCGTCCCCATAATTTGTACATAAGCAAATTAGATAGTTCCTCAATCCTCACATCGAGAGAGAGCTAGAGAGTTATTCAGTAAATTTACATATTAAAAACTAGGCACACTTTCGTGTATAAAAACAAAATAACAACATGGACTGCAGACGTCAGTAAACCATCAACTTTGGCATGCGAACGGGAGGGAAAACACGCACCCGAACCGATTCTCCAAAGGACGATTCCTTACGCCGCAATACCATTGATTCGACACACGGAGCAGGAGAGCGCACATCTCCGTATGTTAGTGGGTAAAGGACGATGCACACTACACAGTCATAGTCCCACCGAAACAGTACAAAATACACTTGCGCATGCAGTCTACACTCTACACACCAAGCTACTGGCAGCGAACGAGAAGGGAATACGCACAACTCGAACCGATACCCCAATAGTTGGTTGCAACCACTACGCTAGGTAAAAAAAAAAATATTCTAGCACCATACATGGAGGGCACCGATCAACTCGCTGGCATGCGAACGAGGTAGGATACACGCACACACCTCGAACCGATTCCCCAACGGTTGATTCCTCTCACTCCACGGTACCAGAATAATCAAACACAAAGCCAAAGAATAATAACAATAAGACTACAAAACTCTCTCTAACTCGATCCCGTTGCAATTGCAAATCAGAATAAAATACTTAAGGACATTTTCTTTAAAAAAAAAATAATAATAAAGGAAAATAAGTTCTACTTTCGGAAAGCAAATAAAATCAATAAAAATCTACAATCTACCTTCACGAGAAGAAAAAAAAAGGTTCGTTATCGTCATAGATTGACGGTCGGCGCAACGGTGATGTGGTAGAAGCACATAAAAGGAAAGCAAATTAGATTAGCAAAAATTAAGAAAATTAAGCAAACGAGTCCCTTACTCAGTGGAAAAATTATATTAGAAATACAATTTAACTCACATTATTTTTATTTTGGAAATACATCAAGTTAAGTCCGCACAAAAAATACACTTTATTGATTCACTTCAAAGGTTAACTATCAACAACTGATCTTATTATCAAATTTCAAATTACACACAAACTAAATTGACGGAAAACTGGACATGACATATTGTTCAGGGAAAAGCAAAACGGAAAACAAACAGCTAGGTAGTCAAAATTAGATTTGAAGAAAGGAAGAAAAAAAATATGACTTCTAGCTCTTTCTTACATGATCTTACGATTCAATGGATTAATCATTTTGATATTAAAGTGATATCCATCGTCTCCTTGCCAAAACATCAGCGGGTATTGTAACGCGTTATATGAACGGTGTGTTTCAAGTATTCTTTGTAGCTGCCCAGTATTGCGTCGCGTCGTGTAAATACAATATCACGTGTTTCCAAGTTTTCACCAACAATCAGGATTGCCACTTCATCGATTGTTGGAGCATTAAATGTGCATTCATGTGTTCCAGAAGGTCTTTTATCTGCTCTGATAACAACTTTAAAGTCATCACTTGGCATGCGCTCTAAAGCAGTTTTGAACAGCCTGACAAATGCATGTTGAACCATTTGCTGCATGTCTTGGAGAATTGCTCTTTTTCGTATAACTGTGTTGATCCTTTGACGCCGCCGCCGCCGGTCAAGTTGTTCTTCCATATTGCCCATGAAGAATATTTGCAACAATTTATGCTGTGCATATTCAATAGGTTGCAATGATCCAACGCGATGGCAAATCTGGCCTTGAATCTGTAAAGTCAAAGCCATAGTTATAGTTAGATTTACAAACACTTTTTTTTTCAAATAATAACATGCCATTTTTATTTTATGGACAATCGGGTCTACCAAAATATCTAGAAATCAATTATCTAGAAAGTAAAAATCTCGAATATGAAAATCTCGAAAACAAAAATCTAGAATAAAAAAAATCTCGAAAACAAAAATCTAGAAAATAAAATCTCGAAATGCCAAAATCTTGAAAAAAAAATCTCGAATGCAAAAATCTAGAATGCATGTTTGAATTTTTGAGACAATGTTTAAAATTCGCCGCGTCTCAAAAATTCACACATACATTCTGGATAACATACTTCTCCTTCACAAACTTAAAGTTGACAAGTAAAGTTATCAATCATACAATTGCACATTGCTACTCATGCACCTGTGAGAACAGTTACCCATCTAAACACATAGTCAATGAAACTGTAAGAACATCCACAGTAAATTCAGTATTATTAAAATTAATTTTGTTTAAAATACATATTTAATTTGTTTTTGTTTTCTTTTTTTGTTTATTGTTTTGATTTTCTTATTGTTAACTATTTTTCTTTCTCGAAAATAAAATATTAGGTAAACTGATGTATTTGTGTTTTATGGAGTTTTAACTGTTAAGAATACAAAAAAAAAAATCTAGAATTTTTATTTTTTTTCGAGATTTTTTTCTAGATAGAGTCTTTCGAGATTTTTGTTAATTCTGGATTTTTGTGGTTTCGAGATTTTTGCGTTCTAGATAATTTTTTTTTATTTTCGAGATTTTCGGCATTCGAGATTTTTGGCATTCTAGATTTCGTCATGATCCCACAGAAATCTAACAAACTACATTCCAGAATTTTTTTACAATCATAGAAAATAAAGTTTTTAACGTAAATAACCTTAAATTTCAGATTATATCTGTGTTCTTCGATAATTTCCGCCCAAATGAAATCATTTGGAAACAGACATTGTATTTTTGAGTATTCGCTAGAAAATGTCATGAGTCTAGTGTTTCGCCATAAAGCAGGGAACACAATGGCTCTGGCGGCGGGACTAATAATGGCAATTTCACTTTAATACTAAGGCAGCACAAACCAGGCGTTTCACCAGCAAAGTTCAATGCGCTACAATGCTGGCAAACAACGTCCATTGGACCAATGCAAACTAAACGATGCAAGCTGTAGTTGATGGTGCAATCATATAGAAACGCTGCTCGATTCAAATCAATATTTGAAGTATTTCTTCTTGCACTTCGAAGATTATTCCTCTGTTCATCTGTACGATAAGCTCGACGATTTCTAGTTTCTAACCTAGCCGTTTCACGGGCTGCATCTCTTTGCTCTTGTGTTTGAGTTATAAATGGTGTCATACAAACACGACTTTGTTTTATATTTATAGTTAAATGAAAGGAAAATACTAATTATTGGAGAATAGTTAGTTACTGCCTTCATTATGTTAACATAAAATGATATTTTAAATTTATTTTTAAATTTTAATTTAAGAAAAGTGGAAAAAAGTTCACACATTTTAGTTTTGTTCAGCTCCATCGTCTTAAAAAAAAAGCTTTAAAATTCAATAATTAATTTTAATTTTAATTTTATACTTATGTTAAGCATACCGAGCTTTAGAATGACCTTGTAATAAGCATTATCATATGAACTCATGTATTTGAATATCGATAAAAGATGGTTTTCTTTTTCTTTCGAGATACCGCCTCTCTCTAGAACACTTTCGATATCGTCTATGTTTTCGTGTTTTTGTTAAAGCCTCCTTTCGTACTGAAACACGAATCATGCAATTGACGTAATTCAATGAAAACTCGACTTCATTTTCTACTTGGGTTATTTTTAACATTTTAAGTTACGTGAAAGGTACGTTCTTATATTCAAAACAGTTTTTTGAAACTTTTGCAAAGTCCTTGAAATCAATAGATTCCATTTGTATTGCCACTAATGGGTTTCGTATGTTCACGGTTTTAAGGAACCGGATGAGTCCCATCGGCAAAATATACTCGTTAATAGGCAAATGTTTTTCGATTTGGCTGCGACCATTGTCAACTCCTGCAATTCTGAATGACCTGGTAAGTTGTACTTCATTGTTATTTTTTCGATATCAGGGTGGGTCTTTACAAAATTCTGGACAGCGAATGTCATAATAGAATTTTTGTTTTGTGGAACACAAGAGTCGGACCATGTCAAATTTGTTATAACATTTTCTTCGAAGACCCTTTCCCAAATTTTTGTTAAGCTAAGGCAATGTCGTTTCCACTTCGCCCACCGGTGTATTTGGTCCAAATAGCGCAGTAAACTTTTTTTTTTGTAGTGGATAAACGAGCTGTTAAGTTGTAAACGTTTAGTTTTGAACAGTTAAACATAGGACCGATTTGCTGTTTAACCCGTTCATAATAATTGTTCTTTATTAGTCGACACAGTTCACGTAATAATGTTCTTTTCTATCCTGCAGTTTTGAAACACATCAAGAAGAATTTACAATCCCGGATGATGGATCTTGTGGCTTACAGCTTGATATAGCCCTAATGCGCAATGATCCTCAACATTGGGCATCGGCCTAATATTATCGAATCATAGGAAATGTCGTTCACACTCGATATCATCTACCCGAGAAATATTGAATTCAATGGCAGAGCAGTCATTTTGGTTTTATCTTTGTTTTGGTTTAACCTCGTCGAATTTTATCGATAAGTATCTACCTTGGAAAGTTGTTGAACCTGAACCTTTGGTTTTCCTTTTAATTGCGAGCGGAAATTTTAAATTTTTCTTTTCTTTATCACTAATAATAATAACTTTCACCGTTCGTTGGTAATTTTTCCTATTTTAATTTTATTTCAATTAAAAATGTATATGTATAGCACGTCTGACTCTCTCTTGGGCATGATAAAACATTTTGCAGATCAAAAGTTAAAATGGGAATTCCTGATTCTTTATCATAAGCTTTTTGTTCTCTCATCATCTTCTTTAAGTTTAAGTGGACCTCATGTTCTTTTGTAAACTGTTCATTAAATGCGTCTTCTTTTCTTGCTACATTATAGGCCTCACAAGTTGTTTACGTTCTGATGTCGTCAATTTCTCCACACAGTTGAACTTGCATTTGCTTAAACAATTGTTATCGTTTCTTTACTTGGTACTGTTTTTCCCCGGCGAACTTGTGTCTGCCTCACCAGCCTGATATTTCCTTTGTTCCAATTTTTCCATTGCTTTTCCGCTTTCGAGTCTTTTGTTTAACAAACCCACTTACCATTTCATTAGCTTCAACTTCAATGTTTTCATTTAAATCTTCGGCTTGTGGTGAAGAATTGTTTTCATCAACAATTAAAATATCCTCAACGACAACAACAGGCACATTTTCTAAGTTTATTATCTCGCCTTCCAAAAGAAACTGCGAAGTCATCTGAATAAAGTGAAATTAAGAGGACATTGATTCCCTATATACTTTTAAAGTACAAATACCTACCCTTTCTTAGTAAAATTTATGAATATTTAAAAAAAAGTTTGGAAAATCGCACAGCACAAACTAAAACCGAATGGTACAAAGATTTAATTTAAAATGCATTTCAGATGAAATTTAAAATTACAGAAGATTTCATAGCCTACATAGTTTGTTTAAATATTTTAAAGCAACAAGGTTCTATCTACATCTTGTTGTGTAACAAAGTTCTATCTCCCTTTTTTTCATATTTTTAAGTACAAAAGTATCTATTTAGGACTTAGGTACCACTTAGAACTTTATGAACTTAGTTTTTTTTTTATAAATTGATGTACTTATAGAACTTTGTTTCCGGTTTTTTATTGACTATAGGTGTGTTTTTTGGGAGACGGACATAATCCCGAAAATCAAAATCCTGAAAACTCACAATCCCGAAACCCCAAAATCTCGAAAACCCACAATCCCGAAAACCCAAAATCCAGAAAACCTAAGATCCAGAAAACCCAAAATCCAACCCGTGTTTTTTGGCAAATCTATCCGCAGTGCAGTAGGATTTACCAAAAAAACGGATCCGCAGTTGTTAAATTTCTGTATTTAGAAGTTGGTACTACTGAATCAAATAATTATATGAAATATGTCAAATAATTATATGAAAAAAAACATCAAAAAACATTTTTTCCTCGTCGAATGAAAGTAAACAAATTTAATGAAATTGGACAATTTCCAAGAAGATATGGTAAAAAACACCAAGAAAGGTTAATATTATTAATCTTATTCATGTCTGAATTACAGTTTTTGCGTCAACTTGTAGAATCAAGTAGCAGCGAAGATGAATTTGTTTTAGAATTTTTTTTTGGCCAAAATACAAGTGTTGAAGACTCTGTAGAGGCAGAGGAAGAGAATCATGTCAAAGTTGAATCTTTTGTAATGACGATTGAAGTCTACAGTCCAGAAGACTTTAAATCACACTTTCGACTACAGCGCTCTACAATGGAACACTTGATGTGTAGGCTTTTAGTGTAGATATTGATTTTGAAGATCTATTAACTTTTATTCTAACAGAATTATACGGTCGTTATTATATGTCACTTCATTCCCTTAATCGAGGAGTAAGAATTAAAATAGGATACAGAAGAGAACTCTTTATGTATGTATGGTATATCAGCAATTCCGTAACCTTTCGTCAACTCGGAAACCTATTTGGCGTCACCAAGTCTTCCAGTTGGCTTGCTGTAAACCGTGTATCAAGGTGGCTCGTATCTAAAGGTCACACTCACAACTATATAAAATGGCCTCAAGGAGCTATAGTCGACGAAAACTGCCGAAAATTCGAAAACAAAAAAAGAATTCCTGGAATTATTGGTGCCATAGACTGCACCCACATCAACATAGCAGCTCCGAGAATAGATAAAGAGTGCTAGTATAACCGCAAGCATCAATTCACAATTATTCTACAAGCTGTTGTTGATGCAGATAAGAAATTTATCGATGTTAGCTGCGGTGAACCCGGATCTCTGCGCGACAGCAGGGTTCTAAGGCGATCTGAACTTTATAGAAAATCTCAAACTAACGCTAATCAACTTTTTCCTCAAAATATGTACCTTCATTCTTGGTGACTCTGCATATGCTGCTGGTCCCACCTTTCAAGGACAACGGAAAGTTGATCAATCAACAACGATCTTTTAACTTCATCCATTCAGCATTTCGAATTGTTGTTGAGCACTCATTCGGCAACGGGACCTTCGCTCCATGTCAACTCTTGTGGTCAGCGCATGCATTTTCCACAACATATGCATCATGATTGCTGACATATTCATCACCAACCCTCAGGAAGAAAACAATTCCGATATAATGTATGAGATACACCAGATGAACCTAATTTGAATACGACCAACCGGCTTCAAATCTTATTCGATCATTTTTGTCAAAAATATAAGATATGTTTTGAGTCGTGGTCCAAGATTTTTTTTTAAATAACAAACGATTTGAACTCGTTCACTCCCAGTTCATGACTTTTTATTAATTTTTTCTTTCAAATTACATTTTGATTTTTGCTGATTCTTACTTCTAAGAAATATTGAATTACATTATTTAAGTTAAAATCGGATGATAAAAAATGCGCATGCATTTGGATCGTTTTTCAATGGGAAAACAAAATGCGCGTGCATTTGGATAAATTTCTCATCTTTAACTTCGTTTCGAGATACATGGATACATCGCCTTCGTCATTCTTCTTTTTTTTTTGGTCCCGTTGATGATGACGAAGACGATGTACCTGGCGTTGGCGATGGTTCGGTTGTCTGTTGTTCGGGTGGTTGTTGTTCCGTTGGCTCTGCAGGTTCGTTTAATGCAACGATACTTAGTGGATCGGACATCAGTGGCACTGTTTGTTGTTTTGTGGGTGGATGATTCTGTGAAATAATTACAAACAAAACATGAAGTAAAAAAAAAAAATGTTAAGCTTACTGCTATTGCAACCACCCCTAAGGTCGTGGTGTATGTGTTGCTTATAATGGGCTTCTTACCGAAGAGCTCCTCAATTTTTTTCATGAATGGGGCAACACCAGGTGCTGCTCCAGTCTGTTTACTCTGATCCACTGCCGTTTTGTAGGCACGGAGGAGCGTGTCAATTTTTACATTCAGGTAGGGCACTTGTTGTGTTTTCATCCTAAAAGAAAAACACGTAGGTTAATACAATTTTAATACTTACAGCATAGCCAGCGGACAGCATGTCTTCCAGAAGATGGTCATAACCAATTTTTTTTTTCCCGGCTATGCTGAAATTCGCTCTCCCTGGCAGCATAAAATTCCAGAAGCGCTTCCGTATTCCGTTCCTTCTCTGGTCCAGTTTTTTTTTCTTGTTTCTGTAATTGAATTAAACTTTAAGTAAAGTTTAGGCAATTAATTTAAATTTATATTTACTTTTTTCTTTGTTCAGCCATGTAATCGCTTTTCTAAAAACTAATTATTTGTTTATTTTTTCTGTCAAAATCAAAACATTTTAAGGACGATTATTGAATTTTTCTTAATATACATATTAGTTAAGAATTCAATTCCTGGTGCAACGGAATTGACTGTTTGGTATATTTGGTTGTATATAATCTGAAAAAGAGCTAAAAGAGAACGCTCATTGAAAAATGGAAAACTACAAACAACAAAGGTGTACCAACTATCATAAGCCAAACAACAAAAAACTTTATTCGAGAGTCGAAAAACCTCAAAATTCTATCCGCAGTATGATTCTACTTCTACTTTTATCGATAGTATCGTGGGTGTTGTATTTGTAATACATGTAATCTACTACTGCGGATGCGGATAGCTTTGCCAAAAAACACACCCTGTATTGGAAACTGGAAGAGAGAAAAAAATGGATGAAAGGAATCGAAAGAGCATACTCGATTTACTACGACCACATGTATAACTCAGTTAAAAAAAGAATGTCAGTTGAACCCTGTTGTTCTAAGGTCGCGGAGAATAGCGTAAAATTAGCTGAGGAGCAGGGGATGCTGCCTAGATCCAGACTCTGCCCAAAACACCAGACCCAAATATGCCTCTACAAAGACGGCGGCTCCCTTGGGTATTTTAAGCGTGTAATGGTAAGACCAAATTAAGTAGAGCTGTGGGACTTTGGTGCAAGAACGCTAGGATCCCGGTGCAATAAATGCTCTTCCTCATTCACTGTTTTCCCAAGAAAACCCCTTATGAAGACGTCTAGAGAGAAGATTTCTCGACGTCCGGCACCATCATGTCAGCGACTAGTTCAGTTATTGCCGTGAGGTGATGTCGACGATTCTTACAGTGGCAAGAAGAAACAACAAAATTTGGTGGTTTCGACGCGTCCGATTATGAATCCAAGTTAAGAAGCAGAAAATATTATAAAGGTATTATAAACTTTCTTTTTTCGTTGTGTTGACAAAACTTCCAAGAGTATCAATCTGTCATGAAAAATTGCTTCTCAACTTTGCCGTTCGGAATCAGCGTTAAATTGTAGGTCCCCTCAATTCTTCACACGCATCCAGAGAATTGTTGATGAGAGTAAGCCACCCAAGTAACAAAATCTAACCACCGGCACAAAATGACTGAGGTCATAAATTAACCGAAGTTAACTGTGGTCATAACAGGGCGTTAATTGAGTTACTTAAAAACTGTTGGTTAATTTACGGTATAAATAAAGCCAAATTATAATTAAGGTTTGACTTGGGGTAAAATGTTCTCTCATTCTAAGTTTGAAGTTGATTTACAGTAAGATTTTTTCTGAATTTGAACTGTTGTCTGAATTCCGGTTCAAAAAAACTCATTTACAACCTTGAGGTCAAATGTTCGATATTTGTTGACCATTTTCTAACACGTCCTTCATTTTTATGGTTTAAAAATAACTATTATATAACCTAGGTCAATTTAAGGTACTTTTCCCACTCATTCTTAATTTCAATAGTTTGAATTACGTTTTTTATTACCTATTTTTTAAACACTCATTGTCATATGTTGGTTGAGAACTAACCGAAACTAGTCTTCAGTTGTTTATTGGTTGCATATCAACCAAATCCAAATTAAAGTTTTGAATAAGTCAACAAAATACCTTAATTTAACACTGAGTATTATTTATTGGTTAAAGATCAACCAAATCTAAATGCACGTTTTGAATAAGTCCTTAAATTACGATTTTTCAACACAGAATATTTTTTATTGGTTAAAAATCAACCAAATGTAGACACAAGTCTGAATTAAGTCCTTAAATTACAATTTTTTTAAATACAAAGTTTGTATTGGTTAAAAATTTACCAAATGCAGACACAATTTTAAAATTACCACTATTCCTTTCAAACACAGAACAGGTTAAAAAATAACGAAATCCAGACACACGTTTGGAATAAGTTTCAAGATTACGCTTTTTCAACCTACAGCACACACATGTTTAAAATAAGTCCTAAGATAACTATTTTTTCAACCCCCGGTATTATTTATCGGTTGAAAGTAAACTAAATCCAGACACACGTTTGGAATAAGTTTCAAGATTACGCTTTTTCAACCTACAGCACACACATGTTTAAAATAAGTCCTAAGATAACTATTTTTTCAACCCCCGGTATTATTTATCGGTTGAAAGTAAACTAAATCCAGACACACGTTTGGAATAAGTTTCAAGATTACGCTTTTTCAACCTACAGCACACACATGTTTAAAATAAGTCCTAAAATAACTATTTTTTCAACCCACAGTATTAATTATCGGTTGAAACTAAACGAAATGCAGACATACGTTTGGGATAAGTCATCAAATTACGCTTTTTCAACCCAAAACATTATTTATAGTTGGAAATGGACCGCAAGTAAACCTCAGTTATAAATTTCTTTTATTTCAAGCAATTTACAACTCCGGTTATGGGTGTCCCAATAAGAGCGCACTTCTGTGCAAAAGTCATGGAAAATTTCATGAAAAGACCTGTTATCGGAGCCGGAGGGGTCATTTGCCGGATGTTTTATTCCATATAGACTGCTATTTCACGGTGACTAAATGTTTCAAGATTCTTCTTCGAATTTTCTTTTGAAATTTTATCCTCTAAGTCGAACTGTATTACACTATGACTGTCAGGACTCAAATTTCGGCAACACTCTTTCATTTCACTTGAAATGAAATAAAAAACATTCTTTCTCACTTTTTCAAATAGCAAGGACATGTGAACTGAAAGCAAGACGAATTTAAATAAAACAGAATCAAAAAATATAGAATGAGAATAAAACAAAATTATTAAAAAACGAGTCGTACGAAAATTTGCCAGCGACTCATCGGGCAAATTATTTTTCTTTCCAGCTTTTCGAATTTTGTATTCCTTTATTTACACCAACGTAGTTCGAAAAAAAAGTCTGACTCATGAGTCACCGTGTAATAGCAGACATAATCGGAACATGTCTTTTCTTTACAATACAATAACACAGCGTCTCCACTGAGCATACAGCTGCCCAACATCACAACCGCAAATCCAATCCAAAAACAGAACATTTTTTTTTCGCTGGGCAAATTATAATGTCATGTCGTCTCATTTTATCTTAAAACCCGGTGGCTGAAAGCACAAAATAAAACGTCACACAACAAACAAAACACAACAAACGAAAATACGCTGTTTACAACAACATTCAAATGAAAACCTGATTTACATCTACATTTCAAATGAAAACCTTACACGTACACGAAACGTCTAAATTCATGCCCATGATTGGTTTTATTTGCAAATTAAAAAGTGTACTCTGATTGGGACACCCTATATTTCATTTTATTTCCAACGACTATTCAACTGAGAACAACCCTTCAGATATACCCATCTCGCTCTCGCATTGCAATGCAAAACTGAATTCGTCATGCGCAATGCGCATGTTTAATCAGTTTATTGTTTTGCATCTGTGAAATAAATAAATAAATAAATAAGTGAAAGTTGTGAAATAATAAACAATAAAAAAGTGCGTACGTGTTATAGCTATATTCCAGATATTGTTCATGTAAGTAGCTTATAAATTCAATAATAAAAATAAATTTGTGTAATTTTGTTGGTATCATCAAAAAAATTGAGACGCATTTTGTTACGTATTGGTTGAAAATTGACCAAGTTTGGTTCTGAGTGATAAAGTGCACATATTTTAACCAAACCACAACTGTTTGGTTGTTTTCTCAACTTTTTTTGACCAAATTGAGACGCATTTCGTTACTTATTGGTTGAAAATTGACCAAGTTTGGTTCTGAGTGATAAAGTGCACAACCTAGAGACGCCATAAACGCCATTTTCTTTATTGTATGCATTTTTCGTTTCGGGATTTTATTCCAGATTCTTCAGTAGCTTTTTTGTATTATTGTTCGCAAGAGTATCTGATAGATTTTTGGTGCACTGTTTCTTAACAAATCATTATGAATTCAATAATTAAAAATAAATTATGTAGTAGAACTACGTATAAAAGAAAAATTAAAATCATTTTAGCTAAATTACGCGAAGAGTCAAGAAAAAATCGTGAAAAGACATTACAACAAGTCGAAGATTCACATTCATCGGATGTTACTGATCCAATTTGTGATAGTGACCCATGAGTTTGCCATAAAGAACTAGTTTTTGATAGTGAAAGTGTCAGTTTTAAGGACGATAGTCAAGAGGTCTCAAGTCCAAAGAATAAACCAGAGGATTTGACTAAGAACTTAGCAAACTGGGCTATTCAACACAATGTGTCTCATGTCTGTTTGAAAGATATGCTTAAGATTTTGCATAATTCGCATCCTTATTTACCATTAGACCCTAGAACACTTTTACATACTCTTTTACTTTAACATACCTACTCTTTTGAAAATAGATGAAATTACCTCGAAATTTTTCAAAATTAATCTGGCTACCGGTTCTGTTTTTTTCCCTTTAGTACACTCTTGAACAATGTTTTGCGTGGTTGAGACCATTGAGGATGGAGAGAAGATGGTGACGGCGGTTCCGAAAAGTTGGGTTGAGGACGACAAAACATTGCTATGTCCGCGAACAAGAAAGGACACTACAATCGGACGCAAAACAAACATGCAACCTTCGCCACAATGGCAGAAATTGCCCTGCAGAATATTGTTTGAAAATATTGGTAAACAAATGTTTATATTTATCTTTAACATTCATTTCATTTTTCATTTATGGTTTAGGTACCTACTTAATAATATTAACATTTTTTTTTCTTAGATTTGTGGGAGGAAGCCGTAAGGAAAGAAAGGGAGGCGGGAAATTCAGCCCTGTAAGTATTTAATTTACTATTACTTAGTTTAGCCTAGTCAAAATTACTTCATATACTTTAAGATACAAACTAATGCACATTTGCTTCATTTTTTTTGTTTCTTTTTAACAGCAACCAATCTTCTTCGAAGCCACCGTCAGCTACACCACCACTAGTGACACCACCAGCGACACCACCACCAGCGACACCACCACCAGCGACACCAACACCAGCGACACCAACACCTTCAGCGACACCACCCACCTTAATCTAAATCACCACTACAGCTACACCACCTTCAGCGACACCACCACAAGCGATACCACCTTCAGCGACACCACCTTCAGCGACACCACCACAAGCGATACCACTTTCAGCGACACCACCACAAGCGACACCACCTTCAGCGACACCACCACAAGCGATACCACCTTCAGCGACACCACCACAAGCGACACCACCTTCAGCGACACCACCACCAGCGACACCAGTCCTGTAAGTATTTAATTTACTATTACTTAGTTTAGCCTAGTCAAAATTACTTCATATACCTTTAGATACAAACTAATACGCTTCATTTTTTTTTTGTTTCTTTTTAACAGCAACCAATCTTCTTCGAAGCCACCGTCAGCGACACCACCTTCAGTGACACCACCACCAGTGACACCACCTTCAGCGACACCACCACCAGCGATACCACCTTCAGCGACACCACCACCAGCGATACCACCTTCAGTTATACCACCACAAGCGACACCACCTTCAGCGACACCACCACAACCTACACTATAACATTTATATATATATTTTTTTTTTTCAATAAACTAAAACTAATGTAAACTTAAATTTATTCTTATCATTTATAGAAGAGGACTTCACTTTCAGATGGGAAGAATTTCGAGCTACTGGACGATGGTAATTTTAAGATGTTATTTTCATAGCTTTTTTAATCATTTCTTTTCAGTGTTCAGAAAACTTGGCCCAAGATCACCCAGGTCTAATTGAAACGTGTAGTACTTTTGACAGTTGTTCTCTCTATCACATCTGGAAATATGAAAAGAGCAATTGTCAAAACTACTATCGTTCAATTTGGACGTGGGTGGCATTGGGCTAGGTATTTTGAATACTGTATGGAAACGGTTTATAAAAGCCGTTAAAATAACGTCTCAAAATAACCAACGGTTTTATAGGTTTTTTTGAGACTATTTCTGAACGGTCTCAAAATGACGTCAAAATACGGTTTAAAAGTAACCGTAACGTAACTATTTTGAAACGGTTGCAAACATACGTCATAATAACGTTTAAAAGTAACCGTAACGTAACTATTTTGAAACGGTTGCAAACATACGTCATAATAACGTTTACAAGTAACCGTAACGTAACTATTTTGAAACGGTTGAAAAAATACGTCGTAATAACGTTTAAAATTACCGTAATTCAAGAAAGTAGGGTTTTTTAAAAACCCTATTTAGACGGTTGTGTAACGGTTGTAAAATGACGAAAACCCAACACTATACTGGTTTTTTTAAGACCATTTTTAAACAGTTACAAACTTACGCCGAAATAACGTTTAAAACAGTTATTTACTAACTTCATTTTTACGTTAATTATAAACTTGTTTAAACCTCAGGTTAAATTTTACCTGACCATTTACGGTCACAGCAACGTTTCGGTAACGTTATTTAAACGTTACTGAAACCAATTTATGACCGTGACGGTTAATTTACCTCGGTTGACGTCCGGTTGTTCGACCGGCTTTTGACCACAAATTGTTACTTGGGCACTTAGGCCTTGGCTCTTCAAGAGCTGTCGCGCGATGAAATTCGGTGCGATTACCAATTTAGCGGTTCAAGGCTGGTTGTGCATCTTATAAAAATCTTTTTGTTAAAGTTTATCATAAGAATAAGTTAATTTGTTTAGTTAATTGTTATTATTTGTCATCTCATCACTCAACATAAGCTTCAAGTCACGGTTTGTTTATAAAAAAATTGCAATTTATTTTCCTTTGAAATCAAGTATGCATTGCCATGCTCTCTTTATACCTAATGACACATTTTTAATTCGAACCAAGTCACTTGAAGAATTTAATCATTCTAACATGATCTTGCAATAAAATAAATTTAAACAACAAATTTAACGACATCAAATTTGACAAGAACACTTGCTCGCTTCTTTTTGCATATAAACCGATATTCATGTCCAACACCAAACAAACAAGAAATTTAATTTCCTTGAATGAAATCCAATGAAGAATTGAAGCTTTTTGATATTCATTTGTTGAGAAGAATTTTAACATTTCTTCGAACAATTAGTTCTGATATTCTTAATACAAATACTTACCGACTTACTTAAGGTGACGCTACAGTCTGATGTGGACTCGGGAATCAACCAAAAGTCTGCGCCAGCCAGCTCGGTCCCTAGCTCCAGTTATACACTCCACGTTGATTGAGGTCCTCCTTCACCTGAGTCGCACTCTTCACCTACTTCTTGTTCACTCGGCAATGGTGTCGAAAGCTTTCCGGGCTCTCTGTATCCTCTCTGTTTGACCGAGCTTTCTGAGTCACTGGACCTTGACTCTTCTGATAACGTCTGTTTCGTTGTAAGACCCGTACAGTTCGCTGTTAATCTTTTTTCTCCATTCCCCATCAATGCACACGGGGCCATAGATAACCTGAAGAACTTGCCTGTGGAAAAGCTTGAGGCATATTCATCCGGTTTTGTGAGTTGTTGAAAAATGCATCACATCTAGCTAATGATGATTAGAACTAGAAGTTTTCAAATAATTTTACTTTCCTTTTTCAAAAGCATAAACGCAAAACATTGTATTGAAGGCAACAACCGGTTCTAGTATCTGTTAAAGTACAAATGAGCTTCAATAGCCGGATGCCGGATATAGTGGTTTTCGGAGTAGTTAACGAATATTTTTTTTAAATTTGAACCGGTAAGATTTTGTTATGAATCATTATGATGATACAGGTAACTCCTTCGCCCAATAAAGGGTTATATTTATCTGAGTTTCTGAAGAAGGCGTGGTGGTGGGTGGAGTATAAGTGAGTAGTTCTTTTTATTCATATTTTCAGAATTGTAAAAAATTTAGTGATATTGAAAGCATAAATTATTTTACTTTGAGCAACAAAAAATTCTAAATTAAATCACAGGAATAAAAAGACGTCCGAAGTCCGATCTGTTCTGTACACAATCGAATCTTGTGTAGTTGCATAATTCTTTCCGTTCTTTGTTTCTTAAAACAGGGCCAGATCTTTCTTGTAGTGGCGCAGGTGTCAAGAAGATTCCACCTTTCATCGGCCTTAATAGTTATTCTTTTTGAGATTTGAGGGGTGCTAATTAGCTGAGCTTGGCTCACGTCAAGCGTTGACCCTAATCTTGCTAATTCATCGGCTTTCTCGTTGCCTGGTATATAGCTGTGGCCTGGGACCAGCGTTGTGCAAAAGTGCCCAATTGGGCCATTTGGCCCTAAAATTTGCTGTTTGGCACCATGCCTCGGGCCAACGTGAAATGGCCCTAATTTTGTGAAAATCAAGTATTGGGTAAGGTAAAAAAATAATAATAATTGATTTTTGTACGATTGATTAAAATTAGAAAATAAATGGTTCCGCCGATGCTAGCCCTTGAAATTGCAAGCGGACAGTAAAATCCGTACCAACAGAACTCATTTTATTGACTTCTGGTCGACCTTCATTTTTGATTGGGCGAGTTCATTAAAACGCTAAGCATGTGGTTGGTGTATTTTTCTTTTTAAAGAAACTCTGAAGCAGCTATTTACGACAATAACTCCAAGTTGCTTAATAGAAAAGCTTCATTTATTAATGCTGTTGAGGTAATTTTCGGTTTTAGGAGCAGATATTTGTTCAAGCCGCTTACCTCAATCAAAAACTGAACATGCCATTAAGATTGTATTTATGTATTTGAACAACGATAACAACTTAGAGGTCCTTCCACCAATGTCTTTTTTCCGTCAATTCCTTTGAGGAGCTTGTAAAAATGCATGTCTATTCATAGCAATTGATAAACAATAAAAAGTCTGATTTGACGAGTTAGGTTATATAGTTTCTAGTCGAAGCTTGCAAATTTCGAGAGCTGGTTTCTTGTCCGTTAAAAGTGGAATCATCGTGATTCCACTACTGAGTTGGCTACTGGCAGTAGCAGTCCATGAATAGTACCTATATCATTGAGTACCACAAATAACAATACACGAATAAGTGCTATGGCTATATCTCTTCTTCTGGTTTGAATTCGTTTTCAAGCAATTCAACTACTGTTATGCCTTACCGCTAGCAAATCATCCATTTTTATTGTAAACAACACAACTAAGCATTGAACATATTTTGAAAGTAAAAAAATCAAATCTTTGATAATGTACAAATCCCAATCTCTCACAGCCAAGACTGTAGTTTCTTATTGTTAATTAGTAGCAAATTCATTGGCCAAGCTTTTTCAAGAACTTAGGCCGTGTGCGAAATCAATTAAAAATGGGTTAAAACTTGACGTTTGGTTAAATTTTGACATTTCGCATTAAATAAAATTTGACTAGCTGCGGAGCAAGTTAAAATATGACAGTAGTGGTTAAAAATTCATCCATTTTTAACCACAGTTCATCCAATTCGCACACGGCCTTACTTATAAATTTGTCCTACTATGTTTAAGTACCTGTATTTTAGTTTAAAATTAAAACTAGATATTTTGATTTTTTTTGAATTAATGAAAAAATTGACTGAGTCATACGAACTTGCTCCTGTATTCCAAAACTGAACTCACAAGAAATATTTAAAAATAAAAACATGTAATTAAAAATTTACTAATAAAAATTTAAATTGAAATATGTACCTCAAAAACAGATTTTATTATAAAAAAATTTAATGCCATATAATTTCCTTAAAATTTGTTGATTTTTTTAAATTTTTTTGAAAAAATTTTGTTATACGTTTTTTTTTAATTAATTTTTAAGCCGTGTGCGAATTGGATGCATTGTGGTTAAAAATGAATGAATTTTTAACCACTACTGTCATATTTTAACCTGCTTCGTAGCTAGTCTAATTTTAACACATTTTATTCTATGCGGATTGTCAAAATTTAGCCAAACGTCAAGTTTTAACCACAATCGCACACGGCCTTCCCCTTAAATATAAAATTTTCCAAAGATGTCTTTACATTAATCTGGGTATGCAGTATTCAAGAACACGTAAATATACATATTTTCTTTGAATTTCTATTTTCAATACCGTTCCATTTTCTAGATACAGAATTTTCAAAAAAAGTTTCAAAATCAATTTTAAGAATCAAACAAAAATTTTGAAATTTGTTTGAACACAAAATATTATTTGGGCAATATATGTACTTTCAAAAAAAGAATAACGCTGATCGGGCTTTCATTTTTCGAAAAAATCTTGTAACAAAAAAACGGTGCTATGAGAGGTACCGTTTTGGAGCAATACAAAAATATTTTTTGTACATAAACTACATGAATGTTTAAAAAAAATTCGAAGAAGTTTTAAAAAAATCGTAGAAGCCGTTTTAGAGAAAATTTAAACTTTTGGTTTTTGACCAAAAAAATTGTGTCTGTGTGGTGGCTACCATAAATTCGTTCAAACCTGTAATTTTCAAGTTTGAAGTCAATCGGACCAGTGGTTAAGGCTAAAGATGCGTTTACAGACAAACAGGCAGACGGACGGAATCGCCACACCCACTTTTTTCGACTTCTCTATCAACGTAATGTAATATATTCCAGATGTTGCAAGTAAAAATAAGTGGCCCCAAAAATGTGTAAATGGCCCAGAAATGGCCCTAAGATTTTTTTTTCTGAGAACAACGCTGCCTGGGACCCAGCAGAGTCTAATGTTGCGCTACCTTAAATTTAAAATGCCCTACCTTCAGAAATTGAGAACAGCCCTACCTTCAAAAATGCTCTGCTTACAAAAATGTCCTGCTTACAAAACAGCCGTATACATTCAAAAATTATCCAGCTTATTATACCCTGCCTAAAAATGCGCTACCTTTAAAAATTCACTTCTTATAAAAATGTCCTACCTTCCAACATTTTTCCAGCTTGCCTTGTAAATGCCCTACCTTCAAAAATATCATGTGTGTTTAGGAATGAGGTTCTATAAAAGTGAACTTTTTGAAAATTTAAGGTTTTTAAATTTCAAGATAATCTTCGTGTCGTGCTTATCTTTTCTAAGAAATGGTCATGTAAATTTCATTGAAAGTCTTAAAAATACTATCGATAAAGTTTCAATAGAGTATTTAGTTGCTTCTCTTCGAAGTTTTCGATTTAATAATGAAAGTTTTAAGACGAAATTTGACGTTTATATTTCATTAAAATCTAATGATTTCAGCGCATATATTTTTAGATTGATCCTCTATAGTATTCAACAAAAAATCTAAACCAATAATGTACCTACATTTTGAAAATGCAACTCATTCATCAAATTGAACGAATTATAAATGAATCATATTATGTTCAAGTTATACGATCCAATTTTTCGTCTTATAAACTTAACTTAACCTAAACACATCATTCTTTTAGTTTCGCTTCATATCGAAAAAATGCAAAATATCAACTAACTTTTCAGGTCTCACGGAAGAGGCTACTGTGATCAAAATTATTTGAGTAAACTCGAAGATAAATCCGAAAACCAAATGCAGATCTTGTACAGGCACCAAAAGGCGTTTAAGGATATGTACGAACCTACAACTGTTTGCGTCTGTAGCGACTTTAGGATGTAGCAGAGCAGTATGTGAATCCAAATTTTCAATTCTAACTGCCATCAATAAGCTTCAAAGGATGTCAATAGGATATGAGAGAATGGTTTACCTTGTATTTCTAGCGTTTGATCTCATAGAAGTTCTTCGAGTGTTTAATAAAATGAACAATCAGAAAATTCAATTATGTATTTTACGAAATTCTAATAATATTTTATCACTTTTCGTATGAACTTGTTTTTATTTTGTAAATATAATAATTTATTAGTGCAGGCGCTATGGGGAGTTGAGTGTGCAAAATATGAGGACCGCATTCTGTGAATGGTTTTGAACTCTGAAAAGCTTGCAGATTTTGATTCCGTATGTTGCGGAAAGATTTGTTGGTCCAGTTTTTGTTTTTAGATATCAAGTAGATATACAGAACAGATTATTTCAATGTTTTATTTAGTTGCAATATCTGATGCTTTCTTATAATTTAAAACACTAGTTAATTGAAAAATATACAAAATCGTTAAAAATAAAAACAAGAATTGTTTAAAATTGTTATAATGAAAAAAGAAAGTTTTATTAATATTTTCTTTAGAACAGAAAGACGCGGTTTCTAATTCTATTAACTGTTCAACGCTTTGGTGTGGATTTCCTTTATTTCTTAGAGCTTTTTGTACAGACTCCAACATTGCCGCCTTTAAATAATTTTTTTTATTCCACATATAGAGACGAACTGTATAAAGCTATGTCTAGTTTTGGCATTCCTGCTAAGGACGTTTTCTTGTCCATAATGACTATTGAGAACTCGCGCTGTGCCATAAAATTTGGCAACGAGCTTTCTGAATCATTCCATGTCAAAAAAGGATTCAGCCAAAGCCATGAACTATCATGCGATTTTTTAAACATCGTGATTGAGAGTGAATGAATGCAAAATTCTACCGTCAAAACCAGAGGCACTACCTTCCAAAAGTCTGTTCAACTTCTTGCGTGCGCCGATGATATTGATATAATAGAAAGAACTCGGCGTGATGTCAATGGCGCCTTTGTGAGAATTGAAGTACAATTGGAAAAATGGGTTTAGCGTTAAATGAGGGCAAAATGAAGTATATATTGTCTTCGAGGAAGGACATCCAACACCGACGACGGCTCGGACAGAACGTCACAATATACGCATACTATTGCAGAAGTTGCCCTTTTCCCACGCAGATTCGTATATCAATAAGGACTGTAACGTAATTATAATTGAAAATTTTATTACAGAAATTAATTTTACGAAGAGAAACAAAATGACTACTTATTAAAACGGCAGGGAGAATAGAAGTGAAGTTCTACAAATAAAAATATGATTGCTTGTAAGAAAGAATTAGAAAAGAAACTAGATTCAATCTAAGCAACGTTTGTTCGTTTACGTTTGAACCTCCAACACATACAACTTCGAGGCAGTAGAGGAGTTTATCTACCTAGGCTCCGCTATTAACACGGGCAATAACACCAGCGCGCGCTGAGATCAGACGAAAAATAACTCTTGCTAGTTGCCAATCGCTGCTTCTTTGGCCTAGGAAAGTAGTTGAGTAGAAAAACCCTCTCTCGATCATCATTAGGTAAAACTATATAACACCCTAGGATACTGTTGTATAGTGCAGAAGCATGGATCTTGACAAAACCGGATGAATGTGCCTAAGGCGGTGTGCCCGTGTGCATTGATGTGGTGGTCCTGTTTGCATTGATGTGGAAAAGAAGATTCAAAAGCGAACTTTTCGGGTTGTACAACGACTCGGACCTAGCCAGAACCGGCAAGGTCCATAGACTCAGATGGCTCGATCATATAGAGCACGATGGGACACCAATGCTCCGGCTCGGAAAGCCTTCGACAGCGGCGTCCGGTCTATATTTGGAGAAACAATAACTAAATATGTTAACCTGAAAACGTTTATGTTTTTCATTTTTTTTATGTGAACCCAACGGACATGAGATCAAATAGAAAATTTACCAATGCCCTACCTGATATGACTGTTGCCCTACGTTGAATTCAACTCTGGCTACGGGCCGGTTGTGCTGTGCGCCAAGAACCTTAAGCTCTTCGCGGCAGCATGAACCAAGCTTTGATTTTACCTCAGTTGCAGTAATTGCTTTTATTGCCGCTTGGCTATCAATGTAAAAGGTGATATCAGCTCGTGGTATCGCCATCATTGATACCTGTTAATCAGCTGTTGTCACTGCCAGGACCTCCACTTGGAAGACACTACTGTAGTCTGGAACCCTAAGCGAGGCGGTTGACAGCTGGAGACAGCTAGCTAGGGACCGAGCTGGCTGGAGATGTTTGTTGGGTGAGGTCCTGGTCCGACCTGGACCGTAGCGCCACCATAAGTAAGTAAGTAAGTATCCTTTCTTCCGTTATAATATCCGATGGTACTAGGGCTTCTGTATGAGATTCTGTTTCTGGACTACGGATATATCAGCTACGCAGCCAGGAAAATTAGTATTCAGAAGGTGCTCAAGGGCTTCGCTACAGGATTCAGTCCAGCTGCCTGTAGGTTTTTTGAGAGATCCTAGAGTGACTGAATCTTTGGTCAACACTTTTCTGGGTCCGATAAGCACTTAGGCTCATTGCCTGTTGAGGCCAAGGCGCGAGTATCGCAAGTACATAAAAATTGTATTGAGATTTTTTTTTAATTTTGCTGCTTTATTTGATTATTGTGAAAACATCAAACAATTTAATTTTTTTTCAAAAACAACTTATTGTGGGTTACGTGCCATGTTTTCAACAGCCGAAACCAATTGCATGACCTGTCCGGTGACGCGTCCAAGACAAGCTCTCTGTCTTTCGTCGGTCAAGCTCTTGCATGTGCTGAATTTGTCTTCGGCGAGTTGGGTAATCTTCCTACGGACCTCTGGCTTGTCACCGAGAACTTTTGAAGAGCTGAGACGAGATTTGATCTTGGCATCAAAAGCAGCTGAATCGGGGAAAGATGCCCAGTATCCTAGAGACGAAGTGTCTTCCTCGTTGTTGTTAGTGTTAGTGTTTGAGTTCGAGTTCGAAAATGGAGCACGACCGCGTTGTCCTTGCTGTCCTTGTTGTCCATATCCTTGGTAGCGTTGACCTTGGCTTTGGAACATTGATCCAAGGCTCTCGGCAGTTAATCCGTTAATATCGGTTTGAGTACGTCCGTTAGCGGTATTGCGTGGAGATGACTCCCATTCGTTGGAGCCTTCGTACGATGGATTGTTGTTGTTGTTGGTGTTGCCAGTCTAGAATTTTACCAAAAAATTATAGGAAAACAATTTGTTGTTAACTTTGAAAGTCCTACCTCGTAAGCGAGTGCGCTGACGCTGACAATAGCCAAACTGAGAACAATGAGGAACTTCATGGCGACTAGGCTTGTTTGTTAGTGAGTTTTTTCGGGCTTCAACTAAGAGAATGATTTTTGAACTGATTGAGTTCCACTATTTATACAGAAAATCTGTTTTATATTTTGTAATTGATTTGTAATCAAATTACTTCTGAAAATGAGATAAGGGCTAATGATTGGCAGCCAATCAGTTAAGTTCTGATAAGGCGAGTCAACGAATGAGCTTGCAAATTACACGTGTAATTTAATAATATTTGAACTAACACCCCTATTTTGCAAGTCCTAGGATCTAGCAAAGAGAATTATGTTGGGAGCAAGGTTTTCAGAACAAAATAAGGTAGATTTTCCCTGTTTTTATTTTAAAGTCCTACTGCAGGTATTGGTAATTCGTTTATCTTCTTTGACCTGGTTAAGTACAAGTATTAAGGTCTCATTCTTAACAAGAAAATATATTACTATAATAGTGTCCGTGGCTTAGGTGTTAGGTGCGATGGCTGCTGAGCAGAACGTTGTGGGTTCGAGTCCGACTCGTGCCCATAGTTTTTGTTTCATCTTTCACGGCAATTCCTCTTGCGAAGAACTGACAAAACTTCCAAGAGAATCAATCTGTCATGATGTGTTCGTTTTCTGGAGATGTATTCCAGCTCCCTCTAACTAAGATTGCTTCTTTAGAAGTATTTAAATTTAAAGTTTCACGCACATAAATAAGTCGTGAAGGTAATTGATAATCCTAATCGTTGCTCTAGCCTAGTTGCGCTGAGTCCTCCTCAACTATCCTCTTCGCCTCTTCTATGTGCTTCTCGATCGACCAGCCCTTCTTCCATCTTTTTTGAGCGGGTTCCACTGCATTGCTTGACTTGCAATGCAATCGTTACCTTTTCGAAACGTTTGTCAAATCCATTGCCACTTACGTCACAGTGGCCCGTTTAGGCTAAAGTCATTCCAAAATTAATTTTTTTCGTTGTTCCAGAATTCAAAATTTGTTGTTTCGCTGAATTAACAAATATTTGAAGTTCTTGAAACCGAATTTTTTTTTTTGAATTTTCCCAACGGTTTGGTTTTGAGAGGGGGTCAAAGTTGAACTTTTTTTTCAGTTTTAATAACAAAAAATTTTGTTTTTCTTTTTCTTGACTTTGAGAAGCTATATTACGAACGTGGGGAAAGAATTTTTGTTTTTTCTTTCTGAAATTAACAAATACGGTAAAATATATGTTTGGAAAAAATATTTAAAAAAAAAATGTCTATATATATTTTTTTTTTTGGGACACCACTTTTTGTACCTTTTTCTGACTTTACATTGCATGAAAAAAAAGCTTCAAAAAGCATTAAGCAAAGCTCAACGCATAATGAAAGCTGAAGTATTTCTTAATATAATCCTGAAGGAATAATTTGCGCCAACTTGCGCCCTTCTGAGCTAGAGCGATTTTATTAATCGATGGCAGGCACTTTTTTTCAATTTTCTGGTTTTTCAATGGCAAATTAATAAAATGTTTAATACTGTAACTTTTGAACTAGTTGAGATATCACCACACATTTCGAAGAAAATGTTCACGGCTAACAATATGATGAGTTTTAAATTTATTACATTTGCAGGGTGTTCCAGAATTTTCGAACAAACATTTTTTTTTCAAATTCAAAAAATTATCTGAAATGGGGAATGAATTCACCACAATTTTGTTTTTGATGACGGAAATATTTTAAAATACGATATGTTATAAATATTATATAAATCGGAGGCACTAAAAAATTAAATTGAAGGTCTTATATTACATATATCCATAATAAAATATTAGCAGTTACTTTTGACTTAAGGAGATTAATTGTTCAGTGATTATAATATGTAGGTATTAATTTTTAATCGGATTAAATGTTTATTTTTTATTGCTCGATTTCATAAAATTTTAGGTAGAAAACGTTTTTTTTATAAGGATTAAACAATTCCAATTTCAAAGACTAGGTAGACAGGTAGAATTTATAATTAATGGTAGAGCAGGTAATAATAAAAGGTATAAAAGGATAACTTAGCACAATGAAGTTATCATTTCTAATTTGACTGAGCATAGAAACAGTAATAAAGAAACGTTATAGAAAATGGATATACCATATAGCAGTTTGTTCGACATTTTTAGTGCCAATCTGAAAGATGTCAATAAGTTTATATCCGCGGTTATGACTGAATACGAAATATCCGATGAAAGGTTTCTTGATTTTGAAAGAAAATTGAGTACCTTTTTCATAAACGCTAAGGCAAAATGAAATGCAATGGCTAGGTCGAGAGTGAAATTCGTGAGCAAACATGAGGATTGGCTTGAATTGAAGAAAGGAAAGGATACAAACTTGTTTCCGTGATCAGCTTGGACTCGATGTAGACAAACCAAAGTATGGATTCGGAAATACTAATGATGGGAACACTTCGAGAAGATTTTTCGAGCAATCGGAGATAACAGCTCAAATAACTGGAGTAAACATAGAGGTTATTTCCAGGCTGAAAATAATACTTGATGTTTTGAACTGCAGGGAAGTTGTGAACGCAGTTAAATTTGGGGAGTATACTAAAGCAACAGCAGCTCTGTTGACTCAAAAGTATCCTGAAAAACAACTGACACCTACTCTTCACAAAATTTTGGCTCACAGTCAAGATATTATAGAGTATCAATCACTTCCCCTATGAGAATTATCTGAAGAAGCCCAGGAGTCCAAAAATAAAGACTACAAAAGGTATAGATATCAAAATACCTGCAAAGTTTCGAGAATAAGGCAGAATGAAGACTTATACAACATGCTTGCAGCATCATCTGATCCGCTTATTTCTTCTCTGAGGCACGTAAGGACCCAAAAAAAAAATAATTAAAAAACTTTTTTCGCCACTGTTCCTCTAAAATCGGTGTTTTACTTTTTGCGCTACTGTTAAACGTCAATTCCTTTTGTTTTACGCCAGAAAATGAGTTTTCTTGTTTGTTTAATTCACATTTAATCATTTTTATCTCAC
Source organism: Sphaerophoria taeniata (assembly GCA_943590905.1). NCBI lineage: Eukaryota > Metazoa > Arthropoda > Insecta > Diptera > Syrphidae > Sphaerophoria > Sphaerophoria taeniata. The sequence goes on from OX016540.1 coordinate 189,567,633, forward strand.
TTAATATAACCAAGCTTTTCCGAAACACCCTGTAATGTTTTTATTTTGAAATTCACCAATTTCATAGCGTTGGATGTAACCTTCAAAATAAAAAAAAAATTGTGGAAATATCTCAACTGGGTACCTATTGTTTCGGCATTTTTGTTTTGCATTTTGTTATTTCGCTTTTCTCTCTTCGATTTTCTTTTATTTCGCAAAACTTGTTTTGTTTTTTGTTTATTTTGTTTTTTCCTGTTTCGCGCCAGAATTGTTTCGCTCTTTTTGTTTTGCCATTAACTCTCTCGCAAAATTGTTAATTTGCAATACGATTGTTTCGCCACAGGTTATCTCGCTAACGGTTATTTCGCATTTTTTTCTGAATTCTCTTGGGAATGTAATAATTGTTATTTAATTAGTCTTCATTAGATGGCTTATAGTCTTTTAAACCGCCCGCGTAAGGTTAGAATACAGTGAATTATTTTAATATTGTCTTTAAATTAAAAAAAATGGAAAGTAAAATCATATGCGATACTTTTAAATCAATTTGAGGAAAGGATAAACTAAGTCGTGAAGGATTTTCCTATTATTTTGAAAAAATCGTCAATTCAAGTACATACGTACTTCGTCTGTTTTTTTTTAATTTTAATTTTTGTGTACGTAAGGATCCTGAAGACTTTAAAATTCGCGCGAATTTTAAAGTCTTCAGGATCCTTACGTAGGTACACAAAAATTAAAATTAAAAAAAAAAACAGATGAAGGCGAAACAATTAAAATCAAAATAATAAAAAAGCGAAATAATCGAAAAGCGAAATAAACGAATGCAAAATAAACGAATGCAAAATAAACGAAAAACCAAAAGACTTAAAGGCGAAAAAAAATCAGCGAAACAATCGAAAACGAAGCAACTAAAAGACCAACCGAATGAAATGCGAAATAACAAAATGCAAAACGGCCGTGGCGAAACGACCAAAAGCGAGATAAAAAAGCGAAATAAACCATACCCATCTCAACTCGTTTAGGAGCTATGATTTTTGGAACCAAAAAAGCCGAAACGGGCCACTGTGGCGTCGTCGTATAATTGAGTCAATGGGTTCCTCGCCTGTCTTCCTATCATGGTTCTGAATAAATTGGGCCAGAAAATCCTTAATGATTTTGCAAGGACTTCTATTGACGAAAGTTTGCAGATTTCTTGTGATGGCTGAAGCAACTTTCCAGTTTCTGCATCCAAATGCAGCACAGATTCGTTATTTGTGCGAAACAGTAGTAGTTTCGTTCTTAAGTTGAGAGAGTTATTCCTCTATATTTAGGACAGCATATCAAACGCGCGCCGTCTTGTTCGGTTGCGCCTTAGATGGAGACGATACTACCAAGATATGGGAAGCCCTCCACTTTCTCCAGCGGATGAGAGGAAATATTGATTTTAGATGATCGTCGGGTTCCGAAACCGATTATGAGACATAAGGCAAACGTCGTCCGTGTAATCAAGATGTTTTTAATAGGATGTCAAAATCCATTGAATCCCACCGCTACTGGATAAAGCAGCTCTCAATAGATCGCTAATCACCAGTAAAAACAGTATTGGCGACAAATTACAACCTTGCTGGACTCCACTGCGGATTTCAAAATCGTCCGACAACTTACTACCATGCAGAACGTGACACTTGGATCCATCATATGTTGCTTTGATAACAGCAATTCGTTTTTCTCGGATGCCTCTAATCCTAAATGCTAATCGCAGGTGGCCATGGTTCAGAGGATAGAGTAGTGGATTGCTAAGCCGAATGCTACGGGTTCAAACCCCAGCTTCAGCAGCATTCTTTTTCCACAAAAATCGCCAGCTTATCTGAGGCCACCTGTGCGATAACATGAGACAATACAAATCTAAGTCTCCTCCTCTGAGCCACGTAGGTTTCTGTTATGTGTGCTTTCTTTCTATTTGTCTATCTGTCTCTTTCTGTTGTATTAATGTATTCTGTCCCAGCCGATGGTGTCAGTCACCAGTGCTGCTATGTGTCTGTAGTTCGTTACATTTATGTGCGAAGTACTGTGAAATGTAATGTAATGTAATGTAAATGCTAATCGCTGTTGACGCTATCAAAGGCCTTTTTGAAGTCGATTAACATCAGGAGTAGTGGTGATCGATATTCAACGCACTGCTCTGCAAGCTGTTGATCTGGTGAATCCTGTGTGTCCTCTACTACTGCTACTATACTGGCAACAGCAGGGAGATCGCAAACACCTCTCCAGTTTTCGCACTTTGTAAGAACTCCTTTTATAGGGAGCTTGAAGACCATTCTCTTCTACTTGTCTTCGGGCGGGTGAAGCATGTAAAAGCTCTGCTGGAGTCCAACCGCTTTTTTGGTTTTAAAATGCTTTAATTGCGGCTGCGATCCCATGTTTACAGCGAGGTATGATGTGGGAAGTGGCTTGTTCGGCCAATTCAGAAGGCGTTGTTTTCAAACACTCGGTTTAAAACTGAGAAAAAGTGTTTACTACCTTCTCACTTGTTCATTCATCCTCCAAACTTAGCAGGTGTTGTGTACATCAGTAAGTTACTTGGTTCCTGCTGTGACACCTGTTTGCAGCATCTTCCGCTTCTTGCTTCAATGCGTGGATATGACTACGCTTATCACGGCGTACACAGTAAACCTATCACATGTATTGTACTGCTGCCGTAAGACATTTGGTCCCTGAATTGTTGGCGTGTCGTGGGATTCTCTTGTGTTTAGTCTATCGATGTTGAACTTGGGGGCTCTAACTAATCCATTTGATCTTCGAACTGAAGCTGTAAGCAATCTTATCATCAAGTGATGGTCACGGGTAAGAGACTGCTTCTAAAGCGTCGACTTGTATCGAAGTGATCAATTTGGTTGGAAGACGCTTGCCTGTCCGTGGACACCCAGCCAATTGTATGACAAGGTTTGTCTTGAACATTGTGCTACCAATCACAAGGCCATTGGCAGTTGCAGAAGTCAACAAACCTCTCCTCGTTGTCGTTACAACTGCCGACTCCACTAACACATATCGCATGTCTTAGCAAATTATCTTTACTGTAGCAATCCTGTACCGCATAAATTTTCGCTCTAATTGGAGGAATCCAGCATTGTGCCGACCTTCAGTTCCTGAGTCCAGAAGCGTCCTCGCATTCCAGAAACCAATCTTTGTCCTGATACAACATCCAAAAGTCGTCTACGATAGAGATTTCAGTTACGAAGAGTGCTTATCTCGGTTTACTATCCTGAAAAGGAAATCACACCAAAAACATAAATGTAAAAAAAAATATTATCATTACTTTTCGTGATATCATTACTTTTTGCAAAGATAGATTTTTTTTTTTTTTGATAAGGTGAAAATCTCGAAAGACATATTGACTGGCAGAATTGCTAGTTTGCCAAATTACAATATTCTACGATGATCAGAGGTGCCCCATATATTTTATAAAATTTATTTTTAAATGGGTGGGTGCCACGCCCCCTCAGTTAAAAATCATAGATTTCATATTTTATTTGTTCTATTGCACGTTGTACTTGTATTCCAAATTTCATGACTCTACTGTACTCCAAAGTGCTCCATATAATTTATACTAATAATGTAAAAGAAGGCGGCTACCACGCCCCCTGACTGAAAAATGTCAAATTTTCGATTTTTTTCCTTTGTATGTACCACATGGCCTATCACTGTGCCAAATTTCAAGTTTCTAGGGCAACGGGAAGTGCTTCATAATTTTGATGATGAAGGTGGCCATGTTTCAGAGGATAGAGTAGTTGATTGCTAAGCCGTACGCTACGGGTTCAAGCCCCAGCTTCGGCAGCATTCTTTTTCTACGAAAATCGCCAGCTTATCTGAGGCCACCTGTGCGATAACATGAGACAATATAAATCTAAGTCTCCTCCTCTGTGCCATCTTTGTATATGGAATTAATTCCATATACAAAGGTGCCACGTAGGTTTATGATGTGTGTACTTTCTTTCTATGTGTCTATCTCTCTGTTATATTAATGTCTTGTTCTGTCCCGCGTCGTCCCTTTGTGGTGGATTCGAAGACTTTTCGAGCCAGAGTATTGGTGTCCATCCTCTCCACGTCACCAAGCCATCTGAGTCTTTGGACCTTCACTCTTTTAGCTGTACAGTGACGCTGTACAGCCCGTACAGTTCGTGGTTAAATCTTCTCCTCCATTCTCCGTTTATGCAGACAGGACCAAAGATCTTCCGTAGAACTTTTCTCTCGAACCGGCTTCGGGCACTCTCATCCGTTTTTGACAGGGTCCATGCTTCTGCACCATATAGCAGCACGGGGATGATGACGACCTTACAATTTTAGCTAGTTTATTTACACGGGGATCACCACCAGGAGGTAAACCAAGCACTTCGATGTTCGACCTGACAAAGAAGTTGCATTTCTGGCCAAAACGAAGTATAAGGCAATCGCCAACAACCGGATCGGCAATCTGACATGCTGCAGGCCCCTAGGAATCATATTAGAGGTACCTACTTATAATTTCTTGTGTGCCAAAATTAGCTTTGGCAGGATTGTTAAAACAATTTTGTCTTTATGTTTTGATCTTCATTAGAAATCTTTTATTTTCAAATTTATCTATACATTGTACATTCCAATTCAATAAAAACATCATAGGTATAGTTATTCAATAATACACGCGCTAGAAATAATGCGTCAGTCATCAGATGGGTTAACGACTGAAACTTGACTCTCGCATGCAAATTCCATCACCTCTTACTAAACTGATGAAATTGATTAAATTGCAACATTTTAACATTTTAATCACTGCTCGTGAATTGATAAGAACGAATTATCATTTTCATTGCACTTTTTCCAAATGAGATTTCAAGCTTGCTAGTGCATCTTCCAACAAAGGCTTCCAGATAACAGACGAATTCTGCCAGTTTGAGCTGTTTTATTTTTGCATTTCAAAGACAAAAGTGAACAGAATTTCTCAATGATATTTGAGGTGTTACGACAATCTTGAACCGTATTAGTTTTTACCTACACTATGAGATCAATGATATGTTTTTGGTTAATACTTTTGATCGCCACAATTGATTGCAAGGTAAGAGATTGTTTGATCATGTGATCAGCGTATTATTTTTTACTTCTTTTAACATTTTGAATTGAATGAAACTACAGCCCCTCAGTGATAAGGATAACCAAATACAAGAAGATCTATCGAATACAATAAACAATTCAAATGACTTGCAGAGAGAACTAGAACAACCCGGAGACAATAAATCACACCACTCGTTGCAGGAGCCAAATCTCACGCTGCCAGTTGTTGAAAAAATTCGTTCCGTGGTACTTTTTAAGGCGAAAATTTCGCAGCGTATCAACCAATCAATTGTCATTCCTCATTTTCCTGGCATGAAGACGAAACTCTTGGAAATCGCTGTGGAAAAATTCAAGACATGTGAACTATCAAGGAGTTCAAGTGAAGTTCCAGAAATGGAACAGTCGTGTTTGGCATTAGTTACTGCCCAAATGATGAGTTTGATTAATGCTTTTGAGAGAAATCCAACACTGCATTTTAAATAAATAATCAATAAAAAGTGTAGGCAAAATGTATCTTATGATTAAGGGAATGTCAACAGTGAACTTATTTAACGTTATTTTTACTGCATGAAATTTTCATAATAGATAAAGTATTTAAAATTTCAGGGACATATGTATGTTATCCAATATTCCCTTAGGAATTTACTTGAAAACCAATCCGAATGCTACATTATATTAAATATTGAATACAATTGATTTGGCTTTATATTTTGTTTTTTAGCTCCCTGGAGATCTGCAATTTAATATCATTGCTATCATATCATATCATATACAAACATAAATAATTTATAAAAGATGGGTTTTCAATCGAATGAAATAAACATAATCTTCAAAATGTATGAATCGATTTTATGATGTTCCATATCATATTATATTAAAATATGAAACGTAAAAAGTAGACCGTGATAAATATGGAACAGCGTGAGTTTTCCATTGTCATCTTATACAGACGGACGAGTTTTTCTAGGATGTCAAAACAAACATTGCTCCATGTAATTGGTCTCTGTAGACCAGAGTTGCAAAAGCTTTAATCTTTTCTTAGCTTAACTCTTACTTTAATTCCCAAGGCAGTAATTGATTTATGAACTAAAAACCATTTAATTTACAAGCTAAAAAGTAAATTATGAATTAAAAACAAGACAGGCGAGACGAGGTTCGCGGGGTCCGCTAGTTTAAATTTAAAAAAAATTAGTGTGACCCCGGTGGTCCACATGACTAACTTCCCAGTCCGCTCCATTTATTGGTCGCCTCATTCGTGCTACTTAATAAGACTCTAATTTTCAGTCTATGGTCTGTAGAAACAAACCAACGACTATTGATGATCTTCGTACGAACATTGAGCGTGAAATTGCAGAAGTATAGGCCGACTTATGCTTGAAAACCGTCGAAAATTGGGTTCAAAGTCTGGGGCCGAATCACGGCATCAGTGATCGAATAATACGTGACTGAATTGTGCGCATTTGGCACTACCTCTCACGTTATCGAGTTATCTATCGAGCAACTAGTACAATAATTTCAGATTCTGTCTTCAGTTATCGAACTGAATTTCATTCGAAACATAAAGAGCTCACGGATAGGAGGAAACTATGCAAATATTATTGTTCGATTTATTTATTATGAAAATTTTAACCAATAATCTTTTTAGGTCAAACTTAAATACGTTAAATAGCCAGCAAAAAAAATATGATGGCCGAAATAAATGAGAATTATCCATTTCGTTTCACTGTTTTGTAATTTATTTGAAAAGATGTATAAGGTGTCTCATAAGAATGCACTTTTAAAAATTGGAATTTTTTGTTCATGCAAGTTTCAACGCTTAAATTTAACTGTCACCTCTGTTTATTCCGATTGTTAAAAATTAAGCTCTTCTTGAAAGAACAACGCGTTATAATTGTGAAAACTCATTACACAACAAAAGTGACTGTGAACGGCATTCGTTACAGGAATATGATAAATTGATAACGGACTTCTTGTGGCCTCAATTGGACGTCATGAATCTGGACAATACATGGTTTCAGCAGGACCGCGAAACCTGCCACACCACGCATGAAACAATCGACTTATTGCAGCAATGATTTTCAGAACACTATCTCACGAAATTCTTATGTCAACTAGCCGCCAAGATCGTGCGGTTTAACGTGCGTCGTGCGTTTATTTTCATTGGGCTTTTGTTAAATCTCGGGTTTATGCGAATAAACCAAAAACAATTACTGAGCTCAAATAGGAAATCCAACGTGTCAGGGGTGAGATACAGCCACATCTCTGTGCAAAAGTCTTGGAAAATTTCATAAAAAGAGTATTGGCCTGTCATTGGAGCCGGGGTCATTTGCCGGATTTTTTATTCCATACTTAATCGGAACATGTCTTCTTTACAATACCATACAAAAAAATCACAACTCTGTCATAAAATACTTGTTTTTATATTAAAATGAAAAAGTGCACTCTGACTGAGTCACCCTATAAATACAAATTATACCTGTCAAACTCGATGTAGTAGAATAAAGACTACTACAATTTTTAATTCCCAAACGATACGTGACCAATCGAGTGCCATCATCCCAAAGTGGTTACTCGTTCGTTCGATCACTGATGAGACTCACTCACTCGTTCACTGAAGCGGTAATTCGGCCCCTGAACTTTGGCAAGCGTGTCCGTGGTGGCCATGCAAAAGAAATCGAGTAGAATTCGTAATGGCATGAATAAAAAATTTCATTGATATCTAAAACGGTTCTTGTTTTATTTAAAAAAAACTTTTGTAGCGCTCTTAATGAAAAACCCTTTATTTTGAAATTTTGTTATTTCATTCCTATCAAAAAACTGCTTGACCGAACAATATATTTTTCATATTAAAAATCAAGCCATTATTTGGAGCATTAAACATTATTTCATTCGATCAGACCTGACCACGGGCGCAGCAAACCATCAAGATTGTCATTGAATAAAATTGTTTAAGAAATATTAATTATATTGTAAAAAGTTTATTCCAATTATTTATTATAACCCCACAGTGACAAGTTTGGAACAAAGTGGTTGTTGAAGCTCTATACCTACATATGTTATTGAGAATCTACTTGTTTTGTAAATTACTTGTTTTATATCCAGCATCATTGTTGTTTGTGTTTTATGTTTATGTTTCATGAAAATCTTATATTCTATTCTACACTCTTGTTCAAACTTCAAATACATCGTTACTTAAAAGTTGTGATTATGTGAAAAAAGTTAATAGTTAAAAAGTGAATTAAAGAAAAAACCGGTGCTTAATAATTAAATAAACATACGTAGGTAAGTTTGACATAATATTTTTTGTTAAGGCATAGAATTTTAAGTTTTTGGGTTTAATTAAGATTATGGAAACAAATAATGAAGATTTTGTGGGGAGTGCATTTTTTCGGGGTATAAGCATAAATGAAGAAAATTCTGCAACCCCATGTACTAGTAGTAGTAGCAATTTAACGGAAACGTTAAGTTCAGAAGAAAGAAATCTTCTAAAAGATTGTTACAAGACGAGCTATCTAGATGGACGTTTTTTTACGGTTGGCACCAAGAAGTCTATCTCAAAGAATAAAATAGTTGCAAACTGCAATAACTGTCCAAAGGTGTTATCTGCGAATGTCAACGTATCATCAAATTTATTGCGGCATTTGAAGGTTGGTTATAAATAACGCTTTGGAGAAGAAAGTGGTGCTTAATTAGGTTGCTTTTTACATGATATGTTCTGTTAAGTCTTATTTGGCTCTTAATGTTTTTTTACTCTACAACCACATACATGTTGTGCCTTGTACCTAGTTACACCACTTGAATGATTTAACTTTAACTGTTTATATTTTGATACCATAACATTTTACTTTGCGAATTTTACAGACAAAACACAATGATAAATATGATGAGTACCAATTACATAAGGCACAGAAAATTTCGAGATTAGACGAATCGAGCCGCGTCATTCGACGAGTGACTTGTAAATTTTCACAAAATCTCTTCGAAAATACTTAATGTTATAGATTTTGTTTTAAAAAATCAACTACCAACTAAGAAGGTAGAAGATTCAGCGTTTAGAAAAATTTAGAAAAAACCATAAATTTCTTATGCATATTTCTATAGAATATTTATGGATCTGAGATAGAATGGAAAACAACCTTAATTGCATTATGAAAAATGAAATATTTTAAAAATTTCATTACAGTCAAGCATTTTTACAAAATTTGAAAATTTACAAATTGAACTTCTATCCAATCTTTTAAGAAAACATAAGGCTGTTTCCAAGCTATATTCAGATTCATACTCATAAAAGAAACAAAACATTGGGCACATTTCACTTTTTTTTAAGATTTTGAAATAATACATGACATAACTCACGTTTTAGCTTATGAATTAAAGAAACTTTAATTCATAATTCACTTTTTAGCTTGTGAATTAAATGAATTCTAATTCATAATTCATTTTTTAGCTTATGAATTAAATGGTTTTTAATTCATATGTCAATTACTAGCTTAGGACTTATTTATTTTCAATTCACAAACATGCAACTGTACTATAGACGTTGTCATACGCAACCTTCAAATTGATGAAAAGGTGGTAGGTATCGGTTTGAAGTTCCTGGATCTTCTTGGGTAGAGTGAATATTTGATCGATGGTGGACTTTCCGGGTCTGAAGGCACACTGATAAGTACCTATCAGGTTGTTGGCGAAGGGCACGGCACGGCAGATAAGATCTTGCAGGCGATGTTAAGGAGACTTATACCTCTGTAGTTGGTGCAGTTCAGGAGATCTCCTTATTTGAGGATCTCCATGCTTTCCTCCTACCAATTTTTGCAGATGAGCTGGTGCATGCTCCTAACCAAATCATCTCCAGTTGCTTGTATAGTTCAGCGGCTAGCCCGTCTGCTCCAGTGGCTTTGTTCGACTTAAGTTATCGCTATCTTCACTTCGTCAATGTTGGGTGGGTGGAATTGTTGGCCTGCTTCACCCAAATTGAATGGTTGTAACGGAACCCATGTTTCTCCCTCTTCAACCTTTCGCTACCCTTCACGCTCTTAGGTCTACAGAACCCTAAGAACGATCCAGGTTGCAGGCTGAAAAGGGGATCCAGGCTACGACTGCGGCATGCTTGCTTTGGCTCAGCTCGTCGGCGGTGTGGGTTTTTTTTTGTTTGTTGCAGTAGCAGCTCTGGACTTTGTTACAATTTTTTAATCATGTCATTATCTTTAAGGTTCCAAAGTAATGGAACCCGAAGATGAATTCGAGGGAGTGTAATCGAAGGGAGGGAGGGAAGGCGGAGAATTTCTCCTAACAAAAAATTTAATGATAAAAACAAAATGTTTTATATATACATAAGTTGAAGAGAAAAAACATTATTAAAGGTTCGCACAAAAAACAACACTGAATGATTATTATTATTTCTTCTTCAAATTCTTCTTTCTTCTTCAATTTCTTCTTTTATTTCTTAATTCTTCATTTATTATTATTTTGTTCTTGTATATAATGTATTATATATTATATGATTATTATATATATATTATATACACATTTTTTTTGTTCACTAGCTGACCCGGCAGACTTCGTACTGCCTACTTAAATTGCGATAAAGTCCTTTCAAAATGATATGTAATGTGACATTTTATAGTCGTGGCAAAAAATTCTTCTGAACACAATTATTCGATTTCGTTTGCTTTTTTTTTATCTGTGAAAATTAACCGTTTTTTTCTATTCATTAATTTCTTTACTTTTTTCTCCTTCCATATCTTTTACTTCTTCTTCTTCTTTTTCTCCTGCTTCTTTTAGTTCTTTCTTATCTTCTTCCTCTTGATCGAAGAATTCGGTTTCTTTAACAACATATTTGAAGCTGTTATGGCTTCTAACATATCCGTCTTATCTAATAATTCTTTTTTACTTTTCTTCTTAGATGGTTCTGAAAATAAAATTGGACTTAGTTTTGTATTATTTGATTTTAATTAATTTTTACCATCGGTCATTAAATTTGTCAATGCTTCATTATATAGGTACTTGTAAATGCCCTTCCCCTCATCAAAGCTTCGGGTCCACGGAAATTTTCTGAACCCTTTCGTTTATTTGTTTTTTGGCATGAAAAAGGTAACAACATCCACAACTAAGGTCGTAAAGGTTGTATAGGTTGGAGAGGGGAACATCTGGTCCCGTTACAATGCCTTGAGGCGTTTTAAATTTTGCTGGATCTCAGTTTGATTTGCTAACAACATGAACATGTATGTCTATGATGCTCGAGAAAATTCGATTTCGAATATTTTTAAATTTTCTGATTCCCAGTTGTTTTTTTATTTTGATTTATTTTATTATTAGCAAACACATTGCTTGCTATTTTTTTACTGTTCAAAGTGCGAGCATAAGTAAAGGCGGATAATACGGAAAGAGCTCAAGAGGAGGTTTTGGTGTATGTACATTTAGTATTGAATTTCTTAATATTGAAATGAAGGGAAAAGTAAAGTGTGGTATTCAGATTCATATTCGTGTTGTTAGGCTAATATAAACACATGTTTGTACTTGACAGTACGACCGAAGTTGGGTCCGTTAGCATTCGTGAAGCCGCGAGTACTACGGTCTAATTTCTTAAAGAGATTTTCCCATCACGAATTCTCTATTTTAACATTTTTTTAAAATCCATGCAAAATATGACTTGGGATTTTCTTGCTCTTGAGGAGTTTTCCATTGCGAATTTGTTATGTTTTTGCAATGCGTTTGTTTTTAATTATACTTGCTTTCCAGAACTTCTCTCAGCTCCCCAGCACGAACTTTCCATTTTACCATTTCATTTCATTTGAAAGAGTGTTTTGAGATTTTTGTTTAGTCAAATTTTTTTTTGCATTTCAAATTTTCCATTTTTTTTACTTTTTCCATTTGAAAACCACTGCACCTACAATTACATGCAATCTTCCCTTCTTCGAAACCAATGAGTTTTCCGAGTTCCTGTCGAAAACCCATTTTGAAATTTTCCAGTTTCCAAAATTTTCGCTGGTCCAATTCTTTGTCGCCTTCGTCCATAAAACAATAAATTTTCAATTTACATAAATAACTTTAGATCTGACATCTGACAAACATAATTTTCAATATTTGAAATGGATCATTTTATTTTATTTTGATGGGGTGGAGAAAGTGTGTTTTTTTTAACATTGGCACAATTTGTGATTTAAAAAAAAAAGTTTCTCACCGTAAAAACCATCTTTGAACTTCAACCAACATTTTAAAAAAAGAATTGGCCAAATTGGCCAATTGGATTATGTAGTTGCAAATTTTTGTATGTTTATTCATATTTATATTTTTTTTTGGTCAACTTCACATCATTCAAGTTTTTTTTGTTTTTTTTTTTTTTTGTAAATTTTTGTATTGTTTTCCTTCCCTTTTTTATTTAAACGCCGTTTTTTAATTAAAATTTATTTCATTGCACTTTTATGATCGTATAGATTCACATATTTTTATTTTATTTAAATGCGCACTTTTTTTTATTTTTGTTATTTTTTTTTTCAAATTTTATACATAAATACATAATTGAATTATTTGGTCACTACAAAAAAAAAATTTTTTTCCAACATTTAAACAACTGATCTTCTCAATGATTTCTGAAAGACTGACTGTTTTTTTTATTTTAATTTTTGATTTTTGAATTTTCAAAATTTTGATTTTTATGTGTGTGTGAGTAAAGTGTATGTATGTAAAGTTGTGTTGTATGGAAGGAAAATGTTGTTGTGGTAAGTATGTGTGTGTGTTTTATGGATAAAATTATGTGGTAAGTAATGTTATGTACTGTACCTACGTATGAGTTTTTTTTTTTTTCAGATCCTCACATGGTTCTGTATTTCTGGTGGAATTTCGCTCGTCATCGCCATTATACAGCTTGGAAAAAAATAATATGCATTCATGCTTTTCAACACAAACAAAGTACTCTTAAATTAAATTGTGGTGAATATAATACACAAGCGAACATGAGTTTGAAGCTTTAATAACAAGGTGTCAAGCGATCGAAGTTGCTATGTAAAATTGTGGTTACCATAATTTTTGTTCACTTTCGTTGCTATGCAGTGACCATACCTAATTCTCTGTACAGAACATGTTCCTATGTATATTTTCAAGCCTATTTTTTGTTGTTGTTGAGAAGATCAAAAGAAGCTTTGCCAATTCGGATTAATTGCAATTTTGCATTCAAGATCGTCAAAGTATGAACAACCGTCAATTATAAAATTAAAAGAATTATAAAGTTAAGGTATAATATAAAGTTAAAGAAATGTTTAAGCATCTAAAAATTTATTAAATAGGTACCTGGGGCCGAATTACGGCATCCGTTATCGAGTGAGTGAGTCTCATCAGTTATCGAACGAACGAGTAACCTCATTGGGATTATGACATTCGATAGGTAACGTATCGTTTAAGAATAAAAAAATTTAGTAGTTTTATCGAGTCTCTATTTGTTTTGAAGGAATTTTGAAAGGTTTGACAAATAAAAAAAAAAACAAAAATTGAATTTATTGTTTGATAGTTTGAATTTGTATTCAATTTTTATTCACACAGAATTTAAAAAAATGGATTATTACTTTTTATCAAGCGATTCAGAAGGTAAGAATATAAAAAATTATGTTTGTGTATGTAAAGATAATCAACAATTATTATCGAAAGGTGAGATGCACCAAGGTGTTGAGCGAAGACTCTTGAGGGACAAAAGCAATCCGCTATCGTTGCCAAATTCTACGTAAGTATAAAGAAAAACTCGTATGCACACAATGGACATTAAATTTATTATCCTTTAGTTTCATTAAAAGGTTCAGGCTGAACAAAGAGGCCTTTATGTATGTAATGTCTACCTTAAACTTGAAGGGACATAATGTCAACAGCAATACCATCGCCGCCGTTGCAGTTAGCTGCCACTTTATCCCTTTTGGCAAGTGCGGGGTATCAGTGAACCGTAGCCAAGTATCTTTAAAATTAAGTTTTGCTTTCACTTTCATGAGATCTATTAATAACTTGAATATTTCTATCAACACATGCAACGATTACCTAATTGGAATGAGTGAACCCACTGTTTCCAAGATCATTGGACATAATGGACATGTAGTCAATGAAATGGAAACGAAAATGTGCGGAAACCACATAAAATTTTCAGAAGAAAGTTGGAGTAGCTGTAAGCGGTGGTTTTTCCAAAAACACAGTTTTTTTTTTATTGTAATTAAAGAATATGCATTATTTGAAGACGAACTGCTGCTGCAAGAAAATTAGATCATCATCCATATTAAAATAAGTAATTAAAAAGACAGTTTGCGTTGCGATTGTATAAACATTACATTCATTCATATATCAATAAAAATAACAGTTAAAAAAAAACTCAATCTTTATTTTTTGGTGTAATTACTGTTATTGGGTTTCTTGTTACTGCTTCTGATGATTTTATGTTGTTGTTGCCGTGGTGGGTGATGATTGTGATTTGCTATAGTGCTCTATCAGTGAGCTGTTTGTGTGTCGAATGAAATTAAGCTCGATAGCTGAGCAGAGAATTTCAAATTATTGTACTAGAAGCTCGATAACTGTATAATTAAATGGTACCGAAATTTCGCAGAAATATTATATACGAAATATTATATATATACCTACTCCTACATACCTATTAAAAGACATAGAAATAGTTTTGAATAAAAGAATTCAGTTAGAGTAATTCAAATTTTCTTTTTTTATTATTATTAAATTAATTTTATTTCATTTTGAAAAGAAAGCAACAACAAATTAAAATTGATTCATGAAAAATAAGAAACAAACACATAAAATTAAGATATAAGTGAATTCGATTGTGGATTCCTGCTGGTCGTGGTGGAATCTGTTATGAATGTAAATAAAAAAAACTTATGAGTACTCCAAGTCCCGTTTAAGAAAAAAAATAAATAAATAACGTTTGTACTCATAAGATGTTCATAAACATATCCGTTCCTCACACCGAGAGAGAGTTAGAGAGCTTTTTTTCAGTAAATTTACATATTAAACAAAAAAAACTAAGCACACTTTCGTGTGCAAAAACAAAATAACAACATGGACTGCAGACGTCAGCAAACCATCAACTTTGGCATGCGAACGGGAGGGAAAACACGCACCCGAACCGATTCTTCCTTACGCCGCAATACGGTTTATTCGACACACGGAGCAGGAGAGCGCACATCTCCGTGTGTTAGTGGGTAAACGACGATGCACACTACACGGTCGTAGTCCCACCGAAACAGTACAAAATATACTTGCGCATGCAGTCTACACACCAAGCTACTGGCAGCGAACGAGAAGGGAGTACGCGCAACTCGAACCGATACCCCAATAGATGGTTGCAACCACTACGCAAGATACAAAATATTCTAGCACCATACATGGGGGGGGGGGGCACCGATCAACTCGCTGGCATGCGAACGAGGTAGGATACATGCACACACCTCAAACCGATTCCCCAACGGTTGATTCCTCTCACCCCACCACGGTACCAGAATAATTAAACATAAAAACAAAACCAAAGAATAATAGCAACAACAATACTCTAACTCGATCTCGTTGCAAGTCAGGATTAAATAATAAAGGACATTCCTGAACAACAACAATTAAAAATAATAAAAAAAAAAGAAAATACATTCTTCTTTAGGAAAGCAATAAATAATATAAGCTAGAATGTTTTAAAATTCACATCCCTATCGTCATAGATTGACGGTCAGTGTGACGTTGGTGTGGTAGAAACACACAAAAAGAAACAAATTAGATAAGATAGTAAAAAAAAAATATAAACTATTACGAAAACGAGACTCTTTATCTCAGTGGTAAAAATATATTTGAAAAAATATAATTTAACTCACATTATTATTATTTGTTTAGTTCTTGTGGCACACACGAAAAATGGAACAGTTTGATATTCTTTATATTTCTCACTTCAAAGGCTAACTTATCATTAAATTTTCAATTACTCACGAACAAATTTGACACAAAACTATAGGTGACAAATTGTTCAGAGAAAAAAAATAAAACTTAAAACAAAACTACTAGGTAGTCATAGGTAGATTATAAAAAAATAAAAAAAAATGACTACTTGCCCTCTCTTACAATCGCCTATCCTGACAAGAACTCGTCTCGAGTTTCATCATCATCAGCTGTTTTGTTTTCTTCGTCATCTGAGTAGTCTGATAGGAATTCGTATTCGCCCCAAGGTTTCATATGATCCACTGCAATGATATTCTCATAAGTCATGCTTCTCGTCTTACGCTGGTTTCCTTCAATATCTGTGACGAGATATCGGTCATTTGGATACACTTTTTTGACAATAAACCGTCCCTTGAATGGCGGTGCCATTTTTCGACTAATTCCTGCCACCAATTCTTGTTTCTTTATTACAACAAGGTCTCCTTCCTTATATTTTCGGGGTTGTTTGCGCTGCTTGTCATAAAATCTCTTTTGCACTTGCTGAGCTTCCTTGATTCTTTCTGATGCTTTTTGTCTTTCAGCATCCAGATCTGCAAATAATTCCACTACTTGCTGTACTTCGTCTCTTAATATGGAATCAGATCCGTTTCGCGGTTCAAGACCCAGCAATAACTGACTTGGTGTTTTCCCAGTACTTTTGTTCTTGTCGTTGTTTATTGAAAACTGAACTTGTCGTATATTTGAATCCCATAAGTTTTCTTCCAGCGTACCTAGTTGTTAAAAGAGCGTTGAGAATGGATCTATTCAAACGTTCGACCTGTCCATTGGCTCTTGGGGTAACTACAGCGTTAAGGACATGTCTTATATTGTTGGTCTCGCAGAAACGACGAAATTCTTTGGACGTAAATGAACTACCCTGATCTGTAATCAGAATTAATGGAATACCATGAACACTAAAAATGTCTTTAAAAAAATCGATCGCTAACTTCGTGGTGGTATTTTTAACTGCTCGAATAAAAGTAAAATTTGTGAAAGCATCAACGGCAGCGATTATGTAAAGACTACCGCGTTTACTTTTAGAGAAAGGACCCAAGTGATCTGCGTGAATCGTTTTCATTGGTGTATTGCCTTTAGGAATAGGATGTAGATATCCTTCACGTCTACCTCCTATCTTTTTGTTGAATAAACATTGAATACAGCACGCTATATACTTCTCCACATATAGCCGCATGTTGGGAAACCAGTAGTGAGAACATAATCTATCTAGAGTTTTCTCTATTGCGAAATGTCCCATTTCATCGTGAGCAGCATGCACAACTTGGTGTCGCATACCT
This sequence comes from Sphaerophoria taeniata, assembly GCA_943590905.1. Classification (NCBI taxonomy): domain Eukaryota; kingdom Metazoa; phylum Arthropoda; class Insecta; order Diptera; family Syrphidae; genus Sphaerophoria; species Sphaerophoria taeniata. The sequence goes on from OX016540.1 coordinate 189,584,906, forward strand.
ACTGGTACTACCCACTGATTACCAAAAGCTGTTTTCCTATATATTCTACCATCTTTAAGTAATTTTTTATGCAAATTTTTCTCTTCTTCGCTTTTCGGTGTGCTCTGTAAGATTTCATGGATGCGCTTAAGCTTACGGTCTGTCAACTGGCCCGCTAAAACCCAATCCGCTTGCTCTATTCGCATTATTGTCTCGAATTTGTCTGACGTACAAGGGTTGCGGCTGAGTGCATCAACATGTTTCATACGTTCCCCGGGTCGATACTTAACTATGAAATCATATTCCATCAACTGTAGCCACCATCGCGCTATCCGAGGTAATAGTTCTTTCTTATCCTTTGTTGCTTTAAGAGCATTGCAATCTGTAACCAACGTGAAAGTTTGCCCTACTAGGTAAGTTCGGAACTATTTAATTGATTCGGTAGAGTCAATGAAGCTCAAAAAAGGAGGTTTTCAGAAAGTCCTCAGAAACAGCTCGGATTTTGAAAATTCTTTTTTCCAAATTTTTTGTTTTTTATATTCTTTAAAGTCTGAAACAAATCATTTGGGGGAAATAATTGCTTATATTGTTTAAAGAATTCTTATATTGTTTATAAAGGGAGATCCAAAAACAATATTTTTGATAATTGGAGTGTTTAGGTTGCATTAAGACAAGAACAAAATCATATAGAAGGGGGGTTTATTGTCCCCCGTTTAGCCAGGAGGGGCGATCTTATAACAAAAAAAGCCTATTTTTCAAAAAAATATTAAAAATCAACGGCTTTTCACCTAATGCCGTGTTATACCTTTTTGCAAAGCTAAAAAATGCTTCTTTCATTTTGCATTTAAATAAAACTGTTTTTAGGAATGTTTCTCGAAAAATTCATCTTCAAAGTGAAAATATTGAAATTTTAAACTTTTTTTTTCAACTTCGAACTAATTTTTTTTTCAAAATTTTATGTAATTAAGTTACTAACTTCTTTCACAATTAAATGCGATTACAAGTTCTTAGTGAGATCCAGAAAACCGCATGCTTAAATTTCTTTTTGTTTTCGAGAAATTAATAAAAACCCGAAAAAACTCAGAAAATTTGGATGATATTTTGTTCTATTTATTCGAAAAATTAATACTTACAAGTAATTTTGTGAATTTTTTTCTGAGTGTTTTTAGTTTTTTCTTAATTTCTCAAAAACAAGAAGACATTAAGGCATGCGGTTTCTGGATCGCACTGAGAACTTGTAACCGCATTTAATTGTGGAAAAAAATAGTACTTAACTACATACAATTTCGAAAAAAATTAGTTCGAAGTTAAAAAAATAAGTTGAAAAATTCGATATTTTGACTTTGAAGATGATTTTTTCGAAAACTATTCCTGAAAACAGCTTTATTTAAATGCAAAATGAAAGAAGCATTTTTAAGCTTTGCAAGAAGGTATATTACGGCATTAGGTGAAAAGCCGTTGATTTTTAATATTTTTTTGAAAAATAGGCTTTTTTGTTATAAGATTGCCCCTCCCGGCTAAACGGGGTACAATAGACCCCCCCTTCCATATAATTTTTTTCTTGTATTAATGCAACCTAAACACTCCAATTATCAAAAACATTGTTTTTGGATCTCTCTTTATAAACAATATAAAAATTGTTTAAACAATATAAGCAATTATTTCCCCCAAATGATTTGTTTCGGACTTTAAAGAATATAAAAAACAAAAAAATTGGAATTTTTTTTTTCAAAATCCGAGCTGTTTCTGAGGACTTTCTGAAAAAAAGCTCCCTCGACTCCACTATAAGGTCTCCAGCTCATACGAATGGTACTTTTCTTCAGTATTCCGTGTTTCGCGACTATAGTAGACCACTGGATGAAGACGTCCGTCTGGTTGATACTGAAGAAGGATACCAGCTAACCAGTGGAGCTGGGCTGACAGAGAGGAGAATGCTTTTTGTCAACTAAAACAAAAGCTAAGTGAACAACCGATACTAGCTATTTACGAACCAGGATTCAAAACTGAAGTACACACCGATGCGAGTTAACCCTGTGGGCTGCATCGGGTTTCTTTTTGCTCTGTTTTTTTGCTCTAGAAGTCTTATTTGTACCTCATTTTGAGGTTGATTTTTTTGGTCAATGTATTTCGGTAACCCTCTTTTTCGGATAACACAGGTGTTTTTAAACATAATCTAATTTTTACTCTAAACATAACTTAGGTAAGTAATAGAATTTTTGTTTTTTGTTTTTTAACGAGAACATAAAAAAAAAAACCAATGTACCTATTTATACATACATAAAATCTTGATTACCTTGATTTTATCAAGGAATGTCATTGTAATGACGTTTTTATTTTTCGTGATTTGAACTTTCCCAAAAGGTCTTTGTACAAAAATTCTTTGTCTGTTCAATTCCTTTCGAAATAAGAAATGCTTGGTCACCTATATCCCTTTAAAAGGGTCTTCTGGTGAACCAAACTATTTCTTCAAGCATTTTTGTTCTGATCCTTTTGCGGTTTCTTCGGTCAAATTTGGACTTCTTGCATTTATTTCTAAAACGTCCATGTCGTCGGTTGGTGTTGGAGGACTGACAATTTGGTGGGTTTGTTTTTCCCAAATTTGTCTTGCTTCCTCCCTTATTTGTCATATTTTCGCCATTTGTTCTTGGATTGGCGTCAAAGGCTTGATTTCTCGAATTGATAAAATTTCAAATTTTTTTTTTTAAAAGGCCATAATTTTGCTGGGGCTGTTCGCTGTTGAATAAATGGGGACAGGGTTGGTTCTGAATTTATTTTTCCATTTGTATGGCTTGTTTTTTTTTTTTTTTTTTTTAATTTTATTTGAGGCAAACGATCCCGTTTCTTCTATGGTCGGTGATTTAATGAAATAATTTTCATGTTGTTGGCAATTTCTTAAATCTTGGGTTTTCGACTTGATTGTCTGTTTTCTCTCTTTTATTCGAATGCTTCTTCTTATCCGAACATTTGTTGGTCTAGCGATTCGCTTAGACATATCTAAGTTAATGCCGGTTTTGTGTCTAAAATGTGAAGTGTGATTAAATGTAGAGCTTCCAGGTAAATCACTGTAGATAGTGCATTTACGTTTAACAGTGGTCGGAATTGACGAAATTCAAAATCGTTCCTGCTCGGGCGCCAATTTGTTAGAGTAAGTTTCTCTTGAGAAACATCAATCTTTTGCTTTTGTAGGGATATCAGGGGCAATTAGGTCCTGTCCAACGGATGCACTTAACGTCATCCTGGACCTTCATCAGGTGTTCTGCAGTATCTTGAGACTCAAGGAAATAGGCTGCTGGAAAACCAAATCCTACGGGCACAGCAATCAAACAAGCCTAATACATCGCTTCTCAACCACCGATTACTGTATCCCTATCTTTAACACCTCAAAGAAGTTTAGAGACTTGATCCCGTCAAGAACTGACTGGGAGGAAAGCGACGTGACGAAAGACTTTGAGACAAATATCTTCACGGATGGTTCGAAGATGGAATGCGGTGTTGGTGCAGGTATCTTCTGTGAATCTCTTAAGATTTCAAAATCCTATAGACTTCGCGACTATGCCAGTGTATTTCAGGCAGAATGGTTAGCGATAAAGGAAGCCTGTATAGCCCTAGCAGGCAATTCCGCGGACCTAAAAAAACAACTTAATGGATGCCGTCGACCAAATTCAGCCTGATTAGTTATGCACCAAGGCCATCGAAAATTGGATGTTCCGAATACGCGCCACTCATTTAAAAGTAGTATCGGAAATTGGTTTCGAATAAAATCAAAAGTAGAATCGAGTTACATACATAGTAGGGCCCCTGAACAACGAAATCGGCATCGATATTATTTATATTTATTCATCAATTTGTTAACACCGTTTTCCCCTATCCATGAATTGAAAAACACTTTTTGCTTACCTTTTACGTTTATGCAATTATATTGTTTGTTGCATCCTGTTTATTTGATCTCTGCTATCTACACTTAATCTCTTGTTTATAATATCTAGTTACTTGTGACGCATTGAGCCCCTGAAGATCCCACAAAGTCACTTATCTTAAAACAAATAGTTGTGTTTTCTTATTCTAATTTTCCATTGCAAATATTTGTTTCTAAAACTTCGAATCAACATCACAAGATACACAAATCTGCTATATAAGAAACAAATTCTGCAAGTTGTCTATCAATTAAACGAATCAAGTACTCACCTGAGCTTCAAGAGCATCAGAAGAAATACATTTTAAAGTTTCCCATTATCAAAGTAATTATGAGATTCGCAGTTGTTATCGCTGCAGTTTTTATTGCCACAGTTTGTTTGTTCAGAAATGTAAGAGTGTTCTTGTTACTGTTTGCAATGATTTAACAATTTGTATTTTGCAACCAGGCTCAGGCACTCGGTGTTGGTCCAGTTGGTCCACCTTCATTTTGCCCAATCCATTCAAGTATCCTCGCATCGGAAGCGGCCAAAATCGACACGCCTGATCTACCAGCGGACCTCAAAGTAAGATTGGACGAAGTTCTTCAAAACGCTGCTGAAACATGTGTATTATGTGATTCGCTGGTTGTTTGGCAGAACAAAATTTGTGTTATCAATAATTTGAAAACGAGTTTGCTGCAAATTCAGTCTATTAAGGCAGAAGCTGATGCAAGACTTGCTGCAACAGCTGCTCCTGAGCAGTAAGAAAGAACAACAAAGAGATCAGATGATCCAAAATAATATGCGTGTTCAATAATAAATTATTTTACTACAAGAACAATTTATTTTAGCCAAATACATAAAATTGCATTCAAATTAAACTAAAATTTCCATTTATTATTAAGAGTGAGAAACATTATCTTTTGGGCTTAAAATCTGCTGCTGAATATGGAAGTGTTCATGATATTCCTGGATTTAAACCCTGACCTTGTGAACAAACACCGCTTAAATAGGTCCAACTTAAACGATTATAATTTAAGTTTTAATGTCAGTCACAATCATAATGGACAAAAATCTTTCTTCGTGTGTGTTTGAGAGGGGAATGTTAGTGCATTTCGAGCCACTAGACTTGAAATTGCTTCAAAAGCTTTGGGTAAACTTAAGTAAAATGTTAACCGATTCATTATAAGGAAGATGCAAAAGACTTTGATGACTTTGAAACAGTTGATTATAAGCATTTAAGAATTTTATTACGTATTTTAAAAAGAGAAAATTGGGGCTATTCGGCGAAATCTTTTATTCTGTTATTCTGTTATTCTGTTATGAATTCCCATACAAAAGTTTTATTTGTCAAAAAATCTTTTTTGAATAACAGATTTGGTATTCGGCAAGCCAAATCTGTTATAAAATCTGTTAAGAAATCTGTTATGAACTGTCAAAAAATTCGAATATACTGAAAATCTTTTATAAATCGCCTATTTGGTATTCAGCAAGCCAAAATCTTTTACGAAATCTGTTAAAAATCATAACAGAATAACAGACAACTTTTCGGGCCTTTTATGATAAAATATTTCAATAAGAACTACGATTTCAGTTAAAAACAAATTTTTTAAATACTTAAATTTCAAGCGTGGAAGACACAGCTCGTTCATAAGTACATGAAATGGTTATATTTTATGTTTAATCCCATTGTTTTATGTTTTAAGTGGTTTTGCGTATTTGCAGTGAAGTGAAAGTGGTACCTTTTGATAACAAATTTGTACGTATCGACAGTTGAGAAGGTCCTGCTAGATGTCGGTGTTTATTCAGATGGTCGTTTCAAAATGTTTCGATAGCCAGTGATGATGAGCATTTGTGGGTAAGTTACTACTGCCGTCTTTAGTCCAACGTGTCTTTTAAGTGTAATTCATTATACAGGAATATCACTTTTACCTTTCAGAGGTAATGGAGTGTGTGGAAAACTACCAGGCTGCACTAAAAGTATACTCGGATGCAATTACACTATGCCCCGATTCGGCCGCCTACTAAGGAAATCGTGCTGCATGCTGCACAGTCCTCGGTAATATCATCGGCACCGTATAGGTTAAACAGATTGAAAGATGAGACAGTCGATCCAGGGTCAAGATGAACGATACCACATCAGCTGATACTATTTATGTTCGTTTGTCTTGCCTGCACTATAGTCACAATCTAGAGAAGGGTAATTTGCACTTTGAATATTATCTGCAACTCGATCCGGACCATACAAAGGCTACGCTATTGCGAGAAGTGTATCGTGTCAAGGCTACCACCAAAAACGGTATCAAATGAAATCATAAATAAAACATTTTATTTTACTTTGGTATTTTATTTCCAACGTTATTTTAATAAAATAATCTTTAAAAAACAAGAAGGAGCGACGCATTTCTTGATGTTGGCCATGTCGATACGTTTGAAGTCTCCATCGGTGAAAATTCGTGTCAGGGCGAGTTCTTGGGCGGCTTGTTTTTCATTTAGAAGTCTTACTTCCTTCGGAAGCTTTTGTTTCTTTTGTTTGGTTTCGACTGTTGTCATTTCAGATTTCACTTCTTCATCCGCCGATTCTTCTTCATCTTCTCCAGAATCCTCTTCGTCATCCTCAGTCTTCATCATCATCATCTTCCTCGTCCTCATCCCAATTGTACTTTTTCTCATGGTAGAAATCGAAGAATTGAACGACTTCGTTCAGCAGATGGAAAGTGGCAATAATTTGGGGTTCGCATTCAATTTTGTTTCCTAAAGATAAATGTAGGAATGTGAAAAGCGTGCAAGAAACAAAAAGATTCAGTCCAGTCTTACCTCGCAGTCTGTCACTGAAATCACTAGCCAGAAATTGTAGTCTCTCCCTGAGGGATCCTTTTTTGTACTTTGGTGCACCACTTGGGAGAGAAGAATAGAAATGTATCGCAGAGCTTGACCTTGCATCTATTTAAACAGAAAATTGTTAGAAAAAAGGAACACCCACACATTCTGGGTTGCTTCGACTTACCCCAGCAATGTCGAACATTTTAATGGCATCCTCAAACATTCCCTTCTTTACTAGATCTTCGGCAACCATTCCAGCTGCGGTACGAGTGTCGAAATCAACACAATGGAATTGTTGGAAAAGCCCTCTGGAATATTTTATAGTTTAATCAAGTTGGGAAGCTTTTTTTGTTTTGTTTAGTGCCTACCAGACAAGAATACCATTCTGTTGCATTTTACCAAAGATAAGATCATAGTTCCGACATTCAATTGCCAGATCGCTAACGCACACAAGGAACGAATTGCGGCCCTTGTGGTCTTTGAGATTCCGCAAGAAGAAGAAGTACTGTAGGGCTTCTGCGGGATCGGTTATCTCGAACTTCTTCACATACAACATCACCAATCCAGCGATATTTAACGGATGTCAACGGATACTGCAACAAGAATATTGTGTTTATTTTTTTATCCCGATTCGAACTGGATTCTACTCACTGGCTCCTGGACATTTCTGGTGCCTCCAAGCAGAAACAGCTCATTCAAGGCGAGAGCAATATGAACGGCATGTGTTCGGTATTTCTCAGTTCGAGATAGGAATTCAATTGCAGCTTCAAATTGTCCTGTAAGCGCAAGAACCTGGAAGTACAGATGATGTTGTTCGCCGGCATTGAAATGTTTCTCGCCATATTTCTCCAAAATTATTTTTTGCAGACCGGACTATGTTGAGATTTCGGAGTTGTCGGGAGAATCCGATCGTAGAATCGAAAGTTGAATCCACAAGAAATCGTCAGTGGTTTTAGCAACTTCGTGATGTTGTTCGTTTATGTCGTATAGCGACTTACAGTTTTTTTTTAAATTCATCAGTGGAGTTCTTGATTTTATTACGGTAATGCAACTTGAGTTGACCTTCCATCTTAGATTTAATTTTCTGTCCGGGTTTGTTGATTTTCTCTTCATGTACTTGAATGAAATCTTCATGACCAGCCCTGCATTATATAAGCTTGTTTTAAGAAAAAGAAAATTAATTCACTTCATTTACCCTCCCATCTGCACGCACCGCAAGGCCGATTGCAAGTCTTCACATCGCATGCAATAATAAACCATAGGCCAGAACGGTTTGCCTTCGATTGCAATGTCCTGCAAGCCAAAACAAGAACCTTGTGCTTCACGCAAATTCCCACTGATTATTGTGATTTTTCTCGAGATAGTTTTTTGCCTATTCAACTCTGAATTGGATCGCGACTTCGAGAGACCGGAGTCACGTTTACCATGTACTTCATGACCTCCCAAATTTCACAGAGTTTCTGGTCTTCGAACCACTCAGCGACTTGGTGAATTTCTGTACGAGATGTGGTCGCAAAGCTCCCTTGTTAACAAGGGTATTTTACTCGCATACCTCACGGGCATATGCCATTTCCTAATAAAGCAAAAAAATATGTATTTTTTGTGAAATTCCATAAAAACCTACTTACAATGTGATTCAAGCAGGAATGACTTCCGCAAGTTCCATTGAGAATTGTTTAGAATCTTTTGAATGTGTACCCAGTTCTGCGATGGTCCAATGAGGGCGTTAAACAAATTCAATTTTTCCTGTCGCCAGTCGGCCTTTATGTGTTTCCATTTCTGCTTCTGTGCTGATTAGTAGGACTGTGAAGGGCAGTATTGTTTTTGTGCAATTTCATTGATTGCTTCACCATTTTCGGGTGTTGAACATGCAATCATTACACAATGCTGCGGAATTCTTTTGCACGGTAAGAGAATGCAATAATCTAAATTGGGCAGACAAAGGTGAAGTCCAATAAATAGAAGAACAAACATACATACTTGTCCTTGTAATCCGCCAAGGCGATTTCAGGAAACTGGAACTCCTATTTTGTTCCGGGAAATGCAGGGGCTGGTTTCTGAAAAGATGACATCTTCATATAAAATAGATAAATTAAAACTGAATTGAATAGAAATTAAACTTACCATCAGTCTTGGATATCCATATTCTTCAGAAATTCATTTAACAATTCTATTCAGGTTGACAAATCACAAAATTTATTTAGGTGACAGCTGATAAATGACAGATGTCTCATAACAGATTTCTTTTTCGAAAAATTCATAACAGAATTTTATAAAAGTTCGAAGTTCTGAATACGAATTATAAAAGATCTTTTATTTCTAAATCTTTTATGATTCATAACAGAAAATTCATAACAGAATAACAGAAATGGCAGAATAGCCCCAAATATTTTTATGTTGTTTGAACAACGATAGCAACTTAGAGCTGCTTCCACCAATGGCTTTTTCCGTCAATTTCTTTGTTTGGCTGGAAAATACTTTTGCTTTTATTTTGATATCAGCAAAACTTTCGTATATATACAGATGTTCTAAAACTGTCCAGTTCCCGATCAATTTAACAATGAATGAGAGTACCAATCACCTTGCCTTAGAAGGATTTAATAGTTCCCTGTTTTCTACATTGCAATATTGTTGAAATTTTTCAATGATAGCACAGCTTTTGGAACTTTCATTCGTGTACCATCGTCAACGGATTTTCATATTTTTCTGAAATTTTGGCACAACCATAGCTCTCAATAAGAGTTGAAGAATCACAAATACAATTAAAAAGTGACATTTGAAATTATGGCCTTAAGTCTTGATAAAAAAGAATTCTGTTTGCCCGCAATAACGGCCGCGTTATTAGATCTCACATGTCAGGGCAACACTCTTTAACTGAGTAAAGAAATCTTTCAGCAGAGCAATCATTTGAATTCAATTCAATTTGAAGCAAACTCTCGAGTTGGCTAACTTGAGAGTTGACTTTAACTCGAGATTTGAAACGCAAGTTGAAATTTCTTTTTATTCACTAATTCATTTCTCAACTCTCCACTTGGAGATCTAAAGTTGGCCATATATAGGAATAGGAAGGCAAATCCAAGTCAGAAAAGTAAATCCTCTCAGTGGCAACTATGATCCCATGCAACCGGTGCTCGTCCTGACCAAGAACAAGCACAACATATCACTTTTTTATTCCTTCTATTTACCATTTCGCAGTCAATGAAGTTTCAGTTCTCAAAGAACCTCAAAAAGCACATCAATGGTGTAGCTATGATAAATTGGCAATCTTTTTTATTCTTTAACGTGTAATGATTGATAATTTCAGAGTTGATTATTGCAATATTCGTGGGCTTAGAATTAATTTTCTTGCTGCGTATATCCACACTGTTTCGAACAGGCCAGCTGTATCTATTGGCACTGAGTGAAACCCAAGTATCTAGGTGAGAATACCGACCCTACTGAATTTCTTATTCATAGGTATTGCTTAGTGCCTTTATTCTTCCCTCACCATGGTCTCGCTGCCTACATGAGGACTGATGTTGTTTATCAATTCTTAAAACAATATGGACGCTGCTCGAACCCTTTTTTCAATTTTATGTGGTTCAATTCTCCGTAAATCATTCACTGCTGTTTTCTTTATCGAAGCCCACATTTGGACAGAGCTTCAACTTCTCGCGAATTTGATGTCCTGTCTGACTCCATTTAAAGAATTGTACCTTCACTCTGTAGTCGTTATTATTTTTCAATGTACACAATTCTTCATGGATTCTCCATTCGGGCCCGACAACACCCGAAGGAATGTGTGCTGAAATCATTGCTGAGTTTAACCACCTTACTCAGCTTGTCACTGAGCCCACTCGAATATCGGACATCAAAGGCCAAGCAGAAAATACTATTGACTTGTTCCTTACGTCTGATCAAGCATCAAAGCCAAAGAAAAATCGTGGTTTGATTCAAGCTGTAAAGAGGTTATCAGGGAAAAAGAAGTAAAGTTCCGGTGTTTTAGAGCCAAACTTACTGAGGAAAACCGGAACAATTTTTAACCAGCCAAGAAGGCTTGGACATGATCAAAAATTAAGTACCGCAATTTCCCAAAGACGCTAGAGGAAAATAAAAACGTGCCGTGCTGGTGAAAAATCACATTAAAGAGAAAAAAATTGCGTGTCATTCTTAAAATATTTTATTATACAATAAAAAGTAGCTAAATAAATAAATAAAATTAACCGCAAGATGAACCATGGGAGTGACACCTGTCCTTTGCATACTTTAGTTCACGAAGATGTTTTCGCTTGGCTTCCAAATTGTCTCTATGGAGGATGTCTCGTTTGGTTTCGAAGGCTAGTGAAATGTCATGGCAATCATTGGCAGGGGCGACAAAAGTCCATGATCCGAAAATTGTCGGTACTCCACCACATATCTTGCAAAGACCTAAAAACAAAATATATATAATATATATAATAAAGAAATCATGTATGTATATAATGAAATAGAACAACCAACCACCAAATGTTGCCACCATTAATTGATCTGCCTTCTGAGCTGTTATATAAAACGGCCCGCCAACTTGCTTCACAGTGTTTCCTTTAAACACCCAATCACATTCGATTACACTGTGTTTCCTTGGAGGAACCCTTTCTGAGACTACAATTTCAATAATTTTTCCATCGACAAATGTTCGCGATGATGCCGACGGATTTGCCATTGATATATGGAATTGAAGTCCTATTATTTCAGAATTCCATGAACCGGAAATATCACACGGCGAGCCTGGAAAAATAATGAAATAGATTGTTAGTAAAGATGTTGTATTTTGTTGGTGCAGATGTTAAGAAACAAGAAGCCATCTTTAAAAATATATTTAGCTCTGGTTGTTATTATTCGTAACAGATGGCAAAATAAGATTCTGTTATCAACATTTCCTCCTATCCTAAACATTTTTCATATTATATTCCACATGATATTGTTGTGTCAAATGGTATATAGATATCATGCTCATGAGGGTACAAGCACAGATAATAAATTTATTATCTGTGGTACAAGTGTCCTCAACAACCTCTGTCTATCAAGTGCTATTCTCACTGCACTGTCTAGCACCTCAGCTGGAGATTGGATGAAAACCCCTGTGAAAGAATGTTGGTGAAAGCTTACCAAAGAGTGCGGGGAGAGTGTTTTTAAACAGAAGCACTTCTCCATTTTGCAGGCTGCAGTTGAAGAATTCCCTACATGGAGTAAACGATGGCCGCTATATTTCCAGTAAAGAAAATCTAGTTGCGAAGCAAGAAGCCTCGGATACGGACGGATATACTGATGATGATGAGGGTGACGAACCATGCAAACGAAATAAGGACAACGAAATTCCGATATGCACGTGGAGAATAATGTCACAAAACAGACTTCGTGCACACCAACTCACCTGCAGAATATGGTCGGAAGAGAGAATGCCCCATGAATGGAACCTCAGCATTGTTTGCCGAATCCTGAAGAAAGGAGACCCGGTCGTGCTATATGGTACATTTACACTGTGAAACAGCCTTAGGCTGTTTCAAGACAACATTTCTACGCGAGATCTATGGTCCAGGTCCTGTCTGCATTGTCGTGACGGTGAATGAAGTAGAAGATTTAACCACAAACTGTACGGATTATACAGCGACACTGACCTAGCTAAAAGGATAAAAGTCCAACGAACCTGATTGCTTGGTCACGTCTAGAGGTGGTAAACATTTGAGTGATGTTTCGCAGTTCTATGAGTTTGCTGCATTGCACGTTCATAAGTTCAGTTAGAAGCTTCATCACCAAAACACCAAACCAACCACTCTAATCAAATCCAGTTCTCCCTTAGATGACGTTGACAGCGGGACTTTGCTCATCAGTCATCACATAAGAGTGACCACACCATAACTCTGGGTTCTTGAGCTCCACAAGGGCGAGCGCAGACAGGTGACTTTGAGGATAACCCGGGAACCTAGTGATGCTTCCCTATGACTAGAAGTTTGCTGTCATAAGTTTTCTAAACTGCGGAAACCATTGTATTCACTGAACAAGCAACATAACTTAAAGTTGTAGCAATATATGACAGAGGCATTATGATTATGGCGTTGCTAGCTTAACTCATTATTAGAAATAGAACTAACAAAAAATGTACATACCTTCAGGTGGGATCATATCTTCGTCCTTACATTCCTTGATGGTTTCCAATTGCTCAATAACTTGCTCCATAACGTTCGTAAAATTTGCCGTATTTATCTCACCCGGCTTCGGTGTAATTGGAGTAGGTTCTGTCAAACCTAGGGTTTGCTTACTAAAACGTTGAATTGGGTCTCCTAAGAAAAGTGAAAAAAGAAAATGCAAAACATCATGCAAGTCTAAGTAATTTGAAAATTGACAACCATTCAAGGATTAAAAAATGTCTTCTGAGGAAGTAGGTTAATGCTCGATGTAGTTATTGTCATCTTATTGGCAGCTCTCCAAGAAGACGACAAATGAATGTTATTTTTGATATTTTGTATACGGCACACTGAGAACAAGAAATGGGAACGGGAAGAACAGCAACAGCAAAAAACAAGGATATGTCAAGCAATCCATTTAGAATTTGGGAGAGGGATCTGTGATTGAGATCTGGAGCTCATCACCTTGTGCACGACAAGATTGCCAGGCGGTTGCTGCTGCAAAAATAGTGTTAGGTATACACCTCAACAAGGGGATATCCTGGTGAATTATTTCGAAATAAATAACTCCCCAAAGCGGGAAGACAGAGATAGAAATAAATCTTTTTCCCCGCCATGCCTCCACAGAGACTTTAGTCTATGTGTATTTTTCTACTTATTCGTTTAGTCCTGGTTTTTTTTCCTGGGTGTATATCCTGACAGGATGAATGAAATGAAATTCCAATAATTTACGTCTGAATGCTTCGATTGCTTTATGGCTTTGTGCCAAAGCCTGAATGCCAGTAGAAAAATATTTTCTTTTTCCCATCTTCACTCCATGGGCTGCCCCCTTCGTCTCGCCCCGAAAACCAGAACCAAACGAAAGGAAATTATTTCTTGCCGATGAAAAAAGAAAGACAAGGCCTTGAGGCGAGCGGCAACATAAATTGACGATATCCTGAAGTAAATTTAATTCAATGATAGGATTCTTTTTTTTCTATTTTTTTTTTCGGGACGAAAATCCCTCTGGTTTAAGGTTTTTGGTGGATAGGCTCAATCGTTGTTTTTGTTGTTGTTCTCGAGTTCCAAGCGCTGGCGCTGTATGCGGTATGAGAACGGCTGCACTGGTTGGACTTCTTATGATAAACTAATAATAATCCAGCCATCAACGGCAAAAAAGAAGGCATTAAATGTGTATAAGTATATTTATTTATTAAATTCGATGGAAGAGCAACACACAGAGAAATCTTTTCGTATTTTAATAGAAAAAGGGATTTAGGGTTATTTTTTTTTTCTTGTTATTCATTGATTTAGGAACTGTGAATGGATAAGAGAATTTTTAAATGCAACGTTTCCCGTAATGGTAAATCGGAGAACGATTGAATAAATAATAATTGCCATTGGTTTAGGGCTAAGTCTTTTTCAATGATGAATGATTTGGAGAAGAAAAACAAACTCCGGTATAAGTGCTTTTGAACTGAAAAAAAGCCTCAACGTCAGGGCCTCGAGCTTATTTGGAAGCAAAACACTTTTAAACAGGGTAAAAATATGCTTCCTGGGTTACTGTTCGGGAGCAACTTAAGCAAAATATTGAAAACCACATTAATGGCGCCCAACAATTAAGGAGTACGAAACCATTGTCATATACTACTAGAGGGTTTTTGTGGGCATGTCATAGAAAAATAGACCACCATGGGTAAGACTCGTAACTAAGTCATCCTAGCGCATTGCCACGGCCAGAAACTGGACCAAGAAATGCGTCCTTAAGGTCAACCTAAAAATTGATGGACCCCACTTAAGATTTCAGACAGGGTGAGGTGCCTCCGAGTAATCTTAGATAAGAAAGAAAGATACAAGAAAGCAAAGTTTGTCTGATCCTGAAGAAGGAATATCCTTCTGCGCCTACGCTGCGCCATCAAGGTTGGCAACGACCACAACAGGGTCTTCCAAGCCCTGATCTGGCAGTGAAAAACGCTGCTAAGCAAATATCCATGATGGTAATATCGCCCGCTGCCACTCTAACCAAGTCCAAGCTTGTTTCTTGCTGCTGGGAAGAGCTAAGAGTTCCTCGAATGGAGCATAATGTAAGAATATGCTGGTTTCCGGTCATAGTCGTGTGTCGGACAACGAAAAGCTGAAAAGATTGCAAGAGAATACTCGGTAGAAGTTTCATAGCCCATAATATCAGAATCCCACAATGCGAATTAAAACGAAACATTTGTAACAGGTGCGTCAAATGTTAGATATCAGTGTACTCATGAGGATCCAAGCGTTTTCTACACCGGGTGTCTACTACCTCAGGAGATAGGGTGAAAGCCCCTATGGAAGGCTTTGGCTAACGAGAGATGGCTGTGAGAGTGTTTTCCAATGAGGCACTACTACTTTTTCCAGGCGGCAGCGGATGAATTCCCTGGATGGAGTCAACGGTGGCGTCTGCAGTTCCAATTAGGATGAACTACTCAGTGAAAACAATAAAGATCCTGGCCCTCCAGGTCACGTAAAGAAAAACTAGTTGCGAAGCAACGACAAGCCTTGAATACGGACAGATTTACTGATTGAGAGTATAAACAGAAATGAGGTTCAGAAATTTAAAAAGAGTTAAAACGAATGACTCAAGGTTGCTGACCACGAACTGAAGACCAACAGGGAAACATCGTAGTAGAGTCATTGTCAATGCTAAGGATATAAAAAAACCACTTCTGCAAACTGTACAAGAGTACATGGCAAGATTTCCGTCTACCCGACCTTGAAGAACTGAAAATAGCAATATCTAAGCCTAAGGACAACAAAGCCGCTAGAGCTGACGGCATCACTGCCGAACTCTTCAAAGCTGCCGGTGATGACTTGGTAAGGAGTATGCACCAACTCTTCTGCAGAATATGGTCGGAAGAGAGCATGCCCGAGGCATCAGTCTCGTAAACATCGCCTCTAAGATCTTTTCTGCAGTACTATGTGAACACCTGAAGCCTTTTAACAACAAACTGATAGGTCCATATCTGTGTGGCTTTAGACCAGGAAAGTCCACCATCGATCAAATATTCACATTACGGCAGATCCTGGAAAAACTAAAGAACTCCAAATCGACACCTACCATCTTTTTATCGATTTTAAGGCCGTGTATGACAGCATCTACAGAGAAGAACTGTATAAAGCCATGTCCAGTTTTGGTATCCCCACAAAACTCATTCGTCTGAGCAGGAAGAAAATGGAGAACTCACGCTGCTCCATTGAAGTCGTCACAGACGCCTTCGATGTTAAAAAAGACTTAAGACAAGGTCGACTTCTTTAAATCGTACTGGAACGAATAGTGCAGATGCGGGAGCTGCATCAACGCTAGAGGCACTATCTTCCAGAAGTCTGTGTAACTACTTGCGTACGCTGATGACATTGATATCATTGGGAGCACGCAGCGTGATGTCAACAGTGCTTTTGCGACTATACAGACAGAGGCTGAAAAAATGAGTTTAGTGGCAAAACACAGTGTCTGCTGTCATCAAGAAAGGACTACCAACACCGACGTCTTGGACAAAACGTCACGATAGACGCATATAGATAATTAGGTAGTTAGGGACTTTGTATACCTTGGCTCCGCTATCAACACGGACAATGACATCAGCGCCGAGATCAGAAGGACAATAACTATTGCCAATCGCTGTTTCTTCGGGCTAAGAAAGCAATTGAGTAGTAAAGCCCTCTCCCAAACAACTAAATTGACGCTCTATAAGACCCTTATCATCCCCGTCCTGCTATATGTTGCAGAACTATGGACCCTGTCAAAAACAGAGAACCGCACCCTAGGCCGGTTAGAGAGATAAGTTCTACGGAAGATTTATGATCATGTATGCATAATAAACGGTGAATGGAGGAAAAGATTTAACCACGAACTGTACGGAATGTACAGCGACACTGACCTAGCTAAAAGAGTGAAGGTCCAAAGACTCAGATGGCTTGGTCACGTGGAGAGGATGGACATCAATCCACCGAATCCACCCCAGAGGGACGACTCAGTAGAGGAAGACCTAGGCCCAGGTGGCGCGCGCAAGTTGAAAATGACCTCAACCAACTCGGCCTGCGAAACTGGAGACAGTTAACTAACGACGGAGCTAGCTGGAAAGGTATGTTGGGTATGTTGCGCCCAAGTCCACCCCGGACTGTATAGCACCACCTTAAGTAAGTTATTAAGAAGTCCATGATGGTCCCTCGATATGTTTTAGAGTTGTCAAGCCATGGTTGTATTTCGTGAAAGACGGTAACATCTGCCTGGTAGTAAGTAAGGACGTCAGGAACCACAATGTGAGAGCTGTGTGACGTATTAAACGTGAATCGTAAAACGTGAAGGTAATTTCTTCATCAAATTTGAGAGTAAAATCATCAAAACTAAATTATTTACATACCTAACGGCAACGGCAACGGCACAACAGGATCCGGTGGCTTTGGAATACTCGCCTGCACAGGCACACCTGCCAACAGCGAGTTGGCATTCTTAATTGCCTCATTTATACCATTAGTGTTGGCAGTCGGATCAACTAATGGTGGTAAGAGAACTTCCGGGAACGTAGACTCAGCACTTCGTCTTTTTGCATATTTCGATGTAGTTCCCAAAACATTGCCCGGCTTCGGTTTCTGTTCATCGTCGTTCTCCTCATCGCGACTTGAGTGAATTAATTCATTCAATTGGTCTGCCTCGAAAAAAATTGGCAAGGGCTGCTGAAATACCTCCAAATCATCTTTTCTGTCATCAATTTGCATTTTCCTTCGCCACCTAGTGTTCGAAGATCCCAGCAACGATGACGACGGCTTGCTGCTATCATCATTGCCTTCCTTCAATCCTCTTCCAGAGTGTTGCATATCCGCTCTCAATTTCGAAGTATCTTCGGTATTTTTAACAGTTTCTTCCTGTTCCAGCTCCTTCTGTGTTCTTGTCACCGCTGTCGTCGATGGTTGCTCTTTCGAACGCAAGGGCTTACGACGAATTTTAGGATTATGTCGAACTAAATTTTTGGAACTGCGCATTTTATGAGCTTGTTTTTGGTCCGACCATGATGTCGATTGTTGGGCATTTGTTAACGGATTCTTTGTCATCTGGGTTTTTCCTTTGACATCGCCGGATCCACCATTATCCGTGTCGATATTTGAATAAGACGATGCATCAGGCACCTGGGCGTTATCTTCGACATCACTGTCCTCATCGTCGCTGATGTCGCTATTTGAGTTAGACGATGCATCAAGCAGCTGGGCATTGTCTTCAGCATCGACATCCCCATCAGTATCCGTTCTAGCCGCGTCGTCAAAGTCGATATTTGAATTGGACGATGCATCAGGCAACTGGGCGTTTTCATCGAAATAGCCGTCACCATCAGTATCCGTTCTAGCTGCGTCGTCGTTGATGTCCGGCACCTGGGCGTTTCCTTCGACATCGAAGTCCCCATCTAAATCCGTTTTAGGCGCATCGCTGATGTCGGTATTTGAATCAGACGATGCATAACTTTGATGTTTAGATTCAAGCACATTGTTCTCATCGGAAAAGTTCGCAGTATTTTTTAGTTGCTCTTCCCGCTTCATTGCTTCTCTAAGGACATTACTGGCTATATTAAAAATTGCATCCAAGGTCTCTGAAGTCTTCAAGTTGTATTCACTCTCGGCAAGATTCATTGTTGCATTCAGTCGATCTTTGAATCGTGTAAAAAAATTATCATTGTTCCTCTCAGGTATCGTCGAAGTCGCCATTGAAGTGGCACAAATCAAAAACTGACACCTCTTGTGTACGTTCTCCTCGAATAAGGGTATCGTTGTCATGAGATAAATAATAATAATTGCAAGAAATCCATTATGGTTCATTGCAGCATCCTTTTGTCTGCATCACACTTTTTAAGTATATCGAACAGAAAATATATCAAACAATTCAAATTTAAATAAAATTAATTTTCAGTTTTTTTGTTTTTTATTGACAAAACTTCAAAAAAATTACAATAAAAAGCACAGGGAATGACAGATTGTGAGTTGGGATCGAACTAAATTGAGAACGATGCGGGTGAGGTGGCATTCCCGGTCTCGGCCGACAACAACAGACGACGGGAACGAACGCAGTCTATATCGAATAAATGTCTCGAAGGAAATTGTATTTCTTGTTATTTTTATTTATTCGTTCCAGTCCGCTAGCTCTTCCCTCTGGCTACGGTTTGTAGGGCGGGCGCCCAGCTGAGTGCAGGATATTATTAGTTTTCTTCAAGGATATGATAAGTGGAGCTTGCATAGAATATGGAGAAGGCATTGTGTATTATGTGAATTCATATTATTCTTGAATGTTTATTCGGACAGAACAGAAAGTTCTTGGAACAGCAATATCTAACGACCGACGCGACGCACGGCGCGGCACACGATGCCGAAGGATCGATATCCTGAATTGAGTGTTTTGTACAGCTAATGCATTCTCCTTGAGAGATGTAATCCCATGGGGCATTTGAAATGGTATCCACTTCATTGCAACGAATACATTTGAATTATGTTCTGTTGGGAGTTAATATTTCAAAGTCAAATAAAAAATAAGAACGGAAGGGGGCGGATTATTGGAAAGTATAAAAACGAACAGACGGAAGTCATAGGGGAGCGGAGTCGAGTTGAAAGTGTGTAATGAACTTAGAACAGGATGAAAAGGATATTTTGGAAACTGAATGAAGAATATATAACCTGAATGGATTAAACCCTAAGCTCAAGGATAATTGAGATGTTTTTAAAATTCATTGCAAAATAATAATGTGCATGTTTCAAAACATCGTGTTCCATGCGTTTACAAGAGTAGACAAGGATATTGGAAGCAAACTATATCTAACAACACCTATTCCTACAAGGTGTTCGGTAATTCGTCTGCCCTGATTGGGATGTGATTCTTCTTAATATTCTAAGAATAAAATTTTAATTTGCAGTAAAGTCTGATTTTGAACTCTGACATCAATTTTTTTACGTTTTTAAAAAAAGACTAACTTTGGTGTTATTTTACCTAAGATCAATTTCTCTGTCTATTCTAATGTTAGGGACCTCACTTTAGATTTCTTTTTGTAAAAATACTTAAGATTACATTTCAATTATGCTGATACATTTTTAGGGTTGCCAGACATTCAACCTTAAATGTTGTTCAATTTTTTTGTTTCCCGAGCGAAATTTTGATTGAGGTCAATTTTTTTTTAAAATGCGTATTAAACATAAAGGTTTCTTATTTTTATACTAGCTAACCCGTGCCCTCTTTGATGGGCAAAATAAAATTCCTTTTATTCTCCACTTAAATTATAGCTAAAGCCAAACGAATCGGAAATTGTAACCGTTTGAAATTGAATCGGGAGGAATCATTGGGATTCTAGGAATAAGAACGTCTTCACATTTGTATTTACCTTTCAAAATTCTTGCCTCGATGATAGAACTGTTCAAACGTTTCACTGCAAGTCTTGTTCCATTACAAAGTTTAGGCTGACTAATGTTACAAAGCAAAATGATAGGAACACCAATTTTTCATATCAAATTATGTGGTGGCAAGCCAGACAAATCAATTGAGTTCAAAAACTCGGTAGGATAGTTCACGACATCATCCTCGTCAACAATACTATCAATGTATCAATTGATTTGTAAGACACTAACTCGCCGGGTATTTCAATTTGAATCGACCAATTAAATTCAGTGACTTCCTTGTTTGTATTTGCCAAAATTGCTCTATCACTCAACCAATCGTGGTTTAAATAACTTTGAGCAATATTCGGGAACACGCTCTTAACCAATTCTTCTTTGCTTTGTGTGATATTGCAAAGATGTTGTGGAAAAGTTTTCCCACCATCCAATAGAGTAGCTGCAATGCCAGATGAAGCCATTGCTAACGCTAATTTGCCATGCGATCTTATTTCCGCTAAAACCAAAGAAATTAAAAACGTTTTCCCTGTGCCACCAGCCAGGTGCATCCAAGAAATAAAAAAAAACCATTTCCGCTTTGAATGGCTTGCATGATTGAATCATAAGTTCTTCTTTGTAATTCCTTCATTTTGGGCACATTATCTTGAACATAATTTCTCAATTCATTTATGTCGTACCTATTGTCGTTCACGACTGAGCTCTTGATTAAATGCATCCTGCACCGACCTATCGAGAGCAATAGATAGAAATGAAACATGTTGAATTACACAGCAATACCCAGACATCCTATTGGTGACCAGTGTTCCCAGGTTTTCAAAAACAAAATCCTCCTTTTCTGACACCAAAACACTTATTTTTCCCCTTGAACAAACAAAAAAATCCCTAATTTTCCCCAAAAAAAGTTATTTAGGGCCAGTTGCTCAATCGAATCATAAATTTAAGTTCTACATAAAGTTCTACTTTTGTATGGGGATTTCATGTAGAACTTAAGAATTCCGGAACGTCTCATACAAAAATGAAAACTTTATGTAGAACTTAAATTTGTGATTCGATTGAGCAACTGGCCCTTAGATTTTAATGTAATTTTTATAAAATTTTATTTTTTATTTTTTCATACATATTCATACAAAAAGAAAAACAATTCAAAAGGGGACTTCAGTATGAAAAAAATATTATTTTTGTATGAATCCCATCACAATGGAGTTGAATAAATAATAACTTATGTGGCTTTTCTTACAACCAAGAAGAATTGCTACTAAAATTCAATGTTTTTTGGCGTGTAAGAAATGTGCAAAAACGAATCAACGAATCAGTCAACAACTACGGCGACTGCTACAGGGAACAAAACAAGCGTCTATTTAGATATGGATTTTAGTTTGGACTTGACTCAGGAGGACGGTCTTAAGTTTCAACTCAATGAATGAGCGCATCACGATAATCTACATCAAGGCTAAATTCACCAACATAAGCCTCATCCGCCAACATCGACTGGGACGCACTACCGTGTTGTAGCCAAGGTACGACGCGGATATCCCGATCAAGGCCAACACGTGAAAATGCTAGAAAATTCGACGTCAAACGGCTACAATCGCAAGAGATTAATTAATTTATCAGGAGTCCCTTGCATCACTAACTGTAGAGAACCAGTGGAAACACTGCCAAGCAATAATTCCGCCTCTGAAGTGCTAGGGTTGACACGGCCACCACAACGAAACCCCTGGTTTAACGATGAATGCCGGCGAGTACATGCAGCTAAGCAAGAGGCATACGAAGCGGCGCTTTAAAGAAGGACACGAGAAGCTCGTTAGCTCTACGAGCAGAAAAGGAGAGAGGACCACAAACTTCTTAGAGAGAAAAAAATGGAGCATGAGAAGATTGAGGAGATAGAAGGAAAAGGTAAAACAAACCATCAAACAAAATTCCGCCAGAAATACAGAACCATTCAATTTGGGTGAAGCAGGCCAACAATTCCACCCACCCGACATTGACGAAGTGATGATAGCGATATCTAAACTTTAGTCGAACAAGGCCGCTGGAGCAGACGTGCTAGTGCTAGCCGCCAAAACTGTACAAAGCAGCTGGAGATTATTTGGTAAGGAGCATGCACCAGCTCATCTGAAAAATTTGGTCGGAGGTAAGCATGCCCGACAAATGGAATGATGTCCCCCCCCCCCTGAACTGCACCAACTACAGAGGTATAAGTCTCTTTAACATCGCCTACAAGATCTTGCCTGCTTATAGGTCCAATAGCAATGTGACTTCAGACCCGAAAAGTCCACCATCGTTCAAATATTCACTCTAGGGCAGATATCGGAGAAGACCCAGTAACTTCAAATCGATACCTACCACCTTTTCATCGATTTCAAGGCCGCGTATGACAGCGTCTATAGAGACGAACTTTAAAGATCAATGTCTAGTATTGGCATCCTAGAAAAAATCGTCGGTCTGTGAAAGATGACAATGGAAAACTCACGCTGTTCTATCATGGTCAGAAAAAACCTCACGTATGTTTTTTATACCAAAAAGGTTTTAGGCTAGGCGATGCGCTGTCATGCGACTATTTCAACATCATACTTGAAAACATTGTGCACAACTCCACCTTCAAGACCAGAGGCACAATCTTTCAAAAGTCCCTCTAGCTACTAGGATATGCAGACGACATTGACATAATTGGAAGAACACAGTGTGATGTCAGTGGAGCGTTTGTGAGTCTTGAGACGGAGGCCAGGAAGATGGGTCTAGCGGTTAACGAGAGCAAGACCAAGTTAATGCTGTCAACAAGAAAGTACAACCAACAGCGACGTCTTGGAGCAAACGTCAACATAGACAGATTTAACTTCGAGGTAGTTAAAGAGTTCTTCTACCTAGGATCCGCTATAAACTCAGACAACAACACCAGCGCTGAAATCAAACGAAGAATCACTCTTGCCGATCGCTGCTTCCTTGGACTTTAGAAGGCAATTGAGTTGTAGAGTCCTCTCCCGAACAACTTAATTGACTCTCTACAAAACCGTTATCATCTCGGTCCTAATGTATTATGCAGGGACATGGACCATGACAACATCCGATTTCTGTTTGCATTTTTTCTGAAATTTTTTTTTCTTTTTCTATGTATAGCAATTTTAATTACACGTTTCTCTGTACCCAAATTACACTTTACTCTCGTTCTTTATTCAATTTTTTCACGCGGAATCACGAGAATTAGATGTATCTCTAATGATAGCGTGTCGATCGACTTTTCATGTGGCCTTATAAGTTCCGCTCTCATATTCTTCCCGTAGTCTTTGATATTCCGCTAATAATTGCTCGCTATACTTCTTTTGATTTTGTTTGCTTTTTCAATGGCTTAGCCCTAATTGACGAAATGATTTGATTTTGCCTTTTCTGCCTTGCTGGAAGCTTTTCCGCCACCCATTTTTTAACATTTGTTTTGCTGGCGTTCCTATTCAGATGAGCCAAAAAGTTTGTAATTATTTTAGACAAGCTAGCGTTTAAGGATAACGGTAAGCTTGAAAAAAAAATGTGTTCTCCTAAAGTAAGTGTATTACTATGCCCTTTCATATCACACAATATGTTGTTACAATACCTATACATGTATCTGTAAAGAGAATCAAACTGTTTAAGAAACGAAGAAAAGTGAGTCTATTCAGATGAGTGGCAGTGTGCATACGAATAACATAATCAACAATCTGTTCCACAGCAAAATGCACACCTTAGACTTTCATTTGATTTGAAAAAGAAGAGCGAACAGAACCAACATTAAATTGTTCATTATTAATTCGAAAAAGAATAATATCATCAACTCGTTAAAAGACTGCGCTGACTGTCACAATATATATCATCTGTCTGTGTGTGTACAGTACACGTATAAACGATTAAATTTAATAGTACGCTTTGATGTAAAGTCATTATAATTAAACACGTTAGCTTGTATACAATTTTCTAAAAATGTTCAAAGCTTACACGGAGTGCAATAAAAGTGTCGTTTTTATCTAGGATGTTCCATTTTTTGGTTTATTTTTTTTTTATTTATTTTTTTCAATTATTTACCACTAAATGGGAAGTAAAGGAAGTGCTGTTAAGTAAGTTAAGGAGTTCACGATAGCTGTTAAACTTTGGCAAGCCCTTGAGTCAACAACAGCAATTTAATGACATCTTGCTTTCGAATGAAATTAGAACTTTCCCGCGAAATTACATTTCCGTTGCACTGAACTGGAAAACATTCCTCCATGTAATGTGCGTCCATTTTAAATTTCAGGACAACTGCAGCTATTAAGATAAAGAGACCAATAGCGTTCAAAAAAAAAAAAAAAAAATAAAGGAATGGTGACGGTGAGTGGTGGAATTTCGAATGTGTTCGCAGAAGATATTGCGAGTGCGACATTAGAAAATGTTATGTATTGCCATTAAAATAGAGAGACAATATTCTCCAATTTATATTTGCAGACATGTATTCCCCTTTTGTTGTAAGATTTAAGACTTCGTTGTAGGAAAAACATTATGCGAAGGCTTACCATAGCCAAAATTTCAATAGTAGAGAGAAATAGACGAATATACATATGTAGGTACTTTGTGCAGCCTTTCTTATCTATAATTATAATTTATAACACATAAAGATGTTGAACTACTTCGAATACTTTCATTGAAGTAGAATTTGATCCAACTTTGCCAATGGTCACCAGTCGTTTTGAAAACTTTTCTTTTAACGCTGTCCAAAAGAAGCTTAAGTATGTGTCTAAGGATCCAGCACAGAGTTGCAGTTCAAATGTAGCCACTTTTCGCGACAACGCGATTATTATGGTCATCAAAATCGACCGACTACGCAAACTACTGGTAGAATTATAAAGAAATTCGAAGAGAGTCAATTGATGTTGCAACGGCTGTGCACCATGATCATCGTAATGCAAGTTAAGTCGAAAGATGTCATTGGTCCGTATTTCTAAGAAGATGCCACTGGGCAGACGGTTTCAGTCGATTCGGAATGATATAGTCAAATGATATTTATTGGCCGGCGGCGATTGAAGATCATGATTTGGACAATACCTATGTGTTTCTAGCAAGATTAGGCAACAGGCCACACAACACGAACCAATTAAAGCTTTATTGCGTGAAAAGTTTCCTTGTTGCGTAATTTCACATTTTGGTGACGTCAATAGACTACTAAGATTTTCGATTTGACGCGGTAAGATTTTTTTCACGCAAAATACCGTGTTTACGCGAATAGTCCCAAACTCGTACTTACTTACTTAGGATGGCGCTACAGTCCGTTGGGGACTTGGGCCTCAATCAGCAGTCTCCACCAGCCAGCTCGGTCCCAAGCAAGCTGTCTCCATTTTTGCACTCCAAGTTATTTGAAGTCCTCTTCCACTTGTGTGCGCCATCTGAGTTGCGGTCTTTCTCTCCTTCTATGTCCCTCGGGAATAGTGTCGAAGGCTTTCTTAGCCGGAGCATTGGTGTCCATCCACTCTAAATGACCGAGCCATCTGAGTCTCTTGACCTTGACCCTTCTGGCTAAGTCCTTGTCGTTGTACAACCCGTAAAGTTCACTGCTATATCTTTTTCTCCATTCCCCATCAATACACACGGGGTCAAAGATGACCCGAAGAACTTTCCTCTCGAAACATTCATCCGATTTTGTCAAGGTCTATGCTTCTGCACCATATAGCATGCACTCTCATCATCCCAGTCCATGCTCAATGGACTGGGATGATGAGGGTGTTATACAGTCTTACCTTAATTGCTCGAGAGAGGGCTTTCCCACACAATTTCCATCTTAACCCAAAGAAACAGTGATTAGCAAGAGTTATTCTTCGTCTGATCTCGGCGCTGGGGTTATTGCCCATGTTAATAGCGGAGCCTAGGTAGAGAAACTCCTCTACTACTTTTGAAACTGGTTTTGACGGTGGAGTTTTGCACTATGTTCTCAAGAACGATGTTAAATAAATCAAACGACGCCGACGGTGCATCGCCTTGTCTGAATCCTTTTTTGACATCGAAAGATTCCGTAAGCTCGTTGCTTACCTTGATCGTCATTTTGCACAGGGCAGGGATGCCAAAACTAGACATAGATTCATACAATTTGTCTTTGTAGATGCTGTCATACGCGGCCTTAAAATCGATGAAAAGGTGGTGGGTATCGATTTCCCGCAAAGGGAAAATTTGGTCGATGGTTGATTTTACCTGGTCTGAAGCCATATTGATAAGAACCAATCAGATTGCTGACGAAAGGTGTAGAAATTCTATTGAGTACAGGATGTTCGCAGTTGACTTAAAGCTTCAGGAAAAAACAAGTTGACTGTATGACTATTAACAAGCAAGTAAATAATTTTTATTTATAAAGAAAAATATACAAAACCAATGAATATCTGAATGAATATGTTTTGAAACATAAAGTAGAATTATACAAAGTAGTTAAAGTGAGATGGTATAGTTAAAGGTAAGTGTTGCATTAAATAATAATTCATTTTGTTTAACATACCTCCTCAACACTTAACAATTAAAACATAAATTTAAATTTAAGGCAATTTGGTTTCTATTAATTTTAAGTTAATATTATTCCAAGATTCTTAAAATGTTCACAATGTTTAGCAAAAGACAAATTTTTAGTTAATGGATCAGCTAACATATCTTCGGTTGATAAGTATTTTAAAATAACTGTTCCATCTGATATGGCTTCACGGATGTAGTGGTATCTTATATGTAGATGCTTGGTTCGCGAACGTCTTCCTTTAAAGTTCGCAATATATTGTGCACTTTGACTATCGGTGAATACGGTAATCGGTTCATTAGCACAATGTAGATGAAGTTCAACAAGTAGAAGCTTGAAGTACTTGGCTCGTTTTGCAGCTATAGTTAACGTGACATACTCTGCTTCTGCGCTGGGCAAAGTAACTATGGGCTGTTTGCGAGATTCCCAATCGATTGGTGCACCACAAAGTACAAAAATAACACCAGATTGCGACTTTCGGTCATTTTCGTCTTCACCATAGCTTGAGTCAGCATATGCTACAATTGGCTTTCCAGTTCTGCAATAGAAAAGTTTTGTGTTAGGAGTACCTTTCAAATACCTAAGAACTGAAATAGCTGAATTCCAATGTTGAACTCTTGGATCTTGATTAAACTGTGAAAGAGTATTCACTGTATACGCTATATCTGGTCTACTGTACGTAGAAAGATGAAGTAAGCTGCCAATGAGTTCTTGATATATGACTTTTGGTTCACAGGTTTAGTTTCTCCCTCAATTTCAGGTTCTTTTTGGAGTTTTGTTTTAGGTGGTAATGGTAATGTTCGTGGTTTGCAGTTCGTGAGATCATATTTTGAAATTAAGCTCTTGATATAATTTGACTGGCTGATCGATAAAGTTCCTTTCTTACGATCCCTTGAAATCTCCAGTCCTATGGTTAAGGTGGGTTCACCCATGTCCCTAATTTCAAAATATTGCTTAAGATGCAATTTGAAATTTACAAAATCGGTTTGATTATTCGTTGCTACAATTAAGTCATCAACGTATGCAGTAATTAAAGTGTAAATACCGTTTTGTTTTTTGAAATAAATGCATTGGTCGTAGTTTGAATTTATATAGCCGATTTCTTGAAGTTTGCTATCAAGTTTCTTGTTCCATTGATGGCCAGATTGCTTTAATCCATAAATTGACTTTTGAAGCTTACAGACTTTTGATTTGTCATTCTCAAAACCTGCAGGCTGTTCCATGAAGATTTCCTCGTCCAAGTCTCCATATAAAAATGCCGTTGATACATCTATGTGGTAAAGATCTAGGTCATGTTCCGTAGCAATAGCATAGAGCATACGGACAGCGATACCACTTTACTGCAATTGCAGTAGATCTACTGCGTTTTTCGCTAAAACCAAATCTACTGCCACTAAATCCAATCTACTGCACTTTTTCTTCTTTAGTTATTATAATTTCTTTTGCTTCTGTGACAGAAATTCCTTTCTTAACTTGATTGTTCTCACATCATTCAACGATTCAGCATGCTTTTCATGCACGTCGACGTCTCCTTCTTTTGTGTATGGAAACTATATTCTATATAGCATGTTCTATTTTGTTTTGTTCCTCTCTGTACAAAAATATTTAGGCCGTGTGCGAATTGCAATAAAATGTGTATTAAAACTTGACGTTCGCTTAAATTTTGACACTGCGTTGCGTGGTGAATAAAATGTGTTTAGCTGCAGAGCAGGCTAAAAAATAACACAAGTGATAAAGTTTTTCCAACGTTTTAACGCAATTCGCACAAGGCCTAAGAAGTGAAACTTGTGGTAGATGGTTCTATGCCTTCAATTTTATCTATCATTGATTGCTATTGCTTCCTTTGCATAACTTGCAGTAAAAAAAAGATAAATATTGTCAGTGGAGGGCATTATTTAGAAAACAAGATCTTTTATGGAAATATTATGATTGTTTAGAGTGCTTAAAATTTTAAATTAGATGAAAACAATTTTCTGGAGGGAAAATATTGGCAGCATTTTGTGAATATTGTTATGCTCACTACCGCAAAGTAGTGCTGCTGCGGAGAGAAAATCTTCAATAGTTACCAGTATAAAA
The DNA here is from genome assembly GCA_943590905.1 of Sphaerophoria taeniata. Lineage (NCBI taxonomy): Eukaryota > Metazoa > Arthropoda > Insecta > Diptera > Syrphidae > Sphaerophoria > Sphaerophoria taeniata. The sequence goes on from OX016540.1 coordinate 189,613,681, forward strand.
ACAAAAACAAGAAATAAGATAAATATTACTTCAGTTGAAAACATAATTTTATGCAAGAAAATGATGATTAATATAACAGTTGGTTGCTAGAAACCATCAGTTTACCCTGGATTAAGCGAACATTTCCAAAATTTAAAAAACTCGAAAAACTCATTGGTTTTCAAAGGGAAAACTGCATGAAATTGTAGGTGCACTTATTTTCAAATGGAAAAATGGAAAATTTTGGATTGGGAACTCATAAAACTATGCGAGAGCACGAACAACTTTAAGACCTAAAATCAAGTTTTTGCATAGAATTTAAGGTGCATTAGTATGTTTGTATGTCCAGCCGGGACTCTTTATCCGATCAATCCTCAATGAATTTTTTTTTCAACGAACTTTGCATTTTACTGCATGCTTCAATGAATATGAAAGTAGAAAGTTAGTTGCAAAGCTTGGAAAAATTCAGGTATGTAATGTAGTTCGCTATTTCAATTGGATTCAAGCAAATCACATTGCATTTAAATAATATCTGTTTTAACCATAGTTATTCTGGGGTTGTTCTGAAGGATGCCGAGACCAAGTTCAGTGGAAAATTTGTTGCCGAGCTAGAAAAACTTCATATATCTTTGAAATTGGAAATATCTGTGTCTTATCACGCTTCATTATGGTAAAACGTGATTAGCTAAAGATAAGTAGATATAAGCAATGAAATGGATGCATGCTGTTTTGCTTGTATGACCGGTATAGACTCTTAAGCCGCCCAACGTATTGTTAAAAAAAATTGTACAGTACGCATAGCTTAGCCGAGTCATGGTTCGTGTGAAAATAATGGGAAAATCTTACGGGAAAGTGGACAAATGGAAACAATAAAATGGTAGTCAAAAATTATACTTTTTTCAGTAATTGGCTTTTCTAACGGAACAATTATGTAAGTGAAAAATTCGAAAATTTCGGAAAACGAGATTTTTTCTTATATCTTTTAGATTTGATTTGAAGGCAATCGAGACGAGGTTCCCGGGGTCGGCTAGTTAAATATATAATGTATGAATATTTATGTATAAGTTATTCTTCTTTGTGAAATAAGAAATCTACTGCGAAAAATGTTGATTTACTGCATTTTATCAACTGTTTCACTGCGCAATCCTACTTTTGAAGTGGCAACGCTGCATACGGATAGAGCTTATCTCAGCAACTGGAGCAAATGTGTCGAAATAATCAACACCATACAGTTGAGAATAGCCTTTAGCTACTAACCTAGCTTTCCTTCTTTCGATGGTTCCATCCGACTTTCTCTTAGTCTTGAATACCCATCGGCATCCAATCACGTTTTTATCCTTGGGACGATCTACAATCTTCCAGGTTTCATTTTTATGTAAAAAATCTATTTCGATTTTCATGGCCTCTTTCCATTCGTCAATATTTGAAGAATTTTCAACTTCTTTAAGGGTTTTAGGATCATCGTCTTTCGATTGGTTCGACAAATATAATTTCTCCTTGCAGTTGTGAATAGGAACGTTGCGTTTGGGTCTGGGGGTTTGATGTAGTGGGCTTAGGTTCTTTCACCTTTTTTAAGTTATGTATTCCTTTGCGCAAATAATTTTCTTCAACATCGAAGTTGTTTACATCTTGGTCATCTAGAGCTTCCTCAAAGTTTTCAGAGTCTGAAGTTTCTTCCTGCCTATCATTTTTTATTGGTACTTCTGTCGTTTTTTCATTTTCATTCTCTCCAGCTGCATCGGTTCCTTCTTCATCATCTCCACCATCATCATCGGGGTAATCCGACTTTTTCTCATGCTTCTTAGCTTCTTTCGATAGTGGTTCTTGGTTTATCCATTCAAAATCAACGAATTTCGACAACTTTTCGTTTTCTCTATTTTCCATGAAAACTACGTCTCTACTTATAATCACGGATCTTGTACCCCTTTTCCAAAGCCTATACGCTTTCGCATCGTGACAATATCCTATCAAAACAAATTCATCGCTTCTGGCATCGAACTTGCTTTGATTTCCAGATTTATTTAAAACGAATGCGCGTGAACCTATCTCTTTGAAATACGACACATTAGGAATCTTTGATGACCATAACTCTTCTGGGGTTCTGTTGTGATTTGCTGTAGTTCGAATGTGAGCTGAGGTTACAACTAGTTCAGCCCATAAAAAGTCTGGCAAATTCGCTTTGATTTTCAAACACCTAGCCATTTCGACAAGTGTGCGGTTGGCACGTTCAGCAACACCATTTTGCTGTGGTGTATACGGTCAACTAAATTCTTGTTTGATGCCATTCGATTCACACAATTCTCTAAAAACACGGCTAGTGTATTCTGATCCATAATCAGACCTTATTCGCTTAATTTTGGAATTTAATTGATTTTCGACAAGTTTTTTAAATAAAATAAATTTGTCTATCATTTCGGACTTTTTTCGCAATGTATAAATAAATATTTTTCTAGAAAAATCATCTATGAAAGTTACGAAATACAATGACTTACTCAGAGATTCTGTTTTCATAGGTCCGCATATGTCCGAATGTATGAGTTCCAAACAAGATGATGTCGATTTTTCATATTTCTTATCAAATGGGAGACGTGTTTGCTTACCTGTGATGCATGCGTCACAGTCGAGTTCATAGTTCGTAAACTCTGGAAGTCCTCTTACAAGATTTTCATGTTGCATACGCCTCAAGGATGCTGCATTTAAATGTCCCATCCTGTTGTGCCAGATTTTGAAATTTCCTGCTGCCTTTACATCGTCGTTCCCAGTTTTAGAGCTTAAACAAGCTTCTTCTTTAGATGAATAGACAAAATAAAGTCCCTCGGACTTTTTCGCACTCAACAGATGTTGGCCACTCTTGCTCACAAGACTTGCGTTATCGGCATCAAAATACACTTTCACACCATTCATGGTAGCTTTGTTGATGGAAATTAAGTTTTCTTTAAGGTCTGGAACAAGAAGTGTATTAAAAAGCGAACAGAAAAGAGTTTTACCATTAACATTGCTGACTATATCAACAGTACCAATACCCATGATCTTTATTTGTTTATCATTTGCAAGTTTAACATACCCAATGTGACGTTTTGATAAAGATGAAAAATATGCTTCGCTGTGGCACATGTGAGAAGTAGCTCCACTATCCAAGCACCAACGAGAACTTTTGTTGTATTTGAAACTGTCTGATACCTCGAGTGCTCTTGTGGGAGAAAGCTCTAAAGACTCCTGCATCATAAAACCAGTTTCAGAATACGAGTCATCAGCTTTTCTTGCCACTTCGTCATTAGATCGGCAATTACTTGCCTTATGCCCTCTGCGTCCACAACGTCGACAATTGTAGTTGCAATACCTTAAGCCAAATGAATTTGTACCGGATTTTTGTTGTGTTGACTGACCAAATTTCCTGGGTTTGTTGGAATGAGATGAAAAATTATTAAATTTACCTCTTACTTTCAGTGCATTATCATTTGATAATTTTGGCTTTGAATCGCCAACTTCCATCAACCTAATACGGACTGTTTCCAATGAAGGGAATTCTTTTTGCGCTGCAAAGGCTGCTTGAACATCTTTATAACTTTCGTCGAGACTATCTAAAAGTATGACCACAAGAAGGTCATCATCGAGCTTTGCTTCTAGTTCCGTCAAACGACTGATTATAGCACAGAATTCTCGCAGATATTCGTCCATAGTTTGAGTTCTTTCCATACGAATGTTTAATAATTTTTTAAATTCTTCAGCCTTTTGCCGTACACTTTTCCTATCATAGCTTGAAGCCAAGAAATCCCAGATCTCTTTAGATGTTTGAAAGTTCTTGACAAGAGCTACTACGTGTGCTTCCATGGCGAGTAATAGTTCACTTCTAGCATCCAAATCCTTGTCATTCCATTTTTCCTGCTCATCCCTGTTTTCGGTTGGTCGTTCTTCCTTTCCTTGGACTATTTTGAGAAGACGAAACTTGTGCAGTACTGCTTCCATTTGTGCCCTCCAAGTTGAATAATTTTCACCATTAAAAATGGCTATACGACCTTGGACTGCATTCGAAAGCGACATTATACAATTTTATTAGTGCGATACAAATTTTTTATTAAATTCAAAAATTATATAACACCAGCTGGGCCCATAACCTGTAGAAATTCTATTGAGTACAGGATGTTCGCAGTTGACTTAAAGCTTCAGGAAAAAACAAGTTGACTGTATGACTATTAACAAGCAAGTAAATAATTTTTATTTATAAAGAAAAATATACAAAACCAATGAATATCTGAATGAATATGTTTTGAAACATAAAGTAGAATTATACAAAGTAGTTAAAGTGAGATGGTATAGTTAAAGGTAAGTGTTGCATTAAATAATAATTCATTTTGTTTAACAAAAGGCATCAGACGTTCACATATTATGGCAGAGAGGATCTTGTAGGCGATGTAAAGTAGACTGATTCCACTGTTTGGCGCAGTTTAGAGGATCTACCTTTTTCAGGATCGGGCAAACAATCATGTCGGCAGGATTTTTTTCGTCGTCACCGTTATACAGCCTACAGAAGTGGTCTTTCCAAATCCCCAGCATTGATTGCGATTCTAATATTATGTTCCCTTGTTTATCTCTGCAGGCATCGGTTCTTGCTCGATGACCTTGATCCAGCTGTTATACCTTCCGATAAAACTTCCGAACTTCATTCCTGCTGTTGGCTCTCTCAACATCGTCGATCTGACGCTTCTCATGCTCCCTTTTTTTCTCCTGAGAAGCCTGCGTTCCTCTCTCCTCGTAGGGCTCACGAGCAGCTCTTGTAATTCTATGCAGCGCAGCTGTATGCCTCCTTCTTGGCTGCATGGGCAAGCCCGCATTCTTCCTCAAACCAGGGGTTTTATTTTGGTGGCTTTGTGAAACCTTGCACATTAGAGGGGGAATCTTTAACTGCATTCTGGCAATGTTGCCACTGGTCTTCGATACTTGATGTTAGCGGCATAAGAGGTTACTTGACACTCGATCAGAGAAGGATCTGGCGAACTTTTGCGATTGTAGCCGTCGAATTTTTATGCAGCATTTCTTTGTTCTGGCCGTTGTCGGAATATTCGTACTTGGCTACGACGACGTAGTGGTCCGAATTGATGTTGTGCCTTTATGGATATAATTAGTAGCAACTGTCCACTCCGCTACGACCTGTCGATCATGGAAGATGTTCTGCGAAGACAATTTTCGCGATCTCTAAGCTTCATAGTAGTAGTCACCGTAAGCCCCCCCGCCACGTCAAGGCTTTCTCCATGGACACCATAATGGACAAAATTCTTGAATGCGCTCAATCCTTACGTTTAAATTCAATTTTATAGCTTACTAGATCAATGCTGGTGATTTTCATCTTACGAACGAACAGCATTAAATAAAATAAATTAATAAGAATGCGACTCTCGTTTTTATTGAAAAAAATGTCATTTAAATTAGTCTATAACACGTGTTGTGAGTTCGTCTAATCCTAAAGCAATGACACAAAATTCCTGTATAATGTTTAAATATATTTATGTTGAACTTTGTTTCGTAGAAAAAATCATAAACTTCCGCAACATACAAATTCTCATCAATACCTTACATAAATTGGTTTTAGCAAAACTCAATTTTCTTTTCTTTTCTCTTCGTATTTATTTCTATGATGCTTGCCTAACGTAGTTCAATAATAATATACGGTCAATCAAGCTTCTCAGATTCCCTGAGATATTACAACAAAGACAAGATATTACGTATACGCCCCAGTGGATTTGTGTTCATAATTAGATTTACTTTTATTTGCAGGGAATCGATGAAACGAAATGTAAAAATAAATAAAAAATTCAAGGAAGAACACTTAAAACATAACAAAAAACGGTTTGTTTCTTTATTCAATGAAGCACAAGCGTTGAAAACATTTTGATTCACTCACTTTCCTGATTTGTTCAAAAACAATAAATAACTTTCATACTTTAACGAGACAACGGAACAGCAATTCTTTATGTTTACGTACAGAACATTTGTTAAAAGGTTACACTTATACTTCAGTGAATCTGCTTCAAGATTAATCATCATAAATATGTTTAACTTCAAAAATTTAAGAACATCCTTATCCGCATCTTAGCATTCATCACACAAAATCATAATTCTCAGCCAGTAAGAGCTTCCCAGCCAAGCAGCAAACATCCTTAATTCACACATGAGCCTTCGGATGTCCTTGTATCCATCATCTCGCCAGAAGCGAACGAAATTTCTAAGATAATTTAATTTAATACTTTTAATTTCATTTGTCATTGTACATGTTCGGTACGTACACACGCATATATGTATTTCAGCTCGACAACACTTTACTACACTGCATCCTGTTCCTGTATCACTTTTGCCATAAGTTTTTGGTGCTCTTCATCACTGTGCGGAATGATCGAGTGCTTGGCGGTGGTGATGGTGAGCCTGCTAGCGAGGGAGTATAAGGGCTTTGAGTTATTTTGTATGGAGTGAATAAAATACTTTTTTTTGTCTTCTTTTTGTTACATCTACCACAAGGACTCTCCTCTCTACAACCGCATTGACAATCCCATAACTAAATTAAGTGCTCTCTATATTCTTATGCCTTCTGCCAACCGTTTGTCGGCGTGAAGTTGTCGCGTTGTCGTTGTTTCTGTCCTCCGCCGCCGCTGCTGCCACAATTCTGTCATCACGATGATAAGTTTTTGCGCTTAATTGAAATATCTGCTGGCCCAAGTTTGGAGAGTTTCAGAGGACAAACTTTTAAGGGACAACATTCAAATACATTAACCAAAGCATGTCATTCGGATTCCGCAATGGGCTGATTCTATTGGCAGTCGTCTGCCGGAGGATGTGAAGACAAGCAAAGGGATTGAGGTTTCTTCCAACCGCATTACATCAAAACCTGCCAACAAGAATTCAAATGAGCCAACTGGAAGGAAACGAATATTGCCCGCAATTGCATAAGAATATTTTTCTGTTGCCGATGGGAGTGAAAGCTCTTGTAATCGGTCATTCGAATCGTTTGGGAGTTAAAGTTAGTGCTGCTGGTTCTGGCTGGCATAAGTGCTGGATGCACTGTGTCTGCACATGTGGCATTGCCTAAGTGGAAACTTTTTAGTGAACATTTCAATTTGCATTAATTAGATTAAACGATAACACTGGTTGCATCATTGTTGCAAATGCTTTGAAAGGGATGAATTTGGAAAAGCGAGATTTAAAGCTTTGTGTCTTATTTCAATTAAGACAAAATGGAGATATGAGCGTCTCTAGCACACGTGGCTCTGTTGTCCGAATTAAGAAGATTTCATATTTTCAAGTAAACAAACATGAATGTTATTATACAAACATAGCTAAGGTAGATAAAGGTCGTTTGTGGACATACATAAGGTCAAACACCCCTTCCTCAAGTAGCGCGCTTAAGCAAACTGTTGCACCGATGTCTTTCAAGCATCTGTAGAGTGTTGGTTCAAGAAGTTGTTAGAAGTGTTAACGAGTTGCAACATGCCTTGTGCGAGAGTAGCCAACCAGTGTTCGTCTTGATACACAAGTCTCTGCGCTTAACGATTCACACTAAACGATATGTCTAGCCTGGTTGCAATATGGTTGGTTCTTGTGCCACTGTCACCCTGTGTGCCGCAAATCACACAACGCCTTCCTCAATCGACAAATTTTATCGCCATTCTTGAGGTTCTTAAGCAACCATTATTGTTTCCGTCTTCTTTTCTAAGCATTTCTAAGGACTGCTGAAGATTTTTTAGAATTTCCATGAAGATCTCTTCTTCCAACTCAAAGTTGAGAAACATTGCTACGACGTCCATTTAATAGACTTTATGTTATTACGGACAGCCAGAGCCATCATCATTGGAGCGTAGGTTTCCTCAAAGAAAGTTCCCCTGCGATGCGTGATATTTCGAGCAGCGACACGATCTTTCGTTCTGTCCAAAGAGCCATCTGCTTTCATCTTATTTGGCAAAACGACTTGAATTTTCACAGCTCTGTTTTCTGGACGCTCGAGACTAGACTACGTCACACGTGTTGTTTTTTACCAAGCGCTCGAATCTTTTCTTTGATTGTTACCAGCTATTCCTGTATCTCTGACAGATGTCCGATGTTTGCCATTTCAACTTCACCTTCATCTTTGGCATCAGTATAAACGTCATCATTTTCATCATCAGCTTTTTCAATTTCTGTTGTTGGTCCCGTGAAAGTGAATTCAGACATCAATGGTTCCCAGATACTCTTTGCCGTGTCCAGTCTCTTTACAAGAAGCAAATAAACAATAGACTCGGATCTTATCCACTTCTGAAAACTCTTACAATTTTCTAAAGAACGTTGTTGATAACTCAGAAAGAAACTTAAACTACCTACGCTCATTTATTTTATTTCATTTTTCAAATCAAGAACTTTAAGAAACTACAACCAACTAAAGCCGTCCAAAGAGCAACATATCCAATACCCACTCCTCCCGAACGATATCCCTCGGCAGCCAGCTGTCCAAATGTGACCATTCCACTTCTCAGATACGAACTGACACAAACTGCATAATCTGCAGCACTTCCATTTCTCAAAAAATCACTCTCACAAGACTGTACTCCTTCTCGAGCATCGGCCAAAAGAGTCTGTCCAGCAGGTCTCATACTAGCTGGCAAAGTATTAACTTTTTCGGTCAACATATTAATAACAGTGTTGCCGAATTTCAATACATCATTTGTGGTTTCATCGGGGTTAAAATTCCGCGGCACAACGTTCTGACCGATGTCAAGTAATGAGGGCACACCTTGTTGTTGTTGTGCTTTTGATACATAAGCCTATAAGTATAAAGAAATATTTTATCTCAAATAAACTTTTCAATCAAAATAATTTACTTGATAAAATGCCAAGATGCTGAATACAAGAAGAACGTTCATCTTGTTGAGAGATTTATTCACACTGCTGTGTTGTTGATAAAATTTCAGCTAGCGATAAAGTAATAAGCGAGGTAAGAGAAATCTTATTTGCATACGTGTGTCACCTGTCACTGTTTTTGAGATAAGAACAATCTTTATATCTTATCTAGGGAATTTAATGGTTGAATTTAAAAATAACCCAAAAATTATCGTTTACTTATCTGAAGACTAATAAGAACTGTTAACTGACACGTTCGAATATCAAACGAGTTACTTTATTTCCAACGTTTCCACTTACCCAGCCAGCTTTTTTCCTAGCCTTGAGTTTTGTATAGGATAAGTTTCCATTTTAATGTTTAACCTTAACATAAAAACTTCTACCTTAAAGATTCAGATGGTACAAGGACCAACTCTTACGAAGAAGTGCTAAGCCTGCTACTGGACACGCACTTCCCAAATAGCTCGAGATCCATTAGTACAACAAACCCTCCCAGGTCTGGTAATAACTTAACTTTCCCCCAAGGTTCTAGTGACAAAAGTGACAAAATCTCCAGGTCCAGATCACATCATACCAGCTGAGCTACAACACACCAGTGACATTACTTTAAAAATAAATATTAATAGAGTGGCGCGACAGCTCATGCAGAGCCAAGGCCTAAGTGGCTTACTCTCATCAACAATTCTCTGAGTGCGTGTGGAGAATTGAGGGGACCTACAATTTAACGCCGATTCCGAACGGCAAAGTTGAGAAGGACTTTTTCATGACAGATTGATACTCTTGGAAGATTTGTCAGGTCTTCGCAAGAGGCAGTACCCGTTAGATGAAATAAAAACTTGGCCTGAGTAGGACTCGCACCAACGACGTTCTGCTTAGCAGCCAACGCACTTACCAACTAAGCTACGGGCAACTGCTAGTGACATTACTTTGCTCATTTTTAAAAAGTTGTCTAAATCTGGTCCATATACCTCAGCGATGGAGAAACGCGGGCAAATGCTCGCATGTCAACCTAAAAGACCTGTTAGCCTATCATCATTCGTTCTTAAAACTTTGGAACGATTGATCGATATCCATTTACGTAAAAGCATTGATAAGATACTATGTATGGTATGTCTCAGCATGCTTAAATTGGTGAGAACTTTCAAAAACTTCCTAGAACAAAAGAAAAACACGATGGTTGCCTTCCGTGACATTGAGGGCGCATTTAACAACATTAACATATCTGCTATGACGACCCGGAACGTCGAAAACTCACTTGGTGAGTTGACAAATCTAACGCTAAAAAGCAGGAATATCAACTCTAAGATGTAAGATTTTTGTTCCAGAATGTCTGCCAGCAGAGGCACTCCGCAAAGTGTTCTGTACCCTCTCCTGTGGAACAAAGCTGTTAATGAACTGCTAATATCCCTCGACATGCCTCGTATGCCGACGATGTTGCTATCGCTGTCACAGGAAAACATCCTAATACCCTGAAAGATCTCCTCCAAAACGCACACAATATGCTCACTCGTTTTTTTGCATGGAAATACAAAATTCCAGAATTGTATCTCCTTCAATAAAAGGTGTATCTTTAATTTTTACCACTGAAGCCATATTAAGTTGGAAACCTAACATTAAAGAAAGAGTCAGGAAAGCTACAGTAGGTAGAAGTTTTCCAACCTCGCATAACCTATACGCTATATATATCGGTCATCCGACGAATAATACTCATGTACCGGGTTGCAGTATGGTAGACTGTACCACTTATTGTGACAAAAACAGCAGAGCCCAACGCACTGCATGTCCTTGCATAAGTGGGGCATTGAGTACCACACCCACAGCGGCGCCAGACACTCTCCTCAATCCGACACCCCTTGACGTCTTCAGCAAACAAGTGGCAGCGAGTACAGCTATAAAACTCAACGCCTCCTCTCAATGGACCAACAACAATGTTGAACTTCTTCGGTTCTATAACAAAGTACATAGACTACACCATTCCAAAATCCCAATTTGGGAAAAAACGAATGGGAAGACAAAAAATTCCTGGAAGACAGGAGTATTTATTCTTATACAGACGGATCCAAGAAAATTATGATGTTGAAAGTGGTGTGTACTCAGCAAAGCTTAATCTTAGCCTCTCATGCCGAATCATTGTAGCGTCTTCCAAGCGGAAATTTTGGCGATCAAAGAGGTTCTATCCTGGCTAAGAGAAAACGTGATATGAACCTCTGATATCCGCATCTTCTCTGATAGTCCGGCTGCTATTAAATCTCTAGACGGTGTCTCAACCAACTCTCAAACGGCCCTCGATTGTCGATCGCCTCTTATGAAGTTGGCGCAGCAATTTAATATTCACCTGTGTTGGCCACAGAGACTTTACAGGAAATTTTAGTTCGATGAACTCGCTAAAAATGGAACCGTCATACCTATCTCACCTGAAAGGGAAATGATAGGTACACCGATAGGTACATGTAAACTTTTGCTAAAAGAAACAGCCTTAACGATAACAAAGCTCTAGGTGGTATAATTTCCAACATGCGCAGCCACAAAACTCGTATGGCCGTCACTTGACTTAAAGCACTCCAAAGACTTGTTATCTCAAATTAGATTTCATATTAGCTCCCTAATAGGTGTCCTCGCGGGACACTGTCTTTTAGGCAGACACGCAATACGACTTGGTGTGGCCTCAAATGACTTCTACAGGAACTGTATGGACGAAGAATATGAGGAAACAATCTCTCACCTTCTTTGCACATGTTCTGCTCTTTCCCTAAGACACATCTGGGAGAATATTTTCACTATAATCCCAGTGAACTAGCTAATAAGGATATTTAATATCTTCTTCGCTTTATAAAAAGGCGTTTGGGTGCCAGGCTCTCTTATCGAAAATGCGTGCTTTCGGTATTGATGAGTCTCTCCTTCATTGGATTAGAAACTTTTTTTCGAACCGTTCTATAAAAGTTGTATTGGACGGGTTCAAGTCTGAAACCCACAAAATAAATGCTGGTTTGCCCCAGGGCTCAGTTTTTTCTCCGACCCTCTTTCTCATTTTCATAAATGATCTCTTGTCTGTAACTTCTAATACAATTCATTGTTTTGTTGACGATAGTACCCTTAGCTTTTCATATTCGTTCCCAGACTCACATTTCTTCTCTTCGGATGTGGAACTGCAACGGCAAAATAGGATAATCTCACTAAACTCTGGCTTAAGCATAGTGCAATGGGGAATAAGAAACCGCGTAGAGTTTAATGCTTCGAAAACTCAATGCTGTCTTGTATCGCTGAAACGAGATATACCTCCCTTGCCACTGTCCATGAGTGGCACTTGCATCAGTGAAACCGAACATCTTGAGATTCTCGGTATGTGTATCACCGACCACCTCTTGTGCAATGATCACATATGTGATGTAGCCAAAAATGCAGCTTTTTAAGATTATGCAAGAATTTTTGTTCCCCTTCTGATCTGGCTACCATCTATAAACATATATACGTCCAAAGCTTGAGTACAACTCCAACGTTTGGGCTGGTGCTCCAGTAATGTAAGTACTTAAGTCTTTTGGACAGTATCCAGAGCAGAGCATTTAAGATGATTGGTGACCATAACATCGTTGAGACCTTTACGTCACTTGAACAGCGTCATAATGTCTCATGCCTCACCCTCTTCTAACGTTATTTCAACGGTATATTCTCTAGAGAAATAGCCAGTTCCATACCTCCGCTTAATTCAACCGTAATACCCGTGCGTCCAGGAATGTCCATCAGTATATCCTCGAGCCCCAACTTCGGTCGTACGGTCATGTTCAGAGAATTGGTCTTTAGCCGTACAACGCGAATGTGGAACCCTCTTCCACACTGTGTCTTCCCCAGTCATTGCAATGTTCAGAAATTCAAGACCAATGTTAACCGACACCTCATCCTAAACCCTCTCCGTCTATCCCATTTTATCTAACGCTCGCACTGTGCTTTGGCATAAAAAGGGAACTTAAACCCCTTGAGAGCGTGCTTATTATAAAAAAAAACATGCTCAAAATGGTTCGACTAATAAGAAGTTATTCCCTAAATTCATATGGTAACACAATGGGCCTTTCCTTCTAGCCTATATGTGTGGATCCTGTATCCGTAGCCACTTTAACCTAACGTTACCTATGTTCTACCTGAGTCGTGATCGTCCTCTGCTTAGATATTCGAAGACTTTAGGGGTCAGAGAATTGTTATGCTCAAATCGTTCGCCCTTAACTTTAAGAAAAAGGTTCCTTGATTCATGAATAAAAATAACGAAGACATTCCATTGGTAAAACCTGTACTAAACAGTCACATCTGCACCAATGTGTTGAAATAAACGTCACTTTTTAGAAGATGAAGACTCGCAAAGAAAACTTTTCCTTTTTTAGAGCCTCTTCTTTATCCTTCAAAATTTCGTTCTCTAATAATAATGTCTTCAACGTAATAATGTTTCATAACGTTCATAAACTCAATGAAAAAAAACAACCCCAACAACACTTTTCTCACTCAACAACTGCAATTTAGCTGTTTATTCTCATACTTTACTGGCAAACTGACAGAAAATACTTCACATCACCACTTCCGGATGTTAATTTCTTTGGCGTCCTTTTCATGTTGTCAGTGCCATTTACCCAACTTTGACGCGAACTCATCATTGTTCTGACATACCATTATCACATGGCGCCTTCCGTTTCTCTCTGTATATCCTACACTTTTTGCTATTCTGGAGTAACTTGATTTCGTTCGTTTTGCTTCTTGGCCTTGTAAAGTCTGTGTCACACTTCTATAGCTGTCATCGAATAACTTGGCAGACTGAAGGAATACACCATCAAAGAAGTACGAAAATTATATTCCTTTCGGTAACTGAACTACACTTGGAACTTTCAGTGGCATCTTGAATGACAGAAGGCATCTTCTTCTACTGATTCGTCTGCATGAGTTGTGTACATTGTTGAATGTAGATTGTGGATGATGGCTTCTGAGTTTTGAAACTCAAGTGCAATCTTGAAATTTGGATATTTTTGTAGGTATTTTAGTGTTAATACTTGTAAAAGGAATAAAATGTATAAGTTTGTTTACAGGATTGAACTGTTCATGAAGTTAGGGATACACCATGCCACCTTTCAATCCATTTTCTGTATAGAGCCTATATTTTTACGTCTATTAAGCTGGCAAACCAATATGGGCACAAACGATTGGGACCTTTACCATAATAATGTGTTCTTTATGTGTTAATTATTTGTGCAGTTCGCGATTTTTGTGCTGATAAATTTTTGTATATATATAAAAGTATGCCACCTTAATATTAAGCTAGCACAACTTCTACATTTCCTAACAGAATTTAATGAAACCTAGACCATAATTATGTGTAATTTATGTGTTAATTATGTGTGCAGTTCACGATTTTGGGGCTGATCAATTTTTGTGTATATATAAAATTATGCCATCTTCATATTAAGCTAGCACAACTTCTTCATTTTCCAGCAGAATTCAATGAAACCTAGACCATTATTATCTTCTATTTATGTGTTAATTATGTGTGCAATTCGCGACTTTTGTGCTGATCAATTTGTATGCATATACAGGGTGATTCACGAGCGTTGTGCCAAAAAGCTAGAGCGTGTAGGTTGAGTTGAGACAAGAAAAAAATCGTATGAGAGGGGGGGGTCTATTCCCCCCCGTTTAGCCGGGAGGGACAATTTTCTGAAAAATTGACTTATTTTGTAATAACAAATATTAAAAATCAACGGCTTAGTTTACAACACCGTGCTATACCTTTCTGAAAAGCTTAAAACTTCTTCTTTCACTTTGTTTTTAAAATAAATTGTTTTAACGAATAGTTTTAAAAAAATAAATTTTCAAACTCAAAATTTTCAAAAAAAAAAGCCAAAAAAATTTTTTTGAACTAATTTTTTTCAAAATTTTATGTAATTAAGTACTAATTTTGTTTTAAAATTTCAATGTCTTTGTTAATTTTTAGTCGAAAAAAGAAAACCGGGTGCAAAAATGTCTTTTCGTTTTTGAGAAATGAAAAAAAAAACCAAAACCACTTTTTTCTAAGAAAATCTTTGTTTTTATTTTTACCTATCTGGACTTTTAGTTTAATTTATTAGTTTAATTTACAAATTTAATTTTTTGTAATTGGAGTTTTATGACGACTTAATAAAGTAGAAAAGTATTGGATTTTCAATGGATTAACCATTTTATTCATTGATAACGTCTAAAAACTGACCTGCAATTTTTTCTTACTATACCTGGGGCCGCGGCCACTCGCCGGCGAAGGGTTCTACCTGCTGGGGGCTTAAGATAATTAAACCGCAATTTTTCTTGAATGAAAAAACAATTAACAACCTAAAGGTTAATAAAAGGCATCGCATATTTACTTAACAACCATTTACAATTAAAATATTAATTCATCAACACATAACAATAACAAACTCATATGTTCGAGAAAAGTTAGCGGACAGGAACTTCTGCTACGGTTTAACTTGTTGTCGAGATCGGGAAGCCGAAAGACTCTACGCTGAAAGATATCCCAATAGATGGCGCCCAAGACGTAGCATGTTTTCAAGAATCCGCCGACGAGAGCACGGAGAGCTAGAAGTGAAAGGTCAATGGCAGACGTTTTCAATGAACAAAATGATTAATCCAGGGAAAATCCAATACTTTTCTACTTTATTGAGTCCTCATAAAACTCCAATTACAAAAAATTAAATTTATAAATTAAACTAGTAAATTATACTAAGAGTCCAGATAGGTAAAAATAAAAACAGAGATTTTCTTAGTTTGGTTTTTTGTTTTGGTTTAAAGTTAAAAGAAGCCTTAAAAAAAAAATAAAAAAAAAACACGTATACGCCCGAGTGTACATATGAAGCTGACATAATTTTATATATGCATACAAATTGATCAGCACAAAAGTCGCGAATTGCACACATAATTAACACATAAATAGAAGATAATAATGGTCTAGGTTTCATTGAATTCTGCTGGAAAATGAAGAAGTTGTGCTAGCTTAATATGAAGATGGCATAATTTTATATATACACAAAAATTGATCAGCCCCAAAATCGTGAACTGCACACATAATTAACACATAAATTACACATAATTATGGTCAAGGTTTCATTGAATTCTGTTGGAAAATGAAGAAGTTGTGCTAGCTTAATATTAAGGTGGCATAATTTTATATATATACAAAAATTGATCAGCATAAAAATCGCGAATTGCACACATAATTAACACATAAATAGAAGATAATAATGGTCTAGGTTTCATTGAATTCTGTTGGAAAATGTAGAAGTTGTGCTAGCTTAATATGAAGATGGCATAATTTTATATATATACAAAAATTGATCAGCCCCAAAATCGTGAACTGCACACATAATTAACACATAAATTACACATAATTATGGTCTAGGTTTCATTGAATTCTGTTGGGAAATGTAGAAGTTGTGCTAGCTTAATATTAAGGTGGCATACTTTTATATATATACAAAAATTTATCAGCACAAAAATCGCGAACTGCACACATAATTAACACATAAAGAACACATTATTATGGTAAAGGTCCCAATCGTTTGTGCCCATATTGGTTTGCCAGCTTAATAGACGTTATATTTTTCATTTGCCTAAGTTTGACAGAGTCAGTTCTCAATTTTCACGCGTTACTGACTTAAATAAAATTATGTCATCGGGCATATTAACTTGGGCCCTATGAACTTTGAACTCATTAAGGTAACCATCAAGGGTTATATGATCTCTACTTGGTAGAGGGGCGCTGGAGGATCTGGGGTGCATGCTACATCTTGTCCTCAACACCAAATCGGAAAGGAAAACATATTTGGCGTATTAGTTGGAAAGCACAGTCTCCACGAAGATGCAACAGATAATGGCTTCAGACTAATCGCCTTGCTGAAGCTCATCATAAAATAGAGTGATAAGTAGAACAAAGCTCAGGAAGAACTTGAAAGCAACCTGGATCATCTAGATAGCAACCTGGCGATCTCCGGATGGTCGGTCGAATCGCCAACCAAATCGTCTGAGTGCTAGTCGGTGCAAAGAATGCATCCGAGATTTTAAACTCCCCGAGATGCAAATACCGACTCTGACCATATTCTGGGTAGTGGCAAAGTTAAGAGCTCGACTATCAAACGACAAGAAAGAAGTTTAACATCGGTTGTACTCATCAGTGATACTCTCCGCCTCCGTTCTCCCAAATGCCACAAACGTCAACACCCTGTGGAACTAGTATCGCTATCCTGAAAACGGAGACGAAAATAACGTATGCAGTAGAAAACAAGAGCAGTTAGAGAAGAGTACCGAACAAAAAGCAGAAATCAGAAAAGAACTCTACGAAATTAAGAAAACACCATCCGCAGCTTCTCAGCTCAAATATCTCGAAGAATCACGTGCCAAGAACAACACCCAACGATTCTTTAAAAGGTCAAACAATTAGCTTCTGGTTCCAGAACCGGGACACAGACTCTTCGCAACAGTGAAAGAAACCTAGTCACCGAAGCATAGGGAATTGTAGATGTTTTGAAGTAACACTCAGCAGCTGCTGAATGCGCATAATGACGACAGAAAAGCGGGACTAGTTGGAGTGGACGTGGGCCTCTACCAACAAACCTCTCCAGCCAGCTCAGTCCCTAGCTAGCTGCCTCAAGTTACGCACGCTGAGTTGGTTGAGGTAATCTTCAACTTGCGGGCGCCACCTGAGCCTTGGTCTTCCTCTACTGCGTCGTCCCTCTAGAGTGGACTTTATGGGTCGGAGCATTGGTATCCATCCTCTCCACGTGACCAAGCCATTTGAGTCTTTGGACCTTCACTCTTTTAGCCAGGTCAGTGTCGTTGTATAGCCCGTACAGTTCGTGGTTGAATTTTCTCCTCCATTCACCGTTTATGCATACAGAACCATAGATCCTCCGTAGAACTATTCTCTCGAACCGGCATAGGGTGCTCTCATCCGTTTTTGACAGGGCCCATGCTTCTACACCATATAGCAGGACGGGGATGATGAGGGTTTTATAGAGCGTCACCTTAGTGGTTCGGGATAGGGCTTTACTACTCAATTGCTTTCTTAGCCCGACGCAACAGCGATTAGCAAGGGTTATTCTCTTCCGATATCGGCACTGATGTCATTGTCCGTGTTGATAGAGGAGCCAAGGTATACAAAGTCTCTAACTACCTCGAAATTATATGCGTCTTTTGTGACGATTTGTCCTTTCTTGAGGGCAGCAAATACTTTGTTTTGCCCTCATTGAGCGCTAAATCCATTTCTTTAGCCTCTGTCTGTATAATCGCTGCGTTCTCCCAATGATATCAATGAGTGCTTCTAGTGTTGACGCCTGAGTTCTGCACAATTCGCTCCAGTATGAAGTTAATGAAGCTGCATGACAGTGCATCACCTTGTCTAAAGCCTTTTTTGACACCGAAGGCGTCGCGTTGCTTCGGTGACGTCTTTACCGACTTTAATCCTGCTCAGACGAATGAGTTTGTTGACAAACGGCTTCACACGTTCACAAAGTACTGCAGAAAAGATCTTATAGGAGATGTTTAGGAGGCTGATGCCTCTGTAGTTGGTTCAGTTTAGGGTGTCTCCTTTCTTCAGGATCAGGCAAACAATGCTTTGGCAGTGATGCCGTCAGCTCCCTCGGCTGTGTTGTTTTTAAGCTTAGATATTGCTATCTTCACTTTTTCACGGTCAGGTAGACGGAAATCTTGGCTTGCTTCGTCTTCATTGAATGGTTCATTCTGCCTGACAGCGGAATTTGATTCGTCATTGCCGTTGTACAGTCTGCAGAAGTGGTCCTTCCATATTCTCAGCATTGACTGTGACTCTACTACGATATTTCCCTGTTGGTCTTTGCAGTCTTCAGTTCGTGCTCGGTAACCTTGAGTCATTCGTTTTACCTCTTGGTAAAACTTCCGCACCTCATTCCTGTTTTTTAGTCTCTCAACATCCTCAATAGATCGCTTTTCATGTTCTCTCTTTTTCTTTCTGAAAAGCTTGTGTTCTTCTCTTCTCTTTTGGTCATAGAGCTCCCGAACTGATCTCATCCTCTTATGCAACGCTGCTTTATATGATTCTTGCTTGGCTGCATATACCTGTCTGCATTCTTCATTAAACTGGCGCGGCGGTTTCGTTTTGGTGGCCAAGTGAAACCCCTGGAAAGAACCAACGAATCTCAAATCAAAACCCACCATCTTTCCTTCGACTTCAAAGGTGCTTATGAAAGCATCCACCGCGAAGAGCTTATGATGGCGATGTCTGAATCCCAAACAAACTGATCCATCTGTGCTGCATGATGCTAAACAATACGCAGTGCAAATGGGTAACAGCTCATTTGAGTTGTTTCAAATATGGGCAGTGGCGAAACTCGTTGGTCTTGAACTGAATAAGGACAAAACAAAGTGCATGTAAAACAAACAAAAGAATATCTGTCCACCACCTAGGACATAACGTCACTGTTCTTAGCAGCAATGTCAAGGTAGTTAAGGAGTTCACCTACCTTGGAACACCTGGTACTTCGGTATGGCAAAAAACGAATTGGTTTCAAAACTTCTTGTTCGAAAAGACAAAGTGTCTTTATACAAGCGCTGCCGCTGACACGGTCGAGTGCTGGACGAGAAGAAGAAGATATTCGGACGAGCACAAATGGAGGAGAGGGTTCAACCACAAATTGTACGAGCTGTACCGAGATGTGGATGCAGTCCAAAAAGCCAAGAAAAGACGACTACATTGGTCACTTCAAGCGAATGAAAAACAACGCTCCAGCCCCATGTTCGACACAACCAGGAAGACCAAAGCTCCGGTACGAAGACCATGTAACTCAGAGAGTCCAACGCCATCCAACAAAGTCGCTGTTTGGCGTGGACTTCTGGCTCTTGTTTACAAACTATGAATGTCATTATCACGTTACGGTTTTTGTCGCATTACAACTGTGCATTAGTCCTCGCCCTGGTTTCATGTCATCTACCTTGCAGCAAAAAAATAAAAGACAATAATAATTATTCTAATGGCAGAAGATCCATTACAATAATCCGACAGCTTTAAGCCAATAAAAACATTTTTCTGCTATTATAATAGAATAGAATGACAAAATCACATTCTCCCTACAGTCTCACAACTCACAAGGATAAAAGACCACGCACGGTAAGGTAAGAAGAGCAAGAAAATTATGGCTCCTTTCGTATTCCCTGTCCTCAGTCGTCATCAATCAATTTTTCATTTACGTTCCCAAGTAGAAATCTAGCAATTTTTATTTATTTATTTTATTGATGTGATTTCCTTCGTTTCCGTTCCTGCCAATTCCGGAGATCCTGATGAATCCAATGGTCGTCGTCGTACGATGATAATGTTGCGGTGTTTGGCGTATCAAAGCCATTTCAATCAAAAATTAATTTCGTTCTCGCATATATTTCTGAGTCTTGGAAATGGCCATCCATGTTGTAGAATACACAAGTCCTTCAGCTGACACTGACTCCCTTGTCTTGTTTTTTGTTTTGTATATTTTGTTTTTGTTCATATCAGGACTCAAAAGTTCCTTAGTGTGTGCGTACATAAACATTCTCGATTCACGGTACTTGTTTGTCGGTCCTCGACCTGCCTGATACCTATCCTCCTCATGGAGGACTCGTGCTCCTTTCTATTCAGAAGTCGTGCAAGGTAATTTCATATGATTGCTCTCATTTGGATAAACGAGTGAAAAAGATCGTAACAATGATGTCATTATCTTTGAGAGAGCTCCTTCTTATACTGCTTCAGCACTTCATACAAAAAAATGAAGCAAACCGGAAGACATAGAACCTCTTTTCGTATTGCTTTAAAGAACTATTAAGTTCGAAAGTAGAGGAATCGAGGCAAGGAAGGCAAACAGAAAAATAAAAAAAAGGAAAGCAATTTGCGTTGAGCTAGCAGAGGCAGACATCATCATCCGCAGCTGCACACATAATGAAAAGAAAATAATGAAGTTAACAGTGAAATTATCGAGTGAAATGATGTTGGTTTAGTAGCAGATTGCCTAATGTGTGGGTGAATGATACCAGCTCTTAAAGTTTTTAAAGTGCTTTCAACGAAGGGAAAAAAATCGTAAATGGGTTCTCATTTCGGAAACATTTAACTTTAATGATATGGAAATTAACCGTAAATGATAAAACGATTTCTTATGGTTTTTGGATTAAGGACTGATTTCTTCTTGCTCTTAACCTTGTAGAGGGATCGATTTTTTGTTTACTTTTTAAGGATTAAGCACATTTGTTGTTGACATACTGCTTAACGACTGCGCCTATTTATAGCAGAAGAGCAATAAATTTGTAAGTCTTTAGAACCCTCTATGGGGTAAGCCTTGAATGAAGTGGGGGAGCAGCTTACGGTGACTACTACTATGAAGCTTAGAGCTATGCGATACTTAATTTTGCAGAAGGGCCTCCCATGGTCGACAGGTCGAAGCGGAGTAGGCTATTGCTACTAATTCAACCCCAACGAAGGAGTGTTCCCACCAATGCACTCAAAACGAGCGACGGCATCTTTGGTGGAACAGTCGGAATCGGAAAGCACAGCCTGCACGACAGCACTTCCGACAACGGATTCATGATAATCATGGTTCCCACATCTCAACATCCTTAAAGGAACATGGAGATCTCCTGATCAATCAACCGTCAACCAGATTGATCACATTGCGATCGACAGAAGGCACTTGTCCAGCATTTTAGATTTTCGAACTTTCGGAGGAGCCAATATCGACTCGGACAACTACCTAGTCGTAGCCAAGCTAGTGCTACGAATACCGTGACAGCGGCCAAAACAAGAAAATGCTGCAAGAAAATTCGATGCGTACGGCTACAATCGCAAGAGATCGCCAGATCCTTCTCTGAGCGAGTGTCAAGTAACCTTTTATGAGGTCCTAACAACATCAATGATCAAAGACCAGTGGCAAAATTGCCAGAAAGCAGTTAGAGATGCTGCCTCTAATGTGCTAGGTTTCTCACAGCCACCAAAACGACGAAGATTGCAGGCAGGCCCATGTAACCAAGCAGGAGGCATACAGAGCTGCGCTGAATAGAAGGACAAGAGCCGATCGTGAGCTCTACGAGCAAAAGAGGAGAGAGGAACGCCAGCTTCTCAGGAGAAAAAAGAGAGAGCATGAGAAGCGTCGATTCGACGATGTTGAGAGAGCCAACAGGTTTTATCGGAAAATAAAACAGCTGGGTCAAGGTTATCAAGCAAGAACCGATGGCTGCAGAGATAAACAAGGGAGCATCATAGTAGAATCGCAGTCAATGCTGGGGATTTGGAAAGACCACTTCTGTAGACTGTATAACGGTGACGAAGAACAAAATCCCGCCGTCAGACACGAGCCTTTCATCAGACACAATGATAGCCAACAATTCCGTAAACCCGACCTAGGAGAAGTGAAAACGGCAATATCACGGCTGAAATCCAGCAAAGCCGCTGGAGCAGATGGACTACCTGCTGAGCTGTTCAAAGCAGCAGGCGACGATTTACTTAGGAGCAAGAACCAAATTATCTGTAAGATATGGTCTGAAGAATGCATGCCTCGTGAATGGAACCTAAGCATTGTTTCCCCGATTCTGAAAAAGGGAGATCCTCTAAGCTGCGCCAACTACAGAGGAGTCAGCCTACTTAACATCGCCTACAAAATCCACTCTGCCGTAATATGTGAACGTCTGAAGCCTTTCGTCAACAATCTGATTGGTCTTTCACCCCTATTGCGAAGATCAACTATCAATTAATAATTGACATTTATCAATCAATTTTGTTAAATGGTATTGTGAAAGTCAACTGTCAATTTTGTTGATTTTTGTTTTGATAATCTATTGTGAATGTAAAAATCGGTATTATGAACAACAATTTTCATCAATTTTGTTGTCAGCTATCAATTTTTCTTTCAATCATAAATTTGCAGTTGATGAGTTCGGTCTGTGTATAAAAATAGCTGAAAGATGTGAGTTTAAAATTAAAAAGTGATCATTTTTTATTTTTTTTATTTCCAAAGGTCTCAAAAAGTAATAAGCAACAAAAAACAGTTGAACAGATTGGTCCAGTTGATGGAAGAGAACATAGAACTCGCCAAGGGAATTTGTTCCAAAGCTGTGGCTACTGCAAAGTGGGAAATAATTGGTGTAGAGCTAAATAAAAATAGCCTAGGGCCTCCAGCACGCATAGATTAATTAATTTATATCTGAAAATCGAAATCACTGCTTACATACTTACATTTGAATTTCTAATTCTAAAGGATTGGAAAACTTCTTCACATTCTTGCGATTTCAACCAAAGCAGGATCATCCAAATCCTCATAATCATAAAAAAAAGTTCTGTTGAAGTCATTTCGTACCTTTTTTTTTTAATTATTTCTTTTGTTGGTTTCTAATGTTATTGAATCTGATAATTTTATGTTCAGTTTAGCTCGCTCTCTCGTAGAATAAACACGTTAGCTTCACAGTGCACTTTGTATCAAATCTCTTGTATAAAAATTATATATAATAACACTTCTGTTGATTAGTCTAACTTACCTGGTCTTTCCGTAAGTAGATTAATTATAAAATCGTTGTAAATCCCAGGGGAGTATGGCATCTGACCCTGGCGGGGGCTCCCGCCAAAACTCTTGGGCTTTGCTTGACACTGAGCCCATCAGCCCAATAAGAAAGAAGCCGAATTTAAGTAACTACAAGGACTTTCCAATAATAAGTAAACCCACTCAGGCAAAAACAAAAGAATGTCCGAAATTCATCATAATTAAAAATAAAGATCCAGAAAAAAAACTCAATGAATTTAACATTTTCTTGATCACTAAAGCCATCTCTGGCCTTATAACTGATCCACTAAGCATCAAATTTATGTCTGACGGCAGCATTCTAATTCTGACAAAAACCACGCAACAAGCTAACCTTCTTTTGAAAAAACAACACTTGTCAAACATTTGCGATATAGTAGTTTCTTTGCATCCTACTCTCAACTCTTCATGCGGTGTCGTCTTCTCTCCAGAACTCAAAAATCTCTCCGAGCAAGAAATAACTGAAGGTCTTGCTGATCAACATGTCACAAGCTGCAAGAAGATTACTAAAGGAGAACCGGCAAAAATGTATGGAAGCTGGCCTAGGAACCAATAACGACATGATATATATCAATGGAAAGGTTTCTTTG
Organism: Sphaerophoria taeniata; assembly: GCA_943590905.1. NCBI lineage: Eukaryota > Metazoa > Arthropoda > Insecta > Diptera > Syrphidae > Sphaerophoria > Sphaerophoria taeniata. Next base: position 189,637,667 of record OX016540.1, read on the forward strand.
TCTACATTAACTTTTGCTATGACAGTAAGTCCCAAATCGCTGTGTGGAAAAAGTTATTGCACAATAAAGTCATTCACAAGTAGTAAGTGATTTCTTGTTTTCACCTTGACCTTGGATCCAATAACGACAAGATGTATATCAATTGAAAGATTTTTTTGTTTACTTTAACTTTTGTGTTGACCAAAATTCCCAAATTACTGTGGGGAAAAAGTTATTGCACAATTAAGTCATTCAAGGATAAAAATAATTTATGTTTTGTTTTCTTTTGTAAAGCTTTTCTATTATGATGTAAGCAAGCAAACACTTTTTTTTTGAATAACTTAATTGTGCAATAACTTTTTCCCCATAGTGATTTGGGAATTTTGGCCAATACAAAAGTTAAAGTACACAAAAAAACCTTTCAATTGATATACATCTTTTCATTATTGGATCCAAGGTCAAGGTGAAAACAAGAAATCACTTACTACTTGTGAATGACTTTATTGTGCAATAACTTTTTCCACACAGCGATTTGAGACTTACTGCCATGGCAAAAGTTAAAGTAGACAAAAAAACCTTTCCATTGATATATATCATATCGTTATTGGTTCTTAGGCCAAAATGCCGGTTCTCCTTTATTGATGGAAAAACGACCAACACTCCATTGCACATCCTTTCCTTCAACCTATATGAACTCCCAAAAGAAATAAAAATAGGCTTTTTGAAGACAAAAGTGGAACCTTACTTCCCCAAGCCAATGCAATGTAAGAAATGCTTCAAATTCGGTCACACCAAAAAGCACTGTAGATCTGAAAAACAAACATGTGAAGTCTGTAGCATAGACGAACATGACCCTGAACCTTGCAAACAGGTTTTATGTATCAATTGCAAGCATGAACACACCGCCACCAACAAAAATTGCCCCGCTAACATTAAGAGAACAAAAATTTTAGAGATCAAAACCGCAAAAAAAATTACATATCAAGAAGCCAACAGACACATTCAAGAAAACCCAAACCTCTACCCCGAACCATCCATCACAAACATTCCAAAGGAAACGCTCACAGAAGCAATTGAATCTAAAAAGAAGAGACGCGCTCTTCAAAACAAAAACCAATCTACTCCAACCCAAAACGACTCTCAAATGATCATCGATGACGAGGCTACTACGTCATCAAGCCAAAATCCAACCAACTCTCTTTCTCAAAAAAATAAAAGCTCAACACAAATGCCCACCGATAAAGCAAACTCAAGTACTCTTATAAATAAATACTCCAACAATAACATTACACATCCAACTACACAAACAAATTTAAACAGTCTAGAACATAAAAACATCGAATAAAAACGGAGTTGCTCTTTTAATCAAAAAGGACATACCCCATAAATACGTGACTATAAACACAGATCTTTTGGTAACAGCGGCTGAAGTTCAACTTGAAACAAAATTTACTATTATCAACACTTATCTTCATGACAAAGAAACCATTACCTCCACAAAGCTAACCGACCTGATAAGAAATCTGTCAGGTGACATTAGCTTAATGGGCGATTTCAATGCTTGGAACCCACTTTGGGGCTCACCTAAACACAACACCAGAGGTAACGAAATAGAGAAGTTTGTAATAAACTCCAACATCACTTTATTAAATGATGGGTCTCCAACTCACATCTCTACACATGGCACCCTTACGCACATCGACCTCACATTATGTTCCCCACATCTTTTTCCCTTTTGTAAGTGGCACACTTTGAACGACACATATTCCAGTGACCACTTTCCAATTATAACGGAAATAAGTAATTTGAGCATGTCAAAAAAAGGTAATTTCTCGCCAAAATTTAAACTTGGATACGCAAACTGGGACAAGTTTCAAAATTACGTCGATCAACATCTAGACACGAGAACTTGTTCTAAGAACAACAACAAAGAAGCTGCCAACTTTCTCAGAGCCATACGCTATGGAGCAAACTTGACTATCCCACAAACAAAACCAACAAAGAAGAAGAATGTTTTCTGGTGGAACAACGAACTTCAACTTCTACGAAACGATAAGCAAAAGGCTTTTCACACCCTCAAACGGCATCCCACCCAAGAAAACCTGTTGAATTACAAAAAATTACGAGCACGTTTCAAACTCAACAGCAAAAAAGCTAAAACTACAGCCTACGAAAACCTCACTTCAACCATCAACCCGCTTACACCGACACAAAAGATATGGAACAACATAAGATACATCTCAAGTGCATATCAGGCAAACACAATAAGAGTTATTGAAACAAATGAAGGCTCCATATCTAACTCTAAGGCCTTAGCCGAAATATTTGGACAATCCTGGTCTAATTACTCAAATAATTCAAACTACCACCCACGATTTGTTCAAAAGAAGGAAGAATTGGTAACCGGTGCAGGGAATCTGGTCCCGAAGTCAGAAGTCCCGAAAATGGGTTTCGGGACTAATGACCCACTATGGTGGGTCATAAGTACAGAATTTTATTTTGGGGCTACTGACCTACTCGGGTGGGCCATGAGTCCAGAAATCAAATTCGGGGGTTCTGACCTTCGCGATTAATTTTAAATATTTTGTAAACAATAAATTGAGTGGATAGTTTTTGCATACATATTTTCAAGTTTTTTTTGTGCATTACGGTCGAAATTGAAATACGAATCATGATCTAAGTTTATGTGACGTAAAGGAAAATTTTTCCAATGCAAACGTTCTTCTGAAATTTTATAGGATTTTAAAGTTCGTTGAGAGTAGGGCGTTCTACAAGCACACTGTACTTGAACCCAGTTTCATCTTATGTTTTCATTTTTCACGGGTAATGCCTCTTGCGAAAAACTGAAAACACTTCCCAGAGTATCTGTCATGAAAAAAAGTGTAAATTGTAGTTCCCCTCAATTCTTCACACGCACTCAAAGAACTGTTGATGACTGTAAGCCACTTAGACCTTGGCTTTTCAAGAGCTGTCGCATTACTCTATTTATTTATTTTTTTGATTAAGTACCTATTTGAAGGTTGAAACAAAACCATAGCAGGTAAAATTTGTATAGCGAGCGTAGCGAGCGGAAAAATTTTTGCCCAAAAGAGAATCAATTTGGGGTGTGAAAATAAAAAAATTCGCGCGAATTTTTTTATTTTCACACCCCAAATTGATTCTCTTTTGGGCAAAATTTTTTCCATTCGTTTCGGTCCCAATCAAACCAAATCGATCTTAGATATTCCGGATCGTTATCATCCTCAGACGAAAGTGAAAAAAGGTGCTTAAAATGAATCATTTAAATGCAGCATCTGCTCTCCAGGCACTAGCATGCAATACAATATGTATGGTGGCTGCTTTTCCAAATTAAAGGAAACGGCAACAACTATGAAAAATTAATTGCTCTGTCCATTTTGTAGACAAATAGTAAATAAAAATTGTTCTATTTAATTATAAGACTTTTTTGTAGTTGTTATCTGTATACGTAGGTACACGAATTAAAGCTTTTTGTTTTATGTTTTCCATGAACATTTTTTTCCACATGTTATTGACGAGTACAAATAAATAAAGTTTTTCCCATAAAACATATTTTTTATCATTTGGGACTTTTGTCCCAAAGAAGACAAAATAAATTTGGGACTACTGACCCACCATAGTGGGTTAATAGTCCCAAAATCTTATTTGGCACTTATGACCCACCATAGTGGGTCATTAGTCCCGAAAACCATTTTCGGGACTTCTGACTTCGGGACCAATGTCCCTGCGCCTTGGTAACCACTATCCAAAACTTCCCAGCTCCGTCCTGCACCGCCAAAAAAATCGAATCACCCATTACAATTAACGAATTTGAATTCACACTCAAGACTCTGAAAGGCTCAACACCATCATACGACAGAATTTCATATCCCATGATTTCCCACTTGGCAAATCCAGCTAAAACCCGATTATGCAACCTCTACAACAATATCTTTTTGAACGGCGTACTTCCACATCAATGGAAAACAGCAACGATCATCCCGATTCTTAAACCACAGAAAAACAATAACAAGTTGGAAAGCTATCGACCGATATCTTTACTACCTTGCCTTAGTAAGGTTCTAGAAAAGATTATCTCTAAGAGATTTTTGTGGTTTATGGAACAAAATAACCTCATTAATAAATCTCAAGTAGCGTTCAGACCCAATAAAGGCACCATGGATGCATTACTGCACATAGACTACACCGTTTCTAACATTCTATCGTCTCGAAACCACTGTACTATAATTTCAATAGACTTCGAAAGAGCCTTCGAACGAATTGGTGCACACACCATAATTCAGCAACTGCTGAAATGGAGACTTGGCCCGAAAATTATAAATTTCATCAAAACCTTTCTTACACACCGCAAATTCAGAGCAAAAGTAAACAACGAATATTCAACACCTCGGGATCTTAATAACGGTATCCCTCAAGGATCGCCCTTGTCTGTGATACTCTTTATAATTGCATTCAACAATGTGAGTAACATTGTTAACGCTGAGAAAATTATTGATCATGCAATATACGCGGACGATCTTCTCATTATCGCTAAAATCACTCTACCCAACTTAATTCAATAAGCTTTGAAAAGAATCCTTGTTAAAATAACAGAATGGTCTGAATCTTCTGGTGCGATAATATCCACCCCAAAATGCCAACAACTACACATATGTCGAAAAACAAGCTGCAATAACTTCTCCTTAAACCTGGGTAATCTAACTCCAATCAGTGTTCAAACGATGAAAGTTCTAGGACTTCACATAAGCAAAAACTACAGATGGTGCACTCACATTGAACAACTGAAAAAACGTCTAACGCCATGTTTGAATATTGTTAAATATCTCTGTAGCAAAAAGAGCAATGTCCATACTAACGCAATGCTTAACGTCATACGTGCAATAATCCAATCGAAAATTGATTACGGACTTCCAATCTACGGATTCTGTGCAAAGAGTGATCTAAACAAAATAAAAACTTATATTAACGCCTCACTAAGGATTGCACTAGGTGCCTTCCGCACAACTCCGTTACATAATCTCCTCGCTGAAGCCGGTTTCCTCCCCCTCGAGGAACGTAGGGACCTACTCACCGCCAAATTCATCCCAAAGCTTCTAACATCCCATGGTTCCCCTCTACATAAGGACTTCTTAGCAACTATCAGACGAAAAACCAATCCGAAAATAGAACACACTATTCTTAGAGCTACACAATCAGCAAAAGAACTCAACATTTCGCTCATAACCATCAACACAAAGCCAGGATCATTCCCACCATGGTTTTTCAATAACAGCAGCGTTGACACCCAACTCTCTATTTTTAAAAAAAGCTAACCTGCATCCAAGCCACTTCAGGCAATTGTTTACGGAAAAGTTTGAAAATTTATCCCAACAAAATTTCAATTTTCTGTACACTGATGGTTCGGTTATTAACTATAACATCGCCTACGCAATAGTTGATCAAAACTAACCCAGAGTCTCCACTACCACAGCAGCATATTTACAGCGGAAGCAGCAGCCATTATTGGTGCTATAGAATACGCCGAAAAAAGAAAAGGCAAATATTGCATCTTTTCCGACAGCCTTTCAGTCTTAAACGCCATTCAGAATTTAAACTGCGGTCTCATACCCATCAACAAAATCCGCAACAAACTTTGCCAACACGCAACAAAAATTCAAATTGTCTGGATCCCAGGACACGTAAACATTCCTGGAAACGAAGCAGCTGATGCTGCAGCTAAGTTGGCCACCAACTCTCCCATCAACACTTCCCACATCATCAACCCACATGATTATTTAAAAGCAATAACAAACTCACAAGCTGCAAAATCCGTTCAAAACTTTAAAAATATAAACAACTATTACACCAGCCTTATCAACCCTTCTCGTTCCAGAGTTGTTCTTCCAAACAATCTACAGAGAATAGAACAAAGAGCAATAACTAGGCTTAGACTCGGTCACACACTACTTACACACCTTCATCTCATCGACAAGCAAGCAACTAACATTTCATGTATCTTTTGCAACCATCCGCAAAAAATGTCGATTGAACATATCCTGAACACCTGTCCTAAATTCCAAACAGACGCCTTAAGGATCGACCGCATCGCATTAATTAAAAACCCTAACCTTGATAATTGCTTACAAATTTTAGAATTTTTAAAAAAGTACAATTTGTTCAGTAAAATTTAAAAACAAAAATAAGATATATATATATATTTAATTTAAGATAACCAATTTGTAAAATTTTTCACTCAATAAGAGCAAAGGCTGATGGCTTTTTTGTTAGTGCCTTAACTCCTTAATTTATTGTAATTTTAAAATTGCTTTAAATAAATAATAATAATAATAATAATTTTATGTTGCACGTTCCTCAAAAAAGAAATACATATGTCAGATGACCATTCCCATTCACAATAATAGAAATATTTGTAAGACATTCACAATAGCATAATATTTTATCAATTCATTTTCACAATACCGATTTTTAATTCAGTTGATGAATTCTATCAATCGTCAATCGGTTGATAGTTGATCTTCGCAATAAGGGTGTTTATCAATGTGGCTTCAGACCAGGAAAGTCAACAATCGACCAAATTTTCACTTTGCGGCAGATCCTGAAAAAACCTTTAAACTCCAAATCGATACCCACCACCTTTTCATCGATTGGCCGCGTATGACAGCATCTACAGAGACAAACTTTATAAAGCTTTAGCTAGTTTTGGCAACCCTGCTAAGCTCTTTCCTTGTGCAAAATGACGATGGAGAACTCACGCTGTGCCATCGAGCTTTCGGAATCTTTTGATGTCAAAAAAGGATTCAGACAAGGCGATGCACTGCCGTGCGGTTGCTTTAACATCGTTCTTGAGAAGATATTGCAAAACTCCACCGTCAACACCAGAGGCACGATCTTTCAAAAGTCTGTTCAACTTCTCTCGTACACTGATGATATTGATATAATGGAAAGAACACAGCGTGATGTCAATGGCGCCTTTGTGAGAATTAAGGCAGAAGCGGTTAAAATGGCTTTAACGGTAAATGAGGGCAAAACGAAGTATATGCTGTCTTCAAGAAAGGACACTCAACACCGTCGCGACGGCTCGGATAGAACGTCACAATAGACGCATACAACTTCGAGGTATTAGAGGAGTTTGTCTACCTAGGCTCCGCTATTAACACGGGCAATAACACCAGCGCCGAGATCAGACAAAGAATAACTCTTGCTAATCGCTGTTTCTTTGGGCTAAGAAAGCGTAGGAGTCTCTTTAGATCAACTAAGTTAAAATTGTATAACACTCTCATCATCCCAGTCCTGCTGTATGGTGCAGAAGCATGGACCTTGACAAGATCGGATGAATGTGCCTTAGGCTGTTTCGAGAGGAAAGTTCTCCGGGTCATCCATGCCCCCGTGTGCATTGATGGGGAATGGAGAAGAAGATACAACAGTGAACTTTACGGGTTGTACAATGACATGGACCTAGCCAGAAGAGTCAAGTTCCAGAGACTCAGATGGCTCGGTCATCTAGAGCGGATGGATACCAATGCTCCGGTGTGATCAACCTGAGTTGCGGTATGCCTCTTCTGCGATGTCCTTCCGGCTTGGATTCGAAGACTAAGGGCCGCAGCATTATTTTCCATTCGTTCTACATGACTTAACCATCTAAGTCGTTGTACCTTAACTTTTCTGGCCAGGTTAGTGGACATTACTTCCGGTTCCGATTGCCTTCTTAATCCAAAAACGCAGCGATTGGAAAGAGTGATTCTTCGACTGATTTCAGTGCTGTTGTCGTTGCAGTTGCCCGTAGCTTAGTTGGTAAGTGCGTTGGCTGCTAAGCAGAACGTCGTGGGTTCGAGTCCTATTACTCAAGCCAAGTTTTTATTTCATCTTTCACGGGCACTGCATCTTGCGAAGACCTGACAAATCTTCTAAGAGTATCAATCTGTCATGAAAAAGTGCTTCTCAACTCTGCCGTTCGGAATCGGCGTCAAATTGTAGGTCCCCTCAATTCTTCACACGCACTCAGAGAATTGTTGATGAGAGTAAGCCACTAAGGCCTTGGCTCTTGAAGAGCTGTCGCGCCACTCTATTTATTTTTTTATTTTTTTCGTTGCCTGAGTTTATAGTCCATACCAGGTAGACGAAGTCCTTAACTACCACGAAGTTAATACTGTCTATATCTACTGACAAAACGTCGATGTTGGGTGTCCTTTCTTGTTGACAGCATTAACTTGATCTGGCCTTTGTTCACCGATAGACCCCTTCTTGTCTTTTGAAAGATTGTGCGTCTGGTGTTGACATTGGAGTTTTGCACAATCTTTTCAGGAATGATGTTGAAGAAAACGCTTTTAACCTCTCAAGTTAAAATCAGGATGAAGAGAGAAGCAGAATAAATAAGCCTTAAAGGCAATAACTATCCCTCCAAATAGAAATATATTACTTTACATTGTGATTTACATGGCTGACTCTATTAAGTTCCCAGAAGTCCTACATGTAGTAGGAACAACGCTCTCACTATGAAAACGAATCTCTTACTCTAACTCTCGATTGAAGAAAAATATACTTCAGCTGTCAGTGGGGAGCTGCAAAACTCAATATCCTATATTATTGCTTATAGAAAGAAGGGATAGGTCAGCAAAAAAATGCTCCAAAACAAGAGGGAGCATTATTTCATTCAATTCTCAAGATTTATACCAACATCAATTATACCAAAGGTCAAGCTTTTTTATGGACTCATTTACGAGCACGCTTTTCTTCATATTCAGCTTAATATTAATCGCCCCGTCTTCACTAACTTAAATGAACATTTAAGGCAATAAAATCAGAATAATGAGCAGTTAACGAAACATTTTAATTTGCTTGCAATACATCAAGGACACTACTTGTCCTTATTACTCTGCAATAAATTTCCCCCTCGTATCTCAAATATCCGGTAAAGTGGCGTTTCGTATAAAATATTTGATCAAAAAGCCGAAAACATATTTACTGCACTCACGTGCGAACTTATTTTTTTGGCTCTCAACTCAGGTTCCTAGGCATTAAGGAGCTTCGGAGGCGGCTTGAATACGAACAGCAATAATTATTCCTGAATGGAATCCTGTAAAATTTATGATAATTTACTACGACTTCGGTTGGTCTTCGGGCAATGTGCTCGGTGGAGAAATTAGCTATCAGGACAAACAACATCATTGGACAAACGATAAAATATGATTGTACTTTATCGCTGCCATTTATATACATGTCACTGGCAGATGTGGAAGGACGATGTGGACCACAACGATGACTACAACAGCAATAGCAAAAAATGTAAAGATTACACTTTTGGCGATTTATTTGTCCGAGCTGAAAGTCGAAGTGGAAGAGAGTGTAGTCCAAGAATTTTACCTTGGTCTTGAATTTTAATGGATGTGGTCAGATTGACTTTTCTTTTTTGCTTCTATTTATCAATTCATACCTATCTGCTTGGAGATCTCTCAAGATAGAAGACACTTCTTCCACAACACAAAGCTTCAAACGAGTATCTACTTGTGTGAAATGAGTTCTCGTTCGGTGCTCGAAGGAAATAAGTTTTATAGATAAACAATGAAGAAGCGATTCCTTCAAGGACACTGCACGTCCGTCAGTTCGTTTTGCAATTTTTCCCAATTAGTGAGCACTTCCATTCTCTTGATTACAATGGCAAGATACATAGAAGACACATTCTCAAAAGAAATAGATGTCGGGAACATAAAGAACAAAAATAGTTTGAAGGATATTGTCGTGATTCGTGCAACTACTTTCGACGTGTTAATGGTTTTCCTTGGATGGACCATTGTGGTGTTAATAATATGTCTTGGTCTTGAACATGATTTTGATCTTGACTCTGGTTGGGGTTTGCACGTTGTCGTTGTCGTCGTTAGTTAGTGGGTTAGTTTTCTTAGTTATTTCCGTTTAAGCATCCAAACATCAATGAATGTAGGGCAAATTAGGATTCATGGCGTCTTTTCCAGTTTACGTGAAGGGCTGGCCGATGAAGACAGATAGTATCTACTTTTATACAAGTGTGTCCATCAGGAGTATTGTGATGAAGTGAGACATTGTTCGATTTTGAGGAAATAAAAGTGAAGAAGGCACTCAACTTAAGTGTCTGGTAAGAAAACAAAATGCTATTCGTGATATGATTGGATCAAAGTTCATTAAGAAAGGTGTCGAGCTTGTGGTATCACTTAAAGTCAATAACGCTATTGTATACAGAATCAAATAAGGGTCATAATAATTAATGAATTTCGATTTTGTGTCTACAAAAGCGCCTTTGAATCATAAAAAATAATTTACTTAGGTACTTACTTACTTACTTATGCTGGTGCTACAGTCCAGGTCGGATAAAAGCATCATCCAACAAGCAAGCGTCTCCAGCCAACTTGGTCACTAGCTAGCTGTCTCCAGTTTTGCACGCAAAGTTGGTTAAAGGCCTGTGTTCCCACCTGAGTCGCGGTCTTCTTTTTCTTCGACTTCCTTCTGTGTTGGATTCAGTGGCGTAGCTAGACGTTTGGGGGCCCTGTATCCAATTTTTTGTTGGGGCCCCTTTTATGGAATGAATTTTGAGGATTTCGGACTTAAGGCATGTTTTTAGAGCAATTAGTTGATTGCAGAAATCACCAGATATGACTGTATTGTACTTTTCCACTATCTTTTTTGATCCTTGATTTATATCATCATTTGAGAACGATAAAAGCTTATCCGGTTCCAACACTTCAAACATACTACTAAGACTATGGAGGCTTTGAAATCTTTGCTGAGTTTGTCCAATCAAAATGTCCAAGCAGGAATAGTAAATATTGACTTTGAAGTAAATTTCCGGATCAGAAATTCTATGATCTTCTGCCAACTCATCAAAAAAGCGCTTCGTTATTTTCCTCCTTTTATTTTTGAAGACAAGCGTCACTCCCTAATCGTTGGCTATATCCTTGGACTTTTTAAGTAAATCACTGAATTTCTTTTGATTTCTTTCTTTTTCTAGATTTGTAAGTCATTTTCCTCATCTTGAAGGGCTTTGGAAACTGAACTTATAATACCAAACAGCGAAGAAAAAAATGACATCAACACAATAAAGTCGTAGGTCTCTAAAATGTTTATAACATTTTTACATTCGTCTCGTTCGTCTTTTTTTGTTGAGGTCAAATTGATTTGGTGTAAGGTTTTAATTATCAATGTATAGTTTGATCTAACACCACATAGTGCATCTGCATCATTTCGTGACGACCATCTCGTAGGACAAACCTTTTTAAGGGTAATTTTATATTTTTCTAATGAATCGTTGTGCAGCAAAGACCAGCGCTTCATACTGTTACCAAAAAATGTATATATTTTCTCTAAATTATCGAAAAATGTTGACACTTAAGTATATTTTTTGCTGCATCATTAAGTATCAAATTTAATGTATGTGCTGCGCAATGAACATAGTCGGCATTTGGAGTGCTCTCTTTTATAAGGGCTTGTAATCCTCCATATACACCCGACATAACATTCGCTCCATCATAACCTTGTCATCTGCATTTGGATAGGTAAATCAAGTCCATATTCACTTATTGTTTTAAAAACTTCTATATTTAGCCCTTCGCACTAGCATCAGTAATTGGTACAAACCCTAAAAATGACTCGCAGATTTTTATGTCTTTATTTACTTTTTCATCGGTTTCTGCTATAGAAATAAAAAAAAATAAAATAAAAAAAAAATATTTAAGTGAATATTTTTACACACGTCTTGTGCTTTGTATCTTTGGGGGCCCCTATATCGCGGGGGCCCTGTTACATGGATACAGCTGATACAGCGGTAGCTACGCCACTGGTTGGATTCAAAGACTTTACGTGCCGGAGCATTGTTTTCAAATCATGACCCAACCATTTAAGTCGTTGGAACTTTTCTGGCTAGGTCAGTGTCGCTGAACAGCTCGTACAGGGGTGCCAGCACGTAACTTGAAACAATCGAGTTTACTCGATATAATCGAGCAGTAGCAGCACGAAATTTGTTTCAATCGAATGAACTCGATTGTATCGTCATATTTCACAGCATAAAATTTTGAAATAGACGTTTGAAACAGAAAAAAATACTCGATAGAAAATAGTTATCGAGCTAGCATTTCTTTTTGGAATAAATATGGAACCCAAACCAAATGGGGCCATAAGCAAAGATCAAAATGTATTTTTACTCATTTTATAACAATTTTTATTGTTAAACCGTATTCCTGCACTTCCTTCTGCTGCATTCCCCATTATCGATCATTACTCAGGGATTGCTTTTGTCGCTAAAATATCTTCTCATTAATATTGCATTGGACTCTTCTTCATCCAGGATGAATCATCCTCACATTTCGTATCAAAAAATTTAATTTTTGTATTGGCTTGAAAAATTACCTACAAATATTAATTGAAAAATGTTTGACATTTTTTTGATTTAATGATTCACAATGAAAATTTTAAGCAAAAACTCGTTTCAAGTTACGTGCTGCCTAGAAATATTTGTTTCGAGTTGATTGACGATGAACAATGCTCGATTGTAACAAGTTACGTGCTGGTACCCCAGTTCTTATTTAAATATTGATCTCCATTTTCCATTCATACGTTCTGGACCAAAAATCACTCGAAGAATTTTTCTCTCGAAGCAGCCCAAAGCGTTTTCATCGGAGGTTGTCCAGGTCCGCATCGGGATGATTTTGAGCTCTAGAGAAGGCTTAACTACTCTATCGCCTTTCTAAGCCCAAAGATTTTTCGTTTGATTTCAGCGCTCGTGCTGTTGTCTGAGCTTGAAGCGGATTCTAGGTAGACAAAGTCCGTAACTACTTCGAAGTTAAATCGGTCTATACTGACGTTGGCTCCAAGACTTTTATGTTGGGTGTCCTTTCTTTTTGACAGCATTAACTTGGGCTTGCCTTCGTTTTATTCCTAGACCCATCTTCCTGGCCTCCGTTTTAAGGTTCAGAAACACTCCAGACTCCACTGACATCACACTGTGTTCTTCCAATTATGTCAATGTCGTCTGCTTACCCTATAGTAGCTGGATAGACTTTTGACAGATTGTGCCTCTGGTCTTGAAGTTGGAGCACAATATTTACAAGAATGATGTTGAAGAAGTCGCAAGACAGCGCATCGCCTAGCCTAAAACCGTTTTGGCATAAAAAACATACTTATTGTAATAAGTGGAAATTTAGTTTTCCGTCGGCTTTTTTGGTCACTTAAACCAGAGTATATCTAATAATGAGTAGGGAAACTCTTTTGAAAATGTGTTCGACACTACTACAACCGCAAATTTTCGAAAAAAAAACACAACAAAAATGCCATAAGTGAAAATAGTTTAATCAATTCCTTATGTAAAACTGCCTAAGCAAGAAGAAATGACTACACGTTCATCACTTGCTTCTTTCCCTTTTTCCCTAATAGATTTTCAAAGGCGGCGATTTGAGTTTATATTTTTTGTTTCTTTCAAATAAAAATCAATTCGTTGTGCCAAACTGCCTGAGCAAGAAGAAATGACTACACATTCATCACTAGTTTCTTTCCCTTTTTCCCTTATAGACTTTCAAAGGCGATCATACTTGATTGTCATAAGTAAAAATAAAAATTTATTCGATAAAAAAAACGTATGTTGTTTCCCTTTCCTTCCTACAAGTTTCTCATTTGGCATCTATTTCCAATATCTGTGTGAAAATATGTGTGAATCAACAGGTGAATTTTTCTGAGTTTCCCTACTCATTATTAGATATACTCTGACTTAAACAAAAAAGAAAAAGGATTGTCAAAACATTTAAATAAATTGAAAATAAAAAATAAATATGTTTAGCACTTCGAGGAAATTGCTCTCTTCTCTCTTCTTAAATGTAATTTGAACTCTATTCAAAACAGACTCAACTTCATTCCTCGAAGTGCTAAACATATTTATTATTTATTTTCAATTTTTTTAAAGATTTTGACAATCCTTTTTCTTTTTTGTTTAAGTGAGTACACTTTATTGTTTTTGTATTGCATTTATCTAACTAAGATTATATATATCTTTTTGTTATTAAAGTTCCCCTAAAGAAGGCAGCAATCCCTGCCGAAACGTTGGGAAAGTTAATGTAACTTAATTGTTTCATTGCAAAAATTACAGCGACCAAAAAAGCCGACGGAAAACTAAATTTCCACTTATTACAATAATAACATAAATTGGTCAAAAAATCAACTCAATAAAAAACATACGTGAGGTTTTTCTGACCATGATGGAACAGCGTTAGTTTTCCATTGTCATCTTTCACAGACGGACGAGTTTTTCTGGGGTGCCAAAACTAGACATTGCTCTATAAAGTTCGTCTCTATAGACGCTGTCATACGTGGCCTTGAAATCGATGAAAAGATGGTAGGTATCGATTTGAAGTTCCTGTGTCTTCTCGAAGATCTGCCGTAGTGTCTGAAGGACCTATCAGGTTGTTGACGAATGGCACGACAAGGCAGACAAGATTTTGCAGGCGATGTTAAGGAGACTTATACCTCTGTAGTTGGTGCAGTTCAGGGGATCTCCATTCTTGAGAATCGGGCATACGGTGCTGAGGTTTCGTTCGTCGGGCATGCTTTCCTCCGACCAAATCTAGCAGATCAGCTGTAGCATACTCCTTACCAAATCGTCTGCAGCTGCTTTGTTCAGTTCGGTGGCAGAACCATCTGCTCCAGCAGCTTTGTTCGCTATCTTCACCTCGTCAACGTGTCGGGTGGGTGGGTCTGCTCCACCCAAATTGATCGGAATTTTGCTCGTCATCGACATTATACAGCTTGGAAAAGTGGTCTTTCCGTATCCTCAGCACTGAGTGTGGTTCCACAACGATATTCCCATGATGGTCTCTACAGACTTTGTTTTACCTTTTTGTAAAACATTCGAACCTCGTTCCTGTTGTGACATCCCTCTATCTCCTTGTTCCTGTTGTGACATCCCTCTATCTCCTCGCGCATGGCTTGTGTCCTTCTTTGCAGTATCTTGTATAGCTCTATGTGCTTGCGGACACTCACCGTCAAACGAGTGGTTTCCTTGTAGCGGCCGTATAAACCCTAGCACTTCAGGGGTGTCATCTCTGATGGCTGCTTGGCAGTGTTGCCACTGGTTCTCTACATTCTTTTTATTGACTGCATGTACCTGCCTGCATTCTTCATCAAACCAGGGGTTTTGTTTTGGTGGCTGTGTGAAACCCAGCAAATTAGAGGCAGTATTCGTAATGGTATCCTGGCAATTCTGCCAGTCGTTCTCGATACTGTAGACTTAAGGTGACTTGACAATCGGAAAGAAAAGGATCTGGCGGTCTCTTGCAATTGTAGCTGTCCAACCTCTTACTTTTCTATAGCACTTCCTGTTTATGGCTTTGTTCGAGTTATTCATGGTACTACCTTTGCTACGGCAAGGTAGTGGTCCGAGTTCATTTTGGCCCATCGGAAGGTTCGGACATCAATGATGCTTGGAGAGTATCTTGCGTTCATCGCAATATGATCAATCTGGTTGATTGGTCTTGTATCCTCCAGGTCCCCTTATGGATGTGGATATGGGAATCGCTTACTTGCTACAATGTTTCGCCCCGCTGCGAAATCGATATGCCTGAACCCATCGTCGGAGTTATTTCATGCAGGCTGTATTTTCCAACTTGTTAGAATAATGTTCTAAATTACATGATACTCAGTTCTATACTACTTTACTTACAACCTAATCAATATTAATGTCAATAATTCTTAATTTCATATTTCTGTTTTTATTTTACAATTTGTTCACTCTTTCCTCAACCTCTGAACTTTAAATATCATATTGTCGTTGAATAATAAATAACCTGATTTTTATAATTCTATATTCGTCTAATAATTTTGACAGGATGGGTCTGGGCCATCATATGCTCTAAAGATATAGAATTGTAACATTTTTTTTTATTAAAATTTATTTCAAAATGACTAATTTCATCGGGAAAATTCCATTACTAAATGGACATAATTTTGATACGTGGAAGCCAAAGATGGAGGCACTATTACATAAGAATCGCTTGCTATCAATTGTAACTAATAAAGAAGAAATACCAAATGAAGGAGCACTATTGGAACAATGGAGGAATAAAGATCTGGATGCAAGATGTGAGATGATTATCTGCATGGAACCGGCTCAAGTATCTTTGGTGAAATCGCTCGCCACTTCAAAGGAAATTTGGGATTTTTTAGAAGCTACTTACAACAGGAAAAATACCAGAACTATAGTTCAAGAATTCCGTATGTTAGTTAACATAAAAATGTCCGAAAATCAAAGCATGGAAAGCTACTTAATACAATTTAATTCTGTTGTTTCACGTCTGTTGGAAATGGATGCAAAGTTGAATGATAACTTGCTGGCTGCAATTTTACTGGATAGTCTACCCGAGAGCTATAAGGACATTCAAGCTGCATTCGATGCTGCCTCTGATTTCCCGAAAGTTGATGTTCTACGGGCGCGATTGCTGGAAGTAAGTCAAAGGAAGAAGTCAGATGGTGAGGTTAAAGATGAAGCTCTGAAGGTTAAATTCCACCCTAAAAGGCCGGAACGCAATAACCCAGGTATTTCAAATTCATTTCAATATAATTGTCATCGCTGTGGAAAAAAAGGACATATGAAGAAGGATTGTCGAGTCAGATTGTCTAAAGAAAAGTTGCATTTTGTCAAAAAGGAAAAAGCAAATGAGGAA
Organism: Sphaerophoria taeniata; assembly: GCA_943590905.1. Lineage (NCBI taxonomy): Eukaryota > Metazoa > Arthropoda > Insecta > Diptera > Syrphidae > Sphaerophoria > Sphaerophoria taeniata. Next base: position 189,654,331 of record OX016540.1, read on the forward strand.
GGTTTTGTAGCATCTGAATTTTTAGAGCATTGTAACTATGTACCAACACAAAGTTCATTCAATACTTCGGAAATTATTGAGGAAAGGAATTGGTATATAGATAGCGGTGCAACCTCACATATGTGTTGTGTCGAAGATGACTTTATTGACTTAGACAAAAGTTATTCTGGGTTGGTGCAGGTAGCTAACAAAAAGTTTGCAAACATCAAAGGAATAGGAACTGTGAAGCTTGACACAATGGTTGATGGTAAACAGAAATCCATTCATCTCTACAGAACACTTTTTATACCAGAACTAAGAAGTAATTTAATTTCTGCCAGCAAGGCGACTGACAATGGCTGTAAGGTTGTAATAGAAGGAAAACATGCAAGCATTAGCAAAAATAAAAAGAAATTATTAGAAGCCGTAAAAGTCAGGGGACTTTATATGATTATTAAGAAGTTTACAAGTGAAAATTGTAACTTAGTTCCACAGTCGGACAGTAATTTAGAAACGTGGCACAGAAGGTATGGACATCTTAATGTAGGATCACTTCGTCAACTTAAAATGAAATGCATGGTTAGTGGTCTTCCGAATTTTGAAAATAATAAACTTCAGTGCTCAACTTGTTATAAAGGAAAGCAGACAAGACTTTCTTTTCATGCAAAGGTCGAAAAATCTTCAAGATGTTTATTGGAAATCATTCACACTGATCTCTGTGGTCCATTTAATGTCGAATCTATTCAGAAAAGTTTATACTTTGCAACTTTTATCGACGATTATTCACGAAAAGTCTTTGTTTATTTTTTGCGAAAAAAGAGCGAATATTTAGAAATATTTAAAAATTTCAAAGTCTTAGTTGAAAATCAAAATAAAAAAAAAATCAAGATATTAAGAAGCGATAACGCGAAAGAATTAGTTTCCCACGAATTTTCAAAATTTTTAATCGATCATGGAATCAAACGACAGCTAATCGTAGAATATACCCCGCAACAGAACGGCATCGCGGAGCGTATGAACCGTACTCTAGTAGAAATGGCCCGTTGCTTTATCATTGAAGCTGATTTACCACCCTTCTTATGGGCTGAACTGATCAATACTGCTGCCTATGTACGCAATCGTTGTCCAACTTCTTTGAATTTAAACAGAACTCCAGAGCAAATTTGGACTGGAAGAGTACCAAATGTTTGTCATTTGCGACAAATTTGGAGCAGTGCTTTCGTTTTAGTTAAAAACTCAAATAGGGGAAAACTTGATCAACGCAGCGAGGAATACGTATTAATTGTCTACTCGGAAGAGTCTAAGGCCTACCGTCTTTGGAAGAGGGGTACACGAACAATCATTAAGAGTCGTGATGTTCGCTTCATTGAAAGTGAAATCAAATCTGCTGATAAACCAAGTCCAAGTTTTTCAAATTCAAAACAAGAAGAAGAAAAGAATCTGAATGAAGAAGAAAATGTTAACGTAGAAGTTTTTAATAAATTTTTAAATTTGAATGAAAAGGAAAATGAGCATGCAGAAGAAAATTTTAATTTAGAAAATATTAATTTGGAAAAAATGGATGAAGAAAATAATGATGAAGAGAAAAATATTGAGTCTAAGAAATCAAATTCAAACGAACACCGTCATGAAGACAACGAAGAGAAAGAAGATTCTGAATTCGTAGCTCATCGAACAAGAAGCCGCCAACGTCAAAATACCCAAAATGAAGATTCTGAATTCGTAGCTCATCGAGCAAGAAGCCGCCAACGTCAAGATAACCAGAATGAGGTTGAAAAAGCCTTTCATGCACAAGAAGATGATCCGACAAGTTATCAGGAGGCAAGAAATTCAATACATTATGATGAATGGCGTGAAGCAATGAATCTAGAATACAGTTGTTTAATTAAAAATAATGCTTGGAGTCTCTGTGATCTACCGGAGGGGCGGACAGCCATCGGAAGCAGGTGGGTCTATAAATCTAAATATTTACCTAATGGAGAAATTGAACGAAGAAAGGCACGTTTAGTTGCGAAAGGCTATTCGCAACAATATGGTATTGACTACGTAGATACCTACGCGCCTGTAATACGCAAAGTTCTTTACGTTTAATATATGCATTATCAATGGAACATGATTTAAAGCTTAAGCATTTAAATGTTACGACAGCTTTTTTAAATGGAAAGCTAGACGAAGAAATTTTTATGAAGCAACCGAAAGGGTTTATTGATGAAAAATACCCTATGAAAGTCTGCCGCCTTAATAAAGCCTTATATGGTTTAAAGCAGGCAAGTAGACAATGGGATAAGACTCTGGACATTCACTTGAAAAACATTAATTTCACGCAATCGAAATATGAACAATGCATATATTTTAAAATTGATGATGACGAGATAACTATCATTGGAACATATGTTGATGATATCATTGTCGCATCTAACGCAGAAAGTTCTGTGTTACTTATAAAGGAAAAGCTTAACTCAGTTTTCGAGATTAGAGATCTTGGAGAACCATCCCTATGTGTGGGGTTAGAAATTAATAAAAATAATGATCTTTTATCAATTAATCAAACACGTTTAATACACAACTTAGTTTTAAAGCATAAAATGGACAAGTCTAAACCTGTTTATATTCCTATGCAAACAAAGTTAAAATTACAAAAGGAACCATCTATCCCTGGTGAACGAGTCGCTGTAGAAGTTTTAAAATATCAAGAGCTTATAGGGTCACTGTTGCACTTAGCAGTTTTCAGTCGTCCGGATATTTCATTCAGCGTGAGCAATTTGGCTCAGTTTTCGCAAAACCCTAGGAAGCAGCACTGGAATGCAGCCATGCAACTTCTTCAGTATCTTAATACAACAAAACATGCAAGAATTGAATTTCGTAAAACAGGATTTCCTCTTAAAGGCTTTGTAGATGCTAGTTGGGCCGAAGATGTTAATGATCGTAAATCTTTTTGTTTTACACTTGCAGGTGCCGCTATTATTTGGGAGTCAAAGAAGCAGCGTACAGTGGCAACTTCCAGTGCCGAAGCGGAATACATCGCTTTGACTGAAGCGTCAAAAGAAGCTTATGCACTTCGTTTTTTACTAGAGGAACTCAAATTCGGGAAGAACGAACCAATTGACATCTAATGCGATAATCAAAGTGCGCAGCATATCGCAAAGTATGGCGGAAAATACTCGAGGACCAAACATATACACTATAAATATCATTTTGTGAGAGCAATAGGAGGAACTATTAATTTGAAGTATCTACCAACCGATAAAATGGTCGCAGACGCTCTTACAAAAGCTGTTCCTAAAGATAAACATTTGTTTTGTTTTCAACAATTTGGAATTAATTTTGACTTTATTAATATTGAGGAGGAGTGTTAGAATAATGTTTTAAATTACATGATACTCAGTTCTATACTACTTTGCTTACAACCTAATCAATATTAATGTCAATAATTCTTAATTTCATATTTTTGTTTTTAATTTATAATTTGTTCACTCTTTCCTCAACCTCTGAACTTTAAATATCATATTGTCGTTGAATAATAAATAACCTGATTTTTATAATTCTATATTCGTCTAATAATTTTAACACAACTGTTCCACCAAAGATGTCCTCTCTTCCTTGTTTTTTGTTTAAATCTCCTACGACGAAGCCACATCCAAACAGACAATGACCTGCTGCTGTTCTCTGTAGCAGTCGCCGTAGTAGATATCGCAGTTTTTCATCCTCTTTTTGCCCGGCCCATTAGATTGCATTTCCTGGATGGCCCGATAATTGTTCGGCTGGACATGGACTGTTAAGGGACCTAAGATTCCAAGTGCAGATCCGAATCTCGTTGTCCTTATTTCGTTTGCATGATTCGTCATCAGCAAATCCGTCCGTATCCGAGGCTTGTTGTATCTTCGAAACTAAACTTTCCTTACGTGATTGGGAAATCACCCCAAAGCACGACCCCCAACCTGGAAGGCCAGGTCCTTTTCTTAACTCCAAGGTCAAAGAGAAGGATTTGCCGCTCCCTAACAGCCTGAGCTCCAAGAAGTCGAAGAAGCCCAAGTAGGGCTTCACGAATTCACGATACGGTACGATACCGATACATTTCATTTGTATCGGTATCGTATCGAATAAAAACATATTTTATCGTATCGTATCGATATCGGCGATAATTTTAAGACAAATGTATCGTATCGTTATCGACTTCGATACGATACCGATACGATACTCGATAAAATATCGAAATAGAACAAAAAAAAAATTGCATTACTACGAGTATTTAGCAAAGCATATAGTGAGCCACAAGCTATTCAATATTCATTCAATACAATTTTATAGACTAGCCGACCCTGCGAACCTCGTCTCACCCGCAATTTTAAATCGACATTTGTTGAAAGCCCTCATGCCCATTACCGTTCTGAGGGAAAAAATATAGAACGGTGTACTTTTTCGCGTTATCTGGTATTCCGGTGTTATGCGCGATACTCCAACAGCGTACAGAACTTATTTATAGGTATCTACATTTATAGACAAATATGATTATAGATGGAGACAACCTTTCCATAACCACTTATTATATTTAATAATAATCAACCGGCTTCCAACATGTCAACAAATGACGCGTTTCGTTCAAGTATCGATATTCATCGGGTTTTTACAAAAGACGATAGTCATCGAAAGCACGAGAGAACGCGTAAAAAAAAGATCAAATGTGTGTAATACTGCAAGTAAACTACTATTAGTAAATGCTATTGAATGAAAATTCAATCAGTCGATATCGATAATTCGATAATTTATCGGTCAGTGACTATCGGCGATACGATAATATCGACAATTTTATAAACACGTTTATCGTATCGATATCGGTATCGCAGGTACTGGATATCGTGTCGATTATCGTATCGACTTTCGATACGATACGATACGATACCGATATTTTTATCGAATATCGTGAAGCCCTAAGCCCAAGTAAGGAGTTCACTGAGTAGTTCAACCTAATTGGAGCTGAAAAGGTAATTCTTCCGTAATAAACAGTTTCAAGTCCCATTTTAGGTATAAACTCGTTTCCAAGGGTTGTCGTCAGTGATTTCTATGAATGATTGTGCTTACAGTTTGTATTCTTTGAACATCCACGCTGTTATACACATTGAATAGACGGAAGGTGTCGAATAGAACTTTTAGCGATATTCTTGCAATCGCCGAGAAAAATTCTGATAAAAAAAAACACAAAAGCGTCTAAGATCAAGCCATACTGCTATCAGGAAGGCTTCACATAGTGTAGCAAAAAACAATCGGGGTTCGTTAGAGTTATGTCTCAATAGTTGGTTTAGACAACACCTTCTCTGAAATTTTCCTGGTCACGTGCTTCTAAAATCTATCTCTGTTTTCAGAAAATCCCTTAAAACTTCTCACATACATTCCGCAAGCCCGGAACTACCAAAGTGCAGCAAAATAATATATCACCAGCCTTAAGGTCTCTATGGACTTGCGTTCGGCTTCATCCATTTAACCGACAAAAGGCGAAACCAAAAACAGAAGTGGAGTAGACAGAATTTTCAATTATGAAATCCTCCTGGAATATTAAATGTCATATATGAATGCTGATAGCATTTTCGTTTTCGAAATGCACTTTCACATGCTGCACCGCACCCGTCGCCGTCGTTCGAACTGCGAATGTTGATTTATTTGACAACAAACCCATTTAGATGTTCCGCCATCAAGCAGAAGCTTTAGCACAAGTTCAAATCCTACCCATTTTTACGCCACATACAAGTTTAATGCCATCCCTACTGTCATTTCTCGTTCCGAAAACCCAGAGAGCATTTCACAAAATGGAAATAGTTCCTAATAGTTAAAAAAAAGAAAATACCTACAAGAAAATAAAAAAACCAAAACATGAAAATTTATGAGAACAGGGAGTTATGAAAGTTCGAGTTCGGTTGCCTCTGGTTAGAGAATCCGCGAGCAATCATGTGTGTGTACATTGGAGGTGCTGTATCCTCGAACTCCTCCGACAGCTCTCACATAGGGAATGTTTTCTCAAACTTTACAAAATAAAAATGCAACAGTGTACGCAAAAAGTTCTTTGCACTTGTCTTCCTCTGCTTTTCTTTAATGGAAAACTGGCGAAAATATTACTCTTTCCAAAACCGTGACCTATGTGCTGACACACAGAGCACAGAAGTCGTATCGTCCTCGTGTCTGGGTTCTTGTAAATGAGTCAAGTTGGTAATGCTCGTAGATACTTTGTAGATTGCAAAAGTTCTTCAATTTTAAGTAAACACACTCAAAGTTGAATGGCATTTTTGTCGACTCGTGAAGGTGACTGGGAAAGAATATTCGTGTTCCATGTGACTTGGATGGAGACAAAGTGTGAAAGAGGAGACAAGTCATAAAGACAAGTGCATTTGGTGGATTGGATACGCAAAACGCATTACGCCTCAAATGGTATTGAAGTTGACTTTTCATTACTTGAATGTATCATAAAAGCGACACTTGAAAGGTTTGCGTCGAGTGATTTTGATTTTTCCGTTTGTTACCCGAGTTTCTGCTGCCAAAAACAGCTTTTTGCAGCCATATTGCTAATGTAATAGGAATAGTAAGAAATCTGCGAATTCTTATGCCCTTGAAGAAAATGCTCAAGGCTGTTCATAGGCTTAGTAATCGTTCCAAACCAAAACGACTTAATAATCATAAACATAGCACTTCAGCTGCTATCACTTGCCAGAAAATGGTGGCTGTGTATGGTAAAAACATATGGGATGTGTTGATGAGGCATATGTTGAAGTCCTGTTATGAAGTGGACCGGAAGTTTGAGAAATCGTGAACTCTATTATTATTCTCAGAGAAAAATCGGTGGAAAATGAAAAGTCGTTGTCTTTGAAGAAGTTCAGAATTGCAGTGGAAAAAGGACGAGCATAATTGACACCCGCAGAGGCCGTCCATCAACATCTTCAGAATCTGCAGGTTATAAACCGCTTCAAACCAAATGTTTCTTTGGAGATGAGATTCGACCAGTGCACACACTTATCAATTTACGGTTCTCCAAGAAGATGTGCACACTGCATCTCGAAAAGTAAATCTAATTGTTCAAAATGGTGCTGCTCAGTTTGCGAAGTAGATTTGTGCTTGTCAAAGAAGAATAATCGGGGGGCACGACAGTGCCCCCGCCAAGTCGAGCAGGAAGCAAACACTGCCGTACCATCCTTTACTGGAGCCATTTCGCCGCATTTTCAAGCCCCTTTTTTAGAACATCTGGATAAGATCAGAACTCAGAATCATCGTCATCCAATAAGCTATAATCACATACTCAAAATCTAAAATTTCAAGTTGGTCATCTAGTTCCGAAGGTACGCGAAAGCAAAGTTTCGCATTTATGACACTCACTCACTCATGATCATCAAAAGAGAACTAGTACTTCCCATAAACTCAGAGGGCTAGAATTTGGTACTAAGTGGGGGTTATGTGGCCACATAAAGGGAAAACTATAAGAACTAGGATAGTCGAAGACCTGGAGTACCTGGTGACCCTGATTAGAAGAAATAAGATTCCAACCAAACTTAGAGATCGATATACCCCGGCCGTACGTGTACAAGAGCCAAGGTTTAAGTCTAAAAATGCCATCATGGACATTGGCACCTCTGTGGTCAAGCCTACTTGAAGCTTTAACGAGTAACCAATCTTTACAGGGTGCACCTCATAAATGTTGACTTCAATAGTATAAAAGCTCAAGCTTCAGCGATCACCGAATACAACCAACTAAGGCGTATATACCGCGCCGATCTTTCGGAAATTGAACCGTCTAAAAGACGAAATATTTGTATATGGTTTTACATTCCCTTTTTATGCCAAAGCACAGTGCGAGCGTTAGGGAATATATGTATTTTAGACGGAGAGGGAAGGATGAGGTGTCGGCTAACATTGGTATTACGGATGAATTGCTTGAGGGGAGGAACGCAACTGGCTATTTCTCTAGAGCACATGCCGTGTGGTTTCAGAACCGGGACACAGGCTCTTCGAAACAGTGAAGGAAACCTAGTCACCGAAGCACAGGGAATTGTAGATGTTTTCAAGCAGCACTTCCAACAGCTACTGAATGCGTAAAATGTCGAGCGAGCTAATGACGAAAGAGAAGCAATACCAGTCATATGCCCCATCTACAAAAAACGCGATCCGATGATATGCAAAAACTACCGTGGCATATCCCCGCTTAATGTTGCAAACAAAATCCTATCCAACGTATTGTGTGAGCGTCTGAAACCTTTCTGCAACACAATAATCACACGTACCAGTGTGGCTTTAGGCCTGGCAGAACAACGATAGACCAAATATTCACTCTGAGTCAGATCCTGGAAAAGACCAACGAATTTCAAGTCGAAACCCACCATCTTTTCATCGACTTTATAACTGCTTATGATAGCATCCACCGCCAAGAGCTTTTGATGGCGATGTCTGAATTTGGGATCCCGAACAAACTGATCCAGCTGTGCCCCATGACGCTAAACAATGCGCAGTGCAGTGTGCAAAAGGGTAACAGCTCATCCGAGTTGTTTCAAACATACGCAGGGTTGAGACAAGGAGATGCGCTTGCATGTGATTTCTCAAACATAGTCCTGGAGCAAATAGTGCGCAAGGCAGGTGTGAGCACGGAAAACACTATCTTCAACAAGTCCACCCACCTCCTAGGCTATGTGGACGACATAGACATCATCGGTCGATCCAAGAGAGCTGTGCTTGACGCCTTCACAGGAGAGTATGTGGAGATCTTTTAGGACCCTCGTTACTGTACGAGTGCTGTAACCCTATTCGAGATAAAAGTTTTCATTCCCAGAAGAATTAAACTTGTAATCATATCCGCATTAGATTCAACGTCACTATCGAGAAAGCATAGTGACCAGTTAAAGATCCTGAAGAAGTTATTGAGGCCGTCCCAATTGGCTTTCTCGTACTGCCAAACGGTTCTCTTAGGAGCGCTTTCTATGTCTGGGATTTTTTGACACGAAAAATTTGCGGATATAACACAATGGTCAGAACGGGCATAGAGGCGATAATACTTATTGTGTATTTATCAGGGTCAGAGGTAAGGAACAAGTCAAGGGTGGTTTCTGCTTGACCGTCAATGTTCGGTATTCGAGTAGGTTCGTTGACCAGCTGAGCAAGATGGTAAAACTCTGCAAAAATTTCAGCACGCACTCTTTCGGGTGTTGTCTTGCTCGAATGGAGAAGCCAGGAAGAATTGTGTACATTGAAATCGCCCGTACTAACGATTTCAGTGTGAGGATACAAGGAAACAATTATTTGTACTGAGTCGGACAGTGAGTCAAATTCGTTAGAAGTTGTAACCCGGTCCAATTTTCTATAAAGGAAACAGTAATGGATGATGTGCTTATTTACGGAAAATTTGAATCACATAAAATTGAAGATTTAAATAAGAGTTGTACTGTGGTTGAAATTGGTAAGCAACATCACTTCTAATATAAACGGCGAGGCCATGGTGGGAAAGGATTAGTGGCACTAGGTTGTACCCTTTAATATAAAATTCAGTGGGATCAGTAACATCATCTACTTGGGTTTTGTTTAGTGACAAAACAGCTGTCCTGTTTTAAACAGTGTGGAGGTATACGTAATACGACTAATACGACGAATACGACGTACACGACGATGATAAAATATGACGAAGGGAAAGCGACACAGCAGACGACGCACAACACAGGGGGAACCTTCCCCAACGAGAGCATTGACAACACTGTTAAGAAGTACTTAAACCGAAAAGTAGCAGCACTGGCTCTCTTTATGAAATCTAATGCCAAAATTATTATGAAATGTCAAGTTGTTATTAAATGTTCTGAAATAAAACATGGAGTAGAAAACTCGTGTCTATATGTTTTTTCTCTTAAAATCTACGTTTCGATATTTCTCAACTTGTAAAATCATTTTACTTTTATTTACAAAAGCAAAAAGACATTCGTATAATTAAATAAATTAATTCCTCATAATGGGCGGAGAGAAGCTTCAATTAAAATTCGATGGCACACTCCATCACATAATGCAGCAGTAAGCCAATTTACTATTTGTTTTCTTTCTAAATGTGGAAATCGTTAAAATTTTTGACATTTCTAACAAAACGTTTGTGCAAATACATAAATTTGAATTTTAAACAATTTTCTTAAAAGCCTATTCAAAGGAAAATAAATAAACAAAAAAAGTTATAATGTTTTCCTTTGTTATGCTCTACGCAGTAACCCGTGAAAGAAAAAATAGGATGCGACATGCGACTGGAGAGGCGAAATCTCAGGGATAATACCAATCCTTTCGAGATGCCGGAGGACCGATTTAGGGAGATATATCGGCTGAGCTGTGAAGCAGCACGTATTCTGTTGGAAGAAGTTCGTCCTCACCTCAAAAAAGGCCAATACCAATACGTCTGTGTGCTGCTTTACACTTTTACGCCTCAGGCTCATATCAGAGAGATATTATTGGAAAAGATTTTTGCGCTGCGATGAGCAGAACAATGGTGTCCAGGTGCGTTGCAGACATTAGTGCAGTTTTGCAAAACAAACTTGCAAACAAATTTATAAAATATCCTCGCGAAGACGAATACGGACCTATAAAAGAAAGGTAATACAAATTGAATAATTTGAAATAACATATTTGTATTTACATACATATATCATTCATAAGATTTTTCGAAGCAACGGGTTTTTATGGTGTGATTGGAGCGATTGATTGCACCCGCGTCAAAATTCAAAAGCCCAACACTGAAATTGAAGCTTGCTATTTAAACCGCAAAGGATACCACTCTAAGAATGTTCAACTGGTTTGTATTTTATATAAAGATCTTAAAATGACAAAGTCTGCATATAGTTCAACCTTCACTTTAGATTTTTGATTTTGATCTCCGGATACTAGCAGTAGGTACTGGCACTCTTTGCAGGTGCATTGCATGATAGCTTCATTTGGGAGAATTTATCCGTTAAAGCTATCATGGAACAGCGGTTCGAGCGGAATGGAAGAATGGAACAATGTTCTTGGCTCCTCGGTATGATTTCTATATTAGCCTATAACATTCTTAATTTCTTACTCGAAAAAATCGTTAAACCTGGGAGACTCTGGCTATCCTTTGCTCCCATGGTTGATATCGCGCTTCGCAAGACGTCAGGGAGAGAGCATTCAACACTGTCCATGCTCGGACTAGAAATTGTGTCGAGCGTCTCAATGGAGTGTTGAAGTCGGTTTTGCGGTGCCTCAAAAAGGGCTTCATTATTCTGCGGAAGCTGCAGGGAGAATAATAAATGCTTGTTGTGTTCTCCACAATTTTAGATTGAGGCATGGATTGATGGATGACATCCCTATTGTTGAGGAATTGCTGGATGAAGAGATGTTTTATCCTGAAAATAGTTCGGCCCATCATCAGGAAGCAATTATGGTCCGAAATAGAATTAAAGAAAATAATTATAAGATAGTTAAGTTTAATATGTAAGTAGGTATATAGGTATGTTTTATTAGTTTTTTTTGTTTTTTAACAAAATTCAATATGCGTATAAGTTAGCTAAATAGGTTAGTAAGCTATATTAGAAAATAAAAATGATTTGCTTCTTCAAAGTTTTTCGAGTTTTCCTCAAGAATTATTAATTTTTCATTTGATTTGATTTCTGCAACAGAGTAAATATTTTTTCGTTTTGGGATATACAGATATGGACATTAAAATAGAGACACATGTAATTCCTTAAGCATAGACAACGAAAAACAAAACGCTGCATGAAAAAAAAATTAACGAACTATGAACATCATTGAAAGACGCTCTTGAGAAAAATAACGGTTCATTACAATGTTTTCGTTTTATCGTTGACTTAAAATGAACATTTTTTTTTAAATAAAACTAGTTTTTTCTGTGGTCATTAAAATAGAAACACAAGATAACATAGACGTGTTGAGGCTCTTGTAGACAAAAAATATTGATTTTTTTTTAATTTTTTTAAATACTAACAGTGAGTACATTGTGGAATATTAAATTGAACAAAATAAAGTTAAATTAATTTGATTTGAATGATTAGGTTAATTATGGGTCGTGGAAAACACTGCACAGTTGGAGAGAAATCTGCCATATTAGCTCTACGCCGAGAAGGAAAATCTCTTCGCGAAATCGCAAGAAACGTTTGAAGATCTCTCCATTTAGTTGCGAACGCAATTAAACCACTAAAAGTGAGAAAAAAGCTCGGCCAGCCTCGCAAAACAAGTGTCAGAGAAGATCGAAAAATTATTCGATCTTCAAAAAACGACCCGTTTAAGTCCTCAAAAGACATAAAAGCTGAACTTCAGTTGGATATTTCGACAAGGACAATTCGACGAAGGCTCGTTGAAGGAAATTTACACGGCAGGATCGCAAGAAAAGTCCCTCTGCTAAGAAAACAAAACATAACATCTCGTTTAAATTTCGCAAATGAGCATCTTAGTTGGACTGGGCACGAGTTTTCGAAAAAGTGGAGAAACATTTTGTGAACAGATGAGACTAAGATCAATTTGTTCGGAAGTGATGGCAGGAAATCTGTTCGAAGGCCACCATTGAAAGAATACTGTCAGCAATACACTCAGAAAACAGTGAAACACGGAGGTGGTTGTATTTTCCTGTGGGGTTGTTTTTCTTGGTATGGCGTTGGACCAATTCATCGCATTGATGGCAGAATGGATCAGGTAATGTACGTTGACATTATGAAGAATACAATGCTGCCTTATGCTGAAGAAAATATGCCTCTTAAATGGGTACTACAACAGGATAATGATCCAAAGCATTCCTCCAGATATGCCAAAAACTACTTCAAAAGCGAAAAAATTAATGTTATGGAGTGGCCATCCCAATCACCTGACTTAAACCCCATAGAGCATTTATGGGGTGATTTAAAGAGGGCGGTTGGGAAGCATTCCACTAAAAACAAAGAAGAATTATGGAGGATTGTACAAGATGAGTGGTCCCGAATTTCAATCGATAGATGTAGCCGGTTGAATGACTCGATGCCCAACAGGTGTCAGGCAGTAATTAAAAATAGAGGTCAAGCTACCAAATATTAACTTTTAACACTGTATTTTCTTCTCAAAAAATAAACTATTTAAACACTTTAATTACTTGTTTCTATTTTAATGTCCATGGTTTAACATACATTTTTCTTTATTTATAGCTGTAAATAAACATAAATCAACAAAAATAAATAGTTTTAAAAAGATTTAGATATTTGAATCCATATAATGAAATTTAATCACCAAATTGAAATTCCTTTTTCAACTCATGTTGAAAAATATCTAATTGAATCCTTGAAAAACAAACAAGTGTGTCTATTTTAATGTCCATGTCCATGTATGTAAGTATAGCGATTTGTAGGTACTTTTATTTCGTCCAATGTATTCTCTAGAGTTCTAGACTATCATGCATTCCTTTTGCTTCTTCAAATGCACTTTTCAGATAGTCCTGTCCTTTCTTGGGAGTCGCGAGTGAAAATACTTCTTTCTCCATATCTTGAGGCAGCTCAACAGACTGGCAATTGATAAACAGTATTAGTTATTTCTTAAGAAACTTATAAATGTAAACTCACCATGTTTTGGCATTCTCCGGTGATTTCAGGAGTAGAACCATCTCCGTCTTCAGCGGATATGGTTATAATCTCCATAACCTTTTCCTCCATTTCGGTGAGATCCGGGGGTCCATCGGATGAACTGCCCCCACCAGTCCCATATATTTTTTTTTTCCATTTGGTCTTTGTTGTCGATTTTATGTCCGTCCAACACTGAAAAGAAATTTTTAAGAGATTATTCTTTAAAACTTTTAACTTTTACCTTCTTCCATTGGTCTATCGTTTTGATGTTGGGCCCAAGAGAGTTAAGCCGGTTGCTCAAACACGCCCATAATTCTTTTGTGCACCGGCTCCTCTCGGCAGTTGAAATTTGACCCCTCGCGAAGTCCTTATTTTCGAGTACAATCATTATCATGCTTTCCTCCTGAATCTTGCTTAGTCCAGGTCCTCTATTCCATATATGTTTACATATATAAATATAAAACTTTATTCGTTACCTTCTTTAATTACTCCATTTTTTTTTTAAATTTGTGTTGTCTGCCAATGACATTCGAAAAATCGAAATTGTAATGAAATATACGCTTTTAAAAATAATATGATCGAAAAAGAAACTGCTGCTTTGTTGAAATCTTTACATCCTGTTACAGTAAAAAAAAATGGCGACTTTACTGGAAATACAAAGAAACATCGTACATGCGCTCTAATTCGCTTCGGAAATATTTGCGCTTCACGTCAAAGTCCAAAATGCGAGTGTGATTAACAAGCAACGAGAATGGACTATCCGACAAATGCGTAGCCGACGTAGTATTTGATTGAGAACGGTGTGATGTTTTTCAGCAAACTCTAAGAATTTCTTTTGATCGCGACGTTGTATTTCAGCTTCGCGAGCTGTCGCAGTAGGTGCTACCGATGTCGATGGAGCGGTTTCAGCTTTAGTCAAGCTACCGCCAGCAGCTGCTGTTGCCTCGGCACCTTCCAGTGCAACAGAATCGATTGTCTCCTGGTCTTTGGGATCACTGACACTCGCAACACTAGCAATACTACCAATACTGGTTCTGCTCGCAGAATTGCGTGAAGGCATTCTATCGTTTATTCTAAAATCTAGTGTATTTGATAGATATGGTGGGATATTACTTCACTTTTCTGTGGGTTATAACTTCACTTTGAAGAACCCCAGACTCAGCACGACTTTGTTCAGATTTCATTACTTTAAAGAGACAAACAAGCAGCTCCATCGAGACCAGGCTAGTTTTTTACAGTATGTTTTTGGTGTTAAAGCCATGGCCCTAACCAGGCTACATCTCCATGGACGAATTATAAGCCTTAAAAATGAAGAGCTGTCTTTTTTTCAGGGTCTAATAACTTTCCTGGATATGGACGCATTAGGATTTGATATGTCTTCAATGGGAATGTAGAATCTCCAACAATATAGTGAGGGCAGAGATAATTAGCAAAACCAGATACAGTCGAGCACTGGGTTCTATGGCTTCCTCCAGCACGTATTTTCGAAATAGGAGGTATAATTCGCGAACCTACCAACGTCTTTTTGACTGTTGTTGCTCTTCTTCTATGGATGTTTTGTGTTCGAAATAGGCTGCCCTTGGTTATTTGCCAATCTTCTGAATTATTTATTTATTATCGAAGTGAAAATACAAAGCTCCTTATATGAATTTAAAATGAGTGAAAATAAACTCTCTTTGAATCAGCTGATTACTAAAATGACAGATGTCAGTCAAAGCTCAATCCTCAAACGGAGTCAGCTCTAACAAAAAACAAACAAAAAATGATTAAATTTCAGAAAATCCCTGAATTTTAAGAACATGAACCCTTCGTTTCCATTTTTCTTGCAAAATCAATTCTTTTATTTTTTTTTACATTTTAGTATCCCTTTTGGATATTGATTTATTAAGCGGATGCATGTATCTTAAAAATTAATGACAACCCTTCAATTAAATTCACGCCTTGCTTTCAGCTTCAGTATTACTATCGGCATTTCCACCAGCACCAGCAGCTGGTGCCTGCTCCTCTGTTGATCCCATCACACAGCAAGGACACTTTTCCTTCAGCACAACTCGATACTTCGGATGACTGTGCAAAAAACAAAGGCAGAGTTAAATTTTGTAATTAACCTGAAACAGCAGATGCATTCTGCATACAAAATGCCAACCGAACCTACCTTGTCCCGTAAACAATCGGATTAACAACTGCACTGCTCTTAGCCAATGTGGCACCCCAAATGGTTGCGAATGGAGTCAGACCATCGATTTTAAATAAGCCGTGGTAGCATATCACCAGATACGGTGTCCATGCGGCGAACCACAATGAAATGGTTGTCAAAGCCACCTTTGCCAGTTTGGCTTCAGCACTCTTTTCCGTATCCTCCGACGAGCGCAAGGATTTGACATTCATCTTCTTGGCCTGTTCTCGCATTGCCTTCTCGTGCGCTGACACAGTCTGCAAAATACACATTTCAATATCGAACACACAAGTCAGTCAGGTCGACTTGAGCACAGATATAAATACGAACCGCAATGATAAACCAATAGGAGTAACAGATGAGAAACAATGGTGTATAGTAAACGAACAAGGAATACGCGATGAGATACGATCTGGGATTCCACTTTCTTGTCATATAATCAATAGTGCATGCGGTGAGGTTGCCTTCTGGAACATATCGACTCCAGCCAAGCATTGGTGTTATTGTCCATAGCGTTGCAAACATCCAAATAAATATAATTTTCATGGTAGCCGTCTTGATGGTCATTGGTGTGCCGGACATTCCCTTGACGATAACGTTGTATCTGTCAAAGGCAATCATGCACATTGACCAAATCGATATATTACCAAACATTGAGCCACAGAGAGCATAGAAGTCGCACATGAACGGTCCGAGAACCCAAGTTTCGTAATAGAAATTGATAATCATGATGGGTGATTGCGTTAGCATCATGCAGAAATCCGAGAATGCCAAGTTGATGACGAGCATATTGGCAGGCGTGCGTAGGGATTTTGTTCCTCCGAAGATGTAGACAACAAGAGCATTGCCTACGCACGAGATCACCATTATAATGAAGGTAAATATGCCGAGAATTTGATTCCACATTGGATCCATTGGAGGAAATCGACTCCAATAGGGATGAACCAGGTGGGCCATGTCCGGAGTGACCTGGATTAAGAGAGATTTAAAGGAAGGAAAATTAATAATTGAATAGAAGAAATACATTTACAGTTGTTTAGCCTTCCTTCCTCCTATGTTTACACAATAGTTCTTTCATTCATTGAAATGTAAAAAGAATTAACAGAAGAGCGTACCTATATTTTTGGTCAGAAAGAGAACAGAATAAACCGAAAGCGGCTTCATACAATATAACAATTCCTTAACTAAACTAATATGTAGCTTAAGAACATATCAGAGATGAATAGAGAGTGGTAGGGGGGAGTAATGTTAGACGGGCTGTGGCCTCGTTTTTGAAGAAGGACGATTTCAGAAACATGTGGTATGCCAAATCTACCGCGAAGAAAACATTATGTCATAAATTATACTTGCAAGACTCCGGTGGGCTGGACACGTAGCTCGTTTGATCGGAGAGGAACCGGCCTGGAAATTCCTTTGTGGTACACATCATGGTTGATGACAGCGTCATAGACCAAATTTGCGATGGAAGAATGGTGGAGACAAGGACGACCGAAACAGGATGACGTGTGTCGGGCAACGACCAGGATTAGATAGAGGAACTTGCTGAAGGAGGTCCCGGTTATGCTCATTGGTCAGGTCGGAAATTATGATGTTGATGACTAGACGACCAGTCATAACAAGGTATAAATTAATCGAAAGTTGTAAGTAAAGCCTTTTGTTTCACGTTGGTTGCAAAATTTTTCACCCAGCGTTGAACAAAGCCTAGGAGCTCATTTGGTTTTGAAATAGGGAGAGGTCTTCTTCAGCTCTTTATCCCATATTAAACCCAGGGTCACCACGAATGTTGTTTCCGCTTTGAAAGGTCTTGATACTGCCATTCATGCAATCTTAACAAGTATGGAATTCCAGACATAAAGTAATGAACAAACAAAAACTCAACTACCTATCATCAAAGCTGTTAAACCCCTATCACAAACCCGAAGTGCAGCGAGACCAAACTCTCGGAGACGATGCCATACAAAATCTAAGCAGCTCCCCCACAAAGAAACAAGGAAGTTTTTTCGAATTCAGAGCACTCAGAAAAAAAAAACATTGTTGTCCGAAGAATTTTTCATTCTTGTAACATTGTGATTTAAAAATTGTTGATTTAACAAATAGTTGTCGAAGCAAGAACTCATTTTTAATGTTTCAAGAATCAAAACGTCAATTTAAAAATAAAATTCTTGACAAAACAATTTAAACATTTTTAAATATATTCAAAAACAGAAAATTGTTACCCTAAGAATAAAATGTTTGTTTTAAATATTTTTACTGGCAAAATCTCCTATTAAGAATCAAATTGTCGAGCCAACAATTCGTTCTTCAGTTAACAATTATTATCAAGAATATAAAAAGTTGGAATAACAATGAAAAACGTAAACTTTTTGTATTATTATCAGATTTCAAGAATAAGTTCTTAACCCAAGAAAAAAATATTTGGTTAAAAATCAACATTAAGTTATTTTTATTATTATAGCGATGAAATTGAATATAAAATCATTGTTGTAAAAAAAAGTAAAAACCTATTGCTTATTCTACCCTGTTCAGTTAAATAGCCCTTCAATTTCATCTTTCTCTCAATGACACAGGACACAGTAAAAATATCTTTCAATTTCTTGGGATATATTACATTTATTACTGTATTGTAGGTAAACTCAATGGCATACTTTACAGATAGATATGTATTGCGTTTGTATACTCAACAATAAAAGTTGTTGGCACAATTACTGCATACTTGAAACGTTTTTTGAATATTATAATTGCAACTGTTTCTTTGACAATCAATTCTTGAGATTTAAGCATAAATTGTTACTTTTCCAACAACTAGTTCTTGGCACAAAAATTTTGTTCTTGGAACAACAATTTATTCTTAAACTCTTGAAAACCTAGCTGTAAAACTGTCTCTCTAAGGAAACAAGCAATTAAAATCATTATATTAAGAAAGGCGATCAGTCAGTAGTGAAAATTCAGTGATTTTGTAAAAATTAAAGGAATTCATTTGAAATGAACAAAAACGAACAAACAGTAATAAATAATATCGATGATCAAACCCTGGAACTTTTTTTAAGTTGGGGATTATCCTGCGACGGGATATCTGCACTAGATGAGTGCCGCATAGCGTCATTTGATGTTTTGAAAATTCTTAACGGACATGACATTGAAAACGTGTTCCAAAAAAGAGAGCTTATGGCGGAACGAATAAAATTTAGATACGGTCTAAATAAATGGAGGGAAGCTAAGCATGTAAGTGCGAACTAATATTTTTGCGTGGTCTAAGCACATTTATTTTAAAATCAAAAACTTTTTATTTTGTTCTTTAGCTCGACTTGATACCTTGCTGCCAGAGTGACAAAACACTTTCCATGCTATCACAATGGCTTTCATCGGGTACATTAGATGCGATCCCCTCAACGTCTTCCCAAAATGTTCTCGAATTTCAATCAAAAACAAAAACAAACATGGAATTTAATATTAAAGAAATGTTACAAAAAACTGTACCTGGAAGCGATATGATTAAAAGGTACCAAGAAATGCCAAACCTATCCACGACTGATCAAACTATCATATCTAGATGCATTGTCGACCATTTTCATCACAATGGTCTAAAAATGTGTCCAAAAACCATGCAAAGAGTAGCTAAGGAAATAGTAAAATTATTTCCGAATGAAGACGAACGTACATATTACGTTCCGCGGGAAAACGGAAAGCAACCATCAGGGAAAATTTTTGATAGGTATTTCAACGTTGGATACAATCGGAAGAGAAAAGCTAACTCGTCTGGTGCAGAAAAGATAGCCAAAACCACTGCTGTTACTGAAAGCGATACAACTTCTGAAGAAAATGACAACGTTGAAGCCGAAGAGTTTTTTAGGAAAAAACAATTTCTGTTTTATAATTCTCCTGAAAACGTAAAATCTTTGTGGGAAGAAACATCGCAAATGAGAATGAAAGAAGAAAAATATCCGATTTCTTCATTTTTAACTGCATGGCCTCGATATAAGGACGTTAATGCCGAAGAGCTAGTAAATGTAGACTTCAACACACTACATCCGGGAAAATCCAATAAACTCTTCGAAAAGTTCAACGAATTGGAAGAAAGGGTAAACAAGGTTTTTTTTCCATCATCAATTAAAGAGAAACTCTTTCTTGAAATGTACAAGAAAATGGTTTCCCCCGAGCTTTGTGCCGGTAATTCTTGTCATTAATACATTTAATAATTTTACTAATTAAACTTTTTTCAGATTCGAAAAACTTTTTCTTTTTTAATTTGTTGCACACCATATTAATTCCGCCAAGGATAAGCAAAACTTGCAAACCATCAATTTCTGATGCCCAAAAAGATATGTTTGTGCACTTGGTAAGCTTAAATAATTTTAAACAAAAGGAGGATGAGCTGCAACTCCAAGCTGTTTCGGAAAAACTTAAGTTGCAGCCAAAAATTTTTGTCGTTGGGGAGTCCTTGGAAAATTTAAAAGAATTTTATGTTTCTTTGCAAGGTATACGCTATAAAGTTTCTACGTTACTAGATGCTATAGATTTAGTTGTTAAGGTTTGTTTCGTTTTCAATTTAGATTATACTCAAAAAAGCAAATATGTGTGGTTTTTCTTGCAAGAATATGTATACGAAATCGTCCCTGACGAGAAAATTTCAAAAATAAAAAACATTATTTCAAAACTAGAAAATGTCCACATTGAATAAAGACTTTTATACAAACACACATATTTGCTTTATTTGTAAGAAAACTTTTCAAAATTCAAATAATTTTCTAATTCATTTAAAAGATGATCATAAGACTCCAACACACTATGAATTTTCTTGTACTTATAATTCATGTAACAAATTCTTTCAAACTATTTATAAATTTAAGCATCATGTTTCAAAACACGATAACAAGCCAGACAGTTGTAATTTTGAAATCAGTCCTAAAAGAGTAAAGACAATAGAACCTACCATTTCAACCAATGAAATTCATCCGAATACCCAACCACGTAATGATTCTAAAGAATGCAATTTCTTGCTACCAGCCCAAAGTTCTTCTTGTCAAAAACCACTTAATATTGATCTTAATAAAATAAAAACTAACTTATCTAAAGCAGTAATTTCCTTTGCACTCCAACTTCATACAAAAGCCAATGTAACACGAAAAAGTATTCCAGAAATTCAAAATGCTATAGAAGGTGATATCCTAAAGCCGCTTGTAGATACTTTAAGTGAATTTATTCCATTTATTGAGCCCGATCTTCAATGTATATACCAAACAATTCTTAACTTTGTTAATAACCCATTTGAGAACATAGCATCCGAATACAAATTTTTTCAAAAAATTGAAGCTCTACAAATTTTTAAACCACCTAAACTGTTTACAATAAGCAGGCAGTTAGATGAAGTTTTCTTACGAGGTGAACCAACTTTGAAAGAAAACACAATTGAAGGATGTCTCAACGACATACATTTTCAATTAAAGAAGTATTTTGAGTCACCATTAGTTTTATGTAAAACCCTAAAGAACATCGAAAATATTAAAGCTCAAAACTTATTGAATCACTTTATAATGGGAAATATGTGGAAAACTAAAACTGACACAATACGTGATAAAATAATTTTTCCTTTGTTTTTATATTTCGATTCATTTCAAACAAATGATGCAAATGGGCCTCATAATGACTCGATTTGTGGAATTTATTTTACTGTGCCTGTTATTCCTCAACACCAACTGTCCCACTTAAGTAACATTTTTGTGGCAGGATTTGTTAAATCAAAGGATATGAATCACTTTGGAAACAGTGCCTCACTGGCTAAGTTAGTTCATACTCTTGAAGATCTTGCTTTAAATGGCATTGATTTGAATATCGATGGGAAAACTTCTAAGGTATATTTTTATCTAGGACAAATACTTGGTGATAATCTAGGACTCAACGAAGTTTTAGGATTTGTTCCAAGTTTCAATGCTAGACATTATTGTAGAATTTGTACAAGGGACAAACAAAATTGTCAAAATGATTGTGTAGAATTTAAAGAAAGTATTCGAAATTTATCTGGTTACATTCGTGAATCATCTTTGGGATTCAACCAACCGGAATTTTCTTCCATTAAAGAAAATTCAATATGGAATACTTTGACCTATTTTCATGTTGTTGATAATAAGGCATGTGATATCATGCACGATATTTTTCTAGGTGTTGCGAAATACAACTTGTCAAAAATCTTAAATTACTTTATTTTTGAAAAAAAATATTTTTCTTTAGATGCATTTAATTATAGGAAGCAGATGTTTTCCTACGATTCACATTTTATTGGTAATATAAGTCGTCCAATTGATGGAAACCAAATAAAAAATTGCAATATAAAAATGAACGCAGCTGAAATGAAAACATTTTTACATTTTGTTTTGCTCATCATTGGAGACTTGATCCCAAATACAGATACAGTTTATCAATTTTTAATAATTTTTATTAAAGTAATTGATATTGTAACTCTTGACGAATTCAATTCAGCTATTTTAACAAAACTTGATAATTTGATTAAGGAACATAACACCTTCTATGTTGATTTTTTTAAAGAAAAATTAAAGCCCAAATTTCATTTTTTGTTACACTACAGCACTGTTATAAGAGAAATTGGTCCATTAAAAAATGTTTGGTGCTTCAGATTTGAAGCAAAACATCAATTTTTTAAGCAGTATTGTCACGTTATAAATTCAAGAATAAATATTCCATACACTTTATGCATAAAAAGCTCTCTTCAATTCTCACATACGACCCTACAAAACTTATTTTTTCAGGACGATTTTTCCAAATTTTGCAACTGTTTGCCTATTGATTTAACTAAACTTCCGTATTACCTTAATCTTTGTACACATTTCTCTTTCGGTAACCAAGTTGAAAGTTTGATTTTCAAAGGTAACCTTTATAAAATTAATTGCTTTGTCAAATATGAATGTTCAGTATTAAAAATACTAAATATCTTTTTGGATTCAGAAAAAAATGTATTTTTAATATGTCAATTATACAAATGTTTGTATCTAGAACAATTTCAGGCATATAAAATAGAGCAAAATGTAAATTGCTTTTATATGAAAAATATTGTTAATTTTTCGAGGTGTGTAAAGAGTGTCACTTTAAATAACTCGGAAGAAGTTGTTCGTTTTTAATAATACTTTATTTTGCATTAAATTAATTATTTATGTACATTATTTTTAAGAATGGCTAATATAAAAAAATAAATATGAAATTCGTTACATTACAAAACTTCTTCTATGTTTTACTTTGTTGAAGAAAAATTCTCCGTTTACTAAAACCAAGGGGTGTTAAAGGTAAGTTTAAAGTATTTAAACCTACACATTTTTAAATAGGTATCAACTTTATTCTTAAAGTAATTTTTCAATACAACAATTTCCGGAAATCTCACATTTTCAGTTTTTGAGCCAACAAATTAATTTTTATTTTTCATTAACAATTTGTTCTTGGGTCAACAATCTATAGTTTTAAAAGTCTGACATGTTTTGTTCTTGATCCAACTATTAAATTGTCAATTTTTATTAACAATGCATTTTTCTCGCAACAATTTTCGCTCTTGAAATTTTAAGTATTTTAGTATTTGACCATACAACTATAATTGTTGAGGATTTTTAACAATTCGTTCTTGAGGCAACAATGAAAATTCTTCAAGTTTTTACATTTTTTATCTTTAAATTAAGAATAAAAGTTCTTGCTGCACGTTCAACACTTGCGTTCTTAAGTTAAGAATTTTGAGTACTTGGGTTCATTTCAAAGTACGAAAATTGTTGGGCCAAAGTATAAAATTCTTGATATAACAATTTTTTTTTCTGAGTGAGACAGACATGCTGTTGTCAAACGAAAAAGTCTTCTAAGGGGTTATGATCATGATTAACAGATCTAGGGTCGATAGAGCTAGAGCTACAGGATTCCGTAGAAAAATAAGATCTACCTGCCTCCTAAACTCAAGTCGAACAAAGCAGACGGACTGTACCACGCAGTTTGTACCAGTTTATTTGCTTGATTTCGTCGGAGAAAAGCATGCCCGACGGATGCAACCTCATCACCGTATACGCGATCCTCAAGAAAAAGATCCCCTGAACTGCACCAATTATACAGGGGAATACATTTCCTAAATATCGCCTACAAGATCTGTTTGAAACGTTTGAAGCCTTTTGTTATCAACCTGATATATCATTATCACTGTGGCTTCAGACTGACCTGAAAAGTCCACCATCGATCATTTATTAAGTATTCACTCTTCAGCAGATCTGGGAGAAGACCCTGGCACTTCAAATCCATATTTATCACCTTCTCATCAATTTTGAGGATGCGTATGGCATCCTAAAAAAGGGAGTTCCTCTAAACTGCGTCAACTACAGAGGAGTCAGCCTACTTACATAACACCGGCTACAAGATGCTCTCTGCAGTAATATGTGAACGTCTTAAGCCTTTCGTCAACAATCTGATTGGTCCTTATCAATGTAGTTGCAGACCAGGAAAGTCAACCATCGACCAAATCTTCACTTTGGAAAAAACCTATGAACTACAAATCGATACCCACACACCACTTTTTCATTGACTATAAGGCCGCGTATGACAGCATCTACAGAGACGAACTTTATAAAGCTTTAGCTAGTTTTGGCAAGCCTGCTAAGCTCGTTCCTTGTGCAAAATTACGATGGAGAACTCACACTGCGCCATCAAGGTTGGCAACGAGCGAACGGAATCTTTCGATGTCAAAAAAGGATTCAGACAAGTCGTGACTGTCGTGCGATTTCTTTAACATCGTTCTTGAGAAGATAGTGCAAAAACTCACTGTCAACACCAGAGGCACTATCTCTCAAAAATCTGTTCAACTTCTCGCGTACGCCGATGATATTTATATAATGGGAAGAACACAGCGTGATGTCAATAGCGCCCTTTTGAGAATTAAGACAGAAGCGGCAAATAAGGGTTTAGCGGTACATGAGGAAAAAACGAAGTATATATGCTGTCTTCGAGGAAGGACATCCAACACCGACGGCTTGGACAGAACGCTACAGTAGACGCATACAACTTCGAAGTAGTAGAGAGCTATTAACATGGGCAATAACAATAGCGCCGAGATCAGACGAAGAATAACTCTTGCTAATCGCTGTTTACTTTGGACTAAGAAAGCAATTGAGTGGAAAAGCCCTCTCTCGAGCAACTAAGGTAAAACTGTATAACACCTTCATCATCCCAGTCCTGCTGTATGGTGCAGAAACATGGACCTTGACAAAATTGGATGAATGTGCCTTAGGCTGTTTCGAGAGGAAAGTTCTTCGGGTCATCTTTGGCCCCGTGTGCATTGATGGGGAATAGAAAAGAAGATACAACAGCGGACTTTACGAGTTGTACAACGACAAGGACCTAGCCAGAGACTCAGATGGTTCGGTCATTTAGAGGGGATGGACACCAATGCTCCGGCCCGGAAACTCTTCGATACTATACCCGAGGGACGTAGAAGGAGAGAAAGACCGCGACTGGGGTGGCGCACACAAATGGAAGAAGACCTCAATCAACAAAACTGGAGACAGCTAGCTAGGCCCAAGTCTACCTTGAGTAAGTAAGTTAGTATGGCACCCAAGAAAACTCGTCCATCCGTGTGATGATGACAAGGCGATGCGCTATCATGCGATTTCATCTACATCATTCTTGAACAATCTTTCAAAAGTCCGTCTACCTACTAGGATACGTAGACGATATTGACATAATTGGAAGAACACAGCGTGATGTCAGTGGAGCATTTGTGAGCCTTGAAACGAAGGCTAAGGAAATAGGTATATCGGTTAGCGAAAGCAAGACCAAGTTAATGCTGTCAACAAGAAAGGACACCCAACATCGATTTCTTGGAGCCAACGTCAGTATAGACAGATTTTACTTCGAGGTTGTTAAGAATCCGCTATAAACTCAGACGATACCAGCGCTGAAATCAGACGAAGAATCACTTGCCAATCGCTGCTTCTTTGGACTTAGAAGGCTTACTACTCAGTTGCCTTCTCAAGCAACTAAAGTGTCACTATACAAAACCCTTATTATCCCGGTCCTCATGTATGGTGCTGAGACATGGACCTTGACAACATTTTGGGCTGCTTCGAGAGAAAAATTCTTCGAGTGAATTTTGGTCAGGTCTACATAAATGGAGACTGGAGACTAATATCAATCAAGAACTGTACGAGCTGTACAGCGACAATGACCTAGCCAGAAAAGTCTGACGACTTAAATGGTTGGGTCATGTGGCGAATCCAACCCAGAAGGACATCGCAGAAGTGGAAGACCGCAACTCAGGTGAAGCAGATAGGACCTCAACCAATTTGGAGTGCAAGGCTGGAGACAGCTAGCTAGGGACCGACCTGGCAGGAGACGCTTGTTGAATGAGGCCCGGACCGTCCAGAACTGTAGCTCCACCTTAACTAGTAATTAAAGCTACCTGCTTAAATTATCCTGGAACGACTCTGATTAAGAAGAGACCAAAGGCAGTTAGTCTATCGAAAAAATGTCCTTTTTTCGGAAAGGCTATTGTAGGCTATTGAATCAAGAATCAACGATGGTTTGATATATTATTAAATTTGTATCACTAAATCCTTTAGGTACTCTCGTTTTTCATAAGGTTTTGAAGAGTTTTGCAAAACCGTTTTATTGTATCGGTGTGAATGCTTGTTTAGTACTTAGGTTACCTGAAACCTTATGCCAATTATTGACTTGGAAGCTTTATCGCTTGGCGATAGTAGCGTTCAAAAACGAGCACTATCAAATACAGAGATTCGTTCGTAAGCCGTAACGTTCGTGCAGTTTAACTCTGTAAAACACCGTCGTTACTTGTCATTTCAATATTTACGAATTCAAGACCGACAGACGTCTCCTTTTAAAGTAAACTAAATAATTTCCAACCGAATCAAGATTTAACAATTTGAACTGAAATTGAGGTTTATCAATTATCCATTGGACTAAAAATCCTGCCGACAAACAAATGAAATGCTTACTCACTCGATCAAGAACAGATCCATTGCCATTTTGAGCGTCAAATTTCGGCCCGAGACTAAAAACTTCATTTAATCTTTAAAAACACAAACAAAAAGAATTTAACGACTTTCAACAAACGAACATTCTATATCTACCCGTCCATTGCCAAAACTTGTTATTCATAGACATGGATAAACGCGAAAACACATTCGGAACCGATTTAAAAATTGCAAAAAAAAAAACCTTATACAAAGTAAATGAATTTGATTTCAGATAAAATATCAGTCGTGGTAGTCGCGAACACTGACATCTATGCGAATTGCCGGGCGGCCACGTATCGGATTGCAGCCAAGCCCTGGGGTCGTTTTTATGCACATGCACCCAGTGTTGCTGTTTAATTGAATTAGGTTTTGTGAATATTTTGCATTTGACATGACTTTATGATGCCTTTGTGAATTATTCATTTCTGATGTTTTTCGCGCAACATATTCTTTTTGGTGCACTTATCCTATACCCTCTGCACTTTCACTGCACATACTGACAGCAGCTGCTGGTATCATCTATCCATAGTTGAGGGTTATGATGGTTTGATTTAAATTGATAGTTTTATACTATTATTTTTTTGCTGTTGATATGTTGACGTTGCGCTGGTTGGGCAGGTGCATGTAACATAGCATTAATTTATTCTGTTTGCATGGAATGAACGTTGAATGGAATTATCATGATTAAGTGGAATAAACAAATTCCGATTTGGTTAAAAATCAAAATTTCAAAACCGATTTTTCATGCTGGCGGAGCAGTCAAGATTGACTGCAGTGCAGTTTTCTGAAGGAATAAATTTTCAAAACGAATACGAATCTTTGTTTTTGTATGCAGTGCATGTCCAGTTGAGCTGTCCACAACTTTGCAAAGAAGTTCCTTCAAAGTTCCGTTGAATCATGTCCATGCTATCAGATTGTGGATGGAGTGGTGTTGTTCTCGTCTTCTTGAATAAACTTCCTGCAATAAATTTGATTCAAAGTTCCTTCCGTCGTATGTGCTTTGGGCCACATGCTGAAGTAATCCATGACGACAACGTCTACTGAAATTCTTTCGAAGGGTGCTCCAACAATACTTCATCATTTGGGTGTAATTCTTTTTGTTTGGTCGTTTGGTAGCAGCACAGGTATCAAATTTTCAGCAACATTTTTCGACGTCTTTCCTTGCATGTTGCCATTAGAATCGCTGTCATAACTTTTCTAGCGTCTTGTCTCTTGTTTACTCCTAATTTGCCTCCTGAAACGCCATCATGCATCGCTCGCAGAACGTACGCAATTTTCGATCTCGGTAAGACTAGCTGCACAACATGAGACTTACCATCTACCGATTTCCACATACGTCTAACGACATGAAGATGACGGCATGAAGCCTTTAGAGCCAAAGTTCTGTCTAGGATATCACTCCATTCTGGTTTTTCCTGATGTTTCTTCCATGCGAGGATGGGTCCGAAATGTGGATCCTCCTGTTGGGCATTCCTCAGCTTGTCGTTACTCCAGCCATAAATAAGATCGGCTCTGGTTCGTTGGACAGTTATCCATTCTTTTTCTTCTCGTCGTCTGCAATGCTTGCAGTCTTGCTTACATGGTCTCCGAGACATTGCATCTGCATTTGAGTGAATCTTCCCCTTCCGGTGTTGAATTTCATAATCGTACGTCTGCAGCTTCTCAAACCATTTCGCCACTTTACCTTCTGGATTCTTGAAATTCAAAAGCCAAGCTCCATGGTCAGTTCGGAGAAGAAACTTCTTTCCGTTTAGACATTTATAGAAGGCAAGAAGTTCTTCTCTGGTCACATAATAGTTTCTCTCTGACTTCGAGAGAACCTTGCTGTAGTAGACCTTTTCTTCGCCTTCAGCGCCAATAATGAAAGGCGATACAAACAAAGTTCGCCCATAGTAGGTGGCTAGACCCAGAAAGCTTCGGAGTTGATATTTGTCCTGTGCTATTGGCCAAATCTCCTTAGGATGAGATGATATGATATTTCACCTCTTTTTTAAAAGCGAACACTTATCTCGCCTGGGCTTGAGGTGAACTTCTCGATGTCTTTGAAACAGAGCTCTCAGATTCTCGCAGTGTTTGTCAAATTTGTATTGCTATACCTTACGTCATTAAAATAAACTAGGAGAGATTTCCATGTTTGTCCTTGCAGGATACATTCCATTCAAACATCGCTGGAGCATAGCATAGTCGCTCACCTTGAATTGCCACAGTCCATTTCCTGTTGAGAATGCCGTCTTTTCTCTCTCTTCAGGGTGGATATCGACTTGCCAGTCACCACTTTTCAAATCCAAAGTTGAGAACTATTGTGTTAATTCCAGTGCACCCAGAGTATAACCCTTAGCAGAGGGTAGCTATTCTTCTTGGTCACATCGTTCAACCTTTGATAGTTCAAGCAAAATCGGGTTGAACCGTCTTTCTTCTTTACCAATGGTCCTGGACGGAGATGCCCAAGCGCTTTTAGAGTTTTCTTTCATGGTGATTATCAGTTCTTCAACCTCATTTTTTTTGGCTACTCTGAGACGTCTTGCAGGTAGACGAATCGGCTTTGCATTCCCGGTATTGATGCGAAGTTGAACCAATTGTGTTCTGCCGCATTTCCCTTTTGATGACGACAAGATTTCCCTAAATTCTTGGAGGAGACGTTCTGCTGTTCTTCGTTGTTGGTGACCAAGAATAAATGACTTGAGAATGTTGGTCTTCGTGGAATTCAACTCTTCGAACTTCAAGGCTTGCCTTGAATCTGCTTTGGCGATCCTTGTTATTGCTGGTACAGACCCGCATTGTCCGACAATCTCACCTTTTCTAAACTTAACTTCATACGGCTTGATGTTCAGTATTCGTACGAGAACCATTTTTTAGAGTTCTCGCAGAATCTCCTCAATGGTGGCATTTAGGGAGGACGCTGGTTCCACCAAAGTAAGATCTTCTTTGATGACGGTTTTCATCAGATGATGAGTTCTCATTGATCCCATTGATCATCGGAATCTCAATGTTTCGGTATTTCAGGACTTGGTGGCCGATGTCCAATATCACTCCGTGATCTTTCATGAAATCTACTCCGATGATACACTCGTCGCATATAGTCTGCTACCAAAACAGGTGAGAAAATGCCAACTCTGCCATTCCGATCTTAAGATGCACCTTACCATACAATGGACGCCCTGGCATCGATGTCGATGGTAGTCACACATTTGTGTCCGTTTATACTTGCCCATGGTCAGGCTCTTGTTGTCAGGTTTGGTTTGTGAAACCTGGATGGTGTTTCTAGGGGCATCGATACTAGAAACCAGCTTCTGCCGTTTGAAGTTGGTTTTTATTCGTTTCGCGGTTCGGAAACAACCTGGGAAGCAACGTTGTTGTTGGTGTTACTTTGAGCATTTGAATTTTTTTCTGCTTCGACAGTATGCTGACATGCGGTTCCTCTTCGTGGTAATCTGCATTGTGGTTGTAGATGTCCAGTCTTATTGCAGTTCCAGTATCGTGTTGGTTCGTCCTGCTGACTCTTTTCCTCAGTAGCCTTCTGACAAGTAAATTCTTGGACTTATAATTTTCTTAGTCGATGGACATATTTTCTGAAGCTTATTCTGCTGCTTCCATGGTCAGAGCGAATTCTTTCCGGCAGTGCAAACAGCCTTTTGGAGCTGTTGGACATGCCAGTTGAACCAAGAGCGGGATACCTGTTTGAAGCTGCTGCAGAGCTTACCTTGTAGGAAACCATATTAATAGCATATAAAAAAAAGAGTACGTATACGCATTTGTTTAATGGTTCGACTATGTGAGTTGAGTTTCCATCATTAAATAAAGAATTTTTTTTATTGCGAACGAAAATAGGTATTTCTTTTAAAATTAAGGCTCCAATACGAAACCTTAAGAATCTATTGAAAATGATCTTCGAAAAGAAAGTGAATATTTCTCTTAAGAAAAAAGCTCGATCACGAAAACAAGAGAAACAACATACATTTACCTTCCACACGAATGCATATGTATACGACAATGGCGGCCTTCCGGTGACTTTTATCTTCAATTATTTCGTTAATTTGACTAAAACCTTAAGAAAAGACCTCACACCTATTTTTAATAAATTCGAAATTGATTTTATAAATCTAAATTATATTTATTTGATTAAAATACTTTGTGATACGGCGTTAACCAAGCGCTCCATTGTTGTGGAATGTGGAACGTACACTTAAACGTCCACGAGGTACAGATTTCTTTTTGCTGGTGAGAGACATTCGGTGATATGGCTTTGAACTTGGTGGACGGTGCGGTCTACCACTGTGAAAATTTAATAAAGTTGCGTTTTATCTTCAAACGTTTTTTTTTGTAATTAAGAAAAACTAAAAATGTAAAAATTACAGTTTAAAGTAAAACAAAAAAATTATAACGTGAAAAACTTATAGTTCAACCATAGAAAAAACTTGGTGTCTCCAACCTAAAAATCTCGATCGATTTCAAAAGAAAAAGTACACCTTTCCACGTGTTTCGCTAACCCAATTTCGTCTATAGACAGAGTCTGATAGCTTTTATGTGTGTTTTATGAACGAAAAATAAAAAAAATCGATGTTTTAAAACCCCTGTAAAAAAAAAATTGGAAAAAAAACGAATTTCTTAAAACCGGCTAAGATCAAAAATCAGCAGAAATGCCTATTAAAACCGATGTGCCCTCATTGCCCCGATTAAAACCCCTATCATCTTTGAAGCCCTAAAGAAGTTATAAAAATTTGATTCCCTCAACTACAGTATAACCATGTGTGGAGTGGAAACCTAACCTAACCTACGATCATCCTCATCATAGTACGATTGCAGCAGTTTTTTTTCCATCGATATTTTTTGTATTATCTTTCTTATTATAAGTCTCCTTTTGTTTTATTGTAATTTAGCTAATTAATATTGTTATAACATAAAAAAATGTAATACTTGATTCATCATCAAAAAGAAAAAAAAAAGAAAAAAATAGAAATAAAGAATGAAAAAAAAATAAGAATTAATATAAAAAAAAGGCTTACTAATCAAATTATCCAACATATTCGTGATTGATTTTCTCTTAAAGCAAACAGGTGAAAATAAAAGTTATCCAACCAGTTTGCTGTGCGCACAACATTACGGGATTTCCTTTAACACCTTTATTTGGTAAGTCATTTTTTTTGAATGCCAATTTATATTTCGAATAATGTTGACATGATATAATAAGTGTAATATAATCTAAAATTCATTTGCTAATCACATAAGATTTTTAAATTCAGCAAATTATAGTTTTTTTCTTTTTGTTTATTTCATTTCTTTAAAATTCGTAATTTAAATTTTCATTAGGTATACCATTATCTTGAATTCATATTAGGTATGTTAGTAAATTGTTCTGATAATTTCTCTCTTTCGCTTACAGTAAAATAAAACAAACTATCTATCACATCCTTACATGAATCAAAAATAAAGAAAAGAGAAAAATAGATAATTTCAAATAAAAAAATCCGCTATGCGTAAGATTTGAAAACTGAGAAAAAAAAAGAGACAGATGAATAAATAAGAAATCGAAATCCGCTATAAAGCAAATTTTGAAAGTACCGCCTTTGTATATGGAATTTATAGTATTTTCAGCCTCGAGATTTTTTGGTTGGAGAGTCGTCCCGTCTTGGCGCTGTCAGTTTAACTATATACAAGATTTTAGCAACTACTATAAATTCCATATACAAAGGTACCGCTTATTCGGATAATTTTTTTTTGTTTACATTAAGTTAACTGAAATCAAGAGCCTTTCAATTTTACTTTTCATATATTATTATTGATACTACAAATTCATTTGTTTTTACTTAAGAACCATTATAAATTAAAAGATAAGATAGTTTTAGCTAAATAAAATCTCCATATGTATGAAAATTCAAATAGAGAGTTGTCATTTTACGCTGATTTCTGTGTACATTTGAAATTTCTTTGGTATTTGCGCTGTTTGTTTTGAAATAATCCTCTTACATATATTTTGATATGGATTACTTCTTTTAAGTTATTTTATTTGGTGGATGCAACGATTTGGTAAAAAGATGACAGGTGCTTAAGACTTTTATGGTGTTCATTTATTTTTTTTGAGATTTCCGATGTTGTTGATGGAAATATGATGAAAGTATAGTTTAGAAAACTTACTCTTTATTTTAGGGGCTATTAGAAAAAATACTAGGACGATATAATAGCCATGGATGTACTACACTGATCTTGTATTAGTGTGTGGGTGGGTAAGTCCTACGCGAGCAACAACATCCCCGCTTCGCGCAAATATAATCCCGATTCAAAATTTCACCATCTTTTGCAACATATCCGGCTTCGCATTAAAACAAATCAATGGCATGAATATACGTAACCTCTGTCTAGACTTAACAACAGCAAAAACCCCCCCTCCGACGAGCTACTTAGAGCAAATGCAAGCATGCCAAGCGGTTGTGGTCCAGACACCCTTAGCTCTTACTACCAAGAAGATCCTAAATGCAACCTGTAAGTGTTCGGTCGTCCGGGTAGGCCCACAGGAGTTAAGGTTATTCGAGGTGATTTTTTTCTTTTAGAGTACTGAATAGCGT
Organism: Sphaerophoria taeniata; assembly: GCA_943590905.1. Taxonomy (NCBI): domain Eukaryota; kingdom Metazoa; phylum Arthropoda; class Insecta; order Diptera; family Syrphidae; genus Sphaerophoria; species Sphaerophoria taeniata. Next base: position 189,687,602 of record OX016540.1, read on the forward strand.
TTGATCTTATCCAGTGGATATTTCACACCAGTGAAATGGTTCGGTGTTAAAGCTGAACTTACTCAAATTTAAAAATCTTTTCGTCGATAACACCTCGGTTCGTTACAACCTCTTTCTGTGTCCTATTGTTTAGCTGAAATCGGTAGGCTTCTGTCATGTGGCTATGTCCAAAACGACGTTCAATAGTCTTTACAAGACCACTGAAGTCACCACTGTTTTCTGCTGTAATGATTTGCAGCAGCAGACTATCTCAAAGCCAGCAGCGTTAGAGCGAGGTACTTATTTATCGTCATCGTTTCAACCATTTATTTACGCTGCTACGCGAGATAGAGATTCCGAATATTTGGTATTCTGCCGAAGAGTGTGGCCGAACATTCGGTGTTCGGTACACTTGCAGAAAATATTTTCACCATTCGTCTTCCACCAATAAAGCATGTTTCAACTATTCATTCATACAAAGTTTTTTCTGTAATCGAAGACATTGTATCACAGGAACGGAAACTCATCTTATTCAATGTTTTGTTTGAAAAACTCTAAGGAAAAAGAAACTAACAAATTGGAAACGCCAGTGGCAACAAACAAAATTCAAATCATTTTTCCCGGGTTTCCTGACTAATAATATCCCATTGTTTTCCTATTTACGATCATCCAATACAAACATTATAAGAACTAAGAAAGTGAAAAAAAGCCCCCAAGACATCAAGCATCGAAATGGCGGAGCAACAAACTATTCTTATCCCTTACCCAACGCCCGCCATGCGACATCCACAGAAGGAATTACCATAATCAAAACATTACAATGCATCGAGATATCATGAACATCCTGTCAGGCAATACGCAATGCACAGGAAACGGAGTATAGACAAAGACGAAGAAGACGCCAACTTCCAATTTAGACTTCTAGAATATACAATGACAACGATGTCTAAGAGAATATGACTCAAAAACCTTTTCCTGAATAATGATAAGTCATCTTTCTGCGGATGAAGCTTGTTGTTCGATATTATGCTATTCGTCAATCCACCCGCACTGACTGACAGCAGCGTCGGATAAAGTCGAATTGAAAGGGGAATTTGTTCAAGTTTTTTGGTAAGTAAGGCAAAAATGAAGAAGAAATCTGCTTCCGAGTAAGCGGTATGACGCTCAAAATTTAGGCCAAAACAAATAATAAATTACTTACTAATGTGGCTACTAATCCAAGGCTCTCATTTCACCCTGCGACACAGCAGTTACTTGAGTTCTACAGCCGTTTCCGAGCCTCAAACCTCAGGACTGATTGATACCTCATTTCATCGAGAAGATTATCATTATGCAGCCAATTTGAATAAGAGGCTGGTTCCTGAAAGATTATCAAGTTCCTTAAGATTATTGAAGAAATATCTACCTAAGAATTTATATCTTTTGTTGCAGAGTGCTGGGCAATGTCATAGGAGGTGTGTATGGGCATCGTGTGCATATACCCTTCTGCATCCCTATGATCTCTTTTTTTCAATTTTTTTTTTTATTCATTTAAACTTAAATCTACTTACATGCTAGACAAAAATGTGAAACTAGCCTAATTATTACTACTTATATATAACTTACTGGCCCTAATCGGGCGCTCTAAGTAATTCAATATTCTTAAAATGAATGCCTTTCGGCCTACGAGCTAAATTTATTTATTTTGATTACATGTAATTTATTTTGAATTATTCGAAAATTTAAAAAAACTAATATCTTTATCTTTATTTTCGGGTTTTTACTTACAAACTAGGGTCCTTAAAATAAAACTTAAAATTACCTATTCTACCTACAAACTACTTAAAACTAGAATAACCACAGCGGCAAAACAACTATGTCCTTTTATGTTTGGAGTTTGTAATTGTCGTTTTTTTTTCATAAATGTACTTATAATATCTCTCTTTTTTTTTGTTTATTCACTTATTTGTTCTTCTTTTTTTCGTGTTTTTGTTTTTTGTTATTTTGTTTTTTTTTTTATGTATTTTATGGTTCCACTATTATACCTACTCTACTTAAACCTAAAACCTAAGACTAAAACAAGTATGTAAGCCGGCCAAGGCAAAAATACCCCACCCCGGATTACCCATTATCAGATGCAGTTTGAAGCCACCAAAACTGGTTCTCCTGCTTCACCCTATCAATGCGGTCCTTTTCGGACACCGCAGCCGAAGCAGCTCCGCTCTATCACGAGCGAGGATGCCTCGTTCATACAAGAGCCGCCGGCCGGTCTACGGTTTTTCGCCTGACGTGGTAGATTAGATAAGCGGTACTGCCAATCTATCCTGTATCATGCCGCACTGGTCTAAATAGAGGAATGCCTCTGGTGGGATGAAACCGCTCAAGCGTGCATTTTCAAAGTAGTTGTCGTTCGGATAGAACGGTCCCGAAAATCAAATTGTTGGTCGAAGTGATAGCTCTCGCAATATGGCCCCGAACAAGTTTTATCACGAAATTGTGAATTCTATTAATTCGAGCCCCGTTGTATAAAACTTCGTTTGAATAATAATTTAATAATGCAGATAAGAAGATTCCGGTGTCCGATACCAACCGAGACAGCGCCGAAGACACTGCCTCTCGAACACCCGAAACTTCTCAATTTGGGAAGGGGCAATGTTGAACCACACATGGACAACCATAAACGATCATTGGCCGTATGAGAGCCATGTAGCAAATTACCTTCACTCTGAGGTCAAGCCGACTGCTGAAAAACAGCCGTTTCGTCAAAGCGAAGGCTCCTCTGGCCTTAGTCAGAGCAGCATCTATATGTCTATCGAAATACAGAAACTGGTCCAACCAGATACCGAGGTACTTCACTACACTTTTGTTCGTCAATGCCTGTCCGTGAGGATCAACAATGACCATCTTGCGCCATCTCTTATTTTCTATGTTAACCCAGCAAGTTTCTGGTTATTTCAAAGAATGGGTTGCTTATAATGGAGCCTGCATGGGATTAGTTCAGTGTTCCTCGAAACCTCATCAGTGCTCAGTGCCACCTGAGTATAACGTTATGCTTCTTCGCGGCAGTAATTTTCAAGCTTCTTTTTGACTGCTGTGGCGGTATTCGACTATCGACTATAATGCTGCTTGGCTGTCAATGAGAATGGTAATATCTCTCTGTGATGCAACGTATATCAATCAGATCCAAAAGTCTGAAAGAGACATTAAGATTAACTTGCTTGTTGTGGACTTGAGCCTCAACCAACAGTCTCCACCATTCAGTTGGCTCCTAGCTTACTGTCTCAAGTTTCGCACTTCCAGTTGATTAAGGTCGTTTTCCACTTTAGTGCGCCACCTGAGTCGCGGTCTTCCTCTACTTCTTCCTCCCTCGGGAACGGTTGCGAAGGAGCATTGGTGTCCATCCGCTCTATATGACCAATTCATCTACATAGATTATTATGTTTCTGGCCCTTGACTCTTCTGGCTAGTTCCGTGTGGTTGAACAAACTCATAAAGCTCGCTATTGGATCTCTGTCCTCGTTCTCCATCATTGTACACTTTGCCGTACATATCTTTCATCCGATTTCAGCACCATACAGCAAGGCTGGGATGATGAGGGTGTGGTATAATTTTACCTTAGTTCATCGAGAGATAACTTTACCACTCAATTCCAGAGCCTAGGTAGATAAACTTCTCTACTACCTCGAAGTTATATGCTTCTATTGTGAGATAATGTCCAAGCCGTCGCGTCGGTGTTGTTTGTTCTTTGTCGAAGACAACAAATACTTCGTTTTGGCCTCATTTGCCGCTTAACCCATTTAAGCCACTTCTGACTCAATTCATTAGAAAGGCGCCATTGCCATCACGCTGTGTTGTTCCCAGTTTATAAATATCATCGGCGTACGCGAGAAGTTGAACAGACGCCTCTGGCCATTAACGGTGGAGCTTCTCGTCCAAGAACGATGTTGAAAAAATGGCATGAGCGTGCATCGCCTTGTCAGAATCCTTTTTTGGCAGGGATTTCAAAACTAGCTGAAGCAGTTCGTCTCTGTAGATTTTGTCATACGCGGCCTCAAAATTATACATTGTTGACGACGTTCATATCTTACGGCAAAGAGGATCTTATAAGCGATGTTAAGGAGGCTGACTCCTGGCTCCTGCCTACCAGCGCGGGATTTTGTTCTTCGTCGCCAAAGGGAGTGGTCTTTCAAAATTCTCAGCATGGGCTACGGTTCTACTATATGATGTTCTCTTGCTCATGGCAAGATTAAGCTATTCCCAAAAGGAGTTAGCACCTACATCAGCATCCATTATTGGCGACTCATCAAGTCTTGGCTGTCAAGAAACGGGTGTCTGAAGTTCAGTAAGAGTGTCAGGTAGTCTGGGCCGTATTAATGCATGTAGGTGTCATTTTTTGTACCCTTGCAGTTGCAGGGGTCTTGGTGATGATCTGTGTCCTTTTTTAAGACCATGTTCTCTATACTCATTGATTGCTCTTCCCACTTTTTGACTAGGTGCAGGGTTTTTGTTTCCCGTCGTTTCTTTCTTCTGATACTACTTGACCTATGTATGTAACGGTCATTAAAACATTTTGGAAGAGCTGTTCCCCTTCATTTTTTTGATCCTATGTTCCAGTTCATGTTTGATTATTGTTTGGCTCTTGCTTGGTTTTGTGGATAGCACGGAAATCATTGAGATCTCAAAGCTCTTTGATGATGTTGCTGTTCTGATTTTAGAGCCAATGCAATCGGATGTGGGAGAGATTCTCTCTCTCTCTCTCTCTCTCTCTCTCTCTCTCTCTCTCTCTCTCTCTCTCTCTTAGATATTCACTGTGGATTCTGGTAGAGCTACTAGGAAATGGCAAGAGTACGATACCAAAGATTGACCATTAAATTGACTGTGAGGAACTACAGAGTGATAGCAGCTAGGACAGAAGAAAGACATTAGTACAACAGAGAGAGGCAAATAGATACTCGAACTTTCAAGTATAGATAATGGTTCTTTATCCATACTACGCGAATGTGAAACTTTCTATCACACTCTGTCTTTCCCAATCAGTGCAATGTTCAGGAATTCAAGACCAATGTACACCGAAACCACCTTTCCAACCCCATCTTTAACTCCAATTAGGTAGGAATAAATTTTAGACCTTAAAGTCCTTAAATATTATAATTGGTACCTTTTTACCAAGAAATCAATCACTTTAGTAAGACAACTATTTCCATTACTGGACAAATTCCACCTATAAAACTCTTTTTTATTCTACCATGAAACGATGTCAGAATGCCAGAAAAGTAACAGCGAACCACTCACGACCACTTTCTTAACAACGGCAGAAAAGAAATATTTTCTTGTTTTTGTGTTTTGTTTATTTTATGTTTTGTACATCGCATTATTTTTCGTAGAACACACTCAACATTGCACTCAGGAATTTAGAATATCCGGTTCGAAACGACAAACGCGACTCACGAACAAAGTTCATATATTTCCACCAATATTCGATTAGATTTCGATTTCGTGATTGTTAGCTTCATCTTTCGTGTTTCATCTGCGTGCATTCGCATGTTTTTCCAATACTCGTGGAGTAAGTTCAACTCTCAGCAGCAGAGAACTCATATTTCTCACAGAAAAGTTCGCTTCTGTGTCTAAGTCTGTTTCGTATTTGGTCGGTTGCGGGCGTTTTGTGGCGCTAAAAGTTGAAATCAATTCAGTTTGAGATTTGTGTGTAGGACTGAACGTTTGGTGAAGCACACTTTTCAATTCAACCCTGTCATATAGTACGTGCCCTCGATTCCATTCGAAGCACCGAGACAGGAGGGAACGCACATGCATGCATCCGCAATCAGAGTTTCCATCGAAAGTTTTGCAAATGGGAGTTCAATATCTCTGGAATGAGATAAAAAAAAAAAACTAATACTTCTGAGCTTCTGACACTGCTCGTGCCATGTAAAGGGAAAATCAGGGACCCGAAGTTCATGTCACTTGGGATGTTCCAGAAACTAATCTCATTCCGGAAATATAAGTTTTCAAATTTTCTTTTTTGCTACTCTTTTTGTTCTGTGATTTAGATTAGGTTATGTCGTGGTCATAACTTTCGCAAAATATTCAGACATTTTTGCAATCATGTCAACATTGTCGCTTTATTTAAACAAAAAATTCTTAACTTACTTCGTGTGAAAAGTAGAAACTCTCAAATTAGATAGCTATGTGTTTTAATGTATTCGGACCTGAGCGGGCGTATTTAATGGGATATTCGCTTAAACTTGGACCTTTTATAGTCGACTCCGTTCCGACGTACGTGGTTGTGAGCCAGCTCATCTGCATGTCTAGTCTTGGCATCCCAGAAAAACTCGCTCGTCTCTCTAAAATGATAATGGAAATGATAATTGGAATTCGCTATAAACTCTGACAACAATACCAGCGCTGAAATCAAACGAAGAATCACTCTTGCCAAACGCTGCTCTTTGGACTTAGAAGACAAGAGAATAGTAAAGTCCTGTGTCGAGCAACTAAAATGTCCCTATCAAGACACTCATCATCACGGTCTTGATGTAATGGTGCAGTGCAGACACTGTGATATTTTTTTGTTCTTCACATCTGAGATAGGTCAGCGGGTCCGGGTTTCACCGAGGAAAGAACAAAATAAAACTCGGTTCTTTATGAAAGGTTCGTCCCTATGGATCGATTAAACTTTATTGATTGAAATCCAGTGTTATAAACGTCGGATTCCCAAAAAAAAGACGGCGGATGGGATGTAATCCCTAGTTTTGGGAATAGAACATAGGGATAGTTTCCCTCGTTTCGACAGAACATGGGATTCAATCCCTAGTCGAAACGATAACCTTCCTAGCCTTGATGGAAAAATGGAATTAGATTCCTAGTCCAGGCGATTTTATAAAACCTAAGCCACAAACTTTATTTAAGGCGCCTTAAAATTTTAACCAAAAGCAGAGTGGTGCGACAGCTCTTGAAGAGAGTTAAGTATCCATAGCAAAACATATTGAGAAAAAAGATAACATTATTTGTATTCAATGATATCTTTAGTCTCTAGTACAGTCTTGCACACAACGCTACAATGATAACATATGTAAAAGAGATAATATCGTTTGTATACAATGTTGGAATATTATCTCTTCTTCATTATCAAGCAAGACGATTGTACGCTTGGGTCTCCTTGTAGATAGATAAGAAAAGTATATAAATACGACTGTATGATGAATTTATCAATAGTCTTATTGTAACTACATAGTAGCCTTAAGCTCCTTTTAGAATTAGTAAAAAGTATTTCAATAATAAAGGACATAGTTCCAAATAAATATTGTTTAATTTTAAAAGTAAGAAACAAGTGTTTTAATTGGCGATCCTGCCAGGAGGTTAAATATACTTTTTAACTTCAATCGAGCGGACCTCGGGAACAAGTAGTGAAATCTAGTATAAACAGAACACTCGCGTTACCGGTTACAAGAATTACCTAGCATAGCAGGTACAAATATAGCTTCTTCGTACGAAGCAGCAAAGCAATTCAGTGAAAGTGTATATGTGGAGAAAAAAACACACAAATTCGACGACAACAGACACGAGTTCAAAATGGAACAACTCGCAGTATTAATGGCAAGATTAGAAGCTTTAGAAACCAGGTGCAACACAGTAACACAAACCCTAGAGCACACACGCACAGAGAATGCAAGGTTAGCAGCAATAATAACTAACCAAAATCAAATAAACACTAATTTAGAAACAAAACTAAATGAAGTAAAATCTGGATTAGGCATAGTACCAAACATACCTGTGCTAGAGGAAATAAGAACCACATATACAGATGGTAGTGAAATACAGTTAGACGCATTTAAAAGCCTACCTATTTTCAACGGCGATCAATCAAATTATCGGTCGTGGCGCGAAGAAGCATCCAGATTAATGGACAGCATTAAAAACCTCAAAACACACAGTAAGTACGCAGCAGCATTGACTATAGTGAAAAGTAAAATACAGGGTGCAGCCGCGAATGTGTTAACTAATTATAACACAATTTTTAATTTTGAGGCGATACGTAACAGATTAGATTATACGTACTCTAATCAAGAACCTCTATACGTGCTACAAGACATGATGAAAGCCATCACGCAAAAAAGAAGCACACTGTCTGAATACCACGACGAGATAAATAAAAATCTCAATTTAATAATATCAAAAATCACTATGTCAGGTGATCCGCCGAATATAATCGACAGACTAATTAAAAATGCTAACGACGACGCAGTTCGTATATTCATTGATGGTATGAGTGACAACTTTACAAGAGGATCATTATATTCAGCTACAATAAATGATCTAGAACACGCATTCGCAATTGCTCGCAGAATAGAACATGATAATGTGCACAGGCATTTACATCTCACTCAAGATAAGCACCACAAAAATATGCCACATGAACGCAGAAACGAAAGAAGACCAAATTATTCGAGCCAAACAACAAATTATCAACCCCAGAAGCAATACGATAATATGCAGCAACACAATCAAGGACCACGCCTAAACCCTTTCAAGAGAAATGACGGACCACAGCCGATGGAGATAAACTCGAGACAAATTGTACATGCACAGCGACAAAATTGGAATCAATACAAACCCGATGTATATAATCCACCAGCGAAACGTGAACACAGCGGGAGTTTCAACACACACAACAGACCGCAACGATCTTATCAGCAGAACTTCAAGCAGCAGAGAGTAAATAACTCCCGACAACAACGCAGAGACGATGTCAGCAGTACATATGCAGAAGCAGATGAAACGGAATGTATGGTAAATAATAACATAAGAATAGATCATTTAAACTAGTAGACGGGTTGCCCTGCTTAAATTTAACTAGTACTATTTCTAAGAAAATTTATAAAATTCTTATTGATACTGGTGCAACCCATAATTACATTAATAGAAAATGCGATTCTAGCGAAAAAATTAAAATTAAACCTATAAAAATAAAAACAATGCATGGTTATTCTATGGTAGATACAAAGAAAGTAGTTAGGAAATTAAAGAAAAATATAACATTTTTTGAATTAGAGGATATTCAGTCTTTTGATATGATATTAGGATATGAAGGACTTAAAGTTCTAAACGCGGAAATAAATTTCAGTAATATGACTCTAACTACCATAAGCAGTGTCGAATCTATTCAGAAAATTAATTACATAATTGGGGAAAATAATATTTATAAAGCAGACATAGATAGACTGATGAAGATTAATAACAGCATAGGACCGTTACCCTTTACAGATACTATAGAAGCAAGCATTAGGACGACCAATGATAATCCGGTTTATGTTAAACAATATCCATATCCCATAGCAGATAACGAATTCGTAAACAAAGAAATACAGAAACTCTTACATGACGATATAATAGAAAAAAGCCATAGTCCTTATAACAGTCCCATATGGACAGTACCTAAAAAAGGTTTGGACGAAAAAGGAAAACCAAAACGGCGCATGGTTGTTGATTTCCAAAAACTTAACGCTCACACTGTAACAGACAGATACCCCATTCCGGATGTCAACATGACAATTCAAAATTTAGGTAAAGCCAAGTACTTTACAACGTTAGATTTGGAGTCAGGTTTCCACCAAATTAAAATCAAAGCAGATGATAAAGAAAAAACAGCTTTTGCTATAAATGGCGCAAAATATCATTTTAAACGAATGCCTTTCGGGCTCAAAAATGCACCAAGCATATTTCAGAGATGCGTGGACGACATTTTGAGAGACTTTGTAGGTAAATTCGTACACGTTTACATTGATGACGTATTGATATATTCTTCATCTGAGGAAGAACATATACAGCACATAAGTCAAGTATTCGACGTACTCAATAAAGCCACATTAAAAATATCTGATGAGAAAAGTAAGTTTTTTCAAGAAGAAGTAGAATACTTAGGTCACATAATCAGACATGGTAGAATCACTACGAACCCTGAGAAAATAGCAGCTATAGAAAATTTTCCAGTCCCACAAACGGTAAAGGATTTGAGAGGATTTTTAGGCCTTACAGGTTACTATCGTAAGTTTATAAAAGGATACGCAAGCATAGCCAAGCCCCTGACATTATATTTACGAGGAGATAACGGTAAAGTAAACAAAAAACAAAGTAAAAATATTAAGTTAAATCTGAATGATTCAGCATTAGAAGCGATTAGAATTTTAAAAAATTATTTGAAAGAACAAGTCGAACTTTTTCAACCGGATTATAGTAAACCATTCGAGCTTACTACTGATGCATCCAACATAGCTATTGGAGCCGTACTAAGTCAGAATAAGCAACCTATACACTTCTTGTCAAGAACACTGAGTAAGACAGAAGAGAACTATAGCACAAACGAGAAAGAGCTATTAGCGATCATATGGTCCTTACAAAAACTCAGAAACTACATATATGGTATAGCAGACTTAACCATATATACCGATCACCAGAGCCTTATATATTCTGTATCAGAAAAAAATCCCAACACAAAGCTGAAACGTTGGAAGGGAATCATTGAAGACTTTGGAGCAAAATTAGTTTATAAACCAGGAAACCTAAATCTTGTAGCTGACGCATTATCACGTCAACGCATAAATACTTCTACCATAGAAACAGCACATTCAGCTGAAAGTTCTTCTAATGATATAATAAAAACTGTGAATCAGCCTTTTAATGCATACGCTGCACAGTTCGAACTTATTGAAGATATAACAAATAATATCGAAACACAAATCTATTTTAGTAACAAAATAAGACTCATAATAAAGTTTAAGGACAAAGACTCTTTACTAAGGCAGATGAAAGAAGTTATACAACCCCAAAAGATTGTAGCTTTGCATACGAAATTTGAAAACATATACAAATATGGTGAAAACATAAAAAAAGAATTCCCACTAGTAAGATTTATATTCACACCAAGAAAACTTCAAGACGTGACAAATTTGGAGGAACAACTAAAACTTGTAAGGGTAACTCACGAAAGAGCACACCGAGGGTTACGTAACAATATACAAGAAATCTCAGAGAAATATTACTGGCCCGATCTAAATAAACAAGCAAAGAGTTTCAACAAAAAATGCATAGCATGTCTATTTGGAAAATATGAAAGAAAACCTATCAGAGAACCTCTGAATAATTCAGAAATACCAACACATGTGGGAACACACATTCATATGGACATATACTTCAACGACAAGTATACTTTCCTTGTAACAGTAGATAAGTATTCTAAATATACAATCCTTCGGGAAATCGAAACTCGAAACAGACTGTACGACGTTATGGAAGAGGTCTTATCTAATTATTTCCCAAAATGTGAACGACTCATGACAGATAACGAGAAGGGATTCAAAACAGAAATGGTGAACCAAATGTGTTTGAAATACAACATAACTAAAGTAGAAACTCCAGTATACAGATCGACAGCGAACGGTCAGGTAGAACGTGTAAACGGTACAATAACTGAACTGTCTAGAATATTCACAATTCAGAATAAAACAAGACTTATCGAAGAAATATTTAGAACAGTGCGTGAATTAAATAATTCTATACACTCAGTTACCGGTTTGAAACCTAGAGACATTTTCTTTAATCAAAATAAATATAGCAATAGTGAAATTATAATAAATAAACTAAACTCAGCATCCAAAAAAGTGATCGAACGTCTAAATAAAGGAACTCGACACAGAGAGTATAAAAAAGGAGATAAGATAATGGTAAGAATCACAGGTCTTAGAAAGAAATCTAACGCCAGATACATAACAAGAATAGTAGAAGAAGATAAAGGAGACACTGTAATCTCTAAAGAAGGAATAAAAATTCACAAGGATAACATAAAGAATTATCATTTTTCAGATGACGAAAATATTAATATTCCTAACATTACTAGGAATTGTACAGAGTCAAGAAGGGCAAGGAAACGTTCAAATAACTGAGTTACTAAACAAGAAGTTTATACTTACGCAAACAGATGACGTGTATTTATTCAAAGAACAAACTTATTTGTTACATGCCACCAACCTGACTTCGATATTTCAACCTTACGTAAATATCGTAACTAGTAAATATCAACCTACACAAGAAGAAAAAATTTGGTTAAGTAAAATTAAGAATTTAGCAGACCAATTACAAGAACATACTAGGCATACTAGATCAATTAACTTTTTAGGAACAGCTTTAAAATATGTGTTTGGTAATCCTGACCATTATGACTTAGTTAACATAGAAACGAGTATAAATAATCTCATAGAAAACAATAATAAACAAAAAACTATAAATTCTAGATTTGAACAAATTTTGCAACAATTCGAAGGTCAGAGCCTTAAAGAACATTTAGTAATAGAACAAGTGTACGAACAATTATTATTATTGACCAGAACAATTAATGCAGCAAAAAATAATGAATATTTATCAGAAAGCCTAGACTTAGATGACATTAAAAATATTATTCAACATGAAATAATTCAAGTACCCATAATAAATATACTTGAGTACTCTAAAATATTATTAGCTAGAACTGATGAATTCTTCATCACAATATATAAATATCCAGTTCTAATTAAATCATGTAAATTGTATAAAGTAACACCTTTAAATTCAAAACATGGAAAAATCATTACAGATAAAACAATTGCCTTATGTAACCAAACTTATTTAAGAACAAGAAATTGTCAAAATCATCTAAGTAAAAACATTTGTGAAATTAACTTTGAAGAAGAAAATTGTCTTATTCCACTTTTAAAGAATATAACTTCAAAATGCAACATTAAACAAGAATACGATTACGACTTAGAAATTGAATCCGGTGTTATGTTATTAAGCGGTAAGCATAAGTTAAATAATCAAACAATTAATGGTATAAACTTAGTTACTTATGAAAATACTATAAATCTAGACGATAAAATATACAAAAACATGCATAAGCAAATTAAAGAAGTTATATTAAGAAATCATAATTCAGAGTCTTACATCGACCAAATAATTAAAGAAGATACAATGTACAAATTCGATAACATAGATACTTTAAAAAAAACTAATTATTCCTTTTGAAGAAAAACCGATATTATCAACTATATACACAATTGTAACACTGATTGTTATTCTAGCATTTACGTACGTAATGATAAAAACTATACAATGTATAACAGATCGTCAAAAACAAAAAAAGATTGACGCATATAACAAAACTTATGAAAGAGAAATGTTAAAAATAGCGTCGAAAAATCGGGACGATTTCGTTTAACAAGGGGGGGAGTTAAGTATCCATAGCAAAACATATTGAGAAAAAAGATAACATTATTTGTATTCAATGATATCTTTAGTCTCTAGTACAGTCTTGCACACAACGCTACAATGATAACATATGTAAAAGAGATAATATCGTTTGTATACAATGTTGGAATATTATCTCTTCTTCATTATCAAGCAAGACGATTGTACGCTTGGGTCTCCTTGTAGATAGATAAGAAAAGTATATAAATACGACTGTATGATGAATTTATCAATAGTCTTATTGTAACTACATAGTAGCCTTAAGCTCCTTTTAGAATTAGTAAAAAGTATTTCAATAATAAAGGACATAGTTCCAAATAAATATTGTTTAATTTTAAAAGTAAGAAACAAGTGTTTTAATTAGAGCCAAGGCCTAAGTGGCTTACTCTCATCAACAATTCTCTGAGTGCGTGTGAAGAATTGAGGGGACCTACAATTTAACGCCGATTCCGAACGGTAAAGTTGAGAAGCACTTTTTCATGACAGATTGATACTCTTGGAAGTTTTGTCAGTTCTTCGCAAGAGGCAGTGCCCGTGAAAGATGAAATAAAAATTAACAAAATAATTCCGGATAACCAGTTCGGGTTCAAGGCGGGACATGACACCATTCATGCCGCGTCTAAGCTCGTTTCGGATATCCAATAGAATAAGTCCAAGAAACAATGCACGGGTGCTGTTCTGGTTGATTTAGAGAAGGCTTTCGACACCGTATGGTAAGAAGGGTTGAATCTTAAACTCACCAGACTAGGCATCAGTAAACCATTATTGTATATGCTTTATGATATGCTCAACGGTAGAAAGTTTGTTGTCAAAAGTGGCAATGTAACTTCTACCACCACCTTTGAAATTAAAAACGGTCTTCAACAGGGACCTCTTCAGCATTTACACCAGCTATCTGATAGGTAGCCTTTCCCAGGCAATTGCGCATGCCGACGACCTGATGGCGTACAGAACTGCCCCAAAGGTCGAAGTCATTAGAATTCTCTTACAACATGACTTCGAGAATATTCAGCGATATGGCGATGACTGGAAACTGAAAATAAATGTCCAGAAATGCGAAACAATTCTGTTCCGGACCACGTTGGCTGGGGCCACGAGGGATACGTGCAAGAATTGGCGCAAAATGGTCATCGTTGGGCCTCACGGACAGCGATTAACGAGCAAAAGTGAAGTGAAGTACCTCAGTATCTGGTTGGACCAGTATCTGTATTTCAACAGACATATAGATGCTGCTCTGACTAAGGCCAGAGGAGCCTTCGCTCTGACGAAACGTCTGTTTTACAGCAGTCGGCTTGACCCCAGAGTGAAGGTAATTTGCTACATGGCCCTCATACGGCCGATGATCGTTTATGGCTGTCCAGTGTGGTTCAACGTTGCACCATCTCAAATGGAGAAGATTCGGGTGTTCGAGAGGCAGTGTCTTCGGCGCTGTCTCGGTTAGTATCGGACACCGGAATCTTCTTATGTACATTACTATTCTAACGAGGTTCTGTACAACGAGGCTCGGATCAACAGAATTGACAATTTCGTGATAAAACTTATTCGGGGTCACATTGCGAGAGCTATGACTTCGACGAATAATTTGATCTTTGGGGCGTTCTATCCGAACGACGAATATTTTGATAGTGCACGCTCGAGCGGCTTCATTCCACCAGAAGCATTCCTCCATTTAGATAAATGCGGTCTGATACAGGACAGATTGGCGATCCCGCTAATCTACCACGTCAGGCGGAGAACCGTGAACCGTCGATCGGCGGCGGCTCCTTTACCATCGCGACGTCCTCGCACAGCACGGAGCAGAGCTCCTTCGGTTCAGTAGGGCTGTGTCCGAACGGGACCGAATCGATAGGGTGAAGCAGGAGCACCAGTTCTGGTGGCTTCAGTCAGCACTTGATAATGCGTAGTCGGGGTGGGGTTTTAAGCCTTGGCCGGCTTGCATACTTGTTTTAGTCGAAGGGTTTTGGGTTTAGGTTTAAGTATAGTAGGCATAGTGGCACACACATTGATAAGGACAACAAATACAAAATACAAAATACAAAGAAAAAAAAATATATATGTATATAAACAGGGTGATTCACGAGCGTTGTGCAAAAAAGCTAGAGCGTGTAGGTTGAGTAGAGACAAGAAAAAAATCGTATGGGAGGGGGGGGTCTATTCCCCCCCATTTAGCCGGGAGGGGCAATTTTCTGAAAAATTGACTTATTTTGTTTAAAAAAATATTAAAAATCAACGGCTTCGTTTAAAACACCGTGCTATACCTTTCTGAAAAGCCAAAAACTTCTTCTTTCACATTGTTTTTAAAATAAATTGTTTTAACGAATAGTTTAAAAAAAAAATTCAAACTCAAAATTTTCAAAAAAAAGCAAAAAAAAATTTAAACTAATTTTTTTTAAAATTGTATGTTATTAAGTACTAATTTTGTTTTAAAAATTCAACGTGTTTGTTAAATTTCAGTCGAAAACAGAAAACCGGATGCAAAAATGTCTTTTCGTTTTTGAGAAATTAAGGAAAAACCGAAACCACTTTTTTCTAAAAAATCTTTGTTTTTATTTTTACCTATCTGGACTTTTAGTTTAATTTATTAGTTTAATTTATAAATTTAATTTTTTGTAATTGGAGTTTTATGAGGACTCAATAAAGTAGAAAAGTATTGGATTATCCCTGGATTAACCATTTTATTCATTGATAACGTCTGAAAACTGACCTGCAATTTTTCTTACTATACCTGGGGCCGCGGCCACTCGGCGGCAAAGAGTTCTACCTGCTAGGGGCTTAAGATAATTAAACCGCATTTTTTCTTGAATGAAAAAACAATTAACAACCTAAAGGTAAATAAAAGGCATTGCATATTTACTAAACAACCATTTACAATTAAAATATTAACTCATCAACACATAACAATAACAAACTTATACGCTCGAGAAGAGTTAGCGGACAGGAACTTCTGCTACGGTTTAACTTATTGTCGAGATCGGGAAGCTGAAAGACTCTACGCTGAAAGATATCCCAATAGATGGCGCCGAAGTCGTAGCATGTTTTCAAGAATCCGCCGACGAGAGCGCTGAGAGCTAGAAGTGAAAGGTCAATGGCAGACGTTATCAATGAAAAAAATGATTAATCCAGGGAAAATCCAATACTTTTCTACTTTATTGAGTCCTCATAAAACTCCAATCACAAAAAATTAAATTTATAAATTAAACTAATAAATTAAACTAAAAGTCCAGCGGCGACGCGTGCCTGTAAAATGTAGTCGTTCAAACCCAAAATCAACGCAAATACACATTCTAAAATTCAAAAACTATGCTGGGCTAGTCTTATTTCCTTTATTCCATTATTCAAAAAGGAAAAAAAGCTTTCCTCTTTCCAAACTGATTTGAACACAATCATGAACATGATCGTCCGTCTTTTTCATTTATCATATTCAAAAACTACCCACTTTTCTCATTTCCAAAATTCTGTGTATTCATTCAAAAAAAAGCTCTACTCGTCCGCAACTGCACTGCACGACAAGATCCCTTCTACGAGCGATTTGTTTTTTTTTTTCTTGCATGCTCTCCATGGGTTTAAGTCCTTGCCAGATCGTCCAAACGACTTTGGTAGATACACATCAGTTGAGTAAAAAAAAAAACAGTAGCAGGTAGCTAGTTCGTTTTGTTTTATTTATGTGGTTTACTAAAGGTATGCACGAGTTGGAACTGGAAGTGGATATACAAGGTGTCTCAAAAGTAAGTTCACATTTGCTTATCTTATTACGCGAAAGCAACTATTCTGAGGGGCGCGGGGGGTATGTCAGTCGGTAGTCTGGCTCTTGGGAATTTAGTCGCTATGGAGCGTTTCTCTGGTGCGGACCGTGCGTTGTGCGTACGTGAGTTTTACAAAAACGGTAATTCGGCGACTGTAGCGTGTAGAATTCGACATATTCGTCACTTAAATGATGCGCCTAGCACTCGACTCATTGCAAAATGGGTTGAGAAGTTTGAAGAGACTGGGTCAACTCTGGAGAAACCAAAATCTGGGCTGCCAAGAACATCAAGAACAGCCGAAAACGTGGACAGTGTTACTCAGTCTATTCGAGATGATCCAAACCTCTCGATTCGGAAGCGTGCTGTTGCTTTAAATGTGCACAGATCTTCATTATGCCGCATTTTACACAAAGATTTAAAGCTGCACCCGTACAAAATTCAGTTAGTGCAAGAACTGAAGCCTCAAGATGCTGGTCAGAGGCTTGCCTTTGTAAATCAGACGATTGAGCGCGAGGTGACATAAATTGGCCTCCACGGAGTCCCGAATCAACGCCTATGGATTTTTTCCTGTGGGGTTATGTCAAATCAAAAGTTTACGCTAATAAACCGACTTCCCTGGCACAATTAAAAGAAAATATCCGTCATGAAATGGCAGCCATCACGGAGACTACCTGTCGAGCTGTCATAGGCAATTTTAGTGCCCGACTAAATGAATGCCGAGAGCGCAACGGTTTACATTTGGACGATGTTATTTAAAAAAAAAAATTCCCAAACAGTGTACTTCAATATAAAATAAACATTTTTTCAATAAAGCTAAGACTTTTCTTTTAAAAAAAGATTTAAATGTGAACTTTCTTTTGAGACACCCTGTATTATATGTAGGGCGCAGGCACATTAGATATGTATGTATGTTTATCGTATTTGAAATAAAATAAACAAAAAATGTGTGAGATGTGAATATACGGTGCGTGGAAGGTGGAAATGATAGTCGTTCATGCACGACTTGAACAATATGACGCCTCGCCACTGAGTCCAGATAGGTAAAAATAAAAACAAAGATTTTATTTAGAAAAAAGTGGTTTTGGTTTTTTCTTAATTTCTCAAAAACGAAAAGACATTTTTGCATCCGGTTTTCTGTTTTCGACTAAAAATTTACAAACACATTGAATTTTTAAAACAAAATTAGTACTTAATTACATAAAATTTTGAAAAAAAAACAAGTTCAAAAATGTTTTTTTTTTGCTTTCTTTTTGAAAATTTTGAGTTTGAAAATTTATTTTTTTAAACTATTCGTTAAAACAATTTAATTTAAAAACAATGTGAAAGAAGAAGCTTTTGGCTTTTCAGAAAGGTATAGCACGGTTTTGTAAACGAAGCCGTCGATTTTTAATATTTTTTTAAACAAAATAAGTCAATTTTTCAGAAAATTGCCCATCCCGGCTAAACGGGGGGGGGGGTAGACCCCCCCCCCCCCCTTCCCATACGGTTTTTTTCTTGTCTCAACTCAACCTACACGCTCAAGCTTTTTGGCACAACGCTCGTGAATCACCCTGTATATACAAAAAAAAAAGAAAAAAAAATTATTTATATTCAAAAACATGAATTACAAATGATAGAGATTTGCTGCTGTGGCTGTTCTAGTTTGTAAGTAGTTGTTAGGTAGAATAGGTAGTTTTAGTTATTTTTAAGTTTAATTCTTAAGGACCTAATTTTAAGTAGCATGTAAGGATAAATAAAAATGACATGGTGTTAGTTTTTCATAATTTTTTTCTAACTAAAAAAACGATCAATTAAATTTAATAAAATAGTTCATAGGCCGAAAGGCATTAATCTTAAGTAAATCATGAATTTCTTAGAGCGCCCGTTTGGGGCCAGTAAGTTAAATATAAGATTTTAGATGATAAGCTATTTTGAATTCCTTTGTCTAGTATATAAGTGATTGAAATAAAAATGAATTTTACAAAAAAAAAAAAATGAAATAAGAACTTTATGGGCACGAGTAGGACTCGAACCCACGACGTTCGGCTTAGCAGTCAACGCACCTTTTTTTTTTTGTAATTCATTTTTTTTTTTTATTCATTTTAAACTTAAATCTACTTACATGCTAGACAAAAATGGGAAACTAGCCTAATTATTACTACTTATATATAACTTACTGGCCCCAATCGGGCGCTCTAAGTAATTCATTATTCTTAAAATTAATGCCTTTCGGCCTACGAACTATGTTTGTTTAATTTTACTTCATTTTTTTTTTTTATTAGAAAATTTTAAAAACTAATGCCATTGTCTTTTTTTTTTTGTGGTTAACTTACAAACTAAGGTCCTTAAAATAAAACTTAAAATTACCTAATCTACCTACAAACTACTTAAAACTAGAACAACCACAGCGGCAAAAACTATGTCCATTGATGTTGTGTTCGTTGATGTTGATGTTGTGTCTATATTTTTTTTTGTTTTTTTTCACATTCTCATATTGTTTTTTGTTTTTTCACTTTTTTCGTTTTTTTGTTAGCATTTTTCACTTTTTTTTTATTTTTTTTTTTTTTATATATTCCTTAGTGCCACCGTATACCACCTACTCTACTTAAACCTAAAACCTAAGACTAAAACAAGTATGTAAGCCGGCCAAGGTAAAAATACCCCACCCCGGATTACCCGTTATCAGATGCAGTTTGAAGCCACCAAAACTGGTTCTCCTGCTTCACCCTATCAATGCGGTCCTTGTCGGACACAGCCCTACTGAACCGAAGCAGCTCCGCTCCATCACGAGCGAGGATGCCTCGTTCATACAGAAGCCGCCTCTCGAACACCCGAAACTTCTCCATTTGGGAAGGGGCAATGTTGAACCACACTGGACAACCATAAACAATCATTGGCCGTATGAGGGCCATGTAGCAAATTACCTTCACTCTGGGATCAAGCCGACTGCTGTAAAACAGCCGTTTCGTCAGAGCGAAGGCTCCTCTGGCCTTAGTCAGAGCAGCCTCTATATGTCTGTCGAAATACAGATACTGGTCCAACCAGATACCGAGGTACTTCACTACACTTTTGCTCGTCAATGCCTGTCCGTGAGGATCAACAATGACCATCTTGCGCCAATTCTTACACGTATCTCGCGAGGCTTTAGCCAACGGAGTCCGGAACAAAATTGTCTCCGACTTTTGGACATTTATTTTCAGTTTCCAATCGTCGCAGTATCGCTGAATCTTCTCGAAGTCACGCTGCAGGAGAATTCTAATAACTTCAACCTTGCGAGCCGTTCTGTACGCAATCAGGTCGTCGGCATACGCAATTGCGTTAGTTAAGCTACCTATCAGATCGCTGGTGTAAATGCTGAAGAGGATCGGCGAGTTCACCGCTCCCTGTATAAGACCGTTTTTAATTTCAAAGGTGGTGGTAGAAGTTACATTGCCACTTTTGACAACAAACTTTCTACCGTTGAGCATATCATGAAGCATATACAACAATGGTTTACTGATGCCTAGTCTAGTAAGCTTTAGGTACAACCCTTCTAACCATACGGTGTCGAAGGCCTTCTCTAAATCAACCAGAACAGCACCCGTGCATTGTTTCTTGGACTTGTTCCATTGGATATCAGAAACGAGCTTAGACGCGGCATGAATGGTGTCATGTCCCGCCTTGAACCCGAACTGGTTATCCGGAATTATACTGTTGTCCGCAGCCCACTCAGCCAGAGCCCTATTGATTACCTTTTCGAATACCTTGCTGATGCTTGGAAGAAGACTTATTGACCTGAGATTTGAAGGATTGGAGTTGTCCTTTCCCTTTTTCGGGAGAGGATGAACCACAGCTGTCTTCCAACGCACTGGATAATATGCATTATTCAGCGCGTTATTGAACAGTGTGGTATAAATGTCGATGGCTTCAATCGGTAAGTGTCTTAGTACAATGTTGGATATACCGTCGACAGCTGCTGACTTCTTATTCTTTATTGAATCGAAGATGAGCTGGAGTTCTACCTTCGTGATGAGCAAGGGACTTGGGCCCGTTCGTTCGGCGATTATAGCGTTTGCTAAGAAATCGTCATTAAACCGGGTAAAACCACGGTTCTCGGATCGCCACTGCGAAATATCATTCCTCAGTGATGAAGTAAGGCTCTGTTCTCCAGGTCGTGGTTCGGGCGAGTGCAAGCATTCACCTTATACACTTGCTGGAAAGCAGCACCAACTGTCTCCACTTTCTCCTGCGGATCTTCAATCACAAAGAAGTCATCGTCCAAGACGGCTTCCTCAGGATCAATTTGCGCTGTCAGAAGTACGTCTCTGTTCTCTAGTGCTCTCTGGAGCTTAAGACACGGAAGTTCGTTCTGATTCTTGGACCTAAATATCTTATTAATCTTAGGGAACATACTCGGGTCGCTAGAATTAACGGCCCGAATTTTCTTGTCCCAATACAAGTTAATAGATAACCTGTAGTTTTCCTTGATCAGGGTGTTGACGTTTTTAATCGACGACTTCAGTGTCCTAATCTCCAGGTCGTTCGGGTCTGTAAATCGTCTGTACAAGTTTTTCAGTCTTGTCAGTAGTCCGCTTTTCTGCCTGTGTAGTGCGTCTATAGTCGCGTTACTGTAGACGTTGTTTTGGTCGCGTTCCTTGTACTTCGGTATTGTCCGTTCCATTGTTCGTTTTATTATGTTGTCCATCTGTTCAAGGTGTTGGTCGATTTCTGTATTTGTCAAGTTTCTGTTGTTTGGTGGGGATATGTCACTCGAACGAAGTTCTCTTGCAAGGACTTCGGTGAAACGCGGCCATCGCATCTTACTGTAATTGTAAGAATGCGTTGGAACGAATTCATCCAATTTCACAAGCTCGTTCGGAATCTGAATTACAGCAGCGAGCCCGCAGTGGTCACTGTCGTACTCGACTGTCTGTAAACAGTTTCGAGGGTGATTACCCACTTTGTCCGTTATTGTCAGTCTGGTATCGTACAGCAAAAGGTCCAGGAAGGAACCGCTCCTTGGGAACGATGGCCTTTCAGTAGCCAGCAAGTCGACACCATATTCAACACTGCAAAGATTCATCAAATTAAAAAGATGATTACCTCTTGGATTATTTGTTTGATTTCCCCAATCTTCATGTTTCGCGTTCAAATCTCCGGCCATAATGAAGTAGTTTTCTTCCAAGCTCAGTTTTAGTACCCTGAAGAGAATCTCGAGCTCTGAAATAAAGGTAGTAGGCTGCGGAGCGTCAGCCGCATAAGCCGCAATCATATACATCCGCTTCCCTTGAGTGAGAGAGATGCATACGACGCAAACTTCTAGCGTCCTGAGCTTTCGCAAATCATTATTGTATATGACTTTATAATTAATGCCCTTTCGTATGAAGATGGCAACACCGCCTCCTTGAGTAGAGTCGGGTCGATCCCTTCTTACGATATTGTAATTGTTGTTAGTCAGTTTATGTTTCTGGTTTAGCTTGGTTTCGCTAGCCATAAACACATCAGGACTGTGGTCTTTTAACAGCTGGAACAAATTGGCTCTACGTTCGATCCTAATCAATGAATTCACATTCAAACCTAGGATCCTAAGGCGCGTCTTCGGCAGCGCGCCCTTAACCCTGAATTTGCGCTGGGCCAGCCATCATAGAGTAGAGTTTATCTACTCTTCCGGCTTGCTCCACGATCTGACTTTGCAGTCCTGCCAACTGGCCTTGAATGCTCAGCAACAAGGACAGAATGTCTGGCTGCCCCTCCGGCGCCTTAGGCTCTTGGGCCTTTGGGGCGACCGGTGGTGGAGCCTGTACCGCTTTACCCATTCCTTTCGCAGATCTTGCGTAAGAAACACCGGGTCTCACGAGTGAATTTGTTGTCGGAGCTTGTCGTACGGGTCGACTTTCTGCGGCTTTTTGGCTGGCCTGTTTGTCCCGTATCTCTTGGACCTTAGGACAGCCCCGATAATTTGCAGGGTGCCCCTCATTCCCGCATATAACACACTTGAGCTGGGTCATGTCTTCGACCCGCTCAGTCCCTAGCCTGCATTCACCCCTATTGTGGGTTTCGGCGCATTTCACACAGCGCAACTGCATTTCGCAATTGGCTGCAGCGTGACCGAATCTTTGGCAGCGCATGCATTGCAGCATGTCGTCGTGCCTCATTAATTTTTCCCAGTGTATGACCTGGTAGTCTAGGACAGTAATTTTCCTGAGACTCTCCAGTCTACTTTGGGGCGACAGAGTTACGATGAAGATTGGCAGTTTATGCCCCTCCCGTCTGGACTTTACCGTAGTAAACGGCTTGACTCCGATGAATTCGAGGTCATCGCTGGCATTCTGACGGAGCTCAGCTAGGAGCTCTTCTGGTTCCGTGCAGGAACTGATGCCCTTCAAAAGGACCGTCTTCGGTTTTTCACTCCTAGGAGTGAAGCTGAAGAATTCAGCAGTGGCTGTTTTCAGACACTCTTTGACTAATTTGTATTCGGCCAATGTGAAGCATTGGACCGAATACCGCTTTTGTTTCTCGTTAATAATTTTAATGACGAAATTGCTACTAGTGGCCGACTTACATACCTGTTTTACGTCCTGTAGGTCGACCTTGTAAGTCCTGATTGGTGGCACTTTTTCGGACTTAGGCTGTGGTTGTTTCTGGTGTTGCTGTTGCTGCTGCTTCGCTGCTACTGAGGTTGATGCTACTGGTGGAGCTTCTGTTGGTACTGCTGCTGATGCTGCTGCTGGTGCTGCGGTTGGTGCTGCGGTGCGCTGTGGTGTTGCTGCCGCACTTGGTTTTGGGGCCCCCGATGTGCTGGGGCCTGGCTGTGCCGCCCCTGTGTTTGGTCTGGGCGGCTGCTTTTGTTGTTGTTGGGACACCGTTTGTTGCTTGGGTGCCACCTGCTTATTTGGAGCAGCTTGGATCTGCTGCTGCTGTGGTTGTTGTTGCTGGTTTTGCTGCTGTTGTTGTTGTTGTTCTCCCTGAAGCTGTTTTTGCTTCTTCTCCTCGGCGAGTTTCTTACGGAGCTCTGCTTCCTTTTCTCTGTTCGCCTCTTGTTTCTTCTTCAGGAGTTGAAGATACGGCTCCATCTTCTTCTTTATGGACGCAATTTCGGCGTTCAAATCATTAATGATAGATTGGGCGTTTTCCGCCTCAATCTCTTCCTCCTCTGAGGACGACTCTGTCGACAGGAGCGCAAATTTGTTGCTGTCCCCGGACCTGTACAATACCTCACCACCATCAGACATTAATTCGAAGTCGTCATCAGATGGTGAGGTATTCAATTGTTGCTGGATTTTGTTGGCTGCTATGGTCTTAGATGACCGGTCTCCGCTCCCCTCAGCTTGCAGCATAGTTGGGGTGCCTGGTGCCCGCCTCTTTACCAGAATTGGTTTTGGTCTCTCGGACCGCCTCCGTTTCTGCGGTGCCTCTACGTTTTGCTTTGTTGTTGCTGAAGACGTTGGCTTCTCTCCAGTAGCTGTTTTTGGATGGTCCGATTTTACCGCAGACTCATCCGATGTATTCGCAGAGGCATCTTTCGATGCCCCCGCCTTCTTCGCCCTTCCCATCTGCTTTTCCTCCCAGAAAATTCAATTTTCCACTTCACGGTTGTGAAAAAAAGCCTCGATGTTTTTCGTTGCCTCTGACCGGGTATTGAACCCACGACCCCTGGATTGGTAAGCCACCACTCTACCACTGAGCTAACGAACTAATTGAAATTATTGCGTCTAACTCACTACTTTAAACTTTTGCTTATTTTCACACACTTGAAAAAATTACTCACTGCTGAAGTCTTTCCTGAACGAAAGTCAAAGATCGACTGAGTCTGAGATAGACTGAAGTCAACGCACCTAACCACTACGCTACGGGCAACTGCCTCAGGTGTTCTCTGAATAAAAATTATTTATTAGTGGTCAACGACCAAACAAAATCTGATTTTCATAGTCAAATTCGCTCTTACTTGTTATATTTCGAGTAACAAGTGGGAGTGAATTGAAAGAAAACAGAAAAGATCCTGCAATTGCCCAACTTCTATGCAACCATGTAACTTCTATGTTGTTGCTGATAAACGATGTCATGTAGTCATATTGGTTTGGTATTGTGCTTGTTTTTGTTATTTAGTGTTCTATACTGTTGTCGGTGGGTGTTGTTTGTTTTGGCTTTGAGCTCTTTCGAGAGAAAAATTCTTCGGATCATTTTTTGCAGACGGGCTGCATAAATGGAGAATGGAGATCATTAACCTTACCAGAAAAGTTAAGATCCAACGACTTAGCTTAAATGGTTTGGTAATGGGAAATAATACTCCGGCCCGTAGATCCTTCGAATACAATCTGAAATGACGTTGGAGAAGTGGGAAGACCGTGACTCAGGTGGAGCACATGTGGTACAGGACATCAACCTACTTGGCGTTCAAAACTGGAGACAGCTAGCTAGGGATCGAACTGGCTGGAAACGCTTGTCGGATGAGGCGCTGGTCCAAACTGAACTGTAGCGCCACTTAAAGTTTGTAAGTAAATAAGCAAGTATTTGGAACACTTAAACTTCTTCGTTACATGACTTCAAGGTGAACGTTAAAGAGCTACGAATTAAGAGTATGCACCTAGAATCGAAGATCCGTAGGCGGAACCCGTCCTCAAAGAATCAGAATCAGAAAAAACTTACAAAAAAGGAGATCCGTCAAAAGAAAGATTTAGATCAAAGGTAATAAATTAATAAGGAATTAAAGCCGATAAATGATCGCCAGGATGTAATCCCATCATGTCAACTACGCGAAAATCAATTCAATATGATCACACCTCCCAACCAATGATGTTTTGGAGTCAAGTAAGGAGCTTAAGACATTTGGAGCCTGTTCAGAGTAAAACGTCAAAACTGTTCAGGAAAACAGTTTTTTTTTTCAAAATTCATTTTATTTCATTCACTTATATCTACTTACATACTAGAGAATGAATTCAAAACTAGCTTATGAACTAAGATCTTATATTTAACTTACTGGCCCCAACCGGGCGCTCTAAGGAATTCATGATTTACTTAAGATTAATGCCTTTCGGCTTATGAACTATTTTGTTTTCTTGTTTATTTTTATTTTTAATTTGTTAGAAAAATTTGAAAAAACTAACGACAGTAACAGTTTCTTGTTTTCTTACAGGCTACTTAAAATTAGGTCCTTAAAATAAAACTTAAAATTAACTAAAACTACCTAATCTACCTAACAACTACTTACAAACTAGAGCAACCACAGCAGCAAATCTAAATTTTTTTTCTTTTTTTTTTTCTTATCACTTTTTGTATATGTATTTTTTTTTATTCTTTTTCTGATTTTTTTTTTTTACTTTTTGTTTCTTTTTTTTTGTATTTTTTTTTTTTGCTATTTTTTCTTTTTGACTATATCAATGTTTGTGCCACAATGCCTACTCTACTTAAACCTAAACCCAAAACCCTTAGACTAAAACAAGTATACAAACCGGCCAAGGCTTAAAACCCCACCCCGACTACCCATTATCAAGTGCTGACTGAAGCCACCAGAACTGGTGCTCCTGCTTCACCCTATCAATTCGGTCCCGTTCGGACACAGCCCTACTGAACCGGAGGAGCTCTGCTCCGTCTTGTGCGAGGACGTCTCGATGGTAAAGGAGCCGCCGATCGACGGTTCTCCGCCTGACGTGGTAGATTAGCGGGATCGCCAATCTGTCCTGTATCAGACCGCATTTATCTAGGTGGAGGAATGCCTCTGGTGGAATGAAGCCGCTCGAGCGTGCACTATCAAAATATTCGTCGTTCGGATAGAACGCCCCAAAGATCAAATTATTCGTCGAAGTCATAGCTCTCGCAATGTGACCCCGAATAAGTTTTATCACGAAATTGTCAATTCTGTTAATCCGAGCCTCGCTGTACAGAACCTCGTTAGAATAGTAATGTGCATAAGAAGATTCCGGTGTCCGATACAAACCGAGACAGCGCCGAAGACACTGCCTCTCGAACACCCGAAACTTCTCCATTTGAGATGGTGCAACGTTGAACCACACTGGACAGCCATAAGCGATCATCGGCCGTATGAGGGCCATGTAGCAAATTACCTTCACTCTGGGGTCAAGCCGACTGCTGTAAAACAGCCGTTTCGTCAGAGCGAAGGCTCCTCTGGCCTTAGTCAGAGCAGCATCTATATGTCTGTCGAAAAACAGATACTGGTCCAACCAGATACCGAGGTACTTCACTTCACTTTTGCTCGTTAGTCGCTGTCCGTGAGGCCCAACGGTGACCATCTTGCGCCAATTCTTGCGCGTATCCCTCGTGGCCCCGGCCAACGAGGTCCGGAACAGAATTGTTTCGCATTTCTGGACATTTATTTTCAGTTTCCAGTCATCGCAATATCGCTGAATCTTCTCGAAGTCACGTTGCAAGAGAATTCTAATGACTTCGACCTTTGGGGCAGTTCTGTACGCAATCAGGTCGTCGGCATACGCAATTGCCTGGGAAAGGCTACCTATCAGATCGCTGGTGTAAATGCTGAAGAGGATCGGCGAGTTCACCGCTCCCTGTTGAAGACCGTTTTTAATTTCAAAGGTGGTGGTAGAAGTTACATTGCCACTTTTGACAACAAACTTTCTACCGTTGAGCATATCATGAAGCATATACAACAGTGGTTTACTGATGCCTAGTCTGGTGAGCTTTAGGTACAAACCTTCTAACCATACGGTGTCGAAGGCCTTCTCTAAGTCAACCAGAACAGCACCCGTGCATTGTTTCTTGGACTTATTCCATTGGATATCAGAAACGAGCTTAGACGCGGCATGAATGGTGTCATGTCCCGCCTTGAACCCGAACTGGTTATCCGGAATTATTTTGTTGTCCGCAGCCCACTCAGCCAGAGCCCTATTGATTATCTTTTCGAATACCTTGCTGATGCTTGGAAGGAGACTTATTGACCGGAGATTTGAAGGATTGGAGTTGTCCTTTCCCTTTTTCGGGAGAGGATGAACCACAGCTGTCTTCCAACGCTCTGGATAATATGCTTTATTCAGCGCGTTGTTGAACAGAGTGGTGTAGATGTCTATTGCCTCAATCGGTAAGTGTCTTAGTACAATGTTGGATATACCGTCGACACCTGCTGACTTCTTATTCTTTATTGAATCGAAGATGAGCTGGAGTTCTACCTTCGTGATGAGCAAGGGACTTGGGCCCGTTCGTTCGGCGATTATAGCGTTTGCTAAGAAATCGTCATTAAACCGGGTAAATCCACGGTTCTCGGATCGCCACTGCGAAATATCATTCCTCAGGTAGAAGTGATGAAGTAAGGCTCTGTTCTCCAGGTCGTGGTTCGGGCGAGTGCAAGCATTCACCTTATACACTTGCTGGAAAGCAGCACCAACTGTCTCCACTTTCTCCTGCGGATCTTCAATCACAAAAAAGTCATCGTCCAAGACGGCTTCCTCAGGATCAATTTGCGCTGTCAGGAGTACGTCTCTGTTCTCTATAGTTCTCTGGAGTTTCAGGCACGGAAGGTCGTTCTGATTATTTTTTCTAAATATCTTATTGATTTGGGGAAACATACTCGGGTCGCTAGAATTAACGGCCCGAATTTTGTTGTCCCAAAACAAATTGATAGAAAGTCTATAGTTTTCTTTAATCAGTTGGTTGATGTTTTTGATCGACGACTTCAGCGCCCTAATCTCCAGGTCGTGTGGGTCTGTGAAGCGTCTGTACAAGTTTTTCAGTCTTGTCAGTAGTCCACTTTTATGTCTGTGAAGTGCGTCTATAGTCGCGTTTCTGTAGACGTCGTTTTGGTCGCGTTCCTTGTATTTCGGTATTGTCCGTTCCATCGTTCGTTTTATCGTTTCGTCCATCTGTTGTAGATGTTGGTCGATTTCGTTGTTCGTTAAGTTTCTGTTATTTGGTGGGGCTATGTCACTCGAACGGAGTTCTCTCGCTAGGACGTTGGTGAAACGAGGCCAGCGCATCTTACTGTAATTGTAAGAATACGTTGGGACGTATTCATCCAATACCACGCGCTCGTTCGGAATCTGAATTACAGCAGCGAGCCCGCAGTGGTCACTGTCGTACTCGATTGTCTGTAAACAGTTTCGAGGGTGATTACCCACTTTGTCCGTTATTGTCAGTCTGGTATCGTACAGCAAAAGGTCCAGGAAGGAACCGCTCCTTGGGAACGATGGCCTTTCAGTAGCCAGCAGGTCGACACCATATTCAACACTGTGAAGATTCATCAAATTAAAAAGATGATTACCTCTTGGATTATTTGTTTGATTTCCCCAATCTTCATGTTTGGCGTTCAAATCTCCGGCCATAACGAAGTAGTTTTCTTCCCAGCTCAGTTTTAGTACTCTGAAGAGAATCTCGAGCTCTGAAATAAAGGTAGTAGGCTGCGGAGCTTCAGCCGCATAAGCCGCAATCATATACATCCGCTTCCCTTGAGTGAGAGAGATGCATGCGACGCAAACTTCTAGCGTCCTGAGCTTTCGCAAATCATTATTGTATATGACTTTATAATTAATGCCCTTTCGTATGAAGATGGCAACACCGCCTCCTTGAGTAGAGTCGGGTCGATCCCTTCTTACGATATTGTAATTGTTGTTAGTCAGTTTATGTTTCTGGTTTAGCTTGGTTTCGCTAGCCATGAACACATCGGGACTGTGGTCTTTCAACAACTGGAACAAATTAGCTCGGCGTTCAATCCTAATCAGTGAATTTACATTCACAGCTAGGATCTTTAGGCGCGTCTCCAGCAGCGCGCCCTTAACCTTGAATTCGCGCTTGGCCAGCCATCATAGAGTAGAGTTTATCTACTCTTCCGGCTTGCTCCAAGATCTGCTAGTTGTCCTTGAATGGCAACCAACAAGGCCACAATGTCTGGCTGCCCCGCCGGTGCCTTAGGCACTTGGGCCTGTGGGGCGACCGGTGGTGGAGCCTGTTTCGCGTTACCCATTCCTTTCGCAGAGTTCGCGTAAGAAATATCGGGCCTTACGAATGAATTTGCTTTTGGAGCTTGTCGTAGTGGTCGACTTTCTACGGCCTTCTGACTGGCCTGTTTTTCTTTGATTTGTTGGACCTTAGGGCAGCCCCTATAATTAGCAGGGTGCCCCTCGTTTCCACAGATAATGCACTTGAGCTGGGTTAAGTCTTCAACCCGCTCCGTACCTAACCTGCATTCCCCTCTTATGTGGGTTTCTGCGCACTTGACGCAGCGCTCCTGCATTTGGCAGTTGGCTGCGGCATGGCCGAACCGCTGGCAGCGCATGCATTGTAGCATGTCGTCGTGCCTCATTAATTTTTCCCATCTTACAACTTGGAAGTCTAGGACGGAAATACTCCTTAGACTTTCCAGTTTGCTTTGGGGCGATAATGTTACTAGGAACATTGGGAGCTTGTAACCCCCACGCCTAGACTTGACCGTTGAAAACGGCTTGACCCCGATAAACTCGAGATCGTTACCCGCTTTTTGACGGAGCTCATCTAAGAGCGCCTCAGGTTCCGTGCAGGAACTGATGCCCTTTAGAAGGACCGTCTTCAATTTTTCGCTTCGAGGCGTGAAGCTGAAGAACTCAGCTGTGGCCTCCGTCAAGAAATCTTTAACAGTGTTGTATTCGGGCAATGTGAAGCATTGCACCGAATACCTTTTTTCTTTCAAATTAATGATTTTTATGTAAAAATTACCATTTGTGGCCGACTTGCATACCTCTTTTACGTCCTCCAGGTCTAGTTTGTGGGTCCTGATAGGTGGCACATTCTTGTTCCTTGTGGGCTGTGGCTGCTTCTGGTGTTGCTGCATTGCTGCTGCCGATGTTGATGCTGCTGGTGGTGGTGATGCTGGTCTCTCTGCTGTTGGTGCTGCTGCTGGTACTACAGCTGGTGCTGCTGCCGCCAATTGTTTGGTGGCCCCCGATGCGCTGGGGCCTGGTTGTGCCGCCCCTGTGATGGGTCTAGGCGGCTGCTTTTGTTGTTGCTTATTGGCAACTTGCATTTGCTGTTGCGGCTGCTGTGGTTGTTTTTGTTGTTTTTGCTGCTGTGGTTGTTGTTGTTGTTTTTGCTGTTGTGGTTGTTGTTGTTGTTTTTGCTGCTGTAGTTGTAGCTGTTGCTGCCTCTGGAGTTGCCTCCGTTTAAACTCGGCTGCCTCTTCTTCCCGGCGCGCCTCTTGTTTTTGCTTCAGGCGGAGCAGCAGGGGCTTTATTTCCTCCTTCAGCGTGTTGAGCATTTTTTCGCATTTTTCTATGCTGTTCTGCTTTGTGAGGAGGACTTCCTCCACCTCCTCGTCGGTGTAATCGGTAGACAGCCCCTCGAATCTGTTACTGCCACCGGACCTGTACAGTCCTTCACCCTCTTCGGACACGTACTCTACGGCATCATCAGAAGAGTATTCTTCTAACTGCCGTTGAATCTTCTTCGAAGCCGTTTCTTTCGCTGCCCTTGAAGTGTCATCCACCTTAGCTTGCAGCTTGGCTAAGGTGGTGGCTGGCCTTTTGTTGTTTAAATTTGGCTTTGGCCTTTCGCTCCTCCTCCTTTTTTTTCTGTTGTCGCCATCGCTTGCGGGATTCTTCTCTTGGTCCGCTACTTGGCTAACATCCGAGGTCTTCGTACTCGCAGAAGCATTTTTCGATGCCGCTGCCGCCTTCTCTTTGATTATATTAATCATTCCGACTTATATTCGGAATAAAAAAATTCACCAATACAGGGGCTCGAACCCACGACCCTGAGTTCCCGAGCCGACACGCTAATGCTGGGCTAACTTTTAAGTTGTAAATTACGAGCTTAACTCACTACTTGAAACTTGTATTACTATTCACCACACTTGAAAATAAACCACACTGCCAAAGTCTTTCCTGCTCGAAAGTCAGAGATCGACTGTCAGGAAAACAGTACATTATGCATTAGCTGCATACATTACAAATTAAAATAAGAGCATGAAATATACCAACAAAACATAATTCATATCGTACCTGAAAGACTTTTGTATGAAATTTTACAACTTGACCGAATATAATTCACACCCAGTTTTTGTAAGAAATGTGCAAAAGGGAGCCAGCCATCGACGACAAAATGAGGTTGAAGAGTGGTAACATTATTTGCCTCCTAAGATACGCAAGCAGATCAGTCGGTCAAAGTATAAGTCCCGGACCTGTCCGTTGAAACACCGGTTAACCTCCGTTAAAAGCCGGAGGAAACTCCGTTGATAAACCGGTTTAAAGCCGTTGATGAGCCAACCTTGTTGATAGCCGATCGGAAGATCGTTGATAGCTGGAGGAAACTTCTTTTAAAGCCAAGGGAAACTTGTTGATAACCGGTTACCAAGCCGTTGAAATCCGGAGGAAACATTGATACTCTAGGGGAAACCTTAGAGGACGCATGCATACGTGTCGTGCCGTGCTCATCTTTAACTCATCACAAATTCGAGAAGTAGGTTCATGAAGTTCCGAGCCGTGAAGTAAGAAAGTCATCACGTGGAAGAACTCCAGTAAACCAGTCTGATATCGCAAATAAAACTAGAAAACTAAAAATAAAACTTAGAATAAATAGAATTTTAGAATTAAAAAACATTTATGTTTATAAGACCAATAAATTTTGAGTCATTGTGAAAGACTGCAGTCTTACAGAATGGGATTCCACATGAAGTCAGTAAGCTCGTAAGTCTTTAATCTCTGGAAAGACTTTTACTCTTTTCGCAAGAATTACATTCTTCAGATATGAATATATTTCGACTTAGTAAGTCCGTAATGTATGGCATAGGTATATACTGTCAACGTTTATCATCGAAGGCTCAGGTGAAGGATTTTCACTTTCAAATATGGTATTCATAAGATTTAATCAAGCCCATCAATCCTCACAAATAAAACAATTAGGAACACTCATCAATCTGATACTTAAGAAGTCAACATGAAAAATACATGTGCTCAAATTGACAAAGCATGTACAATTGTACAATAACCTCATTTGATCAACCAACACAAACACACAAACAAGACGGCTCAATCTACAACGCATGCAAATGCCAATAAAAATTAAAACACATGTAATTGACTACACAAACACAACAACAAAAACAATAATAATAAAAGAGAGTAACATAATAAATTAAGCTCCTACGTCCTACCCCAAGTATAGTCGTAAAAAATGTTTCTTGCAAACAGAGCCGAGCAAATCGTTATCACAACGCATGTTACCAACATATCTCGAACATCGCTCTCTGCTGCCAATAAAATCCAATTTCCATTCTCAACTCGAAAGGCTTAAAAAGAATAAAATTACTCCGGCAATAAATCAGAACGAGCAAGACAGTTCAATCATATTTTATTGCTGCGATGTATATCTTAATCCTCTGATGTATGCAAATCCATCAGTCAATTGAGCTTATGCAGCACACTCTACAGTTCCATACGCTTCCCGTTCCGGCCACCCACCCCCACGTTTAATTTTAATCGTGTGTACATATTCTGTTGGTCTCAGTCGTGTCGTTGCGTCTTTGGTCGGTCCGTGGTGGCGAAAAGATATGACACGTTATTCCCACTTGTAAGCTTGTATCAGCTCTCCCTTATCCATGGAACACGCATTTAATTTCACAATTCCAGATCCAGAAAGTGAAAATCCTTTTAATATTGTTCCCATTGCGCTGAGTTCGCTGGCACACTGGCTGAATGCCATTAACGGTTGTGTTTTAATGTGTTGGTAGATATAATGGTTCGGTGAGACGTTTGAAATATTCCACACAAGACCATTACTAGTTTGCGTGTTTGCAGTAATTAGAGGGGGTGGGTCAATGGCTATAGTGGTGTGCTGGCCGCATCAGCCATTACCTTCCACCACCATCTCTTGAGAGGATCAAAGTGCTAGATTAATGTTGATTCCTTTCTATTGGGTAAATGGGTATGACGCTAATTGCCTCGGGATGAATGATTAAGCACACACAAATCAAATGAAATAATAAAAAACTGAGTTAAACGCAAACTAACTGATGTAGTGCAGAAAGCAGAGTTGCCAATTGTCCAAGCTGTGAGGACAAGTGAGACATGGCACATGGGAACCACTTATAAGGGTGTGTTCGAGTTTTTATTTATCATTCTGTCCTGTTCTGTAATTTCAGTGTGTGCAGTAACATCGTTTTATTTTTATCCATCATCTTCAATTGCATGAGATTGATTTGAGGAGGTTATCTGCAGCAGAGTTTTCAATAGGGGTATTCATGCAATTAGATAAATTTGTCGATTTCGTATTTGCGTAAATTTACGCTCCACTTTACATGAACGCACCCATAAAGCAAGCTGTGTAAACTACATAAATCTTGAAACGAAACTTCAAAATGTCAGTACTTTAAAGTGTCAGTTCTAAATTTTTGTTTGTTAAAAAAGTTTCTTATAAATAATTTCATCGCGGAAATGCCAAAAATAAGCAATTAGAAAAAGACAATCAAGCTCTGTGAAGATATCGCGATGAATAATTTGCTTATGTTGGAAGTTTTTGGAGAAAATAACGGTTGGTTTTGGTTTCGCTGTGTTATTTATTTTTTATAAAAAATGTAATTTTCTTTTGTTAATAGAAAAGCAGAGAAATGGAACTGAAGTTATCTTAGAAGAGCTAGCTCTGGTTGTGATTGTTGCTGAAAGTAGTCGATATTGCGTTCCATTTGTGCATAATTCTGTTCCGAAATCGCAACAATTTCTAACAGATGTATTGCCAAATTTAGATGAGGATATGTTCAAGAGAATTGTGCGAGTCAATTGGGAAAACTTTAAAGTCATATTTGACCTTACAAGAATAAACTTAAATAAATGTACACAAAAACAAATACAAATTCGCATTTTTTATTTTCATTTGATTTAATGCAGATGGTCATTTTTGTATTTAAGTTCGATTTCATACATTTTTACTCTTTCGTCTTTTTCTATTTCAAGTTTCTTGAGTTCGAAGTCTTGTTGCATTTGAATTTTTTTCAACTCCAAATTTCCACTCTCTGTCGCTCTATCCAACTCAAATTTCTTTACTTCCAGCTCAAGCTTTTTTTCTTGTAAAGAGAGCAGCATTATCAAATTGTTTGAATTGTTTTGTCTGGCCTTTTTTTGGTTGTGAGTTTTCAAGTTGGTTTTAAGATTGTTGAAAACTGATTGGTTACTCTGCGAGCTTGAACACGGTTCCAGGGAAGTTATTACAGTTGAAGATGCAACAGGAGACCCATCTGTTTCGTTTATGTCTTCACCATTTATTTCGCCGCTGCATATTTCAGCTTGGTCATCTTCCCAATCTTCTATAATACCTAATGTTATTTTCAAAGCTGGTCTCATAAATAACAGGGGGGTTAACATTTCTTCTTTGCCCAAAAATTTGTTCGAGTATGTCAAAATTTGGACAAATTTTATTAACATATTCCTCCACACTCTTTCCTTCTCCATTGTCTAAAAGCCCAGCTCCTGTATTCCCTTTCCATGTGACAGCAGATATAAAAGTGTTTCTTAAATGTCGCATTTTGCTTTTAATAGCATTCCAATTAATGTCCTTGAGAATGAAGGAATTTGATGTAACTTTTGTGTAAAAAGCTTGTGCCGTTGGCTTCTGTAAAAGTTAAAAATTCACAATAAAAAAATGAAAAGCTTGAATTTTAACTAGCTTACCTCGAAAGATTCTGGTTTGTACTTGACTGCATCGAGAACATTTTGCAACAGCTCAAAAGTCTCTAACTCTGTCCAACGATGACTGGGATTAAGTCTGCGGCGCTTAGAACGCTTTATTTCTTGTATCTAAACCAATCATAAAATTGAGTATTTTTCGATTAAAATATTTATACCTAGATTTGTGTTTATTATACTTACTTCCATTATAAATGTTTCCAAAATAGAAATAAACTTCTTTTGAATTCCTTGAAGGTCAACACAGTAAAATGACAAAAAATCAAATGAGAACTTG
Organism: Sphaerophoria taeniata; assembly: GCA_943590905.1. Lineage (NCBI taxonomy): Eukaryota > Metazoa > Arthropoda > Insecta > Diptera > Syrphidae > Sphaerophoria > Sphaerophoria taeniata. The sequence goes on from OX016540.1 coordinate 189,723,415, forward strand.
ATCTCAAATTTGAATTTTGTTCTGACACAGAAAAATAACATAAAATAAAATGACAACTAGATTTGAAATTTGAAATCTGAAATTTGTGTAAGTTTACGACCCCGTTTACGAGACAAAAAAGTCGCGCAAATTTATCAGCCCTGTGTAAAAAAATTTCCATACAAATTTTGACATTTGAAATACGAGGCTGTAAACTTACGCCTTTTACGAGGTTTGCGAGGGATATACGACGTTGCATGAATACCCCTAATAGTTCTGCATGGTATTGGTCCTTGCTAGCTCTTGGAGCATCCCTATGCTACCGAGTCCTTACTAAATTCCAACCAATCTTGAACCTTTTCGGAATGCATAGCTGCGGAAGTCCTCAAATATGGACGAGGTTGAATGTTGCATACAAATCCAACCACAAGTGTGGCTTTAAGCTAGGCAGAACTATGATGGATCGATAGAGGCAAGGACCAACGAATATCAAGTCGAAACCCACCATCTTTTCATCGACTTCAAACCTGGCGATGTCGGGATCCCGAATTAACTGATCCAGTTGTGTCGCACGACGCTAAGCAATACGCAGTGTAGTTAACAAATGGGTAACAGCTCATATCTGAGTTTTTTCAAATATGTGCAGGGTTAAGAAGTCCTGGAGCAGATAGTGCGCAAGCAGGTGTCAGCATGGAAAAGACTATCTAAGCTATGCGGACAACATAGGCATCATCGGTCACTGCAAAGAACTGTGCTTGAGGCCTTCACAGCGATTGAAGGAAAGGCGAAGCTCGTCGGTCGTGAAGTGAATGAGGACAAAACAAATAACTTAGGATAAAACGTCACTGTTGGTAGCAGGAATTTTGAAGGAGTTAAGAAATTCAACTATCTTGGATCCGACGAAAAATCACCCTTGCGAACCACTTACCAGTGGTACTTGAGTTAGGCCAAACAACTGGGTTCAAAACTTCACACTCGAATGACAAAGTGCTTTGATTTTAACAGTCCCGTATACGACGATGGCGAATGGAGAAGAAGGTTCAACAGTGAACTGTACGAACTGTGGACGAATTCCAGAAAGCCAAGAAAAGACGACAAAATTTGCTCGGCCACATGGAGCAAATGAACGACAACGGTGCAGCCAAGAAAGTCTTCTCTAAGCTCCAGGTTTGAGAAGAACAAGAAGACCGAACATCTTTTACAAAGACCAGGTAACTGCGGATGCCAGAGCGCTTGGTTTCAACGACTGGAGAATGCATGCGGGGGATCGTTCCTGATAGAAAACTGCTGTGTCTTAGGCTGAGATCCTACATGGATTGGAAGCCGGCTAACTACAACAACTAACTAACACGTAAGAAAAATTACTCCTGATAAGATCATACTGAAATAAGGAAAAACCTTACGGATACATTTGATGTCAAAAAAGGTTTTAAATAAGGTGATGTGCTGTCATGCGTTATCTTCCACATCTGCGGAAAATTATAAGTCAACACCTGCGCAAAATTTTTCAGAAGTCCATCCAGCTACTTAGATACGCAGATGACATTGACATAATTGAAGGAACACAGCGTGATATCAGTGTAGCGTTTGTGGGCCTTGAGACGCAGGCCAAGAAGATGGGTCTAGCGGTTAACGAGGACAAGACCAAGTTAATGCTGTCAACAAGAAAGGACATCCAACATCGATGTCTTTGAATTAACGGCAGTATAAACGGATTTATCTTCGAGGTAGTTAAGGACTTTATCTACCTGGGATCCGCTATAAATTGAGACAGGTGCTGAAATCAAATGAAGAATCACTTTTGACAATTTAGTAGTGAAATCCTTTCTCGGGCAAATATTCAAGACCCTTTTTATCACGGTGCTCATGTATGGTTCAGAGAAATGGACCTTGACAGAAAAGAGTTTGGGCTGCTTTGAGAGAAAAATTCTGCATAAATGGAGAATGGAGACGAAGATTCAACCAAGAACCTTACGAGCTGTTCTGCGACACTGACCAGTAAAGTTAAGGTCCAATGACTTAGATGGATTGGTCATGTAGAGCGTAGAGTCTTCGAATCCAACCCGGAAGGACGTTGCAGAAGAAGAAGACAGTGACTCAGGTAGAGCACACAGGTGGTAGGGGACCTTAAGTGAAAACTGCGAAACTGGAGACAGCTAACGAGCTGGCTGGAGACGATATTTGGATGAGGCGCTGGTCTGACCTAAACTGTAGCGCCAACTTAAGTAAGTAAGTGATAAAGTAGTTTTAAGTGAATTATTAAAAAATAAAAAACAAAATAGTAAAAGAAACAAAAACAATACTGCTTCGGTCCGAAATTTTTCGATTCCAATGTCGAAAGACAATAGAGTAAGGGAAGGCCTTGACTCAGGTAAAACTCGAAAGTGGTAAAGCACTTCAACGAGCCAGGCATGTGATACTGAAGAAAGGTAGACCAGGAAGAGCAAGAGGTACAGCTTTAATGTTGAACCTATTGTCCTACCCGAACTTTAAAAGTTTATGATACCTTTAGTACCTATAAGTACGGATTTTTAAAATGTCTGCTCCCACTATCTCAAGGACCTATTTAAGGAATTACACTCGCACACCTTCACCCCTGTAGTTCTTGTTCTTCAACCAACATTTTCCGCAGTCGAAGCCACCACTGAATGTCAAAGTCATCTGGAATTCCGTTCACAAAATTAAAAGTGGCAACACTCAACCATTCAAATTATATGATGGGTTTTAATTTAATGTATCACGAATAAAAGAACCAGGATATTAACTTTCGATTTAATGGCCTACGGGTAAAAAAACACTCCAACCTCAATTCTGGCAATGATGATGGCCATCAACATCAAACACGACACACACATATTCCCATTTATCATTTCCGGAAATAAATAATACAAACAATAAATCAAAAGCATTGTTGTTCTTGTTCCCAAATGATAAAGGAACTTTAAATCGAAATGTTGAAAGGAAGCAACATCCTCAACATGTTTGCACATTGTTTTGGCATCAAACAAATTGATAAAAAATAATCTTGCATCGAAGCGACTGATTTGATTAAGGAAAATGCCACAAATGAGTCCCAGTTTAATAGGGCAAACGGGCAAACATATCCACACGCACGCACAACAAACAGAAATTACTTTTGTATGATTGTATCTATTTGTGTTTCTGTATGTATGACATGTAACAGTGTAACTGCAGAGAATCGATGCGGATCGATGAAGTGGAATATTTCGTTAAGCATCGTTATTGGTCGTGTTCGGAATTTCAGATGGGGTTTGAGTTGTGCGACTCGAGTCTCAGGACATTCGTTCGATATAAATTTATAAAGGAAATGCAAGAGAGTAAACTTGTTCTTAGGCAGGAGTCACTTTCTTATTCGAATCACGTTTTCTGTGTTCTCATAAATTCTAAAGGCAAGAAGCTGTTTTTTTAAGAAAAAAAAAACAAGGCACCTGTATGGTGGTTGGATGCTTAATAAAGGGCTGCATGTTAGATTAACGGTGCAGGAGTAATGAAAAGACATGCCAGATTAAATTACAAGGCAGGTGTGTGCCTTGCTTATCAATGCATAAAATTAAATAAGTGGACATAATATAATTTTAAGAGCAGCTACAAAAAATGCATTAATATTTATGAGGGAATCGAGTTGGCATTCACATTTAAGTGAGGAGGGTCAGGGTGGTTAATAAGAAAAATATGAAATATCACTTTAGAAGGAAAGTCAACAGTTATTTGACAGAGATGAAACTTAAATTGCGTTGAAAAACAACAACAACAAACAACAATACCATTATGGTAGAAACACAAGTTTGCAGTTTGGTCGATGACTGCATATCATATGGACCATTTACCGCTACCTCCTTTACGGCTAAACCCATTTTAGCTGCTTCTGCCTCACTTCTCACAAAGGCGGCATTGACACCACTGTCTGCAGGTGTTAACGGTGGAGTTTTTCACTATCTTCCCAAGCACGATGTATAAGAAATCGCATGACATGCATTGCTTTGCCTGATTCCTCAGTAGTTGGCGAAGTTTAGAGCATTTTCCTTTTTCAGGATCAAACAATACTGAGGATCCATTTATCGGGCATGCATGCTTCCGAACATAATATCTTACAGATGATTTGGTGCATGCTCCTATGTAGATCGTCGCCTGCTTTAAACAGTTCGGCAGCTAGACCATCTGCTAAAGCGGCTTTGTTCGATTTCTGCAGTGATATTACAGTTTTCCCTTCCTCTAGGTCTGTCGGGCTTACGGAATTGTTGGCCATCGTCAGTCGTGTCCAATGAATGGCTCTTGCCCGACTTACTAACTGACTTAAAGTGGCGCTACAGTCCGGGTTGGACTTGGGCCTCAACCAACAAACCTCTCCAGCCAGCTCGGTTCCTAGCTGTCTCCAGTTACAAACGCAGAGTTGGTTGAGGTCATCTTCAACTTTCGCGCGCCTCTTGAGCCTTGGTCTTCCTCTACTGCGTCGTTCCTCTGGGATGGTTTCGAAGAATTTACAGGCCGGAGTATTGGTGTCCATCCTCTCCACGTGACCAAGCCATCTGAGTCTTTGGACCTTCACTCTTTTAGCTAGGTACAGCGACCGCTAAATCCCAATTTTTCAGCCTCTGTCTGTATACTAGCAAAAGCACTGTTAACAACACGCTGCGTTTTCCCAATGATACCAATGTCATCAGTGTACGCGAGTAGTTGTACAGACTTCTGGAAGATGGTGTCTCTAAGTGTTGACGAGGGAGTTCTAAACTATTCGTTCCAGTATGATGTCTAAAGCATTTGTTGACATCGAAGGCGCGTCGGTGAGGTCGTTACCGACTTTAATGGAGCAGCGTGAAGTCTCCTTTGTCATCCTGCTCAGACGAATGATTTTTGTAGATTGTAGAGATTCCAAAACTGGACATGGCTTTATACAGTTCTTCTCTTTTAGAGGCTGTCATACGTGGCCTTAAAATAGATTGGGAATTCTTGAGTTTTTTCCAGGATCTGCCGTAATATGAATATTTGATCAATGGTGGACTTTCCTGACTAAAGCCACACTGATATGGACTTATCAGTTTGTTGACAAACGGCTACATGCTCCTTACCAAGTCATCGCCAGCTGTTTTGAAGAGTTCAGCAGTGATGCCGTCAGTTCCCGCGGCTTTGTTGCTTTGTCTACCGTGTCTAATGTTACCTCCAAGTGGTGATAGCAGGAGATAGAGTGAAAACCCTTATGAAAGGCGGTTGGCGACAGCTAACGAGAGAGGGCAGGAAGTGTTTTCCACTGTGGCCCTACTACTTTTTTCCAGACGGCAGCGGAAGAATTCATAGGGAAGATTCAACGTTGGCGTCTACAGTTCCAGTAAGGCTAAACTACTCAGTGAACACCTTATACGGTCTACTTCGACATATTTGGAGCGTGTTATCCGACTCTTTGCCCTTGGAGTTAAAATAAGGACCTGGCCCTCCAGGTTGGGGGTCATGCTTTGGGGTGACTTCCCTAGACCGTTATAAGGCGGATATAACCGCCATCCAAAAAATGCGATGGGATGGGATGGGCAAAAGGAGGATGAAAAACTGCGATATCTACTACGGCGACTGCTACATAGAACAACAACAGCGTCTGTTTGTATGTGGCTTTGATGCAGGCTTAGGCAGTATGTCCTAAGCTTGTCAACGAGCGCCTCACGACAATCCGCATCAAGACTTAATTCGGCTCCTGCCTGACGCGACACACGGCGGCGGGTTTCTGTCGCCACTTTTATACATACTAGAGAAGTGGTCTTTCCAAGCCCTGAGCATCGACTGGGATTCAATTATAATGTTACCTTGCTCATCTCTGCAGCCATCGCGGTTCTTGCTCGATGACCTTGAGCCAGCTGCTTTACCTTGCCGTAAAACCACCGAACTTCATTCCAGCTGTTGACTCTTTCAACATCCTCAATCTGAATTGGGGTGGGATCATGGATATGTGCAATTTAGAAAGGAAACAATGTTTCCAAGTAAATATGGTGAAAATTTGAAGTGAAAGTGCTGACCTACACCTTCTCGTGGTACCCCTGAGAGGTTCTTGTCAATTTATTGGCATGAACTTGCGAACGTAGGCAGCTTAAGTCATGCAGTCTTTCAGATTGTTCAACCGCTTTGGCAACTGGTAAAATGGACTGCATGACAAGGATGCCAGTGGATCCTTGTTAATCCATGATAAGAACGAAAGCTGGGAAAACTCCTATTGAAAAAGTGTAACGTAAGAGTATATATAATCAATAGAAAGACTACCATGTCTATTGAATAAGCTGGTACTCTGGGGTAGTTGGGGCCCCGTTCATTGTGTCTTAGGACCTTTGAACGCCAACTACATAAGCGTTAGGCCCCCTAGTGGGAGTTTCAGAGGGGTTGTTGGTTGTCGAGAGATTCGTTCTCGGTAACTGAGTACGTATCTCAAGCTCAGTTATATAGATATAAAAAACATTTACCATTATGGTTGAATGGAAATTGCGTTTTCCGTCGGCTGTTTTGGTCACTGTAGTTTTTTCAAAGAAACAAAAAGTTGAAACTTTGGTTTTCCCGACGTTTCGGCAAGGGTTGTTGCCTTCCTCAGGGGAATTTTTATTACATAAAAAATAGGAAAAGAGAATACAATAATGTGCACAACCATTTGTTTAACAAAAGACTTACTTTAACAGAGTTAAAAAATAATTTAATAAAAAATGCGAATTGCACTTCGTTAAGCGAAGATGACAAGACAAAAGAATAAAAGAAGACCTACTGCCCCATGATTATAAACAGTTCACAACGAAACAAAAACAAACTTTCCGTAGCATGTACAACAACAAACAACAAGTTATTATGGAGAAAATAGACACTCTAAAAACATCACTCTGGAAAAAGTTCAACATATTTCTAAACGAAAAATGGTTTGATAATAAGACAAACACCGAATTTCCTATTGAAATACAATGGCTCTTATCTTTGGGAAAAAAATTCGCACTTCCAAATGATAAGAAAACTTTCCCTTTATTCCAATTGATTGCAGATGGAGAAGAAATAATTAGACAAATCACAGATGAAAGAGAACAAGAAACGATGAGAGCAAATTATTGCAATATGCTTCACTCTTTCCAACGTCATCAAAAATGCGATGGGATGGGATGGGCAAAAGGAGGATGAAAAACTGCGATATCTACTACGGCGACTGCTACATAGAACAACAACAGCGTCTGTTTGTATGTGGCTTTGATGCAGGCTTAGGCAGTATGTCCTAAGCTTGTCAACGAGCGCCTCACGACAATCCGCATCAAGACTTAATTCGGCTCCTGCCTGACGCGACACACGGCGGCGGGTTTCTGTCGCCACTTTTATACATACTAGAGAAGTGGTCTTTCCAAGCCCTGAGCATCGACTGGGATTCAATTATAATGTTACCTTGCTCATCTCTGCAGCCATCGCGGTTCTTGCTCGATGACCTTGAGCCAGCTGCTTTACCTTGCCGTAAAACCACCGAACTTCATTCCAGCTGTTGACTCTTTCAACATCCTCAATCTGAATTGGGGTGGGATCATGGATATGTGCAATTTAGAAAGGAAACAATGTTTCCAAGTAAATATGGTGAAAATTTGAAGTGAAAGTGCTGACCTACACCTTCTCGTGGTACCCCTGAGAGGTTCTTGTCAATTTATTGGCATGAACTTGCGAACGTAGGCAGCTTAAGTCATGCAGTCTTTCAGATTGTTCAACCGCTTTGGCAACTGGTAAAATGGACTGCATGACAAGGATGCCAGTGGATCCTTGTTAATCCATGATAAGAACGAAAGCTGGGAAAACTCCTATTGAAAAAGTGTAACGTAAGAGTATATATAATCAATAGAAAGACTACCATGTCTATTGAATAAGCTGGTACTCTGGGGTAGTTGGGGCCCCGTTCATTGTGTCTTAGGACCTTTGAACGCCAACTACATAAGCGTTAGGCCCCCTAGTGGGAGTTTCAGAGGGGTTGTTGGTTGTCGAGAGATTCGTTCTCGGTAACTGAGTACGTATCTCAAGCTCAGTTATATAGATATAAAAAACATTTACCATTATGGTTGAATGGAAATTGCGTTTTCCGTCGGCTGTTTTGGTCACTGTAGTTTTTTCAAAGAAACAAAAAGTTGAAACTTTGGTTTTCCCGACGTTTCGGCAAGGGTTGTTGCCTTCCTCAGGGGAACTTTTATTACATAAAAAATAGGAAAAGAGAATACAATAATGTGCACAACCATTTGTTTAACAAAAGACTTACTTTAACAGAGTTAAAAAATAATTTAATAAAAAATGCGAATTGCACTTCGTTAAGCGAAGATGACAAGACAAAAGAATAAAAGAAGACCTACTGCCCCATGATTATAAACAGTTCACAACGAAACAAAAACAAACTTTCCGTAGCATGTACAACAACAAACAACAAGTTATTATGGAGAAAATAGACACTCTAAAAACATCACTCTGGAAAAAGTTCAACATATTTCTAAACGAAAAATGGTTTGATAATAAGACAAACACCGAATTTCCTATTGAAATACAATGGCTCTTATCTTTGGGAAAAAAATTCGCACTTCCAAATGATAAGAAAACTTTCCCTTTATTCCAATTGATTGCAGATGGAGAAGAAATAATTAGACAAATCACAGATGAAAGAGAACAAGAAACGATGAGAGCAAATTATTGCAATATGCTTCACTCTTTCCAACGTCATCTTCACAACGACCAATTTGCCAAATATGTACTCTACGTACACAAACAAACTGTCTCTTTTCTAAAGAAACATAAGAACATTGTTATTCTTTCAGCTGACAAGGGCAACGTCACTGTAGCAATGGAAAGAGAAGAATACGATTACAAGATGCGTCAGCTGTTATCAGATCGCAACACTTATTGGCATGTACGAAATAATCCAACAACAATTCTACAAAATCGAAACAACGATTTAGTGAAGTGGCTTTACAACAACAAAATCATAGAAGAAAGACAAAAAGCAAAAATGATGACCTACACTGCACAACTTCCTTCAATTTATGGACTACCTAAAATACATAAGACAAATATGCCTATGCGACCAATAGTATCATCTATGAAAATGCCTTGCTACGAACTTTCCAAATTCATTGGCAAAATATTACAATGTATCACAAACAATTCACAAGACACTGTTAAAAATTCCTTTGAATTTATAAACAAGGCAAAGGAAATTAAATTAAAAGAAAACGAAGTTTTAATATCATTTGACGTTGTATCACTTTTCACTAATATTCCTACACAATTTGCAATTAATATTATTAAAGACAAATGGAATATAATTAGCCAAAAAACAGCTTTAAACCGGACCAAATTCTTAGAAATTCTTGACTTCTGCCTCAAAGACAACAGCTACTTACAATATAATACAGACATATACAAGCAAATTTTTGGAATGACAATGGGAAATCCTCTTTCACCCACCATTGCTGACATTGTTATGGACCATCTGCTGGACGAATGCTTGACTCCCTTGCCTGAAAAACCAAACTTTATAGCAAAATACGTTGACGATATATTTGCAATAATTGACAAGCATAAGATTGAAGAAGTTTTACAGACTTTGAACAGATTTCATCCCAAAATAGAGTTTACTGTTGAAAATGAACACAATTGCTCAATATCATTTTTAGATGTCAAAATTTTCCGAGTTGACAACCACCTCTCTTTCGATTGGTTCCAAAAAGAAACATCTTCAGGACGATTGATCAACTTCCGCTCAAACCACCCCAAACACATAATAATGAACACAGCTTCGAACTTAATTAAAAAAGTTTTCACAATAAGTGATAAACAGTTTCATCCCAGAAATGAAATCAAAATCACAAAAATTCTTACTGACAACAGCTTTCCAAACTCGACTATCCGAGGATTAATTCAGAGACACAAATATAATAATAAAAAGAAAGAACAAATTGAATGTACACAGAATGGATTTTTCAATAGTATAGTTTACATTCCCATTTTAACGGACAACTTCAAAGAAATAGTCAATAAGAACATTAAAAACGTTCGTTTAGCATTCAAACCCAACCAAACACTCAGACATGTTTTCACCAAACTAAAAGTAAAGACGGAAAAGGAAAAATGTTCGGATGTTATCTACAAAATTAATTGCAAAGGTAAGGCAGAAGAACCTTGCAATTTATGCTATATTGGAACCACCAAACAACTCTTACGACAACGGATTTCAAACCACAAATCAGACATCAAAGCCAAAAATCCAGCAAAAACAGCCTTAGCTTCTCATGCGATTGAATTTGGACACACTCCCAACTTCGACGACGTACAAATTCTTCAAACCGAAACACACAGCTCTAAACGATATACGCTTGAAACGCTTCACATTTTAAGCAACAAGAACAACATGAATCGGAAACAGGACACCCAAAACATCTCATCTGTATATTGTTCTCTCGTTTCATCCTAATTTTATCTTCTTTTTCATAAATTTAATAGTTGACAATAATTCATCTTCGCTTAACGAAGTGCAATTCGCATTTTTTATTAAATTATTTTTTAACTCTGTTAAAGTAAGTCTTTTGTTAAACAAATGGTTGTGCACATTATTGTATTCTCTTTTCCTATTTTTTATGTAATAAAAGTTCCCCTGAGGAAGGCAACAACCCTTGCCGAAACGTCGGGAAAACCAAAGTTTCAACTTTTTGTTTCTTTGAAAAAACTACAGTGACCAAAACAGCCGACGGAAAACGCAATTTCCATTCAACAATAACTTAAAATTGGTCAATAATCTTTCAATATTTACCATTATGGTTTCTTCATGGAAGGAATAAACTGGTACTTGAAAACATAATTGAAATTTATTATATTAAATGCGATGAAGGGATAACATCGCGAAAGTTTGATAACGATGAGTTTCAAACTGTGTGATTAAGGGAGAGTTATCAACTCTAACAAACAGATACCAATGTGAATGGTCACACGTCGGATAAGGCATAATAGCTAGGTGCCGACGTAAAACTGCTCACTCCATCCTCAATCTGACACTGCACATGCTCCCTCTTTTTTCTCCTGAGAAGCTGGCGAAACGCGAAAGTACCCAAAGGCGATGAGACATGGGAGAGCCCATGCTAAATGCGAAACTTACAGCAGAAATGACGGTTCCACCATTTTAAGAAGGTGCATTGCTGTTTAAATGGCTACTAGTCAAGCTGATCAATTATGGAGTAATATCGCTCTACCAACATGGAAACTCGCCAAATAGTTTATAAACAAAAATATCTGCACACATTTATTTGGTACACATTTGTCTGGTCCTTTGCTCAAATGGCTGATCCGGCAAGAAATCGAACACACAGCACAGCGCAAACAGTAAACAGAAAGAAACAAAAAAGATTATGAATGTCCCGATTCGCTTCAATCACGGAAACTGACTCACAGTTGATATTCAATTTACTGCTTAATCAACACAGAATCCGAAAAATGTATATAAATTGTCTGCAAAAAGAGAAGAACAGCATATTTAATTTTTTGAAAGAATGAAACACACAAACATCCTTTCGTAACTTAAAACATCCTTTTATCTGTTATCATCGCATGTGTACTTTTGTACAAGATAATAAAAATGTATGTAGGAATGGTAAAAGAAATGAGAGCAAAGCTTGAATATTTGAATTTCGGCGCTCATAAGGGTCATTTAGAGCAAATGCACGGATTATTCAGAACGTGCCTTGAATATAAAATAAGCTTACCACCCAACATCAAGTGCCAAATATTACTCACTGTCCAGTTCTTGTGACATCATTTTTCTGCGCGATTATTGCTCCATTCTTGCTTTGAGGAAATCCTACTACTGGTTTTGTTGTAAGTGAATATAATATGGATCAAGGAACATTTTTGTAATGTAACAGTTGTTTTTTTTTTTTTAAAGCATGGTCTTTCTTGCGGTCGTGAAAAATGCTAAATTATTACTACTTAATAACTAGGCAAAAGAATTCAAAACTAGCTTATGAGAGTGCACTGTCAAAAAATTCGTCGTTCGGATATAACGCCCAAAAGTCACCTACTAATGTGTGGATGTAGTCCAGAAAGGCAAGAAAAGACGACTACAATTGCTCGGCCACATCGAACGAATGGACCACAACGCTCCAGCCAATAAAGCCTTCTTATAGCAGCCTCCAAGTTCGAGACGACTAGGAAGATCGAACTGATTCAACCAGATACCAAGGAACTTCACTTCACTTTTGCTCGTTAATTACTGTCAGTGGGGCTAAACGTTCACCATCTTTCGCCAATTCTTGAGCGTATCCCTCGTGGCCCCAGCCAACGAGGTCTGGAACAGAGTCTTTTAGCTTTTCTGGACTTTTGTTTTCAGCTTCCTTACTTACTTACTTAAGGTGGCGCTACAGTCCGTTGTAGACATGGGCCTCAACCAACAGTCTCCGCCAGTCATCTCGTTCCCTAGCTAGCTGTCACCAGTTTAGTTTTGCACTCAAAGTTGATTGAGGTCGAAGGCTTTCCGGGCCGGAGCATCCATCCGCTCTAAATGACCCAGCCATCTGAGTCTCTGGACCTTGACCCTTCTGGCTAGGTCCACATCGTTGTACAACCCGTAAGGTTCGCTGTTGTATCTTCTTCTCCAATCCCCATCAGTGCACACGGGGCCAAGGATGACCCGAAGAATTTTCCTCTCGAAACAGCCTTAGGCACATTCAGCCGATTTTGTCAAGGTCCATACTTCTGCACCATACAGCAGGACTGGGATGATGAGGGTATTATACAGTTTTACCTTAGTTGCTTGAGGGAGGGCTTTTCCACTCAATTGCTATATCTTAGCCCAAAGAAACAGCAATTACCAAGAGTTATTCTTCGTCTGATCTCGGCGTGGTGTTATTGCCTGTTTTAATAGCGGAGCTATTCTACTTCCTCGAACTTTCTGTCCGAGCCGTGCGTCGGTGATGTGTGTCCTTCCATGAAGACAGCATATACTTCGTTTTGCCCTCATTTACCGCTTAACCCATTTTTGCCGCTTCTGTCTCAATTCTCACAGAGGCGCCATTGACACCACGCTGTGTTCTTCCCATTCTATCAATATCGCGAGAAATTGAACAGACTTTTGGAGGATAGTGCGTCTGGTGTTGACGGTGGAGTTTTGCACATCTTTCTTAAGAAAGATGTTAAAGAAATCGCATGACAGTGCATCTCCATTGTCATTTTGCAAAAGCAAACGAGCTTGGCAGGGATGCTAAAACTAGGCATAGCTTTATACAGTTCGTCTCTGTAGATGCTGCTGGCCTTAAAATCGATGAAAAGGTGGTGGGTATCGATTTGGAGTTAATAGGTGTTTTCCAGGATCTGCCGCAAAATTTGGCCGATGGTTGACTTTCCTGGTCTGAAGCCACATGGATAAGGACCAATCAGATTGTTGACCAAAGGCTTCAGACGTTCACATATTACGGCAGAGAGGATATTGTAAGCAATGTTAAGTATGCTGATTCCTGTGTAGTTAGTGCAGTTTAGAGGATCCGATCCTGAAGAAGGCAGAGCAAACAATGTTGAGATTCCATTCATCGCAATCAGCTTCCAGCAATCGCAATATCGTTGAATCTTCTCAAAGTCACGTTGTAACGGATTTCCAATGACTTCCAATCCTTCTGTCTAATGTTAATGGTTTATATTACTTCATGAGCCTGTTGAAGTGCTTGGTATTAAGCTTTTAAGGCTCAGCTTCCAGCTTGCATCCATTGTTATCAAACTAGTCGCTTCGAACTATTCGACTCAGAGTTGGCAGTTCTAGTGAACATATATTTGAGGCGTGCCTACTTTTAACACGTGCCCGGCACTAAGGTTTCAGGACTAACCATTTCTTCTTCATCGAGCTTTTTGAGGGAAAATCTGAGCGCATGGTTGTAGGTGATTTTAGTGTGCACTAGCTGTATTGATTTGAGCCTGGAAAGCGGATGCATTGTGGTAGCTGATAGCAACCCGCTCTCGGAAAACAATAACAACAAGATAGTGATCAGAGTCGATGTGCGTATCGCGATCAGCCTTGAGGAGTAGCGAAGGTATTTTTGGTTACGAGCGACCCATCAGCCGATACCCAAGTTACTTGGTGGCAATACTAACATAGGAAGCTGTTCCTCAAACCGAGCATGTTCTTCGATGCTTATTTCTAAGACTCGGCATTACCAATAACACTGCCAAATCTTGGGCCATTAAAAGAGGCTGATGAAGATGGAATTGACGCTTAATGAAACAAGATCAAGTTAATGCTTTCGACAAGGAAAAATGTGTGCATACCTAGACAATTATTGACAAAAGCGGAAATTGTTTATTGATTTATATCTAAGAATTTAAAAGCTTCTGTGAACATTTTCACAAAGATTAACCATTGCGTTATCTGCAATTGATTTAACATGAGATCAAAATAGCGGTGTCGTGGAAATTGTGTTAGAAGCAAAAGTAAACAAAAATTTCAATTGGCTGATTAAAACTTCGAAAACATCGACCTCTGGGTAAGGTACGTTACGTATCTCTGTTAACTTATTCACCATAAAATTACGCAATCCAAAAAAAATATATAGTATTGTCACTGTTTTCTGTCTTGTTTGTCCTCCTGCGTTATTCTTACTATAAATGAAACGAAAAAAAATCTCTAACAAAGTTTTTCCATTATGTTTTTGTTATGTCCTGTAGGCCCTTGCGAAAAATTGAATAAAAAAGAACGGAGAAAGGATTTTTTAATTGAAAAATTCATGACAGGGTTTTGTTGGGAAATAATGAGAAGGCAGAAGGGCCAAGTATTTGACAATAGAAAGAGGATGAGTAAATTATTTTTAATTAATTTACTTTGTTTGTCTTCTAGCATAAATACTTTAAGTAAAATCGTGATGAAAAAACCAAAAACTTGCCAACACAATTTTGGTGTGGCACAGGGAAGGTAAAATTGCTTAAAGAAGCTGCTCGAGGCTTACGGAAAATGTAAAATCATTTCTTAAGTGAATTTCTTTTAGTTTTTCCAATGTCATAGGATATTTTCGCTGTCGGAACTCGGAAATTAAGTTGATGGTTTAAATTCGAATGAGTGTGTAAATGGAAAAATGAAATGGGAGATTGTAGATGATTTCACACTTCATTAATTAATCTGGCGTCTATACAATATGTAGATTGCCTACTTTGTGCTTTTTTTTTGTGAATATTGTATCATATTGTTTTCATCCGTAGGTATGTGTAATAGTGTGTAGGATCTGGGTGTTTATGCTGAATGTATGTTATGTAAGGACATTAAGAGAGACTTAACAATCCTCCTCATTCACTCCACTCCACACGTAGGGTGCTGACCAAAAAAAATTCTATCCCTACGTGGTATGAGGCAGACTGTTTAGTTCTATTTTCAAAAGCTGAGGCTTAGTCGCCTGTCTAGTCAGCGTACCAGAATTTTAATATCCTGTTCGCGATGACCATTGAAATCGGTTGTGTTTACCTTGGTTATTATACTGCGTATAACTGTTTTCTTGCCGGTTATCCCATAGAAACAATACAACTGACGGGTACTAACGAACGACAAACAAATTCGGGCAATCCATACGGACGAGACCTGACAATCAACGGACATACCTTGGCAACTAATGGACGAACCCGGACAATGAACGGACTCGTTCGGCCAATCAAAGGATGGAAAGGATGGACGGAAAAAAGGCAAGCCTGAAGACGAATATTCCTTCAAGAGTATAGGTATTGTATAGCAATGGGAAGTAGTTAATTAGTCAAGCAATCAACAGCTGAATCTTGAACAGTCGGACGGACGTGTCTTGGTAATCAGTCAAGATCTTACACTTAAGGGGGGAAGTCTGTCTTATGTTATAACAACAAAAGTTTATTGGCAGCCGATGGACGAATCAAGACAATAAACGTACCTACGTATCTGGGCGACACCAACTAAAGAATGTGGATCTTTGGCTATAATGCTCATAAAGATCCTTTACCAGAAGTGGGAGAAAGTCTAGAAAATTTAAGTTTACTTTATTTTATACCAATTACTTGTGTGTCCGCTGGACCGGGGGTGGGATCATGGATATGTGCAATTTAGAAAGGAAACAATGTTTCCAAGTAAATATGGTGTAATTTGAAATGAAAGTGCTGACCTACACCTTCACGTGGTACCCCTGAGAGGTTCTTGTCTAATTGGCATGAACCTGCGAACGTAGGCAGCTAAAATCATACAGTCTTCCAGAATTGTTCCACTGCTTTGACAACTGGCAAGAGGCTGCAATGATAAGGACGCCAGCGAATCCTTGTTAATCCATGATAGAACGAAAGTTGGGAAACCTCCTATTGAAAAAGTGTAACGTAAGAGTACATATAATCAATAGAAAGACAGACCAGGTCTATTGAATAAATTGGTACTCTGGGGTAGTTGGGGCCCCGTTCATTGTGTCTTAGGACCTTTGTTCGCCAACTACATAAGCGGTAGGCCCCCTAGTGGGAGTTTCAGAGGGGTTGTTGGTTGTCGAGAGATCCGTTCTCGGTAACTGAGTACATTCTCAAGCTCAGTTATATAGATAAAAAACATTTAACCATTATGGTTTCTTCATGGAAGAAATAAACTGGTAATTAAAAACATAATTGAAATTTATTATATTAAATGCGATGAAGGGATAACATCGCGAAAGTTTGATAACGATGAGTTTCAAACTGTTTAATTAAGGGAGAGTATCAACTCTAATAAAACAGATACCAATGTGAATGGTCACACGTCGGATAAGGCATAATAGCTAGGTGCCGACGTAAAACTGCTCACTCCATCTGTCCGCTGGACCATACGTTAACTCTACTCTTCGTCTACTTCTTCGTCGCTCGGGAATGTTGTCGAAGGCTCCTTCTCCATTCTACACCAATGCACACGAGGCCAGAGACAACCCAAGGAACTTTCATCTCAAAACAGTCTAAGGCACTTTCATCCGATTTTGTCAGTGTCCATGCTTCTGCGCCATGGGCTGGGATGATGAGGGTGTTTTATAATCCTACCTCAGATGATCGAGAAGGGCTTTACAACTCAATTGCTCCCTTTGCCAAAGAAACAGCGTTTACCAGAGTTGTTCTAAATTGCATCTCGGGGCTAGTGTTATTGTCCGTGTTAAAAGCGGAGCCTGGGTAGATAAACTCCTTAACTACATCGAAGTTATATGCATCTATTGGACATTCTGTCCAAGGCGACGCGTCGTGGTCGGGTGTCCTTCTTCGAAAAAAGTATATACTTCGTTTTTCCCTTATTTACCGCTAAACCCATTTTTCCCGCTCCTGTCTCAATCCTCACAAAGGCGCCATTGATATCGCGCTGAGTTCTTTCCGTTATGTCAATATCATCGGCGTATACGCGAAAAGTTGAACACACTTTTGGAAGATAGTGCCACTGGTGTTGACGGTAGACGACGTTAAAGAAGTAGCGTGACAATGCATTGCCTCGTCTGCATTCTTTTTTGACATTAAATGATTTCATAAGCTCCTTGTCAACCTTGATGGAGCAGAGTGAATTCTTCATCGTAATTTTTGGAGTTCATAGGTTTTTTCCAGGATCTGCTGAAAAGTGAACATTTGGTAGATGGTTGACTTTCGTTGACTGAAGCCACATTGATAAGTACCAATCAGATTGTTTACAAAAGGCTCCAGATGTTCACATATTATGGTAGAGAGGATCTTATAAACGATGTTAAGGAAGCTGATTCCACTGTAGATTGCGCAGTTTCCTTTTTCATATCTTACGGATGATTTGGTGCATATTCCTATTAAGATCTTTGCCTGCTGCTTTGAAGAGCTCGGCAGCTGTTCTATCGGCTTTGTTGGATTTCAGCCGTGATATAACCGATTTCACTTCTTCAAGGTCGGGTTCACGGAATTGTTGGCCATTGGCGTGTCCTAAGAAAAGCTCTTGTCTGACAGCGCTATTCTCTTCGTCGTTCGCCGTTTTACAGTTTACAGAAGCTGTCTTTCTGAATCCTCATCTCTGCTTCTTGCTCTTGTTTTACCTTCCGGTAAAACTTCCGGACTTAATTCATTTTGTTGGCTCTCTCAACGTCTTTGAACTGACGCTTCTTATGCTCTCTCTATGTTCTCCTGAGAAGCCGGTGTTCCTTTTCTCCTCATATACGAGCAGCTCTTGTCCTTCTATGCAGCGCTGTTTTGTATGCCTCCTGCTTGGCTGCATGGGTCTGCCTAACATTCTTCGTGAAACCAGGGGGTTTACTTTGGTGGCTGCGTGAAACCTAGCACAGCAGAGGCGGCTTCTCTAACTGCTTTCTGGCAATGTTGCAACTAGTTCTTGATACTTGATGTTGACGGCATAGGACTGGATCTGGCTATCTCACACGGATTTCTGTTAATTATTGACTGCATTATTAATAAAAAAAAATATGACACCGTTTTTTTGTGAAATTTCTTAGTCCTTTCAACTTTTAACCTATTAAACCAACTATTACCTTGTTTTAGTTAACGCTTTATGATTTTTACTCCCTCTCCTCCTGTTCCTAGAAAATTAGTGATTAATTTTATTGCGAATCAGACAGCATTCACTGCAGAGCTCAAAAACGAATACAAACATACAAAATTAAAACAGCAATATGAAACAAAGTTTGTCTTTCATTCTTTTCAAAAGTTATAAGTTCTAACTCATAAAAGTTCGCTGCACAAGTTTTCTTGCTCCTCTAAGTTTTTCGTTTAAGTTATTTTTTTTTCTTTTTTGTTGGCAATCAACCACAAAAGTTTAATTAACCACGTAGGGCCATAAAAGAAGCATGCAACTTGTTTTTATTACCCTCAAAGTCGCAGGAGACTTATTCGGATTTATTTTCAATTTTTATGTGCTCCCTGGTGTTTGTACACATGTCAGAGTTACTGAGTAGACTATAGAGTGCACAGTGTCCCAGTCCTATTGGTATGTAGGAAGGTACTCCTTGTTTATGTACCCTCTGCCTCTACATCACAAACGCTCGTACACATTTTGATTCGTTTATTCGCTTAGAGGGTATCCATATAAAGATTTTCCCCAAAGAGAACTTGACATAGAGCACAGCCTAGCAGTTATAAGCAGGTTAAAAGGAAACAGCTACAAATAACAACAACAACAAAATGTGAAACAGATTTACAAAACCTCACAAATTTTGTTTTCAACAAACGTCACATATATTATGTTATAATTTTTGACGTTTGTTTCTGCATTAGAAATGATTGATGACTTTCTCGGTCGTCTCGTTTGAAAAAATAACCAAATTACCGCTAGGAGTGACTTTTCGTACAAAAAAAAAATGAGAAGAAACAAAAGAGGCGGGAAAGTAGGTGTTTTGGTTTGAGTCTATTTTCATAAAAATACACGAGTTATGTTCTAGCTTCGGGGAATGCCTATGGTTCGTTTTCTTTGAAGAATCCATAAAGACATTAGAGCATACATTATGATGTTTAAGAGATTTTTTTTCTTGTTCTGAATAACCTTAGTACGATGGCATAAAAAAGCTTCATAAATATACCTACCTCCTCATTGTTTTGGGGAAGAAAGAAATAATACGACATGTAAGAAATTTGTTTCAACATAAATCAAATTAAATTGTTATTATTATTGTGTTGAATGAATTTACTTGCCTTTGACTTTTTTGCAGGAAAAGGAAACAAAAGGTTAGTTGGAACAACAACAAAGAGAGCAAATACAGACACTAAGAACCTTGATGTTGTTTCTACAAAGTGATACAAAAAATATTTCCCATTCATAAATAATTGTGAGAGATGAAGATCAAATGCTACGCACGAATGAAAAAGATAGTGAAAAATGTGGTGAAATCGCCGTAGAAAGATGACGACACCAAAGATGAGTTCTACGAGCTCCTCGACAAGATATACGAGCAATGAACTAGCTTCAACGTTAAAACCGTCTTAGGAGATTTTAACGCCAAACTAAGAAGAGAGGACAAAAAAAGCCCCCACGAAAAAACCTCCGATAACGGATTCGGGCTTATCGATTTTGCAGCGGGGCGCAACATAGTAGTAGCAAGTACCTACGCGTTTCCCACATCTCAACATCCACAAGAGGACCTGGAGTTCTCCAGATTAATCGATTGTCAACCAGATTGATCATATTACGATCGACGCAAGATACTCTTCAAGCATTATTGATGTCCGAACTTTCCGAGGGACCAACATCGACTCGGACCACTACCTCGTTGCAACCAAGGTAGTGCAGCGGATATCTCGACCAAAGCCAAAAACAGGAAGTGCTTGAAGAAAATATGACGTCCGACGGCTACAATCGCAAGAGATCGCCAGATCATTTTCCGATCGAGTGTCAAGTTACCTCATGAGAAGCTCGCTACAGCCAGTAGCGGCGTTAGGGTGGGGCGCGGTTGGGCGACCGCCCCAGGGCGCCGGATATAAAGGGGCGCCGCGGGCGCAGAAGCAGTAATCAGACGGTTCATGCTACGTTGCGATCCTGATGTTCGTCATCAATGAATAAAAAAGTAACAAAATGGGAAACAAAGCTGTCAAAATGACAATGCCTACAAGCTAAAATTTAAGGATTGCAAAGTTGTGTGCGTGTTTTCACTAATATATTGGGCGCATTCACTAACCTAGTCACTACGTAGTCGAAAATCAACTAGCTTTGTGAAAGCAAAATTGCACTACAAAGCTAGTCGAAAGCAAGCTGTCAAATAAAGATAGCTCAGACCTTTTGACCCTTATATTAACGTCGATTTTTAACACCTTCATGACAAGACCGTATTTAAAGGGTATCCAAAAATTCAGCTCGTTAGGAAATTTTCCCTACATTGTTTTTCAAAATGCCTAAAACGACTGGACTATGAACATATGAAGTAAGAAACGTTCGTGAATTTGTGACTTGAGGTTAGAGATCTTTAATCAGAAGCGTTGTCTTGTTTTGCTTATTATGCTGTATTGTACGATTAATTTCATTTTAAATTTTAGTAAAATTTGAAATTGAACGTTTGTTTCTTATTCAACAGCTGATTATGAAATGTCAAAATCTAACAATCACTTTGAAGTCAAAATTTTTACACTACGTCGGAGGAGAAATTTCAACTAATTTCTTAGTTGTATTTGACCAATCAGAATGAGTTGACTACGTAGTGACTACGTTAGTGAACGCGACCATTCTTTCAATCCGTCTATTCACCAAAAGAGAATAATTTTGGCAGTTAAATTGAATTTTTTTGAATAAAATGTGAGTTAATGGATATGTTCACAAACAGAGTAATATTGGTAAGTGAAAAGCAACGAAATAAACAGGCGTAAAAATTGATTTGAACAGTTAAATGAGTTATGAATACTCGGAATATTGGTCTTTTTTGTACAATATAAAACAGATTCCGGAAAAACCTGACCTTGTCAAACTCTGTGGTGATCTCCAATTGAAATTAACTGTAGACTCTTAATCAGATATAGACGGGTGTATGTTGTGAGATGAAGTCATAAGTCTGAAATCTTCTTTGCCTGAGCAGAATGTGGCTACCCCTGTTTTTGTTTTAAATTTTATCAAAGATCACAACATACAAGAACTGTATCCAAATGTAACGGTTGCTAGTGGGGAGAGGAACTTTTATAAGCTTAAGCTGATAAAAATCTCTCTGCGATCGACAATATCGCAATCCCGATTGACAAACTTGGCAACTTTGTCAATCGAGAATGAAATTGCTGAAAACCTCGATTTTGATAAAATAATAAAAGAGTTCGTCGACAGAATGGCTAGAAAAGGCAAATTTTATTTGTTTTTTTTTCATAAATAGCTATTTCTTTTAATAAATGGTAATTTCATTATATCTTTTTCCTCTTTTCATATGGGTTTGAATTACAGTTAGGGGGCGCCGTATAAATCTCGCCAAGGGCGCTCATAGTGCTAAAACCGGCACTGGCTACAGCCAGCACCGAGTATTGAGAACCAGTGGCAGAATTGCCAGGAAGCCATTAGGGATGCTGCCTCTGATGTGCTGGGCTTACCGCGGCCACCAAAACGAAACCCCTGGGTTGATGAAGGATGCAGGCAGGTACATGCAAGAAGCGCATAAAGCAAAGCTGTACAGGAAGACGAGATCAGCTCGGAAGCTCTACGAGCAGAAGAGGAGAGAAGAACACAAGCTTTTCAGAAACAAAAAGTGAGAGCATGAAAAGCGATTGATCGAAGATGTTGGGAGATTAAAAAACAGGAAAGAGGTTCGGTAGTCTTACCAAGAGGTAAAACGAATGACTCAAGGTTACCGAGCACGAACTGAAGCCTGTAAGAACCAACAGGAAAATATCTACTTTCAATAATGAGGATATGGAAGGACCACTTCTGCAGACTGTACAACGGCCATGACGAATCAAATTACGCTGTCAGGCAGAACGAACCATTCAATGAAGACGACGCAAGCCAAGATTTCCGTCTACCGGACCTTAAAGAAAACACCTACCAATTTTTTATCGATTTTAAGAAGAACTGTATAAAGCCATGTCCAGTTTTGGCATCAATACAAAACGCATTCATCTGAGCAGGATGACAATGGAGAACTCAGGCTGCTCCATTAAAGTCGAGAACGACCTCACCAACGCCTGCGATGTCAAATAAGGCTTTTTTTTCAAAATTCATTTTATTCAATTCACTTATGACTACTTAATACTAGACAATGAATTCAAAACTAGCTTAGTATCTAAAATCTTATATTTAACTTACTGGCCCCAAACGGGCGCTCTAAGAAATTCATGATTGTCTTAAAATTAATGCCTTTCGGCCTATGAACTATTTTCGTGTTTTTTAACTTTATTGTTTTTCATGTTAGAGAATTTCAAAAACTAACGTGATATCAATATTATGTGTTCCTTCCAAGCTACTTAAAATTAGGTCCTTAAAAATAAAAATTAAAATTTACTAAAACTACCTATACTACCTAACAACTACGTACAAACTAGAGCAACCACAGCAGCGAATCTGTATTTTTTTTTTTCATATCACTTTGTATATTTTTTTATTCTTTTTTTGTATTTTTTTTTGTTTTTTTCTTTTTGTTTCTCTTTGTGTTTTTTTTTTTTTTTTGTATTTTTTTTTTTTTGATCCATATCAATGTTTGTGCCACCATGCCTACTCTACTTAAACCTAAACCCGAAACCCTTAGACTAAAACAAATATGCAAGCCGGCCAAGGCTCAAAACCCCACCCCGACTACCCATTATCAAGTGCTGACTGAAGCCACCAGAACTGGTGCTCCTGCTTCACCCTATCGATTCGGCCCCGTTCGGACACAGCCCTACTGAACCGAAGGAGCTCTGCTCCGTGCTGTGTGAGGACGTCGCGATGGTAAAGGAGCCGCCGCCGATCGACGCGACGGTTCTCCGCCTGACGTGGTAGATTAGCGGGATCGCCAATCTGTCCTGTATCAGACCGCATTTATCTAAATGGAGGAATGCTTCTGGTGGAATGAAGCCGCTCGAGCGTGCACTATCAAAATATTCGTCGTTCGGATAGAACGCCCCAAAGATCAAATTATTCGTCGAAGTCATAGCTCTCGCAATGTGACCCCGAATAAGTTTTATCACGAAATTGTCAATTCTGTTGATCCGAGCCTCGTTGTACAGAACCTCGTTAGAATAATAATGTACATAAGAAGATTCCGGTGTCCGATACAAACCGAGACAGCGCCGAAGACACTGCCTCTCGAACACCCGAATCTTCTCCATTTGAGATGGTGCAACGTTGAACCACACTGGACAGCCATAAACGATCATCGGCCGTATGAGGGCCATGTAGCAAATTACCTTCACTCTGGGGTCAAGCCGACTGCTGTAAAACAGACGTTTCGTCAGAGCGAAGGCTCCTCTGGCCTTTACCAGAGCAGCATCTATATGTCTGTCGAAATACAGATATGTACTGATCCAACCAGATACCGAGGTACTTCACTTCACTTTTGCTCGGTAATCGCTGTCCGTGAGGCCCAACGATGACCATCTTGCGCCAATTCTTGCGCGTATCCCTCGTGGCCCCAGCCAATGGGGTCCGGAACAGAATTGTCTCGCATTTCTGAACATTTATTTTCAGTTTCCAGTCATCGCAATATCGCTGAATCTTCTCGAAGTCACGTTGCAAGAGAGTTCTAATGACTTCGACCTTTGGGGCAGTTCTGTATGCAATCAGGTCGTCGGCATACGCAATTGCCTGGGTGAGGCTACCTATCAGATCGCTGGTGTAAATGCTGAAGAGGATCGGCGAGTTCACCGCTCCCTGTTGAAGACCGTTTTTGATTTCGAAGGTGGTGGTAGAAATTACATTGCGACTTTTGATAACAAACTTCCTAGCGTTGAGCATATCATGAAGCATATACAATAATGGTTTACTGATGCCTAGTCTGGTGAGTTTAAGGTACAAACCTTCTAACCATACGGTGTCAAAGGCCTTCTCTAAATCAACCAGAACAGCACCCGTGCATTGTTTCTTGGACTTATTCCCTTGGATATCAGAAACGAGCTTAGACGCGGCATGAATAGTGTCATGTCCCACCTTGAACCCGAACTGGTTATCCGGAAGTATTTTGTTGTCCGCAGCCCACTCATTCAGAGGTCAGAGCCCTATTGACTACCTT
This sequence comes from Sphaerophoria taeniata, assembly GCA_943590905.1. Classification (NCBI taxonomy): domain Eukaryota; kingdom Metazoa; phylum Arthropoda; class Insecta; order Diptera; family Syrphidae; genus Sphaerophoria; species Sphaerophoria taeniata. The sequence goes on from OX016540.1 coordinate 189,747,990, forward strand.
TTCGAATACCTTGCTGATGCTTCGAAGAAGACTTATCGACCGAAGATTTGACGGATTGGATTTGTCCTTTACCTTTTTCGGGAGAGGATGAACCACAGCTGTCTTCCAACGCTCTGGATAATATGCATTATTCAGCGCGTTGTTGAACAGGGTGGTGTAGATGTCTATTGCCTCAATCGCTAATTGTCTTAGTACAATGTTGGATATACCGTCGACACCTGCTCACTTCTTATTCTTTATTGAATCGAAAATGAGCTGGAGTTCTACCTTCGTGATGAGCAAGGGACTTGCGCCCGTTCGTTCGGCGATTATAGCGTTATTATACTATACTTCACACTTTCACAGGATCATTTCTGTAGTAAGTCTTCTTTTACTTTTTGAAGAAATTCGAAGTACAAGTCAAATAAGGCTTTTGACAAGATGATGTACTGTCATGCGACTTCTTTAATGTCATACTGGAACTGGAACGAATAGTGCAGAACTCCCACGTCAACACTAGAGGCACTATCTTCCAGAAGTCTGTGCAACTACTCATTTTACATGTCATGTACGCTGATGCCATTGATATCATTGGGAGAACGCAGCGTGATGTCAACGGTGCTTTTGCGAGTATGCAGACAAAGGCTGAAAAACTGGGTTTAGCGGTCAATGAGGGTAACACAAAGTGTATGCTGTTATCAAGAAAGGACACCTAACACCGACGTCTTGGACAAAACGTCACGATGACCAATAATAATTTCGAGGTTGTTAGGGACTTTGTATACCTTGGCTCTGCTATCAATACGGACATTGACATCAGCGCAAAGATCAGAAGGAGAATAACTCTTGCTTATCGGTGTTTCTTCGGACTAAGAAAGCACTTGAGTAGTAAAGCCCTCTCTCGAACAACTAAGGTGACTCTCATCATCCGCATCCTGATATATGGTGCAGAAGCATGGATCCTGTCAAAAACGGATGAGAGCACCCTAGGCCGGTTCAAAAGAAAAGTTCTACGGAAGATCAATGGTCCTGTCTGCATAAACAGTGAATGGAGGACAAGATTTAACCATGAACTGTACGGGCTGTATAGCAACACTGACTGGCTAAAAGAGTGAAGGTCCAAAGACTCAGATTGCTTGGTCACGTGGAGAGGATGGACACCAATACTCCAGCCTGTAAAGTCTTCGAATCCACCCCAATGGGACGACGTAATAGAGGAAGAGCAAGGCTCAGGTGGCGCGCAAGTTAAAGATGCGAAACTGGAGACAGCTAACTAGGGCCCTAGCTGGCTGGAGGGGTTTGTTGGTTGAAGCCACTCCGGACTATAGCGCCACCTTAAGTAAGTAAGAAATTAAGTAAGGGTTTAAGTCACATGGCTTTTTTTGATAGCGGTAATGTCTATTTGGCAGCTTTTATATTTCATGACGATGCAGTTTATAACATTGAGGAACAGAATAGTGACAAAGGCTAATTTTTATCCCAGTTATCGGGGGTTACACCGCGGCGCGGGCCCAACTAGGTGTCATTTAAAATAAAGACATTTTCTCAGGAAAAGAAACATAATTAATATAATCATGTTTAAGAAGAGTTTCAACATTAGTCAGTTAATTATTTAAACTAAAAGTGTCAATCCCGATAAATACCTCAAGTTCACAGAAACCTTAATCAATATAAGCTCATGTTAAGTGTTGGACTTCGCAGGAGGATATCTCTCAAGAGCTGTGCGTGTTAATGATTTTTTTTTCACCACGCACAGGCAATGTCGATTATTGAACAATTTCCCCAATTGGTTTTGTGGGTGGGTATCTAGAACTAACTTTAAGCCTCCTGCCTTCCTTTTCCTATTAAGTAGTAACATATACCTACAGCTACAAATGCCTATAAATGTATGTGAACATGACTTTGCCAACGAAAACAGTTATTTACGTTTATCCCCGAAATGATGTCAAAAGTTCAGAGGAATTGTCTTCATCATAAAGTTGGCGAAAACAACTTTTTCATCAAGAGAATTCTTCGTTTCGTTCGTCCTCGTCGTCGCGTCAAAATCGCATTTCTTTTATCAAACAAGTTCATCTGAAATAACTTGTGATTGGGAACTTAACCCCTCCTCTGTACGAGATCCACCGAATTCTATGTCTAGCTTCGCAAAGTAAAAATGAATAAAGTTGACACCTTGTTTGGATAGATGAAACCTAACGCTATACATTTTTAATTTCCATCGCACATTTTCAGCTTATACGATTATTGGATCGGAAATTTAATGGATGTCAGTGAAATATTGTCTATATGAGGTGTTAAGCGAAAGTTTCGTCTTTCGTGTCGTCCCGACAACAACACACACTGTTTTGGAGTTTGTCGGCAAAAACAAATTATAATTGCTTCTTTTATGTGAATGTTTACTGCGAACTGAGTGATAAGATTGTTCACCATGTAAGGCACAATACCGACAGATTGTGGTTATGACAAACAGGTGGAAATTTTGGGGCACGGAAGGGAGACGCCCAAGCATTTAAGGCTCACTTTTAAAAATGTAGGCAACAAGAAAAAAGTTGTTTTCAGGGAGGAATTGTGGTTTATTGTTATTGGCAATTAAGAAAAAATACTATGCACGTGTAGGCATTTTAGAATTAAGTTCTAGGCTTACAGCACAAAACGATGCGTAAAACTTGAGATCAAATAAAATGAACAACATGGTAGTAATTTATCTCCGGTGCTTCTGTTTACGAATATCATAATTTTGTTCAATCCACACATGAAACAGCTTAAAAAACAATCAATAATAAATCGTAACATCAATGGAAGCAGAGCATTTTAAGGTGATTGCCTATGCTGACGACGCACGTTGCAATATCTGTATCTGGGAAACATCCTCAAGTTCTCTCGGAACTCCTACAAAACTCCTAGCCTTAAACAGGCTAACAAATTGGGCTAAGCAGTGTGGCTTGGACGTCAATCCACATAAAACAGAACTAGTACTCTTTACGAGAAGGTACAAAATTCCTCAGATTAACCCACCCACGATTAAAGAAATACCTTTAAGCTTTTCCGACCAAGCCAAATATTTAGGCCTCATTTTAGACAAAAAACTGAATTGGAAGGCATATATTGATGAAAGAGTAAAATAGGCTATTGTAGCGCTTTTTACTTGTAAGAAGGCTCAAAATGGGGCTTCTCCCCAAAAATAACCCACTGGCTATACACTTCGTTAATCAGACCGATACTCATTTATGGAGTTGTCGTATGGTGGACCACACTGGACAAGATGGCAAACCTGAATAAACTCATCAAAGTCCAGTGGTCACCAGGTATGTACATCACAGGAGCACTTCGCTCAACACCAACCGCAGCCCTGGAAGTGCTTTTAAACCTAACACCTCTTGATATCTAACACTGGTCATACTACTATCTTAGACAATTTCAGATCTATCCCAGATAACCTAGAGCCTAGACTATACCACCCCAAAAATGGTATTCGATAATAGCTTCCAAGTTTCATTCCCTTCAAGATCTTCTTGGGAAGAAGAGAGACCCCTGGAAGACAATATGGTACACTTCTATACAGACGGTTCAAAGACCGATTACGGCGTTGGAAGTGGTAACTATTCGAAGCAACTGAATCTCAGTCTATCATATAGACTTCCCAGGCAGAAGTAATGGCGATTAAAGGGGCACTATCTTGGCTCAAAGAAAACGTTATATCTTGCAAGGATATACGAATCTTCTCGGACAGCCAAGCCGCTCTCAAATCTCTCGCGTCTGTCTCCACAAACTCTCAAACAGTCCACGACTGTCGATCATCTCTGAATGAGATGACGGAAAAGTTTAATATTCACTCATTTGGGTGCCGGGCCACAGAGACATCCCGGGAAATTGTAAAGCCGAGAGCTCGCCAAAAACGGAACACTTCTGCCTACTGTTAGACAAAGACATAACATTGTAATGACGCATTACAATTCAGTCGCCACGCGAACACAAAAACACACGCAACACCGGAATACATTGGGATAGAATTCACACTCAACAAAACAAGCACGAAACAAACGTAAATCATATGGAGAGTAAAGAAAACACAATTGTTACGTTGTTTTAAACTTCACCCTACGTACAGTTCACACTTTGTTTTTCCCAAAAGGTCTACTAGTAGAGGCTAAAAAAGACGGAAAAAGTTAAGTAAGACAACCGCCAACAACAAGTTAAGTTATACATACGACATCAACGAGTATAGTAAGAGAGCCGATAGCAACAAGGTGAGTAATAAAATCAGACGATAAGTGAAGAAGCAATCAGTCTGACGCCGACCGCCGTGGAGTAAGGACCATAGGTAAGTTGCTGAATATATAACAAAGGCTTCCCCCCACCAGTGGTAAGGGGCTTATTGTGAAGTATTCAGTTCATCGAAGGTAAGTGTAATACCAGTCTCGGCTGCGATTGTACCGGTTACGACCGCGATTACCCACGTTAGTGGCGATTTACCTGGTTTACAGCGATTACCCGTTTCGGCGGCGATTGTACCGGTTTCGACCGCGATTACCCACGATTAGTGGCGATTAACCTGTTATTACAGCGATTACCCGTTTCGGCGGCGATTGTACCGGTTACGACCGCGATTACCCACGTTAGTGGCGATTTACCTGGTTTACAGCGATTACCCGTTTCGGCGGCGATTGTACCGGTTACGACCGCGATTACCCACGTTAGTGGCGATTAACCTGTTATTACAGCGATTACCCGTTTCGGCGGCGATTGTACCGGTTACGACCGCGATTACCCACGTTAGTGGCGATTTACCTGGTTTACAGCGATTACCCGTTTCGGCGGCGATTGTACCGGTTACGACCGCGATTACCCACGTTAGTGGCGATTTACCTGGTTTACAGCGATTACCCGTTTCGGCGGCGATTGTACCGGTTACGACCGCGATTACCCACGTTAGTGGCGATTTACCTGGTTTACAGCGATTACCCGTTTCGGCGGCGATTGTACCGGTTACGACCGCGATTACCCACGTTAGTGGCGATTTACCTGTTTTACAGCGATTACCCGTTTCGGCGGCGATTGTACCGGTTTCGACCGCGATTACCCACGATTAGTGGCGATTAACCTGTTATTACAGCGATTACCCGTTTCGGCGGCGATTGTACCGGTTACGACCGCGATTACCCACGTTAGTGGCGATTTACCTGGTTTACAGCGATTACCCGTTTCGGCGGCGATTGTACCGGTTACGACCGCGATTACCCACGTTAGTGGCGATTTACCTGGTTTACAGCGATTACCCGTTTCGACGGCGATTGTACCGGTTACGACCGCGATTACCCACGGTAAGTGGCGATAAAATCAGTAAGCGAAACCCGTCATCGAAAGCATAAGCAACCACCAGCCGAAGAAGGAAACACAGGAGTGACAATCCAGCGTAAGGGAGAGAGGAACGAATAACGGTATCTCGCCGATTTAACGATAAATGAATTCTATATCAATTGTACAGTTTTAATCGAATAAAGAAATAGACCACAAGTTAAATTTCGGTATTTTATTTAACATACCCTGGACTTCCCTGAGCATACCTCAGCTATAAACCTAAAATACCATCACAACATAGGAACACCACTTGCATAGAGCATATTGTTTGAGAAGATATTTGCATGTATATCTTCTCAAACAATATGCTCTAGAATCAAAAAATGCTAGATGGTCACAGGGTACCACCTGCCTAGCAACCAAACAAATATGGTCAAGCATACCCCTGAAACGGTCAAAAGGCTTGATTTCCCTGAGCAGACAAAATATAAGCTCTACAATTGGAGACATAACAGGACACTGCCTCATAGGCAGACATGCTTTGAGGCTAGGGGTCTCCACAAATGACTTCTGTAGAAGCTGCATGGAAGAGGAGGAAGAGGAAACAGTCCAACACCTTCTGTGTACATGTCCGGCACTCTCCAATGAAGGAATAACTATCTCGGTAATCCCTTCTTCGATAATACCAGTGAACTGGCAACGATCGACATTCACTAAAAGTACGAAATGGTTTGTTTAAGTTCATTACTCTCCCATGAGTAGCTTCTTTAGTGGTACCACAACGGACCCTTGAGGTCTAAGTGAGTCAATAACATCTAGACAGCCACTCCAACCTAGCCTAACCTAAATCGTTATCTTTTGTTTGTGCAAAAAAAAAAATAAACAGAAAAGAGCTCCGCTCAGGTTAGCTTACTTTCATTGTGCCAGTTCCCCTTAGTGCGTGCTCCAGATGTCGAAATCAAACGCTCAAAGCTCTGATCTCTATCCGTCTTGAGCCCTTCTGCCTGAAGCACTTTCGTATTTCCGTTTTATTCTGTCGTGCTGCTGGGAGGTTTGCCGAAAATTTTACGCAGCCAGAGAGTGTCATGACTCCCCCAGTTATTGAGCTCGTGCTGTAACAAGTCCTAAAAGATCTCATTTTACAAAGAATCTGCTGTCCCGGATGGTACCCCCACTATCATTCTGAAGAGAAGCTCTTCGACCTTATAAACCCTTTTGTCAGCTTCTCTATATTACATCCAATTCTTTTGGACACGTTCCGAGGAGTTAAAAAAACAGCATATGCCCAGCCAGCCAATTAAAACAAAAGCTTTTACGTCAGCATCTTCCTATTAAAGGCCAATCTGAGGGTGGGCCAGCCCACATCTGTCTGCGTGTCGAATTCACACCGAAGTTGCCTATGTCCCTATGATTTATTTGAGAGGTCTCTCTGCCATATGCTATCCAAGGCAGGGGTGTCAATTCTTTAAAACCGAAGGTATAGAATTTCTGAACCCAATGTCCTTTAAAACCTGAAGACCAAGCGATCCCAAAGTCCGTAACGTCCGTATATTCTTGTTAACAAGAGTCAAGAACCTCTTGGAAACACCACAACAAGGTGTAGCTCAGTACGTTCACTTACTGGGGAATATGTACTCGGAATAATGTTACCTTCCCAAATGTCTAAGTTCATGATTTCACCAACTTATGTTTTGGAAAAAAATTGTTGCACTTGATATTTCTAAGGCATTTGATAAAGTTTGGCATCCTGCTCTCTAATCGAAATTGTGTGCTTCTGGTATTTACGAGTACCTTCTTCGTTGGATTAGAAACTTTCTTTCGAGCCGTCCGTCCTATATAAGATGAATCGGACGGATTTAAGTCTGAAACCCATAACACATTAAATGCTGGTGTGCCGCAGGGCTCTGTTTTGTCCCTGGCCCCATTCAACAAGCGTTTACAGCCAGGCCAATCCCTAGGTAGCTACCTTCAGTTTCGCATGCCAAGTTGGTTGATCTTCTGTGACGTCCTTCCTGGTTTGATTCGAAGACTCTACATGCCGGAGCAATAATTTCAATTCGCTCTACATGACAAAACCATCCTAATCGTTAGACCTTTACTTTACTGGCTAGGTCAATTTTCATCCAATGCTATCAAGGTTCATTTCTCTGCACCATGCATGAGGACCAGGGTGATAAAGGTTTGTATAGTGAGACCTTATTTGCACAAGAGAAGACTTTACTACTCAATTGCATTCTAAATCCACAGAAGCAGCGATGGCTCTTCGTTTGATTTCATCGCTGGTCTCGGCGTCTATTTCAAATAAAGAAAGTGCTTAATTACCTCGACAGTCTATACTGACTTTAGTTCCAAGACGTCGCTCGACGTTGTGTGCCCTTCCTTGTTGACAGCATTAACTTGGTCTTGCCTTCGCTAAACGCTAGACCCATCTTCTTGGCCTCCGTCTCAATTCTCACGAAGGCTCCACTGACATCACGCTGTATTTTTGCAATTATGTCAGTGTCGTCTGCGTATTCTAGTAACTGGACGGATTTTTGAAAGATTGTGCCTCTTTTGTTGACGTTGAAGTTTTGCACAATCTTTTCAGGAAAGATGTTAATGAAATCGCTTGTGAAAGCTTTGTTCAAAGCCTTTTTTACGTCAAATGGTCGACTTTCCGAGTCTGAAGCCACACTGATAAGGATCTATAAGGTAATTGACAAAGGTTCGCACAGCACGGCAGACAGAATCATGTAGATGTTTGAGAGACATATAGTTCTGTAGTTGGTGCAGTTAAGGAAAACTCCTTTCTTGAGATCTTTTTCACACTCTGTCTTTGTCAATTATTGCAATGTTTAGGAATTCAATACCAATCTGCATGGACACCTCCTTTCCAACCTCCCACTATTGCGCTCACGGTTTCTTTGGCTTAGTAAGGGTATAAAATTCCACTTGAAAGTGTGCAAATCTGGCTTTTTTATTTTCGTTACATCACTACAACAAACCTTTACGAAATTTCAATTCTAGAACGTTAAAATATTCCAACGTTTATGCAACACCAACTGACCTGCACTCTCCAAATGATTTGTTTTGTTCTGTCGCGTCGTTAAAAAATCCTGTTTTGTTCAATCCCACCTGCAGCTTCGGTGCTTCAGAAAATCCTTTTGTTCTCCGATGACGAAAAACTGTCAGTCACGCAGTCGACGTCCTCAAAGTTCTTTTATTTATAAAACCCCAACAAACAACAAAGAAAAACAAAAAACTTGGCCAACAATTCATTTCACGTAACAGAATTCCATTAAAGCCAAGAGTTTTTATACCATCGTTAGTACCAAATTGGCAAGTTTCGAGTTGTGTACATATTTCGGTACTTATGCGAAATTGGCTTTATTTCTGCTTCTGGGGGCAGAGTACTCTCGATGCCAATACCTTCGCCTGAATCTGGAACTCAAATCACAACTGCAGCAAATGCCGGGGCTGCAGCCGTAGTCAAGCCAACCCAACAAAAAAACCGAAACCAATCAATTGGCTTTTGACTTTCGAGTCGGTTCCTTCGTTGCCATCATCAGGGAACAAAAAACATTTACACCTTCTATTGTTTGATTTTCGCACATGGAAAAGTCATGAAAAAGTCAAGAGGCTTGAGATTTTGTTTTCGTGTTGAGGTGGTTTTTGCTTTGTCTGTTTTTTCGGCTCTTTTTGTTCTGAAAATTAATGTTGCATCTGGTTTTTCTTGCAAATACACTTGGCTGAATTTAATACAGTTGATTCATTGGAAAGTTCTTCAACTAAGAAGAACAACAAAAACTTTTAGCATGAACGAGTGCTGGTATTATTGAAAATAAATCTCCAATGAATTGAATGGCAAACAAAAGGTTGCGATGGCAGAACTCCATTATTTTTGAACAGGCTATGATGTCGGGGAGGGGGTACCCGGTACCTACTTTTTTCTGGGGAAGGTATAATTTTCATTTTATTGGAATACAATATTGTCGAAAAGAAGGTATAGAGTTTAAGTGGGTCTACGAGTTACTTTTTGAATACAAATTTTATGCGATATCGGAAAATAAATCAAAAGGGGTTTGGGTTTCATTTTCAATCGTTCGGTTCGTTGTAAGGAAAATGACGAACGATATGGAGGGAGATACCATGCAGGCATGGTAGCATACACTTAAAAATGTATATAATATGCCTACTTTGAAGGCAGAGAAATTTTGAATGACGGGTTGTTGTTATCTTTGTGTCTTGAATGTTAAGTTTAAATAACAATGATGGGTTCTCTTTTGGCTCGTGTTTGTTTAAAATAAACTTTGTTTTTACTTTTAAGCTGCCTAGGGGGTTTTTGTTTGCATTTTTTATTGTTGTTTATCTCTAAGAGGTTAAGAAGAGGCTGGAATCGAAGTTTTTCTTTTCACTTTTAAGACTTTTTGTGCGAATTCTTGAAACTGTTTTTATCTTCTTATAGAATTTTCCCGGTAGCAATATATATTTCCAGGGAATCGATTTGGGGTTAAATAGGGTATCTTGTAACTCTTTCTCTTTAACGGCTGAATCTAGCACGTAGGTGCTAGAGGTATCCAAAAGCACAGTTAGTTTGCTTAGTTAATAGGGTCCCAATTTATGTAGGATCTCAGCATGATACACAGCAATTTTCCATCGGGAACGGTCCTTCGCATGCCATCTCCGTCAAAACCAAGCGCTCTGGCATCCTTAGTTACCTGGTCTTTTTATCGGAGGTTCGGTCTTACTGGTCGTCTTGAACCGGGGAGCTTCAAAAAGAAGACTTTCTTGGCTGAAAATTTGTCGTCCATTTGCCCGATGTGACCGAGCTAATGTTGTCCTATTTTCTTGGCTTTCTGGACAACATCCACACCTTGGTATAGATCGTAGGGTTGAAACTTATTTTATATTCGCCATCGTCGCATACAGGACCGAAAATCTTATTTACATAGTTATGGTGGCGCTACAGTCCAGAACGGACCAGGGCCTCACTAAACAAACGTCTCCAGCCAGCTCGGTCCCTAGCTAGCTGTCTCCAGTTTCGCACGACAAGTTGGTTCAGGTCCTCTATAACCAGTATGCTCCACCTGAGTCGCGGTCTTTGTCTTCTGCGACGTCCTTCTGGGTTGGATTCGAAGACTTTACGTGCCGGAGCATATTGATTGAATCTTCGTCTCCATTCTCCATTTATGCAGACAGGACCAAAAATTACTCAAAAAAATTTTCTCTCAAAGCAGCCCAAAGCGTTTTCATCGGATGTTGTCATGGTCTATGACTCTATGTCTCTGCACCATACATTAGGACCTGGATATTAAGGGTTTTGTAGAGTGTCACTTTAGTTGCTCGGGAGTGGACTTTACTACTTAATTGCCTTCTAAGTCCAAAGAATCTGTCTATGCTGACATTTGATCCAAGACGTCGATGTTGGTTATCCTTTCCTGTTGACAGCATTAATTTCGTCTTGCCCTCGTTAACTGCTAGACCCATCTTCCTGGCTTCCAACTCAAGACTCACGAACGCTACACTTACATCACGCTGTGTTTTTCCAATTATGTTTTGCACAATCTTTTCAAGAATGATGTTGAAGAAATCGCATGACACCGCATCGCCTTGTCTAAAACCTTTTTTGACATCAAAAGCGTCCGTTAGGTTTTTTCCGACCATGATAGAACAGCGTGAGTTTTTCAGTGTCATCTTACACAGACGGACGAGTTTTTCTGGGATGCCAAAACTAGACATTGCTATATATAATTGGTCTCTATATACGCTGTCACACGCGGCCTTGAAATCGATGAAAAGGTGGTCAGTAACGATTTGAAGTTCCTGGGTCTTCTCCAAGATCTGCCGCTTGGTGAATATTTGATCGATGTTGGACTTTCCGGGTCTCAAGCGACACTGATAAGGGCGTATCAGGTTGTTTGGCTTCAAACGTTCACACAGCACGGTAGACAAGATCTTGTAGGCGATGTTAAGGAGACTTATACTATACCTCTGTAGTTGGTTCAGTTCAGGGTATCTCCTTTCTTGAGGATCGGGGATACGATGCTGAGGTTCCATTTCGTCGGGACCGTAAATCGGTCAAAGAATTTATCTTTCGAAAGTGGCTAGTATACCGTTTCCCATTTTTTACTTATTTTTGCAGCACTTTGCGCCGTAGAGAAGGACTAGTTTAGTCAAAGTATTGTCTTTGGAGTGAGGAGTCTTAGACCCAGTTGTTTGGCCAAACCAAAGTCGAAGCGGTTCACTAGAGTAATTCTTCGTTGGATCTCCAATAAGGTGTCGTATGTGGGAGTGTTGTTGACCTCGAAATTGCTGCTTCCAAGAGTGACGTTTTGGCCTCAACAGTGGACAGATGTTCTTTTGTTTATTGATAACATGTACTTAGTTTTGTCCTCGTTCACTTCAAGACCAACAAGCTTCACCTGTTCTTCAATCGCTGTGAAGGCCTCAATCACAGCTCCTTGGCAGCGACTGATGATGTCTATGTCGTCCGTATAGCCTAGAAGCTGGCTGGATTTTTTTGAAGATAGTGTTTTCCATGTTCACACCTGCCTTGAACACAATCGGCTATCAGACTATGTTGAAGAAGTCACATGACAGCGCTTTTCCTTTTCTAAACCCTGCACATGTTTGAAACAACTCAGATGAGCTTTAACCCATTTACACTCTGCACTGCATATTATATAGCGTCATGCGGCACAGTTGGATCTTGGATCTATTTGTTCGGGATCCCGAATTCAAACATCGCAATCATAAGTTCTTGGCGGTGATTTTCGACTTGAAATTCATCTTTACTAGGATTATTGCCTCAGTGCTTAAAGCCAGACTGGTACGTGCCGATTATTGTGTTGCAGAACGGTTTAAGACGCTCACACAGTACGTTGGATAGGATTTTGTATGTAACATTAAGCAGGGATATGCGACGGTAGTTTTTTGTAGATGGGGCATATGGAGCTTATCGACCAGAAAGTGGGCATGCATTCTTCCTCCCACACATTGTTGATGACCTGGTGCAAGTGGTTTATCAAAACACCTCCACCATATTTAAAGAGCTTCGCAGGTATGCCATCCGACCGGGCGGACTTGGTAGCTTTTGGATGGCTCTTTCTACCTCTTCTGGGCTGGGACTGGGTCTGCATTGACTGGTCTTGCTTTTCTTTCGTCATTGGCTCACTCGAAATTATGCGCATTCAGCAGCTGCTGGAAGTGCTGCTTGAAAACGCTATAAATCCCTGTGCTTCGGTGACTAGGTTTCCTCCCGAATACAGACTTATTCGACAGGGAGTTGACGTTTGTGGCATTTGGTAATACGGCATAGTCTCTTACTATGGCGTTCACTGTATAGTCTCTGGCATTCTCCCGGGTGCTAAGGCAACCGATGTTGAACTTCTTTCTTTGGGCAGCACATGTTTTCTTGTCGTTCTACCAGAAAGTCGGCAGCGTCAACATTTGCTTCCTCATCAACACGGCCGTTTCTCCGGGAGTTATGGTGAAGAAAACAATGCTCCCCTCGACATCCACGACTTCCTTGGCACTCTCGACTTCTTCCACATGCTCAACACCGACAATACTTACCGAAAATATTATACCTCATCGTCGCACGAGAAAAACGGCTTAACAACGCCTTCTCGAAAATGTGCATTAGCAAAATGCTGAAATAGCGTCCATGATTCAGGGCTTTTTAAGAAGGAAAGAAGAAATTAACAAAGAAAAATTAAAAATCCTTTCAAATAAGAGACAATATGTAAATATGTAATATATGTGTTAATGAATTGACTAATTTTTTTTTTCTTAGTAATAGAAGTATTATTTTGTTTGTTTTTTATTAATAGAATTGTTTGTTTTTTTGTAAAAATTTAAAATAAATATATACTATTTTTTAAGTGTGTTTTTCAACTTTCACATTGTTGCAGTTATAGAGTTTCTTTTAATTTCGCCTTGACTACGTAAAACAACTTCCACTACTTCAGGTCTTCGATTCTGACTTCCGTTTGAAGAAGAATTAAGTACAGATACATCTTGCCCGAGATCACCCTCAAGAATGCATAAATTATGCAGTTCCTACGCAGCAGCCCACAACAAATTTGGACATTCTCTCAACAGTGAAGTAATCGAGTCTGGTTAGTTGCCGAAATTTTTGTTTCAACGAACCAAAAGAGTTTTCAATTTTCACTCTGGTTGCACAATGTTTTTTAATGAACTTCTTTTGTTGTTCGTTGAGGTCCCCATAATCCCGGCCGGTAAGGGGTAAGCAGATATGGTCGCAGAGGGTAAGCCGCATCACCAAGAATATGGTATTTGTTCTCACAAATACCCGGAATTTTTGTCGATATATGCGACAACTTAAAAATTCTTGAGTCGTGAATTTTGCTGGAGGCCCCAACGAACACATTCATAAACAATTTGTTTGAGTCACATATAGCTTGCAAAGTAATTGATATTAAACCATGACGATTTTCGTAGGTGGACCTTATTTTGTGTGCAGGTTTTCTAATGTATATATAGGATCCGTCTATGCATCCTAACACATTTTTTAACCCTGCAAGCTAAGAAAGAAATAAAGTAAGATAAATTCCGATGAATGTATTTTATTGATTGCCCTTTCAAAATCATTGCTGATTTTCTCCTTCATTTCAGATGTTGATGGCATTTTGATGAATGAAGTTGAAATTTGAAATAAAAACTCCAAAAACCTGGTCTGGGTTCTGTATATTGTTGGGGTTGAAAGACCAAATAAATTTCCAACTTCTCTGTATGAATCTTTATTTCCAGCAAACCTTAAACATGTTTAGTTTTTAATTATAATAATGCTGTCGAAACTATCAAAAAAGAATTGTAAGTACCGTAATTGTATCATAATGTTTCTGATGTAATTAATTCACCTCTTCGTCGGAAAATTTGTGGATTACTGTCTCGAAGTTGGAAACCGATTGTCTCTGGTTTTTGTTACCATACACAACTTCATAGGCCAGATCTAACGTTTGGTTTATGGAATTTAGCGCAGTGAATAAAATTTCCTCTTCCAGCAGACTCTGATCCATGCTTTTCTAATCGAAAAAAATTTAACGCACAAATTAACATACAATGTTTTACACCGGCGGAAGGCTGGGTGGGTTTTAGTTTAAACACTTCAAAAAATATTTAATACTTTTAATTTACACAATTCTTTGATTTATTTTCGCAAAAGTAATTTGTAAACAAATCTTGGAAAAATTTAAATCGTTTTGAATATTCACAAATATCAAAAGTCAAACTCGTAGTAGGTATGTGTGAAAATTCGTGTGAGAATATGTGTATGTGTAAATCTGTCTCCAAAAAGAGATTTCAGAGAAATCAATTCTTCAAGTAAAAAATTCAATACTTTTCCCAATGTAATTTAAGGGAAAAAAAATTGCCACACATCCGTGAAGAATCAATTTCTTGGCTCAATGTAAATTCCCATTACTCTCATCATTGATGCATTGGAAATATAATAAGGAGTGGCTATTGCCTATATCTTTAATACTAACTGGCATTTCGCGAAAATGTGTGCTTCGCATGTTGTCCAATGTCCACCACAAGTCGCACCAATGCGAGCTCAGGGTCAGGACTTTTATAGCCACAGGCAACATAATTGTCACAAGAAAAAGTATCATATATATAGAGTAAACAACGATTTCGAAATCATACTCTGCACAAACTCTTGATAAGTGCTATTGAAAATGTCCTTAAACATTTCCTTGGCATTATGGCATTATGGAAAGTTTAGTACTTAAGCAGTAAGATGATACCGAACTATTTAGTATTTCCCAAAACTAATTAAAATTATAGGTAATCTAAAATCTAAAATTTCAGATTGGCTGCTCTCCATTTTGAAAATTAAGGAAAAACTACCTTTAGCGGTTCCGAGTTGAAAATAAAGGCGAAAATGCTTCAAAACATTCAATTGAACTACGATTAAGCAAATCGAATCGATAATTGCTATCGCACCTTCTGTAAAATTAAACCAAACACATTTAAGCAGAAATTCAATTAAACGCAATCAAGATTTTTTCTTCTAATTCAAATATTGGCGAAAAGTTTCTCAATACAAAAGAAAAAAATCTTTTTTTAATTTCTATTATTTAATTTTTGCTCTTTGATGTTTCGAAAGTTTTTTTTTTGCTGCTTCGTTCTGCTTCATTGTTATGAAATTAATGAGCCAGAAATACCTAAGGGCCACTACTGTGCTGTTTATCAAATAATAATTAATTACAAAACTCAATTCTCCTAAGATGGGAGATGGAGAAGAGGCAGAGAGGCGCATGGAAGATAGAAGAGAAGGATAAAATGATTTCGCCGGAGACGATGAAGACCCTATATTATTAAGAAGGATAATTTCCTTGTTAAGATTTTTGCATAATTCTTGGGGGTGCCGCGTGTCGCGTCAGAAGTCAGATGGCAGCGGCGATGTTGCTGGGTAGTGTGACGAAAAAAGCATTCTCAAGTGATTATTATGTTTTTTAATTCTTATCTTTTAATCTTTTTTCTACAGCGGGTGGACACCTACCTAGATGTCGCAAGGGGAAAGCGTAATAAATTTTATGAATTTCATTGTCCAATAAAGAAGACTAGGTACCTATAAGACAACACTTACGCCAACAACGTTTGTGTGAACAGAATTATGAGCGAACGACGACGCACGGTAGCAGGGTTCACAGCCATTGGATCTCCAAAAAGGCAGTTAATTGCTTCGGAGACACTTGGACCGTCTATAATGATACTTAACTCACGTTTAAGGTTACCTACACGTAATTTTTTCGCTTCTACTTTCCATCTGTCTAAAAATGCTGGCTGGACACAGCCGAAACGAATTGGAATATACAGGTGGAAAAAAGACCTAGCAATCGAGGAACGGGGTAGTGCAAATTTTGGATCCATACGTGGACGATGTTTCCAATAATCTTCTAAAAAGTCTCTTGCCGTCAGCGCAAAGTGCCAGCTAGTTGGATCAATATCAAATAGAAGAAGTGCCTACTTGCTCATTATTAACAACGCAACGTCTTACGATGTTTGAGGAGGAGTGCTTATGTCTTAACAAGAGGCATAGAAAACGAGTCGCTCGTGAGCTCGAGACAAACATGTGTTTTGCTCATCCAGCAAATGTTTTATGCAACGAAAAAAGTCTTTAGAGACCATTAAGAGAATATCGTTGTATAGAGCCTCAGTCAGTGCTTCCGAACAATTTATCTTGGGTTGCATAGACAGGTTCCACAAACCCGGCTTTGACGAAGTGACGATAGCAAAACCAATGTTAAGGACCAACCATAGTGATGTACTGGAGCGTTACAAGCTTTCATATGAGCCATACAAAATACTGAAGTCATGTCGAATTAACCATAAGTCTTTATACCAGTGAGTATACACGAAAATAACTCATATGAACTATTTCTCCATAGTTCTTGCACTCATCAAATCTATATAGTTCTTAAATTGTCCTGAATGTCACCAGGAGCCCCAAATGAACCTGCTGATCGACTAGAGCTGTTGACTGCTGTGTAGTGCTACAGGGGCCTTAAATAAACCTGCTGATCTACTAGAGCTTTTGCCTGCCTTAAAGAGCCACAAGGAGCCTTAAATTAACCTGCTTATCCGCAAGACGTATTGCCTGCTGTGGAGTACCACCAGTGGCCTTAAATAAGCCTTCTGATTCACCAGAGGAACTTCCTGCCCTGTATTACCAACAGGAGCCTTAATTTTTTTTTTTTTTTATAATGAGCACGCACTCAAGGGGTTTGTTTTCCCTTTTTATGCCAAAGCACAGTGCGAGCGTTAGGGAAAATGAGATAGAGGGTTAATGATGAGGTGTCGGTTAACATTGTTTTTGAATTCTTGAACATTGCAATGACCGGGGAAGACAGAGTGTGCAAGAGAGTTCCACATTCGCGTAGTACGGCTAAAGAACGATTCTCTGAACATGACCGTACGACCGAAGTTGGGCTCGAGGGTGAACTGATGGGCATTCCTGGAGGCGCGGGTATTACGGTTGAATAACTTAAGGGGAGGAATGCAACTGGCTATTTCACTAGAGCATAAACCATTGAAGTAACGGTAAAAAAGGGTGAGGCATGAGACATTACGTCGATGTTCAAGTGACGTAAATGTCTCAACGATGGTATGGTCACCAATCATCTTAAATGCTCTTCTTTGGATACTGTCCAAAAGACTTAAGTACGTTGCTGGAGCACCAGCCCAAACGTGGGAGTTGTACTCAAGCTTTGGACGTATGTAAGTTTTGTAGATGGTAACCAGATCAGAGGGGGAACAAATTTCTTGCATCTTCTTAAGAAACCTAAACAACTTGCGGCATTTTTGGCAACATCGCGTATGTGTTCGTTCCACAAGAGGTGGTCGGTGATGCACATACCGAGAATCTCGAGATGTTCGGTTTCGCTGATGCAAGTGCCACTCATGGACAGTGGCAAGGGGGGTACATCTCGCTTCAACGATACAAGACAGCATTGAGTTTTCGAAGCATTAAACTCTACGCGGTTTCTTATTCCCCATTGTACAATGCTGTTTATGTCAGAGTTTAATGAGCTTATCATATTTAGCCGTTGCAGGTCCACATCCGAAGAGGAGGGATGTGAGTCTGGGAACGAATATGAAAAGCTAAGGGCACTATCGTCAGCGAAACAATGAATTGGATTAGAAGTTACAGACAAGAGATCATTTATGAAAATGAGAAAGAGGGTCGGAGACAAAACGGAGCCCTGGGGCACACCAGCATTTATATTGTGGGTTTCAGACTTGAACCCGTCCAATACAACTTGTATAGAACGGTTCGAGAGAAAGTTTCTAATCCAACGAAGGAGGGACTCATCAATACCGAATGCACGCATTTTCGATAAGAGAGCCTGGTGCCAAACTCTATCAAATGCCTTTGAAATATCAAGTGCAACAATCTTACTTTCTCCAAAACGATGTAAAGATTTGTTCCACTGTTCGGTGAGATAAACCATCAGATCACCAGTGGACCTGTTGCTGCGAAAGCCGTACTGCCGGTCATTAAGAAGCTTTCGGTCTTCAAGATATTTCTTAAGCTGATAATTTATCAGCGTTTCCATGACCTTTGAAAGAAGGGACGTAAGTGCAATCGGACGATAATTGGAAGGAGAGGAGGATTCGCCTTTTTTGGGTATAGGCTGGACAAATGCTGTTTTCCAACTACTCGGAACGAGCCCAGAAGAATAGGATAGATGGAAAAGCTTACGCAAGGGTTTTGCCAGCGTTGAAGAACACCTCTTCAGAACAATAGCGGGGATACCATCCGGGCCAGCGGATTTGTGTATGTTGAGATCCTTTAGGACCCTCACCACAGCACGAATGCGAAAGAAGACTTGTCCCATGGAATCATTGACGCGCTCAAGAACTGGCGGAGTCATGACACTCTCTGGCAGCGAAGAGTTGGAGGCGAACTGCCTAGCAAAAAGGTTAGCTTTCGCAAGAGAGCTAACGACTGGAGTATCATCAACAATGAGCGTTGGGACCGAGGAAGAAGAAGAATTCTTCATATTTTTCACAAATGACCAAAAATTTTTACTGCCTTTGGGACATTGCAGTATTTTTTGCCTTAGTTTTTGGTCATGTAAAAATTTGGTCCGTCGAATATGGACATTGCAGGCCTTCCTGGCTTGTTTAAACTTATTCCGATTTTCCTCAGTAGGGTTGGCTTTGTAACAACGGAAACTTACCTCTTTAACCCTGATAACCTCTTTACAGCTCATATCAAACCATGCGTTCTCTTTGGGTCTGATGCTTTTAACCCTTTTCGGGATAAAAGTTCTCATTCCCAGAAGAATTAAACTTGTGAGCATATCCGCACTGGAATCTACGTCACTATCGAGAAAGCATAGTGATCAGTTAAAGATCCTGAAAAAATTATTGAGGCCGTCCCAGTCGGCTTTCTCGTACTGCCAAACGGTTCTCTTAGGAGCTCTTTCTTTAACCTTCCTATACTCGCGCATTGGTCTCCCAGACCGACAAATCATTAATTCTTAGTTTTCTTGAAAAATAAAATCGCTGTCTTTTTGAAATTCTGAGTAGCTTCCTAAATAAGTATTTTCTTTCGGTTAGATGGGCGCAAGCGCACCTGTTAGGTAGACTTGTTGTATATTTTGTTAGTTTTCGGTCTGTCAGACCGACGCGAGTACAGGTGTTAGAGTTTTTGGTTAAGTGATTTTCAAATTTCAGAAGAAACAGTGGGTGGTAAATTTTGTATTACGTTAGGGGTGTTTATATTTTGCATATGCTTATGTGTATGTATATACTTTATATATGTGTATATATATATTTTTCATATATAACATTTCTAGGAACCGTTTTGAATTGGTTTTTTGAGCATGCACTAATGGTATGTTCAGATTGCTACGATTTGAACAATTATGAAAACAAATCTCTTTTTATACTTTTTTATAATTATTGTTATTTGTTTTCAATGAATTAATAATTTTTTTTTGTTTTTTATTGAGACAAATATTTATTTTTATTTTATAAGTTGAGGTCCAAAAAAAAACTGAATTTTTTGAAAGGTTTGCATAAAATGTAATTGCTACCGAATAAAGTTTAAAGTTGCTATGTTTTTCTATTTGTTTCATTTAAATATATTACTTTCTTTATAATAAACCGCAAAAACAATTTGGAAAATACATATTCACGAAAATTTAGACGAGATAAGATTTCGGTCTGTGAGACCGTGCGCGAGTATACGTGTACTGTCAAACTGCGCGAGTATAGAAAGGTTAACTGGGATTTTTTGACACGAGAAGTTTGCGGATATGACACAATGGTCAGATCGGCCTAGAGGCGATAATACACTTATTGAATATTTATCAGGGTCAGAGGTAAGGAACAAGTCAAGAGTGTTTTCTGCTTGGCCGTCAATGTCCGGTATTCGAGTGGGCTCGTTGACCAGCTGAGCAAGATGGTTAAACTCAGCAAAAATCTCAGCACACACTCCTTCGGGTGTTGTCTTGCTCGAATGGAGAAGCCAGGAAGAATTGTGTACATTGAAATCGCCCGTAATAACGATTTCAGTGCGAGGATACAAGGAAACAATTCTTTGGATGGAGTCGGACAGTGAGTCAAATTCGTTAGAAGTTGAAACCCTGTCCAAATTTGGGCTTCTATAAAGGAAACAGTAGTGCTTATTTACGGAAAATTTGAATCACATAAAATTAAAGAAGGGATTTAAATAAGAGCTATACTGTGGTTGAAATTGGTAAGCGACATCACTTCTAATATAAACGGCGAGGCCATGGTGGGAAAGGAATAGAGGCACTAAGTTATACCCATGAATATGAAATTCAGTAGGATCAGTAGCCTCACCTACTTGGGTTTCACTTAGTGCCAAAACAGCTGGCCTGTTTAAAACAGTGTGGAGGTACGTCGACAGAAAATTCGTTCTTAACCCACGAATATTACTATAGTCGACTCTGAAATTCTCGGCCATTGCAATATTAGAACAATTCAAAACCAAAACAGACGAGCTCTAAGAAGACCACTGAATTGAAACCCAGACTTCTTTTCGAATCAGCGCCCCTGCTAGTGTTATGCCTTAGCAGTGGCGTGAACCGATACGACCCTGGAATTCAAAACAGTAATTCTCTATTCGTCTGTTGTTTATGACACATCATGTACAAACATTGTATGAGCAAAAAACGCATTGCAATGAATGCACATGATAAGCCACACAACTGTTTATGCTAGGGAGGGAAGGAGGATGGGTACTCACTGTGCTATGTTAGGCATTTTGTTGTTGTTTTTAATTTTGGCGAGATGCTGTGCTTTGTTTTCTTTTTTTTTAAGTTCTTGATACTTTATTTTTATTGCGGGATTTTTTCTTTGTTTGTGCATGTATGTGGTAGGTCTATTTTTTTTTTTTTTTTATGGAGGTTTATTTTTTTTTTATTTAATTTTGTTTTTGTTTTGTGGGCCGAATTTATTAATTTTATTTCAGTTTTATTTGTTGATTATTGTTTTGTTTTATTTTTCACGACGAAACGACGAATACGACGGACACGACGAATATAAAACGTGACGAAAAAGGAAAGCGACACAGCAGACGACACACAACACAGAGGGGACCTTCCCCAACGAGAGCACTGACAACGCAGCAGCAAGAATCTTACATCAATCAACACAGTAATTATTATAGTTATCGTAATGGTGGTAGAAATATGAATATTCAATGTTATTGTTGTAAAAAATTTGGGCATTTTGCCAAAGATTGCTTTACAACTAAAGATTATTATAAAAAAATAATACTAAATTTTCTAAAGGTAAAAGACCTTATTATAATAATAACAACATACGTCACTTAGACGCAAATTCAGACTCAGATGATGATTCAGATGAATTAAATTGTATTAACAATCTAAAACTCGAAACTACTTATAAAAACTATGGAATGTATATTAATGGTGTTGGTTATTTTAAATTAGGAAATATGCCTTTACATATAGATTTATTTTGTGACGGGAAACTGTTGAGTTTCGAAGTTGATACGGGAGCATGTACATCGGTAGTACCTACAAAAAGCCATGTGTATACACAAAGCAATAAATATTTTAAAAGTCACGAGATACAAACATTAGACCAAAGATTACATTTGATTTCTGGAGGGCAGGTTGATATTATTGGGTACATTTCGATTTTAGTTAGAAAAAGGAAGCTAGATGACGATGTTATGTTAGAATTAACAGTTATAGACAGCCAAAAATATTTCACGCCTCTCTTAGGGCGTTCATGGTTAGACAATCTTTTCACAGGGTGGAGAAACAATTTAGTAAATAACGGTAAGTTTACCAAGGTTGCCTCAAGAAACTTCATCGATTTCTTTGACATCGTTATTAGAAAAATATAAAAGCGTGTTTGAGAAAAAGACTACTCCAATTAAAGTGTTTAAAGCCAGTATTATCTGCGAAGATAATACCACTCCTATATTTTGTAAGCCCTATAGCTTACCTTACGGTATGAAAGATGTTGTAGAGGAGGAATTGGATAGATTGGTCTCCGAAGGTATTATTTATCCTGTACGCTACAGTAAGTGGGCTTCGCCGATTGTGGTGGTTAAAAAACCCGATGGGGGTTTAAGAATCTGTGCCGACTGTAAAGTGTCCATCAACAAATATGTAAAAGACGATCACTATCCATTGAATAAACCTGAGGATATTTTCGCGGATTTATCGGGTTGTGAATGTTTTTGCGTACTTGATCTTCAAGGAGCTTTTCAACAGCTTGAAGTTGAAAAGGAATGTCAAGAACTTTTGACCATTAACACTCACAAGGGGCTATTCAGGCATCGGCGACTCATTTTTGGTGTTAAGTCAGCACCTGCAATTTTTCAAGCCACTATGGATGAAATTTTGAAAGGTATTCGAAAAACAAAAGTATTCATAGATGATATTTTAATAGGTGGTAAGGATTCAAGGGAGTGTTTGGAGATTTTAGAATCGGTTTTGGAAAGGTTGGCTGGATATAATGTAACAGTAAATATAAAAAAATGTCAATTTCTCAAAGAGGAAATCCAATATTTGGGTCACGTGATTTGCAAGAAGGGTATAAAGCCAAATCCCGAAAAGGTAGAAGCAATTAAGAACGCCCCAATTCCTTCCGATCTGGAACAATTAAGGTCTTATTTAGGACTTATTAACTACTACTCAAAATTCATTCCCAATTTGTCATCTGAATTAAGAGTATTACATGACCTCACGAAGAAAAATGTTAAGTGTAATTGGTCAGATGATTGTAATGTAGCTTTTATGCGAAGTAAGGAACTTTTATTAGATAATAATTTGCTTGTCCATTACGATCCAGAAAAGGAGATTGTTCTTCACTACGACGCCAGTCCATATGGAGTAGGAGGGATTCTATCACATGTGATAGATGGGGTTGATCGTCCGGTTTTGTTTGTGTCGAGCACCCTTATTTCTGCAGAGCAAAATTATTCGCAGCTTCAACGAGAAGCTTTAGCAATCGTTTTCAGTGTGAAAAAGTTCCATAAGTATATATATGGGAAACAAATTACGATTTATTCTGATGCTCAGGCTTTGAAGGAATTGTTTAGTCCCACCAAATCCTCACCCCCCGTTGCAGCTGCTAGAATACAAAGATGGGCCATATTTCTTAATATGTATCAGTATACTTTAAAATACCGCAAGGGAAAATTGATGACAAATACGGATGTTATGTCAAGACTGCCTCTCCCTAGTCCAACGGGATTAAATAGTTATTCAATTAACAGTTTGCAGCCGTTTTTAAAGGATAACATAGACATTAACATTGTGAAACAGGAAACCGATAATGATCCAATATTACAGGAAGTAAAAAAGTTGAGTATAAAGGGGTGGTCCACACATGCACCAATACACCTTAAAAATTATTTTCGTAGGCGGAATGAAATAAATTTTGAAAACGGATGCCTTTATTATGTAAATAGGCTTATTATTCCTTCCAATTTGGTTTTAAGGATTTTAGAACTTTTACACGAATCCCACATAGGCATTGTTCGTATGAAAGTTCTAGCAAGTCAATATTTCTGGTGGGGTGGTATGGAAGACGACATTGAAGATTATGTTAACAGTTGTGAGATATGTTGTGTTTCCAACAACAAATCTTGTTCAACTTATAAAAGACCCTGGCCGGAATCAAACTATTTTTTTGAAAGGGTTCATGTAGACTTTTTTTACTTTAAGGAAAAGCATTTTTTTATCCTTGTGGATAGCTATAGCAAGTGGATCGATGTAAAGGAAATGCGGAATACGACGGCAGAAAGTTTAATAATGACACTCAGAACCATATTTTCGTATTATGGGTTGCCAAATACTTTAGTGTCGGATAATGGTCCTCCTTATAATTCTGAAGCATTTTTAAAGTTTTGTGGATCTAATAACATACAATGTCTGAAAAGCCCAGCCTATCACCCTCAGTCAAACGGTTTGGCTGAGAGGGCAGTGCAGACAGTTAAAAATGGTTTGAAGAAAATGTTAATGGATAATATTTCCGACAAAGTAGTCACTGTACAAAAACTGTTCTTCAACCGCCCGATAGGTCCGTGTGGCTTCCAACCTTGAAAGTACAATATCAATCAAATCCGTTGGACCTTGGTAATCTTTTACTGATTTCAATGTTGAATGTGCCAGCTACAAGTTTTGACATCCGAGAAAAAAACTCGTCTTTGTGTGTTATCATCTTTGCCAAACCACGAAGAAAGCCGCATGTGGAGCATACAGTTGGTAGAAGACGAACCAAATTGGTGTGCAAAAATGGATATAACTGGACTAGCTCTTAGCTGGATGGAGATGCTTGCTTGATGAGGCCTTGAACCGAGCCGCTCACTTAAGTTTTTTTCTTTAATTTAATAGAATTTCCTCTCTAGATGTCAACAAGGAATGAAGACTTACTTACCAACTTACTTATCGTGGCGCTACAGTCCAGGTCAGACCAACGCCTCATCCAACAAGCGTCTCCAGCGAGCTCAGTCTCTAGCTAGCTGTTTCCAGTTTCGCGTGACAAGTTGGTTCAGGTCCTCTACCCCCTGTGTGCTCCACTTGAATCACGGTCTTCCTCTTCTGCGACATCCTTCCGGGTTGGGTTCAAAGACTCTACAAGCCGGAGAATTATCTTCCATTCGCTCTGCAAGACCCAACCATCTAAGTCGTTGAACCTTAGCTTTTCTGGCTAGGGCAGTGTCGCTGACCAGCTCGTACAGTTCTTGATTGAATCTTCGTTTCCATTCTCCATTAAGAGTTTTGTAACGTGTCTCTTTAGTTGCTCGGGAAGGAATTTACTCCAAAGAAGAAGCGATTGGCAAGAGTGATTCTTCGTTTGATTTCAGCGGTGGTGTTGTTGTCTTAGTTTATAGCGGATCCTAGGTAGACGAAGTCCTTAACTACCTCGAAATTAAATCTGTGTATGCTGACGTTTTCTCCAAGACGTCGATGTTGGTTGTCCTTTCTTGTTAACAGCATTAACTTGGTCTTGCCCTCGTTAACCGCTAGGCCCATCTTTCTCACGAACGCTTCACTGACATCACGCTGTGTTTTTATAATTATATCAATGTCGTCTGCTTATCCTAGTAGCTGGACGGACTTTTGAAAGATTGTGACTCTGGTGTTGACGTTGGAGTTTTGCACAATCTTTTCAAGAATGATGTTAAAGAAATCGCATGACAGCGCATCGCCTTGTCTAAAACCTTTTTTAACATCAAATGCGTTCGTTAGGTTTTTTCCGACCACAATGGAACAACATGAGTGATTGTCATTTTACACAGTCGGACGAGTTGTTCTGGAATGCCAAAACTATATAATTGGTCTCTATAGACGATGTCATACGGGACCTTGAAATTGAAATCAATGAAAAGGTGGTAGGTATCGATTTGAAACTCCTGTCTTTTCTAAGATCTGCCGTAGAGTGATCGATGGTGGGCTTTTCAGGTCTGAAGCCACACTGGTAAGGATCTATCAGGTTGTTGACGAAAGGCTTCAAACGTTCACAGAGCACGGCAGACAAGATTTTGTAGGCTCTGAAATTGGTATAGTTCTCCTTCTCTATTGGGGATCTCCTTTTTGGAGGATCGGGCATACGATGCTAAGATTCCATTCGTCGGGCATGCTTTCCTTTGACCAAATTTTGCAGATGAGCTGGAGCATGCTCCTAACGAAATCATCTCCAGCTGCTTTGTACAGTTCGGCGGCTAGCCCGTATGCTCCAGCGGCTTTGTTCAACTTAAGTTTAGATATCGCTATCTTCACTTCGTCAATGTCTGGTGGTTTGAATTGCTTGCGAAGAACTGTGAATCGGCGGTTATCTTTTGAGCTATTGAAATCGTTTTGTGTGACCAATTCCGGTAAGATTTCTTTCGATCCAATCCATGGGTCTTTGGATGTTAAAGTATCTCATGCTAATCACCCTGTAGACATATATTTATTTGCACTTTATAACTCCCTTTTTATTTCTCCTAATTATAATGCGTTGATTAAAACCTCGATTAACTTTAAACTGGTCCTGTAAGAATAATATTTAAAAAGGTATCTTAAAAACACCCGTCCTCTTTCCTCAAGTTGTTTCCTGCTTTAAATATTAATGAACTTTTTTATTTCTTGATGAATTTTCCTGTCAACAACAAAAAAATAAATCACTTTCTGTTCGGGTCACTTTTTCCAAGAACAGAATTCCGTCACTTACTTTTCAGCCTATACGCAAGTGCCATCTGAATTTTATATTTGCAAAAAAAAAGGAATCCCCATTCATATTTAATTAAAAAACATATCAATGAAAAATGAGTGGGTAAAGTATTGAACTTGAGCTTGACAATAAAAGAAGAAAGAATAAATCCCATAAAAAACCTTTTGGCAGAGATCTTTTACAGACCTGCACGTTCCCTTAACTTTTTTACAACCTTGACAACATCCTTAAATACTTATGTACCTATAAGAAATGTGTACATAGGTAGAGATACTTTACTTGTGTGCCTTTCCTATATACTGTTATTATGAGTGTTTCTTTAGGTTTTTCGGGGGAAATCATCTGCTGGAAGTAATTAAAGGATTCGACAGAAGACCCTTTTCAAAATTTTATGAAGAAACCATAATCTTTTCATCCTTGAGAGCACAATTATGAAAATCGTGGTTGATGGCAAGAGGTAAGGTACAATGTAGAGCATAAGAAAAATTTTCAACACTGACAACATCAAATTAAAGTTGTCATTTCGGTGTCATACTGTCGAATATCGAGGACATCAGGTGGATAAATTGGCAGCATAGATTTTGTGCTAGTTTTCTTGTTCGGTTAATTAAGTCGAAATGTTAAAAATATTTAATTGAGGGGAAAGGCTGTCAATTGAAAGTTTAGATCAGCAATTTTAAGCTTGGCTTGTAATTTTTCACTCAAAATAGGATCAGTTTTGTCAAATTGGGATTGACATGAAAATTTGTGTTTCGAGGAGACAAAATTCTAGCAATAAATCAAACAAGTTCCTATAGTTTTCTTATTTCTCTTGATTAGACAACCTTGTTGCTTCCAATTTTGTTAATTGAAAACATAAAGCAGCTTTTTTGACACATAAATCTTTTGTTTACTCAATTTTAGTTGTTTCCTAACAAAGTCGTTCGGAGCATTAAATAGTAGGTGCCTTCAACTCAATGAGAAACACGCGATCGAGGAGATAAAGGGATGTCACAACAAGAACGACAAGACCACCTGTTCCACCCACCCGACATTGAACAAGTGAAGATAGCGAAATCTAAACTTAAGTCGAACAAAGCCGCTCTAGCAGACGGCCTAGCCACCGAACTGTACACAGAACCTGGAAATGGTTTGGTAAGGATTATGCTCAACCGCCATCTAAGGTTTTTTTTTCAACTAGTTCTTATTTCGTGAATGATAACACTTAGCTCATGTCTGATTTGACAGATAATTAGTTTTAATCCTTCCGCTGAACGAATATGGTTGTGTATCTATACGCTTGAACAACGCTGGGAAATATTGCGACATTACTTTGAAAATCATGGTAATGTTGCAGAATGTGTGCGAAAATTGCGTAAGGATTTTGGAAGAAGAGAAGCACCGTCAGCTCCGTATGTTCGTTATCTTGTGAAAAAAGTGAAAAAAAACTGGCATCCTCATCGATAAAATCCAAAGCGTGAAAAGCCAAAAACAGTGCGTACACCCGAGAATATTGCTGCTGTGGCAGAAAGTGTGCGCGAAGCGCCATCAACACCAGTTCACCGTCGTTTTCAACAATTGAACATTTCGGAGACATCATTGGGACGAATTTTGCATAAAGACCTTGGTATGACGCCATACAAAGTCCAATTGGTTCAGGAGTTGAAGCCAACTGACCATCCAATGCGTTTTCGCTTCGCTAAGTGGGCCTGCCATCGACTTAGAGAAGATGCCGATTTTGCCAAAAAAATCATCTTTTCAGATGAAGCTCATTTTGATCTTGGCGGGTATGTTAACAAGCAAAATTGTCGCATTTGGGGCACAGAAAACCCGCACGCATACATTGAAAAGCCTATGCACCCGAAACGAGTCAATGTTTGGTGCGGATTTTGGTCCAGAGGCATTATTATTGGGCCTCGGAGCTGCGATTTGACACCGTTGGACTATTATTTGTGGGGTGCCGTAAAAGATAAGTGTTACGCCGATAAGCCAGAGACAATTGACGCTCTAAAGGACAATATTCGTGAAGCCATTGGTGAAATACAGCTGCACAATCGATAATGTGCTTAAAAATTGGTCTGATCGTGTAGGCTACTGCATGGCCAGCCGAGGCAGCCATTTGAATGAAATTATTTTCCATTTTTAAACGGAAGGAAAAAGAAAAAATTATTTGGCGGACCCTTTATTTGCAACTTTCCACATACATAAGTAAGTTGTCTATCCAAAATAATTACAGATCGAGTTAAAATTGAACAAGTATAACAAATTTCTTAACTTTAAACAACTATCTTAACTGCAGCAATCGATTTCTAACTTCAGAGGATTACGTTGAAGAATTAATTTACATATTTCCAGCTGAAAGCCTAAGTTGCTATAGCTGCAGTTTTG
The DNA here is from genome assembly GCA_943590905.1 of Sphaerophoria taeniata. Lineage (NCBI taxonomy): Eukaryota > Metazoa > Arthropoda > Insecta > Diptera > Syrphidae > Sphaerophoria > Sphaerophoria taeniata. The sequence goes on from OX016540.1 coordinate 189,776,817, forward strand.
TATTTTTCTACACATTTATGTTAGGAAAATAAATAATAATAATAATAATAATTTACATATTGTACAACAAAAAATCAGCCGGTCCAGTTTACATTCCAAACTTTGTTTGGAGGGTACAAATATTCTTGCCAATATTTAATACATACCTAACTGTTAAAACAATTGTTATTTTCCAATCAATTGAACGAAGGCCATATGAACTAACGCCATAATGGCTTCAGTTCTCATTCGTATGTGAATTAAAGCCATAATCGGAATGTGAATTAACGGTGCCGTGAACGAAGGCCATATGAACTAACGCCATAATGGCTTTAATTCTCATTCAAATGTGAATTAACGCCATAAACCGATTATGGCCTAAATACACATTAGAATGAGAACTAAAGTAATATGGCGTTAGTTCATTTTAAGAAGTGGCCCAAGTACTCATTTCAATGTGAATAAAAGCCACTCGCAGCAATCAAAATAATAGTAGGAGATATATGGTTTAACAAAAAAAGGATGAACGGTCTATTAGTTAAGGGGGCATAAACACAAATATTTTAAACACGGGTTACTATAAATCAAATATAAGATCCAATAGTCTCACATTTGCCTTATTCTTAACTTTTTTCGTCACGCTCATAACTTAAAAATTTTGGAAAAAATTCTTTGTTATTTATACATCCGCGGTCCCCTCAGTTTTTGGCTCCAAAATCGAAAATAATCCGTTTTCGATGATATTTTTTAAATCTTCGTTTTTTTGGCGGAGTTATGCACAAATTTACGAGGATGGAAAACAAATGAAATCGTTTAATTGTTGATAATGTTTTGCAAAGTAATCGAAAGAAGTTGCTTTCTAAACGAATAAAAAAATCAATACAAAAATAATGATTTTTCATATTTGTATTGAATTTCAGAATGAGTACCTAAGTTTCTCAATATTTTCGTAGATGCTTCATTCGGAAAATTAGTTTTCCAGAATTTGAAAGTAATCAAAAAATCGCATACTGCAGTACTACTAGAAAGCGAGCGGAGCGAGCCGAAATTTTTTTTGGCAAACAGAGAAACAATTTGGGGTGTGAAAATAAAAAAATTCGCGCGAATTTTTTTATTTTCACACCCCAAATTATTTCTCTGTTTGCCAAAAAAAAATTCGGCTCTTAGAACGCGATTTTATGTATTACTTCAGAGTCTGTAAAACTAGTTTTCCGAACGAAGCACCTACGATCACCTAATTATTAGGTGTAGCACAATTTTCAAATTTCAGTGAGATTCCTTGAAATTAATATTGTTAACTCATGATTACGTTCAAATGGCTGACCAAGAAAACGGATCAACACATTTTTTTCTTTCAGAAATTTTAAAAGAAAATATCAGCACTCGCTGAGAGTGAGATCTCTTGTTCCATTTTAGAAATATCTGAGGTCCCTGAGATCTCGATGAGATTTTGTTAGGATTACTTGCTATGCTAACTTTGCTTCAAAGCTCAAAGCATGTTATGGCATCAGTTCTCATTTGAATGTGAACTTACCCCATATATGGTGTAAGTTCTCATTCATGTGATGGCTTTAGTTCTCATTCGACTGTGAATTAAGTCCATAATCGGATTATGGCGTTAGTTCACATTTGATTGAGAACTAAGGCCATTATGGCGTTAGTTCATATGGCCTTCGTTCACGGCACCGAATTAACTCCATTATGCGATTAAGGCTTTAATTCACATTCGAATAAGAACTAAAGTAGTATGGCCGGCGACGCGCGTTAGTTCATTTCAATGTGAATTAAGGCCACTCGCAGCAATCCAAATAATTTCATGGTTTAACGAAAAAAGGATGAACGCTTTCACTTTAGCTAGCGGTCATTACAAAGAAATATTTTAAATACGTTTTACTATAAATCAAATTGATAAATCAATAGTAACAAATTTGCATTATTCTTAACTTCTTACATCACACTTATAACATGCAGATTTTGGGAAAATTTGTTTGTGATTTTATACTTTCGCGGTCCCCTCTTTTTTTGGATCCAGAAGCAAAACCATTCGATTTCAATGTTTTTTTTTTTAATCTTCCTTTTTTCGGCGGAGTAATGACGCGATTTTTTTGATTACCTATTATTTTTAGAGTCTGGAAAACTGATTTTCTGGACGACTTATATTTTTCCAAATGACTAATTTTTTTTCGGAGACGCTTCAATCGGAAAATCAGTTTTTCTGACTCTGAAATAATCGAAAAAATAGTGAGTTCCCCGTGCCTTTTCAAAATTTACTCTCCTACAAAATTGGTGCAAGCCGCCAAAAGCTCATCAGCTGTTTTCGATTGATATTGCGAAAAAATGTTTAGCAATTGTTAATTTGCTTGTCTATACGCGAGAGTTTAAAGCATTTAGCCTCTCCAAAATCGCTTTGGCTCTAACTTATTCCATTTGAAGGGCTTCTTTAAGCCTATAAATATTAGGGTGCTGGCTTTGCAAAGAATTTTGGAAAACTTTTCAATTGAAATGCTTCTGCAGTTCCACATTTGATTTTGTTCAGAATCCCCGAATTCATTGTCAAATGTGTCTGCCAACGCATTGTATCGGTGAAAAATGTCATCGGGTTCGCAAAAACATAGGGCGACAAACTTTTTAATACACACATGCTGTGGCATATCTTTGCTGCATCCCTATGTCCTGAATTTTTCACCGCACTACCTACGCAAAATGGAAGAAACACCCATGAATTTGTGTCGAAGGAAACATGTGACGAAAAGCATTTTCCTCGACTTTTTCAAAATCTATACTTACGTTAGGTGGTCTGACATATCCAAACCACTTGGCGCAATTATAGAGCCCTTTTGAATGTTTCTTCCTGTTTTGTTTGGGAGCAATAAATAAACTTTATTTCGGAAGAAGCCATGAAGAGCTGATAAAATATTTCAGGGCACACCTTGAATGTTCCATCAGCCAACCATGTTTCACAGCGATTTCTAGTTTGTCTAGAGTTTCCGTTATGAATTTATCCCTTTCTGATATTGACTTTTCTTTTTTGGCTCATAAATGGTAACATTGCCGTCAATCAATTTTCCCAAATCGATAGTTTTTGTTGGTCTTTATCTAAAAGGACATCTAAAAACTTAACAAAGTTTCCATTTTTCACCAATTTTGAGGATAATCGACTTTGAAATTTGAAGCCCACTGACGCACTTGCTGTTTTACGGTTCATGTTATTCAAAGACAGAGCTTGGGGGGTAATCTAAAATCAGAAAATTTAAAATGTGTTTCTATAAATTAATAAATCGACAAACCTGATTTATCCATTGCTTCTCAAAATATAAATTGAAACGTTGAAAAGGAATACAAAATCTTGGTCAATTATGAACGTAGAACTGGAATCTTTCACTTTCAGTATGTTAAATGCAGTTTTTATCTCCGAAGGTTTTAAAAGTGGCAAATGTACATAAATACTTTCGAAAATATCTTTTAGCTGACAAATTTTTATTTAAAAATTTCGCAAAACCGGAAGTTTGACGTGCCTTTCTTTTTACTGCTTGCGTGAAATGAAACCAGCTACCAGAAGGGTTCAATTTTAGCTAGATGGTAATCGTCTTTTACTGCTTTTCTTAATGCCAGATTTTGGTCTGTTTGCAATGTACCTATCAAAAAAATTTTTTTTGATGAATTTCAAAGCATCAGTATTATGCAGCTTCAGTCTTATTAGACATAAGGATTTAAATAAATGGAAATGTCTGAAACGTTAAATAATGTTGAGTATTAAAATAATATAAAGAAAAAAATATGAAAATTGTAAGTACCTACAAGAAAATTGGTTTTCAATAACCGTGTTGTGGTAAATTTGTTTTGTTTTAGCAAAGCTAGGTCGGCCGTATTCACTTACAACATTTACATCGCCAAACAATTGGTTTATGCCATCAAAAGATGAAGGTGATTTTGGAAATATCTTGCTTTTTATTTTATAATGATTTCTTATTACTTTACCAAAATCTACAATATTATTTCCCTTCCATTGCTTGCAAGTGTTATCGAAGACATTCCGAATGTTACTTCTTTTTAAAGAAAGGTTTTTACAATTTTTTAAAATTTCATATAATAATTGTATCTAGTTCTTTTATAAGTTCGGTTTGGTCTTAATGATTATATGACGAATTTCGTCATATGTCTGCGAAGAGACATCTGTTGTTTCATCACAAATAATTGAAAATCTTCTTGTTCGTAATATGGAACAAGTTTCTTGTAGAGCAAATGGAGCGATCACCTGTTTAAACATGGACTGTGTCTTAAATCTTCCACATTTTATTGATTGAACGTAGGGTTCATTACAGTTTCAATGTTTTTAGTTATAAACATTGCGTATATCCGAATGTTACCTGATCTTCTTCCAGTCGTTTATGATGCGGAGCCGATAAGTGGCGGTCAAAAAGACTAACATTATTGGATAATGTTTTTTTGCATATCTTACAATAAGCTAAACCCAATTTGTTTTTTGGACGACCAATTTCCCAGGTTGATTTATATTTTTGGAAATACCTGGACCTAGATTTACTGGGACCTTGTGTTTCTTCGGGAGCAGGTAACGTTGTATAGCTTTTGGCTGGCGTATGTGATGATGACGACGATAGTGGTTGTTGCAACGTTGACTTTGCGTTGGTGGCAATGGTGACGGTGACGGTGGTGGCAATAATGATGTTTGTGGCGATGATGGTTGCGAAGATTGTTGTGCTGTTGGTGCTTGTTGCGCTTGGGAAGGTTTATTTCGTTAAGTGAAAAGTTTTTAAGAATTTTGCTAAAATTATGTTCTTCTTTCATATCTACTTACTTTTTTTTTTTTGTTTAATTAGATATTTTTCCATTTTTATGCTGTTGCTGCCAAATTTCAATTTCACACTGCACTAACTTCATATTATTAACGGATTTGTGGTTTATGGATGAAGTGCGATATATATGATGTTGAACAGCAGAACCAGAGACAAAAGGAGATCGGAAACTGACTTACGTTTCACTCCCTAGATCCCGCAATTTTCATTTTCTTTCATTTTATTTTCTTCCTTGTACATGAAAAATACAAAAACAAAGAGATGAGGTGGGATTTTTATATTTTTACAGTTCTCTTTTGTTTGTTTTCGCAATTTCAAATTTAGCGTAGATTGCTAGATTGAATTTTCAAATTGGCAAACACGTTTTTCTTAAACTCACCACGAAAATACAAGAATCCATAATTGGGGATGAGTTCCGAAACTTTTGGCCGAAAACCTACTCGTGCCTTACATTGGCCCTGTTCCCATGTGAAGAACGATTATGTTAGATTTTTTGTAGATTTTGCTTACTCCTTAATTTTTTTTTTAGTTTCTTTAAGATGACGCAGAAACAGAAAAAAAAAGAAAAGAAGAAAAGAAAAATGAATTAAAGCCGTTGATATAAACAGTTTACTTGTGTTCGACAAACAAATATTTTGGATATGCGGGCCGAAGAGAAGAACACAAGGAAAAGCCTCAAATTTCTACACTCAATATTTTTAATTTTTTCCTTCCCCTTACGTTTTCTGCAAGCAACCCCGTTTGCCATCACTAATCAAAAAAAAATTCGATTTCCTTCACGTGTGAATAAGGGTATAAGGCCATTAAGATTTGTTTGAAGCAAAAACACACACAAATAGTTAAACTAACTCTTTAAAGTTTATATCAGGTAGAGGTCAAATAACACGTTTATACCTTTATAAGTCTGACTGCCGATTTCATAGAACATGGATTAAGTATAAATTGAAACCCGATTTGCTTGCATTTCGTTACTGATAAAGCCAGGTATTTATATAAAAAAATAAGATTTCAAACAAAAGCTTTTCACATGTTCAGCATTCTTAATTAAACTGAACATTTGTTTTTATTTTCTTTTTTATTCATTTTTGATGTTGGAAATCCTACTGCTTGATACATTTGATGCCATTTCCTGCTTTTATGCAATTTTACTTGTTTGCTATCTTTTTGAACATATCCCTCTTCTGCTCACTTTTACTCACCGTTCGTACGTTAAAACTACAAATTTTCAAATTTTCCGGGTAATTTACTTCCCATGGGGGTGTCACACTTTGCTGAGATTGTATTGGAAAAACACGCATACTCTTGCAGTAAATGTTGACCGCAGCTTGTAGGCATTGTCATTTTGACAGCTCAGTTTCCCATCTCCCTTTTAAACTAATCTGTGAGCAGAACCTGTATCTATTCTCTTTTCTCACGATAAATGTCAGAAAAGAAAACAGCCAAGAGCTGAACAGAATGCATCGCCAGTCGCCCGGCGACTAAAATGACATGTGTGAATTGAGTTAAAAAGTGGTTAAAAGTTGACGTTTGATTAAATTTTGACATTTCGCAGTGAATACAATGTGCTAAAATTTGATTAGCTGCAGAGCAGGTTAAAATATGACAGTTATGGTTAAAAATTTATTCATTTTTAATCACAATTCATCCGATTCGCACACGGCCTAACAAAAAATGAATCAATACAAGACATCTTAAATGAAATTTGTAGGTTAGGCCGTGTGCGAATTGGATGAATTGTGGTTAAAAATGGATGAATTTTTAACCACTACTGTCATATTTTAATCTGCTCCGCAGCTAGTCTAATTTTAACACATTTTATTTCAATGCGAAGTGTCAAAATTTAACCTACTGTCAAGTTTTAACCCATTTTTAAATGAGATCGCACACGGCCTTTAAGAAAAAATGTAATGAAACGATTCGTGATGTGACGTTAGCCCAGTTCACCTTAACAAAATCTCACTGAGATCTCAAAGTCCATTTGACCGAAGACAATTAATTGGTGGAACACAATTTTCGAATCTCAGTGGGATATTTTGAAATTAATATTGTTGAAATTATTACAATAAAATGGCTTACTGAGAAAACGGATCAACACATTTTCTTATTTCAGAAATTTCCAAAGCAGATCTCAGCGCTCAGACTGAGATGTTCCACCTTAAAATTTTCTGAAGTCTCTGCGATCTCGGTGAGATTTTGTCAGGGGAACAGACCTATTTGATTGATTCCGTTTTCTCAAACCTGTTACTTTCTGCTAGCTGTGCCTCAGAGCTCAAAGTATTTTATGGCTTTAGTTCTCATTGGAATGTGAATTAAAGCCATTATGGCGTTAGTTCATATGGCCTTCGTTCAAGGCACCGCTAATTTAATCCCAATAATGTTGAAATCTGTCAGCCAATTTCCCTTCTTTCGAACATAGGAAAAAATACTTGAAAAAATAGTCCATTCAAAGCGTTTGATCTTATTTAACCATGGGGACCCCATACAATCTGAGCAATTTGGTTTTAGGTAAAGTCGCTCCACCGAACATGCTCTACTTCACCTTTAGAATCAAATTCTAAACAATCTTAGAGCCAAGAAATGTACGGTCGCTTGTGCATTAGACTAAAGAAACGCATTTGACTCAGTCTGGCATGCTTGACTAATTCATAAACTTTATCAACTAAATATACCTACCCCCATCTCGCATAAAAATGTTGCGAAGCTTTCGTAATAATCGTTGTCTGTCCGTAACTTTTTTAGGTGAAACTTTCTCTTGTATCCCTTTTTCAATTCGGGAGTTCCTCAAGGATCAATTTTAGGACTATTGTTGTTCAATTTATATCTCTTTTACTTTCCGACACGTAACCTCAGATCTGATTCAATTCTATATGCGGACGATACAATTGTTTATAGTGCAGACCGATTGAGGCCTTGAACTCGGTCAGAGAACACCTTAATTTAATCATTCCATATTAGTATTACATACAAGAGATGGGGAATTGATCTCAATCTCAACAAATGTGAGCTAATTTGCTTCTGTAGGTAATGCAGCTGGCAGAGGACATCGTCTTGCAGTCCGTGAAAGTCGTTCCATTAAAATTTTCATAAATGGATCCGTCTAACAAAATTAATAAAGTAGGTACATACCTCCTTGGGAATCAAGGATTGAGGATTAAAAGATCACACCACAGTGGTCGAAACTACTTCTACATTATAACAGCTTGTCGAAATTGGTTTTGTTTTTCACAAATTAAAATAAATTGTGAAAACAAAAATCTGCAAACTCAATTAATTTCTTCTTTCTACGAAAGAAAGAAATTGCATAATTGTTTACCATGTAAAGAAAAACTTCTCTAGCATCAGAAGTGCGATAATTTCTGGTGTGTAGTATGGTGTAGTCACGACCGGGCTGAAGGGCGTCGAAAAAAGGATTTATCACACTTAAATCAGAGAGCGACTCCTTCTCATTACAAACATTATGTATGAGCGTGTGTGTCAAATGTCGACCCCTCGTGTTTACACAATTCATTCTGGAAATGATTGCAAAAAGTTTTCGGATGCGCGAACTTAATGGAATTTTCAACTCAGCAAATAATTTAGTTTTACTCTTTGTTTGCCGCGTTTTTTACTTTTTTGTTCAATTTAATTCAAGTTAATGTAAGACTATTTCTTTTTTGCTGTGAAAAAGGGTTTCCTTGATGCAATTATTTTAATTTCTTTACATCTTAGTGGTGTTGAGATTAATTTTCCATTTTTTCCTGCCTTCAAGGGGTGGAAGTGATGATTATTGTTGACAATTAATAGAACGAGATGTGTGTTCTTTTTATTTTAATTCCAATTAAATCAAAAAAGATTGCATTCCATAAAAAAAGACAGTTAACCTTAAAGCCGGTATACAAAGAAGAAGCGAGGATCCATACCAGCATACCAACCAGCTGAAATACAAACACGCCTTAGCTCTGCCTTCGTGTTTGTGTTTCAGCAGCAAAATTCATTTATAAGAACAAATATAAATGCAGAAAGAATGGTCAAAAAAGATATAACAACTTGCAACTTCTCTATTTTTGAAGATACGCTACTAATTGCGCCCAATTATGGCCCGACATCTTTGGAAGGAACTAGCAAGAAAAGTACGTCTGAACTCTGAACGAAAAAACTCATACAGCAAACTGCACTTTGCAAATTGGCCACAGCTCATCTGAGTTCTTTCAAACATGCACAGGGCTTAGCCTAGTAGATACGCTGTCATGTGACTTCCTCAACATAGTCCTGGAGCAGATAGTGTGCAAGGCAGGTGTGAGCACGGAAAACACTATCTTTAACAAATCCATCCAGCTCCTAAACTATGCGGACGACCCACAGACATCATTGGTCGCTTTCAAAATCTGTGCTTGAGGCCGTCACAACGATTAAAGAACAGGCGAAGCTCGTTGGCCTTGAAGAGAATGAGGAAAAAACAAGGTACATGTTATCAACAAACAAACGAACATCTGTATACCGCCGCGCCGCCTAAGACTCTTGGTGGAAGAAGAAGAGTTCACCTACATTGGAAAAAACATCAATTATACAAACGGCACCGACAAAGAATTACTCTAGCAAACTGCGCCAAGTGCTGGACGATAAGTAAAGAAAGGGAAATGGTACTGGGCACTTTCAACATACAAATTTTCGGTCCTGTATGCGAGGATGGCGAATGGAGAAGAAGGTTCAACCGTGATCTGTACGAGCTGTACCAAGATGTCGATGTTATCCAGAAAGACAAGGAAAGATGGCTGCTTTGGCAAGTCTTCTCTTCGTATACTCCAGGTTCGAGGCGACCGGGAACACCTAACCTCTGGTACAAATACTAGGTAACTACGGATGCTAGAGCGCATTCCATTGGAAAGCTGCTGTGTTATAGACTGAGATTTTACATGGATTGGGAGCCGGTGTAATAAGTAAGTAAGGAAACATTTCTTGAACTGATCAATTCAGGTTCACTTACCTCACTGATAAGCTTGACAGAAAACATCCCCAATCCTTGAGAGTGGTGAAGTGAGAGACTTCCTCCGAAGGAAGCAGCATAGGAAGTCTTAGAACTCCCAAGGTCTGACGAAACCACTTAAATTTCTTATAAGCTGCAAGAAGTGTAGGATTAAAGCAAATCAGCCAGCACTTTTCGGGCTGTGGAAAGATAATTTTTTAGGGTCACATTTGATCCATTTTGCTTGACCAACAGTGAACTTTTGAGTTCGTAAAACCATAAATGCCGGTAGACTGTGAGTTGTAGGAGAACACTGTCCCAGCAGAAGAAGAAGTCACATGCTTTTTGTATAACAATATTTTCCCATACGGAATTGAACCTTATTTATTCAATTCAAACTCACTCGATTCGCAAAATATTATAGGTAGTCTAGCACGATTGTATTAAAATCGCCTCTACTACTACTGCCCAATGATACAATAGTACCAATTTAGTAATATTGGTCAAAGTCACTCTGAAATAGTTAGACTGTTTCATCATCGGAGCATCCTCCCACCAGTGGCAAGGGGTTTTAATCTTGAAGACATTTTCTTTCGCTTTGATTGCCACCAGGGACTTTGGTATACCTATTGATCCTTGCCACAGGGGCATTTTACCTGTTTAGCCGTGCTACAAGGGGCATTGTACCTGCCGATCCGTGGCACCAGGGACATTGTACCTAGTGGTCAGAAGCCTTTATGGGTATTGTAAATCGTCCCCGATCATCGCATAATACCGATTTTGTCCAATGACCTGTCAAACATACCGGAACAACAAACAACGCACAGTCGTTCTCAAGAGATAGCTATATTAAGCTTCAAGTAACTAAAACTTAAAGTATTCAAAGCACTTAAAACCATTAACAACGAAAGACTTTTAATAGAATTCAATTAAGAAACGAACGGATCAAAGTATAAATCTCAAGCCACATGGCTCCATTTAAGAACAATATAAGCAAATAAATTAGATTAGAATTGTTTGAAATAATTTGGCTTGACCTAAATAAACATCTTAATTTTAAGTACCACATAAAACAAAAATATTATATTACTCTCCTAAATCGTGCCTCGAGTCGCACGTTAAATTACATCGCCTGAGAGTAAAACCATGTACCCAGCCCAGCTACAGCGTTCAAAAGCCAAAATATGCGAAAACAATGGAGTGAAGAAAGAGCAATAAAATCTAATCGCCTTCCTTATGCTCCAAACTATTACAAACGTTTGTATCCAATAAAACAAAAATATAATAAACCTTCAAAAAAAACTTCATCGAATTGTGCCCGCTTGAATTGAAAGGTCACTCTATTCGGGTGGACTCACTCCCCATTCGTATTGAATGAACATGTCCCCGAATCGGTTAATTACTTTTGCAACCCCATTGAGCCAATGTGACAAAGCTCATTAGCCCTATCGTGCCATTAAAGTTCCATAATACAGCACAACAACTACAAATGCAATTATATCAACTGGCATTATTAATTGAATTAAGCCCAAGGCACCTCGAACCACTCGTCCCCAAGGGACAAACATATCAATTGAATGTAAGGGTCTTGAACTGGAGCTCGAGTTGAAATCGGAACTGGAAGTGGGTGTGAATGTGGCCCCGGCAGCGGCGCGGCGCGGTGACAGGGGCTACTTCACTTAACTCAACAGTCCACACTCCAGAGAACTCTAATGGGCAATTCTAATACTTTTTCTATTTTTGTTGGCCAACCCTTGAGCATTGTCCACCATTCTCTGCTTGTAAAATTCTCACTTTTGGTCTTGATGTCGAGATGGAAACTCGTCAAAGGGGTGGGGATAAAAATTATTTTCTACCCATAACGTGGTCCGTTCTATCGGGGATTCGGATAAATCGCTTAAGAAACTTTTACATCCGTACATTGCTTCTAATAATTTCAAAATTAAGGACTTCTGTTCATAGAGCAGATGGGGGATAGGGTTGCGTTCGTCCAAGGATACGGTTTCGAAATCGGATCGAGCATTGTAATCCATATAAAGAGTCATATAGAGGTCACATGAATTGAGTTTGACGAAATTCTGTGGAACGACGTCGACCGAGGACGCACGTCGACATCGACGTCGACAGCACAAAATATAAGGAATTAAAGCTAAAGGACGCCACGAGTCACATGAAAGCAAGGTGAGAGTGTTTTTGTTTTTCTTGTGTGGGGTGTTGGTATTTTTTTGGGTAGAATCTCAAGACTTATGAGATTGGCAATAAACATAAACTGTTTGCACTTAAATAACTCCGGGTGGCTTTCATTGCTGTGGAAAGTTGGATTTTAATTTTGTACAATGTTGGTGAAGGACTTTTTTCTTATTTTGGTTTTAATTCCATTTGGGGAAGGGTGAGGTGACAAAATTTCAATCGAGAGCGACGATGAAGGTGGACGCTAGCATGATGGGTACTACATAGAATAAGCGTATTGTTTGTGTTAACCTCGAACTATACATTCATGCTAAGCATAGATATTCCAGATGGGGACGAACTTAACAGTTCTTAAGAGCATGATCGAAAAATTTTGTTGACCACAGCGTAGGTAATGAAGAAGGAATTTGCTCTTTTTACGATGTTCCTAATTTTTTCACTGAAATCTACATTTTTTGTTGTAAAAATAATGCTAAGGTCCCTAACATTATCCTCTTCTGCGACCGACGTCCTTCCAGGTTGGATTCGATGACTCTAAGGGCGGAAGCATTATTTTCCATTCGTCTGACATGACCCAACCATCTAAGTCGTTGAACCTTTACTATTCTGGCTGGGTCCGTGCCGCTTTACAGCTCGTGCAAATATTGGTTGAATAATCACCTCCATTCTCTTTTTATGCAGACTGGACCAAAAATCACTAGAAGAATTTTTCTATTAAAGCAGCCCAAAGTGTATTCATCCGATGTTGTCAATGTCCTGTCCATGTCTCTGCACCATGCATGAGAACCGTCATGTTGGGGGACTTGTATAGTGACTCTTTAGTCGCTCGCGAGTGGACTTTACTACTCAATTGCCTTCTAAGTCCAAAGAAGAAGCGATTGGCAAGAGAGATTCTTGGATTAATTGCAGCAATTGTGTCGTTGTCTCAGTATATAGCCGATCCCAGGCACTAATTCTACCTCGAAGTTAAATCTGTCTATTTTGACAATGTTGGGTGTCCTCTCTTGTTGACAGCATTAACTTAGTCTTGCCTTCGTTAACCGTTAGTGGACTGAAGCCACACTGATAAAGACGGAAAGCTTCCAACGGTCACACAGCACGGCAGACAAGATCTTTTGACGATTTTCAGGAGACTTATATCTCTGTAGTTGGTTCAGTTCAAGGGATCTTCTTTCTTGAGGATCGGGCCTACGATGCTGATGTTCCATTCGTCGGGCATGCTTTCCTATGACCAAATCTTGCAGATGAGCAGGCGTATACTCCTTAGTAAATCATTTCCAGCTGCTTTGTATATGTCCGGTGGCTAGACTGTGTGGTCCAGCGACTTTGTGCGACTTAAGTTTAGACATCGCTATGTTCACTTCGTTAATGTCGGGTGGAATTAGTGGTCTGCTTTACCTAAATTGAATGGTTCTGCATTACTGACGGAATTTTGCTCGTCTTCGCTGGTTTACAGCTTGGAAAAGTGGACTTTCCATTCACATCCCTCTATCTCCTCCATGGCCTGCTTCTCATGCTCCCTTTTTTTATTTCTGAGAAGTGTGTGCTCGACTCGCTTTTTCTCCTGGTAGAGCGCCGCTTTTAAAACCTCATACAAAGCTGCATGTGCTCGCCAGCACTTATCGTCAAACCAGCGTCAGGGTTTGGTGGCCATGTAGACCGTAAAGCACTGCAGAAGTGCAGAGGCGGCATCTATGATAGCTCCTGGGTAGGGTAGTATTTCCAATTATTCATTTTGTGCTGGAAGCAAAGGACTTATACGGAGGTAAGTGGAGATACGATCAGAAAATGTTCTAGAAATCTCTTGCGATTGTTGTCGTTTGACGTCGAATTCCCTGTTAACAGTTAGGTGTGTTGGATGTATCCGCATTCGTACCTTACCTACAACAAGGTAGTGATCCGAATCAATGTTGGCACTTCGGAATGTGCGGATCCGCTAATTGTGCGACTGCCACGTGGTCTATTAAGGAACTTAAGCACTATTCACATGAGCACGAACGGCGACCAACGAATGAACGAATATTCGTCGATTTTGACATTTCTTTCACATGAGAGTTTTTAATTCGTCTCGAATGAACAACCAAAACTCAAAGCAGGAATGATTTTTGAGGTTATACGCGCGCGAATATTTTGTTCGTTGGGAGTGTGGATGGTGTGTGGAACGCGAATAGAGTTTGACAATTCGTATCAACTACAATTCTATTCGCGACGAATAAACTTGTTTTCTCAAATTTATTAACAATTGAGATTAAAAAGTTAATTTATGCATCAAAAATCAAACATAAACTATACTTTTTATCGTTTTGTTGAGAATTTGTAAGAAAATAAGGCTTCAAACGTATGTAAAATCACTTTTCTTCATTCATTCGTCGTTCGTTCGTTCGTTGGTCGTGCTCATGTGAATAGTGCTTTAAAGTTAAAAGTGCAAAACCGAAGTTTGGTCAGAGGTATATTTACTTTACGGGGCGGGCAGACACCCCGATGCACGCCACCCAACCTGAAGGGTCAGATTTTTAATTTAATTCCAAGGACAGGGAGCCGGCAAACCTCTCCTTAGGCCTAAGCAGCGAATATGTCGAAGAAAGGAGGAATGCCTAAGTGGACGCATACCTACAGAGGCGGTGCGGGGAAATAACTCCACGGGAACTAACTCCACTGAGGGATTTACTTCCCACCAAGTGAGAACTTACTCCACTTTTGTAAAGTGTAGTTAGTTCCCATGTACGGTGAGAACTTTGTTCACTTTCTAATGGGAACTAAGTTCACACATTTATACATGGCGCAGGGTAACTGGTCCGGAAGTCAGAAGTCCCGAAAATGGGTTTCGGGGCTAATGACCCACTATGGTGGGTCATTCGTGTATACATACATAACTACAACCCCAAAATGTCTTATAAATAAATAAGATCATTTTTATTTACTACCATGTTTGTCGACAAAATGGATAGAGCAATTCATTTTCAAAGCTGTTGCCGTTTCTTTTAATTTGGAAAAGCATGCTAGTGTCTGGAAAGCAGGTGCTGCACTGTAATGATACATTTTGAGCATCTTTTTCCACCTTGGTCTGAGGATGATGAGTGATGAGGATGACTATCTGTAACACTCAAAATCAGTTTGGTTTGATTGGGAGTGAAGCGAGCGGAAAAAATTTTGCCCAAAAGAGAATCAATTTGGGGTGTGAAAATAAGAAAATTCGCGCGAATTTTTTTATTTTCACACCCCAAATTGATTCTCTTTTGGGCAAAATTTTTTCAGCTCGCTTCGCTCGCTTGCAATTTTTGGTTCAAGCTCCAAATCGTTAATAATACAATTTTTTTTTAATCATTGTTAATAGAATCAATAAAAAAAATGTTTTTCTGATGGAACTTTTAATGTTATTGAAATAGCTCAGTTATTTTAGGGGACAAAAAGATGCAACAAGATGAAACTGGGTTCAAGTACAGTGTGCTTGTAGAATGCCTTACTCTCACCAAACACCAAACTTCAGAAGAACATTGGAAAAAGTTTTCTTTATGTCACATAAACTTACAGCATGCGGTATATTTCAATCGTTATATACCGTTTTAGAAAGGTTTAAAATTAATAACAAAGGTCAGAAACCCCGAATTTGATTTCTGGACTAATGAACCACCATATGGGGGGTCAGATTCTTAAAAATGGGTTTCCGAATAACTAAGTTTCTCAATATTTTTGTACATGCGATTATTTTCAGTCTTAAAAACTGAATTTCGAAATGACTTCGTTTATAAAAGCCATTTATTTTAATTTCACAAACAAAATTGTTCAGTGTACTTGAATTTTAATTTTTTCTCAATTAAAGTGGCAAATTATTTCAAATTCGAAGGGAACTAGATCCACTAATTTTTTGATTAGTTTAATTCCCACTGGACATGGGAACTAACTACACTTTACAAAAGTGGAGTAAGTTCTCACTTGGTGGGAAGTAAATCCCTCAGTGGAGTTAGTCCCCGTGGAGTTATTTCCCCGCACCACAGAGGCTAGATTACTGACTGTGGACGCTTTTGTCCTCCTGAATGCACCGTGTCTACCCTTCGAACAGCAATACTTATTACACGGAATCAAAATCAGATATTTTTCTGATGCTGATGATGATGATGATGTACATATTATGCTGTCATACGTCAAATTAAAACTCTTACACAGTAATAGGTTGAAAATAAAATTTTATTAAAAAAAGAGAAATTTTCTAAGTGCAAATGTTTATCTAATTACGTGCGGTACGCACTGCGGTAGGAATCGAACTCCCTGCTACGAATAATCCGTCTCTCCTCGGAGGTTCGGAATTTCGGATGACGGTGATTGCCAGCGGCGTCGGTCGTAAATTATCTCATTTTTTTGGGTCTTCTCTTATGTTGGCTTGGGTCGTAAATCAATGGGTTTATGACGATCCCGATCTTCTTTCGGGGTTGGTGTCGTGTATCATCATGCACTTGTGATCCCGATATTCTTTCGGGGTTGGTGTCATGTGTCGTCATGCACTTGTTGATGCACTTGTTGACCCATTTGGTCGCCATGTGTTAACTCTCCCCTTGGTCGGAGGAAGATTGTCCCAATCTTTCGCTCAACATCTGCTGTACCCTTGATCTTGACGTGTCCATGAATTCTTCCATTTCTATTGTGGCCTGCTCGATCGTGCTTGGGCAAGTGGCTTCTTCGATTCTGGTTTTGCGATAACTCTGTGTCATTATAATTATTTTGTAGATAGAGTAAATTAATATTACAATGAACAACTTAATACATATTCCCCACAGTACGGGATGTTCCTTAAGATCTGTTATAAATGGTTCTATATGATCAAGGTTTGTGTACATAAGTTTCTCGTCTTGTGAAGCAATGAATTCGAGAATTTGGATTTGAGTTGGTTTGCTTAACTTAATATGTTCCAATATTTGATTTTCTGAATTCAGATAAATTTTGCCATTAATAGACACGTTCTGCTCAAATTGGATTAAATTGATTCCTGACAATTCTATTTCGTTAACAATATGGTTTCCCGTTAAAACAATATTCCCTGCGTTAATTATTTCGATCGGTTGATTACGTTCTTTGATTTTGGTACAGTTCGCTTTATATTTATTTAGAAGGTTTGTTAAACAACTAGATTCATTACTGATTTTACAATAGTGGTGGTTGAGTTCCTTTTTACATTTTGATTTATAAAATTTTTTCTTATATTTAGTGATTTCGTTTAATATTATAATTTTTCCACCATTTACATTATTGCTTCTAGTTAGATAGTGGTTTCCTAACCCTTTTACCTTGGGGTATTTGATAAATACAATGATAATATCGTTTTTTTGTACAATTTTAAAAGTGGAAGCATCTAGTACATCGATTATGGATATATTTACATTTTCTTGCTCCATAATGTTTTTTATTTCGCTTAAATTTAACAATAGAGTATTGAGAATATTTGATTTACTTAAATTAATAGTATTTATTATTTCTCTTGGTTCTACAATTATATATTTTATTATTTTACTTTCTGTAATTCCTTTGCTATTAGTATCTCTATACATACTCTCTAGCTTGTCGAATAATTGTTTATTGATGTTTTTTTGTCTATTGTTTGACTTTATTAGTTCCTTTAATTTTAAATTTATCCTAACGGCGTCGTCGTGGTCTGGGCTACCCGAGATCCATTTCCAAATTGTACCTATTTCGTTGATACCTCTGCGTTCCCTAGTCCTGATAGACAATTCGTTGAGTAGTTTGTCGGCCATTTCTAACTCCTGGTCAATAGCTTTTAGAACTTCTTTTTTTCCTCTTAATCTATCGTTTTCTATTAAAATGAATTCATCTCTAGTGTAGTCGGTTATTTGTTGTGCTGACGTTGAAACGACTAGCGTCAGTATGAGAAGCATCATCTGTGAATTTAATTTCTAATATTATCTTTATGAATTTTTCTGTTATTTGAATCTATGACTATGTTCCCTAAGTCTTCTTTAACTTCCTTCTTTTGGAATAAAGGTTTATTCTTACTTCTTCTCTGTCCATTGTTTACAAAAATTGTTTCACCTACTTTGTATGTTTTGTTTTTCCTATTTCTATTATGATAACCTAACATTTTTTGTTGGTGTGTTTGGAGTTTCTTTTTTGTGTCACCATTATCTATATAATTGTGGAATATATCCGTTGGTCGCTTGTCTGTTACCATGTGAATTGTTTCATTGTATTTCTTTGTAGCTAGAGTCATGACGTCCTTGATGTCTGTTATATGTGTAGTTTCTTTGACTATTCTAATGAGTTCTGTCAATGTGGAGTGAATTCTTTCTATTATTCCATTGCTCTTTGAATGGGCTGGTGGTGTTGTCTTATGAGTAATGTTAAGGAGGTTATAAGCACACTTCGCAGAAGGTGAGCAAAATGCTGCTTCATTATCGGTCATCAAGGTTCTGACATTACCGAAAACCGGAAGTAGTTCGATCATTCTATCCCTTGCTTCGATTTTTGAATGAACTTGGGTTGTTATTAAGAATTTCGAAAATGGATCTGTCATTGTTAAAAATGTTGCACTTTCACAATAATATATATCTGCGTGGACGCGCTCTCCCCCTTCTTCAGGAATTGGAGTCTCTCCAATTGGCTGCTTATTAGGATGTCTCTCATACTTATTCTTTTTACAGATTTCGCATGTAGCGTTTATTGAGAGGATCTGTTTGAAAGCGTTTGGCCAATAATATTTACCAACAATCTGCTTATACACTTCTTTAGCTTGTCTATGGGCTCGATTGTGCTCAGCGGTAATAATAGCTAATTGTTCCTCTTTATCTGTAACATCATCGACTATTTGGTTACAGAATAAAAATTTTACTGTTGGAAATTCTTCTAGGAGTTTGTCCTTAATTTTGAAGAACATTTCCTCAGTACTATAAATTCCTACTGTTAAACCCGTTTTTATTATAGCTTTAATTTTACTTACAATGTCTAAATCTTTAAAAAGCACTGTATGTCTCCAGTAGCCTGTGTGTATTTCTTTTGAAATAATATTATTGTTAATTGATTCGTTAAAAATTAATTGCACTTTAAAATTATTAATTCTTTGGCTTACTCTTTTTATATCTGGAATGGGACTACTCTCTGCACTGTGAACAGTTCCTACCTCTGATTCATCTTCGTTCATCATATTTATTTCCTGTCTACTGAGAGCGTCTGCTACGACGTTTTCCTTACCTGGTTTGTATATAATTTCTGGAGAGTATTCTTCTATAAAGGAGCGCCAACGTTTTATTTTTGCGTTTGGGTTCTTATCGCCGATGGCAAAGGTTAATGGTTGGTGATCTGTATATATGCGGATACCACTCACACCATAGAGATAATTTCGAAGGTTCTTCAATGCCCAAATTATGGCAAGAAGTTCCTTCTCGTTTGTCGCGTAGTTTTCTTCGGTTATGCTTAAGGTACGACTTATAAAAATAATTGGTTTATTATTTTGGCTAAGCACTGCACCTATGGCTGAGTTGCTAGCGTCTGTAGTTAGTTCAAATCTCTGGGTAAAATCAGGTTGGTTGAGTGTAACCTGTTCGCAGAGTTTGTCTTTCAGTATCTTGAATGCTTTAATAGCCTCCTTATCGAATTCTATTGTTATCTTTTTACTATTACTTTGACCAGTTCTGCCATTCTCTCCTCTGAGGTACTTGGTCATGGGTTTGGCAATCATCGCGTAATTTCTTATGAATTTACGGTAATAACCAGCTAACCCCAAGAAAGATCTTAGTTGACGTAAAGTCTGCGGTTGTGGGAATTCCTCTATGCATCGGGTTTTCACTGGGTCCATTTTGATACAATTAAATGATACAATGTATCCCAGAAATTCTACTTCCTTCATAAAGTATTTTGATTTTTCGCTCGATATTCTCATGTTTGCTGCGCTTAAGGCTTTAGTTATTATCTCGATATGTTCGAGGTGTTCTTCTTCTGTGTCTGAGTATATAATGACGTCATCGATATAGACGTGGCAGAATTTGCCTATATACTCGCGGAGGATATCATCCATAGTTCTCTGAAAAATTGACGGTGCGTTTTTGAGTCCAAATGGCATTCGAAGGAATTCGTATTTACCATTGTTAACGCTAAAAGCTGTTTTCTCCCTATCGCTTTCCTTCAGTTTAATCTGATGGAAACCGCTCTGTAAGTCGAGAGTCGTGAAGTAACTAGCTTTGCCCAAGTTAGCTAAGATAACAGATGTTTCCGCCATTGGGTACTTTTCGGTTTTGGTAAATGAATTAAGCTTTTTATAGTCTATGACTAGTCTATGCTTTTTCTTACCGTCCTCATCTAAACCCTTCTTATCTACCACCCATACAGGAGAGTTATATGCACTTCTGCTAGGTTGTATTATATTATTTTCGAGTAAGTTCTCGATTTCCTTGTTTACAAAATTCGCCACTGACTGTGGGTATGGATAACCCTTGGTCCAAATAGCTGTGTCGATAGTAGTATCTACGCTACATTGCACGCGAGTGTTATATGGAAGGTAATTTGGGTTCTCGGTGAAAACACCCTGATATTTCTTCAAAATAAGAGTTAATTTTTCTTTTTTTGAAATTTCGTTATTTATATTTAAAGCGTTTATCAAAGTTTCGTTGAATATTAAGGGTATCATGCCCTGATCATATTCCAACGTTGAATCTCTGATATTTATATTACCTTTTACCTTTCTTAATAATTTGATACCTATAATTGCGTCAAAATCTTTGAGTTCGCTTAACTCGTAGAATTTATCTTTTACTCCCAAGATATTTATGTCTTGATAAGTATGGATGATGGTGGTACCGTGGACACTATTGACTCGCGATGGAGTTTCAAGCTCCATACTTGGGAACAGCCCTGGTTTAATATAGTTATGTGTTGCTCCTGTGTCTATTAAAATATAAAATACTCGCCCCGACCTACCATCCGTTCTTTTTATATACGGTAAGTCGTGCCTTACTCTAAAAAATTACCACTCTCGTTTAAGTTATTGAGGCGTGGAAATTTATTTGTAGCTATCTGATCGCTACCTGCTCGGTCTCTTTTAAACGGGTTGTTACTATGTGTGTTATTAAACCATTGTGGTCTATTATTGTTAGAGTTATGAGGGGTGGCTTGTCTCGAGGGCAATAAATTCCCACTCGATGTGTCCATCCTCTCGGGTCGGTTATGACCGGGTCCAAAATTGGTTGCATGGCGATTTTGTTGCAATGGTCTATCCCTTCGTTGGAATGGATCCATAAAGTACCTGTTTTGTTGGGGCCAGTTTTCCTGGTTTGTTCCTTTGGTTTGACGGAATTGCCTGGTCGTTGATTGGTCAAACAACTGATTCGGTCCAGGTTGTCTAGGATGATGTTGGCCCAAGTTTCTCATCCTTGTTTGGTTGGATTCTATTTCCTGTGCTCTCGCCAGAGCATTAGGTAGATCCCCAGGGTTGAGAGAAAATACGATATTACTCGTGGGTTGGTTAAGCCCCGTAACAAACACCCGAAGAGCATTTTGCCTTGCCCTCTCGGTAAGACATTCTGTTTCGGCGGTTCTAGGTCCGTAACTCATAATCGTCTTGTTAATAATAAGAGTCAGTACCTTCGTTACGTCGTCGTAAAATTCCTGAAGGGTTTTCCTATCTTGTCTCATATTGCTCAACTCGGTCTCTAGCATGTGAACAGGCCTTTTGTCACTATACGTTAGATCTAACCGACCTAAAATCGCGTCAATGTTTAACGGTGTGCCATGACTGGTGAGGACGTCATTGGCTTTCCCTACGATTTTGTTCCTAACTATGTTCACTACGGAAAAATACCTTGACCCGCCCTTACACGATTCATACACTTTCATGGCGTTTATTAACGCCGTGCGCCAAGAAACATAATTCTCTCCACTGAACTGTGGTAAACATTTTGCTACTTCTAGTCCCTCTCCGCCTTCTATTTTTGGGTCAATCGTTATGTCTTTGTATGGCTCGATGTCGTCTCGTGTCGTTAGAGCACTTAATTGACTATTAAGCCGTCCTACCTCTTCAACTAATTGTCGATTGGCGTCAGCCACCAACCTACTGACTATTGTCGACAGTTCCTCTGGAGTCATCGTTTTTTCCTTTTTTTCTTTTTTAGTTTTTTTAGATTTTTATTTGTTAAGATTATTCAAAAAAAAATTCTTTTTTAGAGAATATTTCCAACTTTAATACGTTTGAACTTTTATGTATATTTAAAATTTCTATCTTTCTCCAACCACCTTAATTTTTTTGTTTTTAATAACGTTTCTTAATCAAATAGTTAATAGCATAAATTTGAATTTAATTAAATCGAATTGAAAAGCAAAAGGTAAAATATAACTAGTTCTAGTGACTTTTTTAAATTTATTTTAAATAAATATAATTATATAAATTGCTTTAACTTCCTTACTCTCCGTCGTTGGGTTGAAATTTCAGCGTCAGAGCTTACTTTTCCGATCTATGGAATCGATGTCCCGGGTTTGCTTAGGGTGCTTTACGCCTTAAGTCTTGGAGTCGTTCCCCCGTTGTTCAGATTTTAAGTCTGATTGCTGTAGTTCCCGTGGCTGAAGGATACTTGTTTCTCCTTCTTGGATGCCTCGTTGAAAAGTTCTTTTTCTGGTTGGTTTTTCACCCACTGATTTTATAAATCACTTTACGTTTTTTCGAAAAATAAACTTTAACTATACGGGTCCCTGCTCGGGCGCCAATTAAAACTCTTACACAGTAATAGGTTGAAAATAAAATTTTATTAAAAAAAGAGAAATTTTCTAAGTGCAAATGTTTATCTAATTACGTGCGGTACGCACTGCGGTAGGAATCGAACTCCCTGCTACGAATAATCCGTCTCTCCTCGGAGGTTCGGAATTTCGGATGACGGTGATTGCCAGCGGCGTCGGTCGTAAATTATCTCATTTTTTTGGGTCTTCTCTTATGTTGGCTTGGGTCGTAAATCAATGGGTTTATGACGATCCCGATCTTCTTTCGGGGTTGGTGTCGTGTATCATCATGCACTTGTGATCCCGATATTCTTTCGGGGTTGGTGTCATGTGTCGTCATGCACTTGTTGATGCACTTGTTGACCCATTTGGTCGCCATGTGTTAACTCGTCATACCCCATAAAAAGGGGCATTGTATCGATTTGATATGTATTGAGCCTTTTTCAAAATCTGCGGAAGTGCGAGTATGTGATCTATGGTGGACTTCCTGAATATAAATTATTCAGGTTGTATCCATAGTTGAGAAAGTTCTTAATATTGAAAAAAAAATACTGATTGTTTATTCAGATAAAAAGAATCCAGATTGGCTAAAGACAAACATTGTTTGAAAGGAACACCAGGTTTGTCCAATTATTGCTTCACATAGAGAACTTTGACACGTTTGGATGAACCCAAATTGAACATCTGCTTAGAGTTAGAAGCCTTTCTAAGTACCTACGTCAAAAGAATACAACCCAGATAGTTAAATCTCTCTTCCGTACATTCACATGTTAAACCCTTAAATTTCTCCTAAGAGAAAAATAATAAATATTTTTGTTTCGAGTACTATTCGCTCGGTCTGGATTCTGGAATATTGAAAAACCGAAAAGAGTAAACATGCGCAATATAATGTTCCACACACCAACTATAGAGCAGAGAGAAAAAGGAAACTACAAACAAAAACAAGTACGATTGTGGATTCGATATACTCGGAAGATTTCCTTAAAATTTATCATCTTCTTGAGATAAATTTGATTTCCTTAACCAAGCAAATTAATTATTTAAAAGATTAAGGCACCTTAAACATTCGTCAATCTTGTCTCTTCCAGATGATGTCTTTTGATAGAAACACACAAAAAAAAGCAACACCTGAGGGTGGAGCGGAGTAAATTTGAATGATTTGTTGACATGAGAAATAAGGTAAATAAATACAAATTTGTGGGAGCGTTCGGGCAAACATTATTCGATTTTTCATCTGCCATCTACATACGTACATTTAGTCTTTAGTGCCAGCTATATAGACAATGTACCTATAGATGTTTGTTTTATTTTTATTTGCTGGAGGGTAACCATGTGCAACAGGGTTTTTTAAATAAAGGTATCATAAGGAAAAAGAAGCGAAATTGATTGTTTGGAGTTGAAACCCACATTACACATATAATGCGAAATAAAAAAATCAACACTTACCAATTAAAAATGTAACTTCTTATAATAAGGCTTGAAATTGATTTTGAATTATATAATTTCATAAGGTACTAGCCGACCCGCGGGACATTGTACCCGCTCTAAAGAAATTGTAAGTGCTATTTCAAAAGTTGAGTGTGCAGTTTACCCGTAAAGCGAGATACCTTTTAGTTATCTTGGATAAGAAACTCACCTGGGGTGTAAACATACAAGAAAGACACAAGAAGGCCATGATTGCACTCTACACGTGTAGTAGGATTCTGGGATGAAATTGGGGGCCAAATGCTAAGATTATAATGTGGATGTATACAGCCATAGTTAGACCCACTCTTACTTTATGGTAGTTAAGTTTGGTGGCAAGCTCTGGAGAAATCTACGAACTTAAAAACCCTTACCAAAAAATGGCATGCATTAGCACTACGGGGGCGATGATGGCTACCCCAACTGCGGGTTTTGAAGCGATCCTTAATCTCACCCCTATAGACTTATTTGTAAAAGAATCGGCGATAAACAGCGCTCTTTGACTCAGTCAAACCAATATTTGGAGAACTAGTCAACACGGCCATACCATGATTCTTACAAAATACGTTGGCAACAACGTTTGTACAGATTACATGACCCCATATTTAGACTTCAACAATAGAGAAGATTGGGAAAACAGGGTACTTTACACAAATGAATCGAACTTTACCATCTTTACTGATGGTTCGAAAATGATTACTGGAGTTGGGGCAGGTTTCTATTCAGAAAATCTTAGCCTTGCCAGTTCATTCAATCTTTTAAGCCGAGATCTTGGCAGTGAAAAACGCTGCTAATCAAATTTCATTGATAGCAGCAATAAAATCGATCTCTGCCACGCAAATCAAGTCAAAGCTTATTTCTTGCTGTCGCGAGGAGCTAAGGGTTCTTGGTATGCAGCATAACGTAAGACTCTGCTGGGTTCCCGGTCACAGTGGTGTGCCGGAAAACGAAAAAGCGGATGAGCTTGCAAGAGAAGGCTCGGTACTTGATCCCTCATAGACCATAACATCTCTCTCAATAGATCATAACATCAGAATCCTTCAATGCGAATTAAAAAGAAACATTAGTAAAACTATCATTCAAAAAGCAAATGATAGATGGAACCTACTAGAAACCGTCCTTCAGATCCCAGATTCTCTTACTTTTGCCAATATCAAATTTGCGAAGGAAAAATTACATTTTGGTCGAAATTGAGTAAACAAGAAATATAAAACATACCTTTTCCTGTAAAATTAATGAACATTTATCATTTATTAAAGTTAAAAGTTTACTATTTTATCTTCTTTGTTCGTTGTTTGTGCTAAAATGTACAAAAAAATGCCTCCTTAGTGCTGTGGTTTTGGTTTTTGGTGTCCAACTTCCTTTTTTTTGCATCCAATCCCTTGCGTATACGTAAATCTTCATTTCCTGAATAAAAAAATCTTTTTTAGATAAATTAATTATTGAAATATTTATATAGAAAAATAACAAAAAAAAATTTGAAATTGTATGAAATCCCGCCATTGTTTGCCCTCCACGACCTAATAATTGACAGTTGAAATTGCTCGAAATTTATGCGCTGTCAAAAGGGAAAAAGCTCTATTAGTGCGAACTGTCAAAAGCAAGACAACAATTTTTGTTATCATAGTTTGTGCAGTGCAATTTGTATGAAAATTGAAAGATTTAAAAATTAATAAAAAATAGAAAAACCCGTTTCCTCGCGATAAAATTAATACTGTCGATCATTCATAAATAAATCTCTTAAATAAAACTAGTTTCATGTAAAAAAAAGTTCTTACCTAAAGGAAAGTCGAACCAAAATTAAATTTGTAAAAATATACTTACCAATGCAAATGTATAGCTTTTTCAATGCATTTCAAATGGAGGCCAAACCAATACATTTGCAGTGGGTAGTATATTTTATCAACTCACCACAAAATTTTTTGGATAGTGAATTTTTAAAAAAGAGTACGAGTTGCGACTCTAGGTTAATAGGTTCTCTATGTCGTACCCGCTAATCCAAAAAACACCTTTTTGAAAATCAACTGGATGGTGAAGCTCAATCAGCTTACAACGGTTATGTCTTGGAAGCTCAATTTTCTCAGTATAGGACGATATATAGCTAGCTCCACTACAACCTGCAAGGTAACACGTTCTATTTAAATCGATTGCCGCTTTCAATGATGAGTATGATATTTGAATTGAGAGGGGAAATCATCAATCTTATTTACATTCCACGAAAAATTATTTATTTAAGTGAAATAAGTACCATCTCAGAGATAAAGTTTAGACCAAATAAAACGTTCAGTTTTATAAATTTTTAGTTTTACTTCATCCTAAAACCTATTGAGAGTGATTTTGTGTTCTAATAGAGAAGTGCATATTTCCCATGACATTTCATTCAGACAAAAACAATGCTGACGAGTTTTCTTTGATGCATATTTACCAAGTTGTTGGTGTTTGCTTTTCTATATTCTATATTCTTCCACAGAGATGCAATAGGTATTTCTATATGTACAGTTGTTCATATTCTACTGGCAATTGTTTGTTTTTCATTTGTGTTCACAACTCGAGCAGTTAACTTTTACTCGTTTCAGTAAATGAAATGATGTTCATCTGTAAACAAACTCAACTCATGTCATTCCTATAGTTTTGTGTGTCTTTTAAGGTGCAGTGCGAGTCATTGGAACTTATAAGTTAATGGGTAGCACGAGACATGCACTCGAAATATATTAAATAATATTTTCTTCAAAGAGTAATTTTTGTGTTGTGTGGTGTTCTAACAATCTACTCACATTCAAATACACTTAGAAAAAAAAATGAGTTTCAGTTAGATACCTGGGTTCCCAGGTATCCAATTTCATAGTTGGTTGGTTGAAGCTTGAAGTCCACTTCAACCAGTGTTTACCGAAGTTTCCAGAGCCTCCTTAATCGTTACACTTCCAATCGGAGTTTAAGTTAATTTATTTTTTATTTGAACAACTTCATCTACCCTCATTAACCACATTCATACCAATCAGAAACATATGGTAAATTTGGAACAATTACAGTTCCAATTACAGCCCGGGATCATTTGTGTAACAATTGATGAACACCTTTAAGGAGAATGGTACGCTTAAGGACTTACAAAATCTATCCATGGAAGCAACAGAAACATAACTTGCAGCAACTGGCTTACGTTCATTCTATTGGCAAGGAACATGTTGAAAGCAAAAGCACCCTATACCAACCCTAACATTAATTGGAACAGTAATGTAAAATAAAATTAGCTTGAAATACCACAAGAATTAAAAATCAATCAAAATCAATGTTTTGCTACTAGAGTTAGAGGTTCATCCTCTAACTTTAGTATCGTACAAACTAAAACCCAGCAAAATGGTAATTATTTTGTTGCCGCCGCGCGCCGGTCGTGCAATGAAAATGGTACGATTCATCCTGATAACCTGAAACCACAAAGCCGAATATGATCCACTTCTATAACGAAACCAAATGTAGAGTTTACCAAATGTGGCAGTTTTTTATGACATTTTATTTTATTTTTTTATCATTTATAAACGTATTATAATTTATTGCGAAAATATTGCATATTAAAGAGATAAATCACTATGTCGACGTAATTCTATGAAGAATTTAAGCGACAGCCTGATTAATCCATGGGAAAGAAAGAAATTACAATCTTACCACAAAATCTCAAGAACAAAATATCTAATGCTTTGCGAAAAAGACACAGTGAGCTTTAACAAGACGAAAATGAAAAACCCTATTTGTGGAAAACACGAGACCCTATCCAGCCCGAACTGCATGAACTCGATGTCCTAGATGGATAGGTGAAAATCAAGTTCCATGTTGGGATGCATTTTTTTTAATATGTGATTTTTAGAATTAGAGGCCGGACTTTCCTTTTGTGGCTTCTGATTTTGAAGGTGCCAACGGTCTCAATTGTTAGATTATGCTTAGTAAAGCACCTAATAAATAAATAAATAAATAGAGTGGTGCGACAGCTCTTGAAGAGCCAAGGCCTAAGTGGCTTACTCTCATCAACAATTCTCTAGGTGCGTGAGAAGAATTGAGGGGACCTTGACGACTTCAAATATTTGCAGGAAGATACTCCGAAAATTGGTTGTGCCGGATTCGTGTTACAAATCGACGAGTCAAAATTATGTAGCCGGAAGTACAATAAAGATATTGCATAAACTTGTATTTCCTTAATTGCTGTGATAACAAAATTAAATATTATTTTCATAATTTCAGGGTATGATCAAGGATGGGTCAGATGCCCTCCGCTTCAAGATATTTGATGACAACCACGGCGGAGGAGCTGAGATGAGTGTAAAATAATTTCAAAATTAAAACATTTGATAAGCAAAAAATTCTAATTCCGCTTATCAAAAAGCATGTTCTGCCGGGTACCACGATCCACACGGATTTCTGAAGAGCATAATGATTGCCTTCCGGAGCATGGATTTATCCATAAGAAGTTAAAACACAGCGATCCAGACATTCCATTTGTTTCGGATGATGGCACGCATTCGCAGAGAATTAAATCGCAGTGAAGAGTAGTTAAAAGGTGTTTCTACAATTCTAACTACTCCTATAACTTCGGACATTGGATAGTAGAATATAAGATATTGTTGGTATTTTTAAGTTTAATTTTAAGAATAACATGTTCATTAGTATGTATGAATTTTATTAATAAGGAAATGTAAAAAATAGAAACATAAAAAGGGTTTTTTTTGTAAAGCCTTCGTCAAAAGTATTTTTTGCATTATAAAATACATATACACCCCTATTAATAAACACAAAATAACTTTAACAAAATACACAAGACTAACTCGTATCTCAAATCAAAATTCTTAATAATAAACTTGTGTTAGCCTTAAATGACATTTGTTTATAATGTCATTATTATGTCATTATTATGTCATAACTAATTTTATTGATTTTTGCGTATAAGGACCGAATATCATTTTATTTCAAACTATTTGACAGCAAATTTAAGTACTTTAATTACAAAGACAGTTTGGCATTTTGCATTGCGGTTTTAACTATTTAATTTAAATTGAAAATGCATCATTTAAATATAATTGAACAAACAAATTTGTTCGAATATTTGGAATCGCTAGGTGAAGTTGGCGACGAAACAAGAAAAATAAAAAATTATAAAGCACGAATCAATCCGTTACAAGAACTGGGTGAACGGTGATTTAGATCGAGGTACAGATTCTCGAAAGCAAAAATGCGAAAATTAATTGACATTGTTAAAGATGACCTCAGTGGTGATGCTAGGGGTGGGCACATCCCACCAAGTATCCAAGTCATGGCTGCAATACATTATTGGGGTCGTAATGAGGTAAGAACAGAAGCTTTGCTATAGATTCAAGATGATAGCGCTGACATGCATGGCTTAAGCCAATCAGCTTTGAGTATTGTTAGCTCGCGAGTAGCGTTTGCGTTTGAATCAAAATCGGATACCTAAGTATATTAGAATGGCTCAAACAACTTCCGAGCAAGTAATGATTATGGAAGGCTTCAAACAAATAAGTGATTTTCCCCACGTGATTGGGGCTATAGATGCTAAAGAATTCAAAAACAGGGTGGAGAAGCCGGGCCATTTTATATCAATAGAAAAGGGTTCTACTCCGTAAATACACAAGTTGTGTGTGACCATCGATTAAAAATTCGACATATTGATGCTCACTGGCGTGGGAGTTCCCACGATTCAAATATTTTCAATGAATCTGTTTTAAAAGAGATTCCAGCTTTCATTGTCCATTCTAATACTGCCCTCAAGTTCATACCTTCTTGAGCACAATGAAGGTGCGATTCCTGACAATGGAAATGTTCGTGTGGATTATACACCAGACTTATGTTTGGAAGAAACTCTCTTTTTCAGGAAGGATCTTTATCGTTGTCAAAGTCGACAATAGCGTGCAGGCAGAAGAAAATCTGCCATTTATCTTTGATGGTTTGAAAAACTTGACTGGATACATTTGCATAGTTTTAAACACACCATACTGAACCAGACGAAAGCTCTATTGGCTCATTTGGACATAGGAGGTTTGTCGAAAACAAATCCAACACTTTGCTGCATCACAAAATGTTTTTAATGCTGTGAATGGGGAAGGTGATGGCAATTCAATCTGTCCAAAGTACATCCAGAATTTGCTTGAAGCTGCCGAGAAAGCAAAGATTGAATGTGATTCTTTCGTTATCGAATGTACTTCCGAATCCGAAAACTCAACAGACAAATCACGGAAAACAAACTCTCAAGGAAGTGAAAATACAAAAAAATAATAAATTAAATACAAATTTATCGAAATCACTGATTGCAAAAGACCATCACATCGTTTATTTAATAATTTATCATTTATTGAACAACCTTCCAACTAATTCTTTTTAAAAACAAATGCATTTTTAAAAATTCCAAATGATTTTTTATTAATTGCTTTCACTTTTTACACACAACACAAATTTTCTTTAACCTAAGAATTAAAAGAAATATTAAGTATTTCAAACCATTAACTTGATTGAAACACATTAGAATGTTAACATTTTAATATAAAAACAAAATAACGAAACAAAGTAATGCCATTGTTTTGCTTTGATTTCACATACTGAATGATAAACGTTAGACTTGTTGAGTGTCCGTGACGTAGATGCGCAGAATGAAAAAAAAATAATGCGCTATCTGTTTTAGTTGTATCATGGTTAAGACTATACTAAACCGGAAACGGACTAGTTTATATTTGAAAAATTATGTTTCTGAAGTTAACCACGCATAACAAACAGGAATTTTGCAAAAACAAAACAAACTTACAAGGTCATATTATACATTCCCAAGCGTCTATTTTGCTTTTGTTCGAACCGGTATCAAACATTTTATTCTCTATAACATGGACCTCTCCATAACAAGACTCCTTTGCAAGGTCTGATATAAACAAATTGAAAAAGAAAAATTCATATTTGATTTACGTTTTATACTCACTTTATCGCCGGGAGTCCAATTTTCGCTTCGTTTTTTTTTTTTTAAATTTCAGCACTCATTTTCAATTTCAGATCAAAATAAATCAAAACAAATTTCACAAAAAAAAACTAACAGTTGTTAGGCTGTCAAACTAAAATGATAGCTGACTGATAATGTTTGATGTTGTTCCATTTGTCAAAAGGAGTAGTTCAAATAATTTTGTAATCCTTAAAGTTTTTTTTAAAGGTGTGAATGAGAGCACATTTAATATTATTAAGCCCGAACACAAAATACATTATTGATATCACTAGTTTTTCTTAAAAAAAAGAACAAACTTAATAAATGAAACGAAATTGACCCCGAAATTAATTTGGAAAACGACTCTCTTGACAATCAACCTTCATCTTTGAAAAAATACTAGATTATCTAGTACAATTTCCATGCTGTTCAGTGAATAGTTACAATGAGGAAAAAGTGTGTTTATTAATGAACTTATTTAGCAAACAAATAATTTCACTATCCGTGTGCTAGGTATGACGTGTGTTATCCAGTGGATAGGGTATTTTTATTAATAGGGCTGATAGATATTACTGAAGAGAGTAGATTTCTATTCATTCTCTTACCATGTTTGGGCTTATTGTGTTATCTAACTTGACAGCTCCGCACTTTCCGCCATAGTTTGATGAACATTTGTTTTCAACCAAATATTTTCTTCCGTGTAGTTGAATTTCTGAGTATGTTTCCAGCTTGATGTTTTCTTTTATTTGTAGTTTGTGTCCAAAATTAAATCCCAAAAATACCAAAAGAACAGAAACACGTCCAATTGTTGTCAACAACAAAGGCATGTTTCAAACTGTAAGTAACCAACTGCAGTCAAGTTAAAGAACAATTCGGACGATTTACGACATTTCCACATTTCTGAGTACAAATGTTTCAAAGTCAAACAGATAAAACAGATATTTCATTGAAGAATGCATTTCCAAATACCTCATCTAAAATTTTGTTGTTAAAGGGTCTTCTGAATCAATTTTTCAGAAATAGAAACAATTCAACTCAATCAAAACTAAAACACAAAATACTGGGGATATTGTTAAATTGTTTTGAAAACAAGTTTTAATATTCGTAATCAAATTTTTCCTAGAAACAGGCTGACGAGAAAGTTGAAATGCTTTTTTCTCAAATGCTTTTTGAACGTTACTAAACTCAAATAAAATTAAACTATTCTGAAACTCTCCACTCCTTTGCGTTCAGTTTATCATGCGCTCTCAATTGTTTTTCGTTTAATTTTTTGAATTTTAAATTTTTCACCAAAACATTTGGCACAAGAAGTTATCAGCGGCGGAGCTCTATAACTTAGTCCTTTGCGTTGCCCTACGGAAAAGTATATGTAGTCGAATATTTTGTTTTTCTTTCACTTTTTAAATTGAAGAGAAGGAACCAAAACAAATATTAAAAAAAAGAGAAACTAAACTACATCTGATTTCCATTTCGCACAGTTGTTGTCTCAAATTCAACACAATCCATGATGGCTGAGGAAAAAGTTATCCCGGTGAACCATTCTGGGTATAAGCGATTCGACGACCGACATCAACGCGTCGCGTCGTAATGCGCCGCGAAAACAAATCGTCCACCTAGCCTTGGAACGGTATTTCTTAAATCGTTAATTTAAACAGTACTTCAATCTAAATAGCAACACTATGCCTTGTTTCTTTGAGCAAACAGAAAGCAATTAAACGGCAATCAATTAGAAATTTTATGACAAAACTTTCTCCAATAATCTCCAGCAGTAGCAGAGTACAGAGTACAGCGGAGGACAGGACCAATATGAAGGTTCAAATATAAGAGGAATTTACAAATGCGAAGGAGGTTTGGTTATACTTATAATATAATCCTTTGCAACCCTGGGCCTCGTCGTCGACCAACTTGAATCCTTCCGTTCAAGACGCCCGCTCTGCAGGACGCAGCACAGGAAGGAAGTTAACTTTTTTTTACATTATGCTTTGCTTCTTCAAAGGACCAAAACAGAAACTGAGGTGAATAAATATACAGGGTGATTCCTGAATAAATAACAGAAATTATTTGCTTTTTGGTGCTTGATTTATGTTCAGTTGAGCAGATTGGTAATGTTCAAGGACAATAAATGTTTGTTTGAGTCTAATATTGGCTTTAAATTTAGTTAAGACACATTTGTATAAATAAAATAATAAATCGACACAAGCTGACATAATTCAACAAAATAACGTTTTGCCACCGATTAACAGTCCTAATTGGCACCATATACCAAAGAGAAAGCCTGCCATATTGAGTGCCTTGGTGCTGTGACTTGAGTGCTACGAGGCGTAATATGCCTGCTGATGCTGATCTGACAGGACAAGACTATAACTACTGCGGAATTCGCCTATTGATTCATTAGAGACAGAGATACAACTTTCCTCGTTGGCAATAACAAGAACGTTGTATCTGTTCATGTACCGGAGATTCCGCGTAAGCGCTGTTTATAGAATCTCTTGAAGCAGGGTCTCCACGCTTACAGTATGAAGGGGTTATAGAGGAGTCATGGCATTGTTTTACCTATCCTCTTCAGGCTCTAGTTTATCAGCTCTCTCGTTGCCAGAAGCATAATTGTGACTTAATACCAAGCGGCAGTGATTTTCAAGCTTTGATTCTACTGTTTTGACAGATATCGATTTTAAAATTGCTTTGTCGTCAATGAAATCAGCCAGTGATAGCGCCATCTTTGAGTCCTATTTTGTAGTGTATGTCACTGCCAATACCTCAGCTAGGACAAAGATTTTCTAATCGGGATGCCTGAAGGATCTAGAAAAATTAAGTGAAGAAACCGGCACTTGTCCCAGCATCTACTTTTGAGCCAGTAGTATATATAGGCTTTGTCGACTCGTTTGTGTGTGGTTTATTGCAGTCTATCAGGAAAGATAGTTGTAAAGTATTTAATGAAGTTCAAACGGGGTGTCCCTTAGCCTGTGGTTCCAAAACCTGCCCACCTGAACGATCTTTGGAATCCTGGTTATGAATCAATCCCTCACGGCCCATCCCTTTAAGGATTATTTAGACATAACAGATACAGCTGCCCTATGGCATCCTAGCCCAACATACAAAATTTAAATCGTGATCTTAACGACAAGCTCCCGCAACTTTGTTGGATTTAATCTTGGATATTGCTGCTTCACTTTTTCAAGGTTAGATAGACGAAAATGTTGGCTTGCGTTGTCTTCATTGAATGGCTCATTTTGCCTGACAGCGGAATTTGAAGTGGTCTTTCCATATCCCAAACCCAACCCCAGCATTTTTTGTCTTTACAGGCTTCAATTCGTGCTGGGTAACCTTGAGTCATTCGTTTAACTTTTTGGTAAAACTTCCGAACTTCATTCCTGCTATTTAATCCCTCAACCTCAACATCCTCGATCGATCAATTTTCTTGCTCTCGTTTTTTATCTTTGAAAAGCTTGGGTTCGTCTCTCCTCTTTTGCTCGTAGAGCTCCAGAGCTAGTCTCAACCTCCTGTGCAGCTGTGCTCTATATGCGCATTGCTTGGCTGGGTGTACCTGTTTGCTATCTTCATCAAACGAGGGGTTTCGTTTTGGTGGCCGTGTGAAACCCAGCACATCAGAGGTTGCATCCTTAATGGCTTCCTAGCAATTCTGCAACTGGTTCTCAAAACTCGAAGATGGCTGTAGCGGACTTTTCAAGACACTACTTGACAATCGTTCGGAGAATTATTTGGCGGTCTCTTGCGATTGTAGCTGTCCGACGTCATACTTTCTTCTAGCACTTCCTATTATTGACTTTGGTCGAGATATCCGCTGAACTTCCTTGGCTAAGACAAGATAGTGGACTGAGTCAATGTTGGCTCTTCTGAAGGCTTGGACATCAATGATGCTTGAAGAGGGTCTTGCGTAGATCGCAATATGTTTGATATTGGATTGGTCCGTGGGAATCGCGTACTTGTTACTGCTTTGTTTCGCCTGAATCCGTAGGAGGTTTTTTCATGCCGGCTGTATTTTCGAATTGTTTCACCAAAGATGTACTGCCTTCCTAGCTTGGTGTTAAAATCCCATAAGACAATTTTAACGTCGAAGCTAGGGCATCGCTCGTATGTCTTGTCAAGTTGCTCGTAGAACTTGTCTTTGATGTCGTCATCTTTCTCTTCTGTGTGGGCGTGAGCGCATATAAGGCTTATGTTGCCGAATAAAGCCTTGATGCGGATTGTCGCGGTATGATATCTGACAGCTCTGAAGCTTAGGTCATTCTGCCTAAGCCTGCCTCCAACGACAAAGCCATATCCAAACAGACGCTGTTGTTGTTCTCTGTAGCAGTCGCCGTAGTAGATATCGCAGTTTTTCATCCTACTTTTGCCCGGCCTGTCTCATTGCATTCGCGGTGGCGGTTATATCCGCTGTATAAGGGTCTAGGGCTTACGTTTATAGTCCAGCTCTACGTGGTCAGTTAAGAGACCTAACATTCCACGTACAGATCCGAATCTCTTTGTCCTTATTTCGTTTGCATTGTTGGTCATCAGTTAACCCATTCGTATCCGAGGTTTGTTGTCTTCAAAACTAAACTTTCTTACGGTTTTGGAAAGTCACCCCAAAGCACGACCCACAACCTGGACGGCCAGGTAATTTTTTCTAAACAACAAGGACGTAAGAGCCTGATAAACGTTCATTAAACGCCTGAGCTCCAAATATGTCGGAGTAGCCCGTATAAGGTGTTCACTGAGTAGCTCAACCTAACTGGAACTGTAGACCCCACCGTTTTTAGGGAATTCTGCCGTTGCCGCCTGGAAATAGGAGGAGTGCCTAAATTACTCTCGCCACCCCTCTCGTTAGCTGTCACCAACAACTTTCCATTGGGGTTTTCACCCTATCCCCAGGTAATATACTAAGCAACCGGTGGACACCACTTGGAGAAGTGAATAGGACTTGATGGACAGAGATTGTTGTGTCTTCATGAGTGTACGATATCTACCATTCTACCCAATTTTAAGAATGAGATAAAACTCACGAGGCTCTAACAAGGCTGAAAAATCTTGTATTACCATGGGTTTAATCTTTCAAAAATCCATCTCACTAGGGATACATTGCTGATTGATAGTAGTTGTGACCACCACCTAAAGTGCTGAGAGCCTTGAAACTGTAGCCAGAAAAAGAATTTGGCAACAAACGAGGAAGAGATCTCGCTATAGAGATAAGAACTGCCAAAATCATCAACTTGGAGAGTTTTTAACACAAGCAGTTTCTCTACGAGCCGTAAGTCAAGATGACGCAGCGTAAATGGCCGTGTGATTAAGATCCAATTAACTGCAATCCTGAGCAATAACTTCGAGTCCAAATCTCCAAAACAGCATATCAAAATCTGAATAACCTGAATATCTTCTTTGAAATAGTTTTGCAACATCCTGTAAAAAATCCAATCAAGCTATTGTAACCCCTTGGATTTTGAAGAATCCACAAAGTAACTACTTTTGCTTCTGATTTGAAAATAAAATTAATCGTAACGAAAGGAAAAACTTTTCCTTTTGACAAATTTTACAGGTTATCCGTTGAAATTCTCGAAGCATAAGCACAAGGGCTAAAAGACTTCAGCAGCTAGAGCGACATTTTCCAAATCGATGCCAACTTAATTTACCGTCAACATTTATTTTCTTTTTGTTGTTGTTGTTCTTACTGCTTTTTGTGAATATATTTTTTTTTACCGTGAAGAGAGATATCAACTCATCTGAAAAGGGTTGTACATTCCTTTTAGTTGTCTTCTTTTTTCGCTTTGCTGAATGTTTGCTAAGGACAATAAGTCGAGAAGTTCCGGTTGGAAAACGAATTATGGTGATCTAGATGGACACAGAGTTGCGACAGTGAAATTTGCATACTTTTTCGTTTCCTCAATTCAGTTTGGGTTTTTTTTTTTTTTTGTAGGTATATAGTTTTAATTTGCTGATTTAATGTTTTGGAGAGAGATTGCTCTTGTTGTTATTTGTAGAGATTCATGTTCTCTGGGGAGGGGTTTTAAGTGCTGAGGGTTTTTGGGAGAATTAAGTGCAATACAGACGAATTAAGGGGAAAAAATAGTGAAATGACTATTAAATTTCACCCGAAAATAAATAAAGAAAACAGACAGCATTTATTACTAAAAAAAAACAACAAGCTTTTGGAAATTAAAGAGAAGGTCCTTGTTCACTTTTGAAATGAAAATAAATCCTTCAGGGGATATAATTGCTTTTTTTTTGCAAAAAAGATTTCCGCGAGATGAGCTCAAGGAACAAACGTCTCATAATCCCAATAGTACCTAGTTTATAAAGCCCGCCCGCCGCAAATACTGAATGAAAAGTCTGTTAATATGACGTATGAGGCTAAAAACACACCAAATCAGACAAGACGTCTTTTTGTCTTAAGACGAAAAATCGAGGACACAAGTCCATTGCTCTTACGAGGCAACACACACTGAAAAAGACACGAAACGATAAAATGTGTTGTCCGCTCGTCGGACAACGTGTCAGTTGTATAGGTTGTATAGGAGCAACACACACCGAAGCGGACAAAGACAAGACATTTTGTCTTTGTCGTTCTCGGTATGGGTTGGAATCCGACACGATTTTCTGTCGAAAGACAAAAAGACGTCTTGTCTGATTTGGCGAGTTTTTAGCCTTAAGCTGCTTTTGTGTTACGCTAATATACTTTGGATTGAACCTTGACTGACATCTGTCATTTCAGTGTAAGCTTCAAAAAGAGCTTGTTTTCATGCATTTTAAATTCATATAACATAAGCAGCTTTATTTTTTTGTTTCAATAATATAAGACGAAAAAAAAATATGAAAACATCAGTTCTTTTTTTTTAAATTACAATGGCACACTCCTCGGCTGGCAAAGACAACTGAAAATAAATAAATAAATCACAAGCAGAGAATAATACACTAGAAATAATATTATCTTCTTATTTGAACTACTGCTACGGCAATAACAAAAGTGAACGCATTGTTGACGATTCTCCAGGAGACCACCTCACACACCATTGAGTCTCTCACTCGCAGGGGAACCGGTGGATGTTACACCAATGAGATACACATCAAACAATACAGAGCCAAGCGACCACCCTACATTTTAAATGATGGATTTACACCAATGCTCAAAGAGTAGCCAGGAGACCTTACACACACACGATCATTTTTCTCTTACGAACATCATGCGAAGGATATTACACCAATGCTTGTAAATCTACACTAATATATAAAGCTGAAGAGTTTGTTTGTTTGAACGCGGTAATCTCAGGAACTACTGGTTCGAATGGTATAATTCTTTTTGTGTTGGATGGTGCCTTAATCGACTTAGACATTAGGCTACTTAACATTAAGCTGTGACCAATAGCAGCGAAGAATCTGTGGAAAATGTGGAAAAAACGGCAAAAAATATACATTTTTCTGCGTTTTAACGCGCTTATCTCAGAAACTACTGGTTCAAATGGTATAATTCTTTTTGTGTTGGATGGTCCATTAATTGAGGAAGACTTGAAGCTATTTAGCATTAAGCTGTGACTAATAGCAGCGAAGAATCTGTGGAAAATATGGAAAAAAACGGCAAAAAATATACATTTTTCTGCGTTTTAACGCGCTTATCTCAGGAACTGCTTTATGAAATTGAACAATTTTTTTAATGTTGAATGGTCCATTTATCAAGGAAGGCTTGAAGCTATATAAAATTAAGCTGCGACCAATAGGAGCGAAGAATTTGTGTAAAATGTGGAAAAAACGGCAAACAATACAATACAATACAATATAAAGTTCTTTTGAACGCGGTAATCTCAGGAACTACTATTTCGAATTATAAAATTCTTTTTGTGTTGGATAGTCCATTAATAGAGGAAGGCTTTATTCTACTTAAAATTAAGCTGCGACCAATAGCAGCGAAGAATCTGTGGAAATGTGAGAACTGAGATTTTTTTCTGAGATCTCTGAGATGAAATTATTTTGGATTCGATTTCTCACTCAGCTATTTGACGTGGCTGACATATGTGCAGCAACAATTAGTAAGGTAACCATTAAATCTCAATGATAACTGAGAATTATGTTCCACCAAATGATTTTGCCTCAGTCAAGGTGACATTGATATCTCAGTGAGATGTTGTTAGGTGGAACTGGCCTAATAACTGCTCAAATTATAATTTTGAGAGTTCAATTGATTTGTGAATGTGCGTGATTGCACTATTTGTGCAGATTATTTTGTTTAAACAATATCATTTTATGTACTTCTTAACTAAAAAATATGCTCAGTTTAAGGAAAAAAAAATTTACTTAACGAAAAAAAAACGATGCAGAAGTAAGAGAGATATTAGAATTAGGGAGAGTTCACCCAAGGGAATGCTTTAAGTATGAACAACTGAAGGGAATCATAAAAAATGCTCCAATTTTTCAAGTTCAAGAGAATTACGACCTAGGGAGAGTTGACTGCAATGCAATTTTACAATAACTTCCGAACAAAATTCCCACGCGCGCATGATGCACAAGTCGAGACGATACTCTGGCCGATGGACGAAGGACGAGGAAGAGGCGGACGAAGTCGCGGGCAACTGCTAGTTTAAAATAAAAATGAAATTTGTATTGGGAAAAGATGTCTAAAATGAAATTCAATATTGAAAAGCTTCGGGAAAGTTAAAACTTTGAAGACTAGAAATTTCTCTGTTGAAGCTTATTTCCAAATGAAAGGACTTTGAAAGGCTGTTTCTGATGGCAGTGAGACGGAGGAGGATGCAACGAGGCTCTTAAACGTGAAATCATAGGTTATATTGCTTGTTGAAAGATATATTTATCATCATATAAGGCATTGCAAAAGCACTTAGGAGATTTGGGATTCTCTTCAGAAAATTTTTCAAGATTCTGGTCTTCCCGAAGAAGACAAGCCAATGATAGTGGGAATCCAAAACTCTTGGATTCTTATTTCAGGGGATAGTATTAAAACCAAACCTCTTCCTTCAGGACGTTAATTTTGATGTTTTTGTTGGCAAGAGTAAAAAAAATAAGAAGAATAGGATGTTTTTCATTCACTGCTCTCGAAAAAAAAGAATGGTATTTCGATTCGGGAGCATCAGTTCACATGTGCTCAAATAGTGCATGCTTTTCAAATAAGATGGAAAATTTTAATTCTTAGGTAATTGTTTCAAATAATTCGAAAATGCAAGTCCAAGGTATAGTAAAGTCGATATGAAGGTATCTATTGGAAAATTTCAAGGAATGTGAGATTAAATGTTTAGAAGTCCTTCACGTTCTGACTTATGCATTAATCTTTTATCTGTCTTGAAAATTGTTCGGAAGGATTTTTCAATGATTTATTTTTTGTTTTCAAGAATCGATGTCTAGTGAAAGACCAAAGGGGTAATGTTGTTGCAACTGCAAGCTTGTTGAACAATATGTTCCGACTCAACAGGCTACCCAACCAAAGCGCATACGTTACGAAAAATGTGACTACAAACTTTGAACTTTGGCACAAGCGTGCTGGACATCCAAGTATCGAAATCACAAAAGACATAATTCCGAGAGCGATGCAGAATATTGATTGCGATAACTCAAAAATCAATTGCATCACATGTATCAAAGGTAAAATGGCACGCCAGTCGTTTAACTCAATTGGTACTAGGGTAGAATCAATATTGGAACTGGTACATAACATACAGATCTTTGTGGTCCGATTAAACAAAAATCAATTGGAGGTTCAGAGTTCATGCTTCTGTTCATTGAGGATTTTTTAAGAAAAGTCTTTGCGTTTTTCATTAAAAGCACAAGACTTAGGTAGCGAAAAAGTTCTTTGAGTTCAAAAATTTTGTAGATAATCAGACTGGTAACAAAATAAAGGCCATTAGAAGCGACAATGGAAAAGAATATTGCAATCTCAAGATGTAGAAGATTCTAGCAGATGCAGGCATTCAACATTAAATAACGGTTCCACATTCTCCATAACAACGGGCTAGCAGAAAGAATGAAAAGAACCGCAATCGAAAAAAAATACGTTGTCTTCTCATCGATTCCGGCTTACACAAACGTTCCTGGGCTGAAGCCGAAAGTACGGCAGAATATGTAACAAGCAGAACATTTTGCAAAGGTACAAATGAAAAAAAAACCTGAAAAAGTCTGCAGAGGAAGAAAAGTGAATCTGCAGCATCTTAAAGTTTTCGAATGTCAAGCAGTTATTCACATTCCAAAAGAAAAGCGGAAGAAACTCGATGCCAAAGGAAAAGAAGTAATTTTTGTCGGATACTGCACATGCTCAAAATCATATAATCATATTTCCAAAGGATGGTGAGACAAACAATACATTTTGCTGTGATATTTTTACAGGATATGATTCAGTGGAGAATGAAGACGACATTTTATCAGTAGATTCAAACAATGAAATACCAATCGGAGTAAGTGACGAAACGGCAAGTGAAAACATTTTTTTTGAGTGCCCAAGATAATTTCATTGTTGAAGAATCTTCAGAAAGAATCATATCTGACAGGTCAATAAAACGATCTACCAGAATAAGAAATAAGATGAAACATAAAAAAAAAATTGGACTCACTCAATCAAAAACCGACCCGTTAATTTATTACGAGACAAAAAGCACAGATAAAACTTTTGTCGCTATTTACGTAGACGACATACCGATTTTTTTACAAATAACATGAAAAAGAATAAGATGAATAAGATGAAAAAGAATTATCAAAGAAAATTTGGCTAAATCATTCAAGATGAAAGATTTTGGAGAAGCTAAATTTGTGCTTGTTATGCACTCGCGATCGAGAAAAGGAAATGTTATTGATAGATCAACGAAAAAAAAACCAAAAAAAATATTCTCAAGCGATTCAACATGGTGGATTGTAATCCGGTATCCACACCCTTAGACATTAACCAAAACTAATAAAAGAAATTTGTCAACAAAACAAAGACGAAACTGATTATACGAAAACCGTTTATATGCAGCACAAGTAAGTCGCCCAGATTTATCCTTTGCAGTGGGGGCTTTATGATGTAATGATAATCCTTCAAAATCGCACTGGATAGCGGTTAAACGAATTTTTCGTTATATTAACGGAACAATAAACTATAAGCTAGAATACCCTCGAGATATTGAAGGATGTTTACAGGGATTTTCGGATACTGACTGGGCTAGTGACTCAGATGACAGAAAATCAACTACAGGTCATCTCTTCAACCCTAGGGTAACCTTCTTTATAAATCCAAGCAAAAATGAGGACAACAAAAGAAAATAAATAAAGTGAAAGCGTTTAAATAAGTACATGATATACGACTAGTATATACTAGAAGGTAAGAACAAACTTAAAAGCAAGTAGAGTACCAAATACTAACACCATAATTAAAGAGTTGCCATTGCCATCGAAGAATTTACCACCTGCCGTCCTTATCCCACTTCTGAATTATAAGACGAAAAAAAAATGAAAACACCAGTTTTTTTTTTTAATTCTTTTTTCATTTTGCTCTTTTATTTACAAATTAATTAACTTAAAAATTCATTCTGGGTAACCGGCAACTTACAATGGCACACTCCTCGGCTGGCAAAGACAACTGAAAATAAATAAATAAATCCCTATGAGTTCACAAGCAGAGAACAATACACTAGACATAATATTATCTTCTTATTTGAACTACTGCTACGGCAATAACAAAAGTGAATGCATTGTTGACGATTCTCCAGGAGACCACCTCACACACCATTGAGTCTCTCACTCGCAGGGGAACCGGTGGATGTTACACCAATGAGATACACATCAAACAATACAGAGCCAAGCGACCATCCTACATTTTAAATGATGGATTTACACCAATGCTCAAAGAGTAGCCAGGAGACCTTACACACACACGATCATTTTTCTCTTACGAACGTCATGCGAAGGATATTACACCAATGCTTGTAAATAAAATAAATAAAATTAAGTATTGTCGACGATTCTCCAGGAGACCACCTCACACACCATTGAGTCTCTCACTCGCAGGGGAACCGGTGGATGTTACACCAACGAGATATACATCAACCAATACAGAGCCAAGCGACCATCCTACATTTAAACCGATGGATTTACACCAATGCTCTTAAATAAAATATAAGAAAAGGACAAACCAGGAGGCCAACACGCACACAATCGTGAATCTTTCACGAACGTTACGTGTTGGATCTTACACCATTGTTTACGTAAAATCTTAGATATAATTTCTACTCTAATCTACTAAATAAATCCAGCGAGTAAAACTCACCCCCTTTATTAATTGTTTTTTTTTCTGTATTCCTTCTTTTATTTTCTTTTTTTTTACTGAAACACTTTTTAATAAAGACACTCACTCACTGTTTTGTTTGGCACTTCACAACTGAATGAACAATGAAGTGACATCAAAAGCAGGGAGTGAGATCGACAAATACAAATACAAATTTTAGGGGTGGAAAATGGAATAAATGACTACAACTAAAAAGGATCATATCTACTGTTCCATTTACCTTACAATAATAATAAATAATAACAAACAAGGAATTGATAAGAAAAATTCAGAAGAACGACTTAATGGAAAATTAGTAGGCGCAGCCTATTTTACATACAAAAAGTTTTTAGAAAAAGAGGAAGAAAAAGAACTACAACGGTCAAAAAGAGGTTGGTGGGTTGGCGAAATAAAACTAGCCCGAGATGAGACAGGTTTCCACGCTCAAAATTTTGTATTCATAAGAGAAGAGGATCCAGAACATTTTTATGTCTTTTTTTTTACAAACCTCAATAATAAGTACTCTATTTTAAATCTTTCATCGGCAAATAGTAATCAAAGAGCATGGTTTTAATATGCTCAATGAAAACATATCTGCGTTTCATAGCTCTGATTTGTCGGCGCCACTTCATTCTAGTTTTTCTGAAACTGCGCTTTGTTTTTTGGTTTGGTGCGAAAAAAGTTATTACATAAATACTTGTGTTTTAAAAATTTGATGTTAGTGAAATCGAATTCGAATTTATTTGTGGTTTAAGAAAAAAATAGTACATAGGTACTGTGCTTTATTTAAAAAAATGAAAGAGAATCATACCTACTTAAAAAACTTTTCTCGAAAAAACAGGGACAAGTGCAACCATTCACCCACATAGCAACCAATATGAAATGTTCAAGAAAATGACCCTTATAAATTTAATGAAAAAAGACTGCACTGGGGACAACAAAAGACATTTTTGATAGCAAGGAAAATGGGTGAATCAGCACATTTAGTGCAATACAAAACAATAAAAAGAACATTAAACTATTAAACAGAATTTAGGCAAGTTCAATGCCCAAATCTCCGAAATCTTTCCCGGAAATTCAGGAAATTTTCTTAAATGAAACTATTCGTCAAAAATATGGAATGGCGCGGTATGAAGGAAACAATGCTTTTTATAAAAACACGATAGTGGAGAATGATTTTTCATAGGTACATCATTTTCATTTTCATAGCAACAAAAATTGGTGAAAAAATTCAAAATTTGTCCGAACAGGAAAGGAATTATTTTATTGATGGTACCTTTGGTGTACCTACTTCCAATCGGCGAGAGAAAACAGTTAGATATTGATTATTTGTGTTGCTTATTCCGAACATGTAAGTACCCACACATCTTTACTGTAAATATAAAATTAATCAATACAATTTTTTTTTATTACAATTTGATTTTTTAAATTAATAACAATAAACATTATTAAAATATGTAAATTAATTTCATTGCTTCGTTTAACAGCAAAAAAAACTTTTTCAGAGAAGAGACTCTGGGGATTTCTTAAATGCTGTC
Organism: Sphaerophoria taeniata; assembly: GCA_943590905.1. Taxonomy (NCBI): domain Eukaryota; kingdom Metazoa; phylum Arthropoda; class Insecta; order Diptera; family Syrphidae; genus Sphaerophoria; species Sphaerophoria taeniata. The sequence continues at coordinate 189,821,638 of OX016540.1, forward strand.
ATTCACACATGGATGAGTTTCAACATTGCAGAAAAAAATTTAGATATTCATGCATATTAGAATTTCTTGGAAGACATGATTGCCCGGGATATAACGGTACATTATACAGATTATTAAATTTTTGGAAACATTTATTTTGGCAAACTTCCTTAACAACGACCGCTGCCCTCGAGAGTAAAATGAGAACAAAAGGTTGAAGAACAGTTTGAAGAAAACAGGTGCCAGCTCTTTAAAAAAGTGAGAAAAACAAAATAAAGAAAAAATTAGGGTTCTAAGAAAAATTCCAGAATATTGAAAATTAAATATTTTCTTTTCAGATTTGTGCAGCAGTTTAGAGTCGTCAAGGAATGTTTGTTGATAATCCTAAACACCTTTTAATTTCCTGAGAACATGAAAACAGTGTTTCAACTCTGTGCGACTTTGAATCTTCTAGCTTGTTAGAGTTACCAAATTAATGTCGGTATAAATTGCAACGATTTCGACGTTTTTTTCGAAATCTATTTCCCCAAAATAGATACCTAATATTTTTGCCACGCAAGATTCCACGCAAGAAAAGAATATTACTACAGAAAGTTCCTGTTGCCGGCAATAGTCGACTGTATACCAATTTTCAGACCGATTGTTAATGAACACATTTATTTAAACCGAAAAGGATTTCACAGCTTGAATGCAATGGTGGTAGTATTGTTTAACAATTGATTTTAATAGATACTAAAATTAAGATTTAATTTTCACACTTTAACCCTCTGCGGCTGACGTGGTAGTCTGACAGAAACCACCAAACATAAAATCTGGTATTTTGCCGTTATTTTTTTAAATTTGACCTGTGCGTTCTCAGTACCTTCCTGTCGTATGGTAAAGCACGTGTTAGTATGTATTGTGAGCTGTCGTGGCATGCGCATCATTTGTTTTGTGAAGGAAAGTGTCTACGAGACCACCACGTCAGGATTAAGGTATGTGTCTGTGAGACCACCACCTCAGTGTTATTGTTTTATTTTCATAGTCTCTCCGAGACAATGTTCATAGTGTCTCCTAGATCACACGTCAGTAAAATTGTTTGGTTGAGGTTAGGTTGTTGTTTGTTTTTAGATGGCTCACTCAAATAACAACAAAGAGTCCTCATAAAACTAAAAGGAACACTGTATATTGTTGCTGTGCTTGCTTGAAAGCAGTCTTTCTGCAATGCTCAAGGTTAAACTGTGAAGACTGCCAAAAAAGTTTATGATTTTTCTTTTCAATATAATTTTTTTTTAAACCGATGAATTGATCTCTTTTTTTCATTTTTAAGTACCGTAACTTTTAATTTTGATAAATTAATAATTTTAATGAAGAAAATATTTATGTGGATTTTTTATTTATTTTTTCTAATCGTTAGTTTTTGAAGAGCTATTTATGCTGTGTCAATAAAACTTGTTAAGCCTTACATATGTATTTGTTGTAGTAGTAGTAGTAGTAGTAGTAGTAGTAATTGTTTTATTTAAAAAATTATGATTAAAAAAATATTACATGAAAGTGAACAAATTTAATTAATATACAGGGTGATTCACGAGCGTTGTGCCAAAAAGCTGGAGCGTGTAGGTTGAGTTGAGACAAGAAAAAAATCGTATGGGAGGGGGGGTCTATTCCCCCCCCGTTTAGCCGGGAGGGGTAATTTTCTGAAAAATTGACTTATTTTGTTAAAAAAAATATTAAAAATCAACGGCTACGTTTACAACACCGTGTTATACCTTTCTGAAAAGCCAAAAACTTTTTCTTTCACTTTGTTTTTAAATTAAATTGTTTTAACGAATAATTTAAGAAAAATAAATTTTCAAACTCAAAATTTTCAAAAAAAAAAGCATAAAAAACATTTTTGAACTAATTTTTTTCAAAATTTTATGTAATTAAGTACTAATTTTGTTTAAAAATTCAATGTGTTTTTTAATTTTTAGTCGAAAACAGAAAACCGGATGCAAAAATGTCTTTCCGTTTTTGAGAAATTAAGAAAAAACCGAAACCACTTTTTTCTAAAAAAATCTTTGTTTTTATTTTTACCTATCTGGACTTTTAGTTTAATTTATTAGTTTAGTTTATAAATTTAATTTTTTGTAATTGGAGTTTTATGAGGACTCAATAAAGTAGAAAAGTATTACATAATCCCTAGATTCACCATTTTGTTCACGTCTGAAAACTGACCTGCAATTTTTTCTTGCTATACCTGGGGCCGCGGCCACTCGCCAGCGAAGAGTTCTACCTGCTAGGGGCTTAAGATAATTAAACCGCATTTTTTCTTGAATGAAAAAACAATTAAAGGTAAATAAAAGGCATCGCATATTTACTAAACAACCATTTACAATTAAAATATTATCTCATCAACACATAACAATAACAAACTCATACGCTCGAGAAGAGTTAGCGGACAGGAACTTCTGCTACGGTTTAACTTATTGTCGGAAGCTGAAAAACTCTACGCTGAAAGATATCCCAATAGATGGCGCCCAAGTCGTAGCATGGTTTCAAGAATACGCCGACGAGAGCACTGAGAGCTAGAAGTGAAAGGTCAATGGCAGACGTTATCAATGAAAAAAATGATTAATCCAGGGAAAATCCAATACTTTTCTACTTTATTGAGTCCTCATAAAACTCTAATTACAAAAAATTAAATTTATAAACTAAACTAATAAATTAAACTAAAAGTCCAGATAGGTAAAAATAAAAACAAAGATTTTTTTAGAAATCGTTTTTTTCTTAATTTCTCAAAAACGAAAAGACATTTTTGCATCCGGTTTTCTGTTTTCGACTAAAAATTAAAAAACACATTGAATTTTTAAAACAAAATTAGTACTTAATTACATAAAATTTTGAAAAAAATTAGTTCAAAAATGTTTTTTTTGCTTTTTTTTTGAAAATTTTGAGTTTGAAAATTTATTTTTTTTAAACTATTCGTTAAAACAATTTAATTTAAAAACAAAGTGAAAGAAAAAGTTTTTGGCTTTTCTGAAAGGTATAGCACGGTGCTGTAAACGTAGCCGTTGATTTTTAATATTTTTTTAAACAAAATAAGTCAATTTTTCAGAAAATTGCCCCTCCCGGCTAAACGGGGGGGGGGGGAATAGACCCCCCCCATACGATTTTTTTTTTGTCTCAAATCAACCTACACGCTCCAGCTTTTTGGCACAACGCTCGTGAATCACCCTGTAGATATGTTTGTTGACTAACTCAGAATAACATTAAAACATTGATTTTGCATCAACGGCTCGGTTGAGCCGTCTACTGCGATTAAATATCTTTGTTTAATCCTATCCTTGTGTTAGTGTTAGTGTTGGTGTTGGTGTTGTCAATGAAATTGGTGTTGGTGTTGATGTTGGCGTTGTGTTTGTGTTGTTGTTGTTACTGCTGTTGGGGTTGGTGTTCATACACATTTTGAAATATTGGTGTTGATGATGAAGTTGGAGTTGAAGTTGATGTTTGTGATGGTGTTGATGTTGTTCTTGATGTTGTTTTTGGTGTTAATGTTGATGTTGGTGTTGGATTTGATGTGTTGTTAGATGGTGTAGCGATGTTGTTGGTGTTGGTGTTGATGTGTTGTTAGAGTTGGTGTTGTTGTTGGTGTTGGTGATGTTGTTGGTGTTGGTGTTGATGTGTTGTTAGAGTTGGTGTTGGTGTTGGTGCTGGTGTTTGTGTTGGTATTAGAGTTAGTGTTGGTGATGATGTTGGTGATGGTGTTGGGGATGTTGTTAGTGTTGGTGATGATGTTGGTGATGGTGTTGGTGATGTTGTTGGTGTTGGTGTTGATGTGTTGTTAGAGTTGGTGTTGGTGTTGTTGTTGGTGATGATGTTGGTGTTGGTGTTGATGTGTTGTTAGAGTTGGTGTTGGTATTGGTGCTGGTGTTTGTGTTGTTATTAGAGTTAGTGTTGGTGATGATGTTGGTGTTGTTGTTGATGTTGATGGTGTTGTTAGAGTTTGTGTTGGTGTAGATGTTGTAGTTGTTGGTGAAGGTATTGTTACTTTTGTTGGTGTCGTTAATTAATTTCGATGGAGATAGGGGTGGCGAATGGTGTGGTTGTTGGTGTCTGTATTTCTTTTGATATTAGTGTCGTCGTTAACCTTTGCTTTCGCTTTGTTTATGAGGCTGAAGTTGGTGCTGGCTTAGGTGTTGTTGTTGGAGTAGGAGTTTGTGCAGGTGAAGAATATGGTGATGGTGTTTTGGTGTTGGTGTAGGTACTGGTTCAGGTGCTGGTGTTGATGTTATATGGTGTTGGTATTGGTATTGGTATTGGTGCTGACGTTGGTTTTTAAGTTGTTCTTTGTAGTGATGGTGGTGTTGGTATAGGTGGTGTTGGTGCTGGTGTTTGTGTTAATATTGGTGGTGGTGATGATGTTGGTGTTGGTATTGATGTTGGTGTTGTTCTTAGAATTTGGCGATGGTGTTGGTGCTGGTGTAGGTTCTGGTACAGGTGCTATTATTGATGATGTTTCAAATACATACATATGTAGGTATTTGTATTTAACATATATGAGTAATTAAAAATAGTTATGGATAGTCTGAGCTTAAAAATAGAATTGTTAAGGATATCAATATGAGACAAGTTTTTGAGATACAAGCTGTCCAAATGGTGTCTGGTGGACTACCACGTCAGTGGAATTGCAACAAAAAAGTCACGTCAGTCGCAGAGGGTAAATAATGAATAAATTTGTTGTTCTTATGTTAAGAAGTCGTTTTTCCTTTTGACTATACGTGGAACCACCTTTCGTGTTAGAACCGCATTCCGCATATTGCTATTTGCTACACTCTGTTTGTTGCACGGGGATCTCCTCTGTGATATGGCTATATGAACTAAAGTAGGTAAGGTACATACTACATACCTTCTGGCGTTACAGCTTGTTCAAGTCCAAGCAGTCCATCTACAGCTTGCCACAACTTCGGCTTTTCATCTTGAGCTTATAATCAAGCCAAACATATGTTGAATTTTCACACATGAAATGTTGTTTATACCTTTTTGTATACCTAAATCGTGAGTAAGTGGTCCAAGTGAGTTGATGGTTGTAGAAAATTGGTTCCATCCTAATATTACCTCCGTTTTTTTTTTTGAAGAAACAAACTCTCCTACACCTCTGGCTATATTCGAATTCGAATTCGATTCCATCAGTTCAACTAACTTTTGGAGCTGACTCATGTTTGTCCTCTCGTAGCTGCATTGATGCATTGATTAATGTTAAATATTATTAAAGCAAAAATAATAATATAATACTTTTCTTCGACAAATAAAATACAAATGAAGTTCAAATCAACGAATACTCGATTCCAACAAATCACATTCACAATACAGTGAGATACAACATCGAAAAATGTATGACATACAAGTTGAATTTAATGTTCTCAATTCGGCAGCCGTAATACGAATACATATATCACATCCATATATTTAACTTTATACCTTCGACTCACAGTACACAGAAATCTGTCAGAAACCAAAATGACAGAAGTGAGAAAAGGCACAAAAAGAAATGCTTAAAATTTCAGATCCCATGTCAAATTCGTCAAGGGAAACAAAATGGCTGATATTTTTAGTAAATGAGACAGACAGAGACAGAAATCTAAAGTTTTGTTCTTTTCTTTTTACTTTTCTTTTATTATGACATTTTGGATCTGATATTTGACATAATATGCGCGAACTTGAGAAGAAGAAAATCGGGAATATAATAGCTTGTATTCTGTGTACTGTGCCTTCGACTTGCCAGTATGAAAGCGTTGTTAATTAGCGTAGTTTTCCTTTCCGTTTTAAGTCCTTTTTGGTTTGGATTGCCTTAAATATACTGATTGAAGAATGTTAAGACTTATAAGAATTTGAACTACTATTTCTACCTTCATATTCAAATTCGACTTCTCAAGAACATTCTTATTGTTTCTTGCTTCATTGTCTTCAATAATAAGTTCTTCTAATATGTCTGGACTCTTTCGTCCTTTGTCGTTGCTAGAAAATATATATATTTTTATAACATCAAACGATTTCGCTTTAGAAGATTACGGATTGATCTTTAATCAATTGAAACCATTTGACACTTAGTTTTAAATAAAATTGAATCTGAAAATTATTATTCTGGTACTGATACTCTTTAATTGCAGTCCGGGTAAGACCAGCCAGCTTTAGCTTTTGACGGCTTGTGGTCTTGGCTATAATACCTATGTGAAACTCAACTGATACCTATATCCAATGACTGCTTAGGAACTGTTTCATCGGACTGAATTTGAGAAAGGCCTTCTGAGGAAATAAATAGAAACACTTTCGGCTTTATCATAGCATTAAAGCGCTTGAAAATATACAAGTTTTCTAGATGAGTTAATACTTTGCATGACAGCGTACCATTGTACTACTACAGTAGGTTAGGTACTGCACAAAGAGTAGAGACATTTAAATACAAATATTTGTTGCTTACCTTTAAATTGTTTTGCTAGCTTAAATTTTCTTCAAAAAATATGCTTTAAAAAATATAATCCACTCCGATCACAGGCATCCAAGCCAATCTCCATCAAAATTATGCTTTAAACCGTAAAAAGAACACCCCACAAAACCTTCCTGCTCGAAAAAGCGATTTTAACGCCTTAACTCGTCTCACAACCTTGCTAATTGCATCAAAAGTTAAACATTTTAACACTGTCCGAGATTTGGAATGAAAACTCAAGCTTCAGACTGGACCTGTATCGACCTGAAACTGGAACACCGAATCTAACGTGAACGTTGGCTCACTGCCAAAAACACTATACAGAAAATTTAAATAAATTTAAACAGCCTCACCGCTCGTGCGTCCTGTACTGTGGATCCTTTGTGCAGGAAACTTCCTTCCTTCCTCTCATTTAGTTTTCGAAGGCACATTTCCGAATACCACCGCCTGGTCGGAATACCACGAACCCCCCGCGGCTAGTCCACAAGTTCAATCATCACCAGTGAGATGCCGACCTAATAATATGGTGCGACAGTAGTTAGTTAGGTCTTTATTGTGTGGCTATTACAATTAGGTTTAGCTGTGACATCGGAAATGAAATACGCTGCAATTAAGCGACTTTGGGTTATGAACAACTATGGTAATTAATTTATCTCTGAAATTTGTAGTCTACAAGACGGTCCTTTCCATATCCAAACCATATGCTTTGCTAACTGGTGGGGTATTCGAATGTAAATATGTGAATGTTTATGATTAGGACTCATTTCGAGGACATGGGCATGGTTGGTATTGGAAGAGAAGGAAATATTTAAATGTATTTAAGACAAGCATTATTGTCATATTAAATATTTTTCGATACTTTGCTAGATTTATAGAAAATATTATGGTAAATAATAAAACTAATATACGGTGTTATTACTTTACTTTTACAATAACTTCTCGCGTACGCCACCGATGATATTGATATAATGGGAAGAACACAGCGTGATGTCAATGGCGCCTTTGTGAGAATTGAGACAGAAATGGGTTTAGCGGTAAATGAGGGGAAAACGAAGTATATGCTGTCTTCGAGAAAGGACACCCAACACCGACGCGACGGCTCGGACAGAACGTCACAATAGACGCAAAATACAACTTCGAGGTAGTAGAGGAGTTTGTCTACCTAGGCCCCGCTATTAACACGCAATAACACCAGCACCGAGATCAGACGAAGAATAACTCTTGCTAATCGCTGGTTCTTTGGGCTAAGAAAGCAATTGAGTGGCAAAGCCCTCTCTCGAGCAACTAAGGTAAAACTTTATAACACCCTCATCATCCCAGTCCTTCTGTATGGTGCAGAAGCTTGGACCTTGACAAAATCGGATGAATGGGCATTAGGCTATTTCGAGAGGAATCATTTACAGCGGATGGACACCAATGCTCTAGCCCGGAAAGCCTTCGACACTATTCCCGAGGGAGAAGGAGAGGAAGACTGCGACTCAGGTGGCGCACACAGGTGGAAGAGCACCTCAATCAATTTGGAGTGCAAAACTGGAGGGAGAGAGTACAAAATATGGGGGTTGGAAATTGGAATATCGTTCTCCTGAGTTCTAAGGCAACCCTTGTTGAACTCCTTGCAGCACGTATTATCTTATCGTTTGATGGACCTCTAAACTTGTCATTTAATTTCTTCATTATAGTCATTTTGCGCAAGGCAACAAATCCACCCAGCTTTTTGGACGACATAGACATTATCGGTTGCTTCCAAAGAACTGTACTTGAGGCCTTCACAGCGATTGAAGAACAGGCCCTACCGAACGCTTGAGCTTTCTGTGATGTAATTCGACCATTTAAGAGCTAATGAACAGAAAACTGTTTCAAGTCAAAAAAAAAAATCGACATGAAAATCAAATCGACAGCATTGTTGTTACCAATAATCTTCAATACCAACGGAAATACCATGCAATCCCAATACATTTCGTTGCTATTGAACTTCAATAGAATAGGGAAGAAATAAGAAAGGCACCATACGAGATGGTATGGCTCAGCTTCCAACATAGATTATAGATACCGTTAAACTTTAGGAATCATTGTTATCTATCATAAAATTTTGGATTTGATTTTCCAAGAATGCAGATCATAAAGAATCTTTAAAATAAATTGTAAGTGCAGGTCTCTTTTCTTAGAAGACTTTTATTACCATAAATAAATATATTCATATTGGAAATTAAGTTACACAAGTCTCTGGATAATTAAGTTTATTATAAAATTATTAGTTACATAAAAATTAATGAAAAATTGAAGAAGGAAACTAGATCCGAATTGTTCGGTGTTTTGCGTTCGACTGAATATAATTATTTTGAATATGAAAATTAATAATGAAAACTCTACATTGTTATATTTATGTTATACGACTTAAGGTCGTAACAGAATGGATATAACAATTCTCCCACACTTATTTTAATCTATGTGAAGAAGTCCTTTAAATATGCTGGCAGTCTTATAGCTCTTCCGGATCTTCGAGGCTATACTGTTTCTTGCTGAGTTTGTTCTGGTTGATTTTGTTCCTGTTGAATTAGTTCTTGTTGTATGTCTTCATGTGAAGTTTGACTGTTGCTTGAATTTGTATAGTTATTTGTTGATTGTTGTTGTTCTTGAAAAATAGGTTTAGTATTTGTTTGATCTTGAAGGTTTTGAATGTCTGGGTTAAAAATATATGAATAAGTTTGTATTATTGTATCCTGTTCTGTTTCGTCCGGTTTGGTGTTATCTTGTATGTCAGGTGCGAATGTTACTTTCTTTTTTATTTCTGTTTTTCTTAATTGATTGATGTGTCGTTTTAATATATATCCGTTGTCTAATTTTATTTGATAATGAAGTTTTCCAAATTTCTTTATAATAGTTCCAAATTTCCATATCAGTTTATTGTTAGTAAAAAATCTTGCTTGTACTCGTTCTCCCACACTTAATTGTCTTGACTTTAATTTGCTTTGAATATTTTGCTTGTGTGTCACAGGTCGAATCGCGTCAAGCTGATTCCTTATGTTACGATGTAGATACATTTCAGCCGGTGTTAAGTTATTTATTAACGGTGTTGCACGATATCGAAATAAAATTTCTCTGACTTTGGATTGAATTGATATTTGTTCATCTTGCATGGTTGTAAGTCGGTGTTTAAGGGTTTGGATATTTCGTTCAGCTAAGCCATTTGTGGCTGGATGGCCTGGTGCAATGAACTTTTGAAAAATTCCGTTCTTTGAAGAATAATGTTTGAATTCATCGCTCGTGAAAATTGTAGCATTATCTGACACCATTACTTTTGGATATCCATGAAAAGCAAAAATGTCATTTATCATTTCGATTGTTGAATTTGATGTTGGTGAATTGGAGCATATTTTGATTTCAGCCCACTTTGACTTTGCGTCGATGACTACCAAAAAGTGATGATTTTGAAATGGGCCTGCCAATTCTGTTCCGGCTCGTCCCAAGGATGAAATTCAGCTTTAGTTGGATTTGTTTTGACTTTAGCGCACTGTTCACATGATTTTGATAGATGTTCTATGTCTTTGTCAATTCCCTTCCAGTAAACATGGCGTCTAGCGAGTTGTTTCATTTTTGTTATCCCGACGTGAGTTCTGTGAAGTTCTTTTAATATTTGTGTTTGTAGTGTAGCTGGAATAACTACTCGTTGACCTTTAAATAATATTCCTTGTTCGAATGTGTATTCATAAGCAGCATCGGTGTTAAGTTGAATGTCCTGTTTGATTTTTAATAGTTTGTTGTCACGTTCGGTTTCTCTTCGAATTATGTCGGCATTAATAGACTCAGTTGTTGAAATTTCATTGATTGAAGTTAGGCATACTTGGTTAATTTCATAGTTGATTCTCATATCTTCTGATTCTTGATTTTGAATTATAGGGGCTCTGGAAAGGCAATCGGCATCAATATTTTCTGTACCCTTTTTGAAGATTGGTGGTAACTTTGAATTCTGATGGAATATTCGAGTTAAGGGGCGATTGTCAGTAGCTAGTTTGAAATGCCGGCCAAATAAATAGTTGAAAAAATGATTTACGGAAAAAACTATAGCAAGTGCTTCTCGATCTAACTGTGAATAGTGCTGCTCGGCTTTCGTCAATGATCTGGAAGCAAATGCAATCGGCTGTTCTTGATTATTTATAACGTGACAAAGTACGCCTGCGATTCCCACAGGACTTGCGTCACAAGAAAGAATGACTGGCAAGGCTGGATCATACGGAGTTAAGGTCCGATTACTAGCCATTTCTTTCTTTAGCATGTTGAACGCTTTTTCGCATGACGATGTCCAGTTGAATTTAGCGTTTTTTCGAATAAGTTGTCTGAGCGGATGTGTGATTGAAGAAATATCTGGTAAAAATTTTGAGTAGTATGTCACCATACCGAGAAAACGTCGTACTGCTTCTATATTTGATGGTCTTGGAATGTCCAAAATTGCTTTTACTTTTTCTGGGCTTTTTGAAATAGTATTAAACTCGATTGTGTGACCCAAATATTCGATACGTTCTTGGAAAAATGCACATTTATTGCGATTGAGATGTAAGTCATATTCTTTTAGTCTTTTCATACATAATTCAAGATTTTCTGCGCATTCTTCTTTTGTCGAACCGTGAATAATAACATCATCGAAATATGATAAAGTTTTTGGAACACCTTTCAGGATTTGATCAATAATTCGATTAAATTCACTAGGTGCAGTTTTGATTCCGAATGACAGTCTGTTCATACGATAAGTACCCTTGTGAGTCGAAATAGTTTGTATTTCTGCACTTTCATCATCTACTTGAACGTGTAAATAAGCCTTGAATAAGTCTAATCTACAAAAATATTTCGAATATCTTAGTTCATTGAGAATTTCATTTATTTTTCGAATCGGATAATTTGAATTTACGAGACATTTATTTACAGCCATTTTATAGTCAACACAGAGTCGAACGTTTCCGTCTGGTTTCGGAACAATAACTAATGGTGAACCCCAGTCGCTGGTGTTCACTTTGGAAATTATACCTTCTGATTCGAGTGTGTTCAATTCTTTTTCGACTTTTTCACGGAGGGCATATGGCACATCTCTTTCTTTAAAAAAAATTGGTTTACTTTTTTCACGAAGTCTTAATGAAACCTTAACGTTTGGAATGCAACCAACTTTTGGGACAAACAGTTCGGAATATTTTGCCATAATACTTGCAATTTCAGAAGTTGAATTAATCTGTGATATATTTGTATTTAAATTATTCTTTTTATTGTTATCGATTTCTTGCAGATTTATGTTTAAATGACGTATCCATGTACGTCCGATCAATGCATCATACTCCTCCGGGACAATGTATAATTCTTCACGAGAAATATTCCCATTGTATTCTACATTGACATACACCTTACTATCTGGTACAAAAATATTACCTGTATATGATCGAAAGGCAATGTTTGTATTTTCGAACTTGGCTGGTACGTTTAGTTGTTGAAATTTATCGCGTGGAATAAAAGTATAGCCTGCACCGGAGTCAACTTCGAACTTCTGTTGACGGCCTTCGATATTCACAATGACGAAATATTTATCAACATCGTTTGAAGATAGCTTATTTGAATATATATCTATGACCTGATTAACTCCATACCGATTAAAAGGTTCAATTGACACAAAATTTGTCGAGTTTTCATGTGGTTGGCTATTTTTACATTTTTCGGATAGCAATGTTTTAATGCAAACTTTACGCAAATGACCGGTTTTCTTACATCCACTGCATTTAAGTGAATTATGATTCGATTTACACTCTTTAGCAATTTGATTGTCACGGCCACATCGAAAGCAAAGATTACTGATACCTAACTTTGCATACTCTATTCTTGATTGTGACTTTGATCGTTTTTGAAAATTGAAATTTGATTTTGAACGGTTTGAATTGGCTGAACTGTCGCGATTGAATTTTGTTGAATTAAATTTTGATTTTTGATGATCAGAGATTTTATTGATATCAGTTGAAGAACTTGCAATATTTGAAAATATATTGTTTGAAATCTGACGGCAATTTATTTTGGATACTTCAAGTGCGATAGCATCTTTCGCAATGTCTTCGAATGTTGTGGTCTGAGACTGAAGAATTTTTTCACGAATGGAATTATCTCTAACTCCACGCACGAATTGTGCTCGAAGAAAAATATCTGCAATTGAAGTTTTGCATGAACATGGTGAAATGAATTCACAATCAATTATATTGCGTCGAAGTGCAGCAATATATTCTGGTATGGATTGGTTTTCGTTTTGATATGTTGATAGAAATTCATGTTGCGATACTAAAATATTTCTTTTTGGACAGAGATGAGCTTCGAATACACATATAAGTTTATCGTAATCTAAATTACTTGGAGTTTCTGGAGCTACCAATGCGGCAAGCATATTGTAATATGTAGCACCAATTGAATTTAAAAATTTTTTTGTTCGACAGCTTTTGTCTACTATTTTTTTTCATTTCTAGAAAATTTTCGAAACGTTGTTTGTAATATTTGAAATTTTCCTTTTTTGGATCGAAGTTTTCGAATGATTGTGCAACTATTGTAACAGAATTTGCAGGAGAATCTTGAAAATTTGTCATACTTGCCGAAATCAATTTTTCAAAAAATGCTTGCTGTTGATGCATGAAAGTATTGAATTGTTGTGCATCCATATTAAATTTGTTTTTCCCTCGTCGCCAATTATTGGAAATTAAGTTACACAAGTCTCTGGATAATTAAGTTTATTATAAAATTATTAGTTACATAAAAATTAATGAAAAATTGAAGAAGGAAACTAGATCCGAATTGTTCGGTGTTTTGCGTTCGACTGAATATAATTATTTTGAATATGAAAATTAATAATGAAAACTCTACATTGTTATATTTATGTTATACGACTTAAGGTCGTAACAGAATGGATATAACAATTCACATTTCAGATGAAAACCTTATTTTAAAAAATTTACTTAAGCTCTGCTGTTGTTAATCACTTCTGGTGCTTGTTCCTTAAGATCTTCAGGGACATTCCATCTGAATGCTGCATAAGAATGCAAAAGGTTCAATCACCTTACTTTATAAATTATTATAGAAAGAAACATAACAAGAGCCTAGAAGAGACTTTGCTGTGTACCTACTATGTCCTGCGACAAAAGTTGTATATGAATACCGAACCCATATTAAAAAAGAAGTTGGTTTGTGTTATTTTGTGTGCGAAGGTTTCCCTCGTACACATGTTTTTACTATTCATAAGCTATATCGCTGACACTAACGCTTCTTGGTTAGCCCGATGATTTTCCAAAAGATATTTAAGTGGCGGCAGCCAATAGGGGCAGCACAATGTCACGTCGGGTGTTTGGCAAGGACTCACAAGTGTTCCCAAATTAAAGGCAAAACATAACCTCCCACAGCTCCCATGACAATCTTCAAGTTCAAAGAACATGACATTTGATGTTAAAATAATGACACTAGGGGGATTGTGCAGAAGTGTCACAAATGTACACCCCATTTCAAGTGTTGTTGACGGATGGTGAATAATTTATTGAGGAAATTGACGGAGAAACATGTAATCGGAATACGATTATATCATTCTTTCTTACCACCTACGCCTTAACAATGAGTCTTTGCTTGCAATCGATTTGTCTTATCTTGGGGCCATATTGACTGACATGATTTTATATTTTATGTTGAAAATGGATGTGGAGCCGATTGCTTGGCTTTGCGTCGAAATTAAACAAAAGAAATCAAATTACAAATCAATTTATTATTGTTTGATGGGGAAATCTGATTTTGTGTCATATTTTGAGTTGAATAGTGTTTTTTTGAACAAGCCTAATGGGTTATGCAATCAAATAATGGGATTTGTTTGTCTGCCATGACAAGGAAAAGAAAGAGTATATTTGCTAGGCGCGTGTATACCTACCTACTCGAAATGAATTGTCTTAATCAAGACTTCATAAATGGAGATAATTATGTCTTCGATATACTATAATTTTATCAAAACAAAAACAGACAAAATATCACACTGAGTCACACTCACATGGGGCGTGCGGTATTTTTGTTAATAGCCAACTATCGCTGAATTTGTCAATCTACTCATTAATTAAGAATTTTACCTTTATTTGAATAGAAGACAAGTGCCGATTTAGGAACAGAAAATTATGAAGACAATTTGCATCACGAAGGTAATTAAGAATTACATTAAAAATTCGTGGAAATAATGCTTCCATATTGTTGTTTCCTTAAGAAATTAAATGCAGCTTTCCCAATTCGTGTTGAAAAAACTTTTATTTCCTATAGGTTAATACAAGATATTAAATTTAAGAATTCATTTCATATTTTTGTATCTTATTTTAAGTTTTATCTTCTACTTCTTCTTTTCATTATACTTTTTACTTTATTTTACACTTCATACGTTTAGGTTTATAGCTTAAAGTAATTTTTCTTGAAATGCCGGAAATCAAAAGCAATCCACGCACGAGGTTCGGCAAATCTTTTCGGTTTTATTTTTTCAATATTCGTAAGTTGTTCGAGGTCCGAGCTGTGTAGATTGCTTTTCGATTATATAGAGGACGCTAATAGACAGCGTTGCCAGATTCAACAACACTCCCCCCGTAAAGGTGGATTCCGGATTCGCCTTTTCGTCTTCGTCGAATCTTTTCACGTTGAGAACGGCTAACTTTGCTGTCGGTCGGGTCTCGGGTGTATTTACACCTGTCGCTGTCTTCACGATTGCGCTTCTGATCTGGCCATCTTCTCCCTGTATGGTTTTGATGATGATACCTTTCGGCCAAGTATTTCTCTGGTTCTGGTTATGACTATGTCTCCTTCTTTTAGTGGTTCAGTGATCGAGAACCATTTTGTCCGCCTTCTGAGATCTGGTAGGTACTTTGCAACCCAACGATGCCAGAAGCGGTTGGCGAACTGTGACCTTATCAACCAATTTTTTTTTAAGAAGGAACCCAACATCATTCTGCACTCCAAAGGTTTTTTCTCCATTTGAAGAACCGTAAATGAAATGGTTGGGAGTAAGAGCTTCCTCGTCGCTATTACCTAAGGGAACGTAAGTAAGGGGCCTAGTGTTAATTATTCTCTCTACCTCTGCGAGCATAGTTAGTAAAAGTTCATCTGAGGGATTTCTTGTTGGCGTTATAAAGCTTAACGTTCTTTTTACAGATCTAACCAATCTCTCCCAGGTACCGCCCATATGTGGTGCTGACGGCGGGATAAAATTCCATTTAAGGTTCGGTCCTACAAAATTTCCAGCTAATTTTTCTTGGTCAATCTGTTCTGCAGCCTCCTTTAATTCGCTGCTTGGCCCACGAAAATTGGTTCCGTTATAGCTGTTTATTTCCAAATATGCCAGCCTCTCCTACTTATAAACCTTTTAAGAGCCATTATACAAGCGTCTGTAATTAACAAATGAGCAACCACGATATGTACTGCGCCTACCGTCATACATCAGGTGATAAGAACTCCCCATCGTTTTTCTGATCGCCTTCCTACAGTAACAAATTTCAATTTTCAATTTGGAGAGAAGAGTTCTAAGTCTTGGTATGAAATATGTCTGTCGCAGCTCGTTGACGACTGTTTCGTCATATTGATGGCAGAATTTTACATGACAATGAAATGATAATACGATGAGCTCTGTAATATGATGTTGGTGCGGCAAGATTATTATTGGTCTCTTGGTATTGAATTGAGTGATATACCATTATGCACCATCGATCTTTCATTTAACGCGCATGATGGAATTGTCGTCAAGGTACGGTGTAAGTTTGTAAATTGTACTTGCGGGTTCGACCCCAAACGGTGCCATGCCATTTGGCCATATGCAATATGGCCATATTTCAAAATATGGCCATATGACACTTTTGAATTGTGTCAAATGGCCATGTGGCTATTTGTCGCTTTGGTAATGTGTCATTTGACCATATTTTCTTGTGTCATTCAGCCATATGGTCAAATGACGCTTTCTTAAAGCCACAAATGGCCATATATTCTAATATTGTCATTTGACAGATTTTCAAAGCGTCATTTGACACAAAATATGCAAAATGGTTCGAGCAGGAACTATCTGTTAGATGGTACTTTTAGTGTTGTAAGAGCTTGCGGCTACAAATAATTGTGAATTGTGCATATCGCTCATGATAGTAAAGATATACCTATTAATTTACATTTTGTTCCAATTTGGGTTGAGAAATTATAAATAAGAATCATTGATGATGTTTATAATTTTGAAAACATATGCAAAGTTGTTAAGTTAAAATTGTTTTTTGTTGAGATTTTCTAAAACATTATCAGTTTTCGTCAAGGAAACTCTTCCCAATGCAAGCGTTCTTCTGAACTTTGGTGTTCGGTCAGAGTAGGGCATTCTACAAGCACACTGTACTTGAACCCACTTTCATCTTATTTTATCTTTTTGTCACCTCAACCCTCTAATAACTTAGCTGTTTCAATTACATTAACAGCTCCATCAGAAAGACATTTTTGTATTGAAGGTATGTTTTCTTCCATCATGTGGATGCAGACGTAAGTCCTATTTTTGAAATACTAAACCTTAACTCAGTCTCACGTGTTTTAAAATATTATTAAAATTTTTTCCGCTCGTTTCGCTCACAATCAAACCAAATCAATTTTGAATGTTCCAGTGTTCCAGATCTTCATCATCCTCAGACAAAATTTAAAAAAGATCCTTAGATAAAATGAATTATTGCAATGCAGCACCTGCTTTCCAGACACAAGCGTGCATTACAAGGGTGCTTGGTGGTTCCTTTTCCAAATTAAAGAAACGGCAGCAGCTTTGAAAAATTAATTGCCCTGTCTGTTTCTTTCTGTCTGATTATTTTTTTTTTGTTTATTAAAACGTTGCAATAAACTTTTTGAGATCAGTTACTTGCCATATTTTCATAAATATATTGTATTTATTCGTTTTTGTTTTTGCAGTAAACTGCAAGCTTGAAAGTGTCAGTTGGCCATAATGGTCAAATGACACATTACCAAAGCGACAAATAGCCATATATAAAAATATGGCCATATGACACAATTCAAGAGTGTCATATGGCCATATTTTGAAATATGGCCTTATGGCATATGGCCAAATATCATGGCACCCCCCAAACACCTTGTGTCTTGAATTCGACCTAAGGGTTTCGATTTCTTCGTAGAACGCATCATTTTGGCAGACCCTTAGCATATAATTTTCTGATTTGTTGAGATCGAGTGAGTTCATCTGAATATCTATCTTCATTTTGAATACTTTGCTCTTGAGAAGTCTTACATATCGAAAAACTTGAGCGGTTGACCTAAGCACTCTTGTCCATTTGCTGAAATGAGTGGCATCTATTTATAAATTTTGCAGCGTGGTGAAAGTTGATATATCGGATTTGTTCTTCTGTAGTTTTCGTTTACGAGAATTCACTAAGCCATTGAGAAACAGGGTCATAAAGAAAGATTGGTCCTTGATACCACCGAGAATTTGAATTGAATTTTTGTTTGCACTGCCATTTTGTGGCCTCATCCGCAACATTATCCTTACTTGGAATCCATCTCCAATTTTTTGCCTGAGTCACTTCCAGGATTTCACCTATGCGAAAGGGTACGAAGTGTTTATACTTCCTGCTATCTGAATTTATCCAGTTCAAAACAGTTTTTGAATCCGACCAGAAGAACTTTTCTTTTATCTGAATTGTGTGGCGTTCTAAAATGGATTTAGCTAGCCTAACTCCCAATACGGTGGCTTCAAGTTCCATTCTTGGAATTGACATAATTTTAAGCGGAGCCACTTTGGTCTTAGCTGCTACAAGAGACACTTCAACCGTGTTTTCATCTGCAAAGCGGAATTATACTACTGCAGCGTACGCAGCTTCGCTTGCGTCTGCAAAAACATGCATCTGCGCCTTCAAACTATCTGCATAGGTGAGGTTTTTAAGGTATCGTCGCATAATGGCTATGTTCTTCACTTCTGGAATCAGGTTTTTCCATTGACACCATTTATCATACTGTGGCTGAAGAATTTTCTCATCCCACGCTACCGCCGGCCGGCCGAACGCCAGACTTCCTGAAGCAAGATCTTTAATAAAATAAGAAAATTTGCAATCAAACCCAGTGGGTCAAATACCGACATCAACGCTTTCAGAAGTTCCCGCTTTGTCGGCCAAACATTTTCGTCCAATATGTTTAGTTTTGTGCTCTAATGGCAAAAGAGAATTTATCGGGAGGAGGACACCACCACATTCCCAGTATCTTTTCATAGCCAGATAGCAGATTCCAGTCGCAAAATTATTTCTCATAGCACGCAGATTTTTCCCCGAGATGATAAAAAGTTTCTTATCTCGAATCCTGCTATACAATGGATAAATATAACGTTGTTTGCTAGTTCTAATGCTTCATTTTCTGAATCGATGCTGTCGAGAAAGTCATCAACGTAATGATTTTCGATTATGCTGTTTACAGCTCTGGGATACAAATGTTCGAATGATTTGGCACTTGTATTTTTAACATATTGTGCACAGCAAGGGGAACAGGTTGACCCAAAAGTCATTACCTGCATGACGTACCTACTCTTCTATTTCGTTTGTCTCTGAATTTCGCCTCAAAAAACGCTTCGCATTTTGATCCTCGCTGTGAACCCAATCTTGATGGAACATCTCTTTAATGTCCGCGCATATTGCTATCTTACGTTCTATGAACCTCATAAGCACTGAAAGAAGTGATGGAACTATATCTGGACCTGAAAGGAGCATTGCGTTAAGAGACACCCCATTGACAGACGCTGCTGCATTCCATACCATTCTCACTTTATCAGGTTTATTCTGATTGACAACTGGAAATACGGGTAAGTACCAAGTTGGATATGGTCGAACTTTCACTTCATCATTGCATAGCTTTCTCGTATATTGTTTCGAAACATATTCTTGAATTTGCTTGTCCATGTTCTCCTTGAGCCTTGGATTGCAGTTCAGTCTTTTTTCTAATAGTTTGAGTCGTCTTTCAGCCATTGGACGGCTATCCGGCATTTCTATCACTGTACCTTTCCATAACAACGGAACAACAAAATTATTTGCCTCTGATCGTCTTGTCATTTTTTTTTTTTTTTGAAATAATTGCAATAGCTTTTTCATCATCGACTGAACGTAAAACTTTTTTCTCATTAATGCACTCAAGGTCAATAGCAACAAAGTCCTTAAAAATTGTGCTCAGTTTGTCTTCTTCAATTTCTTGGCAGTTGCAACTTTGGATATTCAGGTAGGTACCTATACATATATTTGTTGTATTGTTTGATTGGATAATTTCCGTGAACATCTTCCATAGATTGACCATCCTTACCTGGTCTTTGAAGCAACGGGTTCGTCGGCTTTGCCTTATGAGATCGTAGGGTAATGGTCAGCTTCCACTGATCCAGCCCTAGCAAAAGTTGCGGTTTTGCATTGGTATATGAATTAATCAGGAGATTTTTTAAATGATTATGTCTTTGACACAGCGGTTCAGCATTTATACTCTGCTGCGGCAAATCGAGGGATTTTACTGTATGAAGATTTGATACTTCATATCTTTTGTTTGAAGAGATGGACGATATCTATTTGCAGCTTTATGATGTTGGAGCTATTTTCAGTGCGGTGTGTGTTGGACATCCACTTGAGACACCACGGTTGTGGTTCTCCGCTTACATTTAATTTTGCTGATAGCTCTTCATCTATCAAAGAGATGGAGGATCCGTCGTCGAGAAAGGCGTAGGTAAGTGTCGATTTTATTCGTATCACTGTAGTGTAGATTGCCACTGGGACAATTCTAAACATCATAGAACAATTTTCCAACCGATGATAACAGTTAACTTCCGCACTGGGATTCCACGAAAAAGTTTGTCTGGTTTTATGGAGAAGCCAATGATGTTTAAACGTGCATCCATCGACGCCACATTCTCTTAACAAACGGCATCGGTTTCTCTCATGTCTGTGAAGACATGTTCTGCAAAATTTAAATCGGCCTAAAGAAGTTTTGGCAGTTGAACCGCAGCTACTTGCACATAGGGGCAATTAAAATTTCTTGGTGTTGGCGAGAATGAAGATATTGGTTGCGAAGTCATTGTTGATGGTTGCGGATCAGGCGTATGGTGGAGGTTGAATGAACCCTCATGAGAATTCCGCTCAGCTCTTGTTGTGATGTGAGTGGCGTTAAAGGGAACTACTTCGGATGCTGATTGTGCGATGTCTTCCAGCCAATTACTGAATGTAAGAAGATTAACATCACTTGCATTCTTTCGAAAATCTCCCCAATTCAATCGAATGGGTGGTGGAAAACGCTCTGTTAGTTAGTGAAGTAGCCATGGATTCGCCAAGTGAAACCATCGGTGGTCGGATATGACGATCTCTGAAAACTGACACATGGTCGTGGTTTGTCTGAAAGTGTTTTAACAAAAATCAAATTAACAATGATCATATTGTCGAAGATTGCAATGAAATGGAAGATTTTTTTAAAGTTTCTTTTGCAACTACAAAGCAACAAATTGATTCAAGGGAATATCGAATATAAAGAGATGTAGCTGATTTACAAATATTACAAACATTTTTCAACAGACTGATAACATTATGTCAATTTTTTCTGGAATTATTGGCAGTGGTTCTGTAAATTTCCACGAAGCGTATGAAGAAGAAAAAAAATCTTTGCAAACTATTGTTGGCAGTGAAAAATTTAAAAGGGAAAACGGTTCAATCTTCCGTTCAAGTAAACGAAGATATTATAGCCATCGATCCATTATTGCTATTCCAAAGAATATCCTTAACAATCAATGGAAAAAAAAGGTATGGAAACTTATTAAAAATACGAGCTTGCACCTTTTCCGTTGTCATTTTTTATTTTTACAGAAAATGGCCTCAGGAAAAATGTAAAATTTCAACTCTACAAATTATTTGTGAGTGTGAATAGACCAACGCATTCTGAGAACAAGGTGCATGTCGTCGACGTTACTGCAAAAAGTAATTTGGCAGAAAAATGAAACATTGGAAGAGATCCTTAATAAATATTTGCGCTATGTTGAAAAACATTACGCAGTAAATAGCTACATATATTGTCTTTGATGGGTACCCCGAAATTGAGAAATCAGTTACTGTCACAACAGTACCAGCAGCCAATTCAACTAAAACAGGAGGACGTAGTCGTAGAAAAACCTCAGACAATATTTCAGAGTTCGATACCATTTTTGCAAGAATTTGTTTTTTTTTCTGACGAGAAAAACAAGGACAAAATAATAAAAACTTTGATGTAAAGATTACAGTTACAAGGATTTTTCTGTAAACAAGTAGAAGAAGATGCTGACATAATTAAATCCTTATAGATTTTTCTAAAGATACTAATAAAACTGTGACTGTTGTGGGTCAAGATATTGATCTTTTGTTCCTTTTAAATCAATTAAATTTAAATAGTAATCATGACATTTATTTTCTCAAATCAGGCTCTAAAAATGTAAGGGATCTATTTTTCACGTCTAATCAAACAAACATCAATCCTTTATTTCTGCATTGTTTTTCTTAATGCGTTACAAGTTACAACATCTGGATTTGCCGGAATAATACAATTAAAACCTGGAATAATTGGATGTGTGGATGGGAGTCACATCAAAATACAAGCCCCTAAACGAGACGAGCAACATCACTTTTATAACAGAAAAGGATTTTATGTTATGTTTTTTCAATTTTTTTTATTTATACTCCATGCTAAAATTTTGTTTTTCAGGTATGCGAACATCGAATTCGAATAAGGTATGTTGATGGCAGGCACTCTGGAGCTAGTCATGATTCCTTAGGCCGTGTGTGAATTGCGTTAAAATTTGCGTTAAAACTTCTACCACGATTAAAATTTGACGTCTTGTTTGAGGTGGGATCAAATTTAGCCATTTGCTGTGTGAATTGCGTTAAAACAATTATTTTAACCAGGATTTCTGCGTAGGTTAAAAAAATTTCCCTCGATAATTTAAGAAATTTCCCTGAACAAAAATTGGTTTTCTTTTTCACGGAAAAATAATTTCTCTTACAAAACATATTTTTAAGAAAACAGGGTTAATAAAAAGTCTCTGAAACTAAAACGAAATCTTTTTTATTTATTAGGCGTGTTTTTTTCACAACTCTGTAGCCAGTAAAGCAAAATTTCCCTTGGCAAACAACAACAATTTGATTTTACAGTCGATAAAAAGGCCAGTAAAATAATGACAGATAAGCCGGAGATAGAACTTCATATTATTGAAATGTAGATGGCGTTAAGAAGAATTATTTTGCTACGCGAATGTTGGCAATTTTGAAAATTATTTGTATTTGATTTCAATTTCATTCATCCGTTGGATTTCAAGAAAAAAAAAAGAAAGAAAATCAAATTATTATTTTCAATGGGGTAAGCAAACAAAATTTTTTAATTGTTTAAAATTAAATTATAACCAAATTGTATGTAGATCAAAGGGTTGCTGCATTTTTATTCGTTGCGCCAGCGTGAGTTCGAACAAACTAGAAAAAAGAGGCATGCAATCCAAAATATAGTGGAAGATCTGATTTACGTCGGCATTGTAAGTTTTATTAAATTGTTGATAAAATAAAATATAAAACACTGCACTTAGCCAAAATCCACCGCTATATCAGTTTAAAAGCTTTGCTATTGCTATAATTAAATGACCTAAAACTATGCAACATTTTCTTACTTCTATTTCTTGCAATGGTCGTTATTTATTTGAATTGGCATTAACAAATTTAAATTCGTTTCAGTGCTCAGATGTTACTGCAGTTCAATGCGAAACAAAGATGCAAACTTTGTTGAGGGCATACAAATCAGCGAAGGACAATCGTGCTGCAACTGGTGCATCTCCTTGCATTCCTCCGTTTTACGAAGAAATGGAGGAATTGTTCGGAAAGAAACCTACACTCAGAGAAAAAAACATTGTTGGCAGCTTAACAACTCGCATTTGAAAAATGTTAACACTTTAATTCTTGTGGCAAGAACGTTTTCTTAAAACAAAAATTGTTTATATTTAAATTAAGTTTAAAATTCAAAAACAAAACATTCAGTAGTTGAAACAACAAAGTAGAACATTTAGCATTCGTCAACAGTGATTCATTTTTTAAACAAATATATTGTTTTTTAAACAACAACGCCGCTTTTAAGGAGTCTAAGGCTTTTTACCATGCCTACTTTGTGTTAGTGTGTCAGAAACCAACACACACAATATTTTCTTGCTTATTGACCACCGTCTCGATTTCCAGAGAAAGAGCGAAAACGAAATTGCGTGTGTTACTTTACGCACACACAGTCTAAAGAACGCCATCAGATTAAGAACGAAATTTTTAATTTAAAAGTGTTTTCTTTCTCAACAAAAACATTGTTCTTGAACTGCAAAATATTACTGTTCATTTTGTTCATGTATTCATGGCTAAGAACAACGTTTTTAAATTGAATGTTTTTTTGTTTCGCAAGGACAATTAAGTTCTTGATATTGCAAAATCTAACTGTTAATTTTTTCTGGTCGCCACTTCATTTCGATGTGATTTTTATGAAGTGCAGACGTCGTGAGTTTAGTGTGTTGTAAAAATAATAATTTATTAAAAAAAAATGGAAAACATATCTAAGTGAAGAAATTGAAATTGTATTGTGTATGTATCATAAATCTGTAATAATTTCATGACCTTGACAATAATAAATAATATATTTTATATTAACTATTAATATGTGTTGAGCTTAAATTATTCCATCAAGACCAATTTCAGCAACTGATAAGGATATCTCTTTGATGTGAATTTGGATTTGATTACATTTTGTTTGGTTTAATGTAAGTATTTCAAATTTTGAGGTTTTCAGGTAATTTAATGGGTCCTTGGGGCAAGAATTAAAGTTCTTCATTATTCCTAAAGAAAAAGTTCTTATGCCAACAATTAAGTTAAAATAAAAAGTTGTTGGGCAGATTTTAACCTACATATTTTCTTGTGACAAAGTATAAAATTGTTGGTATTACTATTTTTTTCTCTGAGTGTATTCACTCTCCAAGCCAGAGTTTGAACATAGGAATGCAATTCTTGGTGCAACAATTCATTAATCTATCTTTACTTATTTTTGTTTATTGAAATCTTCATCTTCATAACATATTTTGTTCGCAAAGGTAAACAAATAATATTTGTCTTCGATTACCAAGAAGATTGTTTTCGGGTTCTTCGTGGTTCTGTAATGTATTTTCTGATGAAGTTGTTTCTTCGTTCAAAGTAATGATGTCGTCGTTTAATAAACATAAATTGTGTAAAACACATGCAGCCACAACAATTTCTTTTACTGAATTAAGGTTCCTTTGTTCGGTAAATTTAAGTATTCTTCTGAACCTTCCTTTGAGTAGTCCGAAAGCATTTTCCACAACAATTCGAGTTGATGAATGAATATAGTTAAAGCGCCTCTGTTGATCTGTGAGTCGACCAAAATCTTTGAACGGTGGAACAATCCAGTTCGATGCAGCATAAGCTGAATCACCTAAAAGAAATTTACTAGACGGAAATAGTCGATGGCAGTTCGTCTGAGCTTCTCGAAACAAATCGGATCTCCTTAAAACTCTGCTGTCGTGAAGAGACCCCGGCTCACCACAACAATATATGTCGATGAATTTTTTGTCGGCGTCAACCACTGCTTGCAAAATGATTGAAAAATTTTGTTTCCGGTTGTAGTAACACTCTTGATGTTCTTTGGGAGACGCAATTATGATGTGCGTGCAATCAATGGCACCGATCACGTCTGGGATTCCCTTTTTGCTTTGGAATTTTGCACAATTTTGTTCGATATTTTCTCCTTGAGGCCACCTGATATATTCGTCTGCAATTAAAACAAACCATTTGCTTGCATCTCTAACTGCACACCACGCTGTTGACTTTGCAACTCCAAAAAGGTTGCCCAGTTGCCTGAAAGTCACGGTGTTGCAAATATACCACACAAACATCAACATTCCTTTTTTGGCGTCGATTTTTTGTTTGCCTCCAGCATTGGTATTCGGCATTGAAAAATTTTCAGATAGAGAGTATTTTACTGAAATTAAATTGATTAAATGGATAATACGAAAAAAAACAAAAAAAAAGTAATGTCTTACCGATTAATTGATCCAAAGTGGATCTTTTCAGCCTGAAATGGCTTTTGAAATCTTCATCGCTGTAGGCTTCAATAATTTCAATGAAATTTGAAACATTTGCATGAAGTATTTCTTCCCCTGTAAAAGAATCATCCGAGCTCTCACTTATTTCAAAATTTGAGCTTTCATCACTGCTTGAAGACGACTCTAAGAAATCTAGGCATAACTATGAGAACAAAAGTTTTTTTTATCAAGAAAACAAAAAAAAATATCCATTTAATCTCTTACCTGAATTGTTTGTCTGTCCATTTTGTATATTTTGTTTTTCGTTGACATTAGATTTTGAAGTTTGCGAGTGCCAATGCCAACCTTGAAATGTAAATTGTCGACGGCGCAGAGTGGCTTGTAACGTCCCAAATGTGTAAAGGCTTTTAGTATTAAAGGAGCCGAATAGGGGACATCGTAACTCATTATGGCAATCAGGTGGCGCATTGTGGGCTTGTTAAGGTAGTGTGCAGAGAATATATGGGAAAGGAGCCGAAGAACAAAAATGTTATAGATTTCTTTATTGCATGTTGAACTTCCAGAAAAACTTACGGATAAGAGCCTTAATGCACGTTCACAAGCCTCTTCACTTCGAATACCAACTTCCTCAACCATTTCCCCATCTTGCATACAGTTCTCTACGAGTCTAAACAAATTTATATTTAAAAAAATTAAACAAGAGGTAAAGAGTAGTCACGCACCCCACTAGAATAGCAATTGATTCCCTGTCAACCATAATAGATGCTTTTCTCTCCAACATCATCTTGACTGCGTTGTAATACAAATTAGTCATGATGGGGTTGCCTAGTTTCTTGAGCAGAACTGATATTGTATCGGCGCATTCCATCACGAAAACATCACGCTTTAGAATCGTCTCCATGCAACGCAAAAAGACAGGATCCTTCCGAATGTTCAGCGTGAAATTTGTTGGGAATTCATGTGCCTCCAACGGATCCGGCAGTAATCTTTAAAAAAATGACGAACTTGAATAAAAGAGACAGAAATATACTCCAACAAGAGGACATACTTGGTTATAGCAGATAGTTTAGCATTAAGCTCCTTCTGCAACTTGATTCTTGGTAGAGCTTGCTGTTTTGCAGGTGAAATCTGGAGGCGTCAAAGCAGTTACCACCGCCACGGGAGCCATTCGCTCCTCCGGGTACTGGTAATGTGAGTGATCAGATTCTCATAGAACGCATCTATGCAGTTGACACCATCGGTTTGAATTATCGAGTCGGGAGTGAGCGAGGGCGTCGAAGTCAGCTCGAGCTCCTGACCCGGGCTTGGCGAGTCATCACTGCATCAGAGAGCGTGTCCAAAATGTGATCGCCCGATGAAGAAAATGTCAACATCGCTGTGAATTGAAGTGGATCAACCACTTCGGACATCATTGAATCGTTGACATCGTAGCCGCTATTGGTACCACCATTGCCATTGCCATAGCAATGCTGATTGACGTTGTTCAGGAGTCCTCCTTGTTGCGTGAAATTACTGATATCGATATGGTCGTACTCAATGTCGGGCTCATCCTTGAGGTTAAAACCGTAAGCTGCGTGATTGAACATGGGATACTTTGGATTAAGAGTTAAGACCATTCATATGATTACCATTTGAAGAATTATTACCAAGACCGTTGGCAAATGCCGTTGTCGAACCTAAATGCGTCATCTCGGGCGAGTTACCCTGGCCACTGCCCTCGGCCCCACCTATGCCTCCATCACCATTTGCACCGCCCCCTCCTCCCATGAGGTAGGCGGCCACGTTTTGTATCAGAAAATTGCTGTTAGCCGCGTTAAAGGAGTTCATATTGTTGCCGAGATCTTGAGCCTTCGAACTCTCGTAGAATGGTGGAAGTGAACCAGTCGGCGGACTTTTTGGACCGTAATTTGATCGACCGTCTCGTCTTCCTCCCATGCCACCTCCTCCTCCTCCACTGCCACCTGTGCTGCCGCTACCTAAACCACCGTTATTCTCTGAATTTTTGCCGCTTCCGCTGCCAAATTGTCTACCAACACTAAAATTCAGTCCAGCTGCTCCTCCGTTCTGGTGACCGCCTGCGGAACCTTGACCAGAGTTGCCTCCGCCGCTATTCGAAGATCTACCGTGACCTGCGGCTGCCGCAAGTATACCACTCAGTTTTGCAAGTCGTGGATTGGCACGAACGGCCCTCGCTGCCAATATCGCACTTCGTCGTCTAGCCTCGCGAATGCGTCGTTCACGTTCGGCCGCCTTCTCTTCGTCTTCGAATTCGCTTTGTCGCTTCGGTACGTGATAGTCAATTGGTTGATCCTGCTCGGGACCCAAATGAGCTAGCGACAATGCTAATGGCAGGCGGGTATCGTGCGAATTTCTGGGCTTTGATGTTCTTTGGATAACCGAACACCTTACTGCCGGTTCGGGTGGTGGCGGTGGACTTGGGCGTGTTTCCGCTGGTGGCGGTGTTTTTGTCGTTTGCAAACTGAGTGGTTTCTCTTCGGGTATTACTGGCTTCTCATCGAATATCAATTTATGATCTTCGCTGTCGGAGTCTGTATCGCAGAGAGATTCGTCGTTTTCACCGTATTTGCCTGATGCAATTGACTATACTGCGGCGGCGGCAACAACTACCTCGGTGGGGTATTCCTTGCGTTGGGCTTGTGTCAGAACGTGACCACGACTGCCATAAGAATGATCACCGCCAAGTATTGACGAAAACAATCGTCGGGGACGCGGCGAAGGCGGTGACGGTGGCGTTGAGATACTGTATCTGGACGGAGGCGATGGTGTCGGTGTGGGTGGACTATTATCGTCGGTTTGTTGGGCAGTTCGGCTGTTCATACTGTTTGGCAGGGATGTGGATGAGGGAGTTGGAGTCAATTCTAACGGAGGCGTCGAGATCGAGGATAGTAACGACGACGTCGACGGTCGAATATTTTTGGTGTAAGTGGTGTGGTGTGGGGGCGATGAGAGTTTTGAGCCAGGAGAGTCCAGCGGAGCCAAGATGGAAGATGTCACGAACTGAAAATAAATTTTAAGAAGAAAAAACAAAAGTTAATAATTTGTGATGTAAAATGTCTTACAAAAAATTTATTCGGGCAAAAAAGTGTATATGCGATGCGTCATAATAATTTAAAATGTACCAATTTCGTTGGGACCTATTTACACTAACAAATTCGAAAAACCAATTCTTAGAATTGCCAGGAGTACAAATTGCCATTGTTCGACGAAGCAGGTCGGATTATGCCTCGTTTAAGGTAGCATCGTTCCGATTTTAATTACCTAAGTGGAGCAAACAGGTGGTGGAGGACCTGAACCAACTTGGCGTGCGAAACTGGAGACAGTTAGCTAGGGACCAAGCTGGCTGAAGATGTTTGTTGGGTGAGGCCTTGGTCCGACTATAAGTAAGTAAGTAAGCGTGGCTATTTGGAAACTTACTTTAAGTCTTCTTATGAGTTCATCCGTGCCAAGATCCTCGGCGAGCCGTCTGCACCCTGCTGGGTATGCTATGTCCGCCATGATTTCAGTTTATGGCGCAGTATTTTTAGGTTTTATTATGCTGAAAAGATGCACTGAATTATGAATGGATAGTCCAAAAGTAAGAAGGCCAAAAAAAGTGTCCACACACAACACGAAGAATGTACGTACCTTTTTTCTGTTTGCAGGTGCAAATTTTCAATCGAGGATTCGCCAAGAAAAAGAAAAATATTTTTCCAAAGTCTTGTCTTATTTTTTTCACTCTTGCAATATTTCACTTGGACGAATATTTTTTGCGACTTCGTTTTGAAGCTTAAAATTGTTTTTTTTTCTTGCTTTTTGATCTCTTGGGTTCTTTTTTTATCATTCACCACTGCATTATAAACTCTCGGGTTGGCAAACGAAAAATAAAACTACATTTAACACTTTTTTGTTGAGATTGGAAAGAAAATTATTAATCAAATGTTGAAGAATTTAATGATGGCGATTTTTTTTGACATTAGTTTTTGAAGTTTTTTGTCATGAGTGCCAACATTGAAATTTAAATTGAATTTGACAGATAGAGTGAGTTGGAGCGTTTTTTTCGCACTTGATTACTTTACTGGCTACCGAGTAGTGAAAAAACACGACTATTGTTCTCGATTCTAATGTCATATTTTAAAACAGCAGTCAAAAATATTCAAACAAAATTCCCATTTTGATTAATTGATTTATTCGGTGTGGTAACACTGAAAAATTGTTTTCAGAGATATTTCTGTCATACATTTCAAAAGAAACAAAACAATAAATTCGTATTTGCTTTAGAAAAATGACAAATTTAAAGTATGTATTTTGTGTTAATTCTTTTATATCTTTTAAAATATCAACGCATTATAACAAGAAATTCATCTAAGCTGATGTTGATGGACGTGAGGTTAATGCAACGGGCGATGTTGGCGAATCAATCTCATCGAAAGTAAACTCCAGAGAGGAAGATAATGTCGGCAATGACATCAGCTCCGAACCAATATCTCCAGTTGGTGGCGGAGGTTACTACTCCCGATGAACTTTTTAATAGGAAAGGCGGGTTGTAGTTGTGGTTTTTGAAAGCATATTAGTGAAATAGTTGAAATAGGGCCAAGATTCTATTTCCCTATTTGTGACTGCATCATCACCGGCACCATCACCAGTGTGCTGCTCAAAGAACTACTGTGATCGAAAAAATATTATAAAAAAGTGTGTGTAAGGTATGGCAAAACATTCACAACAATATACCTTGTATTTTTGTGACATATTTTTCCATAGCTGCGTGAGACCCTAGAAAACAAAAGCATTGAATTTTTATAAATTAATTAATTTCAAACTTACATTTATTGTATGGTTTTCCAGCCTGCCTTCGTTTTTTTTCTTGATCCATTTTCGTTGAATGCAAAAGCAAGAGCAAATTTCTGTATCAATAGAAACGTCAAATTTTAACACACTTTAACCTGCTCCACAGCTCAATAAATTTTAACCCATTTTATTCACCTCATTAGTGTCAAATTTTAACGCTGGTTAAATTTTAACACACATTTTAACGCAATTCACACACGGCCTTAATTTGGAATTCTAGTGAGCAACGTGAGATTCTCCAAAGGAATTTTGATAACGGAGATCGGAATACCTGGTTGTTAGGTAAGTTTGAAAATGTGTTGACAACCTCTTTTTAAAACAATCCAATTTATAGGCGATGCAGGATACACTCAGGAATGTTGTTAAGAACCGCTTCCGACCCCTTCTCGATTAAAATAATTCGTTTGGCATTGCATAACGATTGCATTCACTTCAAATCGGAACCACCACCGGAACATTCTCTGGATTTAGAAAACATACCAGAAGCGAATGCAGATACTGATTTATACGTAGAGACTCTTGAAATCGCTGTTAACATCAGAAACCAATGACATATTAGAAACTTAAATTTTTGTGAATTCGAATGTATTTATGTAAGCAGTATTTTAGTATGCATGCTTATATAAATAAAAAATTACATTTCATTTTACATATTTCTTGTTATATATCTGTATTTGTGAAGGTGTTTCAGATATCTTCAATTTCCGCTCTTCAATTCAATATTCAGCTGTCTTCTCTTAACTTCTACATAATTCCATCACTTTCAGATTATGTATTTGAATTTGATGCTCTTCCTCACGTTTCATTTTTATTTTATATTCTTTAAGTTTCTCCTCTTCTAAATAGAACCGTTTTTGGTCATATCGTGCACTTTCTTTTAAATAACTTTCAATTCGATTTAGAGACTGCTTGACTTCTTCATAAAGCTGCTCTTGTACTTGAGTTTGTTTTTCTAACATCTGTTGAAAGTTTGGCACAACGTTGGTATTTGGCTGGTTGGGAGGCAGATTCTGTTTTAGATTTAGATGTTCCTCGTAAATTTTCTCCGCAATTACAATTCCAGGACTTAAACCAATTTGTCAAATTGGAATCTATTCCAGTCGACTGAGTTTGGATTGGTGTGCACATTGATGTTATCGAGTGGGCTGAAGAACCACCAAAAGCATTTCCAACCGGGTCAACCACTTTGTCCAACCCAAGAAGATCTGCAATTGCTTGATTCAACTCATTCAAATACATCCAGTAGCTGTCCGATTTTTTTTTTGTTGAAGAGCAGTTTCTGCTTTACTTTGAATTTTGCAACAAACCAAACCTTAAGAAAAAAGAAATTCATAAAAATATGTGAATAATTTGTAGATTTGTTTGTACCTACTTTTTGCCATTCTTTTGTATTCCTAACTGGTGGTCCTAATGAATTTAATTCTGAGGAGATAGCTTCCCATTTTGTTTTTTTTTCTCCAGTTTGCAGGACTCCTCTTTGAAAATTAGTCACGAACGATATGGACTCCGCTCCATCAACTCGACGACGACGCGACGAGGCGCTTCATCTGTTCTGCCTCTGGGTTGGTTATTTTCATGTTGAATTTCAATTCCATTTCCAATTTCGCCAATGAATTGTTTGAAAATTTGTATTCGACAAAAAATAGCGTTTTGAGAGTCGTAGTAGGCGAGTAAAACGACAGTTATAATAAAAATTAATGACATTACTCAATTTCTCATACAAAAACTTACGTTCTGTTAAAATATCAATATCAAAACTTATAATTACTTAACACTAGTCTTTAAGATTTCAATATCATTTTCTTAAATTACCTAAAGATCACTTGTAAGAGAATCATGTATACTTTCTTTTTACTTTCTTATCTCTTTCTTTATACTCTCCCTCATTATACTTTTACTTGTAATAAAAGGAACACGTTGTACAAAAGCTTATCCTAGTTTTTCTCTGTAATCCGCATATATTTTAAAACGTTCCACTCAGAGTGGCGTTACGACGCAATAAACGACTCTTAAACGCCACTCATAATACAAATTTTTGAAAATGACATTTCGTCGGCCTCATAAGCAAACCTCGTAACTCACAAATTTCAAATTTTACAGGAGCGACGAAAATGTCTCACAGACCTTATTTATATAATATTGTTATGTTTTTTTTTTCCAAAAACATATATTTTAAAAAATAGTGTGTTTAATAAAAGAACAATGTGAAAAAGAAAAGAACAATACTTTTTATTTAATTGGAGTTACGAGGTATTCCCACTAGTTTCGTCTTCTTTTACGAGGATTTACGAGGTTTTCTGCAAAATTCAACAGGTTTTTCTAGTCATGGCACACTTGATTTAAATATTTTTAATGGAGTTTCAAGTTTTGCTAACCACGAATAAAAGATACGAGGTTTTCTGAGTATTCTTTCTGTTCAAAATTTGAATTTAAGTTAATTTATAACTTTTAGAATGATTCGAAATTTTCTAGGTTGCTGCGGAGACAAATTTTCTATAAACTGGCATTCAAAAGTCATTTTCGGTCAAAGGTGGAGTTACGAGGTCTGCTTATGAGGCCGACGATTTGTCGTTCAAGTGAAACGCCTACTAAAATAAGGGTGAATGTTTGAAGCGGTTACTTGGGTATGGATCCCCTTCCGGACATGCTATTTCTTGTGATAAGGATTTCTTCTAACTCATTTTTTGCGATGATGCTTTTCAACATCAACATCAATCTAACTACAATAGCCACAATGTGTGCATGTGCAGTGCAACCTCGGTCAAAAGCTTAAAATTTGTGCCTAATCCTTAAAATAAAAGTTTCTCAAGGCAACAAGTGTAAAATTTCATTCATAAACAAAAAAAGAATGTGTTAGAAAAAAATATTCCATACAGACGCAGATAGCGGAAAATTGGATTTTTCAAGCTTGCTGCTACCTACATTGTTCTATAATAAACTATAAATCTTCGTTGAAGGGTTGTATCTTATATCACTTTTACCTTCAAGGTCTTGAATAAGAGTAGATATCTATAACTAAAAAAGTTATGAAAATAGCTATACACGAAACACGCCTTGACGCACTGCTCACGACGCGACACGAACGCTCCCGGGCCAAGTCGGATAGCATAAGCAACTCCACTCCCACATGAAATCGCAAGAACTTCCTTTGAAAAGTTTTTTGCAGACATTTTTGTTCTTTTTTTTCCCTTTTCTTGGAGAGGCTAACTCTAAACGTTTTAAAATCACACTCGGCGAAGGAGTCGTGCTCTATGTCGTCAGTAGGTTTCATTCCGTTATGTAGGTACTCCGCGTTCAGTCAGAATGGTGAATGTCTGGACAGTCTGGTATGTCGGCGGCGGTAGCAACGCAGAAAATTGTGAGTGTGCCTGTGCATTTATAGACTCTGTTGTATCAGAAGGAAATGAATTCCTCTTCAGAAAACTAAAAAAGGACAAACCTGATGAAGATGATGATTGATGAATCAACGAAAAAAAAACGACGGAAATTCCGTTTGCTACCGTTTTTCATTCCGCATACATCATTTCAAACATGAATGCAACCAGTAATATTTTACTCGTTTTTGGTCCTGCCTTTCATCCGACATCAACATTCTCAGATCTCAGCTTAGTTGAGCATAAAATAACATTCCCCTGGTGAATAACATGTTAGCTCTGAAATGTTAATTACGCAAAGTCTAAAAAACTATGGTAGAATGCTGGCATTTCTTTTCGAGTTTCATTGTATTGTTGTTCAATATGAGCAAAATAAAATGAAAATGTTGTGCAGTCTTTTGTATAGTTCGGACGTCCTTCTTTGATGAAGAAGTGCAAAAAAACAAACAAAGAAACATATCCGATTCGTTGTAATTTACTTGGGGAAGGTCCTTGAAGATGTTTTATGCATTAGGATACATTGAAGACCCCCAGAACTTATATATTCATTCGGTTTTACTCAATACCTTTTGCTTTTACTAAATTAACTTTTTATCAACTCCCTTGGAAATCACTCTTAAAACAAATCCGGAAAATAGAGAGCATCAGTTGTCCGATATCCTGCTTGTACGAGTAACTGAAACCCGACTGTAAGAAATGACCTTGAGCTTGATAATACACTCTACAAGGACATTTAAAAGAAGGAATCGATGTGATGTGTCGAGGTGTCGGCCTTCGTTTTAAAAAAACAATGAAACTTTATTTATTTATTTTCGTTGTGATGTGAAGATGGGGAGACATGAAAAATGGTACTAGAAAGTACGTTTAATTGTTTTTTGACGAAATTTTGTGTCAGTTCAGTTGCAAAAATGGATAGAGGAAAATTGGGACTTTTGGACTTGAACTAGGAGCTTTTGTGCTCAAAATTGCAACAAAATTATGAAGGTTAGGACTGAACTGGGAACTACATATATCGCGGAAAAACATAAATGTTGTCATTGTCATGATCCAAGAAAAGGAACCGATTAATACCAATGACGGAGAGCCCATCACCGAAGACAAGCTCACCAGCGAGAAAGAACTTGCCAGTAACCAGCGATGTATGTGGATCACTTATACCTATGAAGACCTGGAGTAGCAGCTAGTCAAACAGGGGTACATGATAGCAAAAAAGGAACAAACACCACGTTCCGAAAAGCTATTCAGGACCGAATTGCGTTCAAGACGAGGCTACGGGGCATCAAACCAGAACCAGCACATTCGAGGAAATAAACCGTCTTATCTATAGGAAAAACAAACCACTACCGGAAGTTATGGACTCGTGAATGCATATCGATGCCTCCTTACAGTTAATTCGATGCCAAGAGCGGAACCAGATGATACTTGTCCATAAAATGATCCACAGTAATAGAAAAGAGCAAACAAAATCGCCATCTAAAAAAAAATGCAAGCAATCTGGTCAAAATCATTCTTGAAAAGATTGTGCAAATCTCTAACGTCAAGACCAGAGGAAAAATCTTTCAAAAGTCCATCCAGCTACTAGGATTACGCAGACGACATTGACATAATTGGAAGAACACAGCGTGATGTCAGTGAAGCGTTGTTGAGTCTTGAGACGGAGGCTAGGAAAATGGATCTAGCGGCTAACGAGGGCAAGACCAAGTTAATGCTGTCAACAAAAAAGGACAAACATCGACGTCTTGGAGCAAACGTCAGCATAGACAGATTTAACTTCAAGGTAGTTAAGGACTTCGTCTACCCAGGATCTACTATAAACTCAGACAACAACACCAGCGCTGAAATTAAACGAAGAATCACTCTTTTCAATCGCTGCTTCCTTGGACTAAGAAGGCAATCGAGTAGTACAGACATCTCCCGAGCAACTATAGTGACTAAATAACCCTCATCATCCCAGTCCTAATGTATGGTGCAGAGACATAGACCATGACTACATCGAGAGAAAAATTCTTCGAGTGATTCTTGGTCCTGTCTGCATAAATGGGGAATGGAGGCGAAGATTCAATAATGAACTGTACCTACATGCTGTTCAGCGAAACTGACCTAGCCAGAAAAGTTAAGGTTCAACGACATAGATGGTTTGGTCATGTAAAGCGAATAGAAAATAATGCTCCGGCTTCTAGAGTCTTTGAATTCAACCAGGAAGGACGTCGTAGAAGAGGAAGACCGCTACTCTAGTGGAGCATACCAGGTGGTAGAGGACCTGAAGCAACTTGGCGTGCGAAACTGGAGACAGCTAGCTAGGGACCTAGCTTGCTGGAGACGCTAGTTGGATGAGGCCTTGGGACGACCTGGAATATAGCGCCACCATAAGTAAGTAAGTAAGATCTGGTCTGTAAGTACTGGCTTACGTAAGTGAACCAAACTGTTGATATGCAAGCAATTCCTCAGGCTTGCTAACAGCTACAGCTATCAACGACTCTACGAATCACACTCGAAAATTATTCTAAACGTTTAAAGTCACCCTAAGCCACTGAAAAGGGGATCTACATCCCGTATTGAGGTAAATGATAGAAGATAGCAGATAGATAGCTCATAAATATTAATATCTAGAGAAAACTTCGTGGATAAACACAGGGTAAACATGATGAGTGCGTCCTTATTTACCTACTTAGGTACTTACTAACTTACTTACTTAAGTGGCGCTGCAGTTCGTTGTGTACTTGGGCTTTAACCAACAGTCTCCGCAATCTAGCGCGGTACCACCAAGCTTACTGTCTCCAGTTGGCTGAGGTCCTCTTCCACTTTATTGCGCCACCTGGAGTCGTGGGCTTCCTCGCATCTACTTCTACGTCCCACAGGAATGGTGTCGAAGGCTCTAGGAGCCGGAGCATTGGCGTCCATTCGCTCTATATGAGTCACTGGACCTTGGCTCTTTTAGCTAGATTCGTGTCGTTGTACCTTAAAGCTCGGTGTTGATCTCCTTCTCTATTCTCCATCAATGACGGGGCCTTTCATCCGATTTTTTCAGTGTCCATGCTTCTGGACCATACATCAGGACTTGGATCATGAGGGTGTTAATTTTTAGAGTTAATCGAGAGAGGGCCTCTATTGTTTGGTGTTTTTTGTCCGTCCTCGAATACAGCATTTAGGTACTTCGTATTTCCCTCATTTACATCTAAACCAATTTTTGCCGCTTCTGGTTCAATATTCTCACAAAAGCACGCGCCGTTTACATCACTCTGTTGTCTTCGCGTTATGTCAATATCACCGGCGAACGTGACAAATTGAACAGACGACGTTTGGAAGATAGTGACTCTGATGTTGACGGTCGAGTTTTGCACTATGTAGTTAAAGAATCGGTTGACAATGCAATAATGCATCGCCTTGCCCGACTTCTTTTTTGACATCCAATGATTCCGTAAGCTTGTTGCCAACCTTGAATGGAACAGCGTGTGTTGTTCATCGTCATTTTGCACAACCGAACGAGCTTGGCAGGAATGCCAAATGTAGGTGCTGTGGTATGCGGCCTTAAAATTGATAAAAAGGCGGTGACTGTCGAGTTCAAGATCTACCTCAATGTGAAATTGCGTCCTGTTCAGCATAACATTTCCGAAGATGAGAGTGAGAGAATCTTGCTAGATTCTGAATCTACTAAAGATATCCCAGCCTTCTATAACATACGCACTTCACATCCTTTTATGTAGGTATCGCTGTAAGCAAGCATAAGTTACTTAATTTTCTTCAAGCCTTTTAAAATTGATTAAAATCAACACCCAAAGTAAAGAAGAGTGAAAACCAGAATTAGGAAACTCTAACTTTGTCTTGTAAACAAAAACAATTCCTAATCCAACACTGATAGTCACGTTTTCTTAAGTTCAAAGGAACACAACAAACAAAGTCTCCGAGTGATAAAGCAACAATTATTGCATTAACCCAATCAACCACTTTTAAAACCAGAACCTTATAAGAATCCCTTCCCAATAAAAGCAACTTAATAAAAGGATAACTCAAAGAATTTCTTGACTAACTATAACTGTGTTTATGCTCATACACACTTATATACATTTTCATTCATCTCCGACAAAGCTAATCGAAGACCGTTGAAGGAAAGGAAAGGTAGTCCTCAAAATGATTCACTAAATGCCACTACAATTTGTAGAGATACCAAAACACGATGTAGGAATGAAGAGGTCTATCTCCGTAGCCAGTAGTCATCCGATCCCAGTGATGGAACCCCTGCCTGCCGGTTTGGTGTTATTATATCCTTATAACTGGAATTTGCCACTGTGTACAAAGAAAGAGACATGGAGATGGAGGGTGAAATAAAAAAAAAGGTCATGTGACATGACACTGACAAGACTGGACCTTTCAACTGTGGTTGACTGTGTGAAGTGTGAGATGTTATTAAAACTCCATGGCACGTATATGTTTAAAGAAATTGAAAAGCAAACTTCCTTTTCCTTCATACCATTAAAGATCAACAAAAGCAGAGCTGTTTTTGTTGGATGCTAAAGTTCATTATTATTTTCCAGCTCTCGTTCTACGAGTTAGCTTTGTCCTTGATTCTCTATTGTTGAAGTGTATCTTCCAAGTGTATAAAAAAGATGATAGTAGAGACGTGGTCCTGGAGCGATGAACGGACCATCCAAACATTTATAAAATAATGCGGGCAGAGCAATGTGGGTAAATTCCTCAAGACAACATGGACCGGATGTTTTTATAGTTTGAATGGAAGTGGTATTTTTTTATACAACACGTTCTTCCTCTTGCTTGAAGAATTGATTTCGCAAGAGGACCAATTTATTAAGAATAATTTTAAATCCAACAAAGGATATAGAAAAGTGCTTAAAGCTGCGTTAGGGTCGCTTTTTTCTTTGGAGTAATTTGTAAGTTTTGTTCTCAAATGTATTTATAGGAATTTTGTATTTACATAGGTACCTAGTATCTACTTAATGTAACTTGGCAACTGCAGCAATAGTTCTGGAAGACTATGTGATGTTTCAAGACATAAAAGTTAACCTTACTGCATTTATTAAACATATTGTATTCAAACAAATAAACCAATTTATAGCGGAGATAATTTATTTGGCAACGACGCGCCGCACGGTGCATCCCCTAAGCCTGCAAAGCAAATGCCCACTTGTTGAAACCCCGCAAAATGTTTCCTCGCGGGATTAACATACTACTTTTTGGAAAAAGAAATAGTAGAAGTACCTATTATTTTTAACACACTTTCAGAATTGGTTGTATATGCTTATAACAAGCACCATATTACGACCACCTGCTCATTAGTGTGGTGTTGGCACATAACGAAACTAAAACAAATAACACAAAAAACATAAATAATTAACATAAAATATAGAAAAAAACATGAAAATATCAACATAAAACATTTAAGGAAGTGGAACACTGGTTTTCAGAAATGTACTTATATTAAAATCAAAAAGTTTGAGTTCCAGTTTATAAGTTTACCCATACGTGTCAAAGGCTCATGCATTCCATAATTAGTTTTGTGAATATGGAAATAGGAAAACCCTTTGACTTTTCGTATGATATACTTATATGTTTGATATTCAACGTAATTTTTCAAAATTTGAATGTTGTATTTTGTTTATCAAGAATGACGCAACTTCCATACAAACTCTGGCCAACTATTTCAACCGCTTGCAAACTTTTTATCCCCTTAATACTGTCTCTGTAGCCTTTGTCATTTTCTGACCCCTTAACCACCACTACAAAAAATCATGTCAATCGCATATGCTCTTTGTAACTTAAAACACATGTTTCCCACGGGCACCATAGATTTTACCGGGATATAAAGTAAAAGTAGCCTATGTGATATTCTAGACTATAATCTGTCTGTATGCTAAATTTCATCCACATCCGTTTAGTACTTCTGGAGTTATTGAACAACAAATATCACATTTGCTCCTTGCCATTTTCCTGCAAATTCAGCAACAAAATAAAAACAAATGCCGACTTGACCGCAAAATTACAGTCGTTATACTTTTATGAACACAATTGTTGCCATGCTCATGCAGAACTAATGCTGTTTGTTTACATTTATGAACACAATTTTGGCAGTACTGCCTTTACAATTACGAACTCAGCCATACTCATTGTTATTTTGTATTTTGTACAACAAAGAAACACGAACAAGGTATTAAAACTAGACGACATTTAGATCATTTTGCTCCAGGCAAAAAGTATCGCAACATACTCACTCACTACGACTTAAGAACACTTGGGTGTAAACACTAAACAGGTAGCCATTCAGAATATTCAAATTATAGTCCGCTAATGAACAACTTTAGTGTGATACTAGCTTAAAATGACGTTTCAGATATGACTCAAACGTCATTTTAAGCTTAGTATCACACTAAAGTTGTTCATTAGCGACTATAATTTTGCGCCAATGTCTATGAGTCGGAATCGAACCTATACCCTCAATGTTACTGGCCAATGTAAAAATTAATCAAACCGTGAGTCGTCGTCGTGCGTCGTCGGTCGGTCGCGTGTATCGTTGGAAGTGATGAAAAACGACATTTTCCGATTTTACTAGCAGCTGAAAAAAAGTTTACGAAATCGAGCGTAATTGTACGGTTTCTCGCAGAAAAAAAATAACGATTACGAAAATTGAAATTTTTTATTTAAATAAAGAAATAAATAATAGCCTCTAGTGTTTTCGGGCACTTTATTTGTTTTCAAAACAATTTTGTTGATTTTGACGGACTGTTTTTCTGCTTTTACAGCACTTATGTGACTCAGCGAATTTTTGTGTCTTTCAATGTGAAATTTTCCATCGGATATTTTAGAATTACACAAAATGCACTTTTTGGTTTTGCACCCATGATCTTCGTGCAGCCATTCATATCTTTCTTTGCAAGCTGATTGAAAATTTTCACTGCGGTTATTGGTTTTTCCTTCTGAAAATTCTGTGTTGCTCGTTTTTTAGGGTTCCGTACACAGAGTGTAAACGAAACCCTTATAGCATCACTTCGTTTTCTGTTCATTCGTCTTTCACAAGCGATTTCTTCGAATCTGCTAGGCCGATTGCAATGAAATTTGGTACCTACACATATTTTAGTATTCAGTAGTAATTTAAAAATGTGTTTTTATGTTTTTAAGATTAATAGTTTTAAAGTTATTAAAAAAAGAGGAAAAAACACGAAAAAAAATTTCGTTTTGTTGTGTTTGCCGATGCGATGGCCAACTTTTTTGTTTCTTTTTAGGGTTCTTACACAGGTGAAAACGAAATCCTATAAGACCAGTTCGTTTTTCTTTTATTCGTCTTTCACAAGCGATTTCTTAGAATCTGCTAAGCTGATTGCAATTAAATTTTGTACACATTTTCTAGAGTATCTACAAGTGATCCGAAAATGTTGCTACCAGATTTTAAAGATACACAGTTTCGAAGTCATTGAAGGAAATAGGCAGAAAGACTATTCAAATTATTTTCCAAGTAGCCCAGGAGCCCCCATACAAGAAATTCACGTCATCGCGCCCACTAAAATTTTTAATGAGGAATTAAAGTTAAAGCCAAGACGAATAAGATTCGCTTGGTCGGCGTGAATTGAGTTAGCCGGAAAGGCTGCCCAAGAATTGGTTTGTTCCATACGCCATTGGCACTTCGAGAAAAACGCATTTAAAGGTTCGCGTGCTTAGTACTCCGAAACTGTGCGATAGGATTTTTTTTTTATTTGTTTAAATTGAAGTTAGTCTTATTAAAACTTCACCTACCAATTTTCAAAGTGTTTTGCCTTACCGTTAACAAGATACTTTTATCAGCACAAAAGTCTACTTTTTTGGCTTGTGTCCCACCTCATAAATTTTGAAAATGATTTGTTTTTCCATACACGTGGGACACACAAAAATGGATATGGCACAAACCAATTCTCATCAATGCATAATGTGAAAGGCAAGAATGCATGTAGCTGGATGCTAAAATTTTAAAAGAAAATCGATTATATCTTTTTTTAAAACATTTTTCTTTAAAAAAAAAAAAATTAAAGCAGTTCTACTGCGCTATCACAAAGTAAGGTTTAGGCGTATAAATCGTACTTTTAACAAGCCGAATGCATTTTCAACTACCATTCTTGTAGCTGAATGGAGGTTGTTAAATGCTAGATTTTGGTCCGTAAGTTGGCCGTAGTCCTTGTAAGGTGGAACTATTTTGAAGCAAGGTAGGCTGAATCACCCAACAGAAATGTATTGTTGGACAACAATTGGGCAAAGTAAGAGTGAGCTCTTCTATACAAAGCCGATCTTCGCAAAACACGACTATCGTGTAAAGATCCTGGTTCGCCAACACAAATTTCAATGAATTTTTTTTTAGCATCGACGCCCCCTTGCAAAACAATGGTAAAGTTTTGCTTACGATTGTAATAGCACTCTTTGTTTAATTTTGGTGCAGCAATCGTAATATGCGTGCAATCAATGGCACCGATTACACCTCGTAGTTTCTTTTTTGCTTCGAACTTACGGCAGTTTTCAGAGATACGTTCTCCTTGTGGCCACTTTATATACACATCTGCTTTGGAAACAAGCCAGCTGCTTACTCGACCCACAACACCCCAGGCTGAAGATTTTGATACACCGAATAGATTCCCCAATTGCCTTAAAGTGATAGTGTTGCTTATGTACCATACATAGATTATTACCTCTATTTTTTGCGCCAATACTAGGTTTTCCAGCATAAAACGAAGTTTATGGATTTGAGATGAATTCCGACTGTGAATATTCAAATAAAAAAAACGCAGTTAAATAAAAATAGTAGGTACAGCAATTCTTAAGGAAGTAATGTACTTGTTAATTGATTTATAGTCAAGCGGTTCAGCCGCAGATGCGACTTGAAATCTTCTTCACCGTATGAATCTATAGTTTCAATGAAGTTTTCACTTTGATTGACCATCTTGCAAAACAAGGGCAGAGTCATTTGAACTTAACCTTCTTCGAAAAAAGTGTTCAAAATTGAATTCATTACCATCTTCATCGCTTGAAGAGTCAAGTAGTTGCCAAGCCAAGCCAGGACTAAATGATTTCATACAATAATCTCAGGATATCTACACAATTGTAATAGATATGGCACAAACCAATACTAAAATTTTGTTTGCGATGATTGTCCCATAAACATAGCATTTCTTTAACACAAGTGCACGTAGGACAAACCAATTCTCAACATTCTTAGGATTTTTTCTATCCCTTGTCACCGTAATATGCACGTGGAACAAAACAATTCTGACAAAAAACTTGACAAATTTTATATGGAAAAAATGTTCCAAACGCCAAAAAATGGTTTATGGCACAAAACAATTCTAGAAAATGTTGATTTTGGTGGATATGGAACAAAATTGATGTTGGATATCTCGGGATTGAAAAGACGTAGCACAAATCTGATCACAGATTTAGAAAGAGCATACAAAATTCCCATAGAATCCATTCCTAACTCGAAAACGACAAAAGTGGCGTATGGAACAAACCAATTCTCGGGCGACGAGGTATTAACATATATGTGAAAACCGCAACAATATAGGTATTTCTACATTGGCGTAAGAAAACTTCTATAAATTGCTCCAAACAGCTATCGGAAAATGGAATGAGAACAAAAATTTGATCAAAGTTTTAAGTAGCTATGTTTTTCTTCGATTTGAATGCCAAAGAAAAAAATATTGTTTCAATCCACGAAAACAACTTTTTCATGTCTTCTGTTGGTTCTGTATTGACCTGTTTGTTGAAATCGAAAATCCGAAACATTTTGTCCATTAAAATGTTACTTAAAAAAAAAAAAATATGTTTGCTTATCTCCCTGCACACTGTCATTTATGAGATAAATGTAGCGTATTTGAGAAATAATCATGTTTACTCTGCGATTTAATCGGAAATAATCAGTCTATTTAAAGAACGATCATTATGCCATGATAAATCACAATATTTTATTTTCAAACTCTAGCAGGAACTTACATTCAGAAAAAGAAGTCTCACAGCGGCCGCATGGAATTGAACTCGCATACACGAAATCAATTTCCACTCCACCAAACACACAAGACTATCGTGTTGTGTTCATTTTAGTATTCTGAATCCACTTTAAAACACATGGTCGCGTAGTTTGTGGTATGTGGCGAAATGATTATAAATTTGCTTTGACTTGTTGACTAGTAATATGGAAGACGTGGGTTCGAAACTCACTAGAAGTATCATAAATATTTTTATTTCATCTCTCATGGGTACAGTACATGTTTACTTAGTGGAGAACTGAACTGCGTCAAATTGGAATCATTTGTAGTTTTAAAGTTCCATATGGTGCCAGGTGCAGATACCCTTAATTTTTGAGTAGCAAGTTTGAAAATAGATAAGAATGTAGGTATATTCTTACAATTTTATATGGTATAAATACATACATAATTTTGTGAATAGGTACAACAACACAAACGAAAAAACATCAATACATTTTTTTGTTTTTTGTTTCGTTTGCTTGCTACCTGATAGATAGCGAATATAAATTAGAAAGTCAGTGACTCCAAAGTCCAAACACTCATTAAATTCGAATTTAATTCCTTATTGAGACTCTCATTTCGAGTATAAAAATAATGGTTTCTTAAATGTTTATTATTTATTATTCTGCATCTGAATTGTATTATTTATTTTAAGAATTTTAATTTAAAAGACGCCGCCGCAACCTCGCCGCTTGGCCGCTAGTTAAGAATTTTGATTTGACTGTTCTTGCTCATGATCAAGATCGTACTTTTTTATTGACGGAATTCCACTAATTCTACGGGAATGTGTGCTTAACACAAAGACGACAGTGTATGTAGAATGTAGGTCGGTATATAAAAACGGATGTATATAATGTTTGTTTGTTTGTTTGTTGAAATGGACTGCCAACGGCGCGCGAAACAGATTTAATGTAATTTTCATGGGTTAAGTGTTCCAGAATGGCTCTTTGAATGG
This sequence comes from Sphaerophoria taeniata, assembly GCA_943590905.1. Lineage (NCBI taxonomy): Eukaryota > Metazoa > Arthropoda > Insecta > Diptera > Syrphidae > Sphaerophoria > Sphaerophoria taeniata. The sequence continues at coordinate 189,866,327 of OX016540.1, forward strand.
AAAAATAGAAAATTTTTGGAGGAAAAATATCTATGCAAGGTAACATAGAAAATTCGTTTATCTTATCATTTGTTATTAAAAAATTTCAGGTTAATTAGGTATACCTAAGTATTAAAGTTCTGTTAAAACAAATTTTCCAAAAGTCCTACGAGAAAATCGGCAAATGAAAACTGATCGCATTCGATTTTGGGTAAGAATGCAATTTCAGGGGCCCTTCTATGTACCTCGATTCTACAATAAAATTACTCGAATTCGAAAAATTGGTACTATGTATTTTTTTAATTACTTTCGAGCCAATGAGAATCGAATAGTTCTAGTAGTTCCAAGTAGAATTCAAAACAAGGTAAAATCGAAAATAATCACTCTACATCAAATGTGTTTGTGAGCAGATCGGCTTAAGAAGTTTGTTTGTAATAATGTAAGTAAAAAGTTGTTTTAACACTTAGTTTCGATGGCGGTAGTTTGAACAAAGCTGCGATTGAGTTATTTTATTGTATTTAAAATGTCTTTTCTAAATACTACAAGGTTAAACCTATTCTCCATTACAGGCCGACTCCACTAGAGATAATTTCTCTCAGAATACTCATCCTGACATGAAAAGTCTCCGAAAAAGTCATATCATAAGATGAAACAACGCGACTCCATTAGACTTTTCATGTCAGGATGAGTATTCTGAGAGAAATTATCTCTAGTGGAGTCGGCCTGTTAGCTCCATTAGATATATCTCTAATCCACCTTTGTTTAATTTTTTGCGACACTTTCCATATTTATGTAGGGTTATCCAATAGGGACGGGTTGATTTTGATGGCTTGGTGGCCGCCATATTGTTTCTTTAGCTATCTGTTAAAATATTACCTTTTATTCAGTGACTCAGGGTCAGGACTACAAATCATGATGGCAAGTTACAGTGTCCAGCAATACGTGCAAATGATAAAATTTTACTATCAAAAGGGGAGTTCTTTTAAAGCAACGATGCGCACGCTGCGCCCTTTTTATGAGGTACCTTGTCGTCCTTCCAAGTACACTGTTCTACGGCCAACAGCCGTACGTCAACGAAACCAAAAACATCGCCGCTAATCGTGAAAGTGTGCAGCAGAATCCGAGGTAGTTATTCCGCGGACCTCAAAGACATCATAATCGATCCCATAGTTCAAATTTAACCTGATTTATGCGCCAAAAACATTGAAAACTTGATCAGTGAAGCCGCGGCATCCATTTGAACGATGTTATATATTTCACACATAATGTTATTGATATAGGGCTCTCAAACAAAGAGAAAACTTTAATGATTTCTAATATACAACTTATGTGTTATTCAATTTTACAATCGACCCGACATTAGTGATAAACACTTTATTTTAAAGTTCACAGCAACATTTTTTATTTTTTGAATATTATGTCAAAAAATCCGAGTCTCTTTCGAAAATCGAAAATTTGCTAGCAAGTAGCTTGGCCTTCTATTGTATTTTTATACGTAGTAGCACAGATAATATAGTTACTAACTATAACTATGTAACTATGTAACTATATTATCTGTAGTAGTACGGTTTGAAAGTTGAATCGGAAATGAGTTTCGAATAGAATCAAAAGTAGAATCGAGTTACATAGTAGGGCCCCAGGACTTGCTTTTGGAATCGCAAAATAGAAGTATTTTAGTTGAAAATTCGTAAAATTACTTTGAAAGACATATCCAAAGATATCGTGGAAAATATTAAAATTTTGTTTTCAATGATATGCTAATTGTTTTCAATTAGAACCGTCTAAAAGTATTTCTTGTTTAAGGTTTGCTTAGATTGGCAGGCATAGATTAGATACATCAAGAAGAAATAAGTTACCTATAAACAATAAAGAAATTCAAGCATCAGGTGGTGGGCAAAATAAAATGCACACTTACTCCGATTTAGAAGAAGCCTTCAAACATTGACAAATGGCATTCAATTATTTCGCTCTTTTGGAGTAGGTAAGCAGTTCCTTGCCTTGGATGATGCATATCAAGGATCTGATTATGTTAAAAATAGTGTAGAAGGTAACATCGCAGACGTGTTCATGTAATCGGAAATCACTGAGTCGGCAAGAGCTCCATCCACTTCAAACAAAAGCCAAAATCAAGATCCAACCAGTCTCTTGTGAGAAAAATCAAGATCTAACCAGTCTCTTGTGCGATCAAATAAAGGCGTAAAGGAAGTTTTATGAACAATCAGCAATATTTTGGAAAAAAAAATATAATTGCTGAGATCTCAAATAGTTTGCGCCGAATCAATAGCGGAATAGAAGACATTTGCGAATTCAAGAAAATATAAACTTGCAGAATCACAGAGACAGAATAAAATAAAAGAAGAACTGCTTAGACGAAAAATTCAACTTAATTTGAAAATGGTTCAAATGAAGGAGTCGAAATATAGTAAATGACGTGTTTAAACTTTTGTTTTTAATTCCTTGTTTTGTTTTTAAATCTAAATACATAAATATATGTAAGTTTCAGTTATTAAGCTTGAAACTTATATGATTTTGATTTGTCCAATAGCTCAATAACGGCACAAGTTGATGTAGTAAGGAACTAGATATTTAATTATAATTTAATAATTTAACAATTAAAACAAAGGAATAATATTAATTTACCTAAATCAACAATTATGTCGGCTTAGGGTTCTGTAACCCAACTTCTTGAATGATTGAAAACGAATGAAAAATTATATATCAAAACAAAATATTGATAATTGAAAAGTAATATCATTTATACTAGATATTAATAAAGCAAGTGTTTTCAGCAAAGTACGAGACGTGGCAAATGTAGTCATAATGGTGGCTAAGTTTGTGTGTTAGATGGCAACAAACTTACATATATATACAAATGTAATGTAACCGTCTTACTTGTCCTTGGTTCAAATTGGCCTCCCCACACAAAGGCAATATTTTTTTCCCAATCCAGCCAGCACCTATGAATCCCTGCTATGGTGAGGTTAAAGAGAAATTTCAAATAACGACAGTTAATGCTTTTCTTAAACGGGAAACGGATTTGCCTTTATTTTAAATTTTTAAGTTACAGTAATTTAATTACAAAACAGGTATGTAAGTCGAAATGGATTCTGCCTTAATTTAATGCATTCAAAATGTTGTCTCTTTTTTGGGTACGGGTAGCAACATTATGGTAATTTGAGTCAATCACATCGTCGATTTCTTCACTTTCTCGCTCAATTTCTTCAGGTTCTGCACTTCCATAATCATCCTCCACCTTTAAGTTATGCAAAATGCAAGGCACATGCTACATTTATTATTTAGAACAGCTTCCTGTGAGGAGTAATGGAGTTGTCGTGCTGCCTCACGTTTCTCAGCCTCAGCCATCTCTAATCTTATCTATACTGGACACAATTTCTTATTCAAAACCTTTTAAATGTTTGAAGCAAAAAGAGACTGTGCTATTCCTATTTCAAAGTCCTTTCCGACTCCGTACTGGTATCCCCCTTCTGCTAGGAATCTTAAAACAGCTGCTACCGCAGATCAGTGTAGGTAATTGAGATGAAAATCTACAAGGAAGGAGTTCTTCATTAAGCTCCGTCAATATAAATTCAAATTCAGCTTTATTAACTCGAAAGATTTTTTTTTTGTGAATTTGGAAGACTTATAAGGTTTTACAGAACAGTTTACAATTTTACTTACACTTTGTCTACAAAATCAAATGGATTGAATCTCAACATTTTTCTCTGTATTTTCAATGCACGATTTCGCTGTCGATTTTCTTCATTTATAACAATAACTGCAATTGCTATTGAATCCATCTGTGCAAAACTCAAAACCTTTAAATCCACTTTTATAAACTTCGTAGATATTTAATTTGTTTTGAATTTCATGGTATTGAAGTATGTCAACTGTTTCCGAAAGTAATAATAATTCATTTGTATGTGGCAATTCCTTCTTTGATTTTGTTCGTATTCGTAGGGGTACTTAAGGTCCTAGAGGAATTCTGTGGTAGGGCAAAGGGGTGAATTTTTCAAATATTTTCGAAACGTGTTATGACAATCTGCGTTGAATTTGAAAAAAAAATACATGCCTTCATCAAATAAAGAAAAAATAGCGAAATAACCCCGCTTTTGACCGATTACCTATGTATCTCTTCCTTAAAACAGCAAGCCCAAAAAGATCAAAGAATTCGGTTTCATTGAATTCGAAAACTAATCGGGTGTCGAGAAGACAGTCAAAGCATTCATTCTGTTGCTGTCAATCAATCTGAGTCGAAAGTTTGAAATTGGACTCGACAGAAGATGCAGAAACGCCGACGACCGCTGAAACCGATGATTCAACAAAAGTCGATAGGCACTGATTGTGGCACTAAACGGCCAAGCGACCTTTACTACGCACTACTTTCGGATTTTTGCAAATAAACACGTAGGTACTCGTACGGACTCTAAGAGTCTTTGTTCGGGAAACCTCTTTCTGTATTATTCTTGGGTTTGGCAATCTTCAAAAAAACACGACTGCCGGAAATTACAATATTACATTCAATAAAAAAAAAGAAAACTGTCAAAATAGAAAAATCTCACCTCATCTCGCTGTGTTCTTCCAATATAATGTCAATGTGTTCTGCGTATCCTAGTAGCTGGACGGACTTTTGAAAGATTGTGACTCTGGTGTTGACGTTGAAGTTTTGCACAATCTTTTCAAGAATGATGTTGAAGAAATCGCATGAAAGCGCATCGCCTTGTCTAAAAGCTTTTTTGACATCAAATGCGTCAGTTAGATTTTTTCCGACCATGATGGAACAGCGTGAGTTTTCCATTGTCATCTTACACAGACGGACGAGTTTTTCTCGGATGCCAAAACTGACATTGTTCTATACATATAATTGTTCTCTATAGACGATCTCTATATCGATGAAAAGGTGGTAGGTATCGATTTGTAGTTCCTGGGTCTTCTCCAAGATCTGCCATAGGGTGAATATTTGATCGATGGTGGACTTTCCAGTTCTGAAGCCACACTGATAAGGACTTATCAGGTTGTTGACTAGAGGCTTCAAACGGCACGACAGACAAGATCTTGAAGGCGATGTTGAGAGTTGAGGGGACTTATACCTCTGTAGTTGGTGCAGTTCAGGGGATCTCCTTTCTTGAGTATACCGAAAAGAGGACAAATGGCTTTTTTTAAAAAAAGTCACCGGACAAAAGTTTTTTAAGTTAAAAAGAGGACATGTCCTCCATAAAGAGGACGCCTGGTCAGCCTACTCTCCTTGCTTCGAAGAACTTAACGTTTTGTATTTATTAATATTAGAAAACAATGGCTTAAACAACCATAAAATCTAATAATAATGAAAAAGTTTTTTATCTATTTAAATCACAAGAACGAACTAAGATTTTGGTCTAAGACCTAGTTCGATATCCTTCAGCTCGGTGTTTCTTATAGCAACTTTTAGTTCCTGTTCTCTAATACATACTTAATTTTATTTTCTGATAAGCTGCGGAAGCTTGCTTTTTTCAAAACTTGAACTTGCTCTCGTTTTATGTCTCTTATCTCCGACAAAATATCTACTCTACCACTTTTTTGTGAAAATCTTCACTTGAACTGGCCGAGTTTTTAACAGTTCCAGCTTGTCCATCACAAGTCTAGTTGAAGGAGCATAAGAAAGAGTAGGAACATTGCATTACATTAACGCCTCAAAGTTTTTGCCATTTGTTCTGATGAGCGCTTCTACACTGCCCTCTGGCTCTGACTCCGATATTGATGATGATGAAGATGACGACGCACGGCGGGGACGAAGGTCTTGTAACCAGTTTCTGTGGCGTTTGACAACCTTCTCCATCTCCACTAAAGTTTTGCACGTCATATATACGATATACCATAAACCATACACTGCTGACTTTATTTAGGCCAGCTCTACCACAGTTTCTTCAAAAGGAGTTAGTTCCACTTTTTGAAACGGACCGCCATCCGATTTGGTTATAAGTAAACAAATATATGTATAAGCTAACATACTTTTTTCCAAGCTTTAACATTCTTGATTCGAATTAAGTTTTTCGGCAAGTGCCTCCCAGCGTTTACTGCAGTTTACCCTGCCCAAGTTCTCTCCTGGACTGTTTGTGGTCATTGACGAGTACTTGCTCATCTACCTACCCAAGCAAAATGGCTTTTAGCGCAGCTGTTGTGTTCGAAGCACAAGCAGAAACACAAAATTATTGGGTTTTTTTGTTTTAACAATTTTAATTATTCTTACATTGGAGGCGAGGTTCATTGTACAGATATTTAATTTCAAAAAAAAAAATTAACAGTCAAACAATCTGTCACAATAATAGTGATGAGTGATGACCGATGAGTCTTCCCAATTTTATTAAATTTTACTTCTATCAATATTTTTTTTCATTTGTTGTTAAATGTGTTTTTCACTTAATAACGGTCGAAATTGAAGTTGAAATCTTTAAAAAGAAAATACATATGCTTTCTTCTTTGTTTTGTCTCATGAAGATATTAGTCTTCATTCATGTACATTATTACCGATTTTCTTGAATTTTAAGTATCGATTCAAATTTATTTCTCATCTCTCCAATATTTTACAACTGTCAACATCCTAAAAGTAGGCAAGAAACTGTTTTTGAATTCAAATTATCGTTTTCACACAATTTCTTTCTTTTTTAAAAACGAACGTTCGCTTTCGCTTCGTTTATTATAGAGATTTGGAGTCACATTAGTAACGTTCCGTTCTTTTTCTTTCCAATTGTCAAACGAAACTTGAGATCGAAGCTGAACTCGAAACTTAAGGGAAGCCAAAAGTTAACCGTGTGGTTCGAAAATGCGTATACTAGACTAGTCCTGTTGAAGACAGATCGCTAAATAAAAAATATGGGATAGATAAGGAAAATCATGAAAGAAATGATATTGTAGAGTTGTGTGCTCAAAATAGAACCTTGTTGGACACCGCTTTTATATTCTGTGATATTACTTACCTTCTCAACTTGTATGGAGAAATGTCTATCAATATGGAATTGCTTTAGTGAACTGTTTTAATCGCAGCAAGCCTTACCAGACTTCACAACACAAGCTACTGACACCTATTGCGAAGGTATAAATATACATAAATCAAATTATTGCTATTTTTCAATATTCAAATGATGTTAAGCCAGCAATAAATTAGAGAATATTGTATCCACTTAGGCTATCCTGAACACATCCATTGTCTAATTGAGGTTTTTTGTCGATTCAACTAATACTACCACCAACTTGAGCCTTTCTAGTTCCTACTTCTGGTCATAATCATTTTTATCACATTAATCATTTGAACATCTGGTCTTGCCCAACCGCTACCACATATAATATCACACTACATCAAGCATCAACATGCGGACTTGTGGCTCGGGCTAGGTGGCAACAACTGGCAAATCATCATCAACTTTTTTCTTGATTGTTTCAAGCGGTTATAGTATGAATGTATTCTGTTTCTTCGCTGAAGTAATGTTTCAACATTTGCAATCAAACAATTTTTTTTTGTTCTTCTACTAATGGTCAATATTTTCTACCATTTCACATATCCCATATGTGAATTCCCAGGCAAGGTGTAGTTGTGTCTCACATCATCAAGGACAATGCGCGACGAGACGACACCGTTGTTTCCACCGTTCGTCGACACTACCATCCGACAACGTTGGCTAGAATGATGAATAATGGTGTCTGAATTGTTTTTTGTTCGCTTTTTTCAGGACTTCCTCTACTGTGCTATATAGTCTTTGATATCCTTCATTCATTGTTCATAACATGGAATTGTGTGAATTTTTCTTTTATATTGGTACGTGATTAGAGCTCTTTCATTGCCTTTTTTTTCGTTTTTGTTGGGTGAGGTTTCTCTCGTTGGATTAGGAAGAGGTTTGAGTTGAACTGCGAACGTAACAGCCCCATCCCTTCAGCAATAGGAGACAACAGACAAGGCAAAATATATACGAAGAGGAACAGAGAGAGTGTTGTTGTAGCTCTTGTAAAAATTGAAATAAAATTCACGTTCCTCTGGAATTATTAAGAAATTATTAATAAACATGAGACATGCAAGAAAAATGTTCTCTCGTCCTTTGGCGCTGCTGAAGCTGGAGCCGTTGACTGCGACACAACGACATAATATGCTGCTCTAAAAGGTCGCTTCATCGTCGTTCAGACTAGTCGAAACGTCGAGTCGGTCGCTTCGTCGGCCGACTTCGAAGTCTAATGCCATAGTCTCCATTCGCCTTTGTTCTTTCATTGCGCTTTTTCTAGAGAAGAATAATATGCACAAGAAAATGTAAAGGGCTGCTGTAAGCAAGGGGTACATAGGGTTTATGAGTGGCACAGAGTACGTGATTTGTATTGTCTACTGGGTTCATTCTTAACGTTCAAGTAAAAATCGCAGAGGGAAGACTAAACTTTATTAAATATTTAATAATAGTTTTGGGGTTGTAACATTATAACTTAAGTTCCTAGATCGTAATCGTAACGGATTCTGGGGAACGATGATTAATTTAACTATTCATAAAGTTTAGTGAGTTGAAGAGCATTGTTGAGAAGTTTTAACAATGTTTTGTGAACATTTTAAGCAAATTTTGGCAAAATAGTTCAGTGCCTTGTATATGGATTTACCAGGTAATATCAAGAATGGTTTTCTGCTTGGTTTGACAGTTTTTTGACAGTTTTTTACATTAGTTTGTTATGTGTGTTCTCTGCTTGCTTGCTTGAAAACCATTCTTGATAGTACTAGGTAAATCCATATACAAAGGTTCAGTGAACAAAAGAAAAAAAATGTAAGTTCATAGCATTGTATTTCTATTTAGCTAGTACCTGGCAATCAATTGTAGTGCCATCTTGAGACCTGGCACAGTGCTATTTTTTTTTAAATAAGTTAGGCATCGGGTTTTTTTGTTTGTTTGTTTTGATGTAGCACAAAAAATCTAAAACACCATTCTTGATAATAGGTAGTAGCTGTCTCCATATACAAAAGGTTAATACATCAATCATGTCGATTTGGTCTGGTTACGAAAGTCACGGATTGTTTTGTCCAACTCCAACTCCTTTTTTTTCTTTTACTTTAAGGTGGCGCTACAGTTGGGCGTCAGTAAACAAACATCTCCTCTAGATCTTCTGTGGTACTTTTCTCTCGAAACAGTGTAAGGCGCCCTCATACGTTTTTTACACTATTCATGCATCTGCACTATTTAGCATGGTGAGGGTCTTATAGACTGAGCTGTCCTATAGCTGTTTGGCAGATTGCTTTACTACTCAATTGATTTCTTAGTCCAAAGAAACAGCGATTACCAGGAGCCGGCGCTGATATCATTGTCCGTGTTGATAGCGGAGCCAAGGTAGACAAAGTCTTTCACAACCTCGAAGTAATATGTGACTATCGTGACGTTTTGTCCAAGACCTTCCTTGATGATACTTTGGTTTGCCCTCATTTACCGTTCAATCCATTTCTTAAGCCTCTGTCTCTCACAAATTACTATTGACATCACGCTGAGTTTTCTATCATCGGCGTACGCGAGTAGTTGTACAAGCTTTTGGAAGATAGTGACACGTGTTGACGCGGGAGCTCTGCACTATTCGTTCCAGTTTGATGGTACAGAAGTCGCATGACAGTGCATCAAATTTTCCGTTAAAAAAAAAAACATGTTGACAATTAATCACATTCTAGAATTTTGTACCTTGTGTTTTGTGAATTGTGATTAGTGTCTCGTGATTTTGTGCTTTTGAATATAAAAAAACAAAGAGAAATGGACACACAAATTAGCCCACACTTTTTTAAGATCGTGGAGACGTAGGAAAATGGAAGTAAGCTCCTTTCAGTCGTTCAAGATCATGGGAAAAAATGAGCGGTTGATGTGGCCGCTACATGGAAAAAAGAAAAAGGCAATGAAACAACCTGAAAATCCACCGGGTTCCATACATGATGGTTGGACAGAACACAGCAGCATTCTGAAAAGAAACTATATTCCGTGCTACAGCCAAGCGCTGGCTGAAGTTTCGACAATGTCCGGGGCCTCAGATACCACCGAAAATGAGGTCGTTAGGCCAAATCTGACCTTTTCAGGTCCAAGGAAAGGAGGAAACGGCAGAACGAAAATCCTGACATGGAAAGGTGAAATTTTAACAGTGTAAGTACAATGTCATACAAAATAATAGTGTACGTTTTTATACTTTTGTTTTTCATTGGTATATTGTTACATAAACATCTCCTAATGTTCACCAAATGAACCCGCAACATACATTTTTCACCACACTCTGCATTTGAAATGCAAATGCCCCAGTGTAGCTTTCCCGGTTCGCTTAACCGATTAACTCTTACTTTATCTTCTACGAAGATGAAGATAAGCAGCGTCAGAAAATCAATTGGTCGTGAACCGATATCAGCTTAGCAACTAACTAACGCCGGTTTGTTTTCGCTGTCGTTATCAAGCTGTAAGCTCTTTTCCTTTCTCAGCTTCTGCACTCGTTATCCAACTCGCAATCAAAGATGTTGTATGAGTTTAAATTAATAATTTAAGAAGAACAAATTATAAGATAGTTCAAATTCAACTTTAAAAAATTAATATTTAAAATTAACATTTAATAAATAAAATAAACAAAACTATATTTGTGTTTTACTGTGTTCAGGAACACAATCAAAACTGGCGCAGTCGGAAAAACTAAGTGTGTGGAAATGTTTGACTTTCAGTTTATTTAACAAAAAAAAAAAACTCAAAAAACTTGAAAAATTACCAACAAACTTGAAAAAATAGTGTACGAATAAATTGGCTAAGCTACAAATCAGAAATTAAATAAAAATTTGTGTCCAAGTTTAAATCAAATAAAGCAATATTAAAACGTATCAACATTATTGAATCGAAAACTATGTAAGAAGCAAAAGCAAAAAAAAAAAAAACTTTCAAAAAAAACTTTCATTAAAAACACAAACTTCCACCACCTAATTAACATTGGAAACGCTCTCAAACTTAGAAAAAAAAAAAACAAAAAAAACACTATCGAGAAAAGCTAGTACGAAAACCAAGAAAAACGAAAAAGAAAAAGTACAGTCCCGGATGTCCAACAAGTCCTAAGACCACCAATCAATTATTGATATATCTACAAGACTCATCAAGCCACCTATAATCCAACAACGCAAACAAGTTCCGTAAGAATTGCTAAGAATTATTTTTATAATTATACTTATTATTATAACTGAATAAACATTGTAAGATTATTATAAATTGTTGTATAAATATTGTATGAAAATGGAAGTCCTAAATCCAGTTGATAAATTTAAGCTTATTCTAGATTTAATACATAAGATACCTGAGTTCGAAGGTAATAACAAATGTTTGGTGGATTTTTTCGACAGGGTAGATATTCTCATTCCTACCATTGATTCTTTTGAGGAGTCAGCAAGGATAATTTTAATCGGGTACATCAAAGACAAAATTGTGGGAAGAGCTAGAAGTCAACTTCAGGGACATGGCAGATTGAATTCTTGGCCAGAAATAAAAAATATTTTGAGAACTAATTTCGGTGAAAGATTATCTGTTCATAAATTAATTGATAACATTCGAACTGCAAGAGTACAAACCACAATTGAAGACTACTACAACAAAATAAATAGCCTTTTAAGTCGAATTAATAGCATACACTTACTTGACAATAATCTGGACAAACAAATCTTAGATTCAAATAACAGAATCGCACTTGATGCATTCAGGAGCAATTTGCCTGAACCAACCAAATCAATCGTTCTAAGTCGAAATCCTGATTCACTTAGTTCGGCTTTTCAAATAATTGTTGAAATCAATCACCAACGATTTGGATCAAATACACAGTTTTATCAAAATGGATTCAATAATCCAAATAACTCGTTTTCTGAAAACATTAGTAACCAAAATAGTTTTGTAGGTCCAAGTAGTAGCAGGCAATGCAATTATTTTACTCAAAGAGAGCAACAAGGTCGAAATTATTCCCTTCCTCACTCTTCGCAATCACGTCAAATGACAAATAATAACGGTCAACCAAGGCAGAATTATAATAATTCCTTCAATTATAATCAATCACGTAAGGCAAATAACCATGCTTATAGTGGCCAATCTCGTCAAACAAATAGGTCTCGACAAGAGCCCATGGACATCTCATTGAATGAGTGTATGCAATCAAACAATGATCGGTCCAATAGCCGTCAAAATTTTCCAGTGGGTCCAGAAAACGACTACCCTATATAGTTTGCAAAACCCCTATAAAAGAACTTAGATTTTTAATTGATTGCGGTGCTGAGTACAGCATCGTTAATAAGAACGTATGCCATCCAAAATGGAAGGTCCCTTCTAAAGAATATACCCTCAGAGTACTCAACCGTAATGTCCAAACCAGTACTGAATACCGAATACCTCTTTTCAAAGAATTCAATAGACCTAATTGTTTTGCTAATTTTATAGAGTATGAATTCCACGATTATTTTGATGGTCTAATCGGCAATAACATCCTCTTTGAACTAAATCTTGTAATAGACTATAAAAATAGGTTTCTCGAAACGGACTCTTCAAAAATACCAATTTATTTTAATGCTGAAGAAGAGCTGTATGCTAAGGAATGTTTCAACGACGACTCACAGAATGTGTTAAGCAATGAATTTTTTGATTCTGAAATCGATAGCAAAATTTTTGCAAAACATTTAAGTTACAGCGATACCGCCAAACTTAAATCTCTACTTTGTTCTTATAAATCTATTTTTTATAAAGAAGGCGACAATCTCACCTTCACAAATGCAATTAGGCATCAAATTTTAACGAAGACTGAAATTCCAATCTATACTAAATTGTACAGGTATCCCGAAGTACACACCCAAGAAGTTGATAAGCAGATAGAAGAGATGCTAGCACAGAAAATAATTGCTCCTAGCAATAGCCCCTACAATTCGCCAATTTGGGTCGTACCGAAAAAAGACGATCAAAATGGTAACAAACAATGGCGAATTGTAGTTGATTATAGGAAGCTTAACGAACAAACGATCGATGATAGCTTTCCTATAAATGGCTCAGCTGAACTTTTTGATAAGCTAGGCAAATGCAACTATTTCTCTGTAATAGATCTTGTTAAAGGCTTTCACCAGATTGAGGTCGAACCTCAGGATACAGCAAAAACAGCATTTTCAACCAAGACAGGCCACTATGAGTTTTTGAGAATGCCTTTTGGCTTGAAAAATGCCCCGAAAACTTTTCAGAGACTGATGAATCACATTTTCAAACAATACATAAACGTAATCTGCGTCGTTTACTTAGACGACATCTTAATATTTTCGACAAGTTTTGAAGAACACCTTCAAGCTCTTAGAAAAATTTTACAGACCTTAAAAGATTATAATCTTAAAATTCAAGTAAATAAATGCAAGTTTGCAGAGACATCGACTTCCTACTTGGGCCACATCGTGGTCAACAATGGAATAAAACCAGACCCAAGTAAAATAAAATCGATAAACGAAATGTCTCTTCCCACTAATACTAAGGGTATCAAACAATTTTTGGGTATCACTGGGTACTACCGAAAGTTCATAAAAGATTATGCGAAGGTAGCCTATCCAATGATACGATATTTAAAAAAATCAGAAAAAATTAACATTCGTGACGAGAAATATATTAACGCTTTCAATACTTTAAAAGCTCTGTTAATCTCTGAACCTATTTTAAGAAGCCCAGACTTCAACAAAATATTTGTTCTTACCACCGACGCATCAAATTATGCTTTAGGAGCTGTACTCAGTCAGAACGGCCATCCAATTTGCTACTGTTCTCGTACTTTAAATAAGCATGAGCTTAATTACTCCACCATAGAGAAGGAGCTTCTGGCGATTGTTTGGTCTGTGAAGTATTTTAGAACATACCTATATGGCAGACCATTTATAGTAAGAACAGACCATAAACCCCTCATTTGGTTTAGTCGTGTGAAAGAACCAAACATGAAGCTTCAGAGGTGGAAGATCATGTTAAATGAATATAACTTTACAATCGAGTACCTAAAAGGGAAAGAAAATTGCGTTGCGGATGGACTAAGCCGATACATTGAACGGATTCATGACTGTCCTGATTCAAAAAACAACAAAGATGTTGATTTTGAAAATGAATTAGGCGGTACCCAAGATTCTTTAAATTTTAACGAAGAAGTTAATTTAATAGAATTTTTCAGCAACGAAGTAATCATTGAAGGAAACCAATCTGTAAACCATAACACAAATGTCCAAGAAGGTAACAATGATGTTATGTCTACGGACGCAACTATTCACAGTGCGACTGAGGATGAGTCACTACATATATTTATAACTGAAAAACCCATTAACCTTTTTAAAAACCAAATTTATCTGTCTTATGGCACAAAGGAAAAAATATCCTTAAAAATTGTTCATAAAAAGATTCAGAATTATGTCGCACTTGAAAAAAATAAATCTAGCCTTTTGAACATTATGAAGCGGTTTTTCATAAGCAAAGGTCTCATTTGTATTCATTGCGATGATTTACCTCTATTCCTCGAATTTCAATCACTTTATGTGAAATATTTTTCATTAAATTCAAAACTAAAAGTACTAAGATCAACAATTCGCCTCAAAGATATAACCGACAAAAACGAACTTATAACTATTATAAAAAATGAACACTTGAGAAAAAATCATAGGGGAGTTAATGAAATGTTCTCAGAGTTAAAACAAAAATATTATTATCCAAACATTCAACTCGAGATTCAAAAATTCATTAATAACTGCGATATTTGCAACATAGCCAAACACGACAGACAACCATTGCAGATACCAATGCAGGTAACAGAAACACCAAAACGCATCAATGAAATTATTCACGTTGACATATGGTTTCCCGAGCGTAATAAGATGTTTTTCACAACTATTGACAAATTTTCCAAGTATGCCACACTTCATCCCTTAGAGGATAGGAACTGGATTGCCATACTCAATGCAATCAAACAACGTATACAATTCTTAGGGAAACCGGAAAAAATTATATCTGATGGTGAAACCTGTATACTTCACTCAGCTGTAGAGCAGTTTCTTCAAGAGAACGATATAACATTCCATAAAACTACGGCCTCAATCAAAACCGGCAATGCCGATATTGAACGGCTCCATGGAACTTTAAATGAACATTTAAGATTGTTAAATGCCTCCAAGGATAATTCTGATTTGAACGACAAGCTGTTCAGGATTATCAACATTTACAATAACACCATCCACTCCACGACTAAACTACGACCCATAGATTTTATTTGTAATAACATAAGTAGAGAAGACATTCAAAAATATTACGAGAAATTTAAACACCAAAAAGAAAAAACTATAGGACACAAAAACAAACAAATTAGGAATAACAACTTTGACCAATGCCAAGGTTTAGTCCAAAACAGGACAGTTGTTAAAGCAAACCCGAAATATAAGAAATTGGTAAAATTTACAGTCCATGGAAACTACGTTATAGACAGAACAACTATAAAAGAAACACTAAATACTACAAAAAACAATTGAAAAGAAGATATAAGTATCAAAACCCGAACAATTTTGTTACGGATACTGAACTTCAAAGTCTGCATCCATAAATTGAAATGATGTTCACACATACTACCTTGTATTTCTCTTCTTCTTTTTACAAGATCCTCCTGTGAGTTGTTATTAATTGATAACATCACCGTAATCATTTTTTAAATGTTGTTTAAATCATAAAATTATTGTTTTATCAAGTTTGAATTTCAGTTCAAAATCAAAATAAGAAATTTGAAATATTAAACGAAGGAAACATTGTATATGAAACCACCTAGTACAATCAAGAATGGGTTTTTCGATTTTTTGTGCCAGATCAAAACCAACAAAAAAAAAATCCCAATACAAAATCTATGTAAAAAGAGTTAGCGCTGCGCCAGAACTCAAGATGGCACTACAATCGATTGCCAGGTCGCGGGTACTAGCTAGATAGAAATACAATGGAAGGAAACTTCCATCTGTCAATTTCAATCTGTCATGTCAATGAAAACATTCGAAGCCTATTTGCCATTTAATTCGTTCAGCGCGTTATTCGTTAGTTTTAATCGCTGGTTTGAAAAGGGTGACACGTTGGAAAATTGAGGAATTACAAATAGTTAATATGGGAAGTTCATATTTGTGAATATTGAGGTTGTTATGGGAAACTGCCCTGGAAGAAAATTTGCCAAGCAAAAACAAAACAAAACAAAAATAAAAATGTTATGACGTACCTACTTATTATATTGGGAAAAAAAAATAAAATGTAAGAACGAAATATTATTAATAAAAAAAAACAAACCAAAATTAACAAATTCAACTCAAATCATTATGTTTATCATGTTATAAATAGTTTTGGTTTTGTAAATAATAATTATAAAGTAACGAATTGTCAAAATACTCTGGAGGTTAAGTTATAAATAACGAATAAGGAAACGAAAATAGAAAATAAAGAAACGAGTAATAGAAAATATGTTGGATATACCGCTATATTGTTATTATAACGTATGTCAATTAGAATATATCTTGTATTAATTCAACGATTGTACAAGCGATGATTGGAAAAGATAGATTATTTAAAAACAAATGTTTTACGGTATCGATTATATTTGAGCTATTTCACAATATTATAGAAAAAAAATATGTTAACGTTTTTTTGGGGACCAAAAAACTTGGTGGGGGAAGTGTTACATAAACATCTCCTAATGTTCACCAAATGAACCCGCAACATACATTTTTCACCACACTCTGCATTTGAAATGCAAATGCCCCAGTGTAGCTTTCCCGGTTCGCTTAACCGATTAACTCTTACTTTATCTTCTACGAAGATGAAGATAAGCAGCGTCAGAAAATCAATTGGTCGTGAACCGATATCAGCTTAGCAACTAACTAACGCCGGTTTGTTTTCGCTGTCGTTATCAAGCTGTAAGCTCTTTTCCTTTCTCAGCTTCTGCACTCGTTATCCAACTCGCAATCAAAGATGTTGTATGAGTTTAAATTAATAATTTAAGAAGAACAAATTATAAGATAGTTCAAATTCAACTTTAAAAAATTAATATTTAAAATTAACATTTAATAAATAAAATAAACAAAACTATATTTGTGTTTTACTGTGTTCAGGAACACAATCAAAACTATATAGTATCTGGAAATGAAGACAATCAGAGACGAAGGCTCGCCATCTTCTAAAAATAGCAACATGGTCTGCGAGCCAGTTACCCAGAACATTTGTTTTGATCAAAACGAAAAGCCTGCTGAAGTGCTGAGCGTCCGCAGTCGGGAAAGCAAATGCTCCTCAACGGAAACGATGGAGAAGTTATTTTGTATCCCCACAACGAAAGCCAACCTGTTATGGGCGTTGAGGGCTTGATTGTGTCCTTGGTGGACAGCGTTGCAAAACTACAGACCAAGCAGGACCACCTAATCAAACTGGTAGAATCGCTATCCAAACAATTAGAGCAAAAAACAAAAAAAATTGTTCCAGATCCTTACGAAGAGGCGTTCAAGATCATTGAATCTGTTGAGCAACTTGTCGAATTGGAACAAAATTTGACGAAGAAGGAGTTTTTTGAAGATTTGGTAAGTCGTTAATCATTCAATTTATTTTTATCATTATTGAACTCATAATACCTACATATATAATCTTGAAAATCTGACCAATATTTTTCAAACAAGGGCATATTTCTATGAATGTTTGTAAATATAATCAGCTCTGTAGCGACCCATCATTACCTACAAATAAATATTTTATAAAATTATTAGATTAATAGCTGTGTTTTATTGGGAACTTAACTTAGCTTAGCAATAGGAATTCCAATAAAACGCTATAGTCAGTTTTGAACTAAGTTTCGTTCACCAGAATGGCAAAAATCGAAACATTCCAAACGCCATCTTTACACCTATCTGAAAGCAATTTTTTTTTACATTGAGTTGCTATGGTGAAAAACTATTTTCAAATATCGAAAGCTTTCAAACGCCATCTTGAGACCTATCTGAAACAATTTTTTTTACATTGAGTTGCTATGGTGAAAAACTATTTTCTTCAAAAGGTTTTGACATTTGATAAACGAAAAACACAACGAAAAACTCAAGTGTCGAATTGCTGAAACCTTATCTTCAGTAAATTCCTAACTAAAAGTCCGAAATTATTTTTACTCAGCTTTCGGTTGTTGTTGTTTGACATGTAATTCCTATTGCTAAGCTGAGCTAAGTTCCCAATAAAACACGACTAATGTAAATACCCTTCTGGTACAACCTTAACTTTTCGTTTTATACCCTTCTGGTATAACCTTAACTTTAATACCCATCTGGTCCTGCTCTAAATTTTCAAATAAAGACATTTAAGTCAATGCTTCCTAAGATTTAAAATTGTGAAAACTTAGTATATAAGGACAAACAGAATTCAATAAAACTCACTCGTCTATCCAATCTGATCGGTATTCGTGTATTCTACTTAATTGATTCCCTAAAACTCTGATTTCCCACAACCCTCAAATCAAATTCGGTACAGTAGAGTTACCTCCGCCTCTGATCCTCCCTATTTAAACCCTTTTGTCCACAAACCCACAGTTAACTCTGCTCTCCTATAGCTCTCATTTCAAAAATATTTGACCGATTTTCAAGGTTGATAAGGTTTTTAATTGCAAATTCTCAAAGTCCACCTACTTTTCAAAGCAAACAGAACCTTCTTTAGTGTTTCAATCTAAAGAGCTTCTCATTCAAGCCGAAGCCACACGAACAAGTTCTGTATTACAAGTTGACATACACTCAAATATTCTAACGCACACATTCAAACTTTTACAAACTTGCCATTGCCAGTCAACTTGCTTGCGATTTTCAAAGTCAGTAGACTTGCTAGTTGAAAGGCAAGTATTTTTACAGGCTTCGTCAAACAAATCACAGAAAAAAATTGATGAAAATACAAAATGAAATGAAAGAAAATATGTTTAAATTCATAGCATTGTACAAAAATGAAAATGAGTTCATCTTCATATCGCCGCAATGATTTGAAGTTAAGGGCGTATGAAATGAGAGCAGACTAAAAGTAAAGCTATTCGATCAACATTATACTGCAGAACGCAATAAAATTGAAAAAAGTAAGAAATCAGGATGGGATACTGAATCTATTTGGTATTATAAGCCACAATATTGTTTTGGACTTTTGGTAAGAAGAGATGGACAGTTAAAATAGTTCAATAATCTAAGGAAAAACGCTGGATAACTCCTTCAAAGTAAGTTCATACACTGTTACATAAATAGACGCATAAATATTTTAGAATAAATTATTTGTTTGAAATTTTTTTATAGAAATCTGAAAACACCGGATGGTTTAAGTGAATCATCAACATTTGATATGTTAAAAATCTTCCAGAGTAGTTCGTTGCTTAATGTATGTACATATATGATGGATCCCGATCGCCGGTAGTAGCATCGTCACTAAAACGTAACCTATCTGATGAACCAACATCAACATTTGATAAAGTCGAAGTCGAAATAAGCATAAAACAGGAATATTTTTGAAAACTTCTCTGTCATTCTAAAGGTAGACATTCAAGCAATAGTATCGTATTGAAATGATAAAGAAAGCTAAGAATGAAGCAGGAACTACAGGGCCTATTTATGGATCACAACTCAACTTAGTTAAGTTGTAATCAAGACAACTCAATTTGAAGACAACTGCAAAAAAAAATCGTATTATGGAAGGCAACTTTTTTTAGTTGAGTAGACCAGATATGTTGCATACTTTTCTGTGCTTGTTTTGTGTCAAAATCAGCTGTGTACCTAAACTGTAGAGTAAAATACATATTTCAAAGTTTTGAATTCAGTGCAAAACTTTATTAAAAAGACAAATTAATACGAAAAGGAGTGTTCTATTAATTTGTTTTTTTTTTTTGTAAATAAATTCAGAAGAAGAAAATCCCCTCAATGTTGCGCTGATGAAAAAAATATTCGAGATCACTCCAATCTATTGGAACTTCCAAACAAAAAGTATTATTTGTAAACAAATTCTTAGATGAGAAGTGTTGATTTAATGTCTCCGTTTTGTTGCAGATTTATAATTTTTTTTTTATCTTAACAAAGACGCATTTGTTAATGTGCTAAATGAAATCAAAGATTATTTGAAACAATCACAGCGTTCCTCCGCAGTCCCACCAATTCTCAAACTCTGCACTGCCCTACGTTTCATGGCAGAAAGAAGTTACCAAAAGTGCAAGCCTTCCTCAGCCAACAGAGGAGAATATTCTTATTTTGGGAGATGCTGGATATGCTTTAGAGTAACATTTTATGACTCCATTTCGATTGGCTGAAAGTGGGAGTTCAGAATCTTGTCTCAATACTATACATGCACAAACAAGAAACATTATTGTGAAAGAACGATTGGCGTGATCAAAATCAGAACAAAAACATAAAATGTAAAAAAAAGAGTCAAGTTCTCTTATGTGCGAACAGCACTGTGTAAAAAGTTAGCCACCAAAAGTAATGAGATCTAAAAGAACGCCAAGTTCTTACATGTAAAAGTGTTATATTGAATATTTTAAATCATAGAAGATAATACAACAATATTAAAAGAAAACAGAAAATAGTTGGGATGAAAATTTACAAGTTCACTGTTCAAGTTTTAAAATGTTATTAATCACGCTTCAAAAGAAAACTTGCCAAGTGCACTTGTAAATTTTCATCCCAACTATTTTCTGTTTTCTTTTAATATTGTTGTATTATCTTCTATGATTTAAAATATTCAATATAACACTTTTACATGTAAGAACTTGGCGTTCTTTTAGATCTCATTACTTTTGGTGGCTAACTTTTTACACAGTGCTGTTCGCACATAAGAGAACTTGGCTCTTTTTTTTACATTTTATGTTTTTGTTCTGATCTCACATCTTTTTGCAAAGTTTTTTTTTTCTTTATGAAAGCATGAACTTCGAAATAACTTAATAAGCTAGCAATTTGCAAACTAACAGTAAAATTTCTCTGCCAATTTATAAATAAATAATAGGTAGGTTAGGTTAGAGTGGCTGTCTAGATGTCACATTTAGATATCAAGTGTCCATTGTGAAACCACTAAGGAAAGTTACTCATGGAGTTTTATGAAGTTAAACAAACCAGAATTCTATATTTTAACCTATGACCATTTAAAGAAAGTGGGTGGCAGTCACGCCCCTGTAATAAAACTATAATTTTGTACATATACCTATTTTCTCTTTTACTCAACCCAAACCCTATCAGAATTTCGAATTTAAACGTTTTCGAGCATTTTAACAAAGTGGGCGGATACCGCGCCCCTAAATGAAAATAGATTTTTTTTCTCATTTTTTCATGTTATTGAACCAAAACCTTACAAGAATTCTAAATTTCCACATCCTACTACCGTTTTAAGATAGTGGGCGGAAACCACGCCCATAAATGAAACTAAAATATTTTACTTACATTTTTCTTATATTCAACCAAAACCCTATCAGACTTCCGAATTTCAAGATCCTACGACCAGTTTTAGAAAGTGGGCGGATACCACGCCCCCTGAATGAGAAAATTGAAATTTTCGATTTTTTCCTTTGTATACAGCTGAAAACCTACCATTGTACCAAATTTCAAGATTCTGCTATTGTTAGAAGTGCTTCATAATTTTGATGATCAGTCAGTCAGTGAGTCAGTCAGTGAGTCAGTCAGTCAGTCAATTACGGTTTTTGAAATTTTTACTGGCCAATATCTCAGGAAGTAGTGGTTCTACAAAATTATTTTTTTTTACAGGGCCTTTGTGCCCATGAAGTTAATACGAAATTCAAATTTAAAGCTTCTAACTCCATGGGCTCACAAGTTATGGAGGGTTAAAAATGTGTTTGAGTTCGATCCTGTAAAAAGGGAGTAGTGCTAGAACTTGGCTGGGCACTACCGTGCCCTTTGATTCAGGTGCCTTCTATCTGCTTTTGGTTTGGTTTTTGCTGTAGAATTTCAATCAACCTCTCGAATTGGGCTGGTTTTGTGATTTTTAGACTAAAAAAATTATTTACTTGCAAATGTTTTGATTATTTTTTCTAACACATTTATTTCTCCATTTTCTCAATAAAAAAAAAAAAATGTTTGTACCTACACAACTGGTTAATAGCAGTTGTTGAGTTTTGACAACAATCACAACTGAGAGACAACTCAACTGGGTTACATTTCATAATATGTACCCCGAACACAACTTAAAAGTCAACCAGTAGTCAACTAGTTGTGATCGGTAATACCGATTGCCGGATTACAACTCAACTTTCTTCTTAGTTGTCTTACATAATAGGGCCTTACATCAAAAACAGCGACACCAAGGTCATCCAGCCATTCATATCTTATGCACAGTTTTATACGACACTGAAATTCCAACGAAAAACCTTGACGACTAGGTACATCTGTATACATAATATGAAAGACTGATTCATAAAAATGTTGGTGCTCTTATAAGTTGACAATCGGTGGACCGATTTTCTTAATTTTGTTTTTTAACTAAGGGTTTTTAAATTAAGAATAGGGGTGAATGTTTAAGACAAAAATCATTATACTTTTCAAATCACAAACAGTGCAGATATTAAAAAAGTAATGCTTTTTCCACTTCAGAAAAATATGTCAATGCTCAATTTTGTATGAAAATTTTGTCAAAAATTGTATTTCATCGATAAAAATTAAACGTACACTTGAAATTGTTTGTCGTCGTCGTCGTTTTTTTTTTCTTTTTTAGATTTGTTGATTTTGTTTTGCCGACCTGTTTGCTGCACTGAATAAATTGGTTACTTTGTAAAATTCACTGAAAATGTAAGTACATAGTTTATTTTGGTTTTAAAAATAACTGAGAATGTTAAATTTTACTGCTGACACGGCTACTTCTATCAACGAAGTAGTTCCCACAGGTGTCAGCCATAAACGACAATAATGCAATCCAATGCTATCACGAGCCTCTAGAGTGGCACTAGACGACAACAACGTCGACACTTTGTGCTTGCACAATTCAAATCAAATGCAAAAGAATACGAATTTGATATCTTGCACGAGCGGGAGCGGCAAAATAAACCAAATTCGGTTGCTTGCTTGGGGTGGTGATGGTGATGGAATTATTTTTAAGTTAGTTCTTAAGGAACCTTTACTTAATAAAGATCAATAATAAAATAACAAACAAATCAATATTTGTAACTTACATATTATAATAATACTGAACATTTAAGATCATTTTATAAAGTGGGTAGTGAAAATTGCAATTGTTCGTATTGTAAGGTTTATTAAAATTTTTAACCGGATTATGTGATGCACATGTGTGAAAAGCACATGCAAAAGAATTTTGATTCTGTTTGTGATGTTGAGCTCGATTCAGTTGTTGAATTAGAAAGTCACCTTCAAAATTTAAAGAACTTAGACAAGAAAGTGTGTGATTTATGCAAAAAAATGTTTGTTTTAATTTGTAAGTATTCCTAAATTGTAGTTTGCAATGGCGTTGCTAAATAACACTCCGAATTGTTGCTTTTCTCCAAAGCTGTTAATGACAATGAGCAAAATCCAGTTGAAGCAGTTTCAACACAATTTGGTGTTTCTAATTTGAAGCCACGGACTTCATAGCCAAAGCGTGCAAGTGGAATTAATTTAGGTAAATTTTTTTTTGTCGTAAATAATTGAGTGATTTGTTTTATAGCCTTAACATTTTATTTTATTTCAGATTGGGACAAACAAGACAAATTAGTTGGAGATATGTAATTGATGCTGACTCATCTGCCACTGCAATGGCCATCGACAATTTATCAGAAAACATGGCGTCGGCTCAAAATACATACATATGTCAATAAAATTATTATATTATACAATGAAATTAGTAGCAACATAAGAAGAAATATTAATGATGATTTACAATAATTTCTTCATAAAGATAATGAAATTGTTCAAAGTGACATTAGAGAGAATGTCATTGGATGATCATAAAATCATCAATGTCATTCGAGCCGATAAGGTGCCATCATACGGGACGATTCAATGTACCAACCATTGATATTGATGAGGTGGCAATTGTTATTGTTGGAGATGCATTTAATTCACGTGATATTGTGCTTCATCGCAGAAATGCCAATAATTCATTGTAGCGTAGATATTTCTGAAACGCACCGCTGTTATGATGCTTTGCAATATCCGTTATTGTTTTGGCAGGGAAAAGATGGTTACCATTTTAATATCAAAATGAAAACAGCAGCTGGTGGTATGTTTTCTATGCATGTGAAATTTCCTTGGAATGTGTTTTGATAATTATTTTTTTGCTCGCTGGTGCGGAATCGAATAACAAAGTTAGTTCGGACATGTATGCCAAAGGAGAATTTGAGAGGTTGAACTACATCAGATATCATCAAAAAGAATTAATTGTAACGTATATATCCGCTTGCGTGATGAAGTGCGTAATAATGGAGACGTACTTGATATTGGTGCAGTGATGATATTGCCAGCAACTTATACTGGCAGCCCACGTCATTTACACGAATACGCGCAACATGCCATGACGTACGTACGAAATTATCAGCGGCCGGATTTGTTTATAACATTTACATGTAATCTGCAATGGGAAGAGGCCTAACAGAATTCGTTTTCACATAAATTGCCATTTGATCGTCATGATATAACGGCACGCGTAATTTAAGCAGAAATTGAAATCACTCATGAACTTTATAGTGATGCATGAAATATATGGATAAGCCATGGCAGAAGAGAGGCTTGCCTGACGCACATATTCTGATTTGGCTGAAAAATGAAATTATATCTTATAAAATTGACAACGGTAACGTGCTGAAATTCTAGGTAAAAATGTTGCGGACTGATAAATCTGAACTCACCACGCATGGTTGATGGTAAATGTTCCAAGAGGTATCCAAGAGACTTAGTTCCAGATACAATAACTGGATTAGATGGATATCCATTGTATCTTCGGCGATGAACTGAAAATAATGGTAAATCAACGATTATTCGAGCTCGGAATCAAGACAAAGAAAGTTGATAATCGTTGGGTAGTATCCGTATATAATGATATGGCGGTTTTCGGTGTTGCTAATGTGAATAGAAAAATGATGAAATCAAACAATACCAGCTTGCAAGATATATAAGCACAAATGAAGTGTAGGATTTCACTAACAGATAATAAATTTGTGCAGCACCAGAATCGTTTTGATTTGAATTTTTAAGATTCACGTTTCTTTTCTTTGGTTTCCATTGACCATTGCGTCCATAAAAAGCGATTTCGTCAGTTCCATCTTCTCCTTTCATGTCTTGAATAATTTTCATTTTTATGGTATCTTTAGTAAACCAACTCTTCTCGACAAACCGTTGTCTTGGAAAACCTTCTCCAATTTTTCCCCAAAAATTACCGGTTCTATTAGCAAAATAGTTTATGCCCTAGCTTTAGCTATTTTATTTGCATTTGCGTCGTCTTTTATTAGGCAACACCATAGATCCTCTAGTTGTAGATGTGCTTCTACAGCAAACTTCCAGGCATCATAATTTTCTCGACCCTTCCTTAAGTCTGTCGTTTCTGCAAAAACAGAGGAAAAATATTCAGATCAAAGCACCAGTGATCAATCAGTATCGCCAAATTCATATGTGAAATTGCTGTAAACGCTGGTATGGACACCAAGCTCGTGTGACCAAAACGGAACCGCCTAATGTTTTGGGGTCCGAAATTGGTTAACTTTACTGGAACGATAGGTGGAAGAACTTGTTGTCAGAGGCAAGAACCGGATCTCGGTTGTGGTGCAGATAAAACCTATAACTTTTCAGTTGGTTGGCACTGAATGTTCTAAACATTTTTAAGACTCCAACAGAGCTTCTTTGCTACCTTATTTTTATCGCAGGCGGTATCTTTCGAAAAAAAGCTGCTCTTAACCACGTACAAAAGAGACTTTTCATAAGGATCAGGTTCAGAAAATAGTGTCTATTTTGCATGCTCTCTACACATCGCCATAATTGATTTACGTGTTAAAATGTTCCATTTTACCACATCCCTTTTCGCGAGTTCCGAATCCAAACAAAGTTTTTCGAACTTGTTTATGCTCTGAAGAATTAGTTTCAAAATCCCCAAGATAATTAATTTAATCGATTAGCTTCATAGCAGCAGCAGTAAAAATTTAATCTCCTCATGATGAAAAACTCACTTAACAAAAATCGCGTTGTATATCAATTATTATCATGTAAACATTCTCACTATTTCGCCTTTAAAACTTACAAACTGCATTAGATATATGTCAAGCTATATCTCTGAACAACTCATTAATCTTGTTATCATCTCCAGTTCATTTCACAAAATTGTAAAATTTTCCACACCCTTTTACCACACCTGCATCCTTAATCCGTATTGTCTCTTTTCATTATCGTATCGAGCTGCATTATTAATTTTCTTAGAATTTCCATAAATTCTTGTTGCGCAATAAAAGAAGAAGGAGGTGTTAACGTGAAGCATTATAAATATAACACGATAAAGAATTATGAGAATATTAAGGCAATTAACTTTTGGTATTGGATTCAATGCGAAGAGAGATGTTTTTCAATCAAATCATAAATGTTTTTCAATCTTCAGATAAACAAGCAGATAGTGTTTATTCGACAGATAACAAAATATTGGATTTTTCAATCGTCAGATAAACTTTATCTGACTAATAAGGCTCTTATTTATTCGACCGATGAATAGGTACTCATTGTTATTTGTATATAGATTTTTTCGATGAATAAAAAATCGGCTTTAAATAAAATTATGAAAAAACTGTTATTTTCCAAGTTCTAACCGTTCGGTACAAGTCTTACTACAAAAATAAAGCAGTATATCAAAATTGAAGCAAATTATAAAATTTCACTCTATAATTGACTGTAAAATGTTCTCAACCTTACTACAAGTCCGTGGGAAGCAGAAAAACGGAATTTATTTAACATGAATCACGGAGATGTGTCTGAAAATAAACACTGATAAAAACAAAAATCACAAATTGACAATTCTCGAAACCACGGATATCCTCTCAAATTAACATTTTATCACAATTAATGAGAAATAAATTGTAGTAGCTTCGAGCAAGATATCAACAAAGTGCAAGAAAATTTGTTACTTTACCTAAGGATGTTAGAGTTCATAGTTCAAAACTTATTGTTTATTTTTCTTATTGGTACCTGCGGTGAAGCTATGCGAACTTTTAACTTTCAATCGATTATGAGACTTATTTTTAATTAAGAAATTCAAGCATCAAAGAATCTAAGAATGGGGGAGGCAGAATATTGCAAAATTGTAAGGTTAAATAATAGCAAAATAAAAAAATAAAAATAAATAGGGTGGCGCGACAGCTCTTGAAGAGCCAAGGCCTAAGTGGCTTACTCTCATCAACAATTATCTGAGTGCGTGTGAAGAATTGAGGGGACCTACAATTTAACGCCGATTCCGAACGGCAAAGTTGAGAAGTACTTTTTCATGACAGATTGATACTCTTGGAAGATTTGTCAGGTCTTCGCAAGAGGCAGTGCCCGTGAAAGATGAAATAAAAACTCGGCCTGAGTAGGACTCGAACCAACGACGTTCTGCTTAGCAGCCAACGCACTTACCAACTAAGCTACGGGCAACTGCGTTAAATAATAGCAACACTATTCTAATTGGAAGTTCAAGATGGAATTGTTGCTTCGTAAGGAAAATCTGTGGAAAAGCGTTAAGCTAAGTATACACGATTGGAAGATCTTCCAATATTGGCAGATTTTTCAAAACAAATTTTCACCAATTTTCTTTCAATCATATAAACACCCAATTTTTTGTCTCAAAACTGACAGAAAAAAAATTGAAAGCCAATTTTCTTCCAATTTTCTATCAAAAAATTGGCATACTTCTTCCAATCGTGTGAACGTTTGTAAACAAACCATTTTGCGAATTTTCAAAAAATTGGACGTTTGTCGACTAATTGGGCATTGGATAAAATTCTATCCAAAAACTTCGTTCAATTTTTAATTGGAAGACAATTTTTCAGTTGTTCTTCAGAGGAATTGAAAAAAGTATTAAGTTTTTTAACAACAAGAATGGATGAAATGGTAAAGAATTGCTCAAAATAAGAAAGAAGATGAGAAGGATTGGGCGCATGTAGTTATTTTACAGCTTTCGGGAGATCAAGACTGAGTGATGTTTTTAAGATGCAGGTTGTGCAGAGTATAAAAACACAGTTTGGCTTGACGTAGGTTGGGGACGTCATCAACGAATGTAAGGCCAAATGGGCCACGGAACAATCGACAATGTTTTGATCTCTTGCAAGTTTTCCAAGCCTATGTTGTTCTTAGAAAAAACAGCTAGCTTCTGCAGTCGACCGAATCAACAAACTGTTAACTTTGTTTGTTTGGCTTTTTACTAATTTTTAAAGTCGTGTAAGATAGGTCTTTTCTTAAAAAATTGGGCGGACAAGACACAACATGTTTTTCAACAAAGGGAGAAAATGACCCAGAAGTGTTGCATTTTGAACACCTTAATCTTCATTGAAGGAAAAACATGTTATAAGAGAAATATCGGTAGAATTGATGGACAAAATATGCACCGACTGAATTTTTGAAGAGTAGATATGTTACATCTGAGTTAATTGCAATTCCAAAGCAATTAGTTAGGTCTGGACTTAGAGATTTCATCTTCATTATTCATTTAAATATCTTTATTTTTTGCAACTCAATCGAAAAAGTATGATTTCAACGTTCCTTGCATATCGTTGCCCTCAAATTGTGTTTCATATTTTCTATCATTTGTCAAAAAAAATTGTCTTCCAATGAGTCTACCAATTTTTTGTTCTCTTAAGCCTTCCAATCGTCTAAACAGGCAATATTTAATTGGATGACAAAAAATTGTCGACAACTAACAGCCAATTTTCTTCCAATAAATTGATTAATTTTTGGATCAAATTTTCCAACCGTATAAACAGAAAATTTTGATTTGATAGAAAATTGGCGATTGAAAGCTCATTGGTTGCTGTTGGAAGACATTTGGCATTTCGGCCAATATTGGAAGATCTTCCAATCGTGTATACATAGCTTTATCCTGGAAGAAAAACCGAGATCAATTTTTAATGGAAATGTAGTAACAAACCAAAAGGATATCGACAATTGGGAACGAATGGACGACAAAGGTAGAGGGGCTATTCGTTTATGTGTTGAGGATGATCAGCTTGCTCACATCCGAATGAAGACCACTGAAAAACAGCATGATGCTTTTAAAAGTTACCATGAGATAAATACTCTAACTAATTGTAGTGTAATACGTGCCCTATTATTGGTGTAAGCGCACCACGCTAAAGTGTTAAGGCGAGTTAGCTCGCCGTAATGTTGAAAGTAGAAGACCACAAGAATATTCTTTTGACTCTGTTTTATTTTCACTGAATTCATTCCTTAAATACTATTGTCTTAACTGTTATACTTATTTTCTATCTTACTTCTATACGTTAAATTTCATATTCAAAATATTTCTATTTTTCTATTGGTTAAACTATATTAATGAGGATCTTATTACTATTGAGTGACAATCAATGCAATCGAGTGGAATGTTGATGTTATGATATGACTAACATACTCGATTTGCATTTCACATGTTTTGTTACTCATTTATTGAAGGGGCAGTGGCGGCGCATACGTGGATACACTACATTATAAAGTATTTTTAATGAGATCGATTTGCTCGTTAATATTAGAAGAAGTTTATTTTACTAAATTTAGTGACATTGGTGAAGAAACACTATCTGTCAAATGGAGTGCTGTAATGCTACTAATGCTTGCCAGAAAGTTATGATACCTTGATTACATCGCTGGAATCTCGAAAAGAAGAAGAAATTACTTTCGCTTTAGTGCAAGAACGACATTTTTCTGCAAGTGCAAATGGTAATTCAAGGAATGCAGTTTTGAAAAATGTGGCGAAAACCATTGTTTGCTATTTCTGCCGGAAACAAGGTCATCTGAAAAAATCTTGCAGCAAATTTAAAGAATGGCTAACAAAACAAAATTTCAAAAAGAAGAATCCTAAGTTTGCTCACAGAGTTAACACTGTAAAAGAATCATCAGTAGGCCAAAAAAAATTAGATGATAATTCAAAAGATTATCTGTTTACTATTGGTAAAGCGAATTCAGGATGGATTATTGACTCTTTAGTAACTCGCCATGTTGCAAATCATTTTTCATAAATATGGACAAGACGTACAAGCAGGCCCGGATTTAGAAATTTGCCGCCCCTAGGCAGTTGCGAAAATTGCCGCCCCCCGCCCTACGAAACTTTTTCAATGGTGTAATAAGTTTGGTTCGGAAAGTTTTTCAATAAATTAAATGCACCTTTCTGAGAGCAAATTTTTCATTTTATTATAGTCAGTTTATTATAATCATTTAACAATTAGCATTGTGTATGCGATTATTGATTATTGGTTGAAGTTTTTACGTCTCGATTTTCGGACGGCAAACTCATCGATAATGGAATCGAAATCTAAAGACATAAGCAAATCTGACTCTATAGTCAACAAAGCGAGTGCGTTCAATCGTTCTGCAACCAGTTTTGATCTCAAGTAGTTTTTCACTCGCCGCAGTACGGAGAATGATCGTTCAGCGCTACAACTTGATACGGGTGTGTATTAGGCCAATATCGAGAATTGTCCGAATCGATTTTTTTTCGATTCGAGCATTTTACACTCATAATGTTGGTACGCGTGCTGACGAAATAGGCGGGAAATTCAATTCCCACGAATATAACAAGTTTTGAAATTCTCTCTCAAAATTTGCCGCCCTCCAATTCTTGCCGCCCGAGGCAACTGCCTACTGTGCCTGCATGGTAAATCCGGGCCTGCGTACAAGAGCTGAATAGAAGTGGCGAATGGCGATTCAACAAACGTACTAGGAATAGGCACAGTATTGTTGACACTTTTGGACGAAATAAAAACTACTGAAGTTTTATATGCAGCTAATCTAACAAGTAACATGCTGTCTGTCAAGCAACTGACGAAAAACGGTTTTCGAGACGAATTTGATTACCTAAAGAATTTGTGAAATCAAGCATAAAGGTAAGCAGCAAGCATAGGTGTTGCAGATGCAACTCGATGTTTTTTAAGACGGCCAACTAAAGAATTTGTTGACCTTGAATACAATGAAAATGAAAATTGTATTCATGAACAACATATGTACATACATCGTAAAATGGGACACAGTGATCCAGAAGCAATTTAAAAAATCTATGCAGATGGATAAAAAATTGTTGAATGTGGCCTAAAAGCGGTCTGTGAGATTTGCATGAAAGGAAAGATGACTATAGGTTGCCGTTTCCTAAGAAATCTCAGACAGAATCATTGGCGCGTCTAGATTTGATTCACAGTGACGTATGCGATCCTTTGCCACTCATTCTGGAAAGCGATATATTTTAATTTTTATAGATGATTATTCGGCTTTCACAACTATTCGTCTACTTAAACAAAAAGGAGAAGTTGAAGGAGCAATCAGAGACCTTGTGGAATTTTGTAAAACACACTTTATACAAAAGCCGAAGATAAAAAGGTCCGCCCGTGGCGTGGTGGGGAATACACACGGCCCATTCAATAGAGAAGAGTCATTCTCCGGATTTCGATGGTGTTAAAGTTCTTCAAACTGAAAAACACACCTCTAAGCGATATACGCTTGAAACGCTTCACATCCTCAACAACGAAAATAATATGAATCGCAAGCAGGACACACAGAGTATTTCATCTGTATACTGCTCCCTTGTTGCCGCAAAATAGTTTTCTCTCTCTGTTTCTTTTTAGTTATAGACTTAACTTCTTAATTAGAAGTGTTTTTGTACATTTTTTTTTAAAACTTAATTGTAAAATTGTAAGTTTTTTCTTATTCTTGTTGTCCATAATATTGTACTATGTGTTTTATATTTCATGTGCAATAAAGTTCCCCTGAGGAAGGCAGCAACCCCTGCCGAAAGGTCGGGAAAAGTTAATGTAACAACCTTTTGTTTCATTGCAACGCTTAATGTGACCAAAATAGCCGAAAGAAAGCTTAATTTTGCTAAAACACACGCATTTGAATTAAGGAATGGTCTTAAACCAAATATTGAACGATTTCAAGTTTTTGGTTCTAAATGCTTTGTTCATGTACCCTACGTATAATAGATAATCCTGGAAGCTACATACATATGTATATACTTGGGATATGATGACAAATCAAAAGTTTACAGATGCTACGACAAGAACTTAAGAAAACTGTTAATAAGCTGAGATGTACGATACATTAAAATTTAGCAAAGAAAACGAGATTTTAGTAAAGCTATCAAAATGTCGTTCCTTATAGAATGACCTATAAATGAAAATTCAACAGACTAAGAAGAACAAGAAGAAGAAGAATATGAAATTCAGGAGGAGATAGAAGCTGAAACGACCGAAAATGATGAAACGCCTATTGAAATACCATCAGAAAATAAGATACGAGTTTCAAGCAGATTTATCAAAGGAGTTCCGCCAAAATACTTGATTAAACAAATGAATACCTACCACCAAAGACATAATAGAACCAATAAGCTATTTTGAAGCCATTGAATGCGATGAGAAAGAGCAATGGCTTACTGCAATGCAAGAAGAGATGGAGTCACATGAAGAAAATGGAACTTGGGACCTAGTTGATCTGCCACCCGGGAAAAAGGCGATCGGTGGCGGTAAATGCGGAATTTAAAAATCAAAACTGGACGAGAAGGACAAATAGAGAGATACAGTGCTTTGCAAAAGTATAATCGCACCATGTAAAAATGGTTTTGTGTAAAACCGAGGACTGCAGCAATACTAAACCATTTTTTTTAAAGACCCTCATTAGATAAGAAAATTGAGAGAAAAAAAAATTACCGTTACTTTCGCCTCTAATGTTTAGAAAAGAAAACAAGTTTTTTTCTTTGTTGCATAAGTATAATCGCATTCTCTTATTTTTTCAACATTTTTTTATTTTTTTTTATTTTTTGAAAGATTAGTGTGGATTCTTACTACGCCGATTTTCAATCAAGTTAAAATACTCGATTTGGATTACTCTCGACAAGTTTTTTTAATTAGGAATTGTCCAACGAGTTCCATTCGTGCAGTTTTGTCTCTTGGAGCTCAGAAACACTACCAAACTGCCTGTTATTTTATATGGTGCGATTATACTTTTGCAAAGCACTGTATAAAGCAAGATATGTTGCACAAGGTTTTCCACAGAAGTTTGCCCTGCGAAAAGTGGGTCGAGTTATTTAGAAAGTGTTGCTTTGCAATATCGAATAAATATTTCTCCAAGCTCAATTGCGGAAAAGCCAACCTCCGCGCGGTGCAGGGTGGAAACTAGATGACGATCTAGGCGAATGGTTTGACGCTAAAGTCATGCAGTCTTCCAGAATTGTTCTACCGCCCTGACAACTGGCAAGAGGCTGCATGACAAGGACGCCAGCGAATCCTTGTTAATCTATGATAAGAACGAAAGTTGGGAAAACTCCTATTGAAAAAGTGTAACGTAAGAGTATATAATCAATAGAAAGACTACCATGTCTATTGAATTGTGGGAAACGGCTAACGGGTTATAGAAAAACGTAGTTAATATTTTGGAATTTGGACCTAAATCTCTTTTGTCACTTGGCATTGCGTCTTGGCTTGAATAAACTTTTTTTTTGAATATTTCAAATCCAACGGAAATGAATCGGTTATTCTTTTGCATTTGGTTTGGAACTTAGCACAGACAACAAACCTCGAGTTTCATGGAAGTCAATTCAATTCCCTTGCAGATCGTATGTGGATTATAAATTAATGTTCATTACGAGATGCTGCGAAATGCTCGATGGGTGTGGTGAATAACTCGGTGATCGCGAGTGCGGACTTGAGTAAAAATTTAGGGGGAGGGGCTTGCTTGAAGTTCGCTCTAGCTGATAAGTTTTCGAACGAAGAGAAAGTTTTCAATTCAGCTAAGTTCGATTTTACTGGACACATACACTGACAAAAATATGTATGTATTTAAAGATGGAAGTATTTCCGTAGATGTTTTCTTGGCCTTTCGCTAATAAATATATTTATTTTATTTCACACATACTTTAAAAAAAAAGTAAAATAATTTTTAAGTTAAAAAATTAAAATTTTAAGTTTAAATATTGGCCAATATTTGGGAACATCCGGAAAACTTTCCGCTTGCTTCGAGAAAGTTCTCTCAGAATAAATTTTCGAAAATTGCCAAGCCAAGCCACCAGCTTATAAAAGGCCTGACAACGGTAGCGGCGTCGGTCAGTCTTCTCGAAATTTTTACTCGGTCAACTTGGCTACGGTCGGGCGAACAAAAAAGTTCAAGTTTTAATTTTTGCCACGTG
The DNA here is from genome assembly GCA_943590905.1 of Sphaerophoria taeniata. Taxonomy (NCBI): domain Eukaryota; kingdom Metazoa; phylum Arthropoda; class Insecta; order Diptera; family Syrphidae; genus Sphaerophoria; species Sphaerophoria taeniata. The sequence continues at coordinate 189,900,613 of OX016540.1, forward strand.
TAAAACTCAAAAATAAGCTTAAACTTAAATCCAATTTTGCATTGGTTCTGTCGGTAAATTCAAGCCCGCGCCTCGTAGAAATACGATTAAAACACGAAAGACATAATACAAAAAATGTCCAATAACTTCCAAGAACAGGAAAAAAACGTGCCTAGTGGTGTGACAAAATCGCCTTAGAGCCAGTGAATACTATAAGAAAACTATAGTGCAAGTTATTAGCCCCTTAAAAACCCGAAACCAAGTGCAAGAAAAAGGTTCAAGCCTCCCAGTTTACCCCAAAACCCACCAATTAAGTGTTTCCCCCGACCGTCCAAAGTGTAGCCCTGACAGACCTACCAAAAACCAGAAAGATTTAACGAAAAAGAAAAGACCTAACCCAAACGAAATTCCGAAAAAAAAACAAAAAAACTGATACCCAAACGAAAAAGAAAAAAAAATAAAACTAGCAAACGATCGAACCCAAGCACTCCAACAAAAAAATAAGACAATCCAACAACATTCACTCAGAATTAACCGCATAACAAAAAAAAAAAAAAACGTTCAAGGACAAGCCGTACTAGTGTACAGTCTGTACCACGTAAGCCAGCCGCATCCCATCATTCAAACTTTGATCGAACAAACAACAGCAGCAGAGGCGATATCATCAGTAAAGTATTCACCACGACCCGCCTCATCATCTATCTCCGCCTTCTCCTCTTCCCCTATTCTTCTTCTTGTTCATCATAATTCTTATATTAAGTATTTTAATCAGAATTTAAATTATTTAGATCTTAAAATTTGCTTGTTGTACTCATACCCATGGGTGCACACCACACTGTGTCTTTTTTTTCAATCAGATCAGAAATTGCATGTTTACTTAATTAAAATATGAAATCATAAAATAAAATTTATAAGAAAAAAAAACGAAACAAGAAATTATAAATGCTTGATGTGTGAGGTTGATTTTGATTTTTTTGAGATAGAAATATTGTTTTCAATGTGTATGTGTATTGATGGTAATGATACTGGAATTTGAATCAACTAATTAGATTCGGAAGGCGATGAAGCGGTGCACCCCCTCATCTGGAACAATGTAATGTCGGTAAGTCCTAAGTTTATATTTTGATTTCCAAATATACTTTGAAGCAATATTTAATTTTAATTTTAAAATTAAAAAAAAAACAAATAAAAAACTTCATACGTCAAAGCACTCATTCATTAAAAAAAAAAAAAAAGTAAATCAATAGTGAGCAACAGCAGCCTTAAAGTATGCTAGGAATCGATCGCCAGATCTCTATATTGTAAAAATTGAATTTTGAATTTTGAAGCAATTTGTTGCCTCCATGTATGCAATGAACATCTAACTGGCGATTTCCGTTGAATAATTTGAATTGGATTTTTTTTTTAATTTGTTATTAATTACAGTAAAGATAATAGATTATGTGCATGCCCACATTATACACTTTGGTTCTTTGTCATTTATATATATCTTAAGTATATTTTTAGAATTCTAAAATTGTCAGTTTTTGAGTTATGAATATGAATTATATTACGGTATTACGATTCCAACCTTTATTGTAGTAGTTTTGACATTCAACCTCGTTTAATAAATAAATTTAATTTCGGTCAGTTATGAACAGAAAAAAAAATCAAAGTTGTAGTTATCATTTTTGGTTCATATGCGATTCATTGGGAAGTACATTTACTATGAAATGTATTGCTAAATAATTATGGCTTCTAACTAAGATTTTTTTATGGTGGGTATGCCGACGTGATTTGAAGAGAAGACGATGAGGCGAAGGTAAGAAGGGAACACAACTTTCACTCGAAAGCTTGGTTTGCATTAGGGGCTGTCTTCAAAATCAAGGACAAGACAGCCAAGGTCGTATACTTGTATACGAAAGTGGGTGGGATCATCATCCTCCTGAGAGCAACCTCCATCCGTCGCTCTCCTCCTTCGAGAATTTGAAAGGGAATGTATGAGGGTTCTTCGACCATAGTCAGATCGAATGGGTCTCATTTTTATTATGAACCCAACACAAAAAAATACGAAGAGGAACAACAATTCTTCCGGCATGAAAACGTAACGAACGTTCGGTTTTACCATGGCAAGTACCCCACCCATCCGACGAGCTAGGACGCGCAAATGCTTGCATGCCACGCCTAAGGTAAAGCTGAACCCCCTTCCTTTACAGCTGCCCGGATCGGCCCAATGTACCTATAAGCATTGGGTCGTAACGGTGGCAAAGGAAAGGAAGGGTTTCTTTGGACTCTCTTCACCACATTTCGTCTATGTGCTCTGGGACTGGTTTTTTTATAGCACCTCATCATGCTAGTGAGATCCTCGAAGGGTGTGATAGGAGTCCAAAGCCCACAACACCGAGGGTCCGTTATAGGTGGCGCCCAACGTGGGGCCCGATTCGATCTGTTAATCCGTATTTATCAAGTAACATCAATTTCATACTTAGGTATGTATCCACTTGCCTTTTTTTTCCTTTTTGAAGAGGAAAAAAAAAACATTTCCTTATTGCATTCGACCTTATTGGTCTGACCACTAAATTTGAGCACATAAATATAAAAAAAAAATTTTTTGCTAGATTTTGCTAGTATATAGAAATCAATGAGAGGACGTCCAGCAAATGAGGTATATTTTTCCTTGTTTGGTCTGCTGCGACAATCATATTTTTCTAACCATCAAGTAAGACTACATCGTTTCAGCAAAGGAATTTATTTTGAATCCTCATTTTTAACTGGGTTGAATATGAAGTTGTTCAAAAGGTTCCTTGCTTGGATAAAATTATTTAAGAGAAAACCTTCGTCGTCCGATAAAATGAGCCATACGCACGTTTTATGTCCGTTGCGAGATGTTATTTTCTCTTCATGTTGGTCAATTTTATTTAGTTTGGTCAGTCGCCAATACGAAATCCAAAATGTAGGTATACACATATATGAATAGACGAAGAATTAATGTCGAAGGTCCTTTAAAATATCCCAATCAAAATTCGAAGAAAAGTAAACAAAAAAAAAATCCTTACCAAGTTTCCCGTTTTCTCTTTGGACACTCGTCATACCCACCAGTTGTGTTTATGAAAGCTTTTTGCATAATTATATTTTTTTTCTTGATTCATATTTTGAATAGATTAGTTGTATTTTCAGTTAATTCATACTTAAATTTTGAGTTCAACTGATTTCAAAACTTTAACTTATATTTTTATTATTTGTTTTGTAACTTCTTTTTTTTTGCGATTTTTTTTTCCTATTCCTTTTTCTTTTGATTTTCTTTATTATTATTTTTCTCGTTATTACTTTTGATTCCTGGTAACCAAAACTCATTTACAATCCATAAGAATAACAATTTAAATATTAGGGTAGTACCGAACTTATGCCTACTTCTAGTGATTCTCACCGATTACGTTCAGGTCGAGGGTGGGGATACCATTTTGATCAACGAGGTCGAGGTCGTGGTTCGGGCAAAATAAATCGAGGGCGAGGTGGTTACAGGATGGATAACCAAAAAGGACAAGACAATATGGAACAAAATAAAGACCAATCAAACGTTCGCTCAGATGCGGGGGTAGATTTGCAGAAGCCTCCATCCTCAAGTCAAGCAGATCAGAACAATTTGGGGAACCAAAGTCAAGCAGATCAGGACAATCCGGGGAACCAAAGTCAAGCAGATTTGGAAAGACCTTCGGGTTCGAAAAGCGTTACTACGCAAAGGCCTTTACTTGACGAAACTTATTTGCCTTCTTACATACAAAATCTGGTAACGGCTTCTGTAGGCGTTAGTAGGGCAGAAGATTTACAGGTTTTTCGGAGAGAGCTAGAAGCCAACATGGCTGAAATGAGGAAGCAAGTGACAGATTTCCTTCGTGATACGATCACTAGGGATTCCCCTACAGTAGGCCACGAACATGAAATCAATAGGCTTCAACTTCCAGGGAATGTTCCGAATCCTCAGGCTCGAATGGCAGCAGGTGAACCATCTTCAGGCTTTTCGAATTGCAATCCTAATGCGGACGAATTTTTATCTCGAATAAGAAACATGAATTTGGATGATACCTTTCCTCGGGCAGCAACACCAGCCAGAGAAAGCAGTTCAAATCAGATGTATCATAAGGTTCATGGGTTTCATAAATGGGGTCTTAAGTATGACAGTCGAAATATGACTGTGGACGAATTTATCTTTAGGTTGGAAAGGTTGAAGATCTGTTATGGGGCCACTTGGCAAGAAATAGTCTTAAATTTTCACCAGTTCGTTAGTGGGGATGTTGATACCTGGTATTGGGTGTTTTTAAAATCAAACCCTAGAGTGAATTGGTCTGGTCTTCGATATGCTTTGATGGAACGATTTCATACTCTCGAAACTGATGCTGAGCTTTCGAAACAGCTTTACGAACGCCGTCAGCGCCCTAATGAAACGTTCGATGATTTTTACATGTCAATCCAAAAGATTAATACGCGGCTGCTTCATCCTAAGCCAAATCATGAGTTGATAAGTTTGATCAAACAAAATGTAAACAGTCGCATGGGAGAGCTCTTGTTGACCTTCAGGACGCAGAGTTTGAACGAATTGGCTTATGTCTGTCGAAGCATGGAAAAGTTCATTAATGAGCAAAATGCGAACAAAATTCGAAATCCCATTTCACAACCTTATCGTCGACACGTTAACGAAATCGAAGCGCCAGATCAATTCACGGCTCAGCCCGAAGTCTCCGTAGAAGCTCTACAGATACCACGTGAACGTATCAACTACGTATGTTGGAACTGTAGAGAAGAGGGCCATAGTTATATGGAGTGTCCAGTTCCACAAAGGTCGCTGTTTTGCTACAAATGTGGCAAGGAAGGCACGACTTCACCACAATGCACTAGTTCCAAATGTGCGGAAAACTCACGAAGGAGCAAGTCATCGCCCGGGACGGCTTGCTCGCGCAATCCGAAACCGGCCAATCCTTAAAACAAATCCCTGACAAACCCATACAAATCCTACAACGTACCACTACCGAGAATAAACTTGACTCAAACTTACCACCTGTTGAAACTAAAATTACCAAGCCTTTAAAAAGCCTACACGAACGAAAAATTGCCTATTATGCTGCTCGAGAGAGAATTTTCGGCTGTGCCACAAAGCCTGTGTCCCCTAGAATAATGAGGATTCGTGAACGATTCAAAAATAGAAAATCAGCTTTGAAAAGTATCGCGTCAACAACTCTTTGTTGTTCAGAAGATCCACGTATTTATGCTCAAGTCAAGATCTTTGGTGAAAATATGCTAGGACTGCTGGATAGCGGCGCCAGCATTAGCTGTTTAGGGTCTGAGATCGAGGATTATCTGAAGAGTCGCGGTATTCCCTACAATCGGTTCTCGTCAAATGTCAAAACAGCCGATGGTCAATCTCAAGCGGTCATAGGGAAAATAAAAACAAGTATAACATATAAGAACGAAACTAAGGAAATTGAATTATACATTGTCCCGTCACTTCAACAGAAGTTGTACTCAGGTATAAATTTCTGGAAATCTTTTAACATAGCACCACACTTAGTATCCGAGATAAGCCCATCATTTACTAATTTCAGTGATGTATCTAAAGAGATGCGAGAGCTGTCGGCAGGAGAGTTCAATGAGCTTCAAACAGCCATCAGTATTTTTCCTTCCTATGCCAAACTTGGCTTAGGGAAAACAATGCTGGAGGAACATATTATCGATACCGGGGACTCGGAACCAATAAAACAGCGTCATTATCCTGTTTCTCCGGCGGTACAGAAGCTTCTTTATGAGGAATTGGATAGGTTACTTGCATTGGATATCATAGAAGAGAGTGACAGTCCATGGAGTTCCCCCGTGGTTCTTGTCAGGAAACCAGGCAAAAACCGGATGTGTCTGGATTATAGAAAAGTCAACCAGATAACCAAGAAAAGTGCCTATCCTTTGCCTCATATACAAGCGTTGTTAAGTCGTATTTCAGATACGCGTTACATTTCTAGCGTTGATCTGAAAGACGCCTTTCTGCAGATACCGCTGGAGGAATCATCTCGGGAGAAGACGGCTTTTACGGTTCCAGGCCGCCCATTATATCAGTTCAAGGTAATGCCATTTGGCCTTTGCAACGCACCTCAGCGTCTTTGCAAGTTGATGGACAAAGTGGTACCCCATGAACTAAAAGAAAACGTTTTTGTTTATTTGGACGATCTGTTGATAGTCTCTCGCACCTTTGAGGAGCACATCCACTTCCTTAAAATCGTCGCGCATAAACTTAAAATGGCTGGCTTAACGATTAACATCGAAAAATCTAAATTTTGTTTTAAGGAACTTAGATATTTGGGATACATAATCGGCGACGGATTTCTGAAAACAGATCCAGCTAAAGTGTCAGCTATAAAAGACTTCCCAATTCCGCAAAATCTTCGTCAAGTTCGTCGTTTCTTAGGTATGTCGGGCTGGTATCGTAGGTTCGTGCGAGACTACAGTACCTTGGCAGCTCCTATCACCGAAGCTTTGAAGAAAAATAAAAAGTTTGAATTCGGAAGTGAGGCCTTAGCATCCTTCAATAAAATCAAGGACATCTTGACGTCTGCACCTGTGTTAGTGCACTCTGACTATAATAAGCCATTTGTCATCCTCTGTGATGCATCGTCGACAGGAATTGGAGGTGTTCTCTGCCAAAGAGACGCTGAAGGAAACGAAAGACCCATCTATTTCTATTCGCACAAGCTCAATAAAGCACAATGTAATTACAGCGTCACTGAACGTGAATGTCTAGCTGCAGTGCTAAGTATCGAACAGTTCCGCCCGTATGTTGAGGGATATAACTTTAAAGTCGTGACCGATCACTCTAGCCTAAAGTGGTTGATGAGCCAAAAAGATCTCAGTGGCAGGTTGGCTCGTTGGAGCTTAAAACTCGAAGGCTATGACTTCGATATCGAACATCGAAAGGGTTCACAACATGTCGTCCCTGACGCTCTGTCTAGAGTGTTTGCAAACGACGAACTGGAACTTGGTGCGATATCGGAGTCATATCCTCCTGATGTGCTGCACATAGATCTAACGGATCCCAGTTTTAAATCTGCGGAGTATGTTCAGATCATTGACAACATCAGAAAACAAAAAGATCAGCTGCCTGACCTTCAAGTCTCGGAAAATTTCGTGTACAAGAAGGTCAAACACAGCACAGGTAACCCAATAGAAGATGACAACACCTGGAAGTTGTGGGTTCCTTCGCAGCTGACCGGCAAATTGATCATGATGGCTCATCAACCCACTAGAGCGGCTCATGGTGGTTTAGGAAAGACTTTATACAGGCTTCGTCAACAGTTTTTTTGGCCAAATATGGCCTCAAAAGTAAAATCATTTATTAATAGTTGCGAAGTTTGTAAAACATCGAAAGCGACAAATCAAGTTCAACGCTTGCCAATGGGTAAACCTTTTGTGGTTGATCGACCGTATCAACATTTGTATATGGATTTCCTTGGGCCGTATCCACGGTCTAAGAAGGGAAACACTTTTATTATCATAGCTCTCGATCAACTTACAAAATTTGTCGTTTTAAAAGCTTTGCGAAATGCCACCTCGGACACTGCCGTTAAATTCCTTCACGACGATATATTCTGCGTTTTTGGTGTTCCGGAATCTGTTCTTACAGATAACGGCAAACAGTTTGTGAGCTCAAATTTCTCAAAATTGCTAGATTCCTTTGGGGTTAACCATATACGAACCGCGTCTTACGCCCCGCAAGCCAACGCGAGCGAACGTGTTAATCGTTCGATCTTAGCGGCTATCAGGTCCTACATAGGAAAAGACCAGAGGAACTGGGATCTTAACCTTTCATCCATTGCGTGCGCTTTAAGAACGGCTTCTCATTCAGCCATTGGAATGTCACCTTACGAAGCTCTGTTCGGCCAAAAGATGGTTGAACATGGTTCGGAATTTGAGCTCCTGCGTAAATTAGACTGTTTGAACAATTCCGAGTTGGAAGTTATTCCAAAATCCACAAAAATGAATATTATACATTCCGCAATTAAAGGCTCACTTGCCAAAACCCATGAAAAATACGAACATGCTTATAACACTCGAAGCAAAAACATAGTCTATAAAGTCGGTGACATTGTATACAAACGTAACTTTGTATTGAGTGACGCTTCAAAAAGGATCAACGCCAAATTATGTCCCAAGTTCCTTAAGACGAAAATTGTAAGAGTAATAGGCAACAATCTTTACGAATTGGAAGATGAAAATGGGAAGGTATTAGGTGTCTTCCATTCGAAAGATATTAAGAGGTGATAAATAAATGGTAAAATTATTATTTATAGTCAGCAGCAAACTTTTCCTTTTTCAATCGAACCGGCTAGCGACAGTCTGTACATGAGACTTACTCTCGGGTGTGGGTGAACATTTTCTTTTTTTCATGACGTTTCTTTTCTTTTTCATTTGATTCGTCAACCTTTCAAATGAATAAGTTTTGTGGGAAACGGCTAACGGGTTATAGAAAAACGTAGTTAATATTTTGGAATTTGGACCTAAATCTCTTTTGTCACTTGGCATTGCGTCTTGGCTTGAATAAACTTTTTTTTTGAATATTTCAAATCCAACGGAAATGAATCGGTTATTCTTTTGCATTTGGTTTGGAACTTAGCACAGACAACAACCCTCGAGTTTCATGGAAGTCAATTCAATTCCCTTGCAGATCGTATGTGGATTATAAATTAATGTTCATTACGAGATGCTGCAGAAATGCTCGATGGGTGTGGTGAATAACTCGGTGATCGCGAGTGCGGACTTGAGTAAAAATTTAGGGGGAGGGGCTTGCTTGAAGTTCGCTCTAGCTGATAAGTTTTCGAACGAAGAGAAAGTTTTCAATTCAGCTAAGTTCGATTTTACTGGACACATACACTGACAAAAATATGTATGTATTTAAAGATGGAAGTATTTCCGTAGATGTTTTCTTGGCCTTTCGCTAATAAATATATTTATTTTATTTCACACATACTTTTAAAAAAAAGTAAAATAATTTTTAAGTTAAAAAATTAAAATTTTAAGTTTAAATATTGGCCAATATTTGGGAACATCCGGAAAACTTTCCGCTTGCTTCGAGAAAGTTCTCTCAGAATAAATTTTCGAAAATTGCCAAGCCAAGCCACCAGCTTATAAAAGGCCTGACAACGGTAGCGGCGTCGGTCAGTCTTCTCGAAATTTTTACTCGGTCAACTTGGCTACGGTCGGGCGAACAAAAAAGTTCAAGTTTTAATTTTTGCCACGTGTAAAACTCAAAAATAAGCTTAAACTTAAATCCAATTTTGCATTGGTTCTGTCGGTAAATTCAAGCCCGCGCCTCGTAGAAATACGATTAAAACACGAAAGACATAATACAAAAAATGTCCAATAACTTCCAAGAACAGGAAAAAAACGTGCCTAGTGGTGTGACAAAATCGCCTTAGAGCCAGTGAATACTATAAGAAAACTATAGTGCAAGTTATTAGCCCCTTAAAAACCCGAAACCAAGTGCAAGAAAAAGGTTCAAGCCTCCCAGTTTACCCCAAAACCCACCAATTAAGTGTTTCCCCCGACCGTCCAAAGTGTAGCCCTGACAGACCTACCAAAAACCAGAAAGATTTAACGAAAAAGAAAAGACCTAACCCAAACGAAATTCCGAAAAAAAAAACAAAAAAACTGATACCCAAACGAAAAAGAAAAAAAAAAATAAAACTAGCAAACGATCGAACCCAAGCACTCCAACAAAAAAATAAGACAATCCAACAACATTCACTCAGAATTAACCGCATAACAAAAAAAAAAAAAACGTTCAAGGACAAGCCGTACTAGTGTACAGTCTGTACCACGTAAGCCAGCCGCATCCCATCATTCAAACTTTGATCGAACAAACAACAGCAGCAGAGGCGATATCATCAGTAAAGTATTCACCACGACCCGCCTCATCATCTATCTCCGCCTTCTCCTCTTCCCCTATTCTTCTTCTTGTTCATCATAATTCTTATATTAAGTATTTTAATCAGAATTTAAATTATTTAGATCTTAAAATTTGCTTGTTGTACTCATACCCATGGGTGCACACCACACTGTGTCTTTTTTTTCAATCAGATCAGAAATTGCATGTTTACTTAATTAAAATATGAAATCATAAAATAAAATTTATAAGAAAAAAAAACGAAACAAGAAATTATAAATGCTTGATGTGTGAGGTTGATTTTGATTTTTTTGAGATAGAAATATTGTTTTCAATGTGTATGTGTATTGATGGTAATGATACTGGAATTTGAATCAACTAATTAGATTCGGAAGGCGATGAAGCGGTGCACCCCCTCATCTGGAACAATGTAATGTCGGTAAGTCCTAAGTTTATATTTTGATTTCCAAATATACTTTGAAGCAATATTTAATTTTAATTTTAAAATTAAAAAAAAAACAAATAAAAAACTTCATACGTCAAAGCACTCATTCATTAAAAAAAAAAAAAAAGTAAATCAATAGTGAGCAACAGCAGCCTTAAAGTATGCTAGGAATCGATCGCCAGATCTCTATATTGTAAAAATTGAATTTTGAATTTTGAAGCAATTTGTTGCCTCCATGTATGCAATGAACATCTAACTGGCGATTTCCGTTGAATAATTTGAATTGGATTTTTTTTTTAATTTGTTATTAATTACAGTAAAGATAATAGATTATGTGCATGCCCACATTATACACTTTGGTTCTTTGTCATTTATATATATCTTAAGTATATTTTTAGAATTCTAAAATTGTCAGTTTTTGAGTTATGAATATGAATTATATTACGGTATTACGATTCCAACCTTTATTGTAGTAGTTTTGACATTCAACCTCGTTTAATAAATAAATTTAATTTCGGTCAGTTATGAACAGAAAAAAAAATCAAAGTTGTAGTTATCATTTTTGGTTCATATGCGATTCATTGGGAAGTACATTTACTATGAAATGTATTGCTAAATAATTATGGCTTCTAACTAAGATTTTTTTATGGTGGGTATGCCGACGTGATTTGAAGAGAAGACGATGAGGCGAAGGTAAGAAGGGAACACAACTTTCACTCGAAAGCTTGGTTTGCATTAGGGGCTGTCTTCAAAATCAAGGACAAGACAGCCAAGGTCGTATACTTGTATACGAAAGTGGGTGGGATCATCATCCTCCTGAGAGCAACCTCCATCCGTCGCTCTCCTCCTTCGAGAATTTGAAAGGGAATGTATGAGGGTTCTTCGACCATAGTCAGATCGAATGGGTCTCATTTTTATTATGAACCCAACACAAAAAAATACGAAGAGGAACAACAATTCTTCCGGCATGAAAACGTAACGAACGTTCGGTTTTACCATGGCAAGTACCCCACCCATCCGACGAGCTAGGACGCGCAAATGCTTGCATGCCACGCCTAAGGTAAAGCTGAACCCCCTTCCTTTACAGCTGCCCGGATCGGCCCAATGTACCTATAAGCATTGGGTCGTAACGGTGGCAAAGGAAAGGAAGGGTTTCTTTGGACTCTCTTCACCACATTTCGTCTATGTGCTCTGGGACTGGTTTTTTTATAGCACCTCATCATGCTAGTGAGATCCTCGAAGGGTGTGATAGGAGTCCAAAGCCCACAACACCGAGGGTCCGTTATAGAATAAACTGGTACTCTGGGGTAGTTGGGGCCCCGTTCATTGTGTCTTATGACCTTTGAACGCCAACTACACAAGCGGTAGGCCCCCTTGTGGGAGTTTCAGAGGGGCTGTGGTTGACGAGAGATTCGTTCTCGATAACTGAGTGGTTAGTCTCTAAGCTCAGTTATATAGATAGAAAAACATTTACCATTATGGTTTCTTCATGGAAGAAATAAACTGGTACTTGAAAACACAATTGAAATTAATTATATTAAATGCGCTGAAGAGATAACATTACGCAAAAGTTTGATAACGATGAGTTTCAAACAGTGTGATTAAGGGAGAGTATCAACTCTAACAAACAGATACCAATGTGAATGGTCATACGTCGGATAAGGCTTAATTGCTAGGTGCCGACGTAAAACTGCTCACTACTACAGAAGTATGGCGAAGATTACGATGAGGTTTTCGCACCGGTAGTAAAGCATACCACGTTTAGAATCCTGTTATAAGTCGCAGCGAAGAGAAAAATTGCTTGTACACTTAGATGCTAAAACAGCATTTTTGAATAGAAAGCCTACAGAAACAATTTACATGAGGCCACCACTGAGATATGAAGATGGTTCTAAGGTTTGTTTTTTAAGAAGAAGCATTTACGGTTTGAAGCAAGCAGACAGATCTTGGAACTATGCACTTCATACGGTACTTGAGGATGGCAAATTTCAGCAAAGCTACAACGATCCTTGTTTGTACTTAAAAAAATCGATGAACAGTTTTCATATTTAATTGTTTTTGTTGGCGACATAATTGTGGCATGTTCATCGATGGACCAAATGAAAGAAATTGAACACATCCTACAAGCGCATTTTAAAATCAAAAATTAAGAGCCTATAAGACACTATTTGGGGATGGAAGTTCCAACTGATGGTAAAAATGGTAATAAAAACAGCATCAGACTTTGGACTTAAATGCAAAACCTGTCAGGAAACCATTGGATATAAATTATAATAAAACTGAATCAATTGATAGATTCGAAGACAATTCTCTATACAGACGTTTGATTGGAAGATAAGTATACCTACTTATCAAAAAATACCAGACCGGACATATCAGCAAGCATTTTTATTTTGGCGTAAAAAGTCAACTTAAGATTGGAATCAACTCACGCGTCACGCGGGTTGTTAAATATTTGAAAGGGACAAATACAATGAAACTAAAGTTGAATAAGAAAATCTTTCATTATATCATTATATGGCAATGCTGACGCAACTTGGGCTGGGAACGTAAGTCGAATAATGGAAGGATATTTTTCTTCAATGGAGGAACAATAAGCTGGTCTTGTAACAAGCAAACACTAGTTGCATCTTCAACTTGCGAATCTGAATTCATTTCACTATCAGTAGCGGCAAAATAAACAAAATGGATACGACAGCTGTTAAAAGAAATGCATGAATCAATTCAATCTCCCACACTTATCTATGAAGATAACCAGAGTTGCATAGAATTAGTGCGAGATCATAAATTTTCATATTGGACAAAGCACATTGACACTAAATACAAAACAATACGAGATTTGGTAAGAACAGAAATCATTGAATGCGATTACTGCTCAACTGAAGAAATGGTAGCAGATCTTTTCACTAAGCCGTTACCAGAATCGAAACATACTTATTTAAGAAATAAATGTTATATTATTTGAACGAGGAGGAGTGTTGAAGGACACTACTTTACGTTCAATATATTACACAAAACACTTGCCTATTTGATGTAAATATCAAAAGTCAAAACTTTGCATTAAAAAATATCAAGTTTTGTTTTCTCAAATTTTCATTCTTAATATAATTTTCACAGAATAAATATCTTTATCTTCTTAGAGTAAGCGGTGAAGCTTTTAACTTTCAATAGGTAGTCATTTCTTTGAAATTGTGGGAAGTTATTAGGCAAGTTCCACCTAGCAGTTCCACCAGAAAACGAACGGTTGTAAACTATTTATTACCCACAATCATATAAAATGTGCCTTAACCTACATATTAAGATTAATTTCATTTTACATCAAATTCTAAGAAAAAATAGACAATCGAAAAAGGACGGGCTTGGGAGGCAGCAAGAAATGTGTTATTGACGTAAAAGATAACATAATTTTGTAAATCCTAGGAAGAGATTCACCCGTCATAGAAGGCCTTCCCGTTTGTAAACCCTCCGGAGACAACACAACAACCTGCACAATACAAAAAGGCTCATGGGATGGAAGAGCAAGTACCAAGAAAAAGACAACATCTGGAACACACAAGCAAGAGCCAACAACCTGTCGTTACAGTTGAGGTGAAAATTTACAAGCTAAACTAAAAATATTGGAAAGACAGTGCTTTTTGAAGGATCTTGAGATTTTGAAAAAAGAGAGAGAGTTAAAGCTCACACCTTCTGAATTTACCAAAAAATTTTATAACAATATTTCTGAAGACATCAATGATCTCTGGTCTCATGCCATTGACATTGACATTGACATTGACTTCACAGTACTTCGCACATAAATGTGACGAACTACAGACACATAGCAGCACTGGTGACTGAGACCATCGGCTGGGACAGAACAAGACAAATACAACAGAGAGAGACAGATAGACACATAGAATGGAAGAACACATAACATAAACCTACGTGGCACAGAGGAGGAGACACAGATTTTCATTGTCTCACATCATCGCACAGGTGGCCTCAGATAAGCTGGCGATTTTTGTAGAAAAAGAATGCTGCCGACGCTGGGGCTTGAACCCGTAGCGTTCGGCTTAGCAATAGACTACTCTTTTTTTTTTCTTTTTTCAAATTCATTTTTTTATTCATTTAAACTTAACTCTACTTACATGCTAGACAAAAATGGGAAACTAGCCTAATTAATTCTACTTATATAACTTACTGGCCCTAATCGGGCGCTCTAAGTAATTCTTGGATCTTAAACTTAATGCCTTTCGGCATACGAACTAAGATTGTATTATTTATTTCAATGTTTTTTTTTTTTTTAGAAAAGTTTAAAAACTAAAGCCTTTATCATTTTTTGAGGTTCTTACTTACATACTAAAGTCCTTAAAATAAAACTTAAAATTACCTAATCTACCTACAAACTACTTAAAACTAGAACAACCACAGCGGCAAAACAACTATGTCTATTTATATCCTGTCCTCATGGAGTTTGTAATAGTCTTTTTTTTATATTTTCAGTATCTTATTTTTTTTTTGTTCTTTATAAAATTATTTGTTCTTCTTATTTTGTCTTTTTTTTGTGTTTTTCTTTGTTTTTGTTTTTTATGTATTTTATAAAATGCCACCATACCACCTACTCCACTTAATCCTAAAACCTAAGACTAAAACAAGTATGTAAGCCGGCCAAGGCAAAAATACCCCACCCCGGATTACCCATTGTCAGATACAGTTTGAAGCCACCTGGTAGATAAGCGGTACTGCCAATCTATCCTGTATCATGCCGCACTGGTCTAGATAGAGGAATGCCTCTGGTGGGATGAAGCCGCTCAAGCGTGCATTATCGAAGTAGTTGTCGTTCGGATAGAACGGCCCGAAAATCAAATTGTTGGTCGAAGTCATAGCTCTCGCAATGTGGCCCCGAACAAGTTTTATCACGAAATTGTCAATTCTATTGATTCGAGCCCCGTTGTATAGAACTTCGTTTGAATAATAATGCAGATAAGAAGATTCCGGTGTCCGATACCAACCGAGACAGCGCCGAAGACACTGCCTCTCGAACACCCGAAACTTCTCCATTTGGGAAGGGGCAATGTTGAACCACACTGGACAACCATAAACAATCATTGGCCGTATGAGGGCCATGTAGCAAATTATCTTCACTCTGGGGTCAAGCCGACTGCTGTAAAACAGCCGTTTCGTCAAAGCGAAGGCTCCTCTGGCCTTAGTCAGAGCAGCATCTATATGTCTGTCGAAATACAAATACTGGTCCAACCAGATACCGAGGTACTTCACTACACTTTTGCTCGTCAATGCCTGTCCGTGAGGATCAACAATGACCATCTTGCGCCAATTCTTACACGTATCTCGCGAGGCTTTAGCCAACGGAGTCCGGAACAAAATTGTCTCCGACTTTTGGACATTTATTTTCAGTTTCCAATCGTCGCAGTATCGCTGAATCTTCTCGAAGTCACGCTGCAAGAGAATTCTAATAACTTCAACCTTCCGAGCCGTTCTGTACGCAATCAGGTCGTCGGCATACGCAATTGCGTTAGATAAGCTACCTATCAGATCGCTGGTGTAAATGCTGAAGAGGATCGGCGAGTTCACCGCTCCCTGTTGAAGACCGTTTTTAATTTCAAAGTTGGTGGTAGAAGTTACATTGCCACTTTTGACAACAAACTTTCTACCGTTGAGCATATCATAAATCATATACAACAATGGTTTACTGATGCCTAGTCTGGTGAGCTTTAGGTACAAACCTTCTAACCATACGGTGTCGAAGGCCTTCTCCAAATCCACCAGAACAGCACCCGTGCATTGTTTCTTGGACTTATTCCATTGGATATCAGAAACGAGTTTAGACGCGGCATGAATAGTGTCATGTCCTGCCTTGAACCCGAACTGATTATCCGGAATTATACTGCTGTCCGCAGCCCACTCAGCCAGAGCCCTATTGATTACCTTTTCGAATACCTTGCTGATGCTTGGAAGAAGACTTATTGACCGGAGATTCGAAGGATTGGAGTTGTCCTTTCCCTTTTTCGGAAGAGGATGCACCACAGCTGTCTTCCAACGCACTGGATAATATGCATTATTCAGCGCGTTGTTGAACAGTGTGGTTTTAATGTCGATGGCTTCAATCGGTAAGTGTCTTAGTACAATGTTGGGTATACCGTCGACACCTGCTGACTTCTTGTTCTTTATTGAATCGAAGATGAGCTGGAGTTCTACCTTCGTTATGAGCAAGGGACTTGGGCCCGTTCGCTCGGCGATTATAGCGTTTGCTAGGAAGTCTTCATCAAACCGGGTAAAACCACGGTTCTCGGATCGCCAATGCGAAACATCATTCCTCAGGTAGAAGTGATGAAGTAAGGCTCTGTTCTCCAGGTCGTGGTTCGGGCGAGTGCAAGCATTCACCTTATACACTTGCTGGAAAGCAGCACCATCGTCTCCACTGCGGATCTTCAATCACAAAGAAGTCATCGTCCAGGACGGCTTCCTCAGGATCAATTTGCGCTGTCAGAAGTACGTCTCTGTTCTCTACTGTTCTCTGGAGCTTAAAACACGGAAGGTCGTTCTGATTCTTGGATCTAAATATCTTATTTATCTTAGGGAACATACTCGGGTCGCTAGAATTAACGGCCCGAATTTTCTTGTCCCAATACAAGTTAATAGATAACCTGTAGTTTTAATTGATCAGGGTGTTGACGTTTTTTATCGACGACTTCAGTGTCCTTATCTCCAGGTCGTTCGGGTCTGTAAATCGTCTGTACAAGTTTTTCAGTCTTGTCAGTAGTCCGCTTTTCTGTCTGTGTAGTGCGTCTATAGTCGCGTTACTGTAGACGTCGTTTTGGTCGCGTTCCTTGTATTTCGGTATTGTCCGTTCCATTGTTCGTTTTATTATGTTGTCCATCTGTTCAAGGTATTGGTCGATTTCTGTATTTGTCAAGTTTCTGTTGTTTGGTGGGGCTATGTCACTCGAACGAAGTTCTCTTGCAAGGACTTGGGTGAAACGCGGCCATCGCATCTTACTGTAATAATTGTAAGAATGCGTTGGAACGAATTCATCCAATTCCACAAGCTCGTTCGGAATATGAATTACAGCAGCGAGCCCGCAGTGGTCACTGTCGTACTCGACTGTCTGTAAACAGTTTCGAGAGGGTGATTACCCACTTTGTCCGTAATTGTCAGTCTGGTATCGTACAGCAAAAGGTACAGGAAGGAACCGCTCCTTGGGAACGATGGCCTTTCAGTAGCCAGCAGGTCGACACCATATTCAACACTGCAAAGATTCATCAAATTAAATAGATGATTACCTCTTGGATTATTTGTTTGATTTCCCCAATCTTCATGTTCGCGTTCAAATCTCCGGCCATAATGAAGTAGTTTTCTTCCAAGCTCAGTTTTAGTACCCTGAAGAGAATCTCGAGCTCTGAAATAAAGGTAGTAGGCTGCGGAGCGTCAGCCGCATAAGCCGCAATCATATACATCCGCTTCCCTTGAGTGAGAGAGATGCATACGACGCAAACTTCTAGCGTCTTGAGCTTTCGCAAATCATTATTGTATATGACTTTATAATTAATGCCCTTACGTATGAAGATTGCAACACCGCCTCCTTGAGAAGAGTCGGGTCGATCCCTTCTTACGATATTGTAATTGTTGTTAGTCAGTTTATGTTTCTGGTTTAGCTTGGTCTCGCTAGCCATAAACACATCAGGACTGTGGACTTTTAACAGCTGGAACAAATTGGCTCTACATTCGATCCTAATCAATGAATTCACATTCAAACCTAGGATCCTAAGGCGCGTCTTCGGCAGCGCGCCCTTAACCCTGAAGATGCACTTGGCCAGCCATCATAGAGTAGAGTTTATCTACTCTTCCGGCTTGCTCCAAGATCTGACTTTGCAGTCCTGCCAACTGGTCTTGAATGCTCAGCAACAAGGACAGAATGTCTGGCTGGCCCGCCGCCGCCGGCGCCTTAGGCTCTTGGGCCTGTGGGGCCACCGGTGGTGGAGCCTGTCTCGCTTTACCCATTCCTTTCGCAGATCTTGCGTAAGAAACACCGGGTCTCACGAGTGAATTTGCTGTCGGAGCTTGTCGTACGGGTCGACTTTCTGCGGCTTTTTGGCTGGCCTGTTTGTCCCGTATCTCTTGGACCTTAGGACAGCTCCGATAATTTGCAGAGTGCCCTTCGTTCCCGCATATAACACACTTGAGCTGGGTCATGTCTTCGACCCGCTCAGTCCCTAGCCTACATTCACCCCTATTGTGGGTTTCGGCGCATTTCACACAGCGCAACTGCATTTCGCAACTGGCTGCAGCGTGACCGAACCTTTGGCAGCGCTTGCATTACAGCATGTCATCGTCGTGCCTCATTAATTTTTCCCAGTGTATGACCTGGTAGTCTAGGACAGTAATTTTCCTGAGACTCTCCAGTCTACTTTGGGGCGACAGAGTAACAATGAAAATTGGCAGTTTATGCCCCTCCCGTCTGGACCTTACCGTAGTAAACGGCTTGACTCCGATGAATTCGAGGTCATCGCTGGCATTCTGACGAAGCTCAGCTAGGAGCTCTTCTGGTTCCGTGCAGGAACTGATGCCCTTCAAAAGGACCGTCTTCGGTTTTTCACTCCTAGGAGTGAAGCTGAAGAATTCAGCAGTGGCTGTTTTCAGACACTCTTTGACTAATTTGTATTCGGCCAATGTGAAGCATTGGACCGAATACCGCTTTTGCTTTTCGTTAATTATTTTAATAACAAATTTGCTACCAGTGGCCGACTTTCATACCTGTTTAACGTCCTGTAGGTCGACCTTGTATGTCCTAATTGGTGGCACTTTCTCGGACCTTTGCCGTGGTTGTTGCTGGTGTTGCTGCCTCGCTGCTGCTGAAGTTGATGCTACTGGTGGAGCTTCTGTTGGAACTGCTGCTGATGCTGTAGCTGGAGCTGGTGCTCGTGCTGTGGAGCGCTGTATTGCTGCTGCCGCCATTGGTTTGGGGGCCCTCAATGTGTTGGGGCCTGATTGTGCCGCCCCTGTATTTGGTCTGGGCGGCTGTTGTTGTTTTTGTTGTTGAGACACCGTTTGGGGTTTGGGTGCCACCTGCTTACTTGAAGCAGCTTGGTTTTGCTGCTGCTTCTCTTCTTGTTGTTGTTTTTTCTGCTGTAGTTGTTGTTGCTTTTGTATTTTCTCCTCTGCAATTTTTTTACGGAGCTCTGCTTCCTTTTCTCTACTGGCCTCTTGTTTTTTATTCAGGAGCTCAAGAAACTATAATTATTATTTGGGTCTTTTCCGCCTCAATTTCTTCTTCGTCTGAGGACGACTCTGTCAACAGGGGAGAAAATCTATTGCTGTCCCCGGACCTGTACAATACCTCACCACCATCAGACATTAATTCGATGTCGTCATCGGATGGTGAGGTATTCAATTGTCGCTGTATTTTGCTTGCTGCTATGGTCTTAGATGACCGCTCGTCGCTCCCCCCAGCTTGCAGCATAGCTGGGGTGCCTGGTGCTCTCCTCTTCACCAGATTTGGAATTGCTCTCACGGACCGCCTCCTTTTTTGCGTCACCTCTTCTGATGAGTTTTTCTTTGCCGATGTTGTTGCTTCATTAGCTGTTTTTGTATGGTCTGATTTTACTGCAGACTCATCCGATGTCTTCGCAGAGGCATCTTTCGATGCTCCTGCCTTCCTCGCCCTTCCCATCTGCTTTTTCTCCCAAACAATAAAGTTCTTGACTTCACGGTTATGAAAAAAAGCTTCAATATTTTTTGTCGCCTCTGAGTGGGAATTGAATCCACGACCCCTGGATTGGTAAGCCACTACACTACCACTGAGCTAACGAACTGATTGAAATAATCGCGACTAACTCACTACTTTAAACTTCTACTTATTTTCACACACTTGAAAAAAATAACTCTGCTGCTCAAGTCTTTCTCGCTCGAAAGTCAAAGATCGACTGCTCTATCCTCTGAACCATGGCCACCTGCAGGTCTCATGCCATAAGTGATGTGTTAGAGGATTCTGATGACTAACTCTATCATTGAAACATGGCATTAATTGAATGGTCACCATTTCTATCAACAAACGCTGATTCATTTTCAGCTGGTGCATCAATTCTTATTAAAGAACCATCTACAATTTGGTATTTTTTTATTTATTTTATTTTATTTTTATTAATGTATAAGCTTACAGCCAATAACAAAAATTATTATCAACCTATTACAAGCTATTTATTTTTTAATTCATTCTTAATTAGAGAAAACAAATTCAATTTTATTTACAAAAAGAAAAAAAAATATATTTTTTTTCATTAAAACAATAAAAAAACAATAACAAAAACATAATTGAAACATTCCATTTCACAAAAAATCCATACCTATCAATAATAAAATAAAAATAATCACATTTCGAATATAATTAAACATTGCGAATATAAATAAGCAAATTTTCTCTTTTAGTAACATAAACAATAAATAATTAAAAAAAAAAATAATGAAACAATCCACTTCCAGAAAAAAACACTATTATTAATCGTAAAAACCATTTAAAACAGCCAGACTTTCTATTTCATAAAAAAAGCCTTATCAGTAGGACAAATATTGTTAAAAGTAATCAGACTTTTAATACAAATATACTCTGTGAATATAAATGATACAAATTTCTATTAGTAACATAATCAATAAATAATGAAATAAAAAAAAACTGAACCAATCCATTCCATGGAATAAAATAAATAATAATAATAAATTAAAAATAGTAAGACTTCACAAAAAATTCTTTGTATAAATAGGATTAAGTATTTGTTTTATAAATACCAACGTTAAATAAAGACAAATGTTCTTTAGTCACTTCGAAATTGAAGCATTCAACATTTCTTGCATTTAATCCCGATCTAAAAAAGCAAATTGCATTTAGGCAATGTGCACTTAAACGGTTTCTTTTTTTTAACTTTAACATCGGTGACAACAGAAAATAATCTTTCCGCATCTGCATTTGAATGTGGAAAAGTAAGTACATATCCTGCTAAAAGACTGAGATTCGGAAATGATAAGTTTCCTTCGAAATCCTTCATTTGCCGCACTTCTTTCCAAAACGGCTCTACAGGTAAATAAACCAATCTTTTTTTTTCATTCCGATCAATTGAAATGGGAAATTCTCTCCATTCCGTATCCAATTTTTCTACAACGCAATTCGGTATCTTTTGAGAAAGGCATGAAATTTCTTGGCTGTTGTTTCTTTTATTTAAGTTCAACGCGACTTCCGGCTCAAGAAATTCCATTATTTGGATTTCGTTGTTTTCTATAGGGAATCGTTTTAAAATTTCCTCTATAGTTCTTTTACCCTGTGGCCACACGAGCAAGTTCTGGCTTGCCAGTAGCCTACATATATTAATTGTCAAATCTCTATCGGTGTACTTGGTGTGACGTAGGTGGCAAAAAACTTGCTAGTCAACTTGCCAGCAAGTTCATATTTTTATTTTTATTTCATTTGAATGACGATGTCAAATAGGCAATCAAATTTGACTTTCGAAGATGTCACCAACGAAAAAAGACATATTCCACGATAAATTTTCACCTTTGAGTTTAAATAAATTTTCTTTCGTTATTTTATTATTCATTTTTTAAATTTCCTTTTTGACTTGCAATATTTTTATTTGTAATTATTTGATTGACAAAATCTGTCAATTTACTTCCCGTTTTACTTGCTCGTTTTATTGGCTCGAAAATTCGCAAGCCAGTTGACTGGCCAGTACTAAAGCCAGTACTAAAAGTTTGAATGTGTGAGTAAAACATTTGATTGTATGCCAACTTGCCAGCCAGAACTTGCTCGTGTGGCCGCCGGGTTATAAAAATGTCTGCATTTTATTTTAACCTCTAAATAATCTTCTGATGATAGATTTTTTAAAACTTGTTCACATTCTGCGCCAACATATATGTACATCTTTTGGATCAATAAATCAATTTTGATATAGGGATCCAAAATTACGGCATTCCTCTGGGGCCATTTGTTGCAAATTTTCTTCTTTTATTACATTTTGCGCAAGTTTAAATAATATTTAAACTGACTCTTTATGCAAACGATGAAGAAGTACTTGTTTGCTTTGAAATAGTTTATTAAAACCATTAAAAAATTAATCTTGAAATTCTTTTAAAATTGCGCAGCTTTTGGCACTTTCGGACATGTACGAGGCTACCCTGGCCAACAAACTCTCGCATTCGTCTGGCAGTTCTGCACACCCATAACTGGCAACAAGTGCCGAGGAATTACAAATACATTTAAGAAGCGATGCATTTGGAATTAAAGCCTTGAGCCTGGAGAAGAAACAATTGTTTTTTTCCAACCATGACCGAAGCATTGTCACATGCCAATGCAATGACATTTGATATTGGTATTATGTATTTAGTAAGACAGTTTTCGAACGATTTAAATAAAGCTTCAGCTGAACAGTCCGTCGCATCTTATTGGATAAGCTCAAACAATTCTGTATGAAGTGAACATTTTTCTGGATCGAGGTATAACGCTAAACAAAATAAACTTTTTTGGTTACAAATGTCAGTGCCTTCATCAACTAAAATCGAAAACATAGTAACTCTCAAAATTTTAACTAATCGCTGGGTGTTTTCATAAACGTCGGAAATCTGCGTTAGTAAAATCGTCTTTCTGCTCTGTTGCATAAATGAACGCACCAATTCTGCAGAACGCGTGCAGGCCTGCTTTAGTACAATTTTAAGTAAGTCACTGAATGTTCGCAGTTGCCCGTAGCTTAGTTGGTAAGTGCGTTGGCTACTAAGCAGAACGTCGGTCGTTGGTTCGAGTCCTACTCAGGCCAAGTTTTTATTTCATCTTTCACGGGCAATGCCTCTTGCGAAGACCTGACAAATCTTCCAAGAGTATCAATCTGTCATGAAAAAGTGTTTCTCAACTTTGCCGTTCGAAATCGGCGTTAAATTGTAGGTGCCCTCAATTCTTCACAAGCACTCAGAGAATTGTTGATGAGAGTAAGCCACATAGGCCTTGGTTCTTCAAGAGCTGTCGCGCCACTCTATTTTCTGAATATTCATAAACATCAGACAAAAATCCAAAAAAATCCTTAAAAAAAAGATAAATTTCACTTAAAACAGAAATTTAATAAGAAAATATGAATAATAAATTACATTTTTCGCAATTCAAATTATTTGCTTTTATTTCCCACGTTCTCTTCTTCTGTGTTCTGTCTCCTGTCTGCAGTCAGTGTAAAATGGGTGCACAATCTGCCCGACGAACGCTGATGATATTTGTGACGTTTATGAACATGCCTACTGCATTGAATAAGAAGTACAGGAAGGGGTCTTATGAAAAAGAAGTGAAGCATTTTTCTAAGTAGTGTGAGTTTCACAAATACAAACGCATTACAACAGGGCTGGTCGGCAGTTGAATGGTTAATCTCAGGGGCGCCAAACGAAATATGATTGAATCAAGATTATATCGATTGTGCATCAATTTTATTTTTCAATTTCAATTCTTTTTTTGGACTACATGGTGTTTTAACGTTCAAGGTGTACATGCACGAGTTTTATTTTTTATTTTATTTTTTTTCGTTACATTTTCTTAATTTTTCATCCTTAATTCGTCATATTTATTGTCCTTCTTCAGGTCGTTTTAGAGAGCGCATTCTATTAACAAACTGATCAAGTGTTAAAAAGCACAAGAAATTGTGTAGCGCCTAACGATCACCAACAAAAATAAATGCGCCCCTGAACTCGAGTTTTTGTTTTTTTGACAGATGAAAATACAAAACAACATTTGACCAATTACAGCTCAGCAAAATGACAGTACAATGACAGTTTGACAGATGAGGTCCCCGTATTTTGACAGATGAGTTCCCCCTATTTGACATCATCAGAAATTTGTGTTGCTTCACTCACGTACACTGTGCGTGTAGCTTACACCGCTTCCTGTACTTCTTATTCAATGGCCTACTGCAATTCATCTGCGTTTGTACGACGCAGTTTCTGAGTCTATGAACAGATCTAAGTTAGGCCTAAGTTAGGCTGACGTTTATGAAAACACCCGCTCTGTTTCCACTTTGGCCAAAATATTTTCTACAATTTTTGTACATTTTGTTCTTTTAACATGAATGTCGGCGGCAAGTTTTGAATCCGGAAATATTTTTTTTTAACAGTGGAACGAGGTGGTCAATGGTGCTTAAAGCAATATTGTGTTCCGCAAAAAAAGAACACAAAATTATTTCTGCCGACTTCACATTTTGTTCGTGCGAATTATTTTGCGAGCCTAATCTATTCATGATCGAAGTGATTTTTGGAGAATCGGAAATAGATCTTACATTTGATTTGTGTTTTTCCATTTTGGTGTGCTTTAAGAGTTCACTTTTGCCGGCTTTCATTGTCGAATTACATGCTCGACAATAAGATTTCAAGGGGTCGTCTTTTACGGGCTGCAGCCAATCCTTAAATTCTGGCATGTCGAGCCAGGAATTTTGAAACATTTTTGATGATGAAGATCCAATCCAATTTTCTTTTAAGACTTGTCATTTTTAGTAAGTGGATCTGCAACACGTAAATCTACATATTAACTTAAATTTAATTCATTCAAAAGCACTTTATGACAAAATTGACAAAAAATCTGAAAAAACTTACATTTGGAATCGAAAAAATGAGAGACATAAATGCATACAAATTCAAAGATAAAAGTTTTATTTGTGAAAACATCAAACAAAAAAAATGTGGAAAAGACAAACACATTTCCAGTCTTGTCTTGCGATGGAATTTATCTTTTTCTTACTTGATTTTTTTCACTGAGAGCGCCACCTGTCAAAATTAGTCGTAGGTATACTATAGAGATTACAAATACAATGATCAAAGTGCATCTCACGCAGGGGCGAACGCAGAATTTTTTTTTTTTTTTTTGACATTCTTATATGTATAGGTACTAAGAAATATCTACATATTGGGCCCTATCGGGAATGAGATTTCCCTGGAAATAATTCCCACATTCGGAAAATTTGTATCGTGAATAAGAGTTCTCTGGAAATATTTCCCACGTTCGGAAAATTCGTATCGTGAACGATGTTCGAAATTCCCCTAGAAATTTATTGCGATCATGAACACTTTTCTAATGGGAAATTTCTCGTTATTTGTCTGGAGTTTTTTTCCATTCATTTTGATGGAGAAATTGCTAGCAAAATTATTTTTGTATTAAGGCCGTGTGCGAATTGGATGAATTGTGGTTAAAAAATAAAAATGGATGAATTTTTAACCACTACTGTCATTTTTTAACCTGCTCAGCAGCTAGTCAAATAATGCGAAGTGTCAAAATTTAACCAAACGTCAATTTTTAACCCATTTTTAACTGAATTCGCACACGGCCTAAGAAAGAAGATATGGACAGACTTTAAAAGGGAGTAGAACGTTTGTACTATTAAATTGCTTGAATAAACCACAAGCTTTTGGAAGCAATATTTTTTTTTTTTTATAATTAGCACACACTCAAGGGGTTTTTTATGCCCTTATTATGCCGTAGACACAGTGAGTGCTTTAGGAAGGAGGAAAGGGGTTGGAGAGGAGGTGCCGGTGTACATTGGTCTTAAATTCCTGAACATTGCAATGATTTGGAAAGACAGATTGTGGAAGGGAGTTCCACATTCGCGTAGTACGGCTAAAGAACGATTCTCTATACTTGAGGGTACGACCGAAGTTGGGCTCAAGGGTGAACTGATGGGCATTCCTGGAGGCACGGGTATTACGGTTGAATGTCTTAAGGGGAGGAATGCAACTGGCTATTTCACTAGAGCATATACCGTTGAAGTATCGGTAAAACAGGGTGAGACATGAGACATTACGACGATGTTCTAGAGATGTAAATGACTCAACGATGGTATTGTCACCAATCATTTTGAATGCTCTTTTTTGGATACTGTCCAGAAGACTTAAGTACGTCACTGGAGCACCAGCCAGACGTGAGAATTGTACTCAAGCTTAGGACGTATGTAGGTTTTGTAGATAGTAGCCAGATCAGACGGGGAAAAAATTTCTTGCATCGCCTTAAGAAACCTAAACATTTTGCGGCATTTTTGGCGACATCGCATATGTGCTCGTTCCACAAGAGGTGGTCAGTGATGCACATACCGAGAATCTCGAGATGTTCGGTCTCATTGATGCAAGTGCCACTCATGGATAGTGGCAAGGGGGGTATATCTCGCTTCGACGATACAAGACAGCATTGAGTTTTCGAAGCATTAAACTCTACGCGATTTTGTATTCCCCATTGTACAATGCTGTTTAGGTCAGAGTTTAATGAGCTTATCATATTTTGCCGTTGCAGTTCCACATCCGAAGAGGAAGGATGTGAGTCTGGAAACGAATATGAAAAGCTAAGGGTACTATCGTCAGCGAAACAATTAATTGGATTAGAAGTAACAGACAAGAGATCATTAATGAAAATGAGGAAGAGGGTCGGAGACAAAACGGAGCCCTGGGGCACACCAGCATTTATATTGTGGGTTTCAGACTTGAAACCATCCAATACAACTTGTATTGAACGGTTCGACAGAAAGTTTCTAATCCAACGAAGAAGGGGTTCATCGATACCGAAAGCACGCATTTTCGATAAAAGAGCAAGATGCCAAACTTTATCAAATGCCTTAGAAATATCAAGTGCAACAATCTTACTTTCTCCAAAACGATGTAAAGATTTGTTCCACTGTTCGGTGAGATAAACCATCAGATCACCAGTGGACCTGTTGCTGCGAAAGCCGTACTGCCGGTCATTAAGAAGCCTTCGGTCTTCGAGATATTTCTTGAGCTGATAGTTTATCAGCGTTTCCATGACCTTAGAAAGAAGGGACGTAAGTGCAATCGGACGATAATTGGAGGGAGAAGAAGATTCGCCTTTTTTTGGGATTGGCTGGACAAATGCTGTTTTCCAACTGCTCGGAACGAGCCCAGAAGAATAGGATAGATGGAAAAGCTTACGCAATTGTTTTGCCAGCGTGGAAGAACACCTCTTCAGAATAATGGCGGGGATACCATCCGGACCCGCGGATTTATGTATGTTGAGATCCTTTAGGACTCTCGCCACAGCACGAGTGCGGAAGAAGATCTGCCCCATGGAATCATTGACGCGCTCAAGAGCTGGGGGAGTCATGACACTCTCTGGCAGCGAAGAGTTGGAGGCGAACTGCCTAGCAAAAAGGTTAGCTTTCGCGAGAGAGCTTACAACTGGAGTGTCATTGTCAACGAGCGTATGGACCGAGGAAGAAGAAGAATTCTTCATATTTTTTACAAATGACCAAAAATTTTTACTGCCTTTGGGACATTGCAGAATTTTTTGCCTTAATTTTTGGTCATGCAAAAACTTTGTCCGTCGAATATGGGCATTGCAGGCCTTCCTGGCTTGTTTAAACTTGTTCCGGTTTTCCTCAGTTGGGTTGGCTCTAAAACACCGGAACTTTACTTCTTTTACCCTGATAACCTCTTTACAGCTTGAATCAAACCATGCCTTTTCCTTAGGTTTGATGCTTTTAACTCTATTCGGGATAAAAGTTTTCATTCCCAAGATAATCATATTAGTAATCATATCTGCGCTGGCGTCTACGTCACTATCGAGGAAGCATAGTGACCAGTTAAAGATCCGGAAGAAGTTATTGAGACCGTCCCAGTTGGCTTTCTCGTATTGCCATACGGTTCTCTTCGGAGCTCTTTCTTTAACTGGATTAGTTTGACACGAGAAATTTGCAGATATTATACTATGGTCTGATCTGCCTAGAGGCGTTAATACACTGATAGTGTATTTATCAGGGTCAGACGTAAGGAACAAGTCAAGAGTATTTTCCGCTTGGCCATCAATATCCGATATTCGAGTGGGCTCGGTGACAAGCTGAGTGAGGTGGTTAAACTCAGCAAAGATCTCAGCACACATTCCGTCGGGTGTTGTCGGGCCCGAATGGAGAAGCCAAGAAGAATTGTGTACATTGAAATCGCCCGTAATAACGATTTCGGTGTGAGGATATAAGGATACAATTCTTTGGATGGAGTCAAACAGAGCGTCAAATTCGCGAGAAGTTGAAGCTCTGTCCAAATTCGGGCTTCGATAAAGGAAACAATAGTGAATGATGCGCTTATTTACTGTGAACTTGAACCACATTGAGTTGAAAAAAGGGTCGGAACAATTCCCATATTGTGGAAGAAATTGATAAGCGACATCATTTCTAATGTAAACGGCGAGACCATGGTGGAGGAGGAATTGTGGCACTAAGCTATACCCATGAATGAGAAATTCAGTAGGATCGGAATTCTCACCTACTTGGGTTTCACTTAGCGCCAAAACAGCTGGCCTATTTGAAACAGTGTGGACGTACAAAGCAAGAAAATTCGTACGAAGCCCACGAACATTACTGTAGTCTACTCTGAAATTTTCAATCATTGCAATGCTCAAAAAAAAAATAAAACCAAATCAGACAAAGACTAAGAAAAATTACCTAAATGAATGACAGGATTCTTTTCGAATCAACGCACAGTGGGTACCCGCCCATACAAAGTGCGGTCAAAAATATTATTCTTGCTTTTTTCCAATAAAAACCTGGGGATATGATTTAAGATTGTTTATTTGAACATAATTATAAGGAAAAAATAACAAAAAATAACATAAATATTGAAATATTGAAAAAAAACTATGTTTTTATTAGCACTTCTGCTGTTTTCGATAACAGACATTTCTTTTTACTAGGCTATTTTCATAAATTGGAAATAAACGGGTCGGAAGTTAATAAAAGACGTTTAAAAGGTCCTTATTTGTTATTACGTGAGACATTTTTCTTGTAAAATTTAATTTTGTATATCCTTGTTCCTTGACTGTTAGGCTTTTTCACTCAATTTTACACTGAATTTAAGCTATATATGGTCACATAAACGGTTGTAACTTCAAAAGGGGAAAAAAGTGGAAAAAAAATCAAAGTTATTTTGAAAGGTTAGACAATATTCTACATTTTAATACCAAATTTTTAGAATGAGCTCGGAGGGAACCCAACTAAATCTCTAATTTACTTTAAAAAAGTCTTTGAAAAATATTTCAAAAACTACATTACGAAGGAGACCCCTTATAAGTACACCTGTATATATTTTACAATAAAATGTATGTTTTTAGAAAGAACTAACCTTCTAGTTTAATATCCATATTTAAGAAAATAATGTTAAGCTTTTTTCAACACGTGTTATCACTACCAAAAGGTCACAACCAAAAAATTGAACTGATAAGCGAAATGTGCATTCTAATATATATTCACTTTGAAGGGCTTACAAGTAATAAAAAAAAAATTACCATACAATCTTTTTGTTGTTTTTGATTAACGGGAATGTCTTTAACATAATTTCATCAAAAAATTTTGGATTTATGACATTCACTTTTTTATTTTTGACCTATGGCGGGACCCACTGTGCAACGCCGCCGCTAGTGTTATGCCTTAGCGGTGACGTGAGTCGATCCGACCCTGGAATTCAAGTAGCAATTCTTCTATTCATCCGTTATTGATGATATATCATATGCATACATAGTATGAGCAAAAAAGCTCATAACAATGAAATGCATATGATAAATCATGCAACTGCAAGGGAAGGGAAGTAAGAGAGGATGGATACTCACATCTCACATGTGCTGTGTAGGCTGTATGTTTTTTATTTGTTTGTTGAGTGGAGGTGCTTTTTTTTGTCTTCTTTTCTATTATTTTTTTTGTTTTGGGATTTGCACTATTGTTGTTGGTTGTGAACTTGTGATGATGGTTTTGTAGGTTCTTGGTGGTTTGTTGTTTTTCATGTGTAACTGTTTTTTTTTTTTTTGTAGGCTAGGTATGAGTGTAGTGTATATTTTATTGTTTTTTTTTTTATATGATTGTTTTTGATATTTGGATTATTGATTGATTATTGATATTTTCTTATGAATTTGTTAAAACAACGGACGACTCGAACGACGTTGGTACGACAAAACGAAGACGACGACCGACAAGACGTAAGAAACAGACACGACGGACACAGGGGACGACACACAGCACTGGAGAACCTTCTCCTTCAACAACACTGACAACACTGATTTTAACCTACTTAAAAAAAAAGTGGAAGAATCGAAAGATGGGTTCTTCAGCTTCATTCCTTAAAATATAACATCGATCAGTCTGAATGTAATATAGCAAATTCTTTGTCAAGATTTTGCAATATTCAAGAAGAGGAAATTGTAAATATTAAACTTTTGTGCACTAATAGAGAATGTGATTCCCGATGTGCTTACGAAGAGTGAGGTGGTGAAAGAAAATGCCACTGGACAAAGAAATTATGGAAGCTATAGAAAAAAGATGATTGGCCAGCTAGTACTACAACCAGTGCCTATGACTTTCGGCTCCTGGCAATGAGTTGCAATGTGTCCGTTATCAAATCGCGGTTTCGCTTTTGCGATCATTGATTAAATAGTGGCATCAGAAATATTTGGCATTTTAGAAGATATCTTCTGAAGATTGGGATATCTTGAACACATAAAAGTAGTTAATGCTCCGAAGTTTGTGAGTGTTGAATTTAAGGGGTATTGTGATAGTTACAACATTGACTTGATAACATCACATTTCACATCCTTACTGGCCACAGGCCAATGATGAAGTTGAGAATATCAATTGATCTATTGTAAAGTGACTACATAATTATAGCCAATGGAAATAGGGCCGACTATAAGAAAGACAAAGAACTGCATAAATTCACTTTAATGTACAACGTGACACCGCATTGTATATACAACGGGAAAGTCACCTTCACAGTTACTATTTCAAAGATCAACTAGAGATATAATCCCTTCTAGGCAAGATTATGTTTTGGACTCCAAGGCAAGAGACTTGAACAGTGTTCACAAAAAGGATGTTCGTGGTGCGAAGGAAGCGGGTGTATCCATTTGTAATGTGGACTTACTTCGTTATTTAACTCTCCAGAACAAGTTTGTTAGTTACCATCTTCGATCCCACTAATTTCATTTTTTATAGTTCCTCCTTCAATCCTTCATCGCAAATAATAGAAATCCTTTGCGTCAAAAAAATTAAAAATCGGTCTGACAAAAATAAAAATTAATCAATCAAAAAGAAATATTTCTGTTAAAAAAATTCGAAATTGATTCCCGAAAATAGTTTTTATTCCCTGGGAAAAAATCATTCCGAAGGAGTTTCATGATAACTAAAAATGTTTCTTGGGAATGAAATTTTTCTTGGGAAATAAAATTTCTTGGGAGATTCCCGATAGGGCCCATTATACATTTGTGGTTAAGATATACATATTCAATCAGCCTTATTTATAAACCGAACGTAGACTTATTATAAGACTTATAATGCCTGTATAAGGAAAATCCTTATTTATAAAGTTTAGCTACACTACATAGGGATTGAATAAGCTATACAAACGTTTAGGGTTGTATAAAGCTTATTTGGGGCTATTCTGCCATTTCTGTTATTCTGTTATGAATTTTCTGTTATGAATCATAAAGGCGCGTCCATATTATGCCGAATGATGGCGATCGGCCTATGCCGATCGGCCAAGCCGAATGAGTCTGGACGTCCCGATCGACATTTAGTTCTTGATGAAAGCCAGCCCGAACCGAACCGAATTCAAACCGAATCAAATGGATCCGATGACGGAAACCCGAACCGAATTGCAAAGTGTGGACATGCCGATGCCGAACCGACCTTCGATGACGGCTTGTGCAGTGTTTTTATTTTTTGTCATAAATATCTCCCGTTGAATTGTATTTTTATCTGAAGCGAATATTTAGTGATTTCAAAGAAAGTTTTGTTCGTGTTGCTCGGTTGCGTTCTCATTATAATAATTTATTTACAACAATATCTACTGTTTTCAAAGTTGTGCAACAATGGACTGGACTGACGAACAATCCCTGGATTTTATTGAAAATGTATCGGGCCCAATTTTAATAAAGAATATAAAAACAGGAATCGAAAACATGATCTTCTTAATAAATTTCATTAAGATTCGTTTGGAATAGAAAAAAATGAAGTGGAAAGAAACTGAAAAATTTGCAAAGCCACTTTGCAACGGAGAGGAAAAAAAAACTCGACAGTAGGAAGACTGTCAGCCGTTTGTTTGCTAACCAAGCACTAATGTTTATGTGAACCCAAATTAATTCCTGTACTCCTAATTCATTTCATCTACTTCATCAAGCAACACATCCTTCCTAGATTCTCCAGCTCTATACTTCCTTCTGCCATTTAGTAGACTGGGTCGAATCCAAGATCTCCGGGGAAGGCGACGTATTACTCCAACTAGGATTCCAGCAGCTGCTGCTAAAAAGAGTATCTTCCTCGTAACTCATGTTTTCAATTCAATAAAATTGGCACCCACTTATTTGAAAAAAAAAATTAATAGCAAAAAATAATAGCTGACTTAAGTGACTACACATAAACAATGACATAAAACGTCAACACATTTTGGTTCGGCACGGTCCACACTGCAAATTAATGTAGACGTCATGCCAAACCGAATGTGCCGACCAGAATGTGCCGCTCGTCCCAGGCCGATCGACATCATTCGGCATAATATGGACGCGCCTTAAAAGATTTAGAAATAAAAGATCTTTTATAATTGGTATTCAGAACTTCGAACTTTTATAAAATTCTGTTATGAATTTTTCGAAAAAAAAAATCTGTTATGAGACATCTGTCAATTATCAGCTGTTACCTAAATAAATTGTGTGATTTGTCAATCTGAATTAAATTGGTAAATGAATTTGTGAAAAATATGGATATCCAAGACTGATGGTAAGTTTAATTTCTATTCAATTCAGTTTTAAATCCCATCTTGGGAACGGGTCGTTATTCTGTATTCCAAAATTCTGTATGAACAAAATTCTGTATTCCATTATTCTGCTTTTCTATTATTCTGTATTTCAAAATTCTGTAAATCCAAAATTCTGTGTTTCAAAATTCTGCAAATCCATTATTCTGCTTTTAGAAATTCTGTAATTCCAAATCTCTACATTAAAACTCACAGTTATGAATAGGTTTGTTAATTGCCTTTGCCTGTAGAACAATTTTTATTCAATTAACAAATTAAGTAACATTTTATAAGAAAACAAAAACAAACAAAAAACAAATAACGAAAAAAAAACAAAAAAGCAAATAACAAAAAAGCAAGTAACAAAAAAGCAAATAACAAAATGAATAACATAATTTAATATAGATGAAGATTTTTAGCTAACCGTCTTAAATAGTCAACGTTACTTAATAATCTTCGTTTTTTAAGTAAACGTTAAATTTTTTTATTTTTTACTATGGTTTTTTACTTTTTGGAATGTATTCCCCGTTTTGAACCCTAGCTACTTGTGCTTTTGAGCAAATAAGTTATATTATAATATGCAAATTAGTTGGAGAGAGATCCGTTACGTTAGAATTATAATCTATGCTTCAAGGTTCTGCATAGAAAACATCAAAAATCTGTATTGTACTCTGTATTGTACTCTGTACTCCTAAATTCTGTAAATGATAAAAGAAAAATTGTTTTGATAATGAAAAAAAGTGCGCACTTTTTTTCATTATCAAAACAATTTTTTTTTATCATTTACAGAATTTAGGAGTACAGAATTTTGGAATACAGAATTGTGAAATCCAGAATTTTGTATCAAGTTTTTTATTAATTTTGAAATTTGAAATTGATCATTGTCAGCGCTCGGTTTTCTTTGCGATTATTGCCAGTGCGCACTTTTTTTCATTATCAAAACAATTTTCCTTTTATCATTTACAGAATTTAGGAGTACAGAATTTTGGAATACAGAATTGTGAAATCCAGAATTTTGTATCAAGTTTTTTATTAATTTTGAAATTTGAAATTGAACATTGTCAGCGCTCGGTTTTCTTTGCGATTATTGCCAGCACATAATTAGCACACAACTCTAGTGCCAAAATTTTATATTTTCCGAGAGTCCTTATTTATTTCAAAGCGTTTTGGAGCCCATCCCACCGCTTGGAAAAAAAATTATTTATTTAAATGTATATACGTAGTGCATGATTTATTTTTGCAGCTATCGCAAGCAAATAAATAGCACATAATTTTGATAGTATTCTTGATGTTTTTTTTTCAATTCCTTCACCATGCGGGGTCTAAATCGATATCGTGCTGCACCCCGGTTTTTTGTTACAAAAAAAATATATGTTGCAATGCAGCACAGAATTTTATTTTTCGGTACATAAAAAGCACATACAAAGCACTATAATTAGCAATATTTTTTTTTCAAATTTCCTTTAAAACGGGGTGTCGCGCGATGCACCTTAGCGATCTGGCAATTGAATGTCGGAACTATGATCTTATATCTTTGGTAAAATGCAACAGAATGGTATTCTTGTCGGGTAGGCGCTAAACAAAAAAAAAAGCTTTCCAACTTGATTGAACTATAAAATATTCCAGATGCCTTTTCCAACAATTCCATTGTGTTGATTTCGACATTCGTACCGCAGCTGGAATGGTTGCCGAAAATCTAGTAAAGAAGGGAATGTTTGAGGATGCCATTAAAATGTTCGACATTGCTGGGGTAAGTCGAAGTAACCTAGAATGTGTGGGTGTTCCTTTTTTCTAACAATTTTCTGTTTAAATAGATGCAAGGTCAAGCTCTGCGATACATTTTTATTCTTCTCTCCTAAGTGGTGCACCAAAGTACAAAAAAGGGATCCCTCAGGGAGAGACTACAAGTTCTGGCTAGTGATTCCACTGACAGACTGCGAGGTAAGACCGGACTGAATCTTTTTGTTTCTTGCACGCTTTTAACATTCATACATTTAGGTATCTTTAGGAAACAAAATTGAATGTGAACCCCAAATTATTGCCACTTTCCATCTGCTGAACGATCTCGTTCAATTCTTCGATGGTAGATGAGAAAAAGTAAAATTTGGCATTGGAAGTGCTGGTCAATACCAAACTTGTTCCGATGTCAATGAATGATCTCGAGGATGCGATTAATAATTTTAAACGAATTGGTGGTGAAATTTGCAAGGTTTATCCGGAAATTTTGCTGGCCACAATGGATATTCTCTATAGTCAATATAAAAGTATTCGTGGCAAATAAGGTGGTGGCTTTATTGACAGTGGAAAAGATAGGCAACTGTCGCATTTGAGAGGCAAAGGTGTTGACTAATATGGCTGCAACGGTTCCGTAAAGGATGCTCGGCGACACAAATAATCGTCTCGTTCCGACGGAAATTCTTGAGTTCATTTCAATTTTCTTCTTTTTTATTCTTTTTATGTACACATCCAAATAAAATTAATTTAAATGTAAATCAGGATTTTATTTTGAATTCATTAAGGAAAAGCAGCAGGTCCAAGAAATGCGAAAAATACCAAAAGTTTTAAT
The DNA here is from genome assembly GCA_943590905.1 of Sphaerophoria taeniata. Lineage (NCBI taxonomy): Eukaryota > Metazoa > Arthropoda > Insecta > Diptera > Syrphidae > Sphaerophoria > Sphaerophoria taeniata. The sequence goes on from OX016540.1 coordinate 189,936,271, forward strand.
CGAGCTGAATAAAATATATAAATAGAGTGGTGCGACAGCTCTTGAAGAGCCAAGGCCTAAGTGGCTTACTCTCTTCAACAATTCTCTGAGTGCGTGTGCAGAATTGAGGGGACCTACAATTTAACGCAGATTCCGAACGGCAGAGTTGAGAAGCACTTTTTCATGACAGATTGATACTCTTGGAAGTTTTGTCAGTTCTTCGCAAGAGGCAGTGCCCGTGAAAGATGAAATAAAAACTTGGCTTGAGTAGGACTCGAACTCACGACGTTCTGCTTAGCAGCCAACGCACTTAACCACTTAGCTACGGGCAACTATCGATCTGAAAGGTCATATTAATTGAAAGCGTACTGCTTATTGAATTTTTTTATCATAAAAGTCCATAAAAATTCACTTTTATTCTTTTATGATTTTTAACGGATTTCATAAACGATTTTGCATTGCTGAATCTGTCATTAATTAGATTTTGACTTAAAAACAAACAAATTATTTAATTATGAGTGATACGCACAATATGGATGCCCAAATTAAAAGTATGTTACCCAAACCACATAAAACTATTTGTATCCATATCATAAATACTTGTTTCAGGGAATACCATGGTATCTAAGAATCTTATGTTTTGCCATTTCCTGAAACTTTTTATGGTGTGGACACGAGCAGTGTCTGTTACCTTAATACTTTACCATTAATAATTTTTTTATTTTTAGAGCGAAGGCTGCAAAAAGTAAGTCTTGAGCAAAAGGAGTTGTATTGCTCCTTCTTGGAAGAGCATCCACTTTTTTCCAAGACAAAAAGCAGCGATGATGCGGTTCAAGGACTTTGGGTTAGTCTCTGTCTCTCCGACCTCCTCAATTCCGCAGGCGGTGCATGTCACTCGGTAGAGGAATGGATAAAGTAAGTGGAATACTTTCTTTTTAATTATGCTTAATCAACCTTATTTTATTTCTACAGGTGTTTGACAATTGGCGTTACGCTGTAACCCACAAGCTGAGGGTCCAAAAAGCGGATCAAGCGAAAACAGGCGGTGGAACTCCAAAAGAAAAAAAGGGAGTTGACCTTCTAGAGGAGAGAGCCTTGGCCTGCTGGGGAAGAGTGTTGGTGGACGGACACCGGAACGTTGCCGTAGCAGGATGCTCCGGATTCGAGCCGGAGGAAATAGTGGTCGAAAACGATGGTGTCGAATTCCTGGATTACAGGGCGATTGAGGAACTTGCGGACACATCGCAAAAAAAGAGCCGCAAACGCAAGACCGCAAGTCAAACCCAAGGTAAGCTGATGAAATTTCTTAAAATTTATATTTTGATACGCTATTGGCTTTGACCATCACGTAAAGAGTATTCAAACTCGAAATCTCCCAAACAAATCCACCAAGAATTGTGGAAATAACACCCTAACTTATCGGACAGGTTAAGGGAAACTTTAATGATTCCAAGAGAATCAATGGATGAAATGCTTTTGGGTAGCGGCTTTTTTTTTGTTTTTTGCCCAATCTAAAAATGCTTTTCGGTTCTGCTTAGAGGGCCTCAATTGGAACTCAAAATTATTTAAAGCGTCCAAATCCACCAAGAATTGTGGAAATGGCACCCTGATTTATCGGGCAGTTTGAAGAAAATCTCTTCGAATCATAAGATTTTTCTTAAACTGCCCGATAAATCAGGGTGCCATTTCCACAATTCTTGGGTGATTTCGACACTTTAAACGGTTTTGAGTTCCAATTGAGGCCCTTTAAGCAGAACCGAAAATCATTTTTAAATTGGGCCAAAAACAAAAAAAAGGTGCTACCCAAAAGTGTTTGAGTGTTGTGAAAAGTCGCCAAATCCATTTCAGATGATTTTTTTATTTTCACTTCTTTTCTGAAAATGGCTTTGAGGAAAACTTGAAGGGCTTATATTTGCACTCATCGATGTTCCAACCATCGGAATAAACAGCTTGATCTTCAAAAACTGCAGAAAAATAAAAAAAAATGATGTTTGCATTCTTTTCTTATATTTTTTATTTCAAGTTTCAAAATTCGAAATTCTTCAACGGGCAACTAAGGCCTCAGTTATAGGCCTCAGTTATAGCTATCAGTAAAATCCATCAGTAAACATTTTGTATTGCTATTTTGAATACTTTAATCTTATATTTTGAGGAAAATTTTAAATTTTGATGAAATAAGTTGAAAATATATTTCGACTATTTTTTTCAAAAAAAAAGAATGCATTTAGTGTTAAATATTATTAACAAATCTATTTTATAAATTTTACTGATGAAATTTCATTTTACTGAACAACTGACTGCCAAATCTAAAAAAAAAATACCATTTCGTTTTACTGATGGCGTTTAATATTTTTACTGTTCCGGTGCCATCATTTAAAAAATTACTGATGAGATGAATAGTAAAAACGAAATTGTTTGCGGCGCGAAGGTGTAAATTTACTGATAGTTATAAACGCTCATCAGTAAAAAATTTCAGATTCCAGATATTTCAATTTTTACTGATGTATTTTATTGATAGCTATAACTGAGGCCTAATATCCCAAAGCTATTTTCAACCATATGAATATGAATTAAAATTAACATAAAGTAATTTTTTTTGTTTAATTACAGATGAGGACTTCATTTATGATTTGCGAGCATCGGAGGAAAAGCGGCAATTGCAGATGGACCAGGTTATTGCCAGTATAAATGCCTTAACAGCAGCACAAATGGCCACTGCTGCGGCCATAGAAAAATTGGCTACTGCCATTGAAAATAAAATAACAAAATAAATGCATCTTCAATGTAAATAATAATTTAAAATTAAGTATTTATTTGTCCTTTTAAAAATAAATTCTATTTTACTCAAAATTTTCATTCATATCTCTTATTGATTTTTCGGTGGCCCTCAAAAGGGCCTTTTTGTTTGGTACAACTTCAATTCAAATTGGCAACATAGCGTTCTTGAACTCGAGACCCAAGGATGTGCCATTGGTTACGATTCCTGATGCTGTTTCCGTCATTTTCATTTCCACTTGTATCAGCTGCATCCTCAACAAATTGCTCTGCTCCAATGGTAAACAGGTTATGGATGCAAAATATCGCATAAACTATTATTGCGGCCATTCCAGGGGAATAGTGCAATATCCTTTGGCGCGATAAGCATCTGAATCTGCTTTTTATCACCCCAAACGCGCGTTCCACCGAGTTTCTGGTAGTTAAGAAGCGCTTGTTGAAAGCAGCTTCAAGTGAACCCTGTGGTGGGTTGTTGATTGGAGTGAATGACCACGGTTCCAGTGGAAAACCAGAATCACCTATTGAAGAAAACAACAAATAAAAATTAATCTCAAAACAAAAATGATCGCACTTTGGTATTTACGTACCAATGAGATGGGATCTTTGATTATCTGCAGATGTAAATGCAGCTTTTAGCAAACGCCTGATAGGTGAAATCATCCATATCGCCGAGTCGTGAACAGAGCCTGGGAATCTAGCATCGGCAAACAATACTCTCATATTTGCATCCGTTATGACCAGTACGTTGAGGCTATGATACCCTTTCCTGTTTACATACAGATGCCCTGGTGCGTCAGTATCGTTTTTAGGCGGAGCGACAATTGGAATATGCGTGCCATCAATCACGCCTATAATGCTTGGTATATTGAATTTGATTAAGAATCTGTCGATAAATATACCTATAGGTATATATAGATATATAGATTAAAACAGAGGTAATTAGTTTAATTAATAATAATCTTACTGTCTCTTAATTTCTGCCGTCTCCAATGCAGTACTGGGAAATTTGATTGACTCGTCCAGTAGGTGGGCGTTTATGAGTTCTGTAACCACATGAATCGCTCGTGATGTACTGGGCTGAGACAGTCCAAAGATATGGCTACACCCGATTGAAGATTGGTACGAACCATACCCATAAAAATTTAGAGTTGACAGAAACTATAAATATGTAGATGAATATAAATGTAAATGTACGTTTTAGATTATTTTTCTAATTATTTTACCTGTATTTCAAACGGAATTGTTGAAGTTGTTGCCTGAGTGTATTGTTGCAACTTTCCGATCAAAATCGTTGCACTCGATTTATCCAACCGAAATAGCTGCACAAATCGAGTGTCCGGCAGATCGAATGGACTACTCCTCAATCTCAACTCGAGCAAATCTTGTCTGTGTTCCCGTCTAAAATAAAAGTTTTAGTTTATTAACATATTTTTTACCAAGAAGTGTTTGAATTTAGGGGCTTTAGATTAGCTAATTCTCTGTTGAGACCTATTCTTTTTTATGCGGAAAATATCTTCCTCATAACTGGCTATAATAGCTCAAAATGTTATCCTCAGATACATTTTAATAGACGCCGCAAATTTGATCACATCTTAAATATACAAACAAGCTTTCTTAGATATTCCATTCAAACACACATCGATTGTTAATGCCAAACTTAATCTTTCAAATAAATAACGAACATTTTTGAAATATAGTATTAAGAATGTATTGCATAATTTTAGGTCTTCAAAAGCTTTTAAACATATGTTATCGTTATGTTAATCGCACATTATGTTCACTATTTTCTTTGCAAAAAAATTTAAGTCTGTAAGCTTCGTAAGACTGAAGCTAGTCTAGTTAAGTTAGTTAGTAAGTTGAAGAAAAATCAAAAGATTTTGATTTTTTTGAAGTTGAATATAAAGTCCTTTAACTGAATTGAACTGCATGTGGACGAGTTGGTTGATTTGCTGTCAAAACACAGATGAGTTTAAGAGCGATATGGGAAACCGAGCTGATAAAATGAAAATGCCTATAAGCTATGGACCATAGTTACTGCGATAGTATGCGTGTTTTTACCAATACTATCACAGTAAATATGGTCCTACCACCTCATTTTTGTTGCTGTTTTTTCTCATTTATTCACAGACACGAAGTAATAGTAAAATAAAATTTGCGGTATCCTCTTGGAAGCAATGCGTTCCAACTCAGTCTATGCAGTGTGTGCTCGAACAGAAACCTAGATGACAACTCAGTTTACAATCGAGTTGAAATGTGTATGGGGCACTTTAAGTATCGTTTTTTAATCCATTTTTTTTTTTGGTTTGCCTGCTTTTTTCCCATTTCCTATATCGGTGGATTCGGATTAGTGCACATATATTTTTCTGTTGAGATTCAGAATGCTTATCCCGAAGCATCTGTTCAAAAACAAGAGCAGAATATTGGGACAAGAGCAGTGTCCTTATGAGCAACAGAGCAGCGCGACGCAGGCAGTGTCCTTAAGAGCTAACCGCACGAGCAACAACCAACATGAGCATTGAGCAATAAAACACATCGTCGATGAGCGGTACTTGCGGACCGAGATCGTCGTCAACAACTTACTCTTACTCGAGAGCAAGCCTCACTTTTTTCCATATCGTCTCGATAAGCGGTACTTGCAACCGAGAAGAGGACACTGTGCAGCTGAGTACGAGCGTAGGGTAAACAAATCAACAGGCTGTTGCTTGCATTGCAAGCAACCAAAGAATACAGTCCACTTTTACTTTAACCCTTAAACCTAGCCCTGGGGTCCAGCGCCATTGCAAACATACATTTTTTTGAATTTTTAAAAACTAAGCAACCCACGCCAGTGCCACCCATGGAATTCTCATATTATCGTAGCAGACGTCTAAAAATCGGTCATTTATTAATTTTCGAGTGGTGAAGTTGGAAATATTTGAGCTTCAGGGTCCCATAGACCCCAGGAGTCATGTTCCAACAGTTTTGTATCTTGCATACAAGCTTGTGCACCAGAACTGTTGCTATGTATCAAAACACAAGCCAAGCTGATGCTACAGAACTGTTGCTGTTAGTTATATGTAAAAACACTTTAACTTAAACTACTTTTCACAACTTATTTTCATCTATCATCATTTTCATTTTCTAATTAATATTGTCATAGATATTTTTCACTCTAATTTTGATAGCAGAAGCGAAAGTTTGTAAAATAAAGAAAAGCATAAAATAAAATAAAGTTGTGATTGTTTTTGAATTTCTTGGAGCTCGGATTCGACAAATAAAACTCAGGGTAGTGATAGTTAAAGTTTTTGAACAGTGTTACAGTGTTTCGAGACGAACGAAACGATAGCCATTGGCTATGTTTTATGGGATCTTAAATATTTTTGGTGTGAATTCGTATGTCCTCCTCAAAATGGCGTCCAATAAAACTCAAATAAGACGAAATTTCTTAAAAAACTTAGCCCATAAAACTCCAAATGGAGGAAAGGTTTATTTGGCCAACTTTGCCATCCAATCTCCAGGTCCTCATTGGAGATATTTTAGAAAAGAAGGACCTGTGGCTGAGTCAACATCTTCGGTCACTGCAAAAGATGTGCCGTGTGTCCACGAGACAAAGACCGCAAGACCAAAATACGATGTAGCAGTTGCCGAAATCAACTTTGTGGCGAACATAGCCGCTTTTGTGTGTCAAAATTGTCTTGATGTAGATTTTTAAAACATTTTTCATAATGAAACATTCCTATCTTTTTATTAAATTGGGACAAAAACTTTTTGGGGTCCCTAAGACCCCAGGGTAGCAATAGTGTTTCTCCCGGGATGGGTAGGGTTTAAGGGTTAAACAAAGTTTATATTTTAAAACTATGAGCATTCAATTCTTTATTTTATACAGCATCATAAATGTATCCATGAAAGAACATGCAAACATACATATAAATTATTTGAATAGTACGTTTTAAGATACATGTATGTATACATATCTTCTGTACATAACCACATTTATGAAATAAATTATCTAATCTAATCTATTTTTTATGTTTATTTATTTTAAAATGCATATGTACTAACCTTTGTCTCCTTTTTATGATATTTCTATAATATATATGTCGAAAATTTTCCATTTTTCTCACAATCCTTGTTGCTTTTTCAAAATCTGTTATGATAAAAGTGCCGAAAAGTTGCCTGTTATTCTTTTATGATTCTTAACAGATTTCTTAAAAGATTTTGGCTTGCTGAAAATCAAATTTTGTATTTATAAAAGATTTTCAGTATGTTCGAATTTTTTGACAGTTCATAACATATTTCTTAACAGATTTTATAACAGATTTGGCTTGCCGAATACCAAATCTGTTATTCAAAAAAGATTTTTTGACAAATAAAACTTTTGTATGGGAATTCATAACAGAATAACAGAATAAAAGATTTCGCCGAATAGCCCCAATTATAAGGTACTATAATACGTATGTGTCAGACATCACACGTCAATAAAACAAAAATTTGATCCAATGAGCATTTTTTTAAATTTTTATTTTCGAATTTGTATTCCTGTTGTTTCCTGTTGACAGGTAATAATATTTTTTTTTATTCAAATGTCTGTCGAATGTAGTAGATCATCGTTTTGGTACTTTTTTTTTTACAGAGATCTAATATAACTATGCTATGTTGAACAAATTTTTATAAATAAGAATTTATTCAACGTAACACAAGAGCCTATTCATAGCATAGCTATAATACTGTATAGAGGTGTATAAGGAGAATCTAATAAATAAGGCTGAATATTTATCAAGTAATATCCAAGCGCCTTGGTATTTTTGCCTTAATGTTTAATACATCCTCATAATTTCTATTTCCTTGTAGATGTTAAGTAACATCAAGCCGTTCATCTGTTCCTATCAGGGGTGCCAGCACGTAACTTGTTACAATCGAGCTTTGTTCATCGTCTATCAACTCGAAACAAATATTTTTAGGCAGCACGTAACTTGAAACGAGTTTTTGCTTAAAATTTTCATTGTGAATCATTAAATCGAAAAAATGTCAAACATTTTTCCATACAAATTTGTAGGTAATTTTTCAAGTCAATACAAAAATGATATTTTTTGATGCTAAATGTGAGGATGATTCATCCTGGATGAAGAAGAGTCCAATGCAATATTAAAGAGAAGATATTCTTGCGACAAAGGCAATCTTTTAGAAATGAGTGATAATGGGGAATGCAGCAGAAAGAAGTGCAGAAATACGGTTTAACAATAAACATTGTCATAAAATCAGTAAAAATACATTTTGATCTTTGTTTATGGCCCGATTTGGTTTGGGTTCCATATTATTTCCTAAAAGAAATGCTTGCTCGATAACTATTTTCTGTTGAGTATTTTTTTCTGTTTCAAACGTCTATTTCAAAATTGTATGCTGTGAAATCTGACGATACAATCGAGTTCATTCGATTGAAACAAATTACGTGCTGCCACTGCTCGATTGTATCGAGTAAACTTGATTGTATCAAGTTACGTGCTGGCACCCCAGGTTTTGCATCGCAGATAAGTCTTTATTCTATGCAGACATGGGAAAGACCGCTCACTTGTAGCCACAAATACTGGCAGTGTCGCACCGATTTGCATATTGCGATGAATCGTTTTATATAAAGAAGCATCGCAAACATTGAAGGTCTCTAAGTTTTTGGGCCGTTTTTAATATGACATACTTGGGCAATATCTGAAACAATAGTTCGTTTAACACTGACAACTTTAAAGAATTTATAAGAAATAAGAATTACATTTTTACCTGCGCTACATTCTCATTTCAGCTAGAAAATCATCCAAACATCCTCTTATATCATCTGGCCATTCATGAGCAAATACTTGAACAGTTCTTTTCATGTCTTCTCCATCAAGTTTGCAACATTTTTCTGGCAAAATATTTTGAATTTTGGAAATTAATTCACGATGGTCGAGGAACCGATTTTTTGGCTGAACCAACAAATGGTCTAAAAAAGGAACACAGACAGACTGACGAAAATATTCTTCCGGACCACCCAAATATCTAACTGTCTCGTTTTGTCTGTTTGGCAATAGTTCGTGAAACTACCAGTTGTTAATCCATTTTATCAGCCATTTCCTTAGCTGCAGTAAATATGCTACCAAATCTTGTTTCGGAATTATGTTGCATTTCAACAATTTCTTCGTATTTCCTAGTTGCGTGATCCTATCATTTTTAGGCTGAGCTCACACCAATACCAAATCCAACAAAAGTTTTTGTTGCCTGCCTTCGGTGTGTTTTGCTTTACATCCCCAGGTATTTACTGCAACCGACACGACGAGGGAACAAAACGTTGTGTCGTGTCGGTTTCGGTATGTGTTCTCTCATAAGAGCCTTGTTTGTTGTGTCCGGATCTTTGTATATGGATTTACCAGGTAATATCAAGAATGGTTTTCTGCTTGGTTTGAGTTTTTTACATAAGTTTGCAATGTGTGTTCTCTGCTTGCTTGCTTGAAAACCATTCTTGATAGTACTTCTACTTGGTAAATCCATATACAAAGGTCCGGATAAAACAAACAAAAAGTTTTGTTGGATTTTGTGTGTGTTCAGCATTCAGCCACAGATTATTATCTGTGATTCAGGGCAACGACGCAACATGCTCGTTTGCATTATTCCCTACATGGCTAATACAGAATTAGCGAACCTCATTTCGTAATTCGTACGTGTTGATTCTTTAAGGTGTGTGTCAAAAAGAGGCGCCGATGGTTATTTCATAGAGAAAAGAGATTTGCTTGCGAACATCTCCCTTCATGCGAACAACGAAACCGACGAAAATTTGGAAACATATTTTGTTCTAGCAGAAAATGGATTCCCCTTTTCTCCTTTTACCAAATTTTTTCCTTGTATTCCCCACAAAAAGGAGAATTCCCCACGAAATGGCATCACGTTATTAACGGTTATCATTTTTATTATTTCATAATCAACACACACTGACCGCTACTAAGTTTCCTGTCGCAATTGTCGATTAAATACTGACAAATATGTAAATTACAATTTATTTTTCATTTCATAAAATAATTTTCAGTACAAATTTGTCAGAAAATTCAAGACAATAATTGTAGAAAAATTGTTGACAATTCGTTGTCATGACAATTTCTTTATGAAACGAAAAGACGACAATTGTCGGGTATTTTACGACAATACTACAAAATTGTCAAACTGTTTATGGAACAGATTTTTGACAATTGTCAAGTTGTAATTTAAACATTGTCACCTGTCACAATTGTCAATATTTATGAAATAGGCCCCTGGTGCAGGTACTCTGTAGATACCTACTTCTACCCACACCACCAACAACACCAACAAAAACACTGCCTGGGCTCGTCCGTTGATTGCCCGGATGCGTCAGTTGGCTGTCGGGATTCGTCCGTTGGTTGCATTATTTTTAACTTTATTGCATGGCTTTTCAACAAATTCTCACTTCACAAATCCTCTATAAAATGGAACATAAAACTTTGTGATCAAAAGAAAAACTAAATCTTCTTATGTTCAAAATTTGCCACTCGATATCTTATCCTCATAGACAACGAAATATCAGTAAAATAATGTACACAACATTCCAACTGGTGATAAAAATATTCTCTCGAGTGTCATAACAATATTAAACTCATGAACAAAGAAAAAACAAAAACAAATTTAAATAAAATCTGCAATTCTCTTAATATTTTCCCTGGCGCACTAAAACACAACACTAAGTGTACCTACGACCGAAGTGTTTCTTCAAATTTGTTTCTAAATCGCATGTTATTGTCATCCAGGATCGAGAATTTCCTCAAAAAATAAAAATATAAAAATAAAGCATAAAATTCAAGAATTTCCTTCTTGTCATAGGTACTATTCGAGCTGAGAATAGGAAGGAAACATTTTTGTAGGACGCCACAATGCACACATCAGGCAGGATAGAAGTTTTTCTCAAGAAATGCTCTCAAGCACATGCGGTGAGATTTATTGCCCCACCGAGATCGACTGACGACAGCAATTTCTTCCTTTTTGCTAGGTTCATCTATCCCAATCATTTTGTATGGCACACCACTTAACTATAAATACCAGATTGGCATGTCTTTGTGGTCGTTCTTGAGAGTCTGGATGATGGGGCTTAAGCCATCATACCGTTGGGGTTTGTTTTTGGATGAAGAACAGAGATGGAGTGTGGAACAATTAACCTTGACGCATTTCACACTTTCTTTTTGACAGTATGAAGGACGAATTGGGATTAGACATGTTAAAGGATGTATGGGATGCGTGTATGAAACTTTATGTGCGATGTTGTGGTTTTTAAAGCGGTCTGTTAGTTGTTTGCGTGTTCCAGTAACATGAGAATATTAGAAAGAAAAGTTTGTTATGTTTTAGTGAGCTTTTACATAAATGCTAAAGCTAGGTATACCTACATAAGAAGTAGAAAACAAAGAGCTTATGAATCCAAGTGAAATTCCAATGAAAGTCTGCATAATGTTTTGTTTGGACTCCGACTCCTTGAGAATTTAGCTTTGTTATTTCTTCAATATTTCCGTCAATAAAAAACACTTGTAACGGAACCCCTGTTCCTCCCTCTTCAACCTTTCGCTACCCTTCACGCTCTTAGGTCTACAGGACCCTAAGAACGATCCAGGTTGCAGGCTGAAAAGGGGATCCAGGCTACGACTGCGGCATGCTTGCTTTTGCATAGCTCGTCGGTGGTGTGGGTTGTTGCAGTCGCAGCTCTGGACTGGACAGTGTTACATATAACATGACATCTATTTTTTTTTAGAGTTCCAAAATAATGGAACCCGAAGATTAATACGAGAGGAAGGGCGTGTTACCGAAGGGAGAACGGGAGAAATCTACACTGAAAATAATAACTTTCGTAAAAATATGAAAATCGCGTTGTTAACTGCAATTTCGTAGTATTAATTAAATTTTAATTAATACAACGAAAGTTTTCAGTTTTTCGTAAAATGAAAACCTTCATCAATTAATGAAAACGCTTCATACACTGTTTCACCCATTTTTGAGCTAAAAAAAAAACAATTTAATGAAAGTTTTCATCATTCAATGAAAAAATTTCATAGTCTTTTTTACGAAAAAAAATGTTTGCAACGAAATTGCTTCATTAAACTACTAAATTTTTCATCACCTTATGAAAATACTTCGTAGAATATTAAATTTGTCATTAACCAACGAAAATTCTCATCAGTATATGAAAATAAATAGTTATTTTATAAAGTTTTACATATATTAACCACAAACTTCGTTAACTAATGAAATAAATCATAGCTGTACGAAAAATATAATCAAACCATTGCAATTTTTCGTAACGGTCTAGCGGGATTTTAACAGAAAGCAAAAAACAAAGCTCATGCTAAAGTAATTGGAAGAATAATATTTTCGTTAGCTAATCAAAAATTTTAATTGTTCTACAAAAAATTTCATCAACTTATGAAAATACTTCGTAGAATATTAATTTTGTCATTAATCAACGAGAATCAGCGTATGAAAATAAATGGTTATTTTATAAAGTTTTACATACATATATTTACCACAAGCTTCGTTAAGTAATGAAATAATCATAGATTTACGAAAAATATAATTAAACCTTTGCAATTTTTCGTTTCGTAACGGTCTAACGGGACTTTAACGGAAAGCAAAAAACAAAGCTTATGCTTAAGTAATTGGAAGAATGAAAAATTTGGTTAGCTAATCAAAGTTTTTGATTGTTCAACGAAAACTCAACTCAACTTATGAAAATACCTCGTAGAACATTAAATTTATCATTAAAATAGGTGGATGAATTAATATTTTCGTTAGCTAATTAAAATTTTAAATTGTTCTACGAAAAATTTCAACTTATGAAAACAATTCGTTGATTTTTAAGTTTATCATTAACTAGCTGACCCCCGGAACCTCGTCGCGCTTGCCTACATATAAACTCCAGAATAATAAATAAACATAAATGCAATTTGATTTATTTGAATCCAATTGAAATCGGGGACGATTTGAATTTTCCTAAGTTTCACAACAAACTTTGCGTTTTATCGTAGTCTGAAATCATAAAATACATAATTTCGTTAAAAAAGAAATTGAGAAAATTTTCGATTTTTGGGAGTTTTCCAATTTTTTCACTTTCCTTTCGAAAAGTAATTGCTGAATGATTGCACCCAGAATCCCATACAATAAAATAATTTTCGACCAGCTTTCAAGTAAGATTTTCCCAAAATTTGTTTTTACAGGAACCATGACTGGAAATTTTACAAAAATGCGTTCGGTGGCTTAATTAAAAACCAGCTAAGAAACAATTGTACTCATCGTTCTAAGACGTTACGATGGTAGATGCATTAATAAATAAATAAATAAATAATACTTTGTGTTTAAGCAAATTTCAACATTTCTTACGATTGTTCGAAAATATTAGTTTTCCAAAGTTAGTACCTTTAAAACGGATGTATAAATATATTCTTGAATACTGCATACCCAAATTAATTTTAGGACATTGTGTTTTTAAGGTAGATATATACATTATAATTGCACCTGAAATTCTATAAAATTTGATTGAAGGTCTTGAAATTCTTCGTGCTCTTCCAGAGTTTTCCTAGTTCCCTATCACGAATTTTCTATTTTTTGCATTTGAAAATTTATGCACCTACATTTCCATGCAATTTAAATGATTAAATGATTTATCTGAGTTTTCCATCAAGAACTCTATTTTTCCATGCGATAAGCTTTTTTGGAACAAAAAACTCCCTACAAAAATTCATGTTTTCGATATGTTTTTCCAGCTTTCCGACTTTTCTATCCAGTTTTTTTTCACAGGAACCATCTCTGAATAGAAGAAGATGTACTCTGAAAATTTCATAAATATCTGTTGGGCCGTTTAGGAGTTCATACTGGACATACAAACTCACAAACAAACGTACAACCATTTAGATATATACAGATTTACGAAAATCTGCGTACATCTGATTATGAAAATAAATAGTTGTTTTATAAAGTCTTACATATGTAAACCAAAAACTTCGTTAACTAATGAAATAAATCATAGCTGTACAAAAAATATGATCAAACCATTGCAATTTTTCATAACGGTCTAACGGGACTTTAACAGAAAGCAAAAAACAAAGCTGATGCTAAAGTAATTGGAAGAATAAATATTTTCGTCAGCTTATCAAAAATTTTAATTGTTCTACGAAAAATTTCATCAACTTATGAAAATACTTCGTAGAATATTAAATTTGTCATTAACCAACGAAAATTCTCATCAGTGTATGAAAATAAATAGTTATTTTATAAAGTTTTACATATATTAACCACAAACTTCGTTAACTAATGAAATAAATCAAAGCTGTACGAAAAATATAATCAAACCATTGCAATTTTTCGTAACGGTCTAACGGGACACGTTGATGCTAAAAATAATTGGAAGGAAGAATATTTTCGTATGTTAATTAAAATTTTCATAATTTTAATTACAATTTTAATTGTTCAACGAAAAATATCATCAAATTATGAAAAAACTTCGTAAAATAATAAATTTCTACAATAACTAACTAAAAACTAAATCAGTTTATGAAAATAAGTAGTCAGCTAGTTAAAACTTTCATCAGTTTACGTAAAAAATCCGATGACTGACGAAAAAATACATAAAGACCCACGCTGTGTTTTCGTTTCTTCTTTGCATTGCTCATACTCTCAGTCACAGTCTTTATTAAGTTGTGTTCGAGTTCGGTCGTTTGCAGTCTAAATTTTTTGTGCGCGGAAAAAGTGAATATTAAAAACAAACAAAAAACAAAAAACAGTTAAAAAAAACAATAAACAGTTAAAAAACAATAAACAATACGAAAACAATAAATAAACAACAAAAAGGTACGCAGTAGCAGTACAGCAAGAAAAATGTAAGCAAAATGTAATTATGTACATATTTCCTTAAAATTTATTTTGTGTTTTATTTATTTATAAAGCAACCTATAAATTCTATTTAAATTATAAATGCATAGGTACGTGTTTCTTCATTTTCGTAGAGTTCAATTCAATTTCAATTAAATAAACCTACATAGGAAAGTTAAAATTCTCATATTTTTTGTGCAAACCTACACGGTACAGATGTGCTTTCGAACTCTTTTTATTTCTTAGCAAATTTTAAGCAAAGTTTCTGATTTAATTGTTACTGTTTTTTGCAATTCCATTTCATGTTAATTTAAAGTTTGTGTTTTTCTTGAAACCTGAAAATTCTAATTTTTCAACATCGCTTTGTGTAATTTTTACACATAAACACGTGAAAATTTACTTGTTTCGTAAACATTCCGCTATGTAGGGTAAAGGTGTCAACAGTGAATCAGGATACACAGTGAATCACAAGCTCTCACGCTGTATATTTTTATTTTATAAAACATCTGAAAAAGAGATAAGAACACCCCTGTACACTTCCTCCCTTCAAACCATCAATCTGCGCGATCCCTTGATCGAAGTAGATTTTTTTCATGGTTTTGTGTTTTCTGCATTGCTAAGTAGTTTTTTGTTTTCTATTTGCTTTTCTTCTTATTAAATAACAGTGCATCGTAACTTCATTTGAGTATAATATTTGTATTTCTGCTTACATAGACTTAATAATTTGTGTCAACTTGTTAACTTATGTGAAATATTATACATAATTTTAATGTGTTTTTGTTAAAATGGCAACATGGTAAACAGTGGATCAATTGAAAAGGTACTCAGTGAATCACTGAATCAAGACTCAAAAATTCAATTTTTTTATTTTCTGTTGATTTTTCTAACATGAATGTTCGCACCAGAAAGCTATCCATTGTAATCAACTGAATTGCTTTTTTCTTTAATTTTTTTCTTTATTTTAAGCTAATAACGTTTTGTAATTTTTTTGTACATATGAAGAGTTTTATTTAATATTTTTTTTGTTATAAATGGAGAGTATTTATTTTTGTTTCGTTTCTTGTCTTTAAATAAAACATGAATAATAAATATGAAAATAAATATTAATAAATTAATACTTAATTAATAAATTAAAGACTGTTTTTAAATCCCTGATTCACTGTGTACCAGTCACTGATTCACTGTGTACACCCAGAGTACACAGTGAATCATGTGGTAAGATATTTTAAAAACATTTTTTTTTAATTTTTTCCAAATTAAAAGGTTTTGAAATTTTGTGCTCAAACTAAAGAAAATATATTGAAAAAGCTGTGGAAAAAACATTTCATGGCTACTATGATAAATGCGAGCTTAACAGCCCAAAAAGTAAAAAGTGATCCACTGTTGACACCTTTACCCTACATTCAATTGATCTTGAATCAGCATCAGAGAAATTTTTTTAGTGCAATTTTGTGTATCGTTTTCTTCTTCGTGTTTCTTGAAACTTGATTGTTGACTCATTTCGTAAGCATCCCTCTATCTAAATTTTACACAACCAAGAAGCAAGCATGTGAGGCCATGACCATTGATCATGAATCAGCATCAGAGAACTTTGTTAGTGCAATTTTGTGTATCCTTTTCTTCTTCGTGTTTCTTGAAACCTGTGTTACACAATTATTGGCAGGCATGCTCTAACTTTTGCCTCATAGAAATTAAGGCCTGTGCATCATCATCAGATGCACCAGAAAAATGGCGGGGCTATAAGAAGCCACTAGGTTTTCGACTGGTAATACAAGCAAATTGTATTTTAATATGCATTTATTTTTATTATTTATATTTTAATACAAGCAAATTGTATTTTAATACACAACACATATTTTAATTATTTTATTATATTTTTTCAAAAACAGATCGACTTCGATTTTAAAGTGCTGCATCCAACGGCGACTTCCCTTTTAGATACATGGGCGGATCATAGGCCCAAAATTGCTAGTTTCTTGGCTAAGGACCAAAATATTAAAGACAGGCGTCTAGTTCACCTTCTTGAAGACTGGATGAGTGATAAAATTGAAGAGAGTAAGTACCATTTGCTTAGTTTGTATTTTTAATATATTTTTTTATATTTGTCTAAACAATTTTTGTCTTTTAAAATATTCTAACTTTTTTGTTTGTTTTTCTTTATCTGTTTTTTTTTTTTCAGATTCTAAAGACGCAGTCCTAATGTTTTTGATGCATGGGTACCTGATTCCAACGCAGAAAACTGTCCTGAAGGACAAGAGCAGCAAGAAGACCACCATAAAATATACCATCAAAGACTCGCAGGAAGCATTTATGTTCTGCTGCAAGGGGCACCAGGAAATCGAAAAACATGTACAACACCTCAAATCGAGAGGAAACAACTTTCAGCCCTTCCTCATAGGTATTGGTGAGGATATAAAATCCCTAAGGGAATTCCTTATATATTTCGATGGGATACGGTATACCTTCACCTCCTTCTTAAGAGGGGTTTATGTATTATTTGAACTTTTTCATGTCTTCAACCTAGAATATCCCCTGCCCTGTACTAATTTTTATAATTTTATTCAGGGATATATCTATAAAATAAAATGTTATAAAACAAACCAAAGAAATGTCTTACTGGGCAATGAATTGTAATGGTTTTCAACTAAATTTTTATAATTTTACTCATTTTTTATTTTCATAACATAAAATAAAATTTTAATTTAATTTAAACATTAATTCTTAATTATAATTATTATATTAATATTACATTAATTATATTATATATATTATATTATATATGTTGTATTAATCATATTATAATTGTAAATAAGTATATATGTAAGTATTTTTTTTTATATTAAAAGTTTGAAATGACTAAAACAAATGTTTTTTTTTTTTAATTTTAATTGTTTACTTCGCTTCGCTTCGCTTCACTTTTTTTCGAATTTCAGGTTCGTAAGCTTACGAAAAAAGTAAGTATTTTGACAAAGGAAATAATTAGCTAACGAATACATTTTACGTTAATTTATGAAATTGTTCATAAATAAAATGAAAAATTTCTTTAGCTTACGAATTAATTTGACGTCGATTTATGAAAAAAATCATAAATTGAACGAAAAATTTCGTTAGTTAACGAACACATTTTACGTTGACTTATGAAAATATTCGTAAATTTAATGAAAAATTTCGTTAGCTTACGAAAATAACTTACGTTGATTCATGAAAATATTAATAAATGAACGAAGAAAAATTATTAGTTTACGAAAGTATCTTAATCAAAAAGTACGTCAGCTAACGAAAAATAACATAAATCAAATAATTTTCTGCGTTAAATAAGGTAAAATTTAATCAGCCCGATAAAAAATTTCGTATTGTTCAATGAAGAAAAATAATTGGCGCAACGTAAAAAATCATAATTTTATTAAATTATACGTAAATTAATGAAAAAAATTCATAAATTGATGTAGAAAATCATTAATTATTGTTCAAAAACTTTAATGAAAGAATTTCGTAAAATAATGACAGTTTTCGTTATTTGATGAAGCGCTTCATCAACGTATTAAGCCCCTTTCGTTGGGACACTTACATTCTTCATCGGCTGAAAATTAATTAAAATTTAATTGGCTCAACGAATTTTTTAATTATATTTACGTAAGGATTTGGTTCAGTGTACTCTATATCTCACACCCGTCCTCATATCTACTCACCATGACCTTTATTTAAAAATTTAAATAAACATGTTCATCAAGAACAAACAAAAAAAATTGTTCAAATCAAAATCATAATTTTAATTATGTAACAAAAAAGTCAAAAGAAGAAAAAAAACGAAAAAAAAAATAATAGTATTTAAAGAAAAGTATTAAATAAGATTAACTATATATAATAAAAAAAAATTAAAATTAATACCTTTAACAATGGTGCTCCAGGAACATAAGAAAAACACAACAATTAATAGTAAGAAATAAGTTTAAATAAAACTGAACACCAACAACAAAACAACACTGAATGATTTTATTTCTTCTTCTTTATATTCTTCTTTATATTTCTTCTTTTTTTTATTCTTCTCTTCTTGTTCAATTTAATTTGTTTTATTGCACTGATTTTATTTTATTTTTATGTTCATAGTTTACACATACACATTTGCAATGTTGCAATCTTTTTTTTTTTTTGGTTTTATGGTTTCTTCCTTATTTTATTATTTAAATTGCTTTTATTTATTAGTAGTTACACATATTTTATTTTGTCTAATGCACAATAATGCACAATAATTTAATTTTTGGATATATATATATATTTTTTTTTGTCGTTTATTAACTTTAATAAATATATAGTTTATATAAATCAAAAGTAACTACCATTACTTTAAAATATTCTAAATTCAATTAACAACTTTCCTCTTCAAGGTTTATTCAAAAACTGATCCTTTTTATGATTTTAATTTTTGATTTTTTGATTTTTTGATTTTTTAATTTTTCAAAATTTTTTATTTTTATGTAAAGTGTATATATGTAAAGTAGTGTTGTATGGAAAATGTTGTTGTGGTAAGTATGTGTGTGTATTCTATGGATAGTATTATGTGGTAAGTTATATTATGTACTGTATGTGTGAGTTTTGTTTTGTTTTTGTTTTATTTTATTTTTCTTTCAGATCCTCACACACTCTCTTAGTAACTTGAACCAACCCAACTTTAGTGAGGTTGACAGTTTTTGGTGATATTTGTGAAAACCAATTTGTGAACAACTTTTTAATGTTTGTGGTCTACCTATCTGAGTATTCACAACTGTTTCCCCTCGGTCTACTGAATACAGAGTTACACTTAAATTGTTGTTTGACCAAGTGTTTGAACTTAATCAAACATTTATCTGAGTACGAAATTGTCATATCAATTATACTTACTTACTTAGCCGGCTCCCAAACCATGTAGGGTCTCAGCCTGAGGCAGCAGTTTCAAGAACGGTCCCTCCCATGCATTCTCCAGTCGTCAAAACCAAACGCTCTGGCATCCGCAGTCATTTGGTCTGTGTACCAGAGGTTCAGTTTTCCTGATCGTCTCAAACCTTCTTGGCTGGCGCGTGATCGCCCATGCATTCACTCAATTTGGCTGAGCCAATGTAGTCGTCTTTTCTTGGCTTTCTGGACCACATCAACATCTTTGTACAGCTCGTATAGTTCACGATTAAACCTTCGCCACGTCCCATTCCTGACCAAAAATCCGTCTAAGAATTTTTTTTTCGAAAGTGCCAAGTATCAGTTCGCCTTTTTTACTAATCGTCGAGCACTCGGCACCGTAGAGTAGGACTGATAAAATCAAAGTCCTGTATAGTAGGCACTTTGTCCTTCGAGTGAGGTTTTTTTTAACCAAGTGGTTTCTGGAAACCGAAGGAGCAGTGGTTCTCGAAGGGGTCGGATTTCCACTAAAAAGTCGTTTCTGGGATTGATGTTTGTTCCAAGGTAGGTGAACTCCTTAACTACCTCGAAATTGCTGTTCCAACAATGACGTTTTGTCCTAGGCGGTGGACAGATGTTGCTTTGTTTGTACATAGCATGTACTTTGTTTTGTCCTCACTCACTTCAAGACCAACGAGTTTCGCTTGATCTTCAATCGCTGTGAAGGCCTCAAGCACACCTTACTGGATCAACCGATGATGTCTATGTCGTACGCATAGCTTAGGAACTGTTGAAGATAGTGTTTACCGTGCTCACACCTGCCTTGCGCAATATCTGCTCCAGGACTATGTTGAAGAAGTCACATGAGACATGACAGTACATTTTCTTGTGTTAACTTTGCACACTGCACTGCGTATTGTTAAGCGTCCGTGAGGCACAGCTGGATCAGTTTGTTCGGGATCCCAATTTCAGACATCGCCATCATAAGGTGGATCGTGGATGCTATCATAAGCAGCTTTGAAGTCGATGAAGAGTGGGTTTCCACTTCAAATTCGTTGGCCTTTTTCAGAATTTGCCTCAGTGTGAATATTTGGTCTATTGTTGCGCTGCCTTGCCTAAAGGCACACTCGTGCATGCCGATTTATGTACGAGCAATGATTATGGTATTGTGGAAAGGTTTAAGACACACACAGTACGTTGCCTCTGTAGTTCTTGCATGTAGATGGGGCTTATGCAGCTTATAGACCCAGTCAGTGGGTAAGCATTCTTCCTCCCACACTTTGTTGATGATCTGGGGTATGTGGTTCATCAAAACGTCCGACCCGGCAGACTTGCTATTTTTTAGCTTTTGAATAGCTCTTTCTACCTTGTTTGTGCTGTGTGCTGGGACTGGGTCATTGACTGGGCTGGCAATTATTCCTCATTGGCTCGCTCGACTTTATGGTGATTTTGGTTAGTTTTAATTATTTCACAGGGTGTTGAGTACGGCGGGCGGTGCGGCTCATTGTTGTCTCTGGCTTGAAAACTTAGTTCTACTTATCACCGATGCAAAGTCGATTAGTCGGAAGCCATTATCTGTTTTAACTTCGTGGTGGCTGTGCCTTCCACTTAGCCCGCCAAAGATATTTTCCTTTCCAATTTTTGCATTGAAGTCTCCGTTTTATATCTCTTATTTCGTTATACTATATCTCTTCTAAGAAGAAGGGATCAAGAAGGCTACAACTTCTTGTTGTCGAAGACTCCACAGGAGGCATCCTAGTAACTAGTATTTTACGTTAATCATGGACCCAGAACTTTAAATGTGGGTTACACTCTTCGCTCTGTAATGTTTCATTGCATTACATTATTTTTATTCTTTACAAAAAATATGTCTCCCATTTGGGATATAAATAGACACCCAAATCCAAATAAACAATAATCATCAGTTGCCGAGCAACCTAAGTGCACATCAGACATCAACGTCCAGTATAAAGCAGAAGGCAAGTAACTGTTGAAAACCACAGCAAAATAAAAAACAAAGCAGCTGTTAACCAGCAAACAATAAGCAGCTGTTAACCAGCAAACACCAAGCAGTCGCTAACCGAATGCCAAACGGTACAAAGCACAGGCGGTCAGCCAATAAATAGTAGGCTCCCAGCCGTAGTGAGGTCAGTTGAAGCGAGTAGGCGTGTTCTCCTTGAGTGGTAAGTAAGTAAGTAAGTAAGTAAGTAAGTAAGTAAGTAAGTAAGTAAGTAAGTAAGTAAGTAAGTAAGTAAGTAAGTAAGTAAGTAAGTAAGTAAGTAAGTAAGTAAGTAAGTAAGTAAGTAAGTAAGTAAGTAAGTAAGTAAGTAAGTAAGTAAGTAAGTAAGTAAGTAAGTAAGTAAGTAAGTAAGTAAGTAAGTAAGTAAGTAAGTAAGTAAGTAAGTAAGTAAGTAAGTAAGTAAGTAAGTAAGTAAGTAAGTAAGTAAGTAAGTAAGTAAGTAAGTAAGTAAGTAAGTAAGTAAGTAAGTAAGTAAGTAAGTAAGTAAGTAAGTAAGTAAGTAAGTAAGTAAGTAAGTAAGTAAGTAAGTAAGTAAGTAAGTAAGTAAGTAAGTAAGTAAGTAAGTAAGTAAGTAAGTAAGTAAGTAAGTAAGTAAGTAAGTAAGTAAGTAAGTAAGTAAGTAAGTAAGTAAGTAAGTAAGTAAGTAAGTAAGTAAGTAAGTAAGTAAGTAAGTAAGTAAGTAAGTAAGTAAGTAAGTAAGTAAGTAAGTAAGTAAGTAAGTAAGTAAGTAAGTAAGTAAGTAAGTAAGTAAGTAAGTAAGTAAGTAAGTAAGTAAGTAAGTAAGTAAGTAAGTAAGTAAGTAAGTAAGTAAGTAAGTAAGTAAGTAAGTAAGTAAGTAAGTAAGTAAGTAAGTAAGTAAGTAAGTAAGTAAGTAAGTAAGTAAGTAAGTAAGTAAGTAAGTAAGTAAGTAAGTAAGTAAGTAAGTAAGTAAGTAAGTAAGTAAGTAAGTAAGTAAGTAAGTAAGTAAGTAAGTAAGTAAGTAAGTAAGTAAGTAAGTAAGTAAGTAAGTAAGTAAGTAAGTAAGTAAGTAAGTAAGTAAGTAAGTAAGTAAGTAAGTAAGTAAGTAAGTAAGTAAGTAAGTAAGTAAGTAAGTAAGTAAGTAAGTAAGTAAGTAAGTAAGTAAGTAAGTAAGTAAGTAAGTAAGTAAGTAAGTAAGTAAGTAAGTAAGTAAGTAAGTAAGTAAGTAAGTAAGTAAGTAAGTAAGTAAGTAAGTAAGTAAGTAAGTAAGTAAGTAAGTAAGTAAGTAAGTAAGTAAGTAAGTAAGTAAGTAAGTAAGTAAGTAAGTAAGTAAGTAAGTAAGTAAGTAAGTAAGTAAGTAAGTAAGTAAGTAAGTAAGTAAGTAAGTAAGTAAGTAAGTAAGTAAGTAAGTAAGTAAGTAAGTAAGTAAGTAAGTAAGTAAGTAAGTAAGTAAGTAAGTAAGTAAGTAAGTAAGTAAGTAAGTAAGTAAGTAAGTAAGTAAGTAAGTAAGTAAGTAAGTAAGTAAGTAGTAAGTAAGTAAGTAAGTAAGTAAGTAAGTAAGTAAGTAAGTAAGTAAGTAAGTAAGTAAGTAAGTAAGTAAGTACGTAAGTAAGTAAGTAAGTAAGTAAGTAAGTAAGTAAGTAAGTAAGTAAGTAAGTAAGTAAGTAAGTAAGTAAGTAAGTAAGTAAGTAAGTAAGTAAGTAAGTAAGTAAGTAAGTAAGTAAGTAAGTTAGTAAGTAAGTAAGTAAGTAAGTAAGTAAGTAAGTAAGTAAGTAAGTAAGTAAGTAAGTAAGTAAGTAAGTAAGTAAGTAAGTAATTAAGTAAGCAACTAATTCATTTATTAATCTATCAATTGTTGGTGTTTAGATTATACATGAATTTTAAAGTTTTCGCTAAGCCGTCAGCCTGGTGGTAAGTATAAACCCGAACTAACCAGATATAGACTTCGCCCTCGATTCGCTGCGATTTACCGGATTCGTCCGTGATTTACCAGATCCGTCTGCGATTTACCGGATTCGTCCGTGATTTACCGGATTCGTCCATGATTTACCAGGTTCGTCTGCGATTTACCGGATTCATCCATGATTTATCGGATTTGTCCGTGATTTACCGGATTCATCCGTGATTTACCGGATTCGTCTGTGATTTACCGGATCCGTCTGTAATTAACCAGATTCGTTTGCGATTTACCGGATTCATCCGCAATTTACCGGATCCGTCCGTGATTTACCAAGTTCGTCTGCGATTTACCAGATCCGTCTGCAATTTAACGGATTCCTCCATGATTTATGTACCAGATTCGTCTGCGATTTACCAGATTCGTCCGTGATTTACCGGATTCGTCCATGATTTTGTACTAACCAAGCATAGACTTCACCTCCACCAGTCTTAAGGAGGCCTGCCGTTCATATTAATCCTGCACCAGTCAACCTAGCCGTTAGCTACCCACGTTCGCACCGCACGACCTTAAACCTACAGAAAAGGATACCTCCAAAGACGACATATCATTCCTTCACCAAAGATAGCTTCAGACGCTGCAACAACATAATTGTACAGTTTAGAACAACCTAGATTTACGAATAAAATAAACTATTGTGATTGCATAACGAAATAAATAAAGAATTGACCAATATTTAAGTTCTGGTACACTTTAATCCAAACCCTGGGAAGACCGGCGAGCTAACCTCAGCCTTAGACAACAGTACCTCACAGCTTCTTCAATACAAGTTATTTCATCTATATCGATTTCGTACCAGTTTTCCGTATGCCCCTGCAACTCTGTCCTCTACCACGAATTTATTTGGTTAAGGTAGGCTAGCTAGCTAAGATTTTAGCTTGGATTTTGTTTTACTTGTCATTTGATGATGCCCACTTACCTCTTACCACTTACCTGCAATTGCAAAAGTGTCGTGTGTCGCTCTGTTCAAAAATACCGAAGAGCACCTCCGTGGTATCCTAGCCCCTAACAATCACGAATAGAATTTGAACTGTACCTTGAAGATTTTCGCCTGAAGTGCTATTCCATGGATTTTTTCGGAAAATTGCGGAAAAATAAATATCTAAGGACCTGTTGTCTTAACTTAGATATTCCATCATTGGTGTACCCATAAGACGAATAGCAAGCTTTTTTGTTAATCACAAATTGACCATGAATATTGTTCATATTGCATAGCTCGCGGGAAATCAATTGATATAATTTTGACATGAGACATGCATCGAACATCGATCTCCTTCCATTCCAAATCGTTTGTCTTGTCCTTATCCAAAGTGTTCTTAATTTCTATTATTCCAATTAACCAACTTAATTGAAAGGAATTCCTCACGCATTCATTATTGCAGAGTCAATTAAATATCCTGACAGGAAAACACAAACAAGAAACAAAAGCGAACACAAAAATATTGCTGAAATATCCCAGACTCATTGAGATATTCCCATGAGTTAATATGATAGCAGCGCCTTTACCAATTATGCAAAATATGAAGAGTGTGTGATATGAGAAGAAAAATGTACCTAGTACCTACATACTCGTATATGCCTTGTTGCCAGAGCCCGAGCCAGACCCAGAGCAAATAAAGGCGGCTGATGCTGATGGAGAGGCACAATATGAACATCTCAAATAAATAATTTTACAGTTGAAATGAGAATGAAATTAATGTCAGCCATAAAACATGGTGACATAGTGTAATCAATTTTACTCTTCGCGTTCTGCAGTGAATTCGAAAATCGAGAAGTTCATATAGCACTCTGGCCATGTGTAGGAGTCTCGAACAGAGTTCCAAGCAGCAGAAGCAATATTATGGTGAATGTGTTTGAGGCGGCTGAGTCGATAGTCAGTAGTTCGGCATATGCTGCTGGCTTGGAGTTTATTATATGTACCTACTTGTATGTGTATTGGGATCCCACTTCTGACGTGATTATTGATTACCCTCTTCGGATTCTATTTTGTTATACATCAATCCGACCCGATAGTTTGGCTTCTCTGCAGCTGCGGCTCCTTCTTAAAAAAAAAAACATTATTCCACTTCCCGAATTCACTTTTCAGAGGAAGCAAAACATTGTGCGAAAAGTTTCTCTGTCGATCACGGATTTTGGTTTTAGGGGATTTTAAGTTGAGAGGGTAAGCGCAAAAAATTACTAAGACATGAATCCTCGTCCTTGTCACTTGACTGTATACTTGTTCGGTTAACACCCACAACTCACATACATAAAGGAGGAAAAAGTTAGGAAAGTAGTAAAATTTGCTGGATATTGGCTGAATAAAGTAGTTTTCTTAGTTAAACTAAACTCTGCGAGGGGACGGAAGCTCATAATTAATAGTTTCCACTGACACTTTGATAAACGAGCAGCACCAGCTAGCAGTTAGATAGATTAAATCGAGCAAACGTCGATGTGCAGAAAGTTCCCCAGAAGCAAAGTCGCTGGGGAACTTTGGATGTTTCATTTTATGTTATTTCTGTGAATGCCATCCATGAGTGCTGAGCAGTGAGCATTGACAAATTGGCATACAGTTTGTTTTGTTTTTTGACATGCAAACATTTCAGTATAATTGACAATTATTGTTGTTCGGGATTGTGTGATGATATCAAACTTCAGGATTTGTTCAATTGAATTCAATGCTTGTGAGTTATTGCGGTACAAAATTGGAATCAAGCATTAAACTTGAAATAAGAGCTTTAAAGGACACGAATTTGATCAACCCCCAGGACCAAAATGTCCCTCTCTTAAGACAGCTGCGCACCTTGGTGGAATGATGACTTATCTAATGTGAGGAAAATTACAAGAACTATTTTTAATACCTGCTATAAGCATAAATTTGATCAGCCTTATAAGGACTGCTTGAGAATATATAACCGTTAGTATAGCTCAAGACAAAAAACAAGAATGTCAAGAGTACTGTCAGTCCATCGAAGATATCAAAGACTCAGTAGGGTTTTATCGAAGGAACATTCGAACCCCTCCTTTCTTAAAAAAAAAGATGTAAGCTGAACAGCATATTCAATGGAGACATTAGACATTACAGTTTCTAATGAATGTACACTTTCCAGGTTGTAAAGAAGAACCACCCGAATCTAATTTGACTTTCAACATGTCAAACTCCAGACTCCACAGAGCATGTTAACGGTCTAGAGAAAATATAGTCTGGGCTATTAAAACTTTCGCGCCATACAAATCTCCAGGTCCTGATGGAATACTGCCTAAAATGCTGAAAAAACAGCAAGAACTAGTAGTACCACGGCTCGAGGTTTTAAAGGTTGCCTCTTACTTAACCATGTCTTTTGGTCTTGGAGACAGGTAAGATTGGTTTTCTTACCTAAAATTGGTAAAAGAGGGCATGAATCCGCTAATCGACCTATAAGCCTTACATCCTTTTTACTCAAATCCCTGGAGAGAATCGTAGAATCTCATATAAGGAGCATTCTGAGTAGTTGTCCCCTATCTAACTCGCAGCATGCCTACATGAGGTAGATCTACAGAGACTGCAACTACCTATAAAAACCAATTAGATGTATGTCTGAGGGCCAGGCACGTAGCCAGAGGGGCTCAAGCCCCTCCCGAAATGATTTTAAAAAAAATATTTGAACAAAAGTTTGTATATTCTCTTATTAGTTCCTCACTACTTATGTAACCACATCGTAACCAGTTCAAAAAATGCAACCTATATAAGCCCAGATATCCAAAACGAAATCTTGGATATATGCTCTGATATTGTCACCAGAAAAATATCTAACCGGGTTATAAGATCGAGTTGTTTTAGCATTCTGGCTGATGAAACAATGGATGTTTCTGGCACTGAGCAACTTTCAATATGTGTCTGATATGTTGACTGCTGTACAGAGCCCACGAAAAGTATGCTTCGGGAAAATTTTGTAGGTTTTATTCCGAAACCGACGTCTTGGACAAAACGTCACGATAGACGCATATAATTTCAAGGTAGTTAGGGACTTTGTATACCTTGGCTCCGCTATCAATACGGACAACGACATCAGCGCCGAGATCAGACGAAGAATAACTCTTGCTAATCGCTGTTTCTTCGGGCTAAGAAAGCAATTGAGTAGTAAAGCCCTCTCTCGAAAAACTAAGGTGACGCTCTATAAGACCCTCATCATCCCCGTCCTGCTATATGGTGCATGGACCTTGTCAAAAACGGATGAGAACGCACTTGGCCGTTTTGAGAGAAAGATTCTACGTAAGATCTATGGTCCTGTCTGCATAAACGGTGAATGGAGGAGAAGATTTAACGACGAACTGTACGGGCTGTACAGCGACACTGACTTAGCAAAAAGAGTGAAGGTCCAAAGACTCAGATGGTTCGGTCACGTGGAGAGGATGGACACCAATACTCCGGCCCGTAAAGTCTTCGAATCCACCCCAGAGGGAAGACGCAGTAGAAGAAGACCAAGGCTCAGGTGGCGCGCGCAAGTTGAACACGACCTCAACCAACTCGGCGTGCGAAACTGGAGACAGCGAGCTAGGGACCGAGCTGGCTGGAGAGGTTTGTTGGTTGAGGCCCAAGTCCACCCCGGACTGTAGCGCCACCTTAAGTAAGTAAGTAAAGTAAGTAAGGATCCCTCTTCCGATGTTCTGAAACTGCTAGATATATGTGACAAGACCTACTTCAGGAGCATAAGCTACTTGCTTACAATTTTGGCCACACTACCAGTTACAACAGCTATCGTTGAAAGAACCTTTTCAACGATGAAAAGGATCAAAACAGTATCCCGAAGCGTTATGGGCCATGCAAGACTAAGCGCACTTGCAATGCTGTCTGTTCACTCAGGTATTGATGTGGATCCAGATGAAGTGATCGACATTATGTCTAAAAAAAAGACAATGCGTTTATTGCTGTAAAAATCCAAACTATTTATTTAATTAAATAAAAAAAAATGCAAACAAAAATAAAACATTTACATTATGTAGTTTTTTTTTAAATTTTTGTATAAAGAATTACTTCTTCGAAATTGAACAAGCCCCCCCCCCCCCACCCCCCCAACCGAAATCCTGGCTACGGGCCTGCTGAGGGCACAAGAAAGTGGCGATCTTGAAAGCATTGCAAATTGTATAAAGGAAGCAGCCGCAAACCACACTAACTTCCGACGAATCGATGTATTCAAAGAGCCCTGGTTTGATTTGGAGTGCATGATGGCAAGAAAACTTTCCTACGTATGGCTAAATCGTTATAGACGAACGAAACAACGGAATGCATGAAAAACAAAATTATATTGCTCAGAACCAGAAATTCAAATCATTATGCAAGGAAAAGAAATTAGCTCACTATGAAAATTTAGCGAAAAGTCTAGCTCTTTGTAGGAACGCTGGTGATTGCTGGAAGGCAGCTCAAAAAATAAATGGGAAAGTTTATGTCATCAATAGGAATCTTAGTTGCGATACATTGAGAATGCATTCCTGTGAACTGCTCAATCAATCATATATAAACGCTGATAGGATACAATACGCTCAGCCCGCTTTAACAATGATCTCTTAGATGGAGAAATCTTGAAAGATGAAGTAGCTTCGCGATGAATGGGCTCAAAGATGGCAAAGCTGCTGAGTCAGATGGTATACCTGCAGAATTTTACAAGTATGGCACAGATGAGTTGACCAACAAATTAACGGTCATATTTAACAACATTTTGAATAACGGAATAATACCACAGGAATTCAAGAAAGCGCTTATATTTCCCATTCATAAAAAAGGCAGCACGAGTGACCCTGCAAATTACAGAGGAATTTCCTTCTTGAATGCGTCATATAAGATGTTCACTTCGATTCTGAAAAGACGACTTAGATCGTGGATAGAGACAAATAAGCTTTTACAAGAATTCCAAGCTGGATTCAGACCGGATTATTCCACCATAGATAACATCTTTGTTCTCCGGAGTATCGTCGATTTCTTTTTGAAACAAGCAAAGAAATTATATGTTTTTTTCGTCGACTTCAAGGCAGCGTTTGATACAATAGACCGTAACGCGTTAATGTATAAGCTGTACAGAATTGGAATGTCTTTCAAATTCGGCCGTATTTTGCAGAACCTTTATCTTGAAACCGAGGCAGCAGTATGGGACGGAGAAAAAATGTCACAATGGTTTGAAATAGAGTCGGGTGTAAGACAAGGGTGTATGCTTAGTCCGAGCATTTTTTCACTTTTTATTGATGATATCACCGATTGTTTGCCAGGAGGAGTGGAATATGCGGGTAGTCTCATTAAGGCCTTACCTTTCGCGGATGACATTGTGTTGTTTGCATATTCTCTAGAATCGCTGCAACTCATGATAAACAAACTGAGTGAATATTGCAAAACGTGGAAGCTAGTGGTCAGTCTAGAGAAGTCGAAAGTTATGGTTTTCCGAAAGGGTGGTGGAAGAACAAGTGGACGAGAACGTTGGACATACAATAATGAGAGAGTCGAAGTTGTTAATGAATACAAGTATTTGGGGGTCTATATCACAAAAAATAATAGTATGGAAAGATATTTAACAGAAAAATTACAAAAAGCAAAAACCACCATCAACATTGCATGGCGAAACATTTTTAATAATAAACATATAGCCCACAGCAGCAAATTCAAAATATTTGAATCGGTAGCTGAGTCTACATTGATGTATGCAGCGCAAGTGTGGGGGAGTAAAAAATATGAAACAGCGGAGAAACTTCTTCGTTTTTATATTAAAAGGATATTTCACCTACCACCTAATGCACCAAATTACATGTTAATGTTAGAAACCGGTATTTCTCCACTATTTATGAAAACTTTTAAATTGCAAGTCGACTACATATGTAATGTCCTCGAAATGGATGATGAACGTCTGCCAAAAAAAGCAGCGCTTCAAGCTATAAATAGCAAATCTAGTTGGTTTAGTGACTGGACAGAGCTAGCGGAAGAAGCAAGTATGGTACTTGAACCGAGTGGGTACGTAAGCTGGAAGACGTCCTTGTACCAACTAATTTCCTTTATGGATGAACAATTTAGACTGAAGTGCATAACTGAAGCAGAAGAATCTATCCGAATGGTGTACAGCAAGCTAGAACACAATCTTAATAACTATATAACTACTTCCATGATGACTACACTACTGACCAAATATCGATGGTGTTTAGATTACGAGGTGAACTTCTTAACCTCAACTTCATTCCCCATCGTGATGATTTGCCCGTGCTGTGTGAGTTATGTAATATGGGAGAAAGAGAAGATGTTTTCCATTTTATCGGTAGATGCCCGATTCTAAGAGAAACTAGAAGATCAATTTTTGGAAATGACATTCTATCAGAAGAACTGACGATACAATATCTGAACCAAGTTAATGTACCCTTCTTGTATAAATTTTGCAAAATAGCACTAGCTTATAGAAACAGAATTATGAACAAAAATTTTTAAATTTAGATTGTAACTTATATAAATTTAATTAATATATAACATAAATCAAGTTGTCATTCAGGCAGACGGCAATAAGCCATGCTTAAAAGATATTCAATTTATAATATTAATGTAAATCTAATTTATAGGAAAATAAACTATCTATCTATCTATCTATCTATCTATCTATCTATCTATCTATCTATCTATCTATCTATCTATCTATCTATCTATCTATCTACAGAGACTGCTCTTCATGAGGTAGTGACTAGTGAGAACGATAGAAAACACGATTCATTTCAAGGAATATACCCTAGCTAGCTTCTTAGACGTAGAAGCAGCCTTCAACAATGTCCTAACTGAAACCATCGCAGAATCACTTGTAGACTTCGGTGTTGAAAACTACATTAGAAGGTTGATAATATCCAAGCTAAGTAAGAGCAGAATTCAATCAAAGATAGGATATTCAATGTGTACCAAATATGCCAGCAGAGAAACACCCCAAGGAGGTATACTGTCTCCGCTTTTAAGACTTTTGGTCATGAACAGCATTCTTGTGAAAATCGAGAGTAGTGCAGTGAAAGCGGTTGTGTACGTCGATGATTTGGTCATTCTAGTTTCAGAAAAATTTCTTAGCGTGATCAGTGCAATCACTAATATGGCTTTGAAGAAAGTAAGCAATAGGGCCGCGAGTTGTGGCCTAGGTGTTAACAACAACAAAACCGAGTTGATGCTTTTCACCAAAAAAAAAACCAGAAACCAAAATACCACCCTTCACTCAACCTCGGTTCAACGGTCAATCATTAACATTGTCTTCCAAAGCAAAATATCTGGGCGTAATAGACACCAAATTAACCTGGAAGCTTAACATTGAAGAACGGGTGAGAAAGGCGTGCGTTTCCTTCTACGCCTGCAAGAAAACCTTCGGCAAAAAGTGGGGCCTCGAGTCAAAAATGATCAAGTGAACGTGAACAGCAGTTGTAAGACCGCTAACATAGGTAACAAGCTTATAAAGGTGCAGAGAAATGCTTGTGTAGGGATATCAGGGGCAATTAGGTCCTGTCCAAGAGATGCACTTAATCATCCTGGACCTTCTTCCGTTTGACCTCTTTATTAAATATCAGGTGGCCTGCAGTATCTTGAGACTCAAAGAAATAGGCTGCTGAAAAACCAAATCCTACGGGCACTGCAATCAAACAAGCCTGATACCATCAGACATCCTTTCTACAACCACCGATTACTGCATTCCTATCTTAAACACCTCAAAGAAGTATAGGCCTTAAAAATATCGAACAGAACCGAAATGAAGCTATACTCTAAATTGGTCCAGCAATGCAGAGAGGCCCTAAAGGAACTAGACCTCTAATCTGGATACCGGGCCATAGGGGCTATGAGGGAAATGAGAAGGCAGACTAGCTTGCTAGGCAAGGATCAGCCCTTCAAAACTCATTGGCGATGAGAGTTTATGCTCCTCTTGGAGTTGTGAAGAGCAATATCCTGACAACATGCACATCAGAAGCAAACTATAGGTTGAATAGCTTAACCAGTTGCGTTATATTTAGGAAAATCTGGCCCACCTATAACAAACGCAAATCAATAAATTTAATTTCCAACCCAACACATGACGCAGCCAGGATTGTTGTAACTTGTACAGGGCACTGGCCTATAGGGGAACCTGCGGCAGAATTGGGTATACCCTATAACACCTTCTGCCGTAGCTGTGAGGACCAGGATGAAAAAGAAACGATCCCACACTTCCTCTGCCATAGTCCGGCCTTGACTAGGAAAATAGCACTCCACTTAGGGAGAGAATTTTTCAACGGTATTGAGGAATAACGAATAACTCTAAGAATTCAAGATCAAAGACATGATGTAATACCTCAATGCCACAAAGTGGCTTTAGGCCCCTCCCCCCCCTTATTTCTAAATGGGACTATGAGATAATAGGCCGATTTTATAGGATTGTACCTGTACGTGCAAAATATACATCCATAATTACCCATCCTTAAATCAAAACGGCGCTAATTGTGTCCTACACGGAAGTATGACAGCCATTTCTACCTACCTACCTTCCTAAGACAGCTGCACCATCGGGTATTTCAAGTACAAGAGAGGGACTTCTTGGGTCAAAAAGGCAGAAAAGTTAGTAGAACAAAGAGCAATTGGTTTGAAAATGCGAGCCTGCATTTCAACAAGTGCTTTTCTTCGTCTATTGCTTTGGTAGGAAAACCCCCTACGAAGACGTCCAGGGCAGTTACTCATTTAAATTTTGCTAAACCATTATATGTCCTGCTATAGAATCATTGATTTATATTTAATCCTTTGTATGAAAAAAATTACTCTCTTAACCCTAAAATAGGGTTGCTTAAACATCGATAGTTTACTATTTCGATAGTATCGATAGTTTCTGCAAAAAACTATCGATACTATCGATACTATCGATAGTTTTTGCCAAATTATTTTTGCGTGTTTAATATACTAGTTTCATACATGTTAGACGTAAAAAATTCTTTCGCTTGGCTTAAAAATTTTATTTGACACAAAATGTCGCAATTCTTTGTTAAAAAAAAAAAACACAATTTTCGGTAATTTTCAATTTTCGGTAATTTTATTAAATTTTAAAACGAAACCTGTCATCTTTCTAACCATCTGTTTTCCAGTTTTTGTCAAAATTTGCAGCTAAAAGTTTAATTTTGTTTTTAATCTGCTTGGAGATCTCTATATTTTCTCTGGGAATACTAAATTTATCATTTGTTTATATTCAACCATTTAATGATTCCGATTCTTCTTTGCATTCGAACGCCAAACGCCATAAAACTCTATACGCGGAATTGCAAATTCTATCGATTCAATGTAAGAAAAAACATGCCTTGCAATTGAGTGCGAAGTAAAAAAAACATATATTCTTAAACTAGAAAGAACGCACTTTACAAAAACATATAACTCATTTCGACACTTTAATATACTCATATTTAGATTGTCTAAAACATACGATCGTTTTAATATTTTTGACGTTAAAATAAGGGGTTCATTGAATGTATATTTTCAAGACAATTAAACGGGGCACAACACATCATATACGGAGAAATATAAGATCACATACCGACTAATACACCTGCCATTTGTTTAAATTTTAATTTCTTTCAAAAAAAAAAATATAACGAAAACTGTATATAGCTTTAATTGCAAGTATTTGTTCAAAAAAGATTAAAAATTAAAAATGTGACTTTGAAGTGACAGATTTTTGTATATAGTCAACCAAACGCCATGTAGATTGCAGTTATAAGTTCAGTTGGGCATTGTTATTGTTTACCACTGCACAGACAATAGTGAGTCGCACTTGACTTTTTTACGTCTAGCATGTATGAATCGGACCACTGTGCGCCGTCGTCGGTCGTCGGTCGGTCGGATGGATAGTGACAAATGCTCCTATGTAGTTGTTGTTGCGGTCGCTCCCAAAAACATCTGGTAGTCGAAAACTAATTAGTCGGTGCCGTTACTCTGTTTTATGGCTTTGGGATTGCATGTGTTTGTTGAAAATAAACACTAAAAAACTATCGATAGTTTTTTTGAAACTATCAATACATTCGATAGTTTTTTACTATCGATACTATCGATAGGCTATCGATGTTTAACCAACCCTACCCTAAAAAATTGCATTCCCGTTGTAGTCAAAACTTAGGAGAGCTATAAAATTAATTATTCAATGAAAGGCCAGCTATATAACCTCAACAAAAGCTTTCGCTTTTCATCCCGCAAAGTTTAATTTCTTGAAAACTTGTAGGGTTGAAAAGAAGTCGGCAAATATTCTCACATTAAATATTCATGTTGAACAAAACTCGTATGCGATTCACTTGGGACTTGCCAGAGTAGGTAGGTACTTGTACCTAATCTACCAAACAAAAGTTTAAATATTGGCGTTATGATAAAAGTTTCAAAATAAATGTATACTCTTCATACATCCGCCCTCATGTATGAAGAGTGTTTGGAAAACCATACAAACCATAAAATGTTTTCTTTCTATAAGATTTTTGATTGAATCTGAAAGTTTCCTCCTATAGGTTCTGTTGAAGAAAATTAAATATACAAGTCTAAGGGAATAGAATTAAAAACAAAAAGAACTAAGGTCGTAGTGGTGATCAGGTTTAAAAGTTTTCTTTTAAGACTAATTTTAGTATGTGTAAAATTGAATAGCGATCTTAGTGCTTCTTTTTCACCCCTTAACTATTGCCTAGTTGCGCGTAGCTTAGTTGGTAAGTGCGTTGGCTGCTAAGCAGAATTTCGTTGGTTCGAGTCCTACTCAGGCCAAGTTTTTATTTCATCTTTCACGGGCACTGCCTCTTGCGAAGACCTGACAAATCTTCCAAGAGTATCAATCTGTCATGAAAAAGTGCTTCTCAATTCTGCCGTTCGGAATCGGCGTTAAATTGTAGGTCCCCTCAATTCTTCACACGCACTCAGAGAATTGTTGATGAGAGTAAGCCACTTAGGCCTTGGCTCTTCAAGAAGCTGTCGCGCCACTCTATTTATTTTAACTATTGAAACAATATTTGATAGAATTAGGCGATTGGTCACAATTTGGTTTGTTTTGACTTGTTTTTTTTTTTTAATATCGCAATGATCGAAAATTTCAGAGTGGACTAAAGCAATATTGGTGCACTACGTACGAATTTTCTTGCTACACACATTCACACTGATATGTCAGCTGTTTTGGCGCTAAGTGAAACCCAACTAGTTGAGAATTCCGATCCTACTGAATTTCTCACTCATGGGTATAGCTTAGTGCCATTATTCTTCCTCCGCCATGGTCTCGCCGGCCGTTTACATAAGGAATGATGTCGCTTATCAATTTATTCCACAATATGGACACTGCTCCGACCCTTTTTTCAATCTTATGTGATTCAAGTTCACCGTAAATAAGCACACCATTCACTATTGTTTTCTTTATCGAAGCTCAAATTTGGACAGAGCTTCAACTTCTCGCGAATTTGACGTTCCGTCTGACTCCATCCAAAGAATTGTATCATTATATCCTCACACTGAAATCGTTATTACGGGCGATTTCAATGTCCACGATTCTTCGTGGCTTCACCATTCGGGCCCGACAACACCCGAACCGAACGAATGTGTGCCGAAATCTTTGCTGAGTTTAACCACCTTACTCAACTTGTCACTGAGCCTACTCACACTAATGGCCAAGCGGAAAATACTCTTGACTTATTCCTTACGTCTGACCCTGATAAATACACTATCAGTGTATTAACGCCTCTAGGCAGATAAGACCATAGTATTATATCTGATAATTTCTCGTGTCAAACTAATCCAGTTAGAGAAAGAGCTCCGAAGGGAACCGTATCTATAGCAATACGAGCCAACTGGGACGGTCTTAATAACTTCTTCCGTATCTTTATCTGGTCACTATGCATCCTCAATAGCGACGTAGACTCCACCGCAGATATTATTCCTAAAATGATTATTTTGGGAAGGAAAACTTTTATCCCGAATAGGGTTGAAAGCATCAAACCCAAAGAAAAGTCATGGCTTGATTCCGGTGTTTTATAGCCAACCCAACTGAGGAAAACGGACCAAGTTTTTGCATGACCAAAAATAAAGGCAAAAAAATCTGCAATGTCCCAAAGGCAGTAAGAATTTTTGGTCATTTGTAAAAAATACAAAGAATTCTTCCTCTTCTTCGGTCCCTACGCTCGTTGACAATGACACTCGCGAAAGATAACCTAGTTCTTGAGCTTGTCAATGATTCCATGAGACAAAATCTTCTTCCGCACCCGTGATGTGTCGAGAGTCCTCAACATACATAAATCTGCTGGTCCGGATGGTATCCCCGCTTTTATTCTGAAGAGATTATCTTCCACGCTGGCAAAAACCTTGCGTGAGCTTTTCTATCTATTCTATTCTTACGGGCTCGTTCCGAGCAGTTGGAAAACAGCATTTGTCCAGCCAATTAAAAAAAAGGCGAATCTTCTTCTCCCTCCAATTATCGTCCGATTGCACTTACGTCCCTTCTTTCTAAGGTCATGGAAACTATCAGCTCAAGAAATATCTCGAAGACCGAAAGCTTCTTAATGACCGGCGGTACGGCTTTTGCAGCAACAGGTCCACTGGTGATCTGATGGTTTATCTCACCGAACAGTGGAACAAATCTTTACATCGATCGTAAGATTGTTGCATTTGATATTTCAAAGGCATTTGATAAAGTCTGGCATCTTGCTCTTTTATCGAAAATGCATGCTTTCGGTTTCGATGAATCCCTTCTTCGGTGGATTAGAAACTTTCTCTCGAACCGTTCAATACAAGTTGTATTGGACGAATTCAAGTCTGAAACCCGCACAATATAAATGCTGGTGTGCCCCAGGGTTCCGTTTTGTCTCCGACACTCTTCCTCATTTTCATTAATAATCTCCTGTCTGTAACTTCTAATCCAATTAATTGTTTCGCTGACGATAGCACCCTTAGCTTTTCTTGTTCGTTTCCAGACTCACATCCCTCCTCGGGTGTGGAACTGCAACGGCAAAATATGATAAGCTCATTAAACTCTGACTTAAACAGCATTGTTCAATGGGTAATAAAAACCCAAAAACCCAACCGCGTAGAGTTTATTGCTTCGAAAACTCAGTGCTGTCTTGTATCGTTGAAAATACCCCCCCTTGTCGCAGTCCATGAGTGCGACTTGCATCAGTGAAACCGAACATCTTGAAATTCTCGGTACCTTTGTGTATCACGACCACCTCTTGTGGAATGATCACATATGCGATGTCGCCCCAAGGTGTTTAGGTTTTATCACGATGCAAAAGCTTGAGTACAACTCCCACATTTGGGCTGGTGCTCCAGTAACATACTTAAGTTTTTTGGACAGTATCCAGAGCAGAGCATTTAAGATGATTGGTGGCCATAACATCGTTGAGACATTTACGTCACTTAAACACCGACGTAATATTTCATGCCCCACAATCTTCTACTGTTATTTCAACGGTATATGCTCTAGCGAAATAGCCAGTTGCATTCCTCCCCTTAAGATATTCAAGCGTAATACCTACTCCTTCAGGAATGCCTATTAGTTCACTTTCGAGCCCAACATCGGACGTACGATCATGTTCAGAGAATCGATTTTTAGCCGTACTACGGGAATGTGTAACTCTCTTCCACACTCTGTCTTCCCCAGTATTTGCTATGTTCAGGAGTTCAAGAGCAATGTTAACCGACACCTCATCCTAAAACCCTCTCCGTCTATCACATTTTCCTAACGCTCTCGCACTGTGCTTTGGCATAAAAAGAGAGCTGATTTCGGGTTCAAGTGGACCACCGCCCACCCAAGATTCTAATATCCAATTGAATAGATAAAACCTAGGTGCTTGGAACTCGCACAGTGTTTTTGTCTTCGTAACAGGAAAGGCGAAAAACTTATTGAATCGAAATTTATATTTCATTCATTCGCTTGGTCGCCTTGTTTTAGTCACTTGTCTCAAAAAAAAAAAAAAAAAACACGATAACAACGCTCAGACGAACGACATGTCGTCGTAGTGAAAGTCCACAAGAGTGTGAGCCTGAGCATGGAAAGGGATTTCCAAAGGAGAATAAAAAGAAGCCGCCAAATTACAGATAGAAAACTTTCAAAAATAAATTTTATTAATGGAACCAAGAAGAAGCTCTATGGTAGAGGGGCGCCGGACTAGAGCCGAAATTATATTGAAGATGTTTCAAGGCAACAACAGTTAGGTAGGTACTGTAATTGTTGTTTTGCCTGTCACGTAAAAAAGCAAGAACAGAACAATCTGGTGAAAAATTACAAAATTGCCATGAAGTCGATGACGGTGAAAAAAACGACACGCGACGTTTGGGGTTGAGATACATCCGGTTTGGGAATGGAGGAATGGTCTAAACCTGGGGCTCGTTGAAAGAACGTGTTTCCATTTCGTCAATTTCTGTCCTCAACTCACTTTAAAGTAGGAAGAAAAAAAGAACAAAACCAAAAACTGGCCAGAGAGAGGTAAACCAAATTAAGTTGAAATATTCAATTTGCTGTCACCAGACCAGGACTACTAGCTCCATAGAGTGAGAACGAAAAAGGACATTTTGTTCTTGTGTGCTGCGGGTTCTAAGCGTGTGGCCGGCAGGCGGCGACGAAGGGGGTTCTGAGAATAAAACTTTTTCGCAAATTGAAAGCCGGTGTCCGAGGAGTATGAAAAATCGAACGTGTCATCTGGGCACTTTATATAGAGAAAGTGTTTTTTAGTGGAATGGGGATTGAGTTGCCAAAGTTAGAGCCAGCAAATGGGTCAGGGGTTTTCTTTAGAAATATCTAATAGGTCAGGTAGGTTTAGGTATAAGTTCCCAAAAGGCCATGGATATGGCCTGGATGGCAGGGTGACTTTTTTTAAAACTTAAGCTGTGATATCACACGAATCCTTTGTGTCATGAAGGCGTAATTGCATTCAACATTTCGACAAGATTAGTTTGTCACTTAAAAACTTTAGTCTTCGTTTTGACCTTTTTTTGCCGTTGACACTTGAAACAGGTGTTGGCAGAGGGTTTTTTATGGAATTTTGTGTGAAAGTTTAAAAGAACAGGTTTAACTTAATAATGATTGGAAAAACTGGTTTAAGAGATAAGGAGGTTTAGGGTGATATCTTAATTTTGAAATTTCTCGAACTAACTTTTTTGAACAGTTTTCACCTTTTTTCTCACATGTAGGTACTACTATGACTTGACTATGTAATGAAATAAGAACACCTGTTTTAGGAAATTATTTTCGTTTATTGCAAGTCCTTGAGATTTCGCCATGTCAAATTTAGTCGAATTCGTAGCTTCGGACACCTCCTCCTGCTTCTGATGATGATGACGATGACGATGATGATGATGACGACGTGCTGGAAGAGGATGAAGATGTTGAAGTTGTTGATGTTGTTGTTGTGACAGCTTCGGTGGTTGTTGTTAGGCAAAGTGATGAGCCCATTTCGCAGAGTTTTTCTTGAACTTTTGGCTTGAGGATAATTGAACCCAAAATGCATCCTTCTGATGATGGCAATGTGTCGAACAGGAGAATTGTTGCAATTAAGCAAAACACAAACAATTTTAATGAAACCATTGTGGAATAAAGTTTGATCTGAACTGAATTGGAAATACAAAGTTGGGCTTTTTATATCAAAATTTTGTTCATGCAATGCAGTAGAGTTGCAGCAGTTGTATCAATATCACCTTAAACCCAAAAACTCACTCTAATATCTAAAATTCAATACAAGTACATAATATGTTATGCAACTCGGTGCAACGAAACGAACGTAAGGGCCTAACAAGTGTGATTGTTTGAAGAGCTGGAGTCTTGTACACAAAATGAATGCAAGGTCATGTTGCATACAAGAATACAAAAAAATTGCTTCACGACATCACAGAATATCTGTTATATACCTAATGCAAACAAATTTATTTGTAATAAAAACTTTTAGGCGTCTCATTTGGTTCTTGCAGGGTTTTTAGTCAACATTTTTTACACTTCGTGCTATTCGAATAATGTCTTGGAAGTCAATTTTATTGCAAATTAATGTTGTTGTGTAGAGAAAGTGCCTGCTTCACTAAGCTTTAAGATGCTTGCAACATTTTCTGCTTCAAAGTCTTCGAATTGGCAACAAACAGCACAGCTGAGAACCGTAAGAGAAGAAGCTGTGAATACTGAAATTTTTGGTAGGTTGAAATTGGTCTGATAAGAAGTAGAACTTCAAAAAGAGTGCGAAGTCTCAAACAATGGATAGGTATACCGATAGCTACATTTAAACTTTTGCTAAAAGAAACAGCCTTAACGATAAAAAACTCTAGGTGGCACAATTAACCAACGTGCGCAGCCACAAAACTCATATGGCCTTCACTGGACGTAAAGCGCTCTAAGGACTTGTTATCTCAAAGCAGACTTCCCATTAGCTCCCAAATAGGTGTCCTTACGGGACACTGTCTTATAGGCAGACACGCAATACGACTTGGTGTAGCCTCAAATGACTTCTGCAGGAGTTGTATGGATGAGGAGGAAGAGGAAACAATCTCTCACCTTCTCTGCACTTGCCCTGCTCTTTCACTAAGACGCAAACTTCATCTGGGAGAGTACTTTTATGATAATCCCAGTGAACTAGCTAATTAGGATATCAAATATCTTCTTCGCTTTATAAAAAGCTCAAAATGGTTCGACTAGTAAGAAGTAATTCTCTAGATTCATGTGGTATCACAATGGGCCTTTTCTTTTGGCCTAAGTGTGTGGATTCCGCAGCCACTGTAACCTAACCTTACCTAACCTCAAACAATGTATAGGTACTCTTTCCTGTTAAGTTATTGAGGCATTTGGCAGGGCATTTTTTTTTTAAGATGGGCATCCCACAAGCACGAGCAGTACGGGCGAATTGTTTAAGGGGAGAAATGCAACTGGCTATTTCACTAGAACACTCACCGTAGAACTAACGATAAAACAGGGACAGTCACCAATAATTCTTAAGGCTCTTTTCTGTATAACATCCAAGCCGCTTAAGTATGTAACTGGAGCACCATCACGGAGGCAGGAATTTAACTCAAGCTTTGGACGGATATGAGTCTTAAGGATCAGACGGGGAGAAGAATGTTTTACACCGTCTTAAGAAATCCAAACATCTTGTGGCATTTTTGGCGACATCGAATATGTGAGCGTTCCACAAGAGGTAGGTACTCAGTGTTGCTCATACCGAGAATCTCGAAATATTCGGTCTCATTGATGCGAGAGCCACTCATGGCAAAAGGGTATATCTCGCTTTAACGATACAGCATTGAAATTTCGAGGAATTAAGCTCTACGATAGATAGATAGATAGATAGATAGATAGATCTTTATTCAATATAATAATTAGTACATAAAGTCATTGAGAAAATCTTGAATATTTAAGGGCATGACATATCTGTCGTCTGCCCGAGTGGCAAAATTGCTTGAATCTTTTACAGTATTTTTTATTTTATTTTTTTTAAATAGTTAATAGGACTTTTAGTTTAGTTAAAACAAAATTTAGAGATACTTTTTACACATCATGAGATTTTTTTTTTTTATAAACAATTTTTTTTTTTTTTTTTTAAATAGTTAATAGGACTTTTAGTTTAGTTAAAACAAAATTGAGAGATACTTAATACGCATCTTGAGATTTGTAAAGGTATGATTGATTTCAAATTGATTCTTTCTTATATATTTTAAAAGGCTTCATTAATTACTTTGGATCTGTATGTGCTGGCGTCAGTATAATAATCAAAAAGTAGCTTCCAATCACCACCATTCAGAAAATCATGCACCTCTTCCTCCTCTAAAACATTTTTTCCGAAGTAGACTCGCCTTATTTCCTTTAGAATTGGACAGATTCCGATGAAGTGATACACATCTTCCCGTGCTTGTAGGTTACACAAGTTGCAAAGACCTGGACCCTCGTTTCGATACGGCATGGCGTTCAGCTTGATGAGCTCCCCTCTGATTTTGAAAATCGTCCCAATGACATAGCAGGAATAACGACTGTTGAAATAGTTGAGCTCATTTAGATTAAGGTTAGCCTTTGAGTAATACACTCTTTCTGTCGACGCACGAGCTTTTTCAATAAAGGCATATCTTTCATTTTCGCCAGTGAGCATGATGACTTCGTATAAATCCTTTTTCCAGTTAGCTATGTTGCTCACTTCCCAGTTCATCGTAACACCACAATCAGCCGCTATCTTTGTCCATTCCTTGATAAAGAGAGTTTTATTTTGTATTGCCTGGCGCATTATCAGATTAGGCAGCCTGGAATTACTCATTTTTGCCACCCTTAATAGATAGTCCGCATTCAATTTTAGAGTTGAGATGAACATTGTTGGCAGACCAGATTCTAAATTATACATATACTTTGGTGTATTAATTGGTAAGAAAAAAACTTTTCTTAGAAAGAAACGTAGTAGATATTCAACAATTTCGAATTTCTGTACACCCCACACCTGCGCTCCATAAAAGAGAATGGCCTGTGCCGTTGCATTAAAGACTTTATACTTTGAGCTAAAAGTTATCAGTTTGTTGCAAAAGATCCTTTTCCAATTCGAGCAGATTGCTATCTTAGCTTTTTCTAGTTTAGTTTTAAGGTGTTTTTCCATTTTTAAATTAAATGTCAGATCCATGCCAAGATAAGAATACTTTTTAACAACCTCCAGTGTTTGTTCTCCAAATTTCCATTTTTCACCTCTTGCTAATCTGCCAGCTCCGTTTTGAAATATCATCACTTTCGATTTTGCGACATTAACTTCCAAGTCCCATAGATTGCAATACTCAAACAGTTTATTGATCATCATTTGAAGAGCGCATGGAGTCTCTGCGAGTATAACTATGTCGTCTGCGTACATTATAGCTTTTATTTTTGAACTTGCAACTTCAGCTCCACACGGTAACCAATCCACTATATCATCCAAAAATAGTGCAAATAAAAGGGGGCTCAGATTACAGCCTTGTTTGACTCCGCTGTTTATTTCAAAACTTTCAGATTGCTCTTGACCGTTGTATATTTTCGCTGTAGTTTGCTGGTATATCTTTTCCAACGCTCGTACGAATTTAGACGAGATTCCGAGGTTGAACAACTTATAAAACAAAGCACTTCGGTTAATCGTATCAAAGGCTGCTCTAAAATCTACGAAGAAAGCGAATAATTTCTTCCTTTGATCCAGTTTTATTTGAGCAATTGAAGTTAGGACGAAGATATTGTCAACTGTAGAATACCCTTTCCGAAATCCAGCCTGAAATTCACTGAGTTTTTGGTTAACATCTACCCAGTTATTTAATCTTTTATAAAGCAGAGTCGTATATATTTTAACTGACGAGTTTAAGAAAGATATACCCCTATAGTTAGCCGGGTCACATGGATCCCCTTTTTTGTAAATTGGCCAGATCAAAGATTCGTAAAACTGCTCTGGCAATGTGCCAAAATTAAAGATAACGTTCAGAGCTTGTGTAAGATGCTTTTTGAATTTTTCGGAGTTATATTTAAAGAATTCTGCCGGAATACCATTGCTTCCTGCTGCTTTTCCGTCTTTTAAAGTTTGTAGGGCATTTTCGACTTCTTCTATTCCAAAATCTGCATCCAGGTG
Organism: Sphaerophoria taeniata; assembly: GCA_943590905.1. Lineage (NCBI taxonomy): Eukaryota > Metazoa > Arthropoda > Insecta > Diptera > Syrphidae > Sphaerophoria > Sphaerophoria taeniata. The sequence continues at coordinate 189,980,199 of OX016540.1, forward strand.
TTCATCTTTAAAACAAGGTTCGGGATAATACCATACTGTTTTCTCTGTCAAGTAAAGTAGCGTTGAGTAGTGTGCCCGCAGATCATCTACTGCTATTACAGCATCTTCTTTTTTATTGTTGTTCCCATTTAATTTTCTTGTCAGCGACCAAAACTCCGCAGAATCTCTACTTTGGCTCAATATAATTGCCATTTCTTCTTCATGCGCTCTTTTTTTCTCATTACATATCCGTTTGTACTCTTTATTTGCTGTAACATACTCCATTTTAATGTATTTTGTATCGTACGAATATAATCTCAATAAATTCAGCAGCGCAAGGGATCTCTTCCTTAGACTTTCGCATTCATAATCATACCAAGAAGATTTTCTTCGAAAATTCGTTTTTGTTCTAGGAGAATTCGCTATTTCTAATATTATTGATTCCAGGTCACATAGCGGAATATAGTTGACTTTAGAAACAGTTTCCTTGAGGCTAAGTTTAGTATCTATCATGCCTGGTAATTCATTTTTATAACTGTTTTTCCATCTCAAGCAACTCCTTTCTAATTGTTTTTCACAATAAGATAACTTCTGAATGATCTTCTTACAAATAGTGATTGTTATTGGAAGATGCTCAGAATAAGTAGCATCCCCAACCATAAAGTCTTCAAATATAGTATGCCAGTCTCCACTTATCAGACCATAATCTATTGTTGAGCATCCTTGCTTTCCAATAAAAGTAAATTCTCCGTTTTTGTCCCCTTTTGCTGTTCCATTTAAAATACTCAGTCCGAAATCGTGACATAGTTCAATTAACTTTTTTCCTTCTGCATTACACTTTAAATCTTTGCTCATGCGTTTTTCACTTAATTTTACAAATTGCGACTCCATATCTGCTGTTCTAGCATTAAAATCCCCTAATATACACAAATTATGAGCTTTCAAGGAGCATAAAAAGTCATATAACACATCATAATCTTGTTGCCAATGGTTGCAATTAAGGTAAACGGGTACTATATAATAGAAGCTATTTGTGCTTTTAATTTCTACATAGAGCATCTCTTCTTCGATTTTAATTTTACATACAGGGAAAACATTTTTTCTTATAGCAGTAAGTATTCCGCCACTTGCTCTACCTCTATTGGATGTTCTCTTAGCTGGTATCCAAAAACAATCGTACGAAGTAAAATACTTTTCAAAATTTTTACATTTGTGTTCTTCTGTGTGTGTTTCAAGCAAAAAGATGATATCAAAATTAAATAAGTACGTAAAAAAACCAGGAAATATTGTTTTACTATTCAGTCCACCAACATTATACGAAACGATTTTACAATTAAAACAAATATTTATTTCTTTGCTGATTTCCTCAATGACTACCCTGTCCTATTGACTAGAACTTGAACTACTCGTTAGATTTATATGGTTCTGATCTTTGCTACCATTAGAGATGACGTTTGTAGTTGTCAAAGGGTTGTCATCGGCTTGATATTTTGGTAAACAAACTTTGAATAGATCAACGTGGAAATTGAAAGTATCGCAAATTTTTTTAAAACCACAGCTATTTCCATATCTCAAACCTATTGCTTCTAACCAAGTAAACTCCATACTTTCGACGACGAGCTTATCATCTTTTACAACAGCCTTCAAGTTTGGTTGATTGCGCTTTATAATTTTTCGTACATGCAACAGATGTGCCCTCCTTCTCCGTATGCTGTGTGGATAATCTTTTTGTATTGAGATATTGGTGTTTTTTAGTTTGTTAGTGTTTTTTAATATTTTGTACACATTTTCCTTGCTGTTTAATTTAACAATAAAGTTTTTGAATTTAGAGTTCCAAGATTTAATTTCTTTAATTTCATCGATGCAGTGATTGTTTGAGTCGTTTGACAATTTGGTGCATATATCTACAACTTGTGCAGTTTGTTGTTCATCTTTTGCTTCGACTTTGACAATAAGATTTTTTTCGCACGCCTGCATTTGAATATGTTCCAATTGTTTTTCTAGCAAAACTACTTTTGTTTGAAGTGCACTCAAATGATGTTTTAAGCTATCGTTTTCGCTTTTGAGAGCCCTGATGTCTATACGTACTTCTTCTACATCGGCTTTGGTTGCGAGATTTTGGAGCTTGGTATCAAAAAGAGTACTTAAGTCTGATATCGCCATGCTTGAGACTAAATTCGAGTCGCTTTTGCCCATTTTGGAAGGTGGATTTACCTTATTAGGTGAAAGGTCTGAATATAAGCGTTTTTGAGTATTCATAAAATATGACAGGATCTATATAGATCTCCTTTGTTTTTAGGCGGGCTTTTTATTTGTGTTTTTTTTATTGGATAATTAAATGATATTAAGTGAAAACTTGCCTATAAATTCCAATGAGATGTGAAATTCTTCGTGTTTCTCACTTTTGGCAACAATTTCCTTAATTTAACTATTTGTTTTTAGTAAATAATTCAATTTTTCAACAGAGCGATAAATTTTTAGTTTCTTTCACTTTAGCACCAGTGTTGCCACCCTCTACGATCTCCATTGGCAGTTCCACATCCGAAGAGTCAGGAAACGAATAAGAAAAGCTAAGGGTACTTTCGTCAGCGAAACACTTAATTGGATTAGAAGTTACAAGAGATCATTTATGAAAAAAATTCGGCGACAAAACGGAGACCAGGGCCCTATTGCACCAACGACTTTTCACTTTTCACTTTGCAACTTTTCACTTTTACTTTGCAAATTCTGTTTCACCAAACGCTAATTTGCAAAGAGGAAATTAATTTTTTGATAAGTAAACAAAAAAATCCTTCTTTGCAAATTTTGTTTCACTAACCGCAAATTCGCAAAGTGAAAAGTACTTTTCTGAAAAGTGAAAAGTTTTGCAAAGGAGAATGACCACTTTTCATACAAGTCTGGGCACAGAGCGTACACACATAAGACAGGTATCAATAAAAAGGTGACGCTTAGCTAAATATATATTCCAAATATTTTCAAATTCGGTTTTGTAGTTTTCGAGATATTTGACCTTGAAGTTGATGTTTGTAGAATCACAAAAATGGCTTATTTTCAATATAAACGCCAATAACTTCTGACTCATGGGTTTTACAGAAAAGATTTTGGTACCAAATGAAAGATCATAAAAATATCTTTCTTAGCAAATCAGTATTTTTTATATATATATAGTACATGATCATATACAAGGCTCCGATATTGTTTGAAAACATATTTTTAAGTTGCTTTTCAAATGCAGATATTTTGAAAATATCAGTGATGACATATATATTTTTATACATAGTTCTAATCCTTATTTCATAACCTTTAATTTGATATGTAAATCAACTATAGTTTCTCACAAAAAAACCATCTTATTAAAAGAATTCTTCTGAAAATACAGATTTTTGTTTTCAAAGATATCATTCAGTGTGTTTTTATCTCAAATATTTTTTATTTCCATATATACATATAAACATATATATTTATTTATTTATCGTTTTAATCCTTATTTCATAACCTTTAATTTGATATATAAATCAACTATAGTTTCTCACAAAAAAACCAACTTATTAAAAGAATTCTTCTGAAAATACAGATTTTTGTTTTCAAAGACAACATACTTACTTTTTCTTCATATTCTTTTTACATTTTTTTCTCCCAAAATAATCACATATTCTTTTTAGAAAACTAAAATTCATTCAACGTTTATTTTAAGTCTTAATTTATTTTATTTTTTGTAAAAATATGGTATATATTTTATTTTACGTGTCTTCATCACCGTTTTCATCAATAAGAACACTATCTAAATATAAAGCTGGTGGTATCGTTATATTTGTACCATGTCCCAATTTCATTATAGCGGGTATATTCTGGACGTTATGGGTCCATATGCTGCAACGACATCGGATGCCAACATCATGAAAAGCATTTTTAGAGACGAAAACACCTATGCAAGACAATTCTTCGGACAGGACGATGTGTTCATCTTGGATAGAGGACTTAGAGATGCAGTTCCTTGCTTAGAATCCTATGGTTACAAGTGTCACATGCCTGAATCTGTGTTGGAAGGTAATTTTCAACTCACAATAGCACAAGCGAATAGGTCAAGATGCGTAACAATGGTTCGATGGGTCGTTGAAGTTGTAAACGGCCGATTTAAAAGAGATTTTAAGCTGTTTCGGCAGGACTTCAACAACTTAGCAGCGGGTCATTTAATGAATGATTTTAAAATTACAGCTGCGCTTCTTAGTAAATTCCATCCATTGATAGAAGACAATTCTGATGCGAGCTCTTTGCTGGAGTTGGCACTAAATAAATTAAACACTCCAAATTATTTGGGAGATTTTGTTAAAGAGCAAAATCTAAATAGAGCAAGGGCTATATTTCTTCGTATTAATGGGCAAATTCCAAGTCTAGACAACTTCCCGCTTCTCAATTTAGAAGAGCTTCGAAAAATATCTTTGGGGAACTATCAAATAAAACAAGCCCGCTCATATTGTGGAGAGCATTTAAAAGAAAATGGCGACTACATAATAGAAGTCTGCGAACGCCGTGAGGTGAGCGTATAAGCTTAGCTGACCCAAGCCTAGTTGGAAACAGTTTTTTAATGAGGTTAAGAATCAAGTCTAGGCACATAAGTGGAAAACTCTATTTCACTTACATACTAGTGAGCAACGAGCCGAATGATGCAAACAGTTGCAATGCAATTAAGGCATATTATTGCAATTGCCTTGTTAGAATGCGAACCGGTGGGTGTTGCACACAATGTAATGAGTATCTTATGGAACTTGGGTTATGCACGCCATGTTACAAATATAACGATACCACCAGCTTTATATTTAGATAGTGTTCTTATTGATGAAAACGGTGATGAAGACACGTAAAATAAAATATATACCATATTTTTACAAAAAATAAAATAAACTAAGACTTAAAATAATCGTTGAATGAGTTTTAGTTTTCTAAGAGCCGATTTTTCAATCGTCAGATAAACAAGCAGATAGTGTTTATTCGACAAATAACAAAATATTTGATTTTTCAATCGTCAGATAGACTTTATCTGAAGAAAAACGCTCTTATTTATTCGACCGATCAATATTCAGATAAGTTTATTTGCCAGTTTGTTATTTTTATTTTTGTTCAACGATTGAAAAATCGGCTCTAAAAAGAATATGTGATTATTTTGGGAGAAAAAAATGTAAAAAGAATATGAAGAAAAAGTAAGTATGTTGTCTTTGAAAACAAAAATCTGTATTTTCAGAAGAATTCTTTTAATAAGATGATTTTTTTGTGAGAATTTATAGTTGATTTATATATCAAATTAAAGGTTATGAAATAAGGATTAGAACTATGTATAAAAATATATATGACATCACTGATATTTTCAAAATATCTGCATTTGAAAAGCAACTTAAAAATATGTTTTCAAACAATATCGGAGCCTTGTATATGATCATGTACTATATATATATAAAAAATACTGATTTGCTAAGAAAGATATTTTTATGATCTTTCATTTGGTACCAAAATCTTTTCTGTAAAACCCATGAGTCAGAAGTTATTGGCGTTTATAGTGAAAATAAGCCATTTTTGTGATTCTACAAACATCAATTTCAAGGTCAAATATCTCGAAAACTACAAAACCGAATTTGAAAATATTTGGAATATATATTCAACTAAGCGTCACCTTTTTATTGATACCTGTCTTATGTGTGTACGCACTGGGCCCAAAAATGGTCATTGTCCTTTGCAAAGAATTGTTTGATTTCGTTTCACCAAACGAAAAAACTTTGCACTTTGCATTTCAAATACTGAAAAGCTTTTCAATAATATGCAAAGCAAAAATTTTCTTTGCGGTTTGTGATAAGTTCGTTTATTTTTGTTTTATATTCAATTTTATATATTATTTCATTATAATAGATTATTATCTAATATATAAAATTCTTCTGTCACAGTTTAAGTGGTCATACTCCTCCGAAATGGCTTGACCGATGTTGATGAAATTTTATATGTTTATTCAGTATCAGTAGGTATGAGAATAGGCTTATAAGTTATAACTAAGTTTTATACCGCTAATTGTTGAGGATGGCTCACCCACACTGTCTGTTTTTGCATTTCTTGGGCCGTTGTTTGTTTTTAATAATTTTTTGTGGTCTGTCATTAAGAAATACATTCAGTCCTTAATTTTCAACTTTCTACCACTTTTTGGACGCAGCGTTATTTTGGAAGGAAGCAAAGAGAATATCCTTGAATTGAAAAAATAACGAAATTATAAAGCTTGTTTTTGCAATCGTAATAAATTTAAAAATTACTTTTTTATTTTTTACCACTTCCAAAACAGCTAACTTTTTGGCGTTCTTATCAGTACGACTCATTTTGAAAATTTTGAAAAAAACGTGCACTATTAATATATCTTTCTATGACATTCTGTCATTAAATTTTGTTTTTGACATTTGCACTTTTTTATCACTAGTGGAGTTGTTTACTTTTTACTTGCGCCACATAGAATATAGTATGGCAAGTATTGAATTCGCAAAAATAAGTTGAGATTTTGATGAGATATGACATTACGACGATAGAGAAGTCGAAAAAAGTGGGTCCGTCGATTCCGTCCGTCTGTGAGTCTGTCTATCTGTAAACGCACCTACAGCCTAAACCACTGGTCCGACTTCAAACTTATATGTATTTTTGAGGTAAATATTTAAATTTAAATTTTTATTTATGAATTTTAATTACATGTTTTTATTTTTAATGTTTTTATGAGTTATTATTTGGAAAACAGGAGCAAGTTCGTACGAAACAGTTGTTCACATATTTTTTAAATTCGTAATAACAAGGAAAAGAAGCCCAAATCTTATATTTGTTTTACTTTGCAACTTTTCAAATTAGGACTGAAAATGAAAAGTTAAATTTTAAGTTGGTGAAACGCCCACACTTTTCACTTTGCAAAAAAACATAGAAATTTGCAAAGTGAAAAGTCGAGAACTTTTCATTTTTGGTGAAACACTTTTTACTTTTACTTTGCAGAAAACTATTATTTTGCAAAGTTGCAAAGTGAAAAGTGAAAAGTTGTTGGTGCAATAGGGCCCAGGGCCCTATTGCACCAACGACTTTTCACTTTTCACTTTGCAACTTTTCACTTTTTCTTTGCAAATTCTGTTTCACCAAACGCTAATTTGCAAAGAGGAAATTAATTTTTTGAAAAGTAAACAAAAAAATCCTTCTTTGCAAATTTTGTTTCACCAACCGCAAATTCGCAAAGTGAAAAGTACTTTTCTGAAAAGTGAAAAGTTTTGCAAATTTGCAAAGAATTGTTTGATTTCGTTTCACCAAACGAAAAAACTTTGCACTTTGCATTTCAAATACTGAAAAGTTTTTCAATAATATGCAAAGCAAAAATTTTCTTTGCGGTTTGTGATAAGTTCGTTTATTTTTACTTTATATTCAATTTTATATATAATTTCATTATAATAGATTATTATCTAATATATAAAATTCTTCTGTCACAGTTTTAGTGGTCATACTCCTCCGAAATGGCTTGACGGATGTTGATGAAATTTTATATGTTTATTCAGTATCAGTAGGTATGAGAATAGGCTTATAAGTTATAACTAAGTTTTATACCGCTAATTGTTGAGGATGGCTCACCCACACTGTCTGTTTTTGCATTTCTTGGGCCGTTGTTTGTTTTTAATAATTTTTTGTGGTCTGTCATTAAGAAATACATTCAGTCCTTAATTTTCAACTTCCTACCACTTTTTGGACGCAGCGTTATTTTGGAAGGAAGCAAAGAGAATATCCTTGAATTGAAAAAATAACGAAATGATAAAGCTTGTTTTTGCAATCGTAATAAATTTAAAAATTACTTTTTTTATTTTTTACCACTTCCAAAACAGCTAACTTTTTGGCGTTCTTATCAGTACGACTCATTTTGAAAATTTTGAAAAAAACGTGCACTATTAATATCTCTTTCTCTGACATTCTGTCATTAAATTTTGTTTTTGACATTTGCACTTTTTTATCACTAGTGGAGTTGTTTACTTTTTACTTGCGCCACATAGAATATAGTATGGCAAGTATTGAATTCGCAAAAATAAGTTGAGATTTTGATGAGATATGACATTACGACGATAAAGTCGAAAAAAGTGGGTCCGGCGATTCCGTCCGTCTGTGAGTCTGTCTTTCTGTAAACGCACCTACAGCCTAAACCACTGGTCCGACTTCAAACTTATATGTATTTTTGAGGTAAATATTTAAATTTAAATTTTTATTTATGAATTTTAATTACATGTTTTTATTTTTAATGTTTTTATGAGTTATTATTTGGAAAACAGGAGCAAGTTCGTACGAAACAGTTGTTCACATATTTTTTAAATTCGTAATAACAAGGAAAAGAAGCCCAAATCTTATATTTGTTTTACTTTGCAACTTTTCAAATTAGGACTGAAAATGAAAAGTTACATTTTAAGTTGGTGAAACGCCCACACTTTTCACTTTGCAAAAAAACATTGAAATTTGCAAAGTGAAAAGTCGAGAATTTTTCATTTTTGGTGAAACATTTTTTACTTTTACTTTGCAGAAAACTATTATTTTGCAAAGTTGCAAAGTGAAAAGTGAAAAGTTGTTGGTGCAATAGGGCCCTGGGGCACACCAGATTTTATTTTGTTGGTTTCGGACTTGAAACCGTCTAATACAACTTGTATTGAACGGTTCGGAAGAAAGTTTCTAATCCAACGAAGTATGGATTCATCGATACCAAAAGCATGCAGTTTCGATAAAAGAGCAAGGTGCCAGACTTTATCAAATGCGTTTGAAATATCAAGTACAACAATCATACTTTCTTCAAAACTATGTAAAGACTGCTGCGAAAGCCGTATTATCGGTCATTAAGAAGCTTTCGTTCTTCAAGATATTTCTTAATCTGATAATTTATCAGCGTTTCCATGACCTCAGAAAGATAGAATGTAAGTGCCAGGCGGTCGATAATTAGAGGGAGAAGAGGATTCGCCTCTTTTGGGTAAGGGCTGGACAGCTGCTGTTTTTCAACTTCTCGGAACGAGCCCAGAAGAATAGCTTTTGCCAACGTTGAAGAACGCCCTCTTGAGAAAAATAAAAAAGATACCATCCGGGCCAGCTGATTTAAGTAAATTGAGATCTTTTCGGACTCTTGACACAGCACGAGTGCGAAAGAAGATTTGTTCCATGGAATAATTGGCGCGCTCAAAACCTGCGGGAGTCATGATATCCTCTGGCAGCGAAGAGTTCGAAGCGAACTGCCTAGCAAAAAGGTTAGCTTTCGCGAGAGACATAATAACTAGGAACGAAGGAAGAGGAAGAATTCTTGGGAAGGAATTTACAATGACCAATTTTTACTGCATTTGGGACATTGCAGTATTTTTTGCCTAAATTTTTGTTCATATAGAAACTTGGTTCGATGAATATGGGCATTGCAGGACTTACTGGCTTATTTAAACTTCTCTGGATTTCCTCAATACCTTTATAGCAACGGACTCTAACCTCTTTAACCCTCGTAACCTCTTTACAGCTCATATTAAACTATGCCTTCCCTTTGGGTCGAAGCTTTTTAAAGTTCTCAATCTCATTTCCAGAAGAATTTTGTGGCCATGTCCACACTGGAATCTACGTTACTATCAAGAAAGCACATGTTACCAGTTAGAGATCCTGAAAAAGTTATTGAAACTGGTTCTCTTCGGAGGCTTTTCTCTAACTGGATTAGTTTGACACAAGAACTTTGCAGATCGGTATAATACGATGGTCAGAGGTGTTAGTTCACTCCTAGTGTATTCATCATGGTCAGACGTAAGGAACAAGTCAAAAGTATTTTTCGCTTGGCCATTTATGTCTGAAATTTGAGTGGGCAGAGTGACAAGTTGAGTAAGGTCCAAGGTGGAAGGAAAGGCATCCCAATATCATTGTTGTCAATCTGGTTGATTGATATTTCTAACTTGATGCATTTACAGTGACAAATAGGATAAGACTTATTTATTTATTAACTTAATTTAAAATCAAATATTCAAGCTTTCTTTTATCTACAGATTCATAGACCATAGTTAAGATTTGTAGGTATATACGAACAACCCAATAATAACAATATTACTAAACAAAGTAATCAAATTATTGACACCAAATAGTCAGTACGGTTTTTCCTTTTAAAAAATTCGCATATCGATAAAGAAATACCAAACAAAAAGTGCTTAAAAGAAGCAGAGTGGCACAGTGGAAGCGTGCTGGGCCCATAAACCAGAGGTCCGTGGATCGAAACCATGTTCTGCTATCACATTTATTTGCTTTTTTTTTTGTTCTTATAACATTGTATTGAAATTTTTTTGTGAAATATGTCATAAGGTCCTTTTTATCCCTCTGCCCATCTAATAAACAACCAAAAATTAACGCAACAGTGAAAAAATAATTAGCAGAACATGGTTTCGATCCACGGACCTCTGGGTTATGGGCCCAGCACGCTTCCACTGCGCCATTCTGCTTCTTGTTTTGAATTTTTGAAAAATTGCATAACATCTAACGATACCTTAAGAATCTTAAGCAAGTGCAAGAATATGGTGGTGAGACACAAGTTTGTCTCTGGCTCAATGTCGTTTTACCAAGTCCAATAACTCAATATTAAACATAAATACATTTCTCAGGAACTAATTAATGAAAAATAATGAACGCTTCAATTTTTTGTTAAATTTCATTTATTTTCCAAGCAATGTCCTGATTTATTTCTGCCATATTCCTTCATTTTCGTCCTCTTCGAACACCACCACCTGCTTCAGTCGATGATGATGATGATGATGACGAAGTTGATGAGGAAGAAGATGACGTGGTTGATGTTGATGATTCCGTTGTCGATGTGGTGCTAGTTGTCGATGTTGTCGTCGTAATGCACAACTTAGATCCGATGGCACAAAGTTTTTCCTGAACAAAGGGCTTCATGATAATATGAAAAAAGCCTTCCGAAGAATGGACGGCCAGCAGGCCAATCAGACAGAGCACAAGTACTTTTGAGGATACCATTTTTCTGCTGCTGCTCACAGTTATTGTTTTCAGAAATTTGGATTAGAATACTTTTGCTTAAGAGAACACATTCTTTTATACTAAAAACATGACGAAAATTGTACACTCTTATCTGAAAAATATTATAGTAGATACATAAAACTATTTACTTGAGTATTCTTATTGTGCGTAGAGCTGTCTCAAATCTCAGCTCAAGTATGCCGCAATATTTGGTTGCTTAATTTTTTTATGATGTTTAAAAATTGATGCAAGTCTGAGTATCTAGGCAAACAAGGCTTACATGAATTTCCAGGGTCAGACAACACACAAATGTCATTCAAATCATGTTGTGTCGTTGTCATCATCGTCTTAATCTGTGCTGCACAACAGTGTTTGAGGAGTGCTTACCTCATCCATACCAGATAACAAAGAATTAGTAGTGAGGATGCTACACAAAAAAAATGTTTTGAAACTCAAAGAGAGATGACTTCTTTTTCTCAGCTTCCTGTATCCTTTCCTTGCAAGCCCCTTAAAATTTGTTATCAAAGTTTTGAATATAAACTTGATGTATTTTTAAAATATTATATTTTCAATTTCTTCACAAAATTTGAAACCATACAAATAAATGTTTGTTTTATCCTGTTGCCGGTGTTGACGATGATGACGATGATGACGATGAAGTTGAAGATGGAGTTGTAGATGAGGACGAAGATGTTGTAGTTGTTGCTGCTGTAGTTGTTGTGGTTGTAGTTGTGGTGGTTATACAAAGTGGCGATCCCCAGGCACAGAGTTTAGTTTGAATAAAAGGCTTTCTTATAAAACCAAAGAATGTTCCTTCCGATGATTGAAAAATACACAGGCCAACGAGAAAAATCAAAAATAATTTCGATGAAGCCATTTTGCTGGATTGTAAGTGAATTTTGAATTTGAATGAATCTGTCTAAACGTTCTGTTCTTTTATATGAAAATTTTGTGCAAATCAAAGTGTTCAATTAGTTTCTAAGGTTAGCGTACTAATTAACAGATTGTTTTCTTCAATTAATTTCCATTATAACAACATACCTACGTAATAGACTAAAATCCGACTCACAATTTTTGGGGAATGCAACAATGCCTTTTAACCCTTAGTTTGTGTTGTAGGTTGTACACTTAGCAATTCGGCAAACAAATTAATGCAATAGGTTATGGAGCTTCGCTGCATTGCTTTTGTAATATTTTACTTCAAAGCAATGCCAAATAGAACCATTCACAGGCTTTTTATGTTCTTTTTCTTGTTTGAAATGTACCTATTGAGCGTCCAGAAGGAATTAATTCAGCTTCAAAAAACTGGCCTTTTAACTTTCGTAGGCAAACCATTTTTGCTGATTATCATGATATGTACCTACATATTTGCAAGTTGATTTTTCATTTCATTTCTAATAGTTTGTTTAAACTGCGGATGGCCATGGAAAACAGGAATGAGTTGATGATCGCTAAGCCAAACTTTGTGACTTGTGAGTATCTAATAAAACGAGATCTATAGCTTCCGCATTATTCGCTAGGACACCTGGGGCCATCGTACCAGTGCAATAACATCATAGAGCTTACACCTTTGTCATTCATATCCTCTGTCTATGTCATACCTAAAGCCTACAAGTTTCAGTTACATACACTTCCTCTCAACATATTTGTCTTTCTGTCTAGGTCTACCTCTGTTGTATTCATGTCTTGGTTGTATTCCAGTACATATACGCAACGGGTATTGATGTTGCAAAACCAACTTCTCATATCATGCAATGAGAGTGTGACCGCGCTGTTACTTTGAAATCGGTCATAAAATTGTTAATTGTAAGTTTACTGTAACAGTGTATTATTTACACACCTGGTCCGGATAAAAAAGATTAAAGGAGCCGTCACACACTAAAAGGAAAATACTTTCAGAAAGCGTTTCCAAATTTTAGAGTTTGTTATTTTTCTGAAGTGTTTTCAGAGAGCAGTCACACTATGAAAGGAAAGTGCTTTCTGAAAGTTTCTTCTGAAAACATTTTAATTTCAAGAAACTAAATTTTCTGAAAACATTTTTCGGGTCGTCACACTATAAAAGCGAAAGCGTTGCTTTCAAGGAAGCAAAAAACTTTCACAAACAGTTTCTGAAAGCAGAAAACGTTTTCTGAACGTGTTTTATGTAACTGGTTGCGATATTTGAGCTAGTTTCTTTAATTGTTTATCCAGAATAGCAACAAAGTAGTCCGCTGAAGAAATTTTGGAATATAGGCAATTAACCATATTGGAAATTATCCTACGGATTTCACAGCACGTTACTGAGAACAAGACGAGAAATCGTAGGTCAATTTGGGTGCGACCATTTTTGGAACGTGGTGCTTGTGATTGTTGACCATCCTGCTGGTCCATTTGCCGAGGCTCTTGATCCACTTCATGTTGCGGTGAAAGCACCGCTTGGACTGTTGGTCCACGCGCTATCCAAAATGGACCGGGTTCAGAAGATGATGTGCTGGAGAATAGTTCACTCTCCGCCAAATCAAGTCTGGCTGATTCGGTCAATGAATCTGCCAAAATTAGTTGTATGCGCGCTTTCGCGCATTTGACAATTCTTTCATGTCAACGTTTTCAAATTAAATAAACAACAAAATGAAATATACTTTTTTATGACATTCTATATACAAGATTCTATACAAGCGCTTGCTGTAAGTGGGTGGGAAGGAGTTAAAATCTTTTTAGACAGCTAAGCGGAGCGGGCTATCCATACTCTTGTCCAAGAAATCTGTTGACCTTGATATCTGCCTAGCGAATGTACTGCCACAATTGCACCCTTACCACAAAAACAATTGTGAACTTATCACCTACTTCCTTTATTTTTGGCCCACCAGAGTAGGTTCTATGTAAAACATACGTTCGCTTTCAAGAAAGCAAAAAACTTTTACAAATAGTTTCTGAAAGTAGAAAGCGTTTTCTGAAAGTGATTTGCTTTCTTCAACACGATTTCAGGAGCTAGTCACACCGTGAAAGTTTTTTTTCTGAAAGTGTTTTCAAGAAAGCAAATCATTTTGAGAAACGCTTTCAGGAAAGTACTTTTCGGGTCGTCACACTATGAAATGTTTGCTTTCAGAAAGCTTTTTGCTTTCTGAAAGTACTTTCCTTTCAGTGTGTGACGGGACCTTAAGGACGATGAATAAACTGTAAAAAATAATTAACTGACTTATTATACTCATTTCAATGTTAACTAAATTTTAAATTTTCATCGTAGTTATTTCAAGATTTCGATACCTCCGAGTTACAAACAGATCCTAAAGTCTTAAAGCAGTAACAAGAAAAAGAACATAAAAAGCCTGTGAATGGTTCAATTTGGCATTGCTTTGTAAGATATTACAAAAGCAATGCAGCGAAGCTCCATAACCTATTACATTAATTTGTTTGCTAAATTGCTAAGTGTACAACCTACAACACAAACTAAGGGTTAAAAGGTATTGTTGCATTCCCCAAAATTGTGAGTCGGCTTTTAGTCTATTATGTTGTTATAATTGAAATTAATTGAATAAAACAATCTGTTAATTAGTAGGTACGCTTACCTTAGAAACTAATTGAACACTTTGATTTGCACAAAATTTTCATATAAAAGACCAGAGCGTTTAGACAGATTCATTCAAATTCAAAATTCACTTACAATCCAGCAAAATGGCTTCATTGAAATTATTTTTGATTTTCCTCGTTGGCCTGTGTATTTTTCAATCATCGGAAGGAACATTCTTTAGTATTATAAGAAAGCCTTTTTTTCAAACTAAACTCTGTGCCTGGGGATCGCCACTTTGTATAACCACCACAACTACAACCACAACAACTACAGCAGCAACAACTACAACATCTTCGTCCTCATCTACAACTCCATCTTCAACTTCATCGTCATCATCGTCATCATCGTCAACACCGGCAACAGGATAAAACAAACATTTATTTGTATGGTTTTAAATTTTGTGAAGAAATGGAAAATATAATATTTTAAAAATAGGGTGATGGCACTAGTAGTAGGCTCTTAACTTTATTTTTATGTTGAACTGGTTCCTAAAAATACGTTTTTTGATTGTTGTACGTGAACCATAGTTTTGCTGATTCGTTGACATTTACAGATTAAGAAAAAATACTGTTATTTGTTTAAATAACTACCTTAAAAAAATTATTAACCAAAATTCTGATAAAAGTCGAATTCTTGTATAGTCGGCCCCTAGATTCCAGTTGTCGGCCACTAGAGTTGTCAGTAGTCGGCCCCCATTAGTAAATTATTTTTTTTAATTTTTATAATCTAATATATAAAATTCTTCTGTCACAGTTTTAGTGGTGAAACTCCTCCGAAACGGCTTGACCCATGTTGATGAAATTTTATATGTGTATTCAGTAGGTATGAGAATACATTAATAACAATTTTTAATACCCCTAATTGTAAAGGATGGCACACTCACACTTTTTGTTTTTGTTTTTTAATAATTTTTTATGGTGTGGCATTAAGAAGTACATTCAGTCCTTAATTTTCAACTTCCTACCACTTACCCCTACTTTTTAAGAGCCACTTCTTACTCAGTTTTCATGAAAATTTCGTCGATTATTATTATTGTTTTTACATTGATCGCAGTAGTGACATTAAAGCTTATTATTGTGAAAGGTAGGATAAATAAATAAAAGATAAATAAACATGTTCATACATCATACTATACTGTTTGTCATCATTAAAACAGCAAACAATGCCATATCACTGCCTTCGTTCACATATACTTACAAATATATTTGATGCTCTTCACTGAACTACAAAACAATACATTAATATGAGCTTGGAATGTTTTGCTCAGTAGAGGTGAATAAGGCACCACCCAACGATTATCAATGTCAATATCGATGTTTTTGATACTTTTCGTAAATGATTGTCCGCCATTATCGGAATTCCTTCGACGATATATTGGATATCCGTCAACATTTGTGATCGTATCGTTAGTAAAATCTTTAGGAAATCCTTTGGTACATTTTCCATCTGCCATACACGGCGATAAATTATTGAAATTCATGGGCCATGAATCGTATTAGTTGTAACCGACCCCTATGTTTTGATAGCATTTTATTTTTCAACCCTATGCAAATTCGTTAAGGACTCACTACTTTTGTACCAGTGGCACCAAATGCTTAGGGCCAGGTTACCGGGTAGTGGGGAAGCGGGGTAGTCGGTAGCGGGTAGAAATTACTGGTGTATCGGGTAGCGTTTAGAAGTATTGGGTAACGGGAAGTGGGATAGTATGTAACAGGGTATAACGGGATAGCGTGTAGAGGGAAGTGGGGTAGCGGGTAATAGGAAACGATTACTGGTTATATCGGTGTAAGTATTGGGAAGCGGGTAACAGGGTAACGGGTAAGCGGGTAGACGGTAGTGGAAAAGCGGGTAGATGGTAGCGGGTGGTATGGTAGCGGGCTAGAAAAGTCTAGGTCTTTTTTATATCGATTGAAGCAGTACGAAGTCTGTGGGGTCAGCTAGTTAATAATATAATTTAATAATAATTTTTTCCAATGCGTTTTTAAGTGCATCTTCGTGGTATTTATGGAATTCCCGTTTTGTTTTTCTTTTTCGGAAGTGTCCGTTTTCAGAACGCTTAAAATAATAATTTTTGAAACAAGGCTTTTAATTTGCCTACTCTACCTATTAAAGTTATTAAAGAAACAAATAATTTACTAATGAGTTCATCATTTAAACTTATCTTAAAAGGCTGACATAAGAATACGTGTCTTTTAAAGTCAGCGCCTTTGAGTTTAAAGGCGGCTGACTACTGAAACCGTACAAAAAAGGTGGTTTCAGTAGTCGGCCGGGGGATGGCCGACCTTTGAAGAATTGACAAAATTTTGTCTTCTAAGGTCGGCCCCCCTTGTAAGTTTTTATCAGACATGTTTTTCACTTTTTTAAAAAAACAAACGACAAAAATAATCTATGTATGACATAAAAACAATCACGAAACCCACTAAACTAAAATATTTTCGAAGTTATAGCTTAGTTTGCAACACACTACCACTAATTTTTGTATTACTAAAAACGACACATCTGAATTTTACGAAAACTTGAAGCAAACTGGCATTTTTTAAGAGAAAACGTGCACTTGCATTGGCTTCAAAGTTTGCACACAGAAAAAAAAACAGTTAGGCCTTTCAAAAAAAAAAAAAATTTGTTGCTGAGGTTTATCCTTAACCGTTACTATTATTCTCCTTTTTAAAACGAAGTGGCTGACTACTAGAGAGGGCCGACCTCACAAGACATCACCCATCAAGTTTATAAATTCAAAACTTTGATAACAAATTTTAAGGGGCTTGCAAGAAAAGGATACAGGAAGCTGAGAAAAAGAAGTCATCCCTCTTTGAGTTTCGAAAATTTTTTTTGTCGCATCCTCATTTCTATGTTATCTTTGTTATCTTGTATGCATCAGGTGGAGCACTCCTCAAACACTGTTGTGCAACACAGATTAAGACGATGATGACAACGACATAACATGATTTGAATGACATTTGTGTGTTGTCTGACCCTGGAAATTCATGTAAGCCTTGTTTGCCTAGATACTCAGACTTGCATCAGTTTTTAAACATCATAAAAAAATTAAGCAACCAAATATTGCGGCATACTTGAGCTGAGATTTGAGACAGCTCTACGCACAATAAGAATATTCAAGTAAATAGTTTTATGTATCTACTATAATCTTTTTCAGATAAGAGTGCACAATTTTCGTCATGTTTTTAGTATAAAAGAATGTGTTCTCTTAAGGAAAAGTATTCTAATCCAAATTTCTGAAAACAATAACTGTGAGCAGCAGCAGAAAAATGGTATCCTCAAAAGTACTTGTGCTCTGTCTGATTGGCCTGCTGGCCGTCCATTCTTCGGAAGGCTTTTTTCATATTATCATGAAGCCCTTTGTTCAGGAAAAACTTTGTGCCATCGGATCTAAGTTGTGCATTACGACGACAACATCGACAACTAGCACCACATCGACAACGGAATCATCAACATCAACCACGTCATCTTCTTCCTCATCAACTTCGTCATCATCATCGTCATCATCGACTGAAGCAGGTGGTGGTGTTCGAAGAGGACGAAAATGAAGGAATATGGCAGAAATAAATCAGGACATTGCTTGGGAAATAAATGAAATTCAACAAAAAATTGAACCGTTCATTATTTTTCATTAATAAGTTCGTGAGAAATGTATTTGTGTCTAATATTGAGTTATTGGCCTTGGTAAAACGACATTTATCCGGGGCAAACTTGTTTCTCACCACCATGTTCTTGCACTTGACGTTAAATGTTATTGCAATTTTTCAAAAATTCAAAATAGGAAGCAGAGTGGTGCAGTGGAAGCGTGCTGGGCCCATAACCCAGAGGTCCGTGGATCGAAACCATGTTCTGCTAATTATTTTTTCACTTTGCGTTAATTTTTGGTTGTTTATTAGATGGACAGAGGGATAAAAAGGACCTTATGACATATTTCACACAAAATTTTCAACAGAATGTTGTAACAAAAAAATGCAAAGAAATGTGATAGCAGAACATGGTTTCGATCCACGGACCTCTGGGTTATGGGCCCAGCACGCTTCCAATGCGCCACTCTGCTTCTTATTTAGAATTTAACATTTAAATGTTTCCATTATGTTTGACAAGTTGAAAATATGTGAGCTTTAAGTTTGTTGTGTAATTCTGTTTCACCAAGGAAAACAAAAATATGTATGGGTTTTTTTTTTTAATGAGTGTTTTCGTGTGAGTTTCTGTCTGAAAAGCAGATTTTAATTGGTGGGCTTTATCATGTATGGCGCCTCTGAAATGCATATTATTTCAAAAGCCATAGAATGCCGATGTGTTAACCGAGTTTGCTCAGCCATTGTGGTTTTTTGCTTCTCTCTCCACCCTAGTTGTCAATTTGTCATTTGATGGATATCTATGATCCTATGAGAGAGTTAACAAACGTCGTCGTCCGCGTAATCAAGTATCAACATGTTTTAAATTAGATGTCAAACAAAGTTGAATCCCTCCGCTACCTGACAATGCTGCACGTAGTATATCTTTTATTACTAACAATATTGGCGACAAATACAGCCTTGCCTGACTCCGCTGTGGATTTCAAAATCGTCCGACAACCTACCATCACATATGTTACTTTCATAATAGCAGTTAGTTTTTCTGGGAGGATTCTCCTCCGTAAACTTACCAAAAACTCTCTGTTGACACTATTAAAGGCCTTTTCGATATCAATGAACAGCAGGTTTAGTGGTTATCGATATTCACCGCACTGCTCAATAACGATCAATGACGATCAAATGTTCTGATCAATACAAGAGGATCCAGCGTGGAATCCTGCTTGTTTGTAATTACCACACTCGTTGGCCTCGAAAGATGTTCTCTGAAGCGTTGCTTATATTTTGGCAATAGCGTGTACACCAGTTAGTTCCTTGGTTATTTTGTAAATGCTCTCGCACCTGTTTGCAGCTTCTTCTGCTTCTTATGCCAATGCGTTGATGTAATTACACTTGTCATGGCGGCGTACACTACACTCTTTTTTATGTGGTACAGAGAATCCAACTCGTTTCTTTGTTTAACTTGTGCAGCAGTTATTCGAACCTTAAACTGTTTGCGTTCGTTGATCTTTGCCCAAGATACTTCGGAAAGCCATGTGGTGTAGCCTCCTTCTTTTCAACAGGTTATTCTATCAGCACCTGTTATGAAAAGATTTTTCAAAGTATTCGATTTCGTCATGTACTGTGCTGATTGTTCAAATTCCGTCAGATCGGTGGTCCCTGAATTGTTGACGTGTCGTGGAATCCTTAAGTCTACCGATGTTGAACTTGGGGGATCGTACAATTCCATTTGATCTTCGAACTATACGCAATCTTATTGTTGCTATCGTTTCGGACATTCAAGAGACTGAGTCTTATCGCGAAGTCATCATTGGCGTTGCAAAAGTCAATAAACCTCTGATCATTGTCGTTACAATTGCGATTCCATCAACCCCCATCGTAAGTCTTAGTCTTAGTCTTAGTTGTTATTGCCAACCTTAGCATTGAAGTGTTCCATAACGAAATAATATCCCAACGGGGCGTGTTGTCATAGGTGGCACCTATAGTTGTCAACGAATTATGAATTATCATTAATCATCCGAGGCCTAGTTTCGGTTTCTGTATGATATAAGATTCAGTTACGAATAGTGCTTATCTCCGTAACCTATCCTGAAAGGTCAAGAAACTTCACCCTTGCAATTTTAGCTAGTGTATGTATGTATATGATGTTCGAAGGGTAGACGCAGTGAATTCAAGAGGACACAAGCGTCCACAGCAACCTCTGTCTATCAACTCTTACTCTCCACCTCCCCGGCCGGGGCGGCGTGAACATCATGTGCCTAGTACCTCAACCGAAGATCGGGTTCCAACGCAGTTGGAAGTTTTTGGCAGTAGCAAAGAGAGAGAGGGGGAGATAGGTATGCGTCCACTAAGGCAAGCCTCCTTTTCAACAGGCAGCAGCGGAAGAACTCCCAAGCTGGAAACAACGGTGGCGCCAACATTTCCAGTCAGGATGAACAACAAAGTGAACAACTTATAGGGCTACCACGACATATTCGCAGCCCAGGTTTGAGAAGCGCGAAATCGAGGAGATAGAGGGATGTCACAACAGAAACGAGTTTCGAAAGTTTTACAAAAAGGTAAAACAAACCACCAGGGGTTAAAGGCCCCGAACCGAAGCCTGTTGAGACCATCATGGGAACATTGTAGTGGAACCACAGTCAGTGCTGAATATATATGGAAAGACCACTTTTCCAAACTGTATAATGGCGATGACAAGCAAAACTCCGCCAGCTATACACAACCATTCAATTTGGGTGAAGCAGGCCACCAATTCCAACCACCCGATATTGACGAAGTGAAGACAGCGATATCTAAACTTAAGTCGAACAAAGCTGCTGGAGAAGACGGCCTAACCGCTGAACTGTACAAAGCAGCTAGAGATGATTTGGTTAGGAGTATGCAACAGCTCATATGCTAAATTTGGTAGGAGGAAAGCATGCCCGAGGTACAGCATCGTATGCACGATTCTCAAGAAAGGAGATTCCCTGAACTGCACGAACTACAGAGGTATAAGTCTCTTTACCATCGCCTACAATATCTTGTCTGCCGTGCCGTGTGAACGCTTGAAGCTTTCGTCAACAACCTGATAGTTATTTACCAGTGTGGCTTCAGACCCGGAAAGTCCACCATCGATCAAATATTCACTCTACTGCAGATCTTGGAGAAGACCCAGATCTTCGTTGTCATGTGATTTCTTCAACATCATTCTTGGACAGATTGTGCAAACTCCAACGTCAACACCAGAGGCACAATCTTTCAAAAGTCTGTCGAGGTACTAGGATAAGGATATGCAGACGACATAATTGGAAGAACACAGCGTGATGTCAATGGAGCGTTCGTGAGTCTTGAGACGAAGGCCAGGAAGATGGGTCTAGGGGTTAACCCTCGTTAACCAAGTTAATGCTATTTTTTTTTTTTTACACACTATCAGAATTGGTCGTATGGGCTTATAGCAAGCACCATTTTACGACCAATGGTTTGCCAACACAGAAACTGTGTTATACCACCGGCTCATCACTTAGTGTGGTGTTAGTTGTTAGTAAGCAAATAACGAAACTATAACAAATAACACAGCACACATAATAATATAAAATAAACAAAGAACATGACAAAATTAACATAAAACATTTAAAAAAGTGGAACACTGGTTTTCGAAATTGTTTTTAGTTGAATTTTACTTAAATTAAAATCAAAAAGTTTTGAGTTCTAGTTTATAAGTTTACCCATACGTGTCAAAGGCTCATGCATTCCATAGTTAGTTCGATGAATATCGATCTTAATCAGATCCTGACTACGGAGATTATAACCTCCTCGTCGATAGCAAAACAAAATTTTACAGAGAAGATCAGGAGCATCAGTGAATCCAGTTATAATTTGATGGAAAAATACAATATCATTATTATTTCTTCTCTGTTGTAGTGTTTGCATATTAAGGATTGACAAACAATTTTCGTATGGAGGGACATTAAGAGGATCAATCCACTGAAACCCTTTTAACAAAAAACGAGTGAAATTCCGTTGCACAGATTCCAGTCTTTCAATATAAACATCATATAAAGGGGACCACACCTGTGATGCATACTCTAGGTGGGGACGAACCAAACTGTTGTATAAAACACAGGTGACATTAGGATCCCGGAATTCTTTTGACCACCGCTTAAGGGTATGTGTCCCAGAATAGCGAACTCAGATTTCATGTAACTGAATTTATATGTATTAGTGGCCTCTACTCTTCACCGATTCCTTTTTTTTTAATCTACAGTGGCAAATTTCCCAATTTTCACCAAGGAATCACCATGCGTTTCACCAAGGAATGGAAGCTTCACTCATGAATTTGAAGGTGAATCATTTGGTGAAATTTACATAGGGCTGTCATTGGAGTTCACCAAGTGAATTTCTTGGTGAATATGCATCAGTGAAATCGTTGAATAAAAGTATTCTGTGTTTTCATTCGCTCTCTAACTCCTATGAAATGTTAAATGAAAGCTCATTGGTGAACTCATCTCTTCTTTGAAAGTTGAATTTTCCACTACTTTTTTCATAAATGAAAAATATAATGAAAATGCAGCTGTGATCTCACCAAATGTAAATATCAAAACAAATTTATTAAATTTTTTTTATTGAAATATTTCTGAAAAGAACACAATATTGTGTTTCATAATAACATATAAAAACAATTCAAGTCTTTGGCTGGATCTTCTACTTTTTTTAATATTTTTGCCGCTTAACGACTCCTTTAAGGTTGCTCCACATTCCAAATTCCAGAATACCTTTAAAAAATGTTAAGAAAATTAGTTGAATTTCTTCTTCTATACAAGTGGAAAATAAATATTTATATTTGAGTACCTGGTTAATATTTTCGATTTCCCTCGTGTTTTCTCCTGTGCTGTTTATTATTATTTATTCACTTTTAAAAACAGCTTACAAATTCTTCACATCAACCGTCTTTAACTAAGATTTCGATTGCACTGATTTTACATAGAACAAAACATTTTTTTAACGATCGCAGACAAAAATAGACAGTGGAAAAAAACCAAAACCGTTGCGTCGCGTCGTCACCGGTCGTCGCGTCGTCCTCGATCAACAAAAGTAGAAAATAGGTACATACATAATGTTTATACACACGGATTCTTGCAGGTCATTTCCACCCCTAGAAAATATTTGTGTTTCTTTTTTGTTCGTTTATTCTTCTTTGTGAAAACAACACACAGGACACAGCACTCAATGCAAATTACGAACTCGTGAAGCTGTGCAGGATTTTTCCTTGCTGAAATCACAACGTTTTGGTATGCGAAGAAACGAAAGCGTTAATGAAGTAGAGAAAATGTACACAGGAAAAAGGGCATTACTTTGTTCCTATGAAATCATTACCTTATTTTTCCTCTTAAAAGTGTGGAATGAATTCCTTGCTCTTTTCACCGAAATTTTTCATTTAGGATGAAATTTGCCACTGGGATACAAGGTGTCGGAAAAAAATAATACATATTGCACTTGCACTTGTCATATATTCTAATAAATCGCAAATCTCCCACGCAACCACCAAAGCAAAAAGATATGATAAGAAATTATCGCACATGTGCGATATGCTTTGTACCTAATTCATTTTCTTATTTTGTAATGTCCAACAACAAAAAACAAAAAGAAGCCACTTACTTACCGCATTCTTTTTATGCGCTTTCTCTATCTCCCGCTCTAACCCTTCTTCTATAATTATGTCATCTGCACATATCTATTTTCTCATCTTGCATCTTTCTTCTACTTCTATGTAAAGCAATATCGAGTTTTCTTCACACTTCTATGAATTGAAGAACAAAAAGTACATTTTCTGTTGAGGAGAAAAAACAACATCTTTTGTAAGAAAGAGAAGAGAAAGCAAAACCAATTGCAGCACCACCTAGTGGCATTCCCTTGAACCCAGCTTCTTTGTGTGTGTGATCGACCATTATTTTTTGACAAAAAACGCAAAATAGACGATTTTTCAAAAATTCAAATTAAAAAGACCATTAGCAAACAAATTGTTTTGTTATTTGAATTGAATAAAAAAAATAACAGAAAAAAATAAAAAAAATATTTGCTAGTTTTATTGCCCATATTTCACTTACAATGACCTTACAAATATTGACATTTTGAAGTTTATTTTTAAATATGTTACAGGTAAAAAATTAAAAAAGAAACAACGACGTTTAGTAATACATATATTAATCTTTCATATAAAAAATATTTCAAAAAATTCAAAAATATATTAATCAATTTCCCGGGCAAACGCGCAAAATGCTAGACAAAAAAAAGGTATTTTTTGTGTTTGTGTTAACAAAAACATTTGACAAACATAAAAACAAAAATAAAAGAAATTACTCCGTTGAAATAACATATTTAAAGCTTTTAAAAAAGTTGATTTGACTTCACTATCTTTTATATTTTAGAAGTTATACTAAAAAATGCATTCATACTTTTTACGTAATTTGCTGTATTTTTCATTGTTTTTCGAATTTTGTGTGGAAAAAATTATAACGATAATCGAAAAAAAACAACGACGTTAAGTAACATGATATTATTGTCATTATAAAAAAAATATAAAATAAATAAAAATGTAATATTTAACCCATTTCCCATTAGTTAGCGCAAGCGTCTTTCAAAATTTTATAGTTTTTCCGTTTGCTTGTCGGTTTTGAGGTACATCGAATTTTTATTTATTTTTTTTTAATTGCACAAACATTTGACCTTATTTAATATCAATCGAAAACCGTTTTTTTTATTAAAATATTCGAAAAATTGCGAACGCTACACAGTTTCGCGCAAAAGCCCAACCTTTTTTTACATGGGAAACCCCCCCTTAATAAAACCTAACATAGAATTAGCTGTATTGACTATGCCATTAATGTGCTCAAAAAAATCTACATTTTGTGTAAAAAGAACTCCTAACTCCTAGGTCCTTAACAGTAAAAACGCGAGTTAAAATATAGTTTGAAATGACATAGTCATAAGATGAAGGTGAACGTTTCTTAGAGAAGGTAATTGTTTGGCACTTAATCGGGTTAAGGTTTAAACTGTTCTTTTCACACCATAATGTAAAACAGCTAATGTCATTTTGAAGTAAAATGCGATCATTTGCAGAAGTTATGTTTTTATATATTTTCATATCATCCGCGAAGATGAGAATTTCACTATTATTTACACATAACGGTGCATCATTGATAGCTAATATAAAGAGAAGGGGTCCCAGATGGCTCCCCTGCGGAACACCTGATTTGGCCAAATATGATTTAGAGTAATTATTTCTGAATTTAACTTGATAATTTAACTTGATAAGCATGTAAACATTTATTTAAAAAAATAACCAGATTAGTAACCGTGGATCGTTTTTGCATAAAGCCATGCTGTTGATTGCAAATAATATTTCTACAGTTGAATGCCAAATTGTGACACACTACTTGCTCAAACAACTTTGTAATACATGAAAGTTTAGAAATCGGACTGTAATTACAGATATTGAGCCATATGCATAAACGGTAGTAAATGATTTTACTAGTCAATTTTGATAGTATTTACTTTTTTTCGTATGCATAAACTTCAAGTAAATACTTGAATAAAAGCTTTTACTAGAAGTAAAAGTATTTACTAGATATGGATGAATTTTGGTAGTAAATACTTAAAGTGGTATGCATAAAAACCTTTTACTACTAGTATTTACTTCAATTTTTACAAGTTGCTAAAGAGCAACTTGAACATTTGCTAGTAAATACTTTTGGGTGTTTGAAACGAACATTTTCATTTGCAAATCAACATTCAAGGCGATCGGTTCAATATTGTTGTAAAATGGCCTTGTTTTTGCACATTAATACTGAACAAGTTAACAAGGAACGAAGATCTCCAGCGACAAATAATTTCAAAATGTTTTACCGCTTTGAAAAAGTAAATGTTGGTTGGCTTTCTAAATACAGCTTTGCTTCTTGTATTGGAGCCTTGGAATGCACGCATGTGGAGATTAAAAAACCTCACTTGCATTCTGAGAATATATAAATTGAAAGGGATATGCATCCATCAACATTCCAGCCACCTGTGATGTAAAAAAGTGTTTTACAAGTGTTGTTTGTGAATGGCCAGGTTCAGTTCATGACTCCAGGATTTGGAAAAACAGTTTTCTTGAACCAATTTTAAGAAATTCAGTTAACACAGCTCTTTTGGCAGATGAAGGATATGGAATCGCCGCTTGGTTAATAACACCATTTATAGAAACCCAATCACGAGCAAGGAGAAATCATACAACAAATTACATACAAAAGAGAGGGTCATCATAGAACGATGTTTTGGTCAGCTTAAAAGTCGATTCCCAATATTACAAAACTGTATACGGGTGCAATTAAAAAACGTGGCAACTCTAATAATGGCATGTTTTGTATTGCATAATGTTGCAAAGTATTTAAATGAAACCCGACAACTTTGAAGAAGAGGACAAAGGAGTTAAATTTAAAAGCGAAACTACCAACGACCACGGACGTAGTTCTGGTGCACCTGAAATCAGGAGATAGGAGCAGCTGCGGAAATATGAAATAGATTTGATCAAAAGAACCGAATGCACCTCAAGCATTTTGACAAAATCTAACGTACAATGATTTTCGTTTTTTGTCAAGATTATGAAACTACCACGGGCCGTACGAAAATTTATAATTAAAAAATCAATAACAAATACTTCAGCTCAAAATGATGAAATCTAAATACCTAATTAAAGCAAAGTTAAGGTTTTTCCTGTTACTTTTTTAGTCTAGTTTTCCATTTTACTTTATTTTTCAATTGCTGTAAGTAAATGCCTGAGTCTTCCGATGAATATGTAGTTTTTACTTGGATGAATCTAGTATTTACTACTAGTAAATGCTGGCTAGCATTTACTTTTTTTCATGCATACCAAATGAAGTAAATACTACGAATCTGAGCTTTTACTTGTTGATCTAGTATTTACTTGAAGTATTTACTACTAGTAAATACTAGATTTTTATGCATATGCCCCATTGTTTTTATCACCTTTTTTATAAACGGGAGTTATAAAGGCACTCTTCCATACTGCAGGAAATTTACTTGATTTCAATGAAAGATCAAAAATGTTTCGCAAGGGAAGAGCTAAGACTGACCTACACTTTTTAAGAACTACGGGTGGTATTCCATCTGGTCCAACAGAATAGTCTTCTTTAAGATGAGACATAAATTCTAAAATTTTATTATATTCTATTGTAATACTATTAAAAGACACTTGGGGACAGTTTTGCAAATAACGGAAATAGGTTTCGTCCACAACAATAGGAGAATCAATGAAAGATTGACTAAAACTGTTAGCAAAACCGTCACAAATGTCGGTAGTAGTGGTCAATGTTACATTATTATAAGTGAAGTTAATAGGATATCCGTCACACTTTTTCTTGGGGTTAATAAATTTCCAAAAGTTCTTTGGGTCTGATTTTAAAGAAGCCCCCATCGACTCTATGTATTCATTATAAAGTTCGTAAGAAAGTTTTTTAATTTCTTCGAACAAAGAGATATAAATGACTTGATTTTCCACCGTCATATGCTTAATATATTTCTTCCAGGCCTTATTTCTTTTGTTGCGAAGATATTTAAGATATACCAGGGATGGAAAGGTGTATTTGAGGGAATCATCCTTTTAATTGGTACTGCTTCCTTTATACAATTTAACAAAACTGAATAAAAACTCGAAATTGTTTCGTCAATATCGTTATCGACAAGAAAGGACAACTAACATCGACGTCTTGGAGCAAACGTCAGCAAAGACAGATTTAACTTCGAGGTAGTTAAGGACTTCGTCTACCTAAAGAACAAATTCTCTTCATGGCTTGTCAAGGCGAACTGGGTAGTGTGTGTCATCATTAAGTTCGTGTACCTAGGATCCGCTATAAATTCAGACAACACCAGTGCTGAAATAAAACGAAGAATCACTCTTGCCAATCACTGCTTCTTTGGACTTAGAAGGCAATTGAGTAGTAAAGTCCTCTCCGAGCAACTAAAGTGACGCTCTACAAAACCCTCATCATCCTGGTCCTAATGTATGACGCAGAGACATGAACCATGACAACACCCGATAAAAACGCTTTGCGCTGCTTCGAGAGTAAAATTCTTCGAGTGATTTTTGGTCCAGCCTGCATAAATGGAGCATGGAGACGAAGTTCAATCAAGAACTGTACGAGCTGCTTAGCGACACTGACCTAGCCAAAAAAAGTTAAGGTCCAACGACTTAGGTGGTTGGGTCATGTAGAGCGATTGGATAATAATGCTCCGGCTCGAAGAGTCTTCGAATCCAACCCGGAAGGACGTCGCAGAAGAGGAAGTCCGCTACCACGAGGCGGTAGGGCAAGCGCTTCGACATGGCAAGAAAGTTGCATTGAGCATTGCTGGCCAAGTTTTAGGCAATCACCAACAACCCGATCTGCCATGGCGC
Organism: Sphaerophoria taeniata; assembly: GCA_943590905.1. NCBI lineage: Eukaryota > Metazoa > Arthropoda > Insecta > Diptera > Syrphidae > Sphaerophoria > Sphaerophoria taeniata. The sequence continues at coordinate 190,008,736 of OX016540.1, forward strand.
AGGTAATTTAGTTTGCGTACCTATCCATGAGTACCTATATGAAGAACAGAGCCTGCTTCGACAAAAACCCCTTAGTAAAATAGCAACCACTTTAGTCTAAATCATTTTCCGATGCGAAGGTTAACAACAAAAATTGATTTCAAGACATTAGGTTTTTTTTATAGAACAAAACAAATTGAATGTATGTCAAGTTGATTCATTAGTAAAATATTCTTGTGTAAATAAAATATTGACTATCTGTAGGTAATTGGTGCATTATTTCTTTACTCAACATAATTACGAATTCTAACAAAATTCATTGTCATATCTGGCGACTTCTATTAAATTAAGTGCTTGGGTAAATAATAAATAGTAATCGCTCCTATTTCATAACCTAAACTTTTGTTCATCATTAAGGTCTTCAATGACAGAAACGAACATCAGATTGTGAGTAGTGGCCTAAAAGCCACCTCCGTCGAGGGTCCGTAAAAACACACAAATTTCATTAAGACAAGACTTTCTTTATGAACATAACTTCATAAAATTAAGAATTAACTGGTTTCTCCAATGAAACATTGTTTGTCAAGTTGTAAAATTTTCAATTCAAAATTTTAACAAGAAAGATGTTTTCATTCCTCTCTGGAGGAGCCCAAAAGTTCACAATCAAAACTTTCCTCACCACAATGAAACATCTGAAAATGTGTAATATCTCCTAAGAAATTTCCAAGATGAAAACAATAAGTGCCTACACCTACCGACCTACGCCGACAAATCGACCGAACCCCAGATAGATAAAACGTCTACATTTTGCAATTAAAAATAAAGTGCCTCTGCCTTGTTTTCGACCTTAAGGCTTTGTATATGCAACCGTTTTATGATAATATGCTAATTTATTCAATTTAATTTACGACCCTCCACCCGACGACGACGACGACAACACCAAGAAGATCTTAAACAAAATATACGTCTTACATACACCTCACAACCTCTGCAACTTTGACCGCAGCTAAGAGAGAGAGAGCTGTTGGTTGGTATCCCTATCATGATAACAGCACCCTCAAGGCATACTATAAACAGTACACTTTTTAAATGGAAAAAATTAAGTAGGTACAGATATTCTTGATATTTTATATTTTATGTATTACAAGTTACAACCCTTGGTGTTCGCAGCCAGTGTTTGTGCCACTTCGCTATCATAACCAAAACCACATTGTTACCTTCTTCGAGCGACACATTCTCAGAAGAGTTCCTTAGATCGAGCAGCTTCGTCCTTTCGGCGGGTGCGTGTCGTTGGTGGGACAAAAGTCTCAACGAAAAGGATAAAGCTGATTTTTCACAGGGACACGAAGAACCTTAACCGCAACTTATGTTATACGTGTATTGGAGCAGGAACACCCTTTTATTTAAATTTAGGGAATTATTATTTGACTTGAAATATTTAAAATGGCTTTTTCTAATTTCAATGCAAATCTCAAAATCTGATAAGAATTTATGCCCACAAACAACAAGTATGCTTTTAAAGATCAACAAGAGCTGTATGGTCGCAACAAGACAATCTTTATCCAATCCATTCTCAACTCAATCCACCTTCAACCCATGCTACCTTTTGAATATCTTTGCAGGTTACACGAGCTCAAGAGATAGGAAATAGGACACAATTACATTATTTTGTTTTTGTGGCAAAAATATGAACTGAGGCATATTGAAATTTAGTGCTTGCCGATAAAGTTCTAAAGTGGATGATGATGGAAAATTTGTGGTTTTTGAATTTAACAGAGGTAGATATACATAGATAAGCTAACGGAAACTGTTGGCTTATTAAAAATATTGCAAATAGAGTTGCTTTTACTTCTTGGAAGTCTGAATTAAGCAATTGTTATCAACATTTTAAATCGCTTCTTTCCAGCTGTCTTTTGATACCTCAATAATTGGAGGAACCGGATTTGATAATGGAAGAATTGAAATCGGAAACTTTGACTTAGTTTATGGTTGATCTATCTAGACGGGGAAAAATTACACGCCTAAGGTCATTGGTTAACAGTCTGATTGGGCTTCACAAGTGGTTTCCCTCATAACTGAAGAAGTCGGTGGATCAGATTTTTACTTTACAGCAGATCATGAACACAATCCTAAACCAACACCTACCACATTGAAAAATATCTAAGGCAGTCAAATTGTAGATATCAGTGCACTCATGGGGACCCAAGCGTCCTCAAAAACCACTGTCTAGTCTACCAAGTCCTACTCTCACCTGCACATGGTGATCACCGGGCGTCTATTACCTCAGCTGGAGATAGGGTGAAAACCCCTATGGAAGGCTTTGGCTACAGTTAACGAGAGAGGGCGGGGAGAGCGTTTTTCACTGAAGCACTACTACTTTTCCAGACGCCAGCGGAAGAATTCCCAGGATGGATTCAACGATGGCGTCAACAGTTGCATTTAGGTTGAACTACTCAGTTCAACATCAAGCCTTGGATGGGGACGGTTTAACTGTTGACGAGCCACGCAGACGATAAAAGGACAACGGGATTCGGACCTGCACGTGGAATCTTAGGTCCCTTCCAGGGGATGTGATAGGATGGGCCGGGTAAAAGGTGGATGAAAAACTGCAATATCTACTGTGGCGACTGCTACAAAGAACAACAACAGCGTCTGCTTGGATTTGGCTTTGTTGTGGGAACAAAGAGTGCCTCACGATAATCCGCATCAAGGCTGAATTCGGCAACATAAGACTATAATATGCGCTCACGCCCCCACTGAAGAGAAGGATAATGACACCAAAAGACAAGTTCTACTAGCTCCTCGATAAGACATACGACCAATGTCTTTTAGTTTCGACGTTGCATGGACTTCAATTAACAATCATCGCAATCACTGCATACTATATTGACCCAATAAACATCCAAATTTGCTTGGGTGCATAGAGTTTGATGATCGCCACACAAGTGCTAATTTAAAAGATTTCTTAAAGGAGGAAATGTCGAAGTGGAATTTTTAAAATTGAATTGAGGCTATCGTAAGCGACAACGCGACCAATATTCTTTCGGCAGTTCGTTTAGGAAATTGGAGGTCAATAAGGTGCTTTGCTCATTTATTGAATATGGCAGTACAGGCAGAAATAGAGAATATTTCTGAAACTGTTGTAAGAGTAAAAGCAATTGATTTTTTAAGCGAAGCTCTCAAGGCCTATCCAAACTGCATGGAGTCGAAAATGAATTTGCCACTTCTTAAATTAAAACAGACGTCCCAGCTTTGCTTGTACAAAGTTATTGCGTTCTCTCGCCTTTTAAAACGTCAAATGAGTTAACGGCTGTCGGAATATGAGGAGACATTTTCCCACGTTCATCCAGATTGTGACTCGGACTCCATTTACAAGTTGTTGAAGACACTTAATGATCTTGGAGGAAAATAGTTTGTATGCGGACTTTACAATTCTTGATTCAAGATTCAAGCAGAAAGGTTTCCAAAATGATTTCAATTTTAATACGGCGGCGTATGAGGGCTTGAAACACAAGGTATGTCATACGCATTTGATGTCATGCGATTTCTTCAACATCATTCTTGAAAAGATTGTGCAAAACTCCAACGTCAACACAAGAGGCGCATTCTTTCAAAAGTCCGTCCAGGTACTAGGATACGCAGACGACATTGATATAATTTGAAGAACACAGCGGAGCGTTCGTGAGTCTTGAGATGGAGCAGTTAACGAGGGCAACACGTAATTAATGCTGTCAGCAAGAAAGGACAACCAACATCGACGTCTTGGAGCCAACGTCAGTGTTGACAGATTAAACTTCGAGGTAGTTAAGGAATTTGTCTACCTTGGAACCGCTTTAAGCCCAGACAACAACACCAGCGCTGAAATCAAACGAAGAATCACTCTTTCCAATCGCTGCTTCTTTGGACCTAGAAGGTCCTAATTTATGGTGCAGAGGCATGGACCATGACAACATCCGATGAAAACGCTTTGGGCTGCTTCGAGAGAAAAATTCTTCGAGTGATTTTTGGTCCTGTCTGCATAAATGGAGCATGGAGACGAAGTCCAATCAAGAACTGTACGAGCTGTTTAGCGACACTGACCTAGCTAAGGTCCAACGACTTAGAATGAGCGAATGGAAAATAATGCTCCGGCTCGTAGAGTCTTCGAATCCAACCCGGAAGTACGTCGCATAAGAGAAAGACCGTGACTCAGGTGGAGTACACAGCTGGCTAGGGACCGAGCTTGCTGGAGACGCTTGTTGGATGAGGCCTTGGTGGACTGTAGCGCCACCATAAGTAAGTAAGTTATACATATCCACAACATCGAAAAAGAAGATGATGATGATGATGTCTATGCCATTGATATGCTACTCGATTGGTAGAACAACGGGCAGACAGTAAACACCGTCTTTACGAACAACAACATATCTCACTCGATGGGTATGTAAACTACCAAAATGCGATATATGTACTTTTGTACCTATATAGAAAACCTGAAATCCAGTCTGTTTTGTTAACTCTATTGGTGTCAGTGTGTCAATGCCAAAATTAAGACGGTTACAGCCAATCCGATTTTTTTTTCTAACTCTAACAAAAACTATTACATCAATTGCCTGTGACACTTTTCAACCTACTTTCATCCTAACAGATGACTATTTGTCTGCCATAATTTATCTCACAATTCTTATCAGTTCTCAAAACATTATGTCGTCCCTCTTACTTGAATTACTTTAAGAATATCTCTTAGACAATCTTCTATTTACAAAGCCCCCATCTGGTTTAGTTTTTACAAATTCTCTCCGTGACCCAATTTCAAAACAAACAAATTTCATATCAGAAAACAACAAATCGAACTAGGTCACACACGCCAAGCAAACACAAGCAAACCAAAAATATCATACAAACAAAGACAATGTTTGAAGTTCAAACAAAGAATTTGTAACAAAAAGCCAGTTTCTCAATCATAAAAAAATGACATGTCATTAAATAACGTTATTGACTTAGAATCATCCAATTCAGTCAGTCAGCCAGCACTTGACAACCTTTTCACAGCACTTACGAGTAACGAGCCACGAACCTCTACTTAAGGGGACCGACCAGCAGCCAAGCATCATGACAAGAAGTTCACAAAACAAAGCACAAGAAGAAACGAACGAAAACCAAGAAAAAAAAGATGAAGCCAATTTCGGAGCATTAACTCATTCTCTAAAGGACGAAGTCGAGCGGAATGAAACTGAAAGGTAAATCTGTCAAATTGAATTTAAATCCATTCTCCGTCCCTAACATACTTCCAAGAAACCACACAGCACCTAATACCCTCCCACCCACAACCTCAACCTATCGTCATTTTTTCCGACGACGACGACGGACGTGGTTCGATAATGTTCATAGTTCATAGGAGGTCCTTTTGCAATATGCCAAAGTAAATTGAAAGGCCATTTTGATTTAGGCTTTTGGCTTTCCCATCGACATTACCGATTCAAACTTCAAGGGTGAACTATGCTGTGAGAGCCAGAGCGAGTTGGTGTTGTAGGATGATACCTCTTTCTCAACATGTCCTCAGATGGGATCTGAAGGACAAAGATAAAACTTAAATTAGGATGGAAGAGGGCGAAATATTTAACTCAACCACACACCGACTATGGGGGTTCGTTGAATCCAGAGCGTGCGGAACATTACTCGTCGTTGTCTCATCCCCTCTGATCTGATCCTGTTCCTGTGTTCGGCCTCAAGTTGGCGAGAAAAGCTGTTTGCCATACAGCCTTTCTCGACGACGCACGGCAAAGCGAATAAATTCTGTCCGAATGAAGCGAACCTTCAATACGAAATTCAATACGATTTCAAAGGATCCGAAAACCGAATTCCAGAAACAGGACACAGACAACATACCCTTAATAGGCCAGGCAGCAGCAGCGCATAGTCGAATTATGGGAAATTTGGTTCCGGCAGCAGGGAGCTGTTTGAGATTTTCAGTTCAACAGGATAATTCATTTTGAAATGCTTTTGTTGTTGTGCTGATGTGAGATTGTGGCTGGCGTCACGGTTGGGAGTGGATTTGTGGGCCAAATACATTTGCGTCTATTGTAGTTTTGGTTTTATTGGTAAGGGGACTCACTCAAGTGACTTGCCGCGACGACGACGGCTTGAGATAGGTCTCTGAGAATATATGCGAAATCACTGTGTGTGACTTTTCTAAGAAGACGACAAGGATGCTGAAGCTGATGATTACAGCTCGCTCTGCGGAGTATGCAGTGGCGGCGCAAGACCAAAATTTTATGTGGGCAAGACAGATTTTGCGAGGCCCTGTTATGTGGCGACCTGAAGACGGATTTTATAAAATAATAATAATAATAAAAAAAAAAACAATTAACACTGCAAAGTTTTTATTCATTGTCATCTCCACTTTATATAGATACATTTCTTAAAGTGTATATTTATAATATTTTTTTTTTACTAAAGGAACAGCAATTTCCTGCCTTTAACTTTACTAAATTCTTTAATTATTATTGTTTCGTAATTCAGCCTAGATGCAATGTCTGGCTCATTGTGTTTCTTAAATAATTTTTTATTAATTTTAACTATAAAAGACTCCTTTCAGCAGAGGCTGTACGCTGTACCTACTTACTGGAATTGGTCACAGAGAGAACAGGGTAACTTTGGGTTAGGGAAACGAAATAAAATAAAAAGGCGTAGAATTTGCTCATAAAACTTCATTATTTGGCTTTTCCAAATCGTGACGGTGATTGTGCACATCCTTATCAATTTAAAATGAAGAGTAATTAAAGTAAGAAATAAACCTTAAATTGAAACAATGAATTTCTGTACCTATTTTCTCGAAAACTAAGAAATTTAAATTTTTTATTTTCATTCAAACTAACAATTAAATGTTAGTAGCTATTTAAAATTTCCAGAATGAAGATGAAAGATTTTAAACTTTTTTTTTGAAACTTTTATGTATGAAGCTTAGTATTATAAAGACAGAGATGCTCTCTGCAAAAACAATGAAAAACTGAATTATACCACTTATGACACGTTCTAAGGAAAAATGAATTATAAAAACACCGAACAATGTTTCGGTTCATGTTATCTTTTTTCTCTTTTTGAATTGTGAGACAAGAAGTTGTTTATGTAATGCAATTAAAGATGAATATTTTCATGTTTTGTCCAGGTTATAACAAAAACAGCAACTCTGTTTTCTTGTTTTCATGTTTTTTCTATTTTTCAAGAACAAGAATCAAATTAACAATGAAACTTACCTGATAACTCCTAAATTCAATGGCGCAAAAGTATGGTCCGCTAATGAACAATTTTAGTGTGATACTAGCTTAAAATGACGTTTGAGTTAGACTGAAACGTTATTTTAAGCTAGTATCACACTAAAATAGTTCATTAGCAGACTATAAGTTTGCGCTAATATTTGTAAATATTTGAGTGCGTTCCTGCCTTCCAACATACCTTAATATAAGACCTAAGTATGTCATGGGCCTAAAGTTTCGGACCACATCTAAAATCATTACTTCTAATGTTTTCGTGGTGAGTTTCAGAAAAACGTGTTATGACAATTTCAAAATTCAATCTAGTAACCTGCTGTAAATTGAAAATGCTGTAGTAAACAAAAGAGTATTATTGTCAGTTTCGGATCTCCAATAAATAACCAACTCGCTTGACTGTCTTGCACCCGCACCGAATGATCTTACTTTATTAATGTTCTTCCCTTTTGACTTGTATCCGTCAGTTAGAGTGTTGCCATATACTACAATCAGAATAGAAAAATCTCACATTATCTCTTTGTTTTTATAACGCGAGATCAAGTAAACGTAAGACAGTTTCCCATCTCATTATTTAGTTAATCTTTGCTAGTGGTATAGGGTGCAGCAAGAAAACTTGCTGATTTGCTTTTGGCACCAAGCGGGGGGGAGTGGTCGGATGTGGGTGGAGAGTGTCTCATTTTTAAGGGGACTTCCTGAAGTTTCATCTACGCCGCAGTTAGTCGACATCATGCATTGGTCGAAAGAGTAACGCGCATTTGCCTGCGAAGCTTACTTTTCCAACAGTCGTTCCATAATATACACTCAGCGTGCAACAAAATCGCGTTCACGAAGCTCCTGCGCCAAAGCCAATTTGTAAGGATGGAATTGAAGATCCTGGTGAAGAATTCGTCTCACAGTGCGATCAGAAATGCCCAAAGCAACTGCATGTTTGCACGCCGAACGCCGCGCCGGGGAGATCGCAAGACAGAAACTCTCACCCTCTCAATGTTTTCCTCTGTTCTGATTCTCCGGTGTGCTGGATTCCCATCCATTCGTCACGTTTCCGCTCTCCCTGAATGTTTTCACCCACGAAACAATCGACTGCCGGCCAGGAACGCGACCTGCGGGATGGATGTTGAAGCGAGTACGGATAGCACGTTGAGTGAAAATTAGACTGTTGGAAAAGTAAGCCTCGCAGGCAAATGCACGTTGCTCTTTCGTCCAATGCATGATGTCGACTGACCGCGGCGTAGATGAAACTTCAGGAAGTCCCCTAAAAAATGAGACACTCTCCACCCACATCCGACCGCTCCCCCCCCGCTTGGCGCCAAAAACAAATCAGCAAGTTTTCTTGCCGCACCCTGTACTTTGATTTGATTGGTAGGTTTCCTAGTAAAGAAAGTAAACGAATAAAAGAAGGGATTCCCCGCAATGGTCGGCGTGGCAAGGATTTACTCGCGATAGTTACGTGACGTAAACAAATGTTGATATTTATTTCTTTTTTTATTTTATTATCACTGAAGCAATGCATACAAAATTTTGAGGCGCGAGGCCCCTTGTACCGCGAGGCCGTGGGCGATGGCCCACGTCGCCCACGCCTTACGCCGCCTCTGGGAGTATGCTTTGCAAAAGAATGAAAAGAATATCGTTTCCAAGCAGAGATGATTGTTGTGTTTTTTTCGCGTTTCGCTTTGAAAAATTCTATGAGAAAAATGTATTTATTTAACCAACATCTCAAGTGAAATGAGAAAAAACACAATTGTAAAACCGTTTGGGAGGTTTCCGTAAAGAACGAATGCTAACGCAACTCAGCGTGACGCACTCTAATGAAATGAGTGATAATTTCTTTTACACTTCACTAAAACAGCTATAGGGAGTTGGCTTTGCTGTATCTAATGGAAGAAATTTTGTTTGTCCTCCCAATAAAGTCTTGGTAGAATTGAAATTAAATTAGAGTGCATACATTTTGTTTGTTTAAACTATTATTTCGTTTGCTTTTTATTGCGGATGATTTGTATAAATTGTCAAACTAATTATTAAGGTGACTTTCAACCATGTGTATGTGTGATTTAAGTTGAAAATTAATTAAATTGAATAATAACCACTTTTTCAAAACACAGAATCTGAAATTTGGTAAGGGAAGAGGAGCCTTTTAAACAAATTTGACGAAAAAACCTGGGTCCTTCTGGATTCTGTAATAAACGACAGGGAAAAGCCCATTCATCTTAGTTTTAAATACAGGTAAACCTCGGAATTAAGGTTATTAAGTTGTAAATTGGTATATACTATATACCTTTGATGAGTCCTTACAATTTCCATCGTGTCCACGTCGCGTCGTAATATATTGAAGGTCAAATGTCATTTAAACCGCGTTATCGCGAATATCTCGTTTCCTATGGCTTAATTGAGATTTGCACCTTTACGAAAGTTATATAATACCTATTTATCTCCGCACCTTCCGGAATTTGTGAATCATAAGTGTTGCTGTCTTCATCAGGATTAATTTTATATAGGTTGTGGAGCGTTGAGGCAAGCTTGTCCATTGTACTGGCCAAAAGCTAAAGAACATAGTAGACCTGGGGTTGAATCACGGCATCAGTGATCGAACAATACGTGACTGAATTGTGTGCATTTGGCACTACCTCTCACGTTATCGAGTTATCTATCGAGGAACTAGTACAATAATTTTGAATTCTGTCTTCAGTTATCGAACTGAATTTCATTCGAAACATAAAGAGCTCACGGGTAGGAGGAAAATATGTAAATATTATTGTTTCATTTATTTATCATGAAAATTTTAACCAATAATCTTTTAAGGTCATACCACAGATAATAAATTTATACAGATGTCTCATCCCTGCAGAAAAAAATGAAACATATTTTGCTCTTAACAGACAACGCCTTAACAGACAAGAAGCTTTTTAAAGCTTTTTTCCTTGCCTAAGTATTCATTTATGGGCAATGAGGCGAGCGAAAATAGATTTTTAATGCATTAAGTGAATGCGTTAAAGCTTTTGGAAAAAGCTTTTTTATTTGTAGCTTTCAGTTTCATATATCATTTCTCGACCTAAGGGTGAGACATCTGTATAAATTTATTATCTGTGGTCATACGTTGTATATGTATACATATACAAATAGCCAGCAAAAAAATGTGATGGCCAAAATAAATAAGAATTATCCATTTCGTTTCACTGTTTTGTTATTTATTTGAAAAGATGTACCTATAGGGTGTCTCAGTAAGAGTGCACTTTTAAAAATTGGAATATTTTTTTTCTCATGCAAGTTTCAACGCTGAAATCTAACTGTCACCTCTGTTTATTCCGATTATTATTAAAAATGGATCCCTTCTTGAAAGAACAACGCGTTATAATTGTGAGAACTCATTACACAACAAAAGTGACTGTGAACGGCATTCGTTACAGGAATATGATAACGGACTTCTTGTGGCCTCAATTGGATGGCATGAATTTGGACAACATGTGGTTTCAGCAGGACGGCACAACCTGCCACCCCGCGCATGAAACAATCGACTTATTGCAGCAACGATTTTCAGAACACATTATCTCACGAAATTCTTATGTCAACTGGCCACCAAGATTGTGCGGTTTAACGCCGTGCGTTTTGTTTTTTATTAGGGGTTTTGTGAAATCTTGGGCTTATGCGAATAAACCAGAAACAATTCCTGAGCTCAAAAAGAAATTCCAACGCGTTGTAACGAAGCGTTACAAATTTTGCTTCAAATCACCAAAACCAAAAATAAAAACAATACACCGAACCATCCAACCGACCGTTGAGAAAATTAAATTTGAATTCTCAAATTCAAATTCAATTTATCACCCGACCCGCTCATGCATTTTTAAACCAGAAGCTCACGTCAACGCTCATACGTTGATTCGATATGTATGTCCTATATGTACATACACACCATGCATACATTTCATTATCCCATACCAACCGACCGATGATTAAAGAATGCATGCATTTAGTTTATTTGCTTCCTTTCAATTCACGTTAGGTTTTTACACAAAAATTAACAAGGGGAAGTAAAATTTCAATGCAAAATGAGGTTTTTTTTCTTCGGTGTGGTTGGTACCAATCTCGTGTACTAAGAAGAATTTAAACGCCGGGAAGCAAGCTGCCTATACCTTGAGTATTAATAGCTTCGCCTTTTTTTTGGCCTAATTTTTATATTTATTTTGCTCGTCGAAGATCCACATCTTCTAAGTGTACCTCTGACTAGGAAAGGCTTCTCCTGACCTGTTTTTTTTTTATTTGCCGGACCGATTCCACCTGTTTATTCTGTGGCTGCCCTTCCTCTAAGCGCACCACAGACAGAGAACTGTCAAGTCGGGGACAGTTCGACCGTTTATTCCCTAGTTTGGTGCTAGGGACAGTAGCAGCATTTTGAGTTCTGCTGTTTATTCTTCGCTCCACTCCTTCTGAGTGTATCGGGGACAGAAAATCCGCCTTTTTGCCTGTTTATTCTGTGGCTGCCCTTCTTCTAAGCGCACCGCAGACAGAGAGCTGTCGAGTCGGGGACAGTTCGACCGTTTATTCCCTAGTTTGGTGCTAGGGACAGTAGCAGCATTTTGAGTTCTGCTGTTTATTCTTCGCTCCACTCCCTCTGAGTGTATCGAGGACAGAAAATCCGCCTTTTTGCCTGTTTATTCTGTGGCTGCCCTTCTTCTAAGCGCACCACAGACAGAGAGCTGTGAAGTCGGGGACAGCTCAACCGTTTATTCCTTAGTTTGGTGCTAGGGACAGTAGCAGCATTTTGAGATCTGCTGTTTATTCTTCGCTCCACTCCCTCTGAGTGTATCGAGGACAGAAAATCCGCTTTTTGCCTGTTTATTCTGTGGTGGCCCTTATTCTAAGCGCCCCACAGACAGAGAGCTGTCAAATCGGGGACAGTTCGACTGTTTATTCTCTAGTTTGGTGCTAGGGACAGGAGCAGCATTTTGAGACCTGCTTATTTATTTTAAGACCGTATTATAAGAAATTATCTGATTAAGAATTATCATTGTACGTAGATTGTAAGCTGTATATGCAATACTCTGTTATCTTAGATCGTAAGAAGACCGTAATAAAATTTGATACAACATCGGAGAGGTTGGTCGTTATTGGAAGTTTGAGACTTTTCGACCCAAGTTTTATTTGCTTTCTTTGGGATCGACCCTGGACACCCTGAGCTTACCTCAGCAATAAATAAAAAAGCATCACAAATTGGCGCCCGAGCAGGGACCTTAGAAGGTTCAACCAAACTCCGAACACTAACCGAACCGGAATCTTCGAAAGGTACCTCCGATTCACCGTACACCGAACTATCGTCCAGCAACCGACCAGCAACCGCTTTAAACCGAACTAACGACCAGCAACCGTCTGCCGTCTCTTCGTAATCTTGGAACCAGTGCCACCGACAACCTTTCACCAGCTACCGTTTTTCCGTCCCAAACTACCGCCTCCTACCGCACCATGTCGGAAACTCGCGAAGATGACGACGAGCAACATTTGAGTCCGTATAAGAACCTCGGATTTATGTACTTCTTGAAAAAGCCTGAGCTGATCGAAACGCTTAAGACCCGAAAGCTCGACACGATTGGCAACGTACGAGAGCTAAGAAAACGCCTGAGTCAGCACCTAAAGAAAACTCGCGACCATGGTTCGACTCAAAACCTGTGCGAACATTGGGAAAGTGTTGTCGAAGAACGTAACGACGTCGAAGACCCTCCCGCTGACCGAACCTCTGATAAAGGCAACCAGGGCGGAACTCCGGCTGAGTCCAGTAACGCCGAAGCAGGGGGAAAGAGCCCTTTATACTTGCAGACGAATTTTCATGTTCCTCAGCAACAAAAACCCGTAACCAGTCCACCGAACGCTGCCAGTCACGAAAGCAGCGCTGATCAACGGCCACCGATCGATGCTTCCCAGCTACCTCACACGCCAGGTCGTCTCACCTTAAACGACGCGACGGTGCAACTCAAATCCCACCAACCAATATTTCCCAGCAACCTCGCTCATCAGGCCGTCTAACATTAAGCTACGAAGCTAAGGTTATGAACACGGTCCGAAAATGGGGACTTAAGTTCGACGGAACTGGATGGAAACCCTCTAGAATTTATAGAGAGACTGACCGAGCTGGCGAAGTGCTACGACATACCTCAGAACGATATTATACGAACCTTGCCTGAAATCTTCAGAGGAACGACTTTGGAGTGGTTGCGCATTAAGAGCGACAGTGTTGCGACCTGGGAAGACTTTCATCAAGCTTTCATACAGAACTACCTTCCACCCCGATATCTCCATAAGCTCGAGGACGAGATATTTCGCCCCTGCCAAGGTCCGAGGGAGAAAGCCAAAGAATACATTTGGAGCTACCGGTATTTAATACATCAACATCCCCGGATCACCATCACCAGTAATATTGACCGAATTTTCGACGGCCTACGACCCGAGTACAGGCTGTACATAAAGCGTACCGATTTCAAGACAATCGACGAGCTGATTGATCTTACCGAGGAATTCGAATCGATCCGAAACGAAGAAAGGAACGTAAGACTAGCGCCAACCACCACCCGTCCACCAGTTCCTATAACACACCGAGTCTCAGCAGTCACCGCTCCTTACGATAGACAGACCCATTGATGGAACTGTAAACAACGGGGTCATCGTAAGGAGAATTGCCGAAGATCTTTTCGACTGTTCTGCTCCTTCTGCGGGGAGGATGGAATACTTTCGAAGGACTGTTCATGCCGCCGAGACAACTTAGCTGTCATGCGATCAGCTCTTGCTCACGACCCACGCTACTTCGTCCCATTTAAGGTTGGGGACCAGGTATATCAAGCACTGCTCGATACTGGTTCAACTAAGACTTATGTGGGCAAGGGACTAAGCGATAAGTTCCGAGAGTGGGAACAACCTATGTACGAGCACTGTCGTCAGGTGCATATGGCCAACGGTACTGCAGTAACGACGACAGAGACCTACAAGTTGGAGTTTGCTTTGAATGGGGTAATACTATTAGCAGAAGCAGCTTATCTCCCTTCACTTGATACTGACGCCATCTTGGGGATGGATTTGTTAAGCCAAGCTGGCCTACAAGTCTTTTTGGGAGGAGAAGTCTTGACATGCAAAAAGCCTGATTCCGCCGATATAATTGACGATTCCGTTCCAGTCGCGTGAACTTAGCCGCGGTTTTTCTCCAAAACTTATTTTTGTTGTGAGTTCTGGGTGTATTTCCAATAGTTCTGGAGTTCCTTATACCAAATTTCAATAGTTCTGGCAAAAATCCATCAAAATTTGGACTTTGAAAATTTTGCACCCAAAAAAATGTTAACAACCCTCAAGAGTTCTGATGCAATAAATATGTTCATAACAAATGTTCCAGGAGTTCCTCATACCAATTTTTCTGATTTTTGCCTTTCATAGCCAAAAAAATGCATTTTAAATTTGTATGCACAAAAGTGCATTCCTAATTGTTTAAAATATTTGATGGCTACAATGTCTCTAGCGGCAATAGTTCTGAGGTTCCTCATACCAATTTTATCATATTTTCCTAAAACGCGCCGAAAAATCCCAATTAAAATTTTCAACCTAACCTACAAAAAAAGTAGCCGCACTTTTGTCACGCCCAGGAGTTCTGATGCAATAAATATATTCATAACCAATATTCCAGGAGTTCCTCATACCAATTTTCAAAAATTATTCCTTGTATCACGAAAAAAATGCATTTAATGTTTGTATGCAGAAAGTGTATTCGCCCTTTTTCAACAGTTCTGATGCTGAAAATGAGTTAAAAACCAAGAGTTCTGAAGGTTCTCATACTTAAACTAAATAGTTCCAACATAACGAGCCAACAAATCATATTTTGTATTTTTCACCTCAAAGTGCATTTTTTAGTAGCCGCACTTTTGTCACGCCCAGGAGTTCTGATGCAATAAATATATCCATAACCAATATTCCAGGAGTTCCTCATACCAATTTTTGAAAATTATTCCTTGTATCACGAAAAAAATGCATTTAACGTTTGTATGCAGAAAGTGCATTCGCCCTTTTTCAACAGTTCTGATGCTGAAAATTAGTTAAAAACCAAGAGTTCTGAGGTTCCTCATACCAATATTATCATATTTTCCTAAAACTCGCCGAAAAATCTCAACTAAATTTTTCAACCCAACCTACAAAAAAAAGTAGCCCAGACTTTGCAACCCTCAAGAGTTCTGATGCAATAAATATGTTCATAACCAATGTTCCAGGAGTTCCTCATACCAATTTTTCTGATTTTTGCCTTTCATAGCCAAAAAAAATGCATTTTAAATTTGTATGCACAAAAGTGCATTCCTAATTGTTTAAAATATTTGATGGCTACAATGTCTATAGCGGCAATAGTTCTGTGGTTCCTCATACCAATATTATCATATTTTCCTAAAACGCGCCGAAAAATCCCAATTAAAATTTTCAACCTAACCTACAAAAAAAGTAGCCGCACTTTTGTCACGCCCAGGAATTCTGATGCAATAAATATATTCATAACCAATATTCCAGGAGTTCCTCATACCAATTTTCAAAAATTATTCCTTGTAATCACGAAAAAAATGCATTTAATGTTTGTATGCAGAAAGTGCATTCGCCCTTTTTCAACAGTTCTGATGCTGAAAATGAGTTAAAAACCAAGAGTTCTGCAGGTTCTCATACTTAAACTAAATAGTTCCGGCATAACGAGCCAACAAACCAGATTTTGTATTTTTCACCTTAAAGTGCATTTTTAGTAGCCGCACTTTTCTCACGGCCAGGAGTTCTGATGCAATAAATATATTCATTACCAATATTCTAGGCGTTCCTCATACCAATTTTTGAAATTGATGTCCTAAAACGTCTAAAAAATGCATTTTTATTCGTATGCACAAAAGTGCATTTACTATTTTTTAGCAATTCTGATGATAAAAATGTAAAAAACCAAGAGTTCTGAACCTCATAATACTTATATTAAATAGTTCCGGCATTAACTAGCCCTCAGACTAGATTTTTATTACTCAGACAAAAATGCATTTTTTAGTAGCTTCAACCCTATCAGTATGTAGGTAGTAGGTACATGTATATAAATATAAATATAGGTACAACAATATACCTTCTCAAAAATGTGTATTACTTAAATCTAAAATGGCATTGGGAATATATTGACAATTTAGAAGTATTTGAGTTGACAAAGGACAATACAGAGGACAAGACAATGCGAAATGATAGGCATTACTGTCAGCCTGTCAGTTGAAATGCAGTTTAGTTTATACGCATTTTCATACAAAGAAAGTGAATTTTAACTGCAGTTCAGTTGCTGCTAATTGCAGCTGCACCTAATGTGGTTTTTACTTTTAAAGTAATATTAGGGGTATTCACGATCTGTTCCAACTGATATTTTATCGTTGCAAAAGTGCAAAAGTTCAAAAATTCTTGCACCACATTTTTGAGAAGGTGTATTGATGTACCTATGGGTCTATGAAATAACTCCCACGAAATTAGTCCCACTTTTAAAAACGAAATAAGTCCCACCAAAAATTGCTATTTTGAAAGTGGGAGTTATTTCGTTTTTAAAAGTGGGACTTATTTCGTCAATTGGTGGGACTTATTTCGTTACGCGTTTGTATTTTAAGTGGGACTTATTTCGTTTTGAATGGGAATAAATTCGTTTTGTAAAGTGGGAGTTATTTCATACCCCTTCGACGTGTGTTTTTTTCGAGGAGCCAAATACTTCTTATTTGAAATCGCATTAAACAATGAAAAAGTGGGACTTTTAGGGACTGATAGGGTTGAGGCTACTAAAAAATGCATTTTTGTCTGAGTAATAAAAATATAGTCTGTGGGCTAGTTAATGCCGGAACTATTTAATATAAGTATTATGAGGTTCAGAACTCTTGGTTTTTTACATTTTTATCATCAGAATTGCTAAAAAATAGTAAATGCACTTTTGTGCATACGAATAAAAATGCATTTTTTAGACGTTTTAGGGCATCAATTTCAAAAATTGGTATGAGGAACTCCTAGAATATTGGTAATGAATATATTTATTGCATCAGAACTCCTGGCCGTGACAAAAGTGCGGCTACTTTTGAACTGTTGAAAAAGGGCACTTTCTGCATACAAACGTTAAATGCATTTTTTTCGTGATACAAGGAATAATTTTCGAAAATTGGTATGAAGAACTCCTGGAATATTGGTTATGAATATATTTATTGCATCAGAACTCCTGGGCGTGACAAAAGTGCGGCTACTTTTTTTGTAGGTTAGGTTGAAAATTTTAATTGGGATTTTTCGGCGCGTTTTAGGAAAATATGATAATATTGGTATGAGGAACCTCAGAACTATTGCCGCAAGAGACATTGTAGCCATCAAATATTTTAAACAATTAGGAATGCACTTTTGTGCATACAAATTTAAAATACATTTTTTTGGCTATGAAAGGCAAAAATCAGAAAAATTGGTATGAGGAACTCCTGGAACATTGGTTATGAACATATTTATTGCATCAGAACTCTTGAGGGTTGTTAACATTTTTTTAGGTGCAAAATTTTCAAAGTCCAAATTTTGATGGATTTTTGCCAGAACTATTGAAATTTGGTATAAGGAACTCCAGAACTATTGGAAATACGCCCAGAACTCACAACAAAAATAAGTTTTGTAGAAAAACCGCGGCTAAGTTCACGCGACTTTCCGTTCCTGTATGCTTTGCTGCCTCTCACCTTCCCGATACCGACCAGCACAGACCCGATGAAATCATATTGACCGAATTACCGAAGCTTGACGAGCTAAAAGGAATAGCCAACATGCCTCCACATCCACACCGAACCGCCGTCATTGCAACCCAACCTGAAAATCAAACTAATACCAACCGCCCTGTTTCAAACTCAAATTCCGACTCCGGCATTATAAATAGATTAGTCGTGCCCGCAGTTAAATTCAAAAACCAACTAGTAGTCGACGAGAAAAGACGTCTCAACTACTCTCCAGTCCAAGAGGAAAATATGGAAAGCACCGTGCGGCTCAGCCCCCGCCATCATGACTCTCGGGTTCCCAGTCCGCGCCACCACCGATTGTCGGCACCTCATCGACAGATTCCGATAGCATATTCCGGAGAATTCAAGTCGAAGATGTCATGCCGAGGAGTCCACCAGCCGCTTCCGTCCGAACTAGATCCCAGCATCCGAAAACAAACGGCGCCGGACAAGGTTGCCGCACCGTCCCCAGCCGAGAAACCTCTGTTCCTTGAACCACTGCCAAAACATCAGGGAAGGAGCCGTATGGTCCATGATTTGGAAGCCGCCCGACCGATCCCTGCACGAGACCCTCCCGAGAGAGCATTGGAAAAGGCCAAGGCGCTGCGGAAGGCTGCAGAAGAGTGCTGGTTCCAACTTAACCCCCCGTTAAAGTCAAAGCTAATACGCATGAAGAGATTTCAGCCACCGCTAAGGCGAAAAGCAGCAACTGGTATCAAGCCATCAAGCCAGTCAGATGACTCCAAGGGAAGCCAGCCCCTTCCAGAAGCAAAAAGAAAGATGTCGTCCATTGACCCGGATGTGGCTAGCAGTAGCCAGTATTGTTCGTATCGTACCGACCGACCGTCCGTCAACCAGTTCAGCCATCCCAGCATCCATACCCAACACCGGCCCGCCTGTTCAAGCGACAGCCATAAGAGAAGGCGAGACACCGCAGACCATACCCCGCGATCCGTTCGCCGGAATCGAATTACGAGGCAGACGGCATCATCGCACCTTCAACATCCATCGGCCCTGGGGCCACATCTCTGTTCGTATGAACAAAAAAGGCGACCAAGCCAGCCTACGTTATAAAGGCCTGACCAAGACCATCGATGTCAAACCCTGAGCAGCACCAACGAAGACCGAAAAATTTATGAAAAGAACCTATTTTTGGATTATTATTATAGAAGAAAGTTGTTTGTTTTTTTTTAATTTTGAAATTAATTGTTTATTTTTTTTTTTACGAATTTGATTGTTAAGTAAGAAGTAAGAAGAAAAAAAAAAGGAAAAAAAAACATGAAACAAAAAAAAAATAATAAAGAGAAAAAAATAATACAAAAAAATATTCAAGAAAAATTAAACAAAAGAAAAAAGAGAAACGAAAAGAAATTAAGAAAAAAAGAAATGAAGATAAACAAAAAAAAAAAAAAAAAACACCCTCTTTATGTAACCATACCTTAAGACGAGAAGGTTCTCGTCTTCCGAAGTAAGGGGGAATGTAACGAAGCGTTACAAATTTTGCTTCAAATCACCAAAACCAAAAATAAAAACAATAAACCGAACCATCCAACCGACCGTTGAGAAAATTAAATTTGAATTCTCAAATTCAAATTCAATTTATCACCCGACCCGCTCATGCATTTTTAAACCAGAAGCTCACGTCAACGCTCATACGTTGATTCGATATGTATGTCCTATATGTACATACACACCATGCATACATTTCATTATCCCATACCAACCGACCGATGATTAAAGAATGCATGCATTTAGTTTATTTGCTTCCTTTCAATTCACGTTAGGTTTTTACACAAAAATTAACAAGGGGAAGTAAAATTTCAATGCAAAATGAGGTTTTTTTTTCTTCGGTGTGGTTGGTACCAATCTCGTGTACTAAGAAGAATTAAAACGCCGGGAAGCAAGCTGCCTATACCTTGAGTATTAATAGCTTCGCCTTCTAAACCGGAAATTTTTGGCCTAAAATTTATATTTATTTTGCTCGTCGAAGATCCACTTCTTCTAAGTGTACCTCCGACTAGGAAAGGCTTCTCTTGACCTGTTTTTTTTATTTGCCGGACCGGTTCCACCTGTTTATTCTGTGGCTGCCCTTCCTCTAAGCGCACCACAGACAGAGAACTGTCAAGTCGGGGACAGTTCGACCGTTTATTCCCTAGTTTGGACAGTAGCAGCATTTTGAGTTCTGCTGTTTATTCTTCGCTCCACTCCTTCTGAGTGTATCGGGGACAGAAAATCCGCCTTTTTGCCTGTTTATTCTGTGGCTGCTCTTCTTCTAAGCGCACCGCAGACAGAGAGCTGTCGAGTCGGGGACAGTTCGACCGTTTATATCCTAGTTTGGTGCTAGGGACAGTAGCAGCATTTTGAGTTCTGCTGTTTATTCTTCGCTCCACTCCCTCTGAGTGTATCGAGGACAGAAAATCCGCCTTTTTGCCTGTTTATTCTGTGGCTGCTCTTCTTCTAAGCGCACCACAGACAGAGAGCTGTCAAGTCGAGGACAGTTCGACCGTTTATTCCTTAGTTTGGTGCTAGGGACAGTAGCAGCATTTTGAGAGCTGCTGTTTATTCTTCGCACCACTCCCTCTGAGTGTATCGAGGACAGAAACTCCGCCTTTTGCCTGTTTATTCTGTGGCTGCCCTTCTTCTAAGCGCGCCACAGACAGAGAGCTGTCAAGTCGGGGACAGTTCGACCGTTTATTCCTTAGTTTGGTGCTAGGGACAGTAGCAGCATTTTGAGTTCTGCTGTTTATTCTTCGCTCCACTCCCTCTGAGTGTATCGAGGACAGAAAATCCGCCTTTTTGCCTGTTTATTCTGTGGCTGCCCTTCTTCTAAGCGCACCACAGACAGAGAGCTGTGAAGTCGGGGACAGCTCAACCGTTTATTCCTTAGTTTGGTGCTAGGGACAGTAGCAGCATTTTGAGATCTGCTGTTTATTCTTCGCTCCACTCCCTCTGAGTCTGAGTGTATCGAGGACAGAAAATCCGCTTTTTGCCTGTTTATTTTGTGGTGGCCCTTCTTCTAAGCGCCCCACAGACAGAGAGCTGTCAAATCGGGGACAGTTCGACTGTTTATTCTCTAGTTTGGTGCTAGGGACAGGAGCAGCATTTTGAGACCTGCTTATTTATTTTAAGACCGTATTATAAGAAATTATCTGATTAAGAATTATCATTGTACGTAGATTGTAAGCTGTATATGCAATACTCTGTTATCTTAGATCGTAAGAAGACCGTAATAAAATTTGATACAACATCGGAGAGGTTGGTCGTTATTGGAAGTTTGAGACTTTTCAACCCAAATTTTATTTGCTTTCTTTGGGATCGACCCTGGACACCCTGAGCTTACCTCAGCAATAAATAAAAAAGCATCACAGCGTCATCGGTGACATACAGCCACATCTCTGTGCAAAAGTCATGGAAAATTTCATGAAAAGATTAATGGCCTGTCATCGGGACCGGGGTCATTTGCCGGATTTTTTATTCCATACTTAATCGGAACATGTCTTCTTTACAATACTGTAAAAAAAGCACAACTCTGTCATAAAATACCTACTTGTTTTTATTTTCAAATGAAAAAGTGCACTCTTAGGTACTGAGGTGCCCTATAATCTATAAACGCAAATTTTACCTGTCAAACTCTATGTAGTAGAATAAAGACTACTACAATTTTTAATTCCCAAACGATACGTGACCAATCGAATGCCATCATCCCAAAGTGGTTACTCGTTCGTTCGATCACTGATGAGACTCACTCACTCGTTCACTGAAGCGGTGATTCGGCCCCTGATTTTCTGCATCCACATCGAGAACCACAACTATTTTTGCAATTGCAAAATATTACAGTAAAGCTCCGTTCATACGGAGATACGACATACGACCTACGTCTGCGAATTGCGAATGGTTGTTGTATTTGCTATTTCCTCCATATGAGTATTCGCAGAGAGCTGCGAATTGTCATAAGAAAGTGAAGTTCAAATAATTATTTTTGTTTTTCAAATAGGCAAAATGAAGGCAAAGAAACATATTTATAAAAAGAAGTTGCTTTTTCATACTTATTTTTGCTATACCAAACTCAAACGAAGGGAATTTTTACGAGTGCATCCACTTAATATGGATCGGAAAAAATGTCGAAAGTTTTTCACTTCGATAGACGAGCTGGAAAAATATCCTGGTCGGTTCCACCAGTACTTCTGAATGTCTAAAGACAAATTTTACGAAATTTTCGTTATGGTTGAGGAGGATCTAAAACCAAAACTGGGCAGCTTTCGAAAAGATGCAATATCTGCAAAAGAAAAGCTGGTCGTATCCTTGAGGTTGGTGTAATTTGCAATTTATCATTTGAAATGGCTGTTAGGTTCCTAGCTACAGGCTCAAGTTTTGTCGATTTTGCATTCAGATTCCGAATGGGAGTTTCAACTATCAGTTGTGTAATAAAACAGACTATGCAATAGTTTTGAGATGCCTCAAAGTGGCAATACCCGACAAATTAACAAAATCTGATTGGAAGGATAAATTCAATGAGTTCTTAGAGCTCATTTTCCCAATTGTTTAGCGGCTGTGGACGGAAAGCATGTTATGACTTTTGCACCCAAAAAGACTGGAAGCTTGTATACTTCAACTACAAGAAAACTTTCTCATATAACCTTATGGCCGCTGTAGATGCACGTTATGGGTTCATCATGGTCGATATTGGTGCATATGGAAGTAATGCTGACTCTACCGTTTTCTCCAGTTCCCCGTTTGGAAAGGCATGGCTAAACAATCCTTTTAAACGTTCCGGAAGAAGCACCACTTCCTGGAACTACAGACAAGGTTCCCTTTGTCTTAATTGGTGATGAAGGATTTGCTTTAAAGCCAACAATTCTGCGACCATATCCAGGCCAAAAATTATCCTTGAAAGAAAGGCTTTTCAATTACAGGTACATACATATTACCTTTTTTTAATATTCCTCAAAATATTGAACTTTGAAACGTTTTCGAATTTTCAATTAGATTATCAAGGGCAAGAAGGGTGGTAGAGAATACCTTTGGTATAATGTCTCAAACCTGGAGGATACTGCTGAACCGTATTGAGGTACAAACACATTCCGCAAAAAATTTGATTCTTGCCTGTTGCATTCTGCACAATCTTTTGCGAATGGACATTTTGGAAAATGCAACACGATTGGAGACAGTGAATGCTGAATCCGAAAATGCAATTCAAAATGATGAATATATATCAACATCACTTTCGACTTCGAGTGGATATGATGTGAGAAGTCAATTTGCAAATTGGTGTAGTTCCGAAGAAGATCTGGAATTCCAGTACAGTATAATTTAAGTTTAAATACATTTCAATCAAATTATATCATTTTATTTTAACAACAAACACAATTTTGTTCAAAGAAAACTTAATGAAAAACTTAATATCTATTTAATAATGAATGTATGCATAATTGCATACATATGTTAACGTTTATGTAATATTTTTTATTCCTCCTGGAACTCGATTTTATGAAAAAGCTGCAGAGTTTGAATTTCGAGCTTCGATTGTTTTTTGCGGCTCCAATCATTTGCACGAGACGCAAGAGACGAGAAAAACTTTTTCAGTGGTGGAGAATCTAGAGTTTCTTGCAGTTTTGAGATCGCTTCAAGAAATTTATCACTCTCAGTTTCATCAGTTTTTCTTTTTCTTGATCTCCTGGGTGGGGAAGGGTATACACAAATCTCTTCTTTGAATCTATCAATATTCATATCATCTTCAGTCAATTGGGACTCATTTTCCTTATCCTCGCTATTGGATATATTATGTCCAAAGTTTCCAGTTGTCCTAGATATTAATTTTAATTAAAAATCTCGTGTAATAATGTTGATATTTTTTCCTTACCTTGGTACTTCAACGTAAGGAACTAAAAACTTCATTATGTTGTAATAACACCAGTAGATCTGGTTTGATACTGCAGAACCACTTGGTATATTTCGTTCCTTTTTATAGTTTTTGGAGAACGTATCCTTAAGGTTCTGCCACCGATCCTTGCATTTTTGAACTGCAACATAATTGAAATAAACAGACATGTGAATATATGTACATATGTATTTGTATATGTATGTTAGTGAAAATGCACTTTAAAAACATAAAACAGATATGCATCTTAGATCTTACCATATGCGTTCAAAATATTCCCAACTGCTTGCCAATCCTGCTCCTTCTGGTTCCGGTTCGCATAAGCTTTTGAAGACTTGCAGTACAAGGACGGATGAGCCTCAAATTCTAAAATTAGTTTTTCATCGAATGCCTAGAGAATTCCAATCTTTAATAAACAAAGATATTTTAATAACACGCATAATGCAAGTAATCTTACCCTTTTTTCTGAGGAATCACTCATTGTTTCGTACACATTGTTTTGCTTTTGACAGAAACAGAAAATATTTATTTTATTTGATTTTTGACGTAAAATCCGAGCGAATTATTAATTCGTAGCTGTGTGGAAAGTACATGCTGTCTTCGAGTAAGGACACCCAACATCGACGGCTCGGACAGAACGTCACAATAGACGCATACAACTTCGAGGTAGTTAAGGAGTTTGTCTACCTAGGCTCCGCTATCAACACGGACAATAACACCAGCGCTGAGATAAGACGAAGAATTACTCTTGCTAATCGCTGTTTCTTTGGGCTAAGAAAGCAACTGAGTGGAAAAGCCCTCTCTCGAGCAACTAAGGTTAAACCACAGATAATAAATTTATACAGATGTCTCACCCTTATGGCGAGTAATGATATATGAAACTGAAAGCTACCAAAAAAAAAGCTTTTTCCAAAAGCTTTAACGCATTCACTTAAGGCATTAAAAATCTATTTTCGCTCGCCTCATTGCCCATAAATGAATATTTAGGCAAGGAAAAAAGCTTCAGAAAGCTCCTTGTCTGTTAAGGCTTTGTCTGTTAAGAGCAAAAAATGTTTCATTTTTTTCTGCAGGGATGAGACATCTGTATAAATTAATTATCTGTGGTTAAACTGTACAACACCCTCATCATCCCTGTCCTGCTGTATGGTGCAGAAGCATGGACCCTAACAAAATCGGATGAATGTGCCTTAGGCTGTTTCGAGAGGAAAATTCTTCGGGTCATCTTTGGCCCCGTGTGCATTGATGGGGAATGGAGAAGGAGATACAACAGCGAACTTTATGGGTTGTACAACGACGTGAACCTAGCCAGAGGGGTCAAGGTCCAGAGACTCAGATGGCTCGGTCATTTAGAGCGCATGGACACCAATGCTCCGGCCCGGAAAGCCTTCGACACTATTCCCGAGGGACGCAGAAAAAGAGGAAGACCGCGACTCAGGTGGCGCACACAAGTGGAAGAGGACCTCAATCAACTTGGAGTGCAAAACTGGAGACAGCTAGCTAGGGACCGAGCTGACTGGCGGAGACTGTTGATTGAGGCCCAAGTCCACACCGGACTGTAGCGCCACCTTAAGTAAGTAAGTAAGTAAGTAAGTAAGTCAGCTGTGTGGAAAGCGTTTTGTATTTGTGGATTGCGAATTCTCATTTGAAAATTCGCAGTTCGTAGTTGTTGGTCGCATAGAAAACATTAAAATGTGTTTTTTGTGCAGTTTTAACTAGTTTTAGGTATTCTATATACAAATAAGTTAATATGGTCTTTTATTCACTTTGTTAACCTATTTGAAAAATAATAGGTTGGTATTTGCTGTAGAAATAGCTTAGAAAGAATAATTCGCAGACGCAGGTCGCAGCTCATATGTACGGACCTTAAATCGGCTTGTGCAAGAGGAAATAAAGTTCTTATGAGCTCCAGGATTTCATTTTCAAGCATCCAGCCCCATTCTTGAGGTTCTAAGTTCTTACCTGACCGTTTGAATCCGGTAGTAGACACACTTTATGTGTTGAAGAGCTGCTTCACTTGCTGGTGGGGTGGAAGTGTTGACAATTGAACAGCTTAATTGAATGAATTTTGTGTAGCTGTAGCAGTTTTTAGAGCATTATTATAATGCCAACAAGATGTACACTCAATTTTCAAATATCACCCTTATTTTGACATTCTCTTTCGTTCGAAAGTTATTCGAATTCGTATGATACGTATTTTCACTTTCTAACGATTCGAAAGTTCATTTTAATTCGAGAATAAAGCAAATTTTGACTTTCTAATCATTCGAAACAAACGTCATTTATTAGGCGTTCACATCTTGACGAGAGAATTAAAAGAAAAACATGTAAGTTCTGTGTTTTTTTTTTTACGAAAAATAAAGAATATGGAATATATTTTTATGAAAATCTGTTGAAAAATGACCTCGCATTATTTCATTTTCTTCTGCATTGATAAAACTTTTTGAATGCACTTCGACACGGATGATAGGGACAGTTTTATACTTGAATCCTTCCCTACTCCAAATTGGTAGCCACCTTCTGCCAAAAGTCGCAGGGAGGTCGAAAGCATTGTGATGGGAGGAATAGACAATGATGTCCCTCTTCGAAATTCAGGAATCAGCTCGTCAAACACGTACTTGAAAGCGCTTTCATTTTAATTCCTTATAAATCTTCCAAAAACAAGAACAAAAATTCATACTTATATAAGAGCGGGATCTGATAGGAAACTATTAACATTTCATAACATGAATAGGCATCTCTTATCCTTCTTCTGTTTATCTGTTCCTCACCATTTTTTTTTGTAATTCACAGGTGTGACCAGATGTGTGTGAAATAAATAGTCATTTTGATGGTTCCAGATGAATAATTGAAAATCTTTGATTAAACAATAAAATTCAATAAAAATGACTCGAATAGTCAAATCAAACTCTAGTATTTTACTATACAAAAGTTTTATAGTTAATTTTATTCTTTTTCATGTTAATAAACTTGAATTACGGTTCCAAAAAAATTAAATTCATGTTTTCGGTAAAGCATTTCAAAAACTCATCCCGACTTTCAGCAAAACATTACTTCGCTTAATGCTTTTGGAATATGTAGGATTAATTTTCCGAACATTTAAAAAAAATTAAATAGTCTGCAAAATAAGTCAGCTTGGTCACACTACATATAATCGAAATGTCAGTAAATTATAAGCAGCTGATTTCGAAAATAACATTCATTTAAGTTCATTTTGTGAATACATTCTACAATGAATATCTTTCGTTCGAATGTGAAAATACATGAAGTTCATTCGAATGAATAGATCTATTCTTTCGAATGAGCAATTCATTCGAATCTCAGAATAAGCTTGAATGTTTGTACGGGGCAGTTTCTCGTTGAAATACCTACTTCCAGCGGTTCGTCCAAATTGTTAATTTTCTCCAATGCTTTAGTTACAGTTTTGTTTCCTTTTTCGTGTCACAGCCACTAATTTATTGTTAAATAATTATAATTTTAATAAATAATTGATTTATACAACGTACTGTTAACCGCGACCCACCCTTGACCATTTATATGACTGTACGCGGCGCATCTTCACGGTCTAACCCAAAAATGGTTGGTGGTATGGAAAACAGGTAAGGCTGAAATTATAGAGAATTTTATTCTCGACAGCTTTGTTATAGGTTGAAATCTCTTTTGAGCGAAAATAACGGACTTATTCGCGAAAACGCGATTTAAATGACCTTTGTCCGCTAATATCTGACGCGCGGACACTATGGGAATTGTGACTTTTGACACAATATTAAGGACGATTGATCAAAGGTATATACAAATTTACAGCTTATTATCTTTCATTCCGAGATTGACCCTTAAGATGACTGGACTAGAAAGCGATCGTTCATTTTTCAAGAACTTAACAGATTGTGCGAAAACGATGATTCGCATTTCGTTTTTGGTATTCGTTTATGCTTCAAATCAAATAAAATTTTGTTACCTACTTTTAGGATGTAAACAGTTTTAAGAAAAGCTTCGTCTTCGGTCGAATTCGGCCAGAAAAACAACATTCGGCCGAACCTTTGGCTTCGGTATATAGTAGGCCGAAGTTTTGGCCGAAGCCGAAGAATTTGCTTATTAATATCGAGCATAATACAAGCCGCTGAAAACAAAATCTATTTTTGAGTTTTTAGTCGAGTTGACTCAAAAATGAAATTTGTTTTCTAAATTTTTTGTCTTTCTTTAATAGTTTGCTCACATTTAAAATGGATTTTATATAGACCAAACAGAAAATAATATTTCCTTTTGAAATTTTGATATTTAATTTTATTTAATGTTCAACAATAATTTATTGATATCCAAGATAAAATGATGTATCAATAGTTTGATGACTTTCTGTTGTCCGAGAAAACCATACATCCACCACGCTTGAAGGTTCAGTCACTAATTAAAAATCATACCATAATTTGCCCAGTCAAGTTGACCGAGAAGTTTGCCATGGGGATGCTGTCGAAAAAACATAATATGGCCCATGCTTAATGGAGACTTCGTGTTAGGCCAGTTTCACTCCACCTAAAAATATCTAACTGAGATCTCATTGTCACTTTGACTGAGGCAAAATCATTTGGTGGAGCATAATTCTCAGTTCTCATTGAGATCAAATGGTAACTCCACAAATTGTTGTTGTTCATATGTCAGTCAAGATAGTTGAGTGAGAAATCGAATCCAAAATAATTTCAACTTAGAGGTCAGAGATCTCAGAAAAAATCTCAGATCTCAGCTGAGTTTCTTGTATCTTGTTCTACTTAAAAAAATCTCTGAGATCTCAGTGAGATGTTGTAGGAACTGTAATAGAAATTGACATACCCCTTATCTTACAACGTAAATACTTGTATTTTGGCATCCTCAAGCTGCTCTCTAAAATCTTATATTATTTAATGCCGGCAAGTTTCAAATTCATGGGTCAAAAGTCACAAGAATCCTTTTTTTCACAATTATCTGTTTTTCTATGGGATTTACGCTATTTGTAATTAGATTTCCGAGAACTACACGTTATTCTTTACCATAGTTTGTTTTTGTGTTATTTAACACTGCAGTTAGGTTGCGTCCGTCAATTCCATTTATATTGTTTGAACAACGATAGCAACTTAGAGGTGCTTCCACCAATGGCTTTTTCCGTAAATTTATTTGTTTGGCTGAGCTATAACTCCAGCCATACAAAGAGATTGACGGAAAAAGCCATTGGTGGAAGCACCTCTAAGTTGCTATCGTTGTTCAAACAACATAAATGTTATTCTTTACCTTAAATGCCTGGATTATTTTGAAATTGTTGAACACATAAGTTTGTATTTATTAGTGAACAACGTAGTAGGCGCCGAAAAAATTTCAATTTTTATCATATCGTTTCTATTTTTATTTTATTCGAAATGAGAATTCTTCCTTTTATTCTTTTAGCCTGATATATTTGGCTCCGGCAGGTGGCCATGGTTCAGAGGATAGAGTAGTGGATTGCTCCAAGAGATACGGGACAAACAGGCCAGCCAAAAAGCCGCAGAAAGTCGACCCGTACGACAAGCTCCGACAGCAAATTCACTCGTGAGACCCGGTGTTTCTTACGCAACATCTGCGAAAGGAATAGGTAAAGCGAGACAGGCTCCACCACCGGTCGCCCCACAGGCCCAAGAGCCTAAGGCGCCGGCGCGCGGCGGGGCAGCCAGACATTCTGTCCTTGTTGCTGAGCATTCAAGGCCAGTTGGCAGGACTGCAAAGTCAGATCGTGGAGCCTGCCGGAAGAGTAGATAAACTCTACTCTATGATGGCTGGCCCAGCGCAACTTCAGAGTTAAGGGCGCGCTGCCGAAGACGCGCCTTAGGATCCTAGGTTTGAATGTGAATTCATTGATTAGGATCGAACGTAGAGCCAATTTGTTCCAGCTGTTAAAAGACCACAGTCCTGATGTGTTTATGGCTAACGAAACCAAGCTAAACCAGAAACATAAACTGACTAACAACAATTACAATATCGTAAGAAGGGATCGACCCGACTCTACTCAAGGAGGCGGTGTTGCAATCTTCATACGTAAGGGCATTAATTTTAAAGTCATATACAATAATGATTTGCGAAAGCTCAAGACGCTAGAAGTTTGCGTCGTATGCATCTCTCTCACTCAAGGGAAGCGGATGTATATGATTGCGGCTTATGCGACTGACGCTCCGCAGCCTACTGCCTTTATTTCAGAGCTCGAGATTCTCTTCAGGGTACTAAAACTGAGCTTGGAAGAAAACTACTTCATCATGGCCGGAGATTTGAACGCGAACATGAAGATTGGGGAAATCAAACAAATAATCCAAGAGGTAATCATCTATTTAATTTGATGAATCTTTGCAGTGTTGAATATGGTGTCGACCTGCTGGCTACTGAAAGGCCATCGTTCCCAAGGAGCGGTTCCTTCCTGGACCTTTTGCTGTACGATACCAGACTGACAATTACGAACAAAGTGGGTAATCACCCTCTCGAAACTGTTTACAGACAGTCGAGTACGACAGTGACCACTGCGGGCTCGCTGCTGTAATTCATATTCCGAACGAGCTTGTGGAATTGGATGAATTCGTTCCAACGCATTCTTACAATTATTACAGTAAGATGTGATGGCCGCGTTTCACCCAAGTCCTTGCAAGAGAACTTCGTTCGAGTGACATAGCCCCACCAAACAACAGAAACTTGACAAATACAGAAATCGACCAACACCTTGAACAGATGGACAACATAATAAAACGAACAATGGAACGGACAATACCGAAATACAAGGAACGCGACCAAAACGACGTCTACAGTAACGCGACTATAGACGCACTACACAGACAGAAAAGCGGACTACTGACAAGACTGAAAAACTTGTACAGACGATTTACAGACCCGAACGACCTGGAGATTAGGACACTGAAGTCGTCGATAAAAAACGTCAACACCCTGATCAAGGAAAACTACAGGTTATCTATTAACTTGTATTGGGACAAGAAAATTCGGGCCGTTAATTCTAGCGACCCGAGTATGTTCCCTAAGATAAATAAGATATTTAGATCCAAGAATCAGAACGACCTTCCGTGTCTTAAGCTCCAGAGAACAGTAGAGAACAGAGACGTACTTCTGACAGCGCAAATTGATCCTGAGGAAGCCGTCCTGGACGATGACTTCTTTGTGATTGAAGATCCGTAGGAGAAAGTGGAGACGATGGTGCTGCTTTCCAGCAAGTGTATAAGGTGAATGCTTGCACTCGCCCGAACCACGACCTGGAGAACAGAGCCTTACTTCATCACTTCTACCTGAGGAATGATATTTCGCATTGGCGATCCGAGAACCGTGGTTTTACCCGGTTTGATGACGACTTCCTAGCAAACGCTATAATCGCCGAGCGAACGGGCCCAAGTCCCTTGCTCATAACGAAGGTAGAACTCCAGCTCATCTTCGATTCAATAAAGAACAAGAAGTCAGCAGGTGTCGACGGTATACCCAACATTGTACTAAGACACTTACCGATTGAAGCCATCGACATTTATACCACACTGTTCAACAACACGCTGAATAATGCATATTATCCAGTGCGTTGGAAGACAGCTGTGGTTCATCGTCTTCCGAAAAAGGGAAAGGACAACTCCAATCCTTCGAATCTCCGGTCAATAAGTCTTCTTCCAAGCATCAGCAAGGTATTCGAAAAGATAATCAATAGGGCTCTGGCTGAGTGGGCTGCGGACAGCAGTATAATTCCGGATAATCAGTTCGGGTTCAAGGCAGGACATGACACTATTCATGCCGCGTCTAAACTCGTTTCTGATATCCAATGGAATAAGTCCAAGAAACAATGCACGGGTGCTGTTCTGGTGGATTTGGAGAAGGCCTTCGACACCGTATGGTTAGAAGGTTTGTACCTAAAACTCACCAGACTAGGCACCAGTAAACCATTATTGTATATGCTTTATGATATGCTCAACGGTAGAAAGTTTGTTGTCAAAAGTGGCAATGTAACTTCTACCACCACCTTTGAAATTAAAAACGGTCTTCAACAGGGAGCGGTGAACTCGCCGATCCTCTTCAGCATTTACACCAGCGATCTGATAGGTAGCTTATCTAACGCAATTGCTCGAAAGGTTGAAGTTATTAGAATTATCTTGCAGCGTGACTTCGAGAAGATTCAGAGATACTGCGACGATTGGAAATTGAAAATAAATGTCCAAAAGTCGGAGACAATTTTGTTCCGGACTCCGTTTGCTAAAGCCTCGCGAGATACGTGTAAGAATTGGCGCAAGATGGTCATTGTTGATCCTCACGGACAGGCATTGACGAGCAAAAGTGTAGTGAAGTACCTCGGTATCTGGTTGGACCAGTATTTGTATTTCGACAGACATATAGATGCTGCTCTGACTAAGGCCAGAGGAGCCTTCGCTTTGACGAAACGGCTGTTTTACAGCAGTCGGCTTGACCCTAGAGTGAAGATAATTTGCTACATGGCCCTCATACGGCCAATGATTGTTTATGGTTGTCCAGTGTGGTTCAACATTGCCCCTTCCCAAATGGAGAAGTTTCGGGTGTTCGAGAGGCAGTGTCTTCGGCGCTGTCTCGGTTGGTATCGGACACCGGAATCTTCTCATCTGCATTATTATTCAAACGAGGTTCTATACAACGAGGCTCGAATCAATAGAATTGACAATTTCGTGATAAAACTTGTTCGGGGCCACATTGCGAAAGCTATGACTTCGACCAACAATTTGATTTTCGGGCCGTTCTATCCGAACGACAACTACTTCGATAATGCACGCTTGAGCGGCTTCATCCCACCAGAGGCATTCCTCTATCTAGACCAGTGCGGCATGATACAGGATAGATTGGCAGTACCGCTTATCTACCACGTCAGGCGAAGAACCGTAGACCGGCGGCTCCTGTATGAACGAGGCATCCTCGCTCGTGATGGAGCGGAGCTACTTCGGTTCAGTAGGGCTGTGTCCGAAAAGGACCGTTTTGATAGGGTGAAGCAGGAGAACCAGTTTTGGTGGCTTCAAACTGCATCTGATAATGGGTAATCCGGGGTGGGGTATTTTTGCCTTGGCCGGCTTACATACTTGTTTTAGTCTTAGGTTTTTAGGTTTAAGTAGAGCAGGTGGTGCAGTGCATTAACGCCCATGGAATTAACGCCCGTGGGTGTTAATTCCAAAAACAAAAGGAATTTACCCCCGCGGGTGTTAAATCCTTTTTGAATTGGCAATAAGGCCCACCATAAAAAAGAACTAACGCCCGCAGGTGTTAATGCCATTTGAAATTGGCACTAACACCCACGAGTGTTATTTTCTTTTGGAAGAGATCTTTTCAACCTCGGATGTGAACACTTGCGCTGGCATCCTAGACACCTTGGCCACGTGATTAGAAGTTTACAAATTTTACATTTCTAACTTCGTACGATCATACTTTTGGTCATTCAAGACTTATTCGGCTTGTGAATTAATTTTTTTTTTTTTTAATTCAAAAACCGAATAGATCTTTGGGATGTCAAAGTTCGGTGAGGATACGGAATTCTACAAGCACACTATACTTGAAGCCAATTTCATCTTATTGTATCTATCTGTTACCTAAAATAACCAAGCTATTTCATTTACATTGAAAGATGGATGGACACAAGCGGAAAAAATTTTGGCCAAAAGAGAATCAATTTGGGGTGTGAAAATAAAAAAATTCGCGCGAGCGGAAAAAATTTTGGCCAAAAGAGAATCAATTTGGGGTGTGAAAATAAAAAAATTCGCGCGAATGTTTTTATTTTTACACCCCAAATTGATTCTCTTTTGGCCAAAATTTTTTCCGCTCGCTTCGCTCGCGTTCAAATCAAACCGATCTTGAATTTTTTGTATCGGCTTCAACCTCAGTCGAAATTATGCTGAAAATGGACCATTGAAATGCCTTGCAAAAATGTAGAACCACTACTTATCCAAATAAAAGGAAACCTAAACAGCTCTGGCAATTTTGTCGACAGCTAATAAAGAAACGTGGTCCTATTTATTTCAATGTGTACTTATACAATACATACATACAAGAATTTAAGTTTTTTGTTTATTTGTTTAGCATGAACGTTCATTGTTTCACTTTTTTTTCATTTCGGACGTTTATCCCATAAAAAGTAAAATTTAATTGGGACTACTGACTGCCCATAGTGGGTTAATAATCCCTAAAACTATTTCGGTACTTTTGAGTCTCCAGAGTGGCTCAGAAGTTTCGAAAATCATTTTCGAGGCTTCTGACTTCGAGACGAGTTTCCCTGCGCCAAGTTTCTAATCAAAACAGAAAAAACAAAATAAGGCACCACAGGCATTATTTCTAGGTTGCAATGGACATAAGACCGCAACCCTTGTAAGGGTCTAATTTCCATAAGAAATTGAAATAAGGCTCCATGCGACTTTATTTCGTCGGACGTTATTTCACGTCACCATTTGTTTCACGTGTGGCTCTTATTTCCAATTAAAATTGGAATTAAAGCCCACCAAAAAAAAGGAATTAACCCCCGCGGGTGTTAATTCCAAATCAAAAAAGGAATTAACAACCGCGGGGGTAAATTCCTTTAGTTATTGGAATTAACACCCGCGGGCGTTAATTCCATGGGCGTTAATGCACTGCACCGAGCAGGTGGTATGGTGGCACTATATAAAATACATAAAAAAAAAAAAACAAAACAAAAAACAAAAAAAAAAACAACAAAACAAAAAACAAAAAAAACAGTAGAACAAACAATTGAATAAAGAAAAAAAAAATATGAAAAAAGAGACTATTACAAACTCCATGAGGAGTGGATATAAATGGACATAGTTGTTTTGCCGCTGTGGTTGTTCTAGTTTTAAGTAGTTTGTAGGTAGATTAGGTAATTTTAAGTTTTATTTTAAGGACCCTAGTTTGTAAGTTAATCCCCAAAAACAAAAGTTAAAGCCATTAGTTTTTTAAATTTTCTAATAAAAAAATAATAATAATAAAACGAAGAAAAAATGAAATAAACGCAGTTCGTAGGCCGAAAGGCATTAATTTTAAGAACAATGAATTGCTTAGAGCGCCCGATTAGGGCCAGTAAGTTATATATAAGTAGAATTAATTAGGCTAGTTTCCCATTTTGTCTAGCGTGTAAGTAGATTTAAGATAAATTGAATAAAAAAATGAATTTGAAAAAAAAGTAGTGGATTGCTAAGCCGAACGCTACGTGTTCAAACCCCAGCTTCAGTAGCATTCTTTTTCTACAAAAATCGCCAGCTTATCTGAGGCCACCTGTGCGATAACATGAGACAATACAAATCTTAGTCTCCTCCTCTGAGCCACTTAGGTTTCTGTTATGTGTGCTTTCTTTCTATGTGTCTATCTGTCTCTCTCTCTGTTGTATTAATGTATTGTTCTGTCCCAGCCGATGGTCTCAGTCACCAGTGCTGCTATGTGTCTGAAGTTCGTTACATTTATGTGCGAAGTACTGTGTAATGTAATGTAATATTAAATGTAATATTTGGCTTCGGCGGAAAATCGACCTTTGGACGGACACTAGATTTCAACCTCAATTTCGACCATTAATAATTGAAAACACATTTAACAATAAAAAAAAAAAACAACAAATGAAAAAATATCGATAGAAGTAAAATTGAATAAACATAAAGAAATTGGGAAGAGTCATCACTATTATTGTGACAGATTGTGTGACTGTCAATTTTTTGTTTTAATTATGTATATCTATGTATATGCGTGCAAGGAACTTGGCCTCCAATGTAAGTATATTAAACATTAATTTAAAAAAAAAAAACAATAAGTTTGTATTTCAGCTAACGACTTCCAACACAACAGCTGCGCAAAAAGAAATTTTGCAAGGGTACATGAGCAAGTACCCGTCAATGGCCACAAATAGCCTAGCATAGAACTCGGGCAGGGAAAACTGCAATAAATTCTGGGAGGCACTTTCCAAATATCTTAATTCGAATGAACCCCCCATCAAGAATGTTAAAGCTTGGAAAGATGTACATATGTAAGCCTATATAGGTAGTTGTTTATTTATAACCTTTAAAGCGGCCCCTAGATTATCAATATTATTGTAGAAAATATTGCGAAATATTATTGGCTGATACTCCAGATTACACAATATTTTGTACAATAAATCGATTTGACATTTAACTTCAGGAGACGATGACGCCTGGAAAATTCAAAAACAAATGACAAATTGACAAAATATTGTGCAACCACACCTACAGGCTATAAAATATTTTTCATTGTGAAATAAATATCAAAAGGGTTTTGATTTTCTACAATATATTGCACAATGCTTCAATATGAGCCCCAGCCTATCAATAATATTGTATAACATCAAATATTCTATATTGAGAGTCTAGGGGCCGCTTAAAACTTCGTGTTCAATTAAGACATGGGCAGACTACAAGCACAGGATAAAAAGAAAGCTTGCGACGAATAATTTGCTCACCAACACGGGAGGCGCTCCGTTTCAAAAAGTTGAACTAACTCCTTTTGAAGAAGTTGTGGTGGAGTTGGCCAAAAATCAAGGCGGCAGTGTATGGTAGGGATGTCGAAATTCAAAAAAATATCGATATATATCGTATCGATATTTTTAAAAAATATCAATATCGGTTTTGATATTTATTTTAAAAAATATCGATATATCGATATATCGGTACAATATGACAAAAAAAATAATTTTGCCTATTCTACTTCAAATTCAATCATCAACATTACTAGACTTATCAAGAGACATTATTTTAAATAAAATAAGAAGAACAACGATATAGCATTTGAGTAATTTTAAAATAAAATTGAGCACTTAATATTCAGGAATTTTTTATTTGTATATTTGTATTAATAAATTTTCCTCCATCTCTTACATGCTTGACATTTGTTTGTTCAGGTATTTTGCACACAATGCTCGATCACTTTTTTCCGAGCGCGTCAGTTCGACTCCGAACACTCAGAATCAGTGCTCTGAACGATAAAAGAAACACAATTTTGAGTTTGGCAGTTTGTTGAGAATGTATTGTGTGCGAATGGTGAGACAAAGCACCATAGTTGAGAATGTGTTGTGTTTTCAAATTATTCATGTTATTGAGTGCAGTGTGTACTGTGTAGCATTCCTTTTGAAGATTTTTTTTTTATCATAAAAAATATCGAATTTTTATACCTTTTCGATACTCGGATTTTTATATCGATATATCGATATATCGAAAAATTAAATATCGTTAAGAAATATCAACAAATCCAGAAAAAAATATCGATATATCGATATATCGATATTTTTTCGACATCCCTAGTGTATGGCATATGTGAAGTGCAAACCTTTAGTGGAAAGGTTTGTCAACCGTTTGAGCATGATACTGTTCCAGTTCCAGAGCTTGATTGAACTTGAACATAATAATAAAATCTTCACTTTCGAGCTTCGACACCTTCTCATGCTCGTGTTCCAATTTCTGTCCCAGTTCCAAAGAAAATTCCACAAACATCTTCAACTAGACTAGTGATGGACAAGCTGGAACTGTTTAAAAACTCGGCCAGTTAAAGTAAAGACTTTCACAAAAAAGTGGTAGATATTTTGTCGGAGATAAGAGACATAAAACGAGAGTAAGTTCAAGTTTCGGAGTTTTTTCCTCACTAGCTATTTCGAATGAAGGAACTTTATAATGGATGCAAATGTTGTAGAGTGCAGCGCATACATTGATACACTGCGCAACTTTTCTTGGGGTGTATAGACTTTTTCTTTCTAAAAGTAAACACCTCCATCAGCCTAAAAATATGTAAAATAAAGATTGGTGTGATTGTTGTTTTGAGTTTTCAATTGATTTAAATTGTTTAACAACACGTTTTAGAATGCCAATACATCTTTCATTTATGTTACATGCTCTGGCAAGGACTGTATTTAAATTTTATTTCACTATGACCTCTGGCCATTCTTTACGGTGTTAGGAGCCAGTGTTCCAACGGATACCCACAATTAAGGATTAATTTAAAAATAATTGCAACAGATTTTTATATGAAAGTAATACCTAGTAATTTTTAATTTCTTCTAATACACTGATTATATCTTGATTCAAGTTTGTTTTTGATACCCGAGCTGAGCTGCTCCACACAAATGAATCGTGAGCAGCACCCCCGTATTTAGCACAGACTGCAATTATTCGATATTTGTGATCATCCCTTTCGATTTTAGAACATTTCTTCAATGTCAGTCGGACGCAGTAGGCCTACGTTGGTACCATCTTCGCAAACCATTACTAAAATTTTGAAAACTGGTTAGCTATTTAGTTTCGAATCAGGGTATCTTTTTAATTCCTTGCCTGTAGTTTCGATGTATCGTCGTCGGAATCTGATGGCCACTCACTTTGGGGTGATAGACAAGTCGAGCTGCACCGAAAGCTCATCACTGCAATTCCTTATATTGGTGGCCGCCTTACCTACATAATGTAATAATATCACCAATTCCCAATCCCAATATGAACGTTGGAAATTTTTTCGCTTGCAAGTCCATCTGCAAAACTGCGAGAGTTTTTTAATTCATGCAGAACTTCAGTTGCAGATTGCCAGAATCCCATTTCTTCACAGCCAGGTCTTCTTTTAGTTGCTTTCGTTTACTGTTTACTGTAAAATGGTAAATAATAAAAAAAAATTCTGAGGAAAGAAAAAGAAAATAAAATAAAATAGAAAAAATGTGACACATCTGCCGACGACTACAGGCCAGCAAAAACTATCAAAATAGCATTTAATTTACGGTCGGCATTCAGCAAAGCTTACCCAATAAGTTGGCCAAGAGAAGTGGAATTCTTTGATCATAAAGATCCCGACTTTACAGACACCTGTTACTTTGGTACAGCCGAGATACCTACGTGAACACACTATAGAATCATCTCAAAAAAAAAAAATTAAAAGGTAAACGATGAACTTGAAGTAGTTGTAAACCAAGATAGTGCCGACGACGACGACGACGACGATGATTTGTTATTTGAGTCCTATGAAAAGTTAAATAATTATTTAATAAGGAACACAAACAAATAAAATAATACAAGGTAGCATTTTTATTGACTTATTATTAAAGATACATTGTTTGATAATATGATTAGCGGCGTATACGAGTTATTACAGCATCAGACAAATATTTTACCTTGTCATTTACTGTGTCACCTCCAAGTATCATCTTGAGAGTTTCTGCAGCTGATGGCTCCATCATAGGCTCGTTCCATTATATCACCCTTCGATCGACGCACTCCATTAATGGGAAATTGCAGTATACCTGTTAAAATTGCCCATTTGGCCAAAATTAATTAGAACATGAATAAATGCATCTATGAAAAAATTCTTAAATGTTGGGTGTTTTCTTGATATCCACTGCTACGGCTTGCAACAGCCTTGTCACAATTTGGCCCTTCGGGTCGTTAAAAAAGGTTAGCCGGTAGTCTGCTTCCTTCTACCACTTTACCTTCGGTAAATTCGCTACTCGCGAGTAATTGTGAATATCCATTTTGATGACTCGCGATCCAGATTCACCTGGCGTGCTCCATATACAAAAGTTCTCTGGGCTCCTTTTTCAAATAGATTGCGATATTTGCCCAGTGGCCGATCTTGCACTTGTAGGCGGGAACAATCCTCCTAGAGTATCGTCTGCATCTGTATTGCTCGATAACACGCTGGAAGCGGATCTGCAACTGCTGTTCGAGTAGCTGCAATCGTGGACGACCGCGACGTGGAGGTGGTCGGTGCACGATGCAACGGCAAGGAAGGCTTCATTCAAAGAATGGTACAATTTTCCAGTATCCATTCCATCTGGTCTACGGTTAGCGACTCCTCCATAAATATCGTGTATAATTCTATTCTTAGCAGGGCTTTGATGAAATCCTGTAAATAAAATAGAATTTCAAATATTAATAAAAATGAATTTAAGTATAAAAAGGAATAAGATTTTATTTACCTTCAGTGAGCAATTTCTCAAGTCGATTCCTTGCGTTGTTAGTTGTTCTACAATATCTATAACCGCTAGCTGAATTGAAAATATAGTCTTCTTCAGTTCGTACTTCTTCTCCTTCAAGGATTTCTGTACTATTACGAGCTGTCTGAAGCACTCTGGGGCTGTTAGAAAAAAGTCCGCCGTCCACAATATCAAAATCAACTTCAGGGCCGTGAGCATCCCGGACTTGCTCGGACCCTTGGACGAAGTTCGTTTTTGTGCTTTCGTTGCTGTTGCCGTGTCGTCGTTGTCATTGTCGACGCCGCCGTAGTCGATTTGCCGCCCTTTTTTCCTCTTTTTGATTGGCGGCCTTCAAAGAAGCGAATTGCTTCCGTTTCACCGGGGTTAAACCAGTTCTTGCTGCTGCTGCTGTTGTCGCTTGTGCTTTCTTCGATGTCGCCGATTTCGGCTGCTCTTCCTCTTCTTCGGACACTGCTTACTCCGCCTCAAGCTCCGAATTCCCATCTGCGTCGGAGTCCATCTTTTGAGCATTCGGAATCTCCTCCTCCTCTTCCGAATGTTGGACTTCGTCGTCGCTTAAAATTGCCTCTTCTTTTTGTTCTTCCGGCACCTCCTCCTCCGAATGTTGTTGTTGTTGTTGTTGTTGCTGGATATTCTTCATCTTCATGTTGTTGTTGTTGTTGCTGGATCTTCTTCATCTTCACTTTTTATACAACCGCTGTTTTTGCTTTTATTCGACTTACTACTATCGAAATCACTTAACATTTAAAATTTACAATGAAAATGCACTCTATTTATACTTAGTTTTCGTTTACATTTTTAGATAAAGTCATGTGTGTCATCATTCATAAAATTCGTTGATAAACATTACCTCGCTGATAAATATTTATTGTATAGATATGTAGGTTAGGTTAGGTTAAACTGGCTGCGGATACAGAATCCACACACTTAGGCCAAAAGAAAAGGCCCATTGTGATACCACATGAATCTAGAGAATTACTTCTTACTAGTCGAACCATTTTGAGCTTTTTATAAAGCGAAGAAGATATTTGATATCCTTATTAGCTAGTTCACTGGAATTATCATAAAAGTATTCTCACAGATGAAGTTTACGTCTTAGTGAAAGAGCAGGGCATGTGCAGAGAGATTGTTTCCTCTTCTTCCTCGTCCATACAGCTCCTGATGCAGAAGACATTTGAGACTACACCAAGTCGTATTGCGTGTCTGCCTATAAGACAGTGTCCCGTAAGGACACCTATTAGGGAGCTGATATGAAATCTGCTTTGAGATAACAAATCTTTAGAGCGCTTTAGGTTAAGTGACGGTGTCATATGACCTTTGTGATTGCGCACGTAGGTAAATTGTACCACCTAGACCTTGTTATCGTTAAGGCTGTTTCTTTTAGCCGAAGTTTACATGTAGCTATCGGTATACCTATCTTTTCCCTTTCAGGTGAAATAGGTATGACGATTGACGGTTCCATTTTTAGCGAGTTCGTCGGCTCTACAATTTCCTGTGATGTCTCTCTGGCCCGGCACCCAACAGAGGTGAATGTTAAATTGCTGCGCCATCTCCATAAGAGACGATCGCCAATCGAGGGCTGTTTGAGGATTGGTTGAGACACCGTCGAGAGATTTAATAGCAGCCTGACTGTCAGAGAAGATGCGGATATCAGAGGTTGATATCACGTTTTCTCTCATGTAACACTATGCATGTAACATTTAATTAATTTAACATGTGCGCGATGAAGTTAAAATTTATAACACATTATGCCGACGACGACGACAAGCCAGCAAAAATTGCTATAATTATTTTCAGTGGCACGAAAAAGAAAAGTGATGGGAGCTTAAAGCCGCATTCAACAGCACAATTGGCGGATCATTTAGAAATGCTAAAACGTTGAAAACCAAATATGAGGACATCAATGACAACAACAGAGACACTCGGAAAAATTAGCTGTTCTTCATGCCTGCCCCTGCACTTATCGCATTGGAGGCGGACCAAGGCTGTCTCTGTCTCTACAATATCACCAGCAGTGGAAAAGGTTTAATCAATGATTTCACTATAAGTAGAGGGGATGCATGTTAATTAAACAAAAAAAATTCTGTTAACTGTCAATAATTTCGTTCCATCAGCAAACTTTATTTCTGCGATTACCTTTTTGCAGGAGCTATTGGTACAATCTTTCTCCTGCTACGCTAGTTTCCGCTGCGGTGTCGATATATGCTTCACCTTTCTGAGTGTTAATCTCTGCCTATGACTGTTGATTCACTAAGGTAAAAGGTAAGCATAGCTAATCTGTTAGCATTTTTGGTTTTGCAAATTGGACACTTCGTTCTGCAATAACCTGTTACATCCGTTACAATTAACTGCAGGCTTTTTGGGCTCATAATTATTATTTGCAGCTTTTTTAAATGTTTACCTAGAGGTTTGTTCTCTTTAACGATCGTTTCGACTGCTTGCGCTTCTCTCAAAGTATATTGAAACGTTTTGACCGAGTTTCGTGGTACTTTTCCTCTTATGTTCAAGAGGATCTGACCATAGACCATATTGACCAAATTTCTCCGGAGATTTCGTCTTGTAGATGAGAAAAAAGGGATCTCTTTATACAAACACATTCGTCGCTTGACTCAATAATCCTTAAAGTATTCGTCCGCTTAGTCAAGGTGGTCAAGGTGTTTGGTTAGATGCAAAGTGGTCGTATTTTTACTTGTAAATGCAAGAATTAGCCAACATTCTTGTATGCAAGTTCGTTTAAACCTTCCATAACAGAACAACGTTACGAACATTTTCTACAAAACTTCTTGTTTTCTAAACAGAAACCCTTGATGTTAAGTATTTTCAATGTCACATCCTTATTCCTTAAAAAAAAGAATAATTGAAATTTATTTAAGTCTTTTTGACAAAATACTACAATTTTCAAGCAAACCCCTAAAAAGAAATATGAATGAAAATTTATTATTCTCACATTTTCCATGCAAGAAACGCCCTTCTTCAAAAACGACCAACCAACCATCCCGCAATGAAACTGGTTCTTGGTTGAGCAATGTATATCCAACATTGCCACCATATCCACCACTTCCACTACCCAAATCTGCCAGAACAAATCTACGATTGTTCAACATATCAACATACAGAGTTTTTTACCCTAAGCGAAAAAAGTGTTTTTTTCTTCCTTTTCAATTTTCCGTAGAAAAATTCTGTGTCCTTTTTGTAGTTTTGCGATGTTGCTGTTGTTGGGGCACGTACAAAATTTATTCGATGAAATAAAACTCATGGTCTGAGTTCGAAAGTGAAACTTTTAACAGTTGAGGATGGAACTGAAACATCGTTAGGGAAATTCTCGGACTTTAATAAGAAGTAATCGTTTATTTTGGGGGACTATAAACTTTAAATGAGTCTTGTATACTGGTAATACAGTCGGACGTTGACTGGCATGTGACCCTTTCGTTTTTATGGTTCTTTATTTTGTTTCTTTCATTCACAAATGAAGGAACTCTGGAAATGAATTTTATTAGTGCTTTCAAAACCATTCGACCGCTGTTAAATATAAGCAATAAAATTGTTGAGTTTATTTCGGTGGTGACAGCAGAAGTAATAATTTAAATTTATTTGTCAAGATACTTGCTTTTATCAGGAACATTATAATAAATCGTGCAACACGACAGCTCCGAAGAGAAGAACCAAGGTCTAAGTGGATTTGCTCTTCAATTATTCCTAGATTGCGTGTGAGAAATTGAGGGGAACTACAATTTTTTGCGATTCCGAATGGCTGAATTGAGAAGAACTTTTCCGCGACAAATGATAGGTACTATAGAAGCTTTGTCAGTAGATACCTACTTTGCACGAGGCTTATATTACTCTTGTTCTAGATACTATATTAATCGCTTAGCGTCAGCCCGCTCACTCCTTAGCTTACTGCCGTATTTTACATTTAGCTACTTTTGGAATAAACACTTGGAAAGTAAATTTTTTCAAAAGACTGGCTTGGTATTTCGATATTTCTCAAGTATTATATTTCAATCACGCTATGGAAGTAGTCCACTTCATGCGGGGAGGAGTGTCCAGGTTCACTAAATTTTTGTACTATTTCGACCGAATTTGGGTGATCGTGTATATGAACTGTAGAATAGCTGTTGATGCGACCCGCTTCCGATTCTGTGGAACACATGAATCACTCCACAAAGTTAAAGTGAATATACTGGAATATCCTCCATAGTTTTGTTTACCATTTTAATGAGTGCACTTGGAATATTATTCCCAGATCTTCTGCAAACAGTTTCATTCCACAAAACGCAATAAGTAACTTTAGCAAATCCAGGAATGATAAGGGTGCCAGGGAGATTGTATACACAGAGTTTTCTTTTATACATTAAAGTGGCAGTTTTCTGATCAATATTATGTAAATCTTTGTCTCACTCTGCTCTAGTATACCTTTTTCCATCCAAAATACTTTTCATAAAGTAAAGTTTCAGCCTTCCTTATTTGCATTGTACAGAGAGCATTTATCGCATAAGCCTTTTTTTTTTGGCTGATAGAAAGAGAGATGAAGCTCTGTATTGAAGATGTTGCGGTAGACGTCAATTGAAACTGAATTTTCAAATTCAAGCCTTTATAAATCGTATAAACGTTGTTCTTGTAAAGTGTGATTCTAAGTCTCGACAACGGCGAAACTAGAAACATGATCTTTTACGTCCTTAATACGATCCTCATCCATCAGTACGCTTTAGCCCGCGTTTTGTGCTTGATTTTGTAGACTCACTACTTCTGTTAGATATATTTTGAGAAAAGTAGTAAATAGTTCTTTCTGATATATGCTTAGTGTGCTTAGAAAGTACTTCTTGCATACTTGTACAAACTGATCTCTGATTTTCAAATTATATTTAAAACTTGCCTGTTTTTTTTTTTTTTTTGGAAGAACCACCTGCTTTTTTTCTGGTCGCCTGAGTTTTATGCCTTTCCATAAATTCCGAAAATTCCATTAAAAATATTTTTTCTTCTTCAGACGTCAAATTCTAGAAATATCGTTGATATTATCGATAGTAG
Source organism: Sphaerophoria taeniata (assembly GCA_943590905.1). Classification (NCBI taxonomy): domain Eukaryota; kingdom Metazoa; phylum Arthropoda; class Insecta; order Diptera; family Syrphidae; genus Sphaerophoria; species Sphaerophoria taeniata. The sequence continues at coordinate 190,053,541 of OX016540.1, forward strand.
GTACCTACGATTGCAACAATTATAGAAACAAAGTGGTGTACAGGTCGATCCTAACGCTATCCAAACGCCAAATTGCTTCCATCATACGAAAGACCCTGCTCACTAAGATTTTTGTTTATATACTATTTCCCTAATGATGGGGTGGGGGTCCTCTTTCTTTCTTTTTTTTTTTTGAGTTTGTTGTTGTTACACTGCATGTTATTGAAATGAAATTGCTACCTTTAATTTGATGATAACAAAAATTCAGAAACTTACATTATTTCACGTTTGGCTTTCATTCGAATCTGGAGTTTGCAACATCATTTCATTATGCAATTTTTATTATAATTATATTCCTTTTGTCTGCTGTTGAAGGTTGGTACTATAGATCATTGTCTTCATCGCCAGCTGAGAAGTCCTCACCTAATATTTCGGAACTCATGCTAAACAATTAACAAACCAGATTAAAGTAAGTAAAACATAAATATATTGCATGCAATATCATAGTCAGCAGTTGCCCGTAGCTTAGTGGTTAGGTGTGTTGGCTGCTAAGCAGAACGTCGTGGGTTCGAGTCCTACTCGTGCCCATAAAGGTTTTTATTTCATCTTTCTTTTTGCGAAGTATTGACAAAACTTCCAAGAGTATCAACCTGTCATGAAAAAGTGCCTCTCAACTTTGCCGTTCGGAATCGGCGTTAAATTGTAGGTCCCCTCAATTCTTCACACGCTTGACACGCACTCAGAGTATTGTTAATGAGAGTAAGCCACTAAGGCCTTGACTCTTCAAGAGCTGTCGCGCCGCTCTATTTTTATTTAATATCATCATAAATTTCGGCCCCAAAAACAAAACACGACGACAACTGTGTTAATTGTTAAGGGACATAACAAACGCTAACTAAGGCTTTAGTAAAATTTTGTCGTTTGTGTCAAAAAAGGTATAGATATACGAGACACGTCAATTATTTTCCGAATCAACACAAAACCGGTTTAAAATTGTATGTTTAAAATTTGTCGTAGGTGTAGCTTTTTCTTTTACACATACGACAAAAAATGGCTCAAATCGTTAAGGATAAACGACAAAAAGAACACTGAATATCTCGGCGACTAAAACAGATAAAAAAATGGATTTCAAAGAATTGTAGACAACAAATCAATTACCAAAACTGCATTCAAACCTCAAAACCCCAATTTTTCACATAGGTACGACAAACATTTATCCAAGCGACCGACGCACAGTGTGGGAATTCGCACATCTAGCGGAATTAAATTAATAACGCTTGTGATTTGAAGTTTTTGATAATTTTTTTTTCTTAGTTGAGTGCAAAATAACCATGAAATGAAATGTAATAGTTATTTTTTTCTTTTTTGGTCGAAGTTCTTGAAAAATGAGTCACAAAACCGCCGTTTTTTCACATTTTTGAAATTTATTTTTAACATTTTTATTAATGCCCGAAATTGATAACTGACATTAAAACAAGCAAAAAATTGTACCAGGAGGGGGGTCTATCTCCCCCCGTTTAAGCGGGAGGGGCATTTTTCGAAAAACTTGGTTAAATAAAAAAATGGTTTGTAAAAAGCGATGGTAAGTGCCTACCATAATTTGGTATAGTTTTTCTAGAAGCTAATATACTACTGTTTCTTATTCATTATAAATCATAGGTCTGAACAGCGCAGTCTTCTATATATTAAATTTTAAAGTCGAAACTTTCGTAAAAAAATGTATTTTCCTTATTAATTTTACTCTTCATTTTCTCATATTTACTGGCACTTTTTTTTCTATATTTAATGCTCTTATAAATTTGGAGTCAAAAACTGAAAATTGCATGTCAAAACCTTTTAAAGTGATGGAAAAGTTAAAAAATGTATGTGTCAAAAACACCAAGAAACTGTTTTTTTCATATTTAAAAATTAAGATACCTTAGCCATGATTTCTTACACGGAAATTGTTTTTATTTTTAGCAAATTGCATAAACACAAAAAAAAATACATATAGGTACAACTTAAAAACGAAACTCTTAAAGTTCCACAACCTCAGGTTCTATACTGTTCCTTTTTTTTGGAATGCTTATTAAGCCAGCAATATATGGGTCTGAGGTAATTAGCAGCCAGTAAATGAGGTCTGTCATTGTATCCAGTCTAGATGTCTTGTAACTATGATCTACCTACCATCCAAATTTCAAGTCTGTAGCATAAGAAATTAACATTTTTCATACAAGCTCACATTTTTTAAGGCCTTAGACCCCTTTAATCCGGCCCTGTGTTCAAATATTTTGTTGGATATCGTCTTGTAACTATGATCTACCATCCGAATTTCAAAACTGCTGCATTACAAATTAAGAACTTTCATACAATTCTACGACAGGCCTTAGAGCTAAGAACCCTGAAAAAAAAATTATTAAGTTTTTAAACTATGTTTGCATATACTCGTTTTTATATATCTATATTCACGTATAAGTAGATCATATTGCAGCAATAACATTTTTTTTTCTCTTATTTAGCTTGTTTCGGAGCATTTTTTGGCACGTTAGCTATGGTGAAAAATGACTTAAATTTAAAGGCGCGCAAAAACGCGCAAAATTTTTTGATAGTTTTCAATAGTTAAGATGTCAAGCTTTGCAGTGAACCTAATTTCAAGGCGAAACTATGTGGAACTTAGCTTTTCTGATCCATTGAATGTAAAAATACCTACTAAAATACACATTTTTTAACTTTATCCACCACCAAAAATGTGTTAAAAGAATGAAACTATATAAATTTACTGATTTTAATATTATTTAGTATAAATATAATTAGAAAAAAAATTAACTTTCACCAAAACACGCACTACACGCATCAAAAATAAATAAAGTTCGAAGTGACCAGTACAACTAAATTTGAACAAAGATTATCACAAACTGCTGCATGATGGCTCATTTTTTCTTTGTTAACATAATTTTTTTCCCAAAATTTGTTTCATATCGTTCAATCCACTATATAAGCTTTACGAAAAACCGGTTTTGCTATCAATTGCAGCATATCATTTTTTGAATAAAATGACGCTAGATGTGCGAATTCCCACACTGTGCGACGCACGCACGGTTGGTAAGAGCCAGAACGTGCCCATTCGGAAAAATATATGAAATCAAAGGGCACGGTAGTGCCCAGCCAAGTTCTAGCACTACTCCCTTTTTACAGGATCGAACTCAAACACATTTTTAACCCTCCATAACTTTTGAACCCATGGAGTTAGAAGCTTTAAATTTGAATTACGTATTAATTTCATAGGCACAAAGGCCCTGTAAAAAATTTTTGTAGAACCACTTCTTCCTGAGATATTGGCCAGTAAAAATTTCAAAAACCGTAATTGACTGACTGACTCACTGACTGACTGACTGATCATCAAAATTATGAAGCACTTCTAACAATAGCAGAATCTTGAAATTTGGTACAATGGCAGGTTTTCAGCTGTATACAAAGGAAAAAATCGAAAATTTCAATTTTCTCATTTAGGGGGCGTGGTATCCGCCCACTTTCTAAAACTGGTCGTAGGATCTTGAAATTCGGAAGTCTAATAGGGTTTTGGTTGAATATAAGGAAAAATATAAGTAAAATATTTTAGTTTCATTAAGGGGCGTGGTTTCCGCCCACTATCTTAAAACGGTCGTAGGATGTGGAAATTTAGAATTCTTGTAAGGTTTTGGTTCAATAACATGAAAAAAATGAGAAAAAATATCTATTTCCATTTAGGGGCGTGGTATCCGCCCACTTTGTTAAAATGTTCGGAAACGTTTAAATTCGAAATTCTGATAGGGTTTCGGTTGAGGGAAAGAGAAAATAGGTGTATGTACAAAATTGGAGTTTCATTACAGGGGCCTGGCTGCCAACCACTTTCTTTAAATGGTCATAGGTTGAAATATAGAATTCTGGTTTGTTTTACTTCATAAAACTCCATGATTAACTTTCCTTAGTGGTTTCACAATGGACACTTGATATCTAAATGTGACATCTAGACAGCCACTCTTACCTAACCTAGCTATTATTTATTTATAAATTGGCAGCGAAATTATATTGTTAGTTTGCAAATTGCTAGCTTAATAAGTTATTTCGAAGTTCATGCTTTCACAAAGAAAAAAAAACACTTTGCAAAAAGATGTGAGATCAGAACAAAAACATAAAGTGTAAAAAAAAGCCAAGTTCTCTTATGCTCAAAACAGATGTGCAGAATTTCTGCACGCAGCGCTGCATGCAGTGCTCCAAGCAAAACACATGTGCAGAAACTCTGCCAAGTTCTGTCAAGACAAAAACGACACCTGTCAAAATTTTATTGATTTGGTTGGTTGTTTTGTGTTTAAAAAAACTTGAAAACCGTCAAGGAAATTTTTTTTATTCATTTTGAATAGGTACCTATGCTCTTCGAGTACTGTCCGTCCGTGGGTTACTGGTAAGGTGCGTTGGCTGCTAAGCAGAACGTGATGGGTAAAAGTCCTACTCCTGCCCATAGTTTTTATTTCATCTTTCACGGGCACTGCCAAGAAAAGTTCATTCTTACATCAAACAGACGACCTTGCAATGTTATAAATTATTGTTTTATTCAATAAAATGCATAATTACTACATCGCACTGTTTAAACTTTTATTAATTTGCACGGGCCTTCGTATGTTTCATAGGGGCCGTCCTTGGCGGCCGGTTCGCAACTGGCTTCCAGAGCTCCATAGTAGCTGGTCTTGAAGCTCTGTTGTTTAAGTAACTGGGCGCCTTAACTCTCGAACGGCTGGCGGATAGAAGTCAAAGCATCAGCCAAACCTTGGAGTCCAATTCCAATTGCACGATGTCGCATATTGGACTTCTTGGCCCCCGGCATTGGATAATAGTTAACATCGATGATTTTGTTGAGATTTTTCGCCACTTTTTTGGTGATTTCTTTCAGCTTCTGGAAATCGAATTTCTTCTGTGGCGTGAAAAAAGCATTCAAAACAATCGACGCCAAATTGCAGAGAGCGACAGCTATTTCATCGGGAGCTGAATACTCGACAATTTCTGTGCCGCTAGAATTGCATAGACGGCATAGTTTGTCGAGAGACTAGCTGCTTTTTCGGCAGCAGATTATCCAGCTCCTGGGTTGTTACTCAACCATGTACATCAACCAAATCCATGTTCAAGATGTAGCATAGATTTTGGATGCGAGATGTAATTTTGTCAAAATGGATTTCTTCTTTGCGGACGTCCCGCTTGAAAACGTAAATTTTTTCGGCCTTCATCCTAAAATACTAAAGGGAATTTTGTTGTTTTTCAAATATTTTATAAGTTTATGTATCAATTACCTTTAAATAGCTATGCTCAAAACAAATGTGCAGAATTTGATTTTAAATTTGAATTATTTGTTTTCCAGTTGAAATTGAAATAAGAATAAACTGTCAGTCAACAATAGGCGTGTTTTTTTGCACGCGTATATACGCTTAAAAAAATACTTACATGCAAAATGCAACAACAACACATTTCTATATCCGCTTAGTAAGCCGCGATAATTATCCACGCTAATGAAATAAGCGGATATAAAAACAGTGCTTCCATATATCTTTTTCACTCTCTGCGATGAATTTTCAAAACTTCATTTCGAAATTCATTCCATTTTACATACAGATCCGAGCAAGCTAGGATTTTGTTGTTTTTTATTTGTTGTTTTTCTTACTACACAAAAGACAAACAAAGTAATGATCTGTGTATTTAACACACAGAACAAAATCACGTTGATCTTTTGTATGTGCCATCTTCCATTCTCTTGGTTTGCTTCTTTGAGCATTAGATTTTTTTGTTCTCTCTTCACAAGCGCATTACAACAGGGCTGGTCTGCAGTTGAATGGTTAATCTCAGGGGCGCCAGGCGAAAAATGATTGAATCAAGATTATATTGATTGTGCATCAATTTTATTTTTCAATTTCAATTCTTTTTTTGGTTTTTTAACGTTCAAGGTGTACACTCACGATATTTATTTTTTTATTATTTATTTTTCCTTGCATTTTCTTCATTTTTCATCCTTAATTCATCATATGTATTGTCCTTTTTCGGGTCGTAGTCGAAAGCGCATTCTATGAACAACTTGATCAAGTGTTAAAAAGTACAAGAAATTGTGTAGCGCATAGCGATCACCAACAAAAACAAATGCGGCCCTGAACTCGAGTTTTTGTTACAAAACAACATTTGACCAATTACAGCTCAGCATTTGACAAGTGATGCCAAAATTACTAAAACAATAAAATTGTCGTTTTTTTGTACACTGTTCATTTTAAGCGTATATACGCGTGCAAAAAAACACACCTAATGTCAATAATGTTTCAATTTAAGTAGTGCCAGATAGCAAATATTTGGAAAATTTTGTTTTTGAATTATGGCTGCAGTGAAACTAGGCAGAATATTTAGAAATAGAGACATCACGCAGCGCTGTTCTGCATGCAGAATTTGCTCCCATAAGAGCCTGTGTATTTTTGATTTTGCTGCGCAGCAATTCTGCACATCTGTTTTGCCCTTTATGTGCGAACAGCACTTTGTAAAAAGTTAGCCACCAAAAGTAATGAGATCTAAAAGAACGCCAAGTTCTTACATGTAAAAGTGTTATATTGAATATTTTAAATCATAGAAGATAATACAACAATATTAAAAGACAATAGAAAATAGTTGGGATGAAAATTTACAAGTTCACTTGGCAAGTTTTCTTTTGAAGCGTGATTAATAACATTTTAAAACTTGAACAGTGAACTTGTAAATTTTCATCCAAACTATTTTCTATTTTCTTTTAATATTGTTGTATTATCTTCTATGATTTAAAATACTCTTTTTGGATACTGTCCAGAAGACTTAAGTACGTCACTGGAGCACCAGCCCAGACGTGAGAATTGTACTCAAGCTTAGGACGTATGTAGGTTTTGTAGATGGTAGCCAGATCAGAAGGGGAAAAAAATTTCTTGCATCGCCTTAAGAAACCTAAACATTTTGCGGCATTTTTGGCGACATCGCATATGTGCTCGTTCCACAAAAGGTGGTCAGTGATGCACATACCGAGAATCTCGAGATGCTCGGTCTCATTGATGCAAGTGCCACTCATGGATAATGGCAAGGGGGGTATGTCACGCTTCGACGATACAAGACAGCATTGAGTTTTCGAAGCATTAAACTCTACGCGATTTTGTACTCCCCATTGTACAATGCTGTTTAAGTCAGAGTTTAATGAGCATATCATAGAGGAAGGGTGTGAGTCTGGAAACGAATATGAAAAGCTAAGGGTACTATCGTCAGCGAAACAATTAATTGGATTAGAAGTAACAGACAAGAGATCATTAATGAAAATGAGGAAGAGGGTCGGAGACAAAACGGAGCCCTGGGGCACACCAGCATTTATATTGTGGGTTTCAGACTTGAAACCGTCCAATACAACTTGTATTGAACGGTTCGAAAGAAAGTTTCTAATCCAACGAATTAGGGTTTCATCGATACCGAAAGCACGCATTTTCGATAAAAGAGCAAGATGCCAGACTTTATCAAATGCCTTTGAAATATCAAGTGCAACAATCTTACTTTCTCCAAAACGATGTAAATATTTGTTCCACTGTTCGGTGAGATAGACCATCAGATCACCAGTGGACCTGCTGCTGCGAAAGCCGTACTGTCGGTCATTAAGAAGCTTTCGGTCTTCGAGATATTTCTTGAGCTGATAGTTTATCAGCGTTTCCATGACCTCTAAGGAACGTAAGTGCAATCGGACGATAATTGGAGGGAGAAGAAGATTCGCCTTTTTTTGGGATTGGCTGGACAAATGCTGTTTTCCAACTGCTCGGAACGAGCCCAGAAGAATAGGATAGATGGAAAAGCTTACGCAAGGGTTTAGCCAGAGTGGAAGAACACCTCTTCAGAACAATAGCGGGGATACCATCCGGACCAGCGGATTTATGTATGTTAAGATCTTTTAAGACTCTCGCCACAGCACGAGTGCGGAAGAAGATTTGTCCCATGGAATCATTGACGCGCTCAATAAATGGAGGAGTCATGACACTCTCTGGCAGCGAAGAGTTGGAGGCGAACTGCCTTGCAAAAAGGTTAGCTTTCGCGAGAGAGCTAACAACTGGAGTGTCATTGTCAACGAGTGTAGGGACCGAGGAAGAAGAAGAATTCTTCATATTTTTTACAAATGACCAAAAATTTTTACTGCCTTTGGGACATTGCAGAATTTTTTGCCTTAATTTTTGGTCGTGCAAAAACTTGGTCCGTCGAATATGGGCATTGCAGGCCTTCCTGGCTTGTTTAAACTTGTTCCGGTTTTCCTCAGTTGGGTTGGCTCTAAAACACCGGAACTTTACTTCTTTTTCCCTGATAACCTCTTTACAGCTTGAATCAAACCATGACTTTTCTTTGGGTTTAATGCTTTTAACCCTATTTGGGATAAAAGTTTTCATTCCCAGAATAATCACATTAGTAATCATATCTGCGCTGTAGTCTACGTCACTATCGAGGAAGCATAGTGACCAGTTAAAGATCCGAAAAAAGTTATTGAGATCGTCCCAGTTGGCTTTCTCGTATTGCCATACGGTTCTCTTCGGAGCTCTTTCTCTAACTGGATTAGTTTGACACGAGAAATTTGCAGATATAATACTATGGTCTGATCTGCCTAGAGGCGTTAATACACTGATAGTGTATTTATAAGGGTCGGACGTAAGGAACAAGTCAAGAGTATTTTCCGCTTGGCCATCAATGTCCGATATTCGAGTGGGGTCAGTGACAAGCTGAGTAAGGTGGTTAAACTCAGCAAAGATCTCGGCACACATTCCTTCGGGTGTTGTCGAGCCCGAATGGAGAAGCCACGAAGAATTGTGTACATTGAAATCGCCCGTAATAACGATTTCAGTGTGAGGATACAAGGATACAATTCTTTGTATGGAGTCAGACAGAGCGTCAAATTCACGTAATTTTCAAATTGGGTAAATGCATCAATGATTATAAGTACTTAACGATCAACTCCTTCAGATTTTGGTGCAAATGGACCCATACAGTCGACATGTATAGTATGAAAAGGAATCGATTGTTTATCAATGGGATGTAACGATATTTGTTTAGTTCCAGATGGCCCTTTGGCTACCAAACAAATCGCACATTATTCTATACATTTTCTGACAATCCTGGCCATCTTTCATATAAGAAGAATATCTACTTAAAATTTTGTTTAAATCTACACTTTCTTTAACTGATAATTTAGCCATGTTCGGTGAATATATTTTTGATAAGCAATTCAAGATATGTTTTTTGTCCGAAAACTGATCCTTTCGAATCTGCTACTATTTCTAAAGAATTATTCTTGAGTACTTCCCTTCCAATAATTAAGTCAACATCCAGATATTGTTTGCCAATAACATAAAATGTCACCTCAAACCGAATGTACTTGAACTTTACAAACAATGTCAACCTTTCTGAAAGATGAATGGAATTTGGCTTTTTCCTTTGACGAATTGGCTACATGGTGTCATATTTTTTTTCTTTAATTTAAAACCTATGCTCTCATTTATGAGAGAACAATCTGAACCAGAAACAAGAAGATAACCACAATGTTCATCATTTATTACTACATCCGAATAATTAGATTGACATACCTACTTTATTGCATACATTAACTTTCAGTTTGTCACGTTGCTTAGCCCAACAAGAATTCTAAACATGACCAGATTTTCTACAAAAATTTTCATTTTTATTCTTTGCAATTTCCATTTTTTTGCATTTGTTGTTGTAATAATCGGACAATTAGTCCGAATGTGACCTGTTTTACCACAAGCATAATATTTTTTTTCAATTTTGGAATGTTTGCTTGTAGATGCGTAAAAATCTGCAGATCGTTTGAGTGACTCATGTGAAAATTGATTATTAGGTTTTTGAAAGCCAGACACGCCCAAGGCTTCAATATGCTTTGGTGAATTACGTATGGAAGATAAATGATCTATAAGGTTCTGGATTTTGTTTGGCATAACAAAAGTTAACGAATTTCTCAAATTGGAATCAGATATACAATCAATAACATTTCGAATGATCATATCGTCAGGAATTTCAAATAGTAACTAATGAATTTGGGCAATTTTGTTCATGATGAAATCATTGTATGAATTGGATTCACAACTTTCAAAATTCACCACCTTCTTCAAAATTGCGACAACATTAATTCCTTTTGTAAAGGTATGAATTAACGACGAACTTAAATCTAAAATTGATAATGCTGAAACCCATATTTTCCAAACAAGGTTTTAGCTCTTTCCAGTAAAGAAATTGAATTGAAAATCTTCTAAATTGTCACGTTTAGTCCTTGAATCTACATCTTCAAACCATTTTTTAATGTCTACGCGTGAACGATCAAGGTACCGAAAACAAGAAAACCAATAATTATTTTTTTGGCAGAAACATAGCAATTGCTAACCGTATCAAACGAGAGGCAGACCAGTTGATTCTGCAAACTTCAAACAGCTGCCAACTGACCGCCTATCAGGGGACATCTTATAGCCAGCCCCAGCGGATAGCCTTACCCTAGTAAAAGTAATTGAATCCAGATTTCAGGGTGAGCAGATTTATGCTCCGGAGCGGTAAGTGTAAAACCGTACTAGCCTAGCCGAACATAGACTTCCCCCACCAGTGGTAAGGGGTCTTGTTACACATACTAACACAGTAGCCAGAATGTGTTTTGTTGACTGACCGGCGAAGACGAATAAATTCAAAAACTTGGCGTGCAAAACGCCAAAGATTTTGTAACAGGAGCTCGTATTAAATTGCTACCGATTATACCGCAGATGAAGGCAAAAACTTGTTGATGACTGACCTTGACAACAGCGGATGGGAACACATAGAATGCTTTGTGTATCAAGTACTGTTCGGCATAGGTTAATAATGCAGTTTGAAGACCTAAGCAGGTCCTTGTTCCAATTGGGACTGTAGTGCAAATCTTATCGAGGAAGTTTTACGAAACGCTTCAGAACGTGAGCCCTTGTATAGTTTACTCTGTAAGTAGGCATCTCTTGTGAATACCCTGAAATTCAGTAAACAAAACGTACGGTCGATCTAATCAAAGTCTTCTAATTCTATCTCCTCGTATGTACATAATATGTATGAGGTGCGGTGTGGTAACACGGTAATTCGGGACGGTATGGTGATAGATTTTGAAATTTCGAAAGTAATCCCTCTGCTGAGAGGAAAAAGCAAAGAGTTTCGGTTCTCCTTGAATAACAGAATGAAGCAATTTGAAAGATTGCTAATGAATCACATGAATTCAAAAGTTCTCCCCCGGTTAGTCGGTTGAACCACTTTGTGATTGTTTTCCTTTCGACTCATCCTGCGGCTTTCATCAAATTGTAGACACATGTGTATTCCTAGAAGACATGGAAACTTTTACAAGAGAAACCTTGCCTACTTGCCTACCCTACCTACATCAAAAAAGTGATGATACAAAAGTTTCGATGAGAAACTTGTTGAATGTGATGAATGCTATTGCTATCATAGTATCAAGAGGTCCAATTTAAACGATATGGAATGAAAATATGCCTCTGGCAACGGACAAGTTTCAAACTTATGGATAGAGTGACCAGGGGCTGTTTTGTTTCCTCGAAAAGGAATGTAAATGAAATGTAGAACAATTTAGACAGAACTTCTAACAGCTTTTAAATGGAAACTAAGTAGAGCAAGCAGAATAAAAATAAAGAAATGACGAAGCCGTCAACGTTGATAGTCGCTCTCAATTAAAGCTAAACCCATTTTTGCCGTTTTCGTCATAGTTCTCACAAAGAAGCCATTGATAGCATGCTGTGTTCTTACAATTATGTCAGAATCATCGGTGAACACGAGAAGTTTAACAGATTTTCGGAAGACAGTGTATCTGGAGTTGACGGTGGAGATTTGCACTATCTTCTCAAGCACGATGTAATGGAAATCGCTTGATAGTGCTTCGCCTTATGGGATTTTTTTTGACATCGAATGATTCCATTCCGTCAGCTCGTTGCCGGCCTTGATGGAGTAGCTGTTAGTTCTCCATTGTCATTTCACAAAAGCGAACGAGCTTGGCAGGGATGCCAAAACTAGATATAACTTTATACAGTTCGTCTCTGTATATGCTGTCATGTACGCGCCCTAAAAAATGATGAAAATGTGGTGGGATGTCCATTTGGAGATTGGAGTTCATAGATTTTTTCCAGGATCTACCACAAAGTTAAGATTTGGGCGATGCGATGGTTGACTTTCTTTGTCTGAAGTCAAATTGATAATATAACAGAAAGGATCTTACAGGCAATGTTAAGGAGGCTGATATTTGGCGCAGTTTAGAAGGTCTTTCTTTTTCAGGAACGGCCAAACAAGGCTGAGGGTCCATCCATCGGGCATGATTTATCTCCGTAGACCCCACGACCAGCTCTTATCCATCTATATGACTTCTGTCTTGGCTGCATGGGCCTGCGTACTTAGTCTTTTAAGCTTTGAAATTTAAAAAAGTTCAAATGGTCACCCTTAATTATAATATACATGACCAAGAGAATATTCAGTTTTTTTTTTGTGTCGGTTAAGTGGAAATGTACCTATGTGTCCTTTCTGTGGTCGTCCCTCTTGACGATACAAATCAAGGGTTAAATTGCGAAATAACTCCCCCGAGGCTAGATTTCTCATGTCTTTCGGGAAATGTTTTGCAAATATTATCTTGATATTGGTAAATAGGAATTTTTCAAAATATTTTGTTTTCTGTTATTTTGCATAGGTGTTCCATTTTTGAACGAATATACGTCTGCTTAAAGTTGATTGTGGTGGCTGTTGGGTTAAAACGCCTTTATTTCACTTCACGCACGCATTCTTTTCCTTTACCCGAGAGAAAAATTGAAAAAAAGTATCTAGTGTGGGTGGCGGAGGAGCGAATCTTTGTTGTAAACCTCAAAACTCAAACCAAACCTCAAGCAAGGAATAAGTTTTGGGAATTGACGCTTGATTTTGTGTTTTTTAAGAGTTGTTGTTTGGTTTTTATTTTTCTTATGCTTTTCTTTTTTTGTGGAAAATTCTACATCGATGTTGCCAGAAGAGGTGAAGATTGATTCCTTCTTGTTTTCTTAACTTCTTTCTATTTTTTTTCCTTTTCTTAAATCCTCCCTGTCAATCTTAGGTAGGTACTGTTGATTTAGAATTATCCTGTGGCTTATGGAGGATAAATTTGTGTAAATAATTCAGAAAGTTGCTTTTCTTTTCTATACATCCACAAATACATTCATACGTGGATTTGCAAACCTAAACCTATTATTTGGCATGTTTATGTTCGAAAAGTAAAAAAAAGGATGAAAGGAAGAGGGTGCTTATGAAGTTAACATACGTTTTGAATAATTGGCAGGATGTAGGAATATATTTTCGCCTATAACAGTGTGCAGATATTTTAAATTGAATTTGAACAAATATCTGAGCGGGATTTTCATTTGCAAGTGCAAATAGGCGTAAGAGCCTATTTAAAGGTGTTTGCAATTTTGTCGATTTCGAGGCCTGAATTAAGAAGTTTAAATTGCTGACGGCACTGAAGTGGAAAAAATAATTAAAACTTAATTTTTCGTGGGGCAAAATGTTCGTGTTGGTTTTTGTTTGTTAGTTTTTTTTTAAGTGATAAAAAAATCTAACAAGAGGTGAGAGAAAGTAAAATTTGTTCCACTTGCGGAAGATTAAGACTGTTTGAATTGAGAAAGCCTTAGAAAGAGAATGAAAAGACCAGGGAGGAGAGAATGAAGATATCTTTTCGAGAATCTATTGGTTCACACCACACATCAAGCAACGGTTGAAAAAGACTCTCCCATCAGCTGGAAATGCAATGGCCAACGTTATCACATGGTGTGATCCGCATTGACCACTTGAAAAAGATTTAAACGGTCACAACTATGCCGAATTATAGGCTGAATCGAAACCGAATTGAAAAGATAACGGCTCTAATAGGCGAAAGAAAACGTGCTCTTCCACCAAAATAACGTACCGTGCGTCGGTCGTACATATCGGTTTTGTAACAGAAGCAGCAGTAGAAAATGGCTTTGGTCGATCAGCAGGTATAAGTACGGCTATTGGTGGCACATAAAGCCACAGGTACCCTGACATTATTACAAACAGAACACTCCGAATTCCAAACGAAACCTCACTGGTGGGGGGAGGTTCCAATGGGAAATAATAATTATTACCTATTACAAGTCCTCCCTAAAGAAGGGAGATCCTCTATGCTGTGTTAATTTCAGAGGAAACAGCCGCCTTAACATCGCTTATAAGATCCTCTCTGCCGTAATATGTGAACGTCTGAAGTCTTTCGTCAACAATCTGACTGGCCCTTATAAATGTGGTTTCAGACCAGGAAAGTCATACCATCGCAAAATTTTCACTTTGCGGCAGCCCCTTGAAAAACCTTATAAACTCCTAATCGAAACCCAACACCGTTTTATCGATTTTAAGGCTGCGTTTGCCGAACAATCAGCGAAAACCCTCAACTGCTACAAGGCAGAAAATACCGCGATCCAGGGAAATGTGATGGGATGGAGCGGGCAAAAGGAAGATGAAAAACTGCGACATTTACTATGTAGGTATGGTAATTGTTACCGGGAGCAACAACAGCGGCTCTTTGGATGCGGATTCGTCGTCTCCCACGACGACGCGTCGACGTCGCGACGTCTCCCCAGACTCAGGCCAAACGTCTTGAGCTTCAAATGTTTAAGCCAACGCATCACGACAATCCGAATCTAGGCTCAATTCAGCAACTATGCGCGCATGTCCCCACAGAAGAGAAAAAGGACGACACCAAAGACGAGTTCTACGAGCTCCTTGACATAACATGTGAGCAATGTCCTAGCTATGACATTAAAATTGTCCTCGGCGATTTTAACGCAAGGCTGGGAAAAGAGGGCATCTTTGGTGGAACAGTCGAAAAGCACAGGATACCACTTCTGACAACGGATTCAGGCTGATCAATTTTGCTGTGGGGCGAAATGTTGCGGTAGCAAGCACATGGTTCCCACATCTGAACATCTATAAGGGAACATATAGATCTCCTGATCAATCAATCGTCAACCAGATTGATCACACTGCGACCGACGGAAGGCACTTGTGCTTGACAAGATGTTCAAATTTTCCGAGGAGCCAACATCGACTCGGACCACTATCTCGTGCTACGAATATCCCGACAAAGGCCAAAACAAGGAAATACTGCAAGAAAATTCGACGTCGGACGGCTACAAGCTAGCTCAAGTTCATCGAGCACCGATGCCTGCAGAGATAAACAAGGGAACATCATAGTAGAATCGCAATCAATGCTAGGCATTTGGAAAGACCACTTCGGTAGACTGTATAACGGCGACGACAAACAATCCCGCCGTAAGGACGTCGGGCACGATTATAGCCAACAATTCCGTGAACCCGACCTAGAAAAAGTGAAAACGATAATATCACCTGAATCCTGGAAAAGGGAGATGCTCTAAACTGCGGCAACTATTGAACATCACCTACAAGATCATCTCTGCCGTAAACATAATTATGCGAACGTCTGAAGCCTTACATCATTAATCTGATTGGTCCATATCAATGAGGCTTCAGAGCAGGAAAGTCAACCATCGACCTTGCTTTACTGTTTCCTACCTCTTCTATATAATGAACTTGGTTAAGTTGTCCAAAGCGTTAATGTCATTACACTAGTTGTATACGTTAACACCAAAATTAGGAGCTCTCTTGAAGGCTATACCAAAATCAAAATCTATTTTTAGTATTTTATTGCTCTATAAATGTGTACGTACAAACATATTCTCAAAACCTCATCAACTTGTTGGTTTTTAACAGAGTATATCCAATAATGAGTAGGGAAACTCCTTTGAAAATGTAGTAGGCACTACTACAACCACAAATTTTCGAAAAAAATCACAACAAAAATGAAATAAGTGAAAATAGTCTAATCAATTCCTTATGTAAAATTGCCTTAGCAAGAAGAAATGACTACACATTCATCACTTGCTTTTTTCCCTTTTTCCCTAATAGACTTTCAAAGGCGGTCCAACGTGAACATATTTTTTTGTTTCTTTCTAATAAAAATCGATTCGTTGTGGAAAACTGCCTGCGCAAGAAGAAATGACTACACATTCGTCACTAGATTCTTTCCCTTTTTCCCTTATAGACTTTCAAAGGCGGTCTGACTTGATTGTCATAAATAAAAATAAAAAAATATTTGACAAAAAAGCTTGTGTTGTTTCCCTTTCCTTCCTACAAGTTTCTTATTGGCATCTATTTCCAATATCTGTGTGAAAATATGTGTGAATCAACAGGTGAATTTTTCTGAGTTTCCCTACTCATTATTAAATATAGGGGTAACCGGGGATAGTTGGCCTCAGGGGTAAGTAGACTAACTGCCAATAATTTCAAAACAAAACAACTTCTTTCAAGTTTGTCCTTGTCATTACATTGAGCACAGCAGCCCGGTTAGTTAAATGTTGTCTTTTGATAAAGTCTAGAGCCGTTCAAGAGTTATCGCGAAAAAACACTTTTTTGCTTTCGTGAGTAATTTTTTTGCCTTCTTTTATTTTTTTTCTTTCGTAAAGGCGTTTTCTTTTAACGTCAATTTTTTTTTAAGAATAAGAGCAAGTGAGTGTTTGTTATTAACACCACCTAGCAGTTTTATATTTATTTTATTTCTGAGTACCGAAAAAAATTCATTAAGTGCTGAAAGACCGATCGGGGCAAGTTGACTTTTTTTGTTTGGGGTAAATCGACTCAGTTGTTTTTGGTAGAAAAACAACAGGGAGGCGACTGAAAAATCAGTTTTGGAGCTTATGTCCAAAAATTATTCTTGAAAAAAGAAAAAGCATGATGCTCATGACTATAGGTTTCCTACAAAACGATATGGAAAGAAATGCGCAAAACGGCAAAAATTTAAGCAAAAGATGTTGGGGCATCCCTCAATCTCTATTGCCGGGCTGTCTTATTAATATTACTTTTTGTGTCAAATTAAATTAATTTGAGTGCATTTTTTTATAGTTTTAGTATCAAAAAGCTAGAAAAAATATATAGTCAACTGAACCCATAGTCATAGTCAACTTACCCCGGGTTTGGGGTTAGTTGACCCATCTGAGGCTTTTTTATAAATTTAAAAAAAAGGTATTAAAATTAAATTATTTCAGAAGACATATTTTTTTTCTTAAGCACAAAAAATGGTTAGTAAAAAGGCATTTAATTCGTGTTGATATCTTGTTTGGTTATTTAAAAAAAAAAGATAAGTGAATTTTGAGTCAACTATCCCCGGTCTCCCCTACTCTGGTTTTTAATGTTTTTATACAAAAAATCAGAAAAAAGCCTCTAGAAGGAAAAAGGCTTACAAAAATGGAATTGAGCCCCCATTCAATTTTTCCTTTCTCCTTAGTTAGCAAGATTCTGATAAGTATACCTACTTACATCTACATGTGTATGGATCTAACCTTTCATTCAGGAGAACAAAACACAAATATTGTATTCAAGTTTTTTCTTAGTACGCATACCACCAATACATTCATGTCAGAAGATATTTGACTTAAGCTCAACTTTGCAAAAAGGTACTACGTAGACGACTGTCTGTTTCCGGTTTCTATGAGACGACTTGCCTCGCCTCGCATTGGATTTCTAAATTGAATCATAAAGTCGAAGTGGTCTTTGGAATTGATACATAAAATATGAATTGTCAGACTATTGCCACAAAATAAAAAGTTTTGGGAAGCGCAGCCATACAGAAAGTTTCCAAAATAAAAGTCAAGCAATTTCTACTCGTCAGTCGTCACATTCACGCAATCAACCAACAACCGCACGAATAATAATTTTATGTAAATCAACATTCAAAGTTCAAATGGTACTTTCGAGGAATGGCTTTTTATGATCGTTTTATTACCGGTTTTAAGGATATTCATTCAGCAGGCTTGGATTTTTTGCCTATGATACTTGCTGGGTCGTGAAGGGTCGAGATGGGGATTGATTGTTGGGAATGAGAGTTTCTTGGTTATTATATTGTGCATAAGTTAGTCTGAGACCCTTAGAACTGAATATAATATTTTTTATTAAAAGAAACTTCTGTTCGATAAAACTGTTCAGAGGGTATGGTATGGTATGGTATGGTATGACATTATTTTTCGATTTTCATTTGCATGGTAAATTATATTTATTTTATTTTATTTGCTGCCGAAACCTGATGAAAAGGAACAAAAATTACTGGAAACAAAAATCAGGAAAACGTGGCAACAAGATAATGTATTATTAGTGAATTAATACCTCCTCTTATGTGTGAGACTTTCAACTTCAAATATTCGCGAATTATCAAAGACGACCGAGGAGAAAGGAGATCCTGATGACTGCATCAACTACAGAGGTAAAATCTCCTAAGCATCACCTACAAGATCTTTTCAGACGTGCTGTGTAAACGTTTGAAGCATTTCGTCAACAACCTGATATGTCTTTATCAGTTTGACTTCAGACCCGGAAAGTCCACCATCAAATATTCACTCTACGCAGATTTTGGAGAAGACCCAGGAACTTCAAATACCTACCACCTTTTCATCGATTTCAAGGCCGCGTATGACAGCGTCTTTAGAGACCAACTACATAGAACAATTTCTTATTTTGGCACCTCAGAAAAACTCGTCCGTCAGTTTAAGATGACAATTGAAACTCACTCTGTTCCATCATGGTCGGAAAAAACGTCATTAATGCATTAGATCAATGTATTTGGCAAGACCAAGTTAATGCTGTCAGCAAGAAAGAACACCCAACACGTCTTGTAGCCAACGTCAGTATAGACAGATTAAGGTTCAAGGTAGTTAAGGTCTTTGAATACCTAGGATCAGCTATAAACTCAGAAAACGACACCAGTGCTGAAATCAAACAAAGAGTCAATCTTGTCAATCGCTGCTTCATTGGACTTAGAAGGCAAAAGAGTAGTAAATTCTCTCGACGAACATTCGAAGATGAAAACACTTTAACTTAACTCTACTTGTTGTTTCGAACTTAAAACTATTTCTTGTATGCTTGAAAAATAAGCTGTCAGAATTTTTCATTTCATACATCATTCTAAATAAAAATGTTCATTGGAGTAAGTTTGGTTTTTCGTTGAAGAGTTCTCTAAGTCCCTTATATTCAACAGCAGAGACACGGACCTTGAAAACATCGGATGAAAACGAATATAAATAATGCTCCGACCCGTAGAGTCTTCGAATCCTTCGCGTCGTCGCAGGAAGACTGCGATTTAGGTGGAGCACACTGGTGGTAGAGGATCTCAACCAACTTGGCATGCGAAACTAGCCAGGGACCGAGCTGGCTGGATGACACTTGTTGGATGAGGTCCTGGTAAGACCAAATATGGGATTCCATATTCATGATGGATCAAAGAATAGATTATTTTGAAATCACGTCGCAGACTAAGTAACAAGTCATGTCGATACTTATCAAAACTCTACCAAGACACTTCTCAATAGACCAGATTGCAGGGAGAATCAACGAATAGATATGACGACATCAAAATGAGCACTGCCATGAGCGTATCTTTCTATACTCACCGAGCCCAGCAGTGTCTTCCAAGTCGAGGCTCTGGCATTTCAAAACGCAAGGTACTGAGCAAAAAACAAATGATTCTTCCCACATCAATCAAATCAAAGTTTGATACCACTAGGCCACAATGCCTTGAAACGAGAGATCTAAAGAACTGGTGAGAATAGGTTCAATACTTTTCCCTTTTAAATATCATCAGTCATCACTATCCACAACCTGTGAATGAAGATTAGACGGCACTTGAGAAGCAATCTCCTGGATGTTCAAAATAATACAGGAGCCGAAATGGAACTTGCTCGAGACCACCGTACAGCTGCAGCTCAGAGTTTTGATGGCAAAACCCGGGCACTCAGGTCCAAAAACCACTAGAATGCTGTGAAACATGTTCTTATAGCAGATGCTAAAAGAACTTCAAAATAAAACCGCAAAAACTCAAGGCCCGTATTGCAGCTTCAACTGGAGTAGAAATAAGAGAGCTGGCATCCTTGTACCGCAGAAGAAAGAGAGAGCTTCACCGCTATGCCCGTCACGGGCTAGCCACATCAGCGCTAGGGCCCAACAAGCAGAAGATTCTGCTAACAGATGCGACAGCAAGATCGTCTACAGCATTGCTAAGGAACTGGTTGGTGCCCGCAGTTCCGAGCAACACAGATGGCTCTTTAAGGCTGACAGGGTAACTAACCGATGGGTCCGATCTTCGAAACAATTGGTTGACATGCGAACAGTATGCTGACAGGCTTTGGAAGTGTTGTGTGTCCGAGTATCTTCCAACACTCACAAGAAGAACAAAATGGTTTAAATTGGAAAAATCTATAGTAGAGGTCGATGTTGTCATTGTGGTGGATGCAAATTCCCCAAGAAACACTTGGCCTAAAGGGATAGTGATACAAGTGCAAGATGGCCAAATAAGATTAGCTGTAGTCCAAACCAAAATGGAAAATACTCGGCCAATGGCTAAACTGGCGATATTAGATGTTAATGGGTTCGGCTAAAGTGATGACAACCATGCGAAATCCCAGCTTACCAGGAGGGAGTGTTGCCAAATCTGGCAGCACCATGTATAAAACTCAACAATATCAACAATATAAGATCTGGCTAGCTCAAAGCCGGATATTGAAATAAAATCAAATGAATTGCACTTACTAAATTTATCGAAGCTGTTTTTTTTTTTATTAAAATTACTCTGGCAACAGGCTTGCTTCTTAGTTTGGTTGAAGATCAGTTGAGAAGGTGGATTGACCATTGCGAGTTACCGAAAGCGATGTGCAACTGGTACCTGCTCAGGTGACAACAATACCAAATTCTTCAATAGAATCAAAGCACTGAATGCCAACAAAGCAGTAGGGCTTGATGGCTTTCCAACAGAGCTTCTACAAGCAGCGCCAACGACATGAGGTCGAGCGAACTCGTGCATCCACTCATAGAGAGAGCTTGGGTCTTCGAAGTATTTCCGATCGAGTGGAAAAACGGAATGATAATCAAGCTCCCTAAAAAGGGAGAAATAACTCAGTGTGAAAACTGCATCCTGCTCTCAGTTGCCATAATAGAAGGGAGTAACTGGACGCATAAGGAAACATGTGAAAGCCACACTCGTGTCGAACAAACAGGATTCCACGCTGGATCCTCATGCATTGATCATTTCAAAAATAATTTAAAGATCATAATTGCGCAGTGCGTCGAATATCGAACATCATCACACAACCTGCTTTTCATTGACTTTGAGAAGGCTTTCAATGGTGTCAATAGAGAATTTAATTGGCTTGGTTTACGAAGTAGGGGTATGCCGGATAAAACGTGGGTGTTTGATGGACTCTGACGTTTCACGTGAAACATCTGGACTATGCAGACGATCCGTATGCTTGCATGCTGTCATAGGTACAAAGATAATCAGCTTCGGAACCCAGTCATCTTCATAAATATTTCCAACAACTTCCAATATCTTGGAACATCATCTCTATCGTGGATGGTGCCGACATCAGCAGCTGAATTGGGAAGGAAAAGGCTGCTTTTGGTATGCTTAGAAACGAACGAAGAGCCCCTGAGGAAAACGGGTCAGGATCATATTGATTCTATTATATGACGTCGAAAGTGACAGTGGATCGGACTAACGCTTCGAAAAGACGACAACTGTATTGCGGTGCAGATAAGGAGGAATTAGCCCAACTGGACAAGAGTTGGAGGGAAGTTTGTAACTTATATCGTCCCTCGTCCTACTATTAAAAGCCTCCCACGAACATAAATGGTCTGAGTTAAGTAAGTAAGTTATCAAACCGGCAACACTTTTGGCTCCCTAACAATAGGGATCCCCCTGTCACTTTAAATAAGTGGGAAATATTGTCAATTCAAACATCAATCATGTGTAACCCTATCCGACATTATTCCAGACATTTTGTCGGTAAAGAATACTGTTCTAACTTTATCTCACCAATGATATTAATGATATTTTCTGTATATGGACCTCAGAACACCCACAAAGTAATGCGCCAGGGTCTAACATGAATTCGCAAATCCTTCAGTTCCAGTGATATGGTTCTCTTCACGGAACCATCAAAGCCAGTGAGTGTGAATGTTCAATCATGTGTGTATGTGGTTTTCAGATGTAATCATCAAGCGGACTGATGCCCTAGGCCCAAACGGCCAAACTGCATTTGTGTTGCATCCAGGATGGTTCATTGTGCAATGCTTAACACAAATCTTATCCATATTTGATGGAACATCATGAAACACATACAATACCGCGGTCTAACGAAAATCTGCTGTTCCCCGCATCGAACAGCTTTAATCGATACAGCATCAAAATGCCTCTAGGGTGAGTTCGTGGGCCACGAGAGGCCATATTCTGGGTCGTGTGGGTGGTTCCAATGTAATTACATGTCTAATTGCATTTCCTAGCTTAAACTCAATATCACCGGGATTGCGAAATCATGGTGAAGGGATTACGCTATTCCTCGCCATATACCCTGCGCGTTGCACAATCTTCAATGATTTTGCCTTGGGAGAAGATAGATTGTTTGATAAATTCAGTTGGCAGATTCTGAATCATTTCGTTGGTTTAAGCCTTTGGGCTTATGTGGACAAAGTAATTTCAAACGCAAATATTTTATTATGGGTACATAACACAATAATACCCAGTTATTGATAAATTTGACCAAATCGAATTGCCGAGTGCCCGTTTGCCAATTAGGCTGTGAAATTCTAAAGCAATATTTACGTCATGGATTACACGCGAACTGAACATTTGGTTACGGCAATGGCGTTAGAGTATTGAGCTAAATCAATTATTTGGTAAATAATATGAAATGTCTTTGTAATGACTGTTTAATTCATTTGCTTAAATAGCCGCATTATTAATTTTGTGGCACTTTGTTTTTGAATGACCACGGAATTGTAATTAAACTATTTTGAAGCGATGTGGCTCATAAATTTCGAATAACGAAGCTGAATGCATAGGAATTCAATTATTGTGAATATGATAGATATCAAAACTTGATTGTTTCACTGTGGCATTCGGGATTACACTTTGTTTTGAGTATCGGTTATTATTGTGTCTTCTAATTTGAGAGATTTTAAGGTAATTAATTGATAACACTTCTTTTGAGAGGGCGTAGAGTACTCAAATCATCCGGGCAAACAATTCAGGAAACCCATGTTTTGACGTTATAATCAGAGGCACAAAATCGCTGACGTCGAAAAACATTGAAATGCTTCGAAAATGTTTAAAAAGTGAGAAGCTGAAATCATAGCCAAAGAAAAAAAGCAGAATAGTGCAGGACCGTTAACAGAGTACCGAAGCAGAGAACTTCTTCATCAATATAAGTCAGCGACCTTCCCCAAACCTTGAAGTTTGATTAAAAGGTTTAACGAAGATGCAAAAACCAGCTGCCAACCAATAGGAATCAAAATCAACACCTCATTTCTCGGACGGGTTCCCCGAAGTGCTGGATGAAGAATAAAAACTATGTCCTCAAACTATGGTGCCAGGGGTTTA
Organism: Sphaerophoria taeniata; assembly: GCA_943590905.1. Taxonomy (NCBI): domain Eukaryota; kingdom Metazoa; phylum Arthropoda; class Insecta; order Diptera; family Syrphidae; genus Sphaerophoria; species Sphaerophoria taeniata. Next base: position 190,077,041 of record OX016540.1, read on the forward strand.
AGAAGCGCAGAAGTTCTACCAAAACATATGGGCACCCAACAAGATGAGTCCAACATTTGAAGAAGCTACTCTTATGCTGAAGGCACCACGCATTTATGCATTCAAGAAAACTATTGTAACGTACTTTGGGTCTTAGACTGAGGATAAGCCCAGTATATTATTAAAGCAAGTACAAAACTTTATTTGAATGTCTTTTACTTATTTTCGGTTTATATTTCGTTCGTGGTCGCTCCTCCAGTACTTTCAGCTAGTTTTCGAGTATACGGTCCCAGCGATCAATATGGCACTTCAACAGGCTAACCTGGCAACTAGCGGTTGAATACGGAAAATCACGGATGAATCCGGCATTCAACAGGCAAAACTGGAAAGTCAACGGGCAAGCTCGGCAAATTACGGACGGCTCCGGCAATCAAACAACAATATTCAGAAATCCAAACAAAAAAAAAGGATAAAAAAAATTCTTGAGGAGGAATTAGTGTTACTCCTGGCATCGATTTGCATAATTGCTGGAGACGGATAACTTTCCTCTATGTAGCGTGCTGTGCCTCATTACTACTTTGCAGATTTGAGAATATTATTAAACACAGAATGTAAAATATAAAATATCAGTTTATTCTTGAATAAAACTTCACTCAATAATTAGCTTCTATTAAGAAAAAACGTTTTTCATTTATTTAGTACATATTACAAATACATCACAAATTGGTGATTAGGTTATAAAATTAAAATAGTAAAAGGAAATATATATTTCTTTTGGACATCGTTTTACGAAGAACTTCAAGAATTCCATACATTAAATCGATACAATTATCTTAAAAATGACCACGCCGATCACGTTATTCCAGAATTTTCGCCGAGTAATGAAACTTTTTCGATTTGGAAGGAGAAACTGGACATTCATTTTAGTGAAATTAATTGCACGGAGGATAACCAAAAGAAAGCTGCTTTATTAAAGTCGATTGGTGCTGCTCCCTATAGCGTCTTGCACAGTTTGTGTAGTCCAGATTCACCCATTTCAAAGTCTTACAAGGAGTTGTGCACAATACTAAGCACACATTGTACCCCACCAACAATAATTTTTCGTGAAAGAAAAAAATTTTTCTCATCGAGTAAAAACGAAAACGAAACAGTTGCTGAATGGTTTGCCAAAGTAAAAAGCTTGGCATTAAACTGCAAATTCGACCAACACATACTTTTGTGTTAAATCAATTCGTTACCATTACCAATCTACCCAGCAAGCAAAATATTCGAAAGGCTTTGTGAAGAAGACGAAAAGCTAACCTTAGCAGATGCACTCAAAAGAGCGATGATAATGGAAACCAAGATGACAGCAAATAATAATTTCAAAGAGGAACCTGTCAATCTCATCATGAAAAAACGCGAGTGGCCAAAAAGTCAAGGACGTGGCAGAAATTCAAATAATTTCGGAAACGGCAGTGGATCTGGAGCAGGAAGCCGTGGTTCAAATGGTAGCAGGCAAAATCAGAAGAAAAATTGCAATCATTGTGGCTGGCGTAACCACGAATCCAAATTTTGTAAATATAAAACGAGCAAGTGTGGAAAAACTGGTCATTTAGCGCCAGTGTGTCAATCAAAACCACAAAACAAGACAGTAAATTACGTATCAGATTCTGATAGTAGCCTAAGTCATGATATTAATAATGATTTATTCAATCTTTCTATTTACAGCGTGGCTTCAAAGTCTTCTAGTGGGATTTACTTTTTGGACATTATTTTGGATGGCATTCCGATGAAAGTTGCTTGCGACACCGGTGCTCCCTGTACGCTGGTTCCAATTTCAATTTACAACAAGAAACATAGTGAAAATTCCCTTAGACCATGTCAAGTTCCTTATGTAGACTATAGTGGCCAAAGAATACAACTTTTGGGTGAGCAAGATGCTTTAATATCGTATCGAGGTACTGAAAAGAAAACAGTAGTTGTTGTTACTAATACCCAAAGCCCACCATTGCTTGGTCGTTCTTTTTTAAGACAATTTAACTTTGAATTAATTCAAGTAAATTCGATTTCGGCTCAAGAAAATAATTTTTCAATTGTTGTAGACCAATTAAAAACAGAGTTTTCAGAAGTGTTCCAGGAAGGATTAGGAAAATATAATGGCAACAAAATTTCGTTACAAGTTTCTGAAAATGCAAAACCTATATTTTTTTAAAACGAGGCCACTACCATTTGCTTGGAAAAGTAAAATAGAAAACAAATTAAGAAAATTAATTCTACACCCTTGTTCCAATTTTAAAGCCAAACAGAGATTTGCGAATTTGTGGATTGTGGTGACTATAAAGTCACAATAAACAAATGTTTGGAAAATTTTATTCATCCACTACCCAGAATTGATGAAATATTCGCTTCACTTATTATTTAGTAAGCTTGACTTATCCAATGCATATAACCAGTTATTACTCGATGAAGATTCACAACTGTTATGTACTTGGAGTACGCACATAGGCTTTATGAAAGTAAAAAGATTACCTTATGGTGTCAAGACTGCAGCTGCCATATTTCAAAGAGTAATGGAGAATTTATTACGTGGAATTGAAAATGTAGTAGTATATCAAGATGTTATAACTAGGTATACCCGGCAAAGACATGTCTCAGCATATTCAATCTTTGAAATCAGTTTTGAGAAAACTTTCTTCAGCTGGCCTAAAGTTAAATTAAGCACAATGTGAGTTTTTTAAACCCAAAATATGTTATCTAGGATTTTCAATAGATAAAAATGGTTTGAGCAAAAATAATGACCGTGTCGTAAGTGCCTCATTGGCACCTATTCCAAATAATATTTCCGAACTTAAAGCGTTCATTGGAATGGTAAATTATTATTCCAAATTTATAAATAATTTCAGTCAGAAAATGTTTCCTCTATGCGAGCTTCTCCGTAAAAATGTTCCTTTTTGTTGGTCAAAAGAATGCCAAAAGGCTTATGAATTGATAAAAGCCGAGGTAACATCCGATCAAGTTCTTGTGCATTTCAATGCAACCTTACCAATAATTTTGACTACAGATGCCAGTAACAACGCTGTAGCTGGAGTTCTGTGTCACAGAATTCAAGGTACCCTTAGGCCAATAGCTTTTGTTTCGAGAGCTCTATCGAAAAGTGAGTGTAACTACAGCACACTTGAAAAAGAAGCTTGTAGGACCAGATTTTCGTCCTTGGTTCTTGTGGGTGTGACTACACACTATTGTGCAGTATCAGTCTTCAAAATTATGTCACAATGTTGACAATCGCAGCTTTGTTTATTTATACTGAGGCGCTTATACTGTCCGAAGACCGTAGTAAACGTTGAACAGAATAAACGAACAAAGGTATTAAACAAAAAAAGAAAACAACAACAATAAGAACAAGAGAAAAAAAGAAAAAAACGAAACGTTGTTGTATTTTAACAAAGAATGAAACAATTTTATTTAACAATAAGAAAGAGAAAATTAACAAGGAAAAATTAAATGAAAGTTTATGAAAATTAAATGAATAGCAACCATAAACGTCGTTGAAATAATTTTATGAAATTATTTAGGCGCTTTGAAGAAAACGTAGTAAATAAAAAAAATTAATTAAATGAATCGAAGTTGTCTCAATATCAGGGCCTCTGGTGTAATATTTTTTTTTGAGAACGTTAGCGCTAGGCAACCTTTGCTCATTGAAATACTAAACAAGAGTGATTTGATTTGAATTTGATTCTGCCTTTTATATGATTTTTTAGAAATAATTTGTTTATTTTTAAATCATCGAAGTTTATGTTGCCAAATGTAAAGTATTTTAGAGTGTTTATGCACAAAGTAGTAATTTTGAATTAATAAAGATTTGAATGACTTATATTAACAATATGAACATTAAAATGAAGATTACATGTAACAAAATTAAACGGATATATATAATCTCCCCCTCTGGCGCTGAGATCGTCTCGATGATGCGACAGGATATGTGATAGATTTAGCTGGTCGCCCTCGTCGGCGAAGAGGCATTACTGGTTCTTCATTTAGCCTCGTTGCTGATTGTGTATATTTTGTGATTGCTGAAGAGTGATAAGTTCCCAATGGAACTGTAAGGTCATCTTTAGAGGCAATTTGGTATTCTGTAGACCCAACTTTTTTGATTATTACATACGGTCCATCTCTTTTTGGCATAAATTTAGCTGATTGGTTTTATGATGCTTTGCTAAGACAATGGGAAGTTATTAGTATTTGGTCACCTATTTTAAAACAGGTTGTGGTCGTCTTTGTTTTTCAACGTATTTTTTGTTTGAATCTTGCATCTTTTCTGTTGCTTCTTTTGCATTCTTCATCACATCGGACATTTTAAGCAGGGTAGGTGTAATTTGCGGAATGAAGTTTTCAGATTCAGCAATGGTTCGTAAATCGTGATTTATATCATCAATGGTGCGGAGCTCACGACCAAACGTGAGATATGAGGCTGTATAATACTTTGGCATTTGGCTGTGTTTATAGCAATACTTATGGACGGAAGATCATCTGCCCATGACGAGTGGTTAAGGCCTACCAATATGGCGAGTTGCGTCTTCATGTCTCTATTCTTGCGTTCAACAGGATTTGACTCGGGGTGGTAAACTGGAGTAAGAGTTTGCTGAATTCCTAGGCAGTGAATTAATTGTTGCATAATTGCAGATAAAAATTGAGGACCATTTTCAGTATGCAAACGTCTTGGGATTCCATAACGCAGGAATACCTTATTGAGAAGGGTAAATGCACACTTTTCAGCCGTTGCTTCTACTAATGGAAATATTTCAACCCATCGACTTGCGAGATCTTCAGCAATGAGAATCCATTGATATCTATCTTGGGTTGCAGGCAAAGGACCAAATAGATCTACAGAAAGTACTTCGAATCTTTGGTTGCTTGAAACAGTTTGGAGAAGTCCAGTTGGTTTCATGTTGCTTGGTTTATATCTAAGACAAGCGAGGCAATTGCCAATGTGTTTAGTGATGTCGTTTCTCATTCCAGGCCAATAATATCTTGAAGCAATTCTTGTAATGGTTCGGTCAACACCGTAGTGGCCAGCGGTAGCAGCATTGTGATATTCATGAAGAATAGTCTCTCGTTCTTTGGATGGTATGACAAGTTGACCACTATCAGAGTCTGTTTCGTATGAATATCTGTACAGTATTCCATCATTAAGAAGATATCCACGAGATGTCCAACGAGTAACATTCTCATCATCGTTTTCAAATGATTCGATAATGGTTTTTAATTGGTCATCTTGGAGCTGTGCTTCTCGGATTTCTTTTGGTCTTCTAGTTGGCATGTCGATTTGGAAATTACAAATTTCGCATTTGTTATCTAAATGCTCTTTTTTTTTGTGATCTCTCTGTCACCAATCATTTTTACAGCTCTTTTTTGTATTCCATCCAAGAGGCTTAAGTTAGTAACTGGAGCACCAGCCCACAGATGAGAATTGTACTCAAGCTTTGGACGGATATATGTCTTATAGATAATAGCCAGATCAGACGGGGAGAAAAATTTCTTGCATCGCCTTAAGAAACCTAAACATCTTGCGGCATTTTTGGCGACATCGCATATGTGCTCGTTCCACAAGAGGTGGTCAGTGATGCACATACCGAGAATCTCGAGATGTTCAGTCTCCTTGATGCAAGTGCCACTCATGGACAGTGGCAGGGGGGGTATATCTCGCTTTGACGATATAAGACAGCATTGAGTTTTCGAAGCATTAAACTCTACGCGGTTTCTTATTCCCCATTGTACAATGCTGTTTAAGTCAGAGTTTAATGAGCTTATCATATTTTTTTTTTCTAAAATCCATTTTTTATTCATTTTCTCTTATTACTACTTAATACTAGACACAGAATTCAAACTAGCTTATGATCTAAAATCTTATATTTAACTTACTGGCCCTAAGCGGGCGCTCTAAGAAATTCATGATTGTCTTAAAATTAATGCCTTTCGGCCTATGAACTATGTTTTTTATTTACTTTATTTTTTGTTTCTTGTTAGAAAATTGCAAAAACTAACTCATTATCCTCTTCATGTTTTCTTACAGGCTACTTAAAATTAGGTCCTTAAAAATAAAACTTAAGACTAACTAAAACTACCTATTCTACCTAACAACTACTTACAAACTAGAACAGCCACAGCAGCAAATCTAACTTTTTTTTTCATTTCATTTGTTTTTTTTTTGTTTTTTTTTTATTTTTTATTTTTTTTTTAACTTTTTATTTTTATTTCTTTTTTGTCTTTATTTTTCTGTATTTTTTATTTGTTGTCCATGTCAATTAATGTGCCACGATGCCTACTCTACTTAAACCTAAACCCAAAACCCTTAGACTAAACCAAGTATACAAGCCGGCCAAGGCTTAAAACCCCACCCCGACTACCCATTATCAAGTGCTGACTGAAGCCACCAGAACTGGTGCTCCTGCTTCACCCTATCAATTCGGTCCCGTTCGGACACAGCCCTACTGAACCGGAGGAGCTCTGATCCGTCCTGTGCGAGGACGTCTCGATGGTAAAGGAGCCGCCGATCGACGGTTCTCCGCCTGACGTGGTAGATTAGCGGGATCGCCAATCTGTCCTGTATCAGCCCGCATTTATCTAGGTGGAGGAATGCCTCTGGTGGAATGAAGCCGCTCGAGCGTGCACTATCAAAATATTCGTCGTTCGGATAGAACGCCCCAAAGATCAAATTATTCGTCGAAGTCATAGCTCTCGCAATGTGACCCCGAACAAGTTTTATCACGAAATTGTCAATTCTGTTGATCCGAGCCTCGTTGTACAGAACCTCGTTAGAATAGTAATGTATATAAGAAGATTCCGGTGTGCGATACAAACCTTAGCTTATCATATTTTGCCGTTGCAGTGCCACATCCGAAGGGGAGGGATGTGAGTCTGGGAACGAATAAGAAAAGCTAAGGGTACTATCGTCAGCGAAACAATTTATTGGATTAGAAGTTACAGACAAGAGATCATTGATGAAAATGAGGAAGAGTGTCGGAGACCAAACGGAGCCCTGGGGCACACCAGCATTTATGTTGTGGGTTTCAGACTTGAATCCGTCCAATACAACTTGTATTGAACGGTTCGAAAGAAAATTTCTAATCCAACGAAGGAGGGATTCGTCGATACCGAAAGCACGCATTTTCGATAAAAGAGCAAGATGCCAGACTTTATCAAATGCCTTTGAAATATCAAGTGCAACAATCTTACTTTCTCCAAAACGATGTAAAGATTTGTTCTACTGTTCGGTGAGATAAACCATCAGATCACCAGTGGACCTGTTGCTGCGAAAGCCGTACTGCCGGTCATTAAGAAGCTTTCGGTCTTCGAGATATTTCTTTAACTGATAGTTTATCAGCGTTTCCATGACCTTAGAAAGAAGGGACGTAAGTGCAATCGGACGATAATTGGAGGGAGAAGAAGATTCGCCTTTTTTTTGGGATTGGCTGGACAAATGCTGTTTTCCAACTGCTCGGAACGAGCCCAGAAGAGTAGGATAGATGGAAAAGCTTACGCAACGGTTTTGCCAGCGTGGAAGAACACCTCTTCAGAATAATAGCGGGGATACCATCCGGACCAGCGGATTTATGTATGTTGAGATCCTTTAGGACTCTCGCCACAGCCCGAGTGCGGAAGAAGATTTGTCCCATGGAATCATTGACGCGCTCAAGAACTGGGGGAGTCATGACACTATCTGGCAGCGAAGAGTTGGAGGCGAACTGCCTAGCAAAAAGGTTAGCTTTCGCGAGAGAGCTAACGACTGGAGTGTCATTGTCAACGAGCGTTGGGACCGAGGAAGAAGAAGAATTCTTCATATTTTTAACAAATGACCAAAAATTCTTACTGCCTTTGGGACATTGCAGTATTTTTTGCCTTAATTTTTGGTCATGCAAAAATTTGGTCCGTCGAATATGGGCATTACAGGCCTTCCTGGCTTGTTTAAACTTGTTCCGGTTTTCCTCAGTTGGGTTGGCTCTAAAACACCGGAACTTTACTTCTTTTTCCCTGATAACCTCTTTACAGCTTGAATCAAAACATGACTTTACCTTTGGTTTGATGCTTTTAACCCTATTCGGGATAAAAGTTTTCATTCCCAAAATAATCATGTTAGTAATCATATCTGCGCTGGAGTCTACGTCACCATCGAGGAAGCATAGTGACCAGTTAAAGATCTATGTTTTCGCAAGGGGGTCTTGATAACATATCTGCCACGATATTTGTCCTTCCTGGTGTATAATCGACTTTGAAATTATATGGTTGAAGTTGAAGTGCCCAACGAGCAAGTCTACCAAGTTGATGATCAGTTAAAAGTGTTACTTCGCCGCCTTTTATATATCCTCTGAATTTGTTGACAGCCCAAACTATACCTAGAGCTTCTCTTTCCGTGGTAGAATAATTTCGTTCGGCTGATGTTAAAAGTCTTGAAGCATATTCTATCGGATGCTCATTACATTTCTCCCCCTGGACTAGAACTGCCCCAACAGCGTAATTGCTGGCATCTGTTTTCAAAATGAAAGGTTGACCATCGCAGGCTTGTTTGAGAATAGGAGCATTTGTAAGCAGGGTTTTTAATGTATCAAATAAGGATTGTTCTTCTTTGTCCCATTTCCACAAGGCGTTCTTTTTAGTTAGGTCACTTAACGGTTTTGAAATTTTTGCAAAATTTTCGATGAATCGTTGGTACCAAGAACAGGTTTGTAAAAATGAAAGAACTTGCTTGACGTTTTTTGGTTCGGGACGTTTTTTGATGGTAGAAACTTTATCAGGATCGGCTTCAATACCATGGTTGGTGAGGACATGTCCAAGGTATTTGACTACTGGACAGCAAAAATTCGACTTCCGTCTATTGACTTTTAATTTGAACAGCTTAAGCCGCTCAAAAACTAGGTGAAGGTCTTGAAGATGATTTTCATAGGTGCTGGAACATATGATAATGTCATCTATGTATATACATATCAACACATTAGTTAGTCCAATGCGGAATCTATCCAGTATCCTTTGGAAAGTGGCTGGAGCGTTTCGTAGGCCGAATGGCATTCGTTTGAAACGAAACATTACAATTGGTGTGATGAATGCTGTCTTGTCACAGTCTTCTTCAGCTATTTCGATTTGATAATATCCAGATTGTAAATCCAGAGTACTTTTAAATGATGTGTTTGAAGTAGAATGAAGCAGGTCATCGATCCTTGGTAAAGGATATCTGTCTGGAATTGTGATGCTGTTCAATTGTCGGTAATCAATGCAAACGCGAACACCTTCGTCTTTTTTAGGAACTAGAACAACGGGAGCTGCCCAAGGAGATTCGCACTCTTCGATTATCTTTTGCTTTAGCATCTTATCTAATTCGATTTTAAGTTGTTCCCTTCTTGTTGGTGATAATCTATAAGGTATCATAGCTATTCGGTTGTTGTTGTTCGTTTGGATTTTATGTGAAGCGAATGGCGTTGGTTCATCTAATGGATCAAACAGAGTGCTATGTTGTGCGAGGAGATGGTTAAGCTTTTCTCGGTCAACTTCGTTTAACTCAACGGCTTCATCAGATCGGAGCTCGATGTCTATTGACAGAATTTCTGTGAAGAAGGAATCGGGATCAAAATCTTCTTGAGTACGCACCAAACTTGGAAACAGATTTTGTTCTACAGATTTGCGATCTGGACTAAGATCGGTGGTTCTCAAAGAGTCATCAAAAATCTTTTGAATGGAGTTGGGAGAGTAATCATTTTTCACGGATGATGTCATCAGTCTTCTTGTTGGCAAAATCTGCACAGACTTGATGTGAATTTTATTCGCAGGCATTGGTGAAATAGGTTCTAATGCTTCATACCAAGATAAAAATGCAGATTCTTGTTTCATTATTTTTGGTGATGTTTCTTCACTTTGCTCTATGAGAGGACTGCCACGTTTCAATGATTTCTTGTATGTCTTTTGAGGTGACATGAACTCTGGTGTTTTAGCGATAGGTGAAATACATTTGAACTTGGTTGTAGTTTTAAAATTTTCATTCAGAATATCTTGAAAGGGCTTGCGTATTACTTTTGTATGAGCTGTGTCGAAGAAATCAAAAGTTTTCTCTGGCTGATCGGCAAAATACCACATTCTTTGTCCTAGATCCAAGACAATTCCATTTTGCTCAAGAAAGTCAATTCCGATCAAAGTTCTGTTGTCAGTTGCTTTCGGAAGAATAATAAATTTAATTGGACGTAATCGATTGCCAATTATAATATTTGTGTCCGCAATATAAACTTCTTGTGTAGAAGCTCCTCCATCAGCAAGAGTTATGGTGGTATCAGCTTTTTGAAATTTAGAGCCGTTCCGGAGGAGATGCAAGAAAAGTTCTCTTCCAGCTACGCTTGTCCTGGCAGCAGTATCTATGTACGCTAAACCAGTTTCACCATGAGCTGTTATAGATATTGTTGGAAGATCTGTGCCCAATGATGTTTTTATGCAGTTGAACGATACCGTGGATGGCCCTTTTGGTAGATCCTTGCAAGTTGGACAGTTAGATCTGACGTATCCGGGCGCTTTGCAATTGTAGCAGTGAAGCTTGGATACAACTGTTTGGGTAACATTCGGTTTCTTTGAAAGATCGTGTCTAGCCTTTTTTCAACATTCATTGATTGTATGGCCAGTATACTTGCAAAAGTTACATTTTTTGGGTTTGATGTTGTCTAATGCTGCTGGTTCATGCACAGCTTCTTTTTCAAAGATTGAAAGTTCAACCACCCTTGCCTTGGATAAAAGTTCTTTAAAGGTTGTGATGCTTTCCCGGGGTACACCGTCTCTGATTTGAAGGCTGAGCAGACCACACACTAGTCATCAGTTGATTCTTTTTGTTTCTGATTTGTTGCAAAAAGTTCCATGTAAATTCGATATGCAGGTGTACTTGGAGCGTATGCACTACGTAGCAATGATAACACATCGCTCCATTTTGTTGCTTCTTTTTGTACACCCTGCCACCAATTCACAGCATTATCTTCTAGCAGTAACAGAAAACCTTTAACGGCGTCTTCATCATCAATGCGTTCAATTTCCTTAAAGACATTTATTGTGGCAATGAAACCTTCCACCGCCTCTGTGTTTCGCTCTCCCTTAAACCTGGCCGTGCAGTTGGAAAAACTTCCTTTTCTGACCTGGTTTTGATTTTGTTTTTGAATGGCTTCCATGAATTTCTTGAACTGGAAGTTCGTGAATTGTGCCATTTTTATTTGACTTCAGGCTGTATTTTGAGAATTTGAAACTGATCCACTAGTTGGGCGCCAATTGTAGGACCAGATTTTCGTCCTTGGTTCTTGTGGGTGTGACTACACACTATTGAACAGTATCAGTCTTCAAAATTATGTCACAATGTTGACAATCGCAGCTTTGTTTATTTATACTGAGGCGCTTATACTGTCCGAAGACCGTAGTAAACGTTGAACAGAATAAACGAACAAAGGTATTAAACAAAAAAAGAAAACAACAACAATAAGAACAAGAAAAAAAAGAAAAAACGAAACGTTGTTGTATTTTAACAAAGAATGAAACAATTTTATTTAACAATAAGAAAGAGAAAATTAACAAGGAAAAATTAAATGAAAGTTTATGAAAATTAAATGAATAGCAACCATAAACGTCGTTGAAATAATTTTATGAAATTATTTAGGCTCTTTGAAGAAAACGTCGTAAATAAAAAAAATTAATTAAACGAATCGAAGTTGTCTCAATATCAGGGCCTCTGGTGTAATATTTTTTTTGAGAACGTTAGCGCTAGGCAACCTTTGCTCATTGAAATACTAAACAAGAGTGATTTGATTTGAATTTGATTCTGCCTTTTATATGATTTCTTAGAAATAATTTGTTTATTTTTAAATCATCGAAGTCTATGTTGCCAAATGTAAAGTATTTTAGAGTGTTTATACACAAAGTAGTAATTTTGAATTAATAAAGATTTGAATGACTTATATTAACAATATGAACATTAAAATGAAGATTACATGTAACAAAATTAAACGGATATCTTATAAGCTCTTGCTTTAATCTTCTGTGTTACAAAATTTAAACAATATCTATTGGGCAATAAGTTCGTTTTGCGTACTGATCATAGACCACTGCTAGGAATATTTGGCGAGCATAATGGTTTACCAATTATGGCTTCAGCTCGTATTCAAAGATGGTCGCTTATCTTATCAGGCTTCAATTATAGTATTGAATATGTCAAAGGTACTTTAAACAATGCTGATGGACTCTCGAAGATGCCACAAATCTCAATTGAAAAAGATTATACAGGAAGCAATTATATAAATTTAATACAATCGGAAAACAATTTTAGCATATTTTTGAATTTCAAGGACATAGCTCGTGAAACAAGGCGAGACCAAATTTTATCTAAATTAAGCGAAGCTATTCAAAATGGCACAGTTCACTTGTTAAAGGGCGATGGATTCATTCCTTTTCGTAACAAGGCATATGAATTTTCTGTGGAATATGATTGTATCCTATGGGGATACAGATCCATTGTACCAAAAAAGCTTCAACATTCTGTTCTCAAAGAGCTTCATGCCTCACATTTAGGAATTGTCAAAACTAAAATGTTGGCTCGTTCTTATGTTTGGTGGTCAGGTATGGACAGCGAAATAGAAGAGTTGATTCGTGATTGCATACCATGTCAAGAATTGCAAAAAAGTCCTGAAAAGTCCTTTTTGATACCTTGGAATCCTGCTGATTCAGTATGGAGCCGAGTTCATATAGACTTTGCTGGTCCAATTAAACATTTTTATCTACTAGTTGTGATTGACTCTTACTCTAAATGGGTTGAGGTTTTTAAATCAAAGGAAATAACATCTTCTTTCACAATAACAAAATTAAGAGAACTTTTTTGTCGTTATTGTTTAGTAGATGTTCTTGTAAGCGATAACGGACCGCAATTTACATCACAAGAATTTTAATCTTTCTTAAAAACGAATTCTATTAAACATATTTTAACTGCTCCTGTGCATCCAGCCAGGCAGAAAATTTTATAAAAACATTAAAGAAATCAATATTAGCCAGTCTCAAAGTTAACGATAACGTTTGTTTAGATTGATTTCTGATTGATTATCGTAACATTAAACACTGTGCAACTGGTGAATCACCTTCTAAACTTTTTCTTAGAAGACTTTTGAAAACACGTTTAAGTGGATTAAAGCCGCCTACAACCAGACAACTTAATTGAAAATCAAAACAAAAACATAACGAATTATAAAGGTAAACGCAATGCCGTGTTTTCAACAGGGCAGAGTGTTATGATTAGAGATTATAAAAACCCTAACAAACCAAGCTGGACACAAGCTACTATTTCAAAAGAACTAGGTCCTCGATCTATTGCATCATTACTCACAATAATAGAGGTATAGTATAAAGCGACATTTGGATCAAATAAGGAATAAAAACATAAACTAAAATCAAGAAGTTGGAACAAGCGTTCAAGAGACACCACAGCCACCGCCCGCCGCAGATTGAAGATAACAATTCAATTGCTCTAGAAAATGTTTCCAATGTTCCTACTTCAGATCAAAATCCAAGAGTGGCCCCAACTAGAACTTTGAGACCTCGCCAGGGGGGCATATCATATAAAGAATGAATTAATTAATCAAAATAAAAATAAAAAATATGTGTATATTTGAATACATAATTAAAACGCTTATTTAAAAAAAATGAATTGAAGAAATGTTAAAATAGTTAGTTTAATATTTCTCAGAACGTGAAATAGATAATGTTTCCGTAAATATTATGAAAATGTGATAAATTTAAATTCTTGATAATATGAATGTACAAAATATAGTTTTCTGAATATTGAATATTAGGTACTAAATCATATTATCTTACTTTTATCTTGAATTATCTTAAATCTTATCTTAAATCTTCTTAGGGAAGGACATGTAGCGTACTGTGCCTCATTACTACTTTGCAGATGTGAGAATATTAAATCAAATTAATTATTCCCACGCCTCTTTCCCCCCCAGATACCGCACGCGCTGGGGTCCATTTTCACCGAGTACGACGGCAATTGCGGTTGCTAGACGTATCGGCACTTAATTAGAAATTATTTGTAAAATAAAAAAGTGATGGCGATACGAATATCAGGAAGATGAGAGTTAGGGACTGCTTAATGCAAGCAGGGTCAAAAAGGAATAAAATTTTAAATTAAAAAATTTTACAAAAAGAGAGAAAAAAAAATTAAAATTAAAATTAAAAAATTTTAAAGACAAAATATTAAAAGTCAAAAATTAAAAAAAAAAAATAATTAAATAAAAATAACAAAGTAAATAAGCGTGTAAAAGACACTTGTCAAGTTCGTAAAGAAAAATAAAAATAAAAAAAAGAAAAGAGGAGTCAGTTTCTCTCTACTACATATATACATACTTATTTATTTATTTTATTAGTTGTTTAAGGAAGTACTGTATAAAAGTTTCGTTTGTGTGATCTTGCTATGGTTGAAATCAAAAATATTTGAATTTTCGTTCACCTTACGTAACATTCTCGTAACTGGTTCATTACTGCCGTAATCAGTTCTGTGATGAGCTTGATGAAATTGGGGAACCGATCTTAGAGAATGAAAGTTAACGTTAACACTCATTGCATCAAGGAGGGTGGAAGATTCTGTAGCACCGGATAGAATTTGGTGTACGAAAATAATATCAGCAACTTCACGACGTTTTTCTAGAGATTGTAAGTTTATAAGCCGCAACCGTTCTTGATACGGAGGTAGGTTAAAATTGTCAACCCATGAAAGTCCTCTTAAGGCGAAACGGAGGAATCTACGTTGTATTGCTTCAATTCTATTTATATGGACTTGGTGATAAGGGGACCATACTTGGCTGGCGTATTCCAGTAGAGGCCTTACAAACGTGGTATAAAGAGATTTCGTAACGTAAGGATCCGAAAATTCCTTAGACCAGCGTTTGACGAAACCTAAAGCAGAATTAGCTCTAGCTACGATATTGTCATAGTGAGACCTAAAGTTAAGCTCACTATCACAAATAACTCCTAAATCTCGGATAGTTGTTACTCTGTGAACAATACATTCGTTGATATAATAGTCCCGTGTTTGCGGACGGAAACGTTTACGGGAATATGTGATTGTTTGGCATTTGGAAACATTAAGCTCTAAATTGTTTTTTTGACACCAAACATAGAAATTGTTTAAATCGGCCTGCAGGGGTAAAGCATCATCGGGTGAAGAAATCATTCTAAAGATTTTCATGTCGTCTGCGTACATTGAAACTTGGGAATTTTCAATCACAGATTCTACGTCATTAATAGTCAGAATAAAAATAATAGGGCCTAGATGACTACCTTGAGGGACTCCCGATTTTGCAGTAAATGGCTCTGATATAGAAGATCTAAATAAAACGCGATATTTACGTTCGGATAGGTATGATTCCATCCATTCAGTGAAACCAGGAGGGAATCCAAGAGCCTTTAGCTTGAAAGATATAATATTGTGGGATATTTTATCAAACGCCTTGCTAAAGTCCGTAGCAATAACATCAACTTCTTTTTTACTTTCTATTGAGTTTAATGTATAAGAAACAAATTCAGTTAAATTAGTGGTCGTTGATTTCCCTTTTAGGAACCCATGTTGTTTGGCCGAAAATAATGATTTACAATGAAAGTACATTGTGTCGAATATAATACTTTCGAATAGTTTAGGAATGCAAGATAATTTGGCAATCGGCCTATAGTTAGAAATGTCAGATTTACAGCCTTTCTTATGAATGGGAATTATGAAAGAATCTTTCCACATAGATGGAAAAATTCTATATATATTTATATATATAATATTATTAAACACAGAATGTAAAATATAAAATATCAGTTTATACTTGAATAAAACTTCACTCAATAATTAGCTTTCTATTAAGAAAACACGTTTTTCATTTATTTCGTATTACGAATACATCACACTCTATGTCCCACATCTAAGTTCTGCTATCCCTGATATTTTTTTTTACTATGGCCAATACATTGCCACTCGCTCTTTTGAATACCAGTTTCTGTCGTTTGTACCTACAACATGTTGAATCTACAATCAGTATCGTCGGATCACGAGGTTCATGAAAAGGTCTCGTGGCATCGGAGCGCGTATAGTTTTTTGGCCT
Organism: Sphaerophoria taeniata; assembly: GCA_943590905.1. NCBI lineage: Eukaryota > Metazoa > Arthropoda > Insecta > Diptera > Syrphidae > Sphaerophoria > Sphaerophoria taeniata. The sequence goes on from OX016540.1 coordinate 190,093,144, forward strand.
GACACGACACGGCCACTAGTATTGCTCATACAATGCCCTCCATGCCTTACATCCAATCAATGGCATCCAACCATCTTGCTGACATCGGTGTCTTACTCAAATCGTCCTCGCATGAGTGCTCTTCAGAGAGCTGCGGCCAGCGCAGCGGTGGAGCTGGTGTCAGCACCGATGGACCCGGTGGAAGAGCATAGACATCAGGAGCGGTCGCTGTAGGACCCGGAGAATCAACTTGTTATTGATTTTTTTTTGTTGCCGATGTCGAAATTGATATTGTTATTGCGTCTTTTGTTGGCTTTGTTGGTGCTCACCTTGGCATTGTTACTTAGCTTTGTTAGTGTACCTCAAGTCTACTTCCTCCATTTTTTTTGTCGGAGCCTTTGTGGTTTGCTGGCAGCTTTATTTTGCCTAGTTCGCTCATCTTCTGCGTCTGCAACCATCGAAGAGACTCCTTCCTCTTGATCCCTTCTCGGTTTAATGTTTTTTTTTTTAGTAGGCCTTTTTGTGACACCTTTCTTCTTGTACCCGGAAGTTGCGGCAACGCAACGTCGGAATCACGATGTGTTCAATGCTGCCATTAATTGTATGAACAAACACAGCCTAAATTATACCAAATACTTAAACGTCATCTGTCAAACAATTTCTATGTTTTTTTTCTTAATAATTAATTATTGTATTGTATTTATTGTCTTCTTAATATGTATTAATAAATTTGTATTATATAAGACTTTGAGAAGGTTAAATGAAAGTTAAAAGGAATGTAAAAATCTATGTAAATAAAGAATGTATATACTTCACGGTTGAACAGATACCCGAGCAATCAAGTCTTTTTATTTCCGAGGTTTTACTCACCCTCTTTTTTAAACCGAATTTACCCACCCAGTTTTCTTTTGAATAAACACGATGTATAAACGTATAAGCACGTATAATTATTATCTGCGGTTTAAGAGCGTTGTTCATGGGAAGGTGCCTGGCTTGCAGAGTTTTGTTCGTTGCCTTAACCAACGGTGCTAGCTGTTCCTACATTTGTTGTTTATTTTTTAATAAGCTCGTCCATCGCTCCGTCTACGATGAATGACTCTGATGTACATACTGACATTTCTTTGGTCATAACTGCCTTCATCCATGTTTTTGCAGGTGGCAACGCTGATCTACTACTTTACTTACTCTCCTTTAAACAACGATTATTGCTGACACAAATTTTAGTACTTGGTACGGTACGGACCTTCGTATCGGAGAGCTAGTTTTTCCGTAAACAACCTTTCTACAGAAGAGAGAACTTGCACTCTCATGTAAACATATTACCCTTTATTCGGTTTCCAAGGTCGTCTTCTCAGGTTATAATATTTGATCTGGCTTACGGCAGCTCTTTGTAGATTGGTTGTGACCAGTTCACATAAGTTCTTAAGCCTCTCTTGTCGAACGGATATACTCTCTGAGGTCTTTCAGAAGCAGCTTTCTGACAGTTCGGTTGTCGAGGCATTCTTAATTCCTTTCTGAAGTTAAGGATAGCTAGGGGAAACCTGGTTGAGGCATGTTTGCTGGTATATTGATGATAGAAAGTTTCAATTCTAAGACCTTTAAAATTTTAACTATTCAGAAAAAATTTATTTTTTTCCAAATAGCCATTCGAATCCTTAAGAAATGTGAAGCTAGAGTGAGAAGAGTAGAACTTGCACATCTCGCATTGCAGAATAATCCACTTCCTTCATTTTATCTTGATGACTTAGTCTATCACATTTCACTAGTTTTAACACCACTCCTTATCTCCTTCATGCCAAAAAATGCATCGCTCCAACAAAATGAAGATACAACATACAACATACTTCTTCTTCTTTCACAAACAAAATAAGAACATAAACGCCAGTAATTCTTCCGGAACGAAACTTAAACCGTCACCAGGAGCAGATAGCAGAATCAAAAACACACATCTACCTTAAACTTTCATGATGCATCAGTGATTTGATATGAGGAGAATTTAAGTCCCTCGTGTACATGCTATCTCAAAAAAAAAAACAAAAAAATCAAAATATAAAATTCTTGATCAGAAAGCACAACAATCCTTCTGGCAAGGACCATAAGAACTAAGGACAACATTTACTCTTGAAAGTGTTTCATTTTAGTTCGTTAAAATGTTTATGCATCGAGAAACCATCATCCACGAAAGAAAAGTTGACTCAAATATTGTTGTGTTTTTAGTTGTGAAAATGTGTCCTCGCTGACACCTTGCCGTCACTAAACCATCACTGCCACATCAACAACAATGTTAGTTTTCGTCTTGTTGTCCTGGTACATGCTTGCCAGCTGCTTTGCTGCCTGGTGGCGTTGCATGAACTTTTCATATACGACAACACCATATCCTGTATATGGCTTTGCTTTTCTTTCTTCAGTTGTACTTAATTCTGGCACCAGAGTTGCAATATCAAATACGTTGGGAGAAATTCGGGAAACTATTTTTATGGCCAACAATTTACACGTCAGCATCGTTAAATCAACTTGGCGAACATGGAAGAGAGCAGTTTATAGTTGATCTGAACCTTAACCATGCTGAGTGATGCATGTACCTTGTATGTTACACCGATGATGCACTGATGAACACCAAAATAGTGGAAACACGAAGCAAATAAATAAACTCACAGCAGAAAAGTTCAGGTACACCCTACACCTTCGAAATGATGGGATGGATAGGTTTTTCTATTTTACAATTCGGGACTCTTTCTCTTTACCAAAGTCTAAATGAACTTAACATTTTCACATCAAACGAAATTTCACCAAAAGATTAAAGAGTTTCATTCAGTTGAATGAGACATAGTGTCCTTATTGTAGTGGCTATGTTCGTTGCCTGTTACTCAAATCCGCACCTTGACCTACTATGCTTCTCATTTTTCATGTGTACTGCGTCCTGCCAAAAATAAGAAAACGCTTTCTAAAGCATCATTATTAGTAGTGGAAAGTGCTTCTCAACTAGGCTCTTAGGACTTGACATTAGATCATTGGTAAAAGTTTTCAGTCCTTTTATATCCGTATAGGGGAAAGTACGTACGAGTCGCAACCCCTCCAAACTCTTGCCTAGGGCTGACTCCTCGACTATCCTTCTCCATTAGTTTCTCGTTAGTCCAACTAATCTTCCTTCTTGAAAGATTGGATTCCACTGCATTGCCTGTTCTGCAGTCCGATCTACTGCCACTATTGACATAGTAGATATAATAGAGTCAGGAGGTTCTTGACCCGTTCTCCTGAGGAGCTCTTAGTTAGATACTCCAAGAACTCCCAAGGATGTTTCGTAAACCTCTGTTAATCAACGTTTGCAGCTTCTCACTGACAGCTGCTCTTACTTTCCATGTGCTGCAACCGCAAATTAAAATGGATTTGACGTTGGATTGAACCAAGCTACGGCTGCTTGGTTTTTAAGCATAAAGAGTTTTTCCTTCTGACCTGTATTTCTAGGCATACCGAAATCAGCCTTTGCTTTCCCGATTCGGCTGCTGATGTCCTATCCTGTTATCCTGTCCTGATTGTTGAAAACTATTGATGAGAAAAGATGACCATGTTCCGAGGCTGGTCCACTTTGTTTTACCGGAATTGATTTTTATTTAGACCCTTGTTGTCACTTAGGAGAGCAAGCATATGTTCGTCCGCATAATTATGATGTTTCCGGTGACACGTCAGAGTCCATCGAATTCCTCCATTTCCTGTTAAGGCCGATCCCAGGGAATCGCTTATCACCAACAAAAATAATATTGGTGTCTGAATGCGGCCCCGTCTTACTCCACTTTGGACTTCAAACAAAAAAGGATTGATATGATATATGCATGAGGATCCAGCACGAAAGTATGTGAGTGTGGCTACAAGATGCTCCCTGGTGCGTTTCAGTATTATTTTCACTCATATTTGGTCAACGATCAGGAAGGACGAAGTTTTCACACTGTGTTCGGTCTCTTTTTTAAGGGAGCTTGACTATCATCATTCCTTTGGCTTTTATTATGAGTGGTTGCAGAAATTCGCTCGCTATCGTTGGCACCGCTTATAGAAGTTCTACAGGAATGGCATAAGGCCCTTCTGCTTTTTTTGCCTCTAGAGCGGGTCCATTTCTGAGTCGGGCTTTCGTTGTTCCTTCGTTACTGGGTTTAATACCGACGAAAAAAATTCCTTCCACCTTCTCAGCTGATCTTCATCCGAACTATATAAGATGCGAGCGGCCTGAGTCTTCTGAATGAGTTTCAGTGCCCTGCTTAACTTTGTAGACTTTCTCTTTGTAACGTGCAGTAAGGTCAGACGAACTGGCGGCCAACGTAATATGGAGTTTCTGGATTTCAGCTTATTGGGAAATTTTCGTCGCAATTCTGACATCGCGCCCGGGCTGTGTGAAGAGTTGTACCATCTTGCTGGAACCACACAGAGTTGAAAGAAATTCTCATTCGGCGTAGGTCTGGATAGAAAAACTATCTCAACATGCTTAAGTAATGGTCTCCGGTATCCGTAACGGTTTGACAGTTTTCTTCGAACAAGTAGGGCCCGACAAATTAACTGTGACACGAAGTGGATGCAATTCCGTCTCATGGAGTGTTTAAATCAAAATAGGCCTCGTCACACATTAAAAAGCAGTTCAACATGTTTCCAACCTCTTCCACCATTTTAAGCATGTTCTGGCAAAATTCCAAGCGAAACGGCAAGCCTGGTGAGTTCTGTTTGTTGGTCATTTTAATCTTATCTGCGAATATATCGAAATCATTGTGCATAATTGACTGCAATGAGCTTCCTGTCGAAACATATGGACTGTTTGGTATGGCAGCAGCTACAGCAGTGATAGTCCGAACTGCAGGGTTTCGATGGTTAGGTCTTCTTTCGACTGTGCCATGCTCGGCCAGATTGCTAACAAGCCATAAACTTAATGGTCCATCTGCTCGGAGGATTGGCGCCAAACGTGCCTTTACTTTCTTTGAACCGAAACTACGGACACCAGTGCGTGATAACGGCGGACAATCAAAACTCTTTCTCATCGACCAGGTTATCCATTTTTGTTGATTGACCTGCTAGTTTAACAATAATCGAAATGAAAAGACAACAAATAAGAAGAATTTCTTCAAAACATCGAAACACTGATTGGTGAAATATTCTGCAAACCGAACACCTTGAGAATTCAGCACGTTTTCCAAAACAAACATTGTCTCTCATCTGTTTTCGCTGCCAGCATCTTTGAACCATGAGGCAAATACATGATACACTATCATCTCGAGTGCACGTTATTTCAATTTTCATTTTCTGTTTCTTAATCCCCCTTCTCTATGTCCTTGTCTTATCCACCTTATCTAGACTTTAGATTTTACAAGGATGCTTTCCTATCCAATACGATTGAAGATCTTAAAACATTACAAACGGAAAATTGCAGTAAACGAAAAATTCATGCACGCCATCCGTACCTTTATTTATCTGAACTTGTTCCTTATTTTTCAGCCTTCAATTACTGGATACACAGATAACCGAAATATTTAGAGGCAGAGGAGAGAAGAAATTTGGTATCCGTGCTCTGTTTTGTGTCCAAAGCAAAAGGGTTGAATTTAAAGGAAAAGCGGAACGTCTGGAATGAGGTTTGTTTGAGCGCAAAGCAAATAGAAAATTTTAATTTGCTTTATCCACGGGAGAATTGTCTTTACGGGTAGCAACAATTATATTCTAACGACTGCTGTAGAATGGCTTTTGTATATTCGGCTTCAATGTGTCTTCTTCCATGCCCAAAAATGCTCGACTAACAACGTTTCCGTGTTTCAAGATCCTGTTTTTGCGCGCTGAACAACCGACACGACTTGACGATGATGACGCGAGAAGAGGTTGAGCGAACATTCTTTTGGTGGCGCTCCGTCCGCTGCAGTCAGATTTTGGAGGAGTGGCTAATGCAATTCCATTTTCTGTTAATTTTATTTTTCTTTCTGTTTTTGTTTTTGATGTCTCTAGCCCTGTTTATATTAAAACCAAAACAGAAATTGCGATAATTTTTGTTTTTTGAGAAGGCTGGAACCGTGGATGTTGGAATGAGAGAAACATTTTGTTTGGCTTTTAAATTCCTAAAGTCTTTTAAGGAATTTAAAAAATGTTGAGTGGAGTTTTCGGAGTACTTTGATAGTCTGGTTTTTTTTACAGAAGAAACAGAGTAATCAAAATAAAACTTTGTTCTCTTGGGGTTTGACTATATGAGAGGTGAAGGAAGGTTTAAAAAAGATTGATAGTTGGAACTCCTCAATTAAATGGAATTCGAAAAAAAAAATTGTTTTTGAGTTTCGTCGAATACCAGTCTGTTCCCGTTGATGTTTTACATAATTGTAAATCTGATATTAATTAAAAACATTTTTAGTTTAAGTCTTTTTACTGCAGGAAACCATTCAAGGGATATTTAAAAAAAAGTCGAGGTTTTGAAAAATTACACTTAAAGACATATATACTTAACTTACGTAAAACTTTTGAACGGATGTATTAGAAGGAAGACACTTGTTTGTCATCTTAGGTGTTCTCAATTTTAGGAGTTATTCTGAGCTCGACGAATGATATCCAAAGAAGAGAAACTACTAGCTTCTCAAGGAAAAAATGCATTAGATTAGCATTAACTGAAAGGTCTGCTCAATTCGTCACACGCAATAAGAGAATAATTGTTGATAGGTGTAAACCTTCGTGGTCGAGCTAATTTACCCTCAATTAAATATTGGATTTGGAGGTACCCCCCAAGGTAGGGTCCTTTCGCCTCTTTTATGGAACATGGTAGTAAACGACGTACTAACATCAATGGAAGCAGAGGGTTTCAAGGTGATTGCCTATGCTGACGACGTTTCAATATCTGTATCTGGGAAACATCCCAAAGTTCTCCTACTCCTAAAAAATTCTTTAAACAGGCTAAAAAATTGGGCTAAGGAGTGTGGTTTGGACGTCAATCCACATAAAACAGAACTAGTACTCTTTACGAGAAGGTACAAAATTCCTCAGATTAGCCCACCCAAGATTAGAAGAAAACATCCTTAAGCTTTTCCAACCAAGCCAAATATTAAGGCCTCATTTTAGACAAAAAACTAAATTGGAAGGCAAATATTGATGAAAGAGTAAAAAAGGCTACTGTAGCCCTTTTTACTTGTAATAAGGCCAGAGGCTCAAAATGGGGCTTCTCCCCAAAAATAACCCAACTGGCTATACACTTCGGTTATCAGACCGATAATCATTTATGGAGCTGTCGTATGGTGGTCCGCACTGGACTAGATGGTAAATCTAAATAAACTCATCAAAGTCCAGCGGTCAGCAGGTATGTGCATCACAGGAGCACGCTCAACAGCAACAGCAGCCCTGGAAGTGCTTTTAAACCTAACACCTCTTGTCCTCTTGACATCTTCTCCAAAATGGTGGCAGCCAACTCATGCGTGAAGCTTAGAGCCACCTCTCAATGGATCAGTTACAACACTGGTCATACTACTATCTTAGACAGTTTCAGATATAGGGGGAAGTGAGGTACATTGATACACGGGGCACATAGATACATTCGATATTGTTTGAAAACTAATCACAGTAGGCCACTCAAACAGGTGCACAACACACCATTTCTATAAATTCATATACACCCTTAAGTGTCCTTCCTCTTCGGTCATCCGTTATATCTCTGCAGAAGCAGAAATAACATTTTGAATTACTTTGAATATATGACTGACTAAATACTAGATTATTAAAAAATATCAAAAACTAGAACTTTGTCAAAAATGTAAAATTCTAATATTGATATAATTTTTCAAAATATAAATTGATTCGATTTTAAGCAACCAAACGAAATACATAGCTGTTGTTATAAAATAAAATAAACAATTTACCAAGATAAAATTAATCGTCTTTTACATTTTTAAGTGCATTAGTAAATTTGAATATATTTTTTTTGAGTGACTTTTCGCCTTGAATATTTCGTGTCACACATTTCATTTCAACTTAGATTTTAAGATAATGTTATTGTTAATGTGTTTTGTATCTTAAAATACATTGTTTAACTACAGTTTCCATGATTTTTGTTTTTTTATTCAATGAGGACACTTGGGGCACATTGATACACAAAACCACAAGGTAGTTTGATCCGTATCAATGTGCCGCTATGGGGTAGTTTGATGCGTATCAATGTGCCCCTATAATGTTATATTTTCTTGTAGGTATACGAAAATGGTGTGAACATACAAGCCAAAAATAGAAATTGTAAGAGTGTATAATATAAGTATACTTGTTATGAACTTACTTTGTTTAAATATTGTTCTGATCTTTATAAAAAACATAAATTTGATTTATATGAAAATATTTATTTTAAGATTCATTAATTCATTGAAACTCAAAGAATAAAGATCAATTGAAATTTCGAACTGATTGTTTTTTATTGAAAGACATCCTAACGAAATATACAATATTAATGAAGTGACTGTTTCTGGTGCCATAAGTACCTACATTTTTGTTTGTCATGAATCAAAGTGCCCCATGGTATGAATCAATGTGCCCCACGTCTGGGGCAGTTTGATACATATTTCGACTTTTATAAAAAAGCTTTAAACTTTTTTTTTGTAAATGAAGTTGTGAGAAAATGATACTGATCAGTATAAAAATTGTACCTTTTTATTAAGCTTAATATTTTGCACCTTTTTGTTGTTTAAGTGAAAATCGTATCAAGGTGCCCCACTTCCCCTATCCCAGATCGCTTAGACTATACCACTCAAAAATAGTATTCGATAATAGCTTCCATGTTTTCATCCCTTCAAGATCTTCTTGGGAAGAAGAGAGATCCCTGGAAGATAATGCGGAACACGTCTATACAGACGGTTCAAAGACCAATTACGGCGACGCGCGTTGGAAGTGGTATCTATTCGAAACAGCTGAATCTCAGTCTATCATATAGACTTCCCAATCAATGTAGTGTATTCCAGGCAGAAGAAATGGCGATTAAAAAGGCACTATCCTGGCTCAAAGAAAACGTTATATCTTGCAAGGATATACGAATCTTCTCGGACAGCCAATCCGCTCTCAAATCTCTCGCGTCTGTCTCCACAAACTCTCAAATAGTCCACGACTGTCGATCATCTCTGAATGAGGTGACAGAACAGTTTAATATTCACCTCATTTGGCTGCCGGGCCACAGAGACATCCCGGGAAATTGCAAAGCCGATCAGCTCGCCAAAAACGGTACACTTCTGCCTACTGTTAGACAAAGACATAAAATAGGAACACCACTTGCTACATACAAATATCTTCTCAAACAATATGCTCTAAAATCAACAAATGCTAGATGGTCACAGGCTCACCACCTGCCTAGCAACAAAACAAATATGGCCAAGCATAGACCTGAAACGGTCAAAAGGCTTGATCTCCCTGAGCAGACAAAATATAAGCTCTACAATTGGAGTCATAACAGGACACTGCCTCATAGGTAGACATTCTTTGAGCCTAGGGGTCTACACAAATGACTTCTGTAGAAGCTGCATGGTGCATGGACGAGGAGGAAGAGAAAATAGTCCAACACCTTCTATGTACATGTCCGGCACTCTCCAATAGAAGGAATAACTATCGCGGCAACGATCGACACAAAATGTCTCTCTAACTTCATTAAAAGTACGAAATCGTTTGTTTAAGTTCATAACTCTCCCATGAGTAACTTCTTTAGTGGTATCACAACGGACCCTTTGAGGTCTAAATGAGTCAACAACAACTAGACAGCCACTCCAACCTAACCTAAATATTGGATTTCATCATTTTAGGTAACAACGCTATTGCATTGTTAATTATTTTTTTTTTGTATTCGCTATCCTTTAGTAAATGTTAACTCAAATTTAAAAGTCTTCTAAAAAAATTGCCAGGGATTTTTACGTCATTTGAAAAATAAGCTGTCAAACACGACATCTAAATAGTTTTAAAATTTATTTTCTTTTTATTAAAATGTTTAAAGCCAGAACTTTAATGAACGGAATTGTACGGAGGCGGACGAAGCCGTCCGTAAGTGAGTGAGAACAAGTTATTCATATATGTATGTACCTACTGTGCGCTTAATAGCGGATTGCTCCGTTTCGTCAAATGTTCGATTGGTTTTGCCTACGGACGTAAACTGCGCTGCATTTCGCTTTTTACGGGCGAAAATTGGATTTGGATTTGTTTGTTAATTTTCTGAAGAAAAAGTCAATTTCTTAAATACGGTCAGTTTTTTTATTTTGAATTAATAAGTTATTAAATTTTGTATTTTTAATTTGCAGATAAAAAATTTGTGGCGAAACATCAGAGTGAGTGACACTGTTAAAGTGTTAATCGATCTCGTGCAGCAAAAGAAAATGCTGTACGATAAAAAAATGCATTCTACTTGCATCGGGCAAAAAACGAGATGTGTGGATCGAGATAGCGAATATGTAAGTAAAATTTAAGATCCTAATTATTATATTTTAACCATGGAACATGTTAGATTCAATAAAAATTCCCCGGTGACGAAGAGGACAGCTCAACAGCTGCAAGCTCTATGGCGGGCACAAAAATGAAAAGCAAGGCCTCGCTGTCCGACTACAAAAAGAGCTGAAGAGCGACGGGATGACTTCCACCCCAAATCCCCAATTTATAGGCGCTCATCCGTCATCCCTCATGAATATGGGGCGGACGAAAATCCCTACGACTGTGATGCAGAGGTACTTTTATGTAAGAAAAACTATGAGTAAATTTTGATTTGAATTTGTTTACAATTGACCGAGGTGCAGGTGACCAAAAAATACGAGTTAAACTCGGGAAAAACGCAGAGAAAAATGAAGTGGTAAGCTTTGATCAATCCTTATTAGTTTTTGAAATCGGAAAAAAATTTTGGTGTTGAATGCTAACAAATTTTTTCAGGACGAAGATATATTGGAGATAATTAATGAATTTAATGAGATTAAAGAGCTTTCTTCTCCAAGCATAACCTCTCCAACTGGTCACAATCGTGTGTCAGTTTCAGCAACGCAACCATTATTGAAAAGAAAAAGCCGTTGCACATAAATACATAATGTTCTTTGCTTATCATAATAATATTTTTCCCAGGCTTCAAATGACGAACAGTGGAAAAAAAACTGTTCGACTTTCCCTGCATTATGCGAGAGTCATGCGTGCTTCCTCTCCATCGGCAAATAACATATATTGATTTCAATGATGCGTCGCATATCACCTTCGTGTTTAAAGAGCAGTATCTGAGTATCCCTTTCTATTTATGAAATACGGGCCACCATCAACTTTTGGGATGCGGATACGTGTACAATCTATTGCACCAATTTATTTGGGGGAAGCCAAGAATTCCAAAAAAAGTTGTTTATGGTGGTAACTGACTCAGTCACTGCGGAAGGCATTTTAACATACGTTTCCCTTTTTGACGCAAATACTTTTGCAACCCTTTTGCGACTTTCTTATACCGGATTTTTTTTTGTTTTAGCTGTGAAATAGTGATAGTGAGGAAACAACTTCAGGTTGAAGTATGTTAGTTTGGATGAAAATTTACAAGTTCACTTGGCAAGTTTTCGTTTGATACGTGATTGCTAACATTTTAAAACTTGAACAGTGAACTTGTAATATTTCATCCAAACTAATTTCTATTTTCACTTAATATTGTTGTATTATCTTCTACATATATGATTTAAAATATTCAATACAACACTTTTACATTTACAGTTCGTAGATCTCATAACTTTTGATGGCTGACTTCTTACACAGTGTTGTTCGTAAATAAAGAGAACTTGGCTCTTTTTTTACAGTTTATGTTCTGATATTAGATCGTATGCATAAAACCTAGTAAATGCTTTAAATGAAGAATTTTTAAGTATTTACTTATTTCGATATGCATAAGAACGAAGTATATGTGGAAAATATAGTAAGTACTTTCTGCCGCAGTAAATACTTTTTTTGGATGAATTTTTTCAGTAAATTCTTTATTCCGTATGCATAAAAACAAGCAATTACTTTTTTTCTTTAGAATTTACTCAATTTTTTCAAAGTTACAAAATAAGAACTTGAAAATATTACAGTAAGGGCCAGTTGCTCATTAGGAACATAAATTTATGTTCTACTTAAAGTTCTCCTTTTGTATGGGGATTTTATGTAGAACTTAAGAATTCCGGAACATCCCATATTAAAATGAAAACTTTATGTATGTAGAACATAAATTTATGATCCGAATGAGCAAATGGGCCTAAGTACTTTTCCCCCTCAATCTTACATTTTAAATGGAAGTGTTTGGAACAATGACATCAGGTTTAAGGTATTAATATTTCTTCTGTTGCGGTTTTTTTCATTTTTGTTGAAATGGCAGAATTTATGCGCGTTAATTCACAAAAAGTTTATAAAGTCAGAAGATCGAATTCGGAGTATAATTTTAAGCAACTGTACCGTTTTGAGAAGGAAAATGTGGATTGGTTAAGTGAATACTTTATTGGTGAGTGTTTAAGTGACCTAATTTTAAAGTCTACGCTTTTTAAAGTGTAAACGGTAATTTATTATGCATTAAAAAATTTATATTTAGGAAATCAAACTGAAACGAGAGGAGGAGCGACTACTCGCCAAGAAAAAATGAAGATTTTTTGAACTACATACATATATTGGAGATCCTGGCTTCCAAGTTGGTGTTGGTGAAGACATTGGTGTCCATCAAAGTACTGTTTGTAGAACAGTGAATTCTGTTGCGAAATCAATTAGAAACAAAGCTTTCAACTGGATAAAATTTCCACTAAATTTTGAGCAACAGTTAAGAGCAAAACAAGAATGGCTTAGCAAATACAGAATCCCAAATTGCATAGGCGCCTTGGATTGCACACACGTGGAGATATTAAAACCAAAATTGCACCCAGAAGAATATATCAACCGCAAAGGATATGGGTGACGAAGAAGAATATTTTACTAGGGTTGATTGCCGTTTTACCCCATGTTTACATTTACCCCATACTGACCCTAAATACATACATAGGTAAACGGATATATTTGGTGTACTAAGTGTTCAGTGTACTTACTTAGTGTAGTGTAGTGTAGTTTTATGAATACCTACTTACGAATGTCCCTTAAGGGTAAGCTGCACTACGTTTTACAATTTAAGAATGGGTGCAAAACTCATAAAGTAATCAATTATCAGTTGATTCAGTTGGCTTTAAATAAAAAAAAAAGTATTTACTATCAATTTTATATGAATTACAGTATTTACTTGGATGAATTCAGTAAATACAAAGTTTTTACTTTTTAGTATCAACTTAATTTTATGCATTCGAAACGAAGTAAATACTACGTTTTTAACGTTTTACTTGGAATCAAAGTATTAACTTTTAGATTTTACTTTAAGTAAATACTTTGTTTTTATGCATATCACCCACTGTTTCACTTGATGTTAATAAAATTTTCATGAATATATAAAATATCTTTAATTTCCTCTTTATGAGAATTTCTGAAAGTTGGTATTTTGATGTATTGGTCTTATGAGTCCAATTTTTAAATTTTCATATAAACTTAAAACTTTGAATGCAACTTTGTAGAGCATTTACAACGAAATCAATAAATAAACTATTCATCTCCCTCGGCCTCGTAGTTTGGTAGAGAGGCGCAGAACATAAACATTATGATTCTCGAGCGAGAGCAATGACCCACGTAACAACTGGTAACGAATTGGATAGGTACAGATAATTGCAAAATCGGCGATAAAGATTTGCATTGATCCAAGATCGTAAAACCGTTAAGGTAATGAAAAATTTAGCAATTGGACGGTTATAACGTGACCTATGAATTATCAACTGAAAAATATACTAGTCTTAGACAGGACTCTTTCATTTTACTAACAATTATCTACCTTTTAAGAGAGTATTCGAAAATTGTTCGAATAATTTTTTACCCCAGTTGGTTTGGTTAAACGGAATCGTACGAAGAAATCTTTGTCATTCCATTTTTCCATATTTAGAACTACAATATTGTCTATCATTCGATATTGCATTCGTTCAAAATAATCCTCGTCCTCATATCTCAAATTCAATAAATATTCTAAACTATTATCCAGAATTTCACGAACTATTAATAAATAAAATGAAAACTGATATTCAACGCTAACGGAGAGTGGAAAAATAGAATCCTTCCTTAAGTTATCTTTTATTTAGTTCTAAATAGCCCTCTTAAAAAAGTTGAATTTTGCATTTAATGAGAGCAAATGTCATTAAAATTCTTTAAATATTAGAGTCGTTCGGGGTAAGTGTGCGCACTTTTGACTTTGAAGAAGGATGCCATTCAAAATATAGATTATACACAAACGAAATTAATTAAATATCGAACGTACATGTTTTTACTACTTACATTGAAGTATAAAACATCAATTATTTATAAATTAAATAATTTGTTTATATGAAAACCAAATCAAGTCAAATTGCGCACACTTGCCCCTATGAAGGGGTAAGTGTGCGCAGGATGTAGCGTAAGTGTGCGCAGGTTCTTTTACTAATTTTTTTTTTATATAACGAATTTCGCACAATGTAGACACTTCCTTTTAATATCTTTTATAGAAAAGTTGAGTGCATAAAAATATAACATGTAAAAACATATACGAAAAAATAAAGTTCTTCTTAATATTTCTTTCCAATACAAAAATCAAATTTTGGTCTCTAACTAACATGTAGCTTCCTACCTATCAACCTATCAACATACGGTCGTTCGGGGTAAGTGTGCGCACTTTTGACTTTCAAGAAGGATGCCATTCAAAATATAGAGTATACATAAAAAAAGTTAGTAAAATATTGAACGTACATATTTTTACTACTTACATTGAAGTATAAAACATCAATTTATTTATAAACTAAATAATTTGTTTATATGAAAACCAAAACAAGTCAAAGTGCGCACACTTGCCCCCAAATGATTGCGCACACTCACCCCGAATGCACTATTTTATTGTTTTTGCAAAAATATAAACAAATAATTGTCAAAATCAGTGAAATCTCCACTCAAACGTAAAGTTCAAATAGTATATTCTATAAAAAATCACTATCCACTGCATTAAAATACAAACAGAGATCACTGACACGTTTTGAAAATTAAGAAAATTTTTAGTGAAATTTACCTTTTTTTTCTTTTGTCTTTCTACGACGCATCAAACACTACAACAGCACAAACATAACTGACCTCAATAAAGATCGGATACCTGCTGAATTGTGCATTGATAGTAATTCAAATTTCATCTCCTTTTTTTAAAAAATCGCTATGCGCACACTCACCCCGCTGCGCACACTTACCCCGAACGACTCTATATCTGCTGGATCACACAGAAGAGAGTTTCATCGAACGAGAACGAGAACATTTATATATTGCAGATGTGCTATCTTTTATAATGCAGATATGTGGATGTTCGCTGCAATTAAAATCATGTTTCTCTTTACAAACGATTAGTTTTTACTGCACATAAAGTAGTGCATCAAATTATACTTTAACTATTGATGAGTTTTAATTTTACTCAAAAGTAATTTTAAACGATTGTAAATAAAACTTTTTCTTTAATACAAATTTTCAAGCGGTGGCAGTTATCATGGTTCCTTTTCAGCGATAAGAATGGAATTGAATAAAAATTAAAGTGTGTTCTTAAAACGAAGAAATAGTCTATTTGACACATGGTTGCGTTCTGTGTTTATCAAGACACATCGGCACTTCGGCTAGCGCAGCCACACTTCATGTTTACATGGCTGCAGTGATGTGTATTTTTTTGTGTCATTCGCGCCTGTGCGTGGGACAATTTGTTTATCAACGTGTAGGTACTAAGTACATCATTCGAACCATTTTTATTCGTTATCATTTTTGTGTCGGCAATCACGACCTTGTATTTATGTACGTACATGTTAGCCTTAACGAAGAACATGCTCGTCGGACATGCTCGTTTGCATATTGCATTATTACCTACACGTCGAACAGATTATTGACGAAACGAACATCATTTCGTTTTCATTTTTTGAAGCGCAAGTCACTGCGCTCTTGGTTATTTCAGAGAAAAAATAAGATTTGCTATATAGGGAACAACGAAACCCGCGGCGGCGGCGAGAAAATCAAAATTTGTTGGAATAACAGCGAACAGTGCGCGAAGCACTGAGGTGCGTTTTTGCGCCGACGATAGTTGACTATAGTTTTTGTGTCAAAAAAAAATGGTTGATGTGTCATAGTTGAAATAGTTAGAAATAGTTGAAATAATCCAAAAACGCTTTTTAGTTAGGTTTGGTTGAGCTGTCAAACAAGAAAAACAGAAACAAATCTTTTGAGGTTACATTTTTCTTTTCTTTTGATCATAATATTATTAAAATGGATAAAGAGACAACAATTTTCGTTGCTTTAAATTTATTGCAAAAATTCAAGAACGATCTTGATATGGTAAGTTGTTGAAGAAAATTAAAATAAGAAAATATTTATTTATCTTTGAACATCCCACAGCAAGAAAGGCAAATGGAGGATTTTACAAACAATTTTTTGTTGTAAAATAACTCGTCATCTGATTCTGACGACGATTTAGTGGTAGCGGCTGGGAACGAACACAAACCTGACCGAAGAAGGATTCATAAAGAAATCTTCAAGCATTTCCAAGTAAGGCAGCTCCTGACATTGTTCTAATTGCTGCTTCCAGATTCGGTGAACAATATCTAGTTCGTGCTTTTATATAAATAAACGAAAAAGTCTTTATGTTCTGAAACTAGTTAAATATTTTTTTTATTTCCGACAGAATACATAAAAGCAATGAATTAAATTCAAAACTAAACTACTTATGTACTACTACTACATACAGACATGTCTGCAAATACATGAAATGCATGAATTGAGGTTGTCACAAATCCCGGAACTCCCGGGAGACATCTGAGAAAATTCCGCTCCGACGGTTACCTCGATTACGCCGATAGTCTCCATTGAGACATTAAAATTTTCCCTGAACGCCTTAACCGCATCCAAACTAGGCACTTCCTGGTGTCCTGATTGTTTATCAGTTGCAACAACAAAAGCATTTTACTTCTCACTCTCCGCCACCAAAGTTAGCTTCGAAAATAACTTGGCTTGCCTCTTTTGATGTCCCTTGAAGTGAGCTGCAGAGTGGAAAATACGTTGAACAAAAATTCTATATCCATATCCAAAACAATTACCTTTTAAAACGAACGATTGTCTGAACCTTTTGTTGCACAGCGTGCACTCAAACGGCTTTACTTCCTTATGACGCAGCATATGATTTTTCAGCATTCTATCGAAAGCGAATCTCTTGTCACACACTTCACATTTGTATTTAGTGTCTGTTGAATTAAAAAGTGATTTCAGTAAAGTTCATAGTAAGGAATATAATTCACCTTTATGTCTTGAGGCAATGTGCTCGTCTAGCGCTGGCCTGGACCTGAACATTGATCCACATGTCACGCACTGATGGTCTTTCTTCTTCAAATGCACCGTATCTACATGAACTTTGAGGTATTTCTCGAGTTTAAACCTCTTTGGACATGTCGGACGCTTGAAAGGTCTATTTTCGTCGTGTTTTTTCAAGTGCATCACGAGTTGGGTATGCAGCAAGAACGATTCGGAGCATTTGCTGCACTCAAACGACTTCCCAGGTACAGTACGACTATGTCTCTTTAGTTTGATTATTTCCTTGACTTCTTGTGTTGGCGAAGCTCCGTGAAACTTATAATTGTGCAAGCGTAGATTCATTAGCGGATCGGAAGCATTTTTGACAAATTTCGCAAAACTTTGTACGGGTGTTGATTGCAGTTTGCTGGTCTCCAGAAGTTTCTTTTGAAGGTAAGTATGTTTCCTCGTGGGTTTTGTTGTGCTCAAGTAATTGATCGTTATTTGCAAAAACTGTATTCAAAACATTATTATTTCTTTTTGAGCAAATAAAGGGTTACCACTTACCACTTCCACATTCACAACATTGATAGATGCAAGCTCCGGTGTGCGATTTCTCGTGGACCATCAAATGAGTTACTTGAACGAATTTCTTCTCGCAATGTGATAGGTGAACGATTTGAGATTAGATCTAGGAAATATCTTGCCGCAGGTCACACATTCACTTTTGTCACATTTGGATTTGGGACATAAATATGGAAAATCGGTGCAGTGGAGGGCATTGAAATGATAATTTAACTGATCAGGATCATCGAAACTAACTATGTCCATGCAGTATTCACATCGATGTGCCTTAAATTCGGGGATAGTTTGGTCCATGTCTTCGATCTCGTCTTTTTGTGTCTTATTATAGTTAAAGCTTTGTTTCTTGTCTTCATCTTCTGCCAATTCTGAATTTGGACGTTCCTCACGGGGAAATCGATAATGTTCTTGAATTGTTATATTTTGATCCAACTCATCAAACTAAGGAATTTCAAGCAATTGTAAATTATGTGGTTTATGCTCTAACTTTAAAAGACTTACCTGAAAAGTGCACGAGAGAAATTTTCTTATGATTTGATTGATTTTGCAAAATATCCGGCGAAATAAAGTTATTTTTTTCCGAAAATTTAAAATTTGTAAGGGTAACCTTGTTTTCTTTATTTTGTAATTAAATAATTGAAAACGAACAGAAATCCTTTGATTGTAATTAATTTCGCGGCTACGCGACGCGGTTGTAAAAAATATACAACCAGAATGTTTTTTCTTAGATTCCGGATTGACAATTATTAAAGACGCCATTTTACAAAAAAAAAAAACTTTTTGACACACCAACCACTTTCAACTCACCTCCTGAGATGGATTGGAAATAGTTAGAGATAGTTACGATTTGACACATCAACACAGACCGCAAAAACGACAATTGTGATTACGAATCGTAACTATTGGCGTGCAAAAACGAGAAATAGTCAACCATTGTTGATTATAGTTGATTATAGTCAGCGCAAAAACGCACCTCTGCTGTACGAAGAGTTTATAGCGAGCACGAACCGAATAACTTCATCATTTAGGGCTACCTAAAGGCAACTGCATCGGATGAAAACATGACAATGTCCATACAACATACCTAGAACATCTTCGTCGGCTGTATGTTGTTCGCTATTGACGGAGGTATTGTGTACCTCAAAAATTTACCAACCACTCATTCTTTTGATGGTTTCGGTTAGGTACCATAGCTAACTGACTTTTTTACCAAAATTTTGGACAAAAAAACATCCTGCTCGCAAACACATTTGATGTAGAGTGATTATTTTCGATTTTGCCTTGTTTTGAGTTCTACTTTCGAGCTACGTAGTTCCTCGATTATTCGAAAGTACATAAGAATAAAGTTGGCACTACTAGAACTATTCGATTCTCGTTGGTTCGAAAGTAGTTAAAAAGATACATAGTTCCAATTTTTCGAATTCGAGCAATTTTATTGTAGCATCGAGTTACATAGTAGGGCCCCTGTTTTTTTGCGAAAGCATATAAAAATATACTTGGCACTACTAGAACTGTTTGACTAGGTATCGCATATTAAAACATTCTTATAGAATTACAGAGTACAGAATTTGCGAATTTGAATTACATAATTAGACCCCTGTACCTGTACTTTTTCTTCCACTTGCTGAAAAATACTTATGAGTTATGAGAGAAGATGACTGAGTTCGGAGGCAGATCATCTTTGTTTTACCGAAATCGATTTTCAGCCCCCGATTTTTACTTCTCTCTCCATCCTTATTGTCATTAGTAGGGCAACCAAAAATATGCTCTATAAAAATCATTTATAGCGCTTTAAATATGCTCTAAATAATATATGCTCCAAAAAATTTCGAAATAGGGTAGAGACGGCACCCTTCGACAGTGGGGCACCTTCGACAGTCACTATTATATCTGTGTGTAGACCTTTAAAAATTCTGTAAAAAATTGTGGATGTGCCTTTAATCATGCCAAACATATGTCAAAAATTTCAGCAGTCTGGCTTCAAATCCCGCCAAGTTAGGATGTAAAGCATTTTTTTGGACCACGTGCTATAATTTTCAGGGTAAGTTCTTAAGATTTTCGTAGTCGTGTTTTAAATTTTTTCTAGCAGTGAAGTTGTTTTTTATATACAATACTATGTGTTTATTTATATTTTTAAAGCTAATTTGATAAATCTTACTTTGGGAAATAATAAAAAAAAAAGTAAAATAACATCAAGTGGGGCACCTTCGACATTCTTGTCTGGGGCACCTCCGACAGACTGTCTCCTATGTTTATCCATCACAAAAATTAGTTAATCCTCAAAATATTTATTCGATTGTTAAAGAAAATGGTTCGAGTTTATAAAAAAAAGGCTATGAAAAAGGCACTTACAGATGTCATCAATAAGGTGGAATCACACAGTTCAGCAGCGGCAAAATATTGCGTAAAAAGGACTACCCTTATATCTACTTATTTATTTTTTGTTAAAACTATTTTTTAAATACAAATAATTTAAAAATTAACTGAATTCTTATAGCAAACTATATCATGACTTTTATATAAAAAAACTAACATTATGATGCATTAATATTCAAGAATGTGCATTGCTGTCGAAGGTGCCCCACGCATTGTCGAAGGTGCCCCACCCTGGGGCACATTCGACAATTTTCTACTTTTTTTTTAAATAAAAAAAAATAGTAAATATTTTTTTAAAAACCTAAGGGTCCGCCAATATGTTGATAAAATCATAAATTTAATTAAAAAAAATTAGTTTTTGAAAAAAATAAAAAAATAAACTATGATTTTGTGTATTTTCTGTTAAGGTGTCGAAGGGTGCCGACTCTACCCTACCAAAAAATATGAAATTTCGTGTTGTTTTTTTTTTTTAATTTATTAACTTGTCAACAAAATAAACAGAGTTCAAAAAATCCTTAGAGACAAATAAAAGAACAATAAAACAAAAACATAAAAAGATAAATAAATACCAAAAATCAAAAATGAAAATATAAACCAGAATAATAAAAAAAAAATACTTGCTAAAATTTTTGTTGCAATAAAGGAAAACAGTTTTACTTAAATTTTTTTCTCTGAAAACATTTTTGTAGGCAAATCATCCGCCAGTTATACGTGCTAACTTTAATGCCATTGCTTCAGATGCAGTGTATTTTTCTACGAATAAATTCTGCCCTAAACAATTTGAGCCCTCTAATTTTTCCGAAATATCGATAATTTTTTTTTTGTTATTGGAGTCGACGGTATTAATTTTAACTTGGGCATCGATCAATAATTTTATGTTAGCTGAAGGCCGCTTGTTTCCAGTTGTACAAAAAATTTCGATAAAAATGTATAAGTGGATGATAGAAACATCAAGTCACGTGCCACTTCATTAAAACAATTTTTTAACAACTCGTAATGCAGCTGACTTCTGTTCCTGTAGTGTTTCAAAAACGATTTCCACTTATTTTAAACATTTCTACACAGTTAACTGCTTCCCTCCAAGATATCCAACGAGTCGTAATCGGTTGCGAAGAAATAGGTGTTTCCGGTGCAATATCCTTGACGGAGCTTGTAAACACTTTTTTCACGTTTGCGATGAAAATATCAACTTCTGGAAATTGACCTCGAAGTGTTTCACAAGGTCTATGGAGCCTGTTGGCCTCACAAGTGACATGCGTTACTTTTGGATAAGGTATTTGAATAGCATCGGGAATTTTTTGAAAAAAAGTTTAAAAAAATATTTACTCCAATATTTGCAACAAAAATTACAAATAATGTGAAATACGCCAAAATATTCATTTTAAAGCAAAATATGCAAAAATATGCATTTATAACAAAATATGCTAAAATATGCTCTAACGAATAGGGTCCAAAATGCTTGTTTTTTCATGAAACGTATTTCTATCTTATCAATTGTCAAATTCGACGTTCCAAAGAAAACATGCTAGAGCATATTTTTGGTTACCCTGGTCATTAGGTGGAGATCCATGATCCTGTCAGAGAGCAAACATACGTCACCCGCATAGTCTAGAAGTAGCAAGTGAGACGTCAGAGTCCTTTGAATCCCTTTGTTTACCATCCTCTAGCAGGACATCGATTATCACCAACAGAAACAATATTGACATTAACATTGACTTCACAGTACTTCGCACATAAATTTAACGAACTACAGACCATTAGCAGCACTGGCGACTGAGACCATCGGCTGGGACAGAACAAGACATTACTACAACAGAGAGAGACAGATAGATACATACAAGGGAAGAACACGTAACATAAACCTACGTGGCACAGAGGAGGAGACACAGATTTTAATTGTCTCATATCATCGCACAGGTGGCCTCATATAAGCTGGCGATTTTTGTAGAAAAAGAGTGCTGCTGAAGCTGGGGCTTGAACCCGGGGCATTCGGCTTAGCAATCAACTAATCTATCCTCTGAGCCATGGCCACCTGCCAGAAACAATATTGTTGACAATATGCAGGCAACCCTATCAGACTTAACTTTGGACTTCAAACGTTACTCAAAGCCTCCCTTCGTGCAAAATGTGACATTTGGATCCATCATGAGTTGCCTAAATAAAGGTATTTATCCTGGTAAATGAAAAAGATTTATCTCTCTAGGGATAAGTGCGATAATAACATGTTAAGATCTTTTAAGTTCTATAAAAAGTCTCTCAGAACTATGCAGCTGGAACTGCGCTATTCCTTCATTTTCCTTCCCTTTCCTCTTTTTTTTTTTTTTTTTTTTTTTTTTTTTTTTTTTTTTTTTTTTTTTTTTTTTTTTTTTTTTTTTTTTTTTTTTTTTTTTTTTTTTTTTTTTTTTTTTTTTTTTTTTTTTTTTTTTTTATAATTTGCACCTACTCAAGGGAATTTTTATACCCTTATTATGCCAGAGACACAGTGAGTGCATTAGGAAGAAAGGAAGGGGTGAGAAAGGAGCTGTCGGTGTACATTGGTCTTGAATTCCTGAACATTATAATGATTGTGAAAGACAGAGTGTGGAAGAGAGTTCCACGTTCGCGTAGAAGAACGATTCTCTATACTTGAGCGTACGTCCGAAGTTGGGCTCGAGGGTAAACTGATGGGCATTCCTTGAAGCGCGAGTATTACGGGTGAATTTCTTGAGGGGAGGAATGCAACTGGCTATTTCTCTAGAGCACTTACCGTAGAAGCAACGGTAGAATAAAGAGAGACATGAAACGTTACGACGGTGATCTAATGATTGGAATGACTCAGTCTCTGTCATCGATCATTCGTAGGGCTCTTTTTTGTATACCGTCCAAGAGGCTTAAGTATGTTACTGGAGCACCAGCCCAGAGATGGGAATTGTACTCAAGCTTTGGACGGATATAAGTCTTGTATATAATAGCCAGATCAGACGGGGAGAAAAATTTCTTGCATCGCCTTAAGAAACCTAGACATCTTGCGGCATTTTTGGCGATATCGCATATGTGCTCGTTCCACAAGAGGTGGTCTGTGATGCACATACCGAGAATCTCGAGATGTTCGGTCTCATTGATGCAAGTGCCACTCATGGACAGTGGCAAGGGGAATATGCCTCGCTTAGACGATACAAGACAGCATTGTGTTTTCGAAGCATTAAACTCTACGCGGTTTTGTGTTCCCCATTGTACAATGCTGTTTAAGTCAGAGTTTAATGAGCTTATCATATTTTGCCGTTGCAGTTCCACATCCGAAGAGGAGGGATGTGAGTCTGGAAACGAATATGAAAAGCTAAGGGTACTATAGTCAGCAAAACAATTAATTGGATTAGAAGTTACAGACAGGAGATCATTTATGAAAATGAGAAAGAGGGTCGGAGACAAAACGGAACCCTGGGGCACACCAGCATTTATGTTATGGGTTTCAGACTTGAATCCATCCAAAACAACTTGTATTGAACGGTTCGAAAGAAAATTTCTAATCCAACGAAGGAGGGATTCGTCGATACCGAAAGCACGCATTTTCGATAAAAGAGCAAGATGCCAGACTTTATCAAATGCCTTTGAAATATCAAGTGCAACAATCTTACTTTCTCCAAAACGATGTAAAGATTTGTTCCACTGTTCGGTGAGATAAACCATCAGATCACCAGTGGACCTGTTGCTGCGAAAGCCGTACTGCCGGTCATTAAGAAACTTTCGGTCTTCGAGATATTTCTTGAGCTGATTAGTTTATCAGCGTTTCCATGACCTAAGAAAGAAGGGACGTAAGTGCAATCGGTCAATAATTGGAGGGAGAAGAAGATTCGCCTTTTTCTTGGATTGGCTGGACAAATGCTGTTTTCCAACTGCTCGGAACGAGCCCAGAAGAATAGGATAGATGGAAAAGCTATCGCAAGGGTTTTGCCAGCGTGGAAGAACACCGCTTAAGAATAATAGCGGGGATACCATCCGGACCAGCGGATTTATGTATGTTGAGATCCTTTAGGACTCTCGCCACAGCACGAGTGCGGAAGAAGATTTGTCCCATGGAATCATTGACGCGCTCAAGAACAGGCGGAGTCATGGCACTCTCTGGCAGCGAAGAGTTGGCGGCGAATTGCCTAGCAAAAAGGTTAGCTTTCGCGAGAGAGGTAACAACTGGAGTGCCATTGTCAACGAGCGTTGGGACCGAGGAAGAAGAAGAATTCTTCATATTTTTTACAAATGACCAAAAATTCTTACTGCCTTTGGGACATTGCTTTCCTTAATGCATATATCTAGTTTTCTTAACCACTACACAACTAGTTCTTCATCAAAATGTGTTCATGCAACAAATTCATGATTTTACCTTTAACTGAACTTGTATCAGACGAGGTGGCCGAGTGGTTAAGGCGTTGGACTGCTAATCCAATGTGCTCTGCACGCGTGGGTTCGAATCCCATCCTCGTCGAAAATGTTTTATTTTATTTCAAGCAACCCTTACACAATTTGTGATTATTTTTATTTCTCACTTCATCATAACTTCCAACATAAATCTCTTTCAGATCAATGTCTCCGATTGGAATGAGCAACTCAAAATTGCCGCTTCAACTGTCTTAGAAAAGATTCAGTGTCAATTTCACTCCGACTTTTATTCGATTGCCGAACTACAATTTTCTGCTTTGTTTTTGCATTTTTCAATCACTTCCCTTCTACATGGGAGAAGTTTCGAAATGCACCAACCAACATTTTAATTTCCATTTGAAATCTTCAAATTGAAACTCAAACCGAAAATCGAAAGGAATTTAACTTTCTCCATAGTGCAAGCTTCTATCGATTCAGACGTTCACCTTAATCCGAAACGTCATAGGTTGAAGCTTTAGCTGACTGTCGTTCTTTTGGAAGTCTTTTTGCGACTAGGAATTTAATTTCCTCCAGTCTATCGATTGGAATTTCAATATTTCATTGAATTCATGATTCGAAAAGGGTTGCTGGGATGAAATATCTATCGGTTTTGTTTTGAGAGTCCATCTCAGTTAGTTTCTTGGTCGAATGCTGTTTACCAACTATGCATTGAAAATGTGTCAATTTCAAACACAGGCTTTAATGAACCATCGTGCTGAGTTGTTTCTTATTGTTATTTGTCCCTTTTTTCCTATATGTCCTACCTGGCAACCCTGTTTTAACTCTAAACATCAACTATCAACCAGAGCCGTTTGTTGTTGTGCATAGTCGCTCCCCCTTTAACGTTCGATTGGTAGGTGAAAATCCATCAGCTTCAACATCGTTCTAGTATGCGTGTTGCCACTGCCGGCCCCGCCACTGGCATAAAACACTACTCTTTGCGCTGCTATACCAACTGACAATACACAACTTGATATAGAAAATTCGATTTCGAAAATGTAATTTATGGAATGTGCGGAGATACCTTACCTACCGAACCAAACTTCAAGGAGCCCAATTCTTTCTTTATTACGAATGAATGCAACAGCAATGTCGATTGCCGGAGGTATCAGGTTTATCCTTTTGTTCCTTCGTCGTAGTCGTACATACCGTCCGTGTGACGTAACGTATAGTCCGTCGTCGTCCTACTTCATCTCGATGATGCCACAAGCCAAGGAAATTTGTCTTAAATCTATTCTCCCTCTATCATGGTTCTTTTATTTTTGTTGTTGTTTTTGTATGATGATAGCTACACTCTCTGACGTTTGGCATCAGATACGGCATACTCGAACGAGTGTGTAATTGAAGTCCTCAATTATTTCGTTTCATGTAGTTTCAATAATACCAATGTGAATTTTGAATATCGATGACGGGAAGGATATAACCCATTTTGGTGTATGTTTTACTATGATTCATGCCATGTCATATATATCTATTTGTCTTGGATATGTGGGTAGACATAGAAGGTGGTTAGCTCAAGCTTGTCAAATGTAAAGCCGATTTTGGTGATGTTGATTCAATCGCTTGCAAGGGGTAAGAGGCTTTAAACAAAGTATGCATACATCTCTTGGCGGAGTCGCTTCCTGAGAAGAAAAACATGAAAGTAAATAAAATTAAAGCCATTTTTTACAAGGCTCTTAAGGAGACTTACGTAGCTTTTTTTTCGTCTTAAAAAAATATCAAAAAGGTGTACTTGAGTTCTTATAAATGTTATGTGAGGATTAACGTCACGTAAAAACGTATAACGGAGCAAACTCCATTTAAGTACTAATGAATTGTGTTTTTATATAAATGCAGAATTTTTGGCAGAGCATTACTAACGGTATTTTAATTGAGAAGAGAGATAAGTTGAATCAGAAGATGATATTCTGGCAAAGATTTCAATTCTTCTGATACGGCGGCGCCGGCCGGCCGGAACGTTTCAAAAGCGGGTGGTGAGTTCAGAGTGCGTTTTAAAAATCGAAATTTTATTTTATTCTGAAACTGTAAAAAAATTGTATTTAAGTACAGCTTTTTTCGTTTTTTTTTTTTACAAATATGTAATTTTTGTTGGTCATTTCAATTTAGCAGCAATCCTTCGACAGAGCAAAAACGTTCGTTCTTTTTGTGTTTTTTACAATAAATTCTTCCATAATACCCTCCAAATCGAGTTTTTCTGCTAACTCATGATAGACGTGTAAAATCGCAACATTATTTAGTCGTTTCTGACCAATTGTGGGGCGCAAATTGGATTTGAGTCTTTTCACTGTCGAAAAACTTCTCTCATTCGAACAAGACGATGCAGGGATCGTCAATAATAATTTCACGAATCGAATTAATTCAAGGACAAGGCTTTTACAACACGGATTTTCTTACATGAAAACTACAAGTTCCCCAAGATTCTTTAATTGCACTTCTTTTCTGCGAGCACAATTCCAGAAATGTGTTTCTATCACTGAGTAAGTTATCTTTGTGAAAATCATTTCCATTAAACGTAATAATTTCATCGATTCGCGTATCATCGCCTAGTACGAACGCCTTATTTTCAAAGATGAGAGAACTTGATCGTACACTTCGTAATAGACTTTTCTGTACATATCTTTTGGATTCGAAAAAACATGGTTTTCTGCATCAGAATTTTCATTCAAACGCTTTTTTTTTTTATAATAAGCACGCACTCAAGGGGTTTTTGTTCCCTTTTTATGCCAAAGCACAGTGCGAGCGTTAGGAAAAATGGGATAGACGGAGAGGGTTAAGGATGAGGTGTCGGTTAACATTAGTCTTGAATTCCTGAACACTGCAATGACTGGGGAAGACAGAGTGTGGAAGAGAGTTCCACATTCGCGTAGTACGGCTAAAGAACGATTCTCTGAACATGACCGTACGTCCGAAGTTGGGCTCGAGGGTGAACTGATGGGCATTCCTGGAGGCGCGGGTATTACGGTTGAATATCTTAAGGGGAGGAATGCAACTGGCTATTTCACTAGAGCATAAACCATTAAAGTAACGGTAAAAGAGGGTGAGGCATGAGACATTACGTCGATGTTCAAGTGACGTAAAAGTCTCAACGATGGTACGGTCACCGATCATCTTAAATGCTCTTCTCTGGATACTGTCCAAAAGACTTAAGTACGTTACTGGAGCACCAGCCCAAACGTGGGAGTTGTACTCAAGCTTTGGACGAATGTAAGTTTTGTAGATGGTAGCCATATCAGAGGGGGAAAAAAATTTCTTGCATCTTCTTAAGAAACCTAAACAACTTGCGGCATTTTTGGCGACATCGCGTATATGTTCGTTCCACAAGAGGTGGTCGGTGAAGCACATACCGAGAATCTCGAGATGTTCGGTTTCGCTGATGCAAGTGCCACTCATGGATAGTGGCAAGGGGGGTATATCTCGCTTCAACGATACAAGACAGCATTGAGTTTTCGAAGCATTAAACTCTACGCGGTTTCTTATTCCCCATTGTACAATGCTGTTTATGTCAGAGTTTAATGAGCTTATCATATTTAGCCGTTGCAGGTCCACATCCGAAGAGGAGGGATGTGAGTCTGGGAACGAATATGAAAAGCTAAGGGTACTATCGTCAGCGAAACAATGAATTGGATTAGAAGTTACAGACAAGAGATCATTTATGAAAATGAGAAAGAGGGTCGGAGACAAAACGGAGCCCTGGGGCACACCAGCATTTATATTGTGGGTTTCAGACTTGAACCCGTCCAATACAACTTGTATAGAACGGTTCGAGAGAAAGTTTCTAATCCAACGAAGGAGGGACTCATCAATACCGAATGCACGCATTTTCGATAAGAGAGCCTGGTGCCAAACTCTATCAAATGCCTTTGAAATATCAAGTGCAACAATCTTACTTTCTCCAAAACGATGTAAAGATTTGTTCCACTGTTCGGTGAGATAAACCATCAGATCACCAGTGGACCTGTTGCTGCGAAAGCCGTACTGCCGGTCATTAAGAAACTTTCGGTCTTCGAGATATTTCTTGAGCTGATTAGTTTATCAGCGTTTCCATGACCTAAGAAAGAAGGGACGTAAGTGCAATCGGACGATAATTGGAGGGAGAGGAGGATTCGCCTTTTTTGGGTATAGGCTGGACAAATGCTGTTTTCCAACTACTCGGAACGAGCCCAGAAGAATAGGATAGATGGAAAAGCTTACGCAAGGGTTTTGCCAGCGTTGAAGAACACCTCTTCAGAACAATAGCGGGGATACCATCCGGGCCAGCGGATTTGTGTATGTTGAGATCCTTTAGGACCCTCGCCACAGCACGAGTGCGAAAGAAGACTTGTCCCATGGAATCATTGACGCGCTCAAGAACTGGCGGAGTCATGACACTCTCTGGCAGCGAAGAGTTGGCGGCGAACTGCCTAGCAAAAAGGTTAGCTTTCGCAAGAGAGCTAACGACTGGAGTATCATCATCAATGAGCGTTGGGACCGAGGAAGAAGAAGAATTCTTCATATTTTTCACAAATGACCACAAATTTTTACTGCCTTTGGGACATTGCAGTATTTTTTGCCTTAGTTTTTGGTCATGTAAAAATTTGGTCCGCCGAATATGGACATTGCAGGCCTTCCTGGCTTGTTTAAACTTATTCCGATTTTCCTCAGTAGGGTTGGCTTTGTAACAACGGAAACTTATCTCTTTAACCCTGATAACCTCTTTACAGCTCATATCAAACCATGCGTTCTCTTTGGGTCTGATGCTTTTAACCCTATTCGGGATAAAAGTTCTCATTCCCAGAAGAATTAAACTTGTGAGCATATCCGCACTGGAATCTACGTCACTATCGAGGAAGCATAGTGACCAGTTAAAGATCCTGAAAAAATTATTGAGGCCGTCCCAGTCGGCTTTCTCGTACTGCCAAACGGTTCTCTTAGGAGCTCTTTCTTTAACTGGGATTTTTTGACACGAGAAGTTTGCGGATATGACACAATGGTCAGATCGGCCTAGAGGCGATAATACACTTATTGCATATTTATCAGGGTCAGAGGTAAGGAACAAGTCAAGAGTGTTTTCTGCTTGGCCGTCAATGTCCGGTATTCGAGTGGGCTCGTTGACCAGCTGAGCAAGATGGTTAAACTCAGCAAAAATCTCAGCACACACTCCTTCGGGTGTTGTCTTGCTCGAATGGAGAAGCCAGGAAGAATTGTGTACATTGAAATCGCCCGTAATAACGATTTCAGTGCGAGGATACAAGGAAACAATTCTTTGAATGGAGTCGGACAGTGAGTCAAATTCGTTAGAAGTTGAAACCCTGTCCAAATTTGGGCTTCTATAAAGGAAACAGTAATGGATGATGTGCTTATTAACGGAAAATTTGAACCACATAAAATTAAAGAGAGGATTTAAAAAAGAGCTGTACTGTGGTTGAAATTGGTAAGCAACATCACTTCTGATATAAACGGCGAGGCCATGGTGGGGAAGGAATAGTGGCACTAGGTTATACCCTTGAATATAAAATTCAGTAGGATCGGTAGCCTCACCTACTTGGGTTTCACTTAGTGCCAGAACAGCTGGCCTGTTTAAAACAGTGTGGAGGTACGTCGACAGAAAATTCTTTCTTAACCCACGAATATTACTGTAATCGACCCTGAAATTCTCAGACATTGCAATACTTAAAGATTTCAAAACTAAAACAGACGAGCTCTAAGAAGATAATTGAATTGAATCTCAGACTTCGTTTCGACTCAGCGCCCCTGTTAGTGTTATGCCTTAACAGTGACGTGAACCGACCCGACCCTGGAATTCAAAACAATAATCCTCTTAGGAATTCTTTTTCATCGTGTTAATTCAGCTTCTTTGATGTCGAATTTTTTAACATTTTCGTTTGTTTCATTCCAATTTTCAAATTTTTAATCACGGGACAATAATTGCAAAGAGTATGATACAGCATCAACTTTTTCGAAAGGATCTATAACGCTCAATTGAGAACTTTGTAACGCTGCATTCAAATTTTCAATTTTATGAAAAATCTTTAGCATTTTCATTTGGGCCTACCAGTTACCTACCATAGTAGGTTGTAGGTACCGCTTACATATATAGATATACAAATACATAAGCGGTACCTACCGTGGTAGGTACCTGGTAGGTACTGGTAGGCCCAAATGAAAATGCTAAAGATAAAATTTTGACTGTCATCCGATTTCCTTAACATTGTGCATAACTCCCACCGTAAACACCAGAGGCACTATCTTCCAAAAATCTGTTCAACTTCTCACGTACGCCGATGATATTGAGAGGAATTTATCTATCTATGGTCTGCTATTAAATACGGCAATAACACCTGCGCAGCGCCGAGATAAGACGAAGAATAATTTTGGCTAATCGCTTTTTTTTTTTTAGCTAAGAAAGCAATTATTGAGTGGTAAAACATTCTCTCGATCAACTAAGATAGTATTATACAACTCCCTCACTATCCCAGTCCTTCCTGCTGTATGGTGCAGAAGCATGGACACTGACAAAATCGGCTGTTTTGAGGGGAAAGTTCTTCGGGTTATCCATGGCTCCGTGTGCATTGATGGAGAATGACGAAGGAGATTGAACAGCGAACTTATCGGGTTGTACAACAATACGGGCCTAGTCTGAAGATTCAAGGTCCAGTGACACAAATGCCCGGAAAGCCTTCGACACCATTCCCGAGGGACGCAGAAGTAGAGGACGACCATCACTCAGGTGGCGCACTGAAGTGGAAGAGGACCTCAATCAACTTGGAGTGCAAAACTGGAGAAAGTTAGGGACCGAGCTGGCTAGTAGGGACTGTTGGTTGAGGACCACAACGGACTGTAGTGCCACCTTAAATAAGTTAGTATGTGTATCTCGTAGATGAATACTCACGCTGTTTTTATTTAAAATTAACTAAAAACCACTCTTCCAGCGACTAACTTTACGGTCAAAAAGGGAGTATTAGCAAGCAAAACAACTCAAGTAGAGAGAGAATCTATGCGTTACAGGATTGATATCTTACATAGATTTAAGCGAAATGCGATAGTTGGTATAGGGAAAATAAAAGTCACCGTGCGTGTCGGTCGTGTAACTCTATCTTGCTCTACTCTGGACACGCTCCAAGAAGCGCACGAGAAACTGTGGTTGGTTCATTCTTAACAAAAACGGCAAACAACAGCCTTTTTTAATGGAACCTCATGGAGAAATAATTATAAAAGCCAGATTTCAGAGTGTTTTACGGCCTGTTACTATTATCTATATAACGTTACGCCCCAATGGAGTTCGCATTTGATTAAGGAAAAGAATGCATTAACAGTCGTAGGCGTCGTCGGCTTCAGCGACACGCCCATCGGGGATATTATTTTGGTTATGAGAGACCAGATAATATTAGGTTGGCAGTAACAACGTTGAGCTAAGGCATGTGATGAGTGTTCATGGAGTCGGCAGTTGCAACGAAAACGGTGAGAGATTTTTTGTCCGAAATTGAAGGGACGTAGAGCAAAGGATCCGGCGACATGCCAATAATTCAGTGACCACTTATTTCACGAAATGAGAAAAATCGGCAGCACAGCACATGACGAAACCATTGGAGTTCCATATCAGGTGCTGATAGACTAGGTGGTCGCTAAAGGCGGATCAACATCTGCCTTTCAGAAGAATCTTATGGACAAGGATCAACGAACGCAAACAGTTAAAACCTCGAAAAAACTGAATGAGCTGAAATCCGAGTATCGCCTGGGTCATCGAAAGCTTCCCCGAAGAGTGGAAGAAGGGAATGATTATTAAGCTCCCTAAAAAGGAGGTCTTACAAAGAGCGAAAACTGGACTGCTGTTGCCAAAACAGTAGCAAAAATCATCCTAGAACTCATCAGAGAACCCCTAGAGGCCAGACGAACAAGCAATATTCCGTGCTGGATCCCCTGTATTGACCACATCAACACCTTATCATCATTGAGCAGTGAGTTGAATCACCATTACACCTGCTGTTCATCGACTTCGAAAAGGCCCTCAATATTGAGTACATCCGGTAACTCCGTACTCCGTACTCCGTAGGGCTGAGTGCCAAATAAATTAATTGCTAGTATGAAAGCAAAACTTGATTCCAGTGCCACGTTCTGCATGACGGACGATATTGAAATCCACAGCATGGATCTCTATCAAATAAGACACCTAAAGTGGAGATTGAAGCAGAAAACGTGTTGTTGAAAATATGTTCTAGCATATTAACCCGACCATCCTTTCAAATCAATATTGGAAGATCGCCACTGAAGGCAAACCCAAAAAAAAAAAAACGTCGTTTTCCGCATTCGAAAATCAAAAGCGGCATTTGGTATGCTTTTCAAAGTATATAGGAATAACAACTCTCTCAGCTAAAGGAAAAAGCTACGATTGTTTCCCACAAATGTCGAATCTGTGCTGCTGTATCGATGCAATATGGAAAGTTACTCCAGTCATCACGCAAGGAAGATGCAAACTTTCTTCAATAGATCTTCGCAACACTCTTAGGATTTTCCAGCCAAATCAAAAATCCAATAATGACTTTCATAGGAGGACAGATCAGGAACCTATTGACTCTAGGCAATGGATTGCACATACGTTTCGAAAAGGTAACTATTGCTTTGACAGTCAACCAATGCAAAAAGTCAACCACTCTCAGAAGAATAATACACTATTAGAATTCAATAGTGTTAGAAGTATTTCTCTGAAATAAAACAAAAATTCTTACGAGAATCTGCTATTTTCTGCAAACTCAATTATTCATTCTGGCAACAACTTGCAAATGCCATCCATTTCTAGAAACTCCTTCCACATTTACGTCAAACCAGAACTGACCTACACACACACACACACACTCTTAAATGGAACAAATTTTTGCATTTCATTTTTCCCTGTTGAAATGTTTGAAAAGAAAAAAAATGTAAACAAAACAAATACTCATGCGCCTACAATATATATATAATTCAATATTTGTCCTGCGATATTAATGTATGCCACATTACCGTAGGTAGTTCTAGGGCAATAGGCCATCAGCATTTTCTCTTAATTTCTATTTCTTAAAAAATGCTTTTCCTCAAGAGAAAATTTGTTTTTGAGAGAGTTTGCATAATTTTCCAATAGAGCACCAGCAAAAAAGCTCTTCCAACAAGCTTTTTCGCCCGTTTTTGTGGAACGTAAATTTTCCCGACCAAAGAACAAACAAAAAGAAAATCAAAAGAACTGCAACTTTACACACAGCAGCCAAGCAATAGTAAAACAAGTGGAAAACCTTATGGAAAATCCGTGTGTACACAAAAATACGGAACAAGAGTAATAAAAAAAGAGAAAAAGGAAACGAAAATCGACTAAAAAGAAAAACCCAAAAGAAACAACAAGAAAAACAATAAAATACTCTGTGGATCAACACATGGATACTCAACAAAACATCAAGTATCTATATCTTTTGGGCCATGATTTTCATTTTCCAATCTTATGGATTCAGTTAAGATGTAATATTCGCCCGGTTCGAATGTCTTTCTATATACGGACGTGTCGTTTCGTCGTCGTTGTACAAAATTTGTTGTTGCTTAATATGAAAAATTCTTCAGCTCTCTCTTAATGATAATCATTTGCGAAATTAAAGAAGATACTGATTAACGATTTGTCTTAAAGAAAAAAAATTAAATAGACCAAAAATATGCTCATTTTTGACATCCTTGCAAGGTCCTTTTGAAAGTAGATATTTTCTTATGTGTCGTGGTCGTGATTCGCGCGAGTTTTCTCGAGGAGAAAGAAAATCAAAGAAGAAGAATAGCTCCTCTCGCAGTGTACCTAAAGTATATTAGATACAAAAGTATCTTAAAG
The DNA here is from genome assembly GCA_943590905.1 of Sphaerophoria taeniata. Classification (NCBI taxonomy): domain Eukaryota; kingdom Metazoa; phylum Arthropoda; class Insecta; order Diptera; family Syrphidae; genus Sphaerophoria; species Sphaerophoria taeniata. The sequence continues at coordinate 190,127,621 of OX016540.1, forward strand.
TGTTCGGTGTGAATTGTGCGTGTGTTTTTCATTCGCATCCTTGCGAATTGTTATTTTCACAAAAGAGTTCTGTTAATTAAAAATAAGAACCACAAAAAGTATTGCATATTTCAAGGCAATAACTTAAATTTAAATTAAAGAAAAGGCAGTTTCTGTACATTTTTGAAAACCGTTGTAAATGTTGTGACAGGAATTGCACAAAATTCAAAGGAAAATCAATAACTTTCCATAAATAATTGAATTGTTAGTTCAATAAGAATCTCAAAAAACATTGATTTAGTATTCAAAGAAGGAACGATGGGCCACTGTAAGTGGCGCCCAACAAACAATGCCAACTTTGCCAGATGCAATCGTCGCATTGCTTTAACAAAAGAAATTACATGAATTAAACAATTAAAACAAATAGTTCATCACCACCACCTTTTTTTTCTTGTTTCGCACACATATTTTCACGGTTATTCGAATTGGAAATAAGACATGAAATTCTTAAAATAAAAACCATATACAAATTAATTCAAAAATAAATTGTAAAATAATGTGCCAAATTGAATTAATCTTCCAATTTATCGCTGTACTTCGTTGTCACCGTGTTGTACACAATTGTAATTGTATTTGTCGTTGTAAAATTGTTCGCAATGCAACAACTAGTCGTGCACAAAATCAGCCAGCTCGTACAACATCACCTTCATCACCTACAATAAATCAACACTTTGATATATAAAATTTAATTAATTTGTAAATAAAAATAAAACATAAAAATAAACAATGTATATAAAAGCTATTTAAGACCATTTTTTTAAGATTAAAAAAAAGTGGTTTTCAAAACAGCAATCGAAAAGTCGGATAGACACGGGTAAAGAATAAATTTTAATTGTAAATTTCCGTAAAAGTTATATCAAAAAAACTAATTTAAATCAAAATAATTAATCAAAAAAAAAATTAGATTTAAGAATTATATCCAATTTCGCTTTATATTTTAAAGAAAAAAAAATATCTCAATGTTAAAAATCTATGGTAAGGTAATTTTTTCGAAACAAAAAATATAAAAATAATTTATCAAACCGAATTCGTCGGGACCAATCGCAAGTTAATTAAAAAAAGAAAAAAAATAGTAGAGGAGGCGTTTCGAAGAATTAAATTTATGTATTTTTGTAATTAGAGTTCAAAATTCCGAGAATAAAATTAAGTTAACCATCAGATAAGCAATAATATATCGTTGAACGCTCCCTCCCACCTATCTATCTGACTTTGTATAAATAAATACACTAACATCAATTAAAAACGTCCACCGGAAACGAAAACACCAAAATGGATTACATGCAACAATTCGCATCGGCCAACATCAATAGCAACATCAACACCGGCAACATCAGCACCGACGACTTCTTGGCCATATTCTCGTCAAGTCCGAGTCCAACGGACTATCAAATTGGCAGCACAAATTTCACCAATCAATCAAACTCCACCGCCGCCTCAACAATCTCAACAACCTATGGCCTTGGCAGCCATTCGGGATCAGATCCGCTAGCATCAATGTCATCAGCCATCTATGGTAGCGGTTCGACGACAACACTCTCCTTCAACGATACCCTGCTATTTATCAACAACAACTTCAATACAAACAGCAATTATTTCTTCACAAACAACAATACGCCTAACGGTAATGTAACGACCACTATACAGTACAATGATACCTATCCAAGTGGCTACACGTTGACGCACATTATTATCGCGTCAATTATCGTTACGATACTTATGATTATTATTGTGGTGGGAAATATGTTGGTGATAATAGCTATTGCTACCGAAAAATCGTTGAAGAATATTCAAAATTGGTTTATCGCATCGCTGGCGGTGGCGGATTTCTTTTTGGGTTTAATAATAATGCCGTTTTCTTTGGCAAATGAATTAATGGGTTATTGGATATTTGGTAGTTGGTGGTGTGATATTCATTCAGCAATGGATGTCCTTTTGTGTACGGCATCTATAATGAATTTGTGTTTGATATCGTTGGATCGGTATTGGAGTATAACTAAGGCGGTGGAGTATTTGAAATCAAGGACACCGGCTAGGGCCGCACTGATGATTGCATCGGTGTGGATAATGTCGGGGCTGATATGTATACCACCGTTGCTGGGATGGAAGGTGAAGCGACCGGAAGGGGATTTGCCTCAGTGTGCGGTGAGTGTTTTTATTTATTTATAGATATTTTTTTGTCTAGCTATATATTTCGTGGGGGAAAATGAAAATATTGTATTTCTATGAACCTCTGACATTCAACGTTGTCGAGAGCATAGGCAAACATATCAATGCGTATACCAAGAAGAGAGCCAGAGATGGAATGGGTTTGAAGTGTGTGAATGGTTTTTATTAATCCACAGGTGGAAGTGGCATGGCATATATTGAATTTTCTTTATTGACTGTTGCAGATGGTGGAAAATATATCAATTCGTGTAAGGGCAATTTATTGATTTCAGTTTGAATATGCTACTCCATATGTGTGTGTTTTTTTCAACTTGGGTTCAGCCTATCGACAAAAAATTCCTTCAGAAATGATTCAGTTCTTTCAAGTTCCATCGTCTGCATCGTCTTCTTGATTTATCTTCTATTTTTATCTGATTGCAAAAGTTTTGTTTGTATGAGGATAAGCAAACAAGGTTATAATAAATTAGAATGCAATCAAGGGATTCTCGGGTAAAAATTTTCGCACTCGAAATGTTCTCAGACAATAATTAAACCAACTCTCGTCAATCTTCTGAATTTTGTGAGCTAAGAATCAAGAGAAAAATCTATAGGAATTATTTTGAATTCACAAAAAAAAAAAAAAAAATTGTATAGCGCGGTTTCCACAATTCCTGTTTTGAAGTGAAGTGATTGTTCTGCTTAAATGACCAAATACGATTGTTTGTTTCACAACCATAAGATGAATGATGATTAGCGTTTTAACTAGTAAAGATCGGATTTCGTGGGTGTAAAATATCCGTAGATATTTATTATTTATTTTAACAACAGTAAAGGTAGTTCTAAGATTTTTCCAAGTAAGGTTGCGGCTGAAAATAACTCTTACGGCCAATTTCTTCACAAAGTTCTAAAGACCCCTTAAAACTCGATCTAGTAAATCTCGGTCTAATTTTAAAACTTAGTTTTTAGAATATCTGGAACTCGGGCATTTCTTCACTTCTTCACTGCCTACATAGGAATGTTTATTTTGTGATGCCCGTGGCGTGTTAGTTTTGTGTGTTTTCTTTTACGCAGAACACTCCTTAGCGTGCACATTAAACCGTCAAGAAAGAATGTGTTCCGCCGCCGTTCGTAATCGGCGTTGAATTATCCTTCACATGCACTCAGAGAGTTGTCGATGATGAATGGCTTACACTTAGGTATTGGCTTTGTTTTAGCTGTCGCCACCGGCGAAGTATACTTCAGCGACCATTTGCTAACAAGATTAGCATCATTTGATTCTCATACAATGCCACCAGATTCTGACGTCTCCAAAAAGACTCTTTAAGACGATGCTCTCTGGTTGAAGAAAACAAAAAATACAATGACTCTTAGTAGATACCCCGTCTCAAACCCTCAATTTTCAACCGATAGCTATGCCCACCGAAACAACGGTGCCGCGGTCGCCTGACAACACCATCAATAATTCATTACCAACAAACGCTACAAAGTAAATATCAATTTTTCCCAAGGAACGGTCGACGCCGTTTACCGATATGAAATCAGCAAATTCATTTCGCTCCTTAAGAAAACAAAATTCTAATAAAACTAAGTTCTAAGGCACTAGACCCCCGAATTCGCGCGTCAAATTTTATCGAAGTTCTTACTATAACAGAGTTCTAAATCGGAGTTTTAACGCGTTAGAAGTTGGTGAAGAATTGACTAAGAACTCAAATGAGTTCTAAAATTTCATTAAACCGAGTTTTAAGGTCAAGAACTTTGTCAAGTCTTTGTCTTGTTGTTTCAACATACTCCAAAAGAAAATTGTGTAAGAATATTTTAGAAAAATGGGAGAGATTTATACAGCGTTTTATGATGACAATATTCTTTTATTTTGTTGGGTTGAGAACTAGATCATTATTGTAAGACCAACACATGATATTTTTTAGATCTTCTTTTATTGGCTTTACTTAACATTGTCTTCGATAAGTCCCAAAGTCGAATGTAGAACTGAGCATCGTCAGCCTCATGCCTCAACGTTGTTGTTAATCTTCTTTATAACTAAAAAGTCCACTGCTGAATTGTAGCTGTTTTTATTTTTTGCAGTAGCCCGTGGCGTAGTGGTATGTGTGTTGGCTGCTAAGCAGAACGCGTGGGTTCGAATCCTGCTCGTACCCATAAGGATTTTATTTCATCTTTCACGGGTACGGTTGCAAAGAACTGACAAAACTTCCAAGAGTATCAATCTGTCATGAATGAAAAAAGTACTTCTCAACTTAGCCGTTCGGAATCGGCATTAAATTGTAGGTCCCCTCAATTCTTCACACGCACTCAGAGAATTGTATAAGCCACTTAGGCTTTGGCTCTTCAAGAGCTGTAGCACCATTCTATTTATTTCATTTATTTACAAGAATTTATTGATGTTGCAGGACAATTGAATAAGTATTTTCATAATTGCAAGTTAGAAAAATTATTAAAACCAATCTTACATCTCTTTTGACGAAGAGAATGAACAACCTATAAAACTGCATCATCAGATTTTAGAATAAAAAAGACCCATCACTCAAGCATGCATAACGTTCCCCATGAAATACAGGACAAATTCAGATAAAAAAAAAGATGTTTGTTATTATCTTATGTACATAAATATTAATTTAATATTAGATATCTTCCTCTGAAGATTTCTAGTTCGATCAGATTTTTTTTAACATTACTGGTTTTCAACCAGTTATAGCATATTCTTTTTTTCCTAAGCAAAATTCCATTTAATTGAGTTCTTCCTGACTGAAGAAAAATCATTTATTGGTAGTGAAAAGACGTAAAATCCAAGAATTACTTAAACGGTAATATTATTGGATTAGTAACAGGATTTTCATAAAAAATATAGGATGCATGTTTTGTTATTAGAACACAGGACATTCCTGTAAAAGCAAGCAAGCAAGCACTTATCTGCCCATAGCTATTATAACCGCCTCGGTAGCTTAGTCGTTATTCATTACCAAACAGAGTTATACTTACTTTTATCGATAATATTAATAAAGATTAAAAAGTTAACAAACACGGTGGTTTTTCTTTGTTTATTTATTATTATTATTTTTTTTTTCAAATAGTTTATTTCACTAAAATTATCATTTCTATCAGCTTCATTTTGTAAATATTTAATTTTGAAATCATTTACTAGTTGAGTGTCGATGTTGAAGAGTAATAATATTTAAGGGCTGTGTAAGCCTTTAAATCTCACAACAACGACATTATCTTGAATAAACATAAACAAAACAAAGTTTATTATTAAAATATTGTTTAGCTGAAGTGTTTCATTGATATGAGTTCTCCATTCTTCTGAACTTTTTTAAGTATGTCTACATTATGAAAAATTTCATTTAAATTTTGCAAAAAATTAAATTCTATACATTGTTTAATGGATTTTTGAAGTCCTCAATAGGATGATGATGATTTGAACAAGAAACAAAATTCTCACATCCAATATCCATACAACTTTTTTTGTACAAACACCAGTGAGAAATAAATAAATTAATATTAGCTACTTAGCTTTGATTGCTCCAAAATCAATCAAAGTATGTCAAAACACTATTGCAATTTATTTCATGAACGATTCGAAATTAAAATTTGTCCTGCTATGCCAAACGATAACAATTTATCGTATTAAAATATATCCAACTAACTGTCCAAACAATTCCCCATATATTTTGTTTTGTATGTGAAATTCATTTAAGTAAGTTTATTTAATTTTATTACATTACATTTCACAGTACTTCGCACATAAATGTAACGAACTACAGACACATAGCAGCACTGGTGACTGAGACCATCGGCTGGGACAGAACAATACATTAATACAACAGAGAGAGACAGATAGACACATAGAAAGAAAGCACATATAACAGAAACCTACGTGGCTCAGAGGAGGAGACGTAGATTTGTATTGTCTCATGTTATCGCACAGGTGGCTTTGGCCTCAGATAAGCTGGCGATTTTTGTAGAAATGAAGCTGGGGTTTTGAACCCGTAGCGTTCGGCTTAGCAATCCACTACTCTATTCTCTGAACCATGGCCACCTGCTATTTAATTTTATGTTTCCAATGGAAGCAAGGTTTATACAAACATAGTTGTATTCAAGAAAATATTGCTCAAAGATCTGAGGGTCCTGCTGTTGTACGATATGTGCAACGTAAGGCAACGAATTTACTAGCCAGTTTTCTATTGCTTTTTGTGTCAAAAACGCTGTATGTAAAACAAAATATAAAAAAAAAACAAACAGGCAATTTGAAAGTTAAAGATTAAAACAATAATGAAAAACACCATTAATTTGAGATTACAATTTAAGATTTTTTATTCGTTTAAATGCATTTCGGTTGGTTTACCAGCCATCATCAGCAACACGACTGAGAATATTTTACTAGTTTATTTAAAGAATAATACGAGGAGATAATAAAAGAGAATAACAAAGAAGAATAAATAAAATACATAACGGTGAGGTATCATGTTAAAAAGTGAAATGAGAAATTGCAATCATAACATGAACAATTCTGATTCAATGTTGCCATTATCGATGTTTAAAGCCGTGGTGTTGCGGTGTATATATAAACTTTCGTAGGCGTCCAATTTTCGGCGGTCGTTTATGCACTTAAGGAGGCGGACGTTGTCAATTGTTGTCGATAGATGTTGTTGTTGTATGGCGTGCATAGCAAAAGCAGATTAGTTTACTTCATGGTTTTTTATGTTGTTCATATGTTCCTTGAATCTCGTTTTCACTGCTCTCTTAGTTTGTCCATAATATTTTTGTCACATTCGTTGCATGTAATTTCATATATGCCTGATTTGTCAAGTGTTTTTCTTTTGTCTTTTGTAGAGATTAAAACGTTCTTTAATTTTTGTTGGTTAGTATAAACGATATGAATGTTGTTTTTTCTAAATGATGATTTTAGGGTGTTTGTTATCTCTGGAACAAATGTCAAACTGGATCTTATTTTGTCTTGTACTTTTGTTTTATTTTGTGAAAATAAATGATGCAATGTTGGCCTCATTTCGAAAAAAAAAATCGTATGCATTATTTTGAATGTTTTTGAAAAATTTAGTGTACAGAACTAAATAATTGTTTAAATTCAATAAAGCACACACGATGAGCTACAACATGTGCTTATCTAAAAGATATTTAAAAATAGTTTTTAGAAATAATTAAGTTTAAAATTGGAACTGGAGCACAATTTTAGATCTCAAAAACTGAAGTGTAGTATAGTATATAAGTTACCACGAGAATCTCTATATTTGTAACTTATACACGTGTCAAAAAATTCAACGATAACCCGGAACCTAGGGATGACCCTCTTCATGACTGCATGAAAAAAAAAATATATAAAAAAAATCAAACTTCATTCTGTTTTGAATTACAACACAAAATGTAGATTTTCCAAAAAATAAATCTCTCTTGACATTTTTACTAAACTGTGACCACAATTTTTCAATAATTTTATATTATTTTATCTAATAAATGGTAGAAAATACCCAAATTATCGGGTTTTTATAATTGTGCATCAAGGGTTTTCGGAAGGGTGTTTACCGTCAGAAAGAAGATAATCTGAAAATCTTCTAGCATTTGGATACTTTTTTCGGTACTAGCATCATTAGCATTGCACCGGCATTCTCCATCCACCCATACACTGTGCATGTTTGCGGGGTATACGGCAATGGCATGATAAATGATGAAAGTTCAAGGATTTTTCAAAAATTAGTGCACAAATTAAAAAATACACTTGAAAATACCAGAATAATTGAACAAAAAAAAAAAACAATAGAAACAGAGCGTACTAAGTTTTGAAGAAAGCGCATCAGAAAGCCTATGTTTTTCCATAAAGTGAAGTAATTTCTCTGAATAAAAAAAAAATGAAAATCAGTTGCTGTTATGAAACATTCCTATTTTTTGGCAAATTTTACCAGTGTTATACCATTTTAGAATGATAAGCTGCGCCAATTTAAAAAAAAGACGCCATTGTAGTGTCCATACATTTTTTTATAACCACTGAAAGTGAACTGAAACTAAAAAAAAATAAAATTTTCTGGAAAAAAAGTTTTTTTATTAATTTTCGTGGAAAAACCGCTGAAAGTTTGGAATTTTTGGATATTTGGAAAGGATGCTATTTGTTTTGGAATTCTGATAAAAATATAAAATTAAAAATTAATGAGAAATGATAGTCACAGTAGTAGAAAATGTAAAGAGAGATTTTTTTTTGAGAATTAACATTTTTTGTTATAATTTGAAAAATAAATGGCGTTTGATTTTTCATGTCATGAATAGGGCCACCACCTGGTTTTTTGTTTTATGTTTTACACTTTCAGATTTGGTTTGCTTATAGCAAACTCTGTCTAAGGGCCAATGGTTTACCAACAAAGTATCTGTGTTATACCACCGGATCATTAATAAGGGCAGTATTAGTTGTTTATAGACAAACACTAAGGCAAAGAAACACTTACACAAAATAACAAAATAAAAATGACATAGAAACTAATTACAAAAACACAACATAAAACATTTAATTGCGTGCAACACTGGCTTTCAGTAAAGATTTAATATGATTTTAAGCTTGAGATGGAGCTTGAAAGTCTTCTCATTTGTGTCAATGGCTCATGCGTCATGCTTCATGTATTATTAAGGCAATTATTCAATACATTATTCACCTTTTGATAAATGGGGAAGTGATTCATACTTGAGATACGAATTATTTCCGTCATAGCCTAGCCTTTCTGCCTTGTTATTCGTCTTGGTTTGAGAAAAAAATGTGAGTTTTGATATTGCTTATAGGTAAAGATACTAATGCAAAACTACAAAACTTCGTTTTAATATGGTAGCGCTGGCAATTCACACCTGTTATTCTCATTTGTCATCTGAAGTGTCATCACTTAACAGTCAAAAAACGTGTAAGGACTCTTGAAACGAACTACAAAAAAATTGCCATTTTTCACGTATGACAGTCGTCATAATAAATGAACCACAAAAGCAATCGGTTAAATAGTGAAGACATTTAAAGAGAGTGGAATCGTTCCTGACTTTGTTGGGCCTCAATACATGATGCTGCCATTTCAAGTTTAGTTGATGATCCGTTTTTATCGATTTTCCGGCATTCGCTACTCTTGAATGTGACGTTGAACTCATATTTTAAATTTATCTCTCCATCCTTATGAATTTCAAGCTAATTGACCATTCCAAAACGCTGCCGTAGGTAGTCTTCTTGGGCGAACACTTCTCAGCGTTCCGTTTATAGGACTCAGAATATCCACAAGTGATCAAACCAGTGCCATTGCCTTCAGACGGAGTTATTGCTTGGTGAGCTCTTTGTTGCACGGTTCTTTCTGTATTTCTTCGACCAGCAAAGGGCAGAAAATTTTTTAACAATATTTTTACAAATGCCATGTTACTATTTTTGTTTTATTTGTATTTGTTATTAAACTTACATTTCACATATTTTTCTTTCAATATTTGGAACTGCTCACGCTATCACACCATCACCATGTTCTATCTACAGACAGTCACCCTCATTTGTCCTTGATAGTAATTGTTCAAACAAAATTAAGCATTAATCAAAATTATATTCTCTACTTGATTCGTGCTCATTAGAAAAAAGGACATTACAACGTAACAAAACAAGGACTCGCCTGGTTGCAGGAGATAACTTTTCTTTTGTTCTTCCAAAATTCAATTCAGCATAAATACAATTCAGAAATCATAATGAAGCTTATTAACAAACTCCAAATAAATCAACCCTCCAAACCCTCCCCATTCCCCCCGATGACTTTTTTTTGTGAAATTTCAAAATTTTCATACTTCTCCGATGAAAAATGAAACATTACTCGAATTTGTCTCCCCATAGAAACGCAAGATAGCTCTTCTGTGATGAGTTGCTCCTTCACTAAAGGATTCTTAATAAGTATTAACATTAGTTCCACCTGACTGCATAACCAAAATAATACTCTGTCTCTGTCTTCATAGACCCCCGGTGGGCCTTGGCCAGGGAAGAGTTTATCGCATTCCAGGCAAAGGCAAAAGTAGAAATAACCAAAGATAGATGAGAAGTGTGCACCCAAGCAAGGCCAACTATGAATAACTAAAAAAAAATGTAAGATGGCAAGGGGTTAGATGTAGAAGTATTCGTTTCGTTTGGTTCCGTTTGTTGCTCTGGCACAGAATCGGACCAAAAGCGCTTACGCCAGATTAAAACGCATTAAGTTAAAGTGCTGGAAGAAACTTCTTAAACTTGTTCGTTCATCTTTAACGCGACGCGTTTGCTTTAAGAAAAAATATCCTTCTTCTAAGAAACATTCTATTCAACATGGCTCTGACTCTGTTGCTCTGAATTTGCAGTGGTGGTGGTGTGGCGAGTTAGTTGGCTGCTAAGTGCGCATATATAAACAAACAGCAAATATATTCACAACACAAGACAAGAAGTAAAATAAAACATAGACCCAGGACGAAGAACAGAGTTGAGCAGTTGCTTTGCTCTTGAATCGGAATAAATGTACTGAAAGGTGGCCTGTGGGATGACAGCACTCTTAGCAAGAAAACGAGAGGAAGCAAACAAAAAAAGTGGCATGAATATATAAAAATCCAAGATAGAGATAGGCTCTATGCGAAACGGAACCGGATAATTCGGATTATTAAAAGTTTTTCCTCAAGAGTGAATTTTCACATCAAAAAAGTTTTCTCCTTATATTTTGGTGTATTATCCAGGGAGCAGCGCCGAGGAGCAGCTCAGCTCTCTATTACGCTGCTGCTTATGTGTAATTTATCTGCTTTTCATGAGTTCCAAGGAAGAAGGTTAATACTTTTTTTCACTTTTTATTTTTATTTATTTTTAAATTTTTTGTGGTGAGGCTCTGAGTGTGTTAGCCTTTAATGCGAGATGAACTGAGTTTTGTGTGAATCAAAAAAAGTACATTTAAGGTATCCCTGGCATAAGTGTTTGAGTTGGAGTTAGAGTCAGATGTGAAGGCGAAAGAAGGGAAGGAAAATAAATTAATTTGAAGGCTTGTTAGCTGGTAATCTCTTTGTGCATTATTTACATACAGTTCTTAATTCGCAGAGGATTTTTTAAGGAATCTTGTTAAAAGAGATTTTTTTCGGAGAAGGTAATGTAAATATTTTATTTTTAGTCTGACAAAAATTAAGCTCCGAGAATGGCATTGAATACTTTAGCTGACATTTCTTTAATCTGAGTGAAATTTCAATTTATAAAAAGACCAAGAGGGAGTATTTTTTTTTTATTAAAGAAAAACCATGTCGCTTTTGTGACACATTTTTCCAAGAGTAATAAATGTAAACAAATTAAAAACGAGGAAACTAACAATGTGGACAAAGTGCCTGTTGGGAAAACAGGAAATATTTAAAATAATAGCTCCCATTGTGTCCTTTTTTAACAAGACGTTAGAACTGAAATGTCTTGGGTTGGAAAAAGTATAGAGAGTTGGTTGTTGTTGGAAGAAAAACAACTTTAATGTTTAACCTGATTTTTCTTACATTTTATCAAATTAACGTTACAAAAATTGAGTACCTATAGTCAAGAATTAATAATTATTAAATGTCGAACTTAACTTTCGTTTCGTTGTGTTTTGTAAATATTCATTCATTGGGCTGGGCAAACCTTACTTCAAGAAACCATGAGCCATGACAAATTTAATTGTCTTTCAGCATTACTTGAACCAAACTGAGCAGCGTCATTCGTTTTTTTTTTTTTTTTTAATTTTTTTATTAAAGAAAATTGGAAAAAATTACAAATGTATGTATTTCAATAGTAGTCGGCAATCTACAATTTATAAAAATTTAAAATTGAGGACTGGATTGGTTTGCTTGCCTTATGTTATGCTCCATAAATTTATGTTCAAAATGGCTTTCAAGATGTTTAACATGTTAAAAAGCTACGAAGTCATTTCTGGTAAACTGTTTTAAGTCTTCAAGCACCTGAAATGCATCGTTATAATATTAGATTTGATTGGAATGTCAAAACCAGCAACATCATCATCTTCTTCTGACTCGCTTATAGTTATCTCTTCATTGTTCTCGAGATCAATTTGAAGATTTTATTTATTTTATTTTATTTATTTATTTATTTCTTGAAAACCTATACACATTAAGACATGTTGTCTTATAACTTAGGTATAAGCTACAATTAAACATTTAATGAAAGCTAGGATTTGACAATTTTGTTACTAAAATACATTCGAAAATTTAATAAAAAAAAAAATTAAACCAAGAAAGAAAAATAAACAAAAGAGACGAAAAAAGAAAAAAGAAGGAAGAGAGGGAAAAAAACTATAAATTTGGTATCAAATTGTAAACAAATTATTATTGCTGCGAAAAGTGAAGCTTTATTCTAGTTTGTAGTTTCGAAACATCGTCTATTTCTCTTATATTTCGTGGGAGAGAATTCCATAATCTAACTGAATATACGAAGAACTGACGCTTGGATGTGAGGGAGGCATAGCGCGGATGAGTAAGCATACGAGTCCTTTGTGAAGATGGCATAGTTATCATATCACTAAGATATTGAGGTTCACGGTTGAGGAGTATCTTTGAAAGTAAACTTAATGCTCGGTACTTAAGGAAATTTTCAAAAGTCATGTCTAAAAGTTTTTTGGAAAAATTGGTTACACTGTCATATCTGCGCAAACCGTAGATATAGCGTATCAGACTGTTAAAAGCAACGTTTAGCTTTCTTTTGCTGACGGAATCGCAATGGGAATATATTTCGCAGCCATATATGAGAGTTGGTAAGACCAACGTTTTTGCTAACAGCATCCGCACTTTTATGGGCGTAAAAGATTGTGTTGCCCACAGTGTACGCAGAATCCCATATGTTTTACCCACAGCTGTGTTTATGTGATTATTCCATGTTAAAGTTCGATTGAATACCATACCTAGATTTTTAGCAGTTTCAACATATTTAATTGGTGAGCTATGTAGGAGCAGAGGAGGGAAGTAAGAAAGGTCAACAACTTTCTTAGATATCACAAGACCTACAGATTTCTTAGAGTTCAATAAAATACCATTTTTCTACGACCAACATGCTATTTTATCAAGATCTTCATTTAGGCAGCTTACACCGTGTTCAATAAGCCCTAACTGACAACTTAAATGTATTTGTACATCATCAGCATACATATGAATTGAACCATTTTTTATCACTGATGGTAATTCATTAACATAAAGTGAGAACAAAAATGGACCCAAAATCGAACCTTGTGGAACACCGCGAAAGGTTGGTAAGAGGTCGGACAAACTGTTGTTCAAATGAACTGCCTGCATTCGACCTGTTAAGTAGGAATTCAACAGCTTTACAGCACAGGGCGAGAAATTAAACTGTCGAAGAAGTTTGTCGCATAATACTGAGTGGTCGACCATATCGAATGCCTTAGAAAAATCTAAAAGTACTAAGAAGTTTATTCTATCCTTATCAAGATCTTGTCGCACATCTTCCGTTACTTTAAGTAATGCTGTGATGCAACTGTGACCTTTCCTAAAGGGTTGGGGTCAAAATTCTGCCGGGGTCAAAATTATTTGTCAAAATTCTGCTTTCAAAATTCTGCTTTTCAAAATTCTGCTTCTAAAATTCTGCTTTTCGAATTTCTGCTGCTCAAAATTCTAAATTCTTAAATTCTGCTTTTCAAAATTCTGCTAACCAAAATTCTGCGAATAATATAGAAAAGAGAGGTTTGAAAATATTAAAAAGCGCGCGCTTTTTAATATTTTCAAACCTCTCTTTTCTATATTATTCGCAGAATACCTTCTCACATTAGAGATTAGCAAAAGATTATTTTGTGTTTGCATAGGTACATAGTTGCATCAGTATGTATAATATGGATCTACTTTATCTCCTGTAAGCTGTAAGGTTAGTCTAATTTGTTACGCCTTCGAGTTAGTGTTCAAATTTTACCATAAATATTTCGATTGTAAAATCCAATAAGGGAAAAGATAAACTTTGTGTTGATGGCTATATGTTTTATCTTGAAAAGTTACACAAATGTAAAACTTGCTAATCGACTAGTAACTAAATTGAATTTTGACCCCAACCCGAAATTTGTTTGTAATTATGAATAAACAGACATAAAAAAGCAGAATGTTTTTATTTAAAACAGACAGAATTTTGAAAAGCGGAATTTGAAAAAACAGAATTTTGGTGACCAGAATGCAAAAAAAACAGAATTTTGAAAATCAGAATTTTTCGATTAAAAAGCAAAATTTTGAAAAGCAGAATTTTGAAACAAGAATTATGACCCGCTCCTCTTTCCTAAAACCAGATTTGAAATATCGAGGTTGCCATCTTCGGTTTGTATGTTCTGGTCCATTGACACAAAAGCTTCCATATTATCTTCATTTTCTATCCCAAGTTCTGATATCCCTTTCAATACGTTTGATAACGTTGCCAGTGGAATATCATCTTCGGGCTCAAATTCTGCTACAATGCTTTCATTTTTATGGAATCCAGCTTTGCCAAAACATTTTCGTATGGTCGGTGAAGAAACTTTGTCCCAAGCTGTCTTAAAGAAGAATGCATTCATGACATTAATTTTTTTAGATAACTCTGATGCAGTTCTTGCATCACCCATTTTAGATAGAATGTGTTTCAGAATTAATTCTCTGTAATAGAATTTAAAATTCTGAATCACACCTTGATCCAAGGGCTGACACACTGGAGTTGTGTTTGGTGGTAGAAAAACTATTTTTATGTTTTGTAGGCTAAGCTTACGTGTATGAGATACAGCGGTATCCAAAAAAAGCAACGTTTTTCTCTTCTGTATCCCCGTTTTTCTATCAAACTGCATTAGCCATTCTGGCATTAAGTCACGCGTCATCCAAGCCTTCTTGTTTGATTTCCAAGTAGGTGGTAAATCCCTGAATGCAATTTTATTGAATGCTCGAGGACGCGCTGCTTTTCCAATCACCAATAAGTCTTCTCTTGCCCCTGCCATACTTACACAAACTAAGACCATGAGTCTTTCTTTTGGTAGTTTTCGCCTGGTAAACTTTTCAGATTTAAGAGAAAATGTTTTGTTGGGTAATGCTCTAAAAAAAAGGCCGCTTTCATCTGCATTGAACACATCTTCCGGTTGGTATCCAAGCAACAACGCAGGAATTTTCTCCATATACTGATCAACATCTTCTTGAATTACGTCAGCTGATTCACCCGATACGCATTTGTGACTTATGTTGTTTCTTTTTCGCCACTTTTGGAGCCATCCGTCAGATGCATTGAAATTAGTGCACCCAATTTGTTCTGCGACTTCCATCCCTTTTGCTTTTACGAGCGGACCGGGTATTGGAATATTTTGACTCCTGGCTCTTGAAAACCATTCCATACACAATTGGTTAATTTTACAACCTTCTGTTCTTAAAAATTTCCTTTTCTGAAAGTGATAAACGTTGGATCCGGACTTCCCTTTGCTAGGAATGTCTTCTTTATTTTAAGAAAACTCCTATGTTGAACCTAAAATATAAAAAGTTGCAAATTAAACTTTTTGTTTGTGTTAAAAAAACACCTTTTTGCTAAACTGCGAACTGATAGCTTTTCTTGCTCCAATACATTGATCACTTCCATTTTTTCTTTCAAAGAAAACATCTTTTTTTTAGACATCTTGTCTGCTTTCGATAACACAAAGAATAACTATGAAAGCGAAAAGCAAATCTTACCGACAAACATAATAAGTAGGTAGCTACATTTCAGATCATAGCAGGCTAAAAATATTCAAAACCTGACAATATTTTTTGTTTCAAATTTTAGAAAAAGCTAAGGAACTGGGGATTACCCTTCTTAACTCACAATGAAGCAGCGTAGCAAGCTAACGAAAAAAAAATATGCTGTCCGCTTATTAGAGCATCGCGTCCGGCTTTTGGAGATTTTTAACGAATTTGCTTTTACATTAAAAATTCAAATCAATTAAATTTGTTTTGAATGTGAGAAAAAAGGAAGAAACTAATGTCCGTGTCTGTTTAAGAGAGTGTCCGTTTATTAGAATGCTTTTTATATGTGAAATTATAAATAAAAGCTGGTTCCCGAAAAAATTTCCGTTTAAGGGAACTGTCCGCTTATTGGAGCTGTCCGCAGGTGGTTTCTGTACTTGAAATTTGAACTTGTGATGTTTTTGTAAGGCTTGAAGGTATGTGTTCACTAGGGCGTATACTTGCTATTTTGCTCATATTTAATAACGTTCTTGAATCTTTGTTTTCAGCTGCTTAATAGATTCAAAATTGAAATTACAATGAATGTATCTGGTTTGCCATTTTCTTCCAACCACTGCCCAATGAACCATATTCAAGTAAACTCTTTGCTACAAACCGAACCTCTATCAAGACATTTGGTTCCAGTATTGTCACTGTGAATTAAGGATTTCGAAGAAATTTTGACTGGGAATTTATCAATGCAGACGTTGTCACCGTCAAAATTTCTTCGAAGTCCTTAATTCACAGTGACAATACTGGAACCAAATGTCTTGATAGAGGTTTTGTTTGTAGCAAATAGTTTACTTGAATCTGGTTCATTGGGCAGTGGTTAGAAGAAAATGGCAAACCAGATACATTCCATTTTTAATGAGGTATTTTATATGGTTTTTTCTGTCGGATATTAAAAAAACGGTAGGATATTGAGGAAAACACTTCGTGTCCCGTTTTTTCGATGTGGAATTTAGTTTCTCGACTTTTTTTTTGAATCGACAAGGCTCAACACATTTCTTGGCTAAGGTCCAAATGAACGGTGTTCTTTTTTTTGGTCTTGAATTTTATTTTTATTGGTTTTTTGAATTGCAATGCTTTGACGAATAATTTTCTTTCAGCTGCTGTATTTCTTTTGAAGAGAAGCAATCTCAGTCTTCAAATCAAATATTTCCGATTTCGGCGATGTTATTGGAGGTGAGGACTGGGGAGTACTTACTTTTACCTATAACTTCAAGCATCGTATTAGCGATAAGTACACGCTTATCTGGATCGAATTCGGACACGGAAACTACGGCTAGTATGTTTTCAACCATTATGTCATCATCACCTCGTCGGTTATAGCATTGCTAGCAAGATCGCGCAGTTTTAGTAGAAGTTGTGAAGATTTTTCGTTACCATAACTCAATTTCTTTAACTAACTTGGAAATAGGACTGGTTTCGGTTTCACTGTTTCAGCTAAGCAATCCAACATCAAAGTTGAAAGGAAGTTGTTGAAATTTAGGTAGCCCTCAGTTTAAATAAACAGGTCTAATGAAGAAGACTTCACTTTCTCCTCTTAAATATACTAGGCCCCTTGTTTTACATTAGATGTGATGCCATGAACTGCACCTCCACTAGCTCTACCCAATCTAGCCAGCTGTAAGCTGGTTCCTACAAAGAATAAAGTTAAGTTCCTGGTTTATTTGGAAAAAGATTTTCAAAGCTAGAATTCTCTCAAGAACTTCAATAGAAATGTGGATTTAACTTATTTCAAGATTGACATTGACATTGACATTTAACAGTACATCGCACATGAATGTAACAAACTACAGACACATAGCAGCACTGGCGACTGAGGCCATCGGCTGGGACAGAACAAGACATTAATTCAACAGAGAGAGACAGATAGACACATAGAAAGAAAGCGCACATAACAGAAACCTATGTGGCTCAGAAGAGGAGACTTAGATTTGTATTGTCTCATGTTATCGCACAGGTGGCCTCAGATAAGCTGGCGATTTTTGTAGAAAAGAATGCTGCCGAAGCTGGGACTTGAACCCGTTGCGTTCGGCTTAGCAATCGACTACTCTATCCTCTGATCCATGGCCACCTGCTATTTCAAGATTAAATTAGAGTGGCTGTCTGAATGTTGTTGACTCACTTAGACTATAAGGGTCCATTGTGATATGGCTAAAACATCTTATGTCAATTGTTGCCAGTTCACTCAGTCTCATGGCATGTATTCCAATGAGGCAGTGTCCTGTTTTGAATCCAATTGCGGAGCTTATATTTTGTCAGCTCAGGAAAATCGACCGTCAGGTCAAAGCTTGTCCATGTTTGTGATGTTGCTAGACAGGTAGTGTCCTGTCAACGAACTTTATGCTCGTCGGACCGCAAAGGTTCCACAATCTTACGGCAACTAAGTTAAAATTCAATTTTGAAATCCAGTCTCTATGATTCCCCACGTTTTTTTTAAAGTGGGGTAGTTAGATTTTATGTTTATATTCACGGCATTACGGGTTTTTAGAAATATAAAAATAAAATTAAAATATAAAGAAATCTGCATCAACTAAACGGAAGTGGATGCGACCAGATCTCAAGTGGCAAAATCTCTAGTGGAATTGCAGGAACTTTACTAGTACGGTCTCTGGGTTGCATGCAAAACAGCCGCCTATGGTGAACCAGAAACAGCAAAATTTGAATTCAGAATGGAAATTTCCAATGGGAAATTATAATTATTTTTAATTACCTCATTGTATTGTCTGTTCTGTATTGCTGCTCACTGCCAACTGAGCGCAAATCCACACTTGTATCACACACTTGAGATAAACTTGTTCATATACCACGCTGAAGCAGAATCGGCTTAATAACACGCCGAATTAATTTTAATCCCCCCCCCCCCCCAACCAAACTTTTTGTTGTTGCTCAGTGCGGGTTATCGTATGCATTTTCTGGTAATGACTGGGTGTGAAGTGTATGCCGATGCATGCACAAATAGCAAAATTATATTCTTATTCAGTGAAAAATTGTTTCGGATGTTGGCAATGACGTGTGTTTGTCTACAAAATAAGTGAAGCATGTAAAGCTTCGTAACAACCGCTTTTGACAACAGTTTACCGTTCAACGACTTACCGGTTTTGGCTGCGAAACTTAAATAAGCAGGCAAAAATCCCATCGTTATTTTATTTTAAGTCAGAATGTTCATATCGCCATAAATATAAATAAAGACAAAATATTTTACGAAGGCACAATAATCTAATTTGGTTTAAAAATATCGCCATAAATATAAATAAAGAGAAAATATTTTACGAAGGCAGAATAATCTAATTTGGTTTAAAAATCAATAGAAGTTAAAAAACTCATTTTTCTTGTCACAAATAGTTTTTTGTCAAACCAAAACTGTTATAGTTTCTTGAATTGCTCTCATATTTCATTGAAAATACTTTAACGCACAGAGGTTTCAACTCAAAAAGTTGAAAGAAAAAAGAACAAAGACGAAGCACACTCAATTTATTACAATAAACCAAGTTTCCCTTACAATGCATCATCCACCCAAAAGTCATTGCTTCCACCTTGCCTCCATCATTTTTCAAACTCGCTATCTATTCTTCCATTTTATTGACCAGTTATTCACTCTTAACTTTCAATTCAATGAACATCATAACCTTTTAGCGTTTTATTCTACCTATTCATAATTTTCTAACAATGGATTCTATTACTTTTCTTCCTTGCTCAATTGTGCAAAGGGCAGATAAATACAAAAGTAAATCACTTCCATAAAACACAAAAAGCATTATTCCCAACATCTAATAGCAACATTCAACAAAAGCTCATAAAAAGATGTCCTTGCCCATTTTTTAAAATTGCGGCTTTAAAAGAACATAAACGAACGTTACAACCGCTCTCGCTTTTGCTGCTCCTTCTTCAACTGACTTAAGTAATTTTTCATGACTTTTCTTCTGACAATGCCAATTAAGATTATAAAATAAATGCTCTGTGAACATTTATACAAACCTAAAACAACATTATAGAAGAAAAACCTATTATAACCTAACCACTTTAAAAATATTCATAATATTGTCCTCAAACAAAAGCAAACAAGCAAGAAAAGGACACGCGACGCATTAAAAATTCTCATTAAGTGTTCTCCACAAGAAAAAAAAGTAGAAAAAGCGAAGAAAATAAAACATCAACGATAAAAAATATGGATGACCGCGCTATTTCCGCCTTGAACTCCTTTAATGAAAGAATTGTCGTCAACGTTCGGTGAGCATAAAATGCAAGGAGCCAAAGCAAAATGGGATTAATTTCCATTCCTTGGCTCATTTTTCAATTTTAACAAAATCATTCCGAACGAATGAAGAACAAGAGTTGAGCTGAGATGAATTGAGTGGAGTTTAGTCGATGAAATTAAAAAAAAAAAAGGAAAGAGAAAATATTAATAAAGGATGAACCGCGAACAATACCGACACACAAATACAAATATAACTCTCCAGTATTTGCGGTGTTATGCAAATTTATGTCCTGAAGAAGTGTCCTTGATCCGGTCGTAGATAAAAGAATGAAATTCAACCGCATTTTTCTCTTCAGCACTTCAGCGACGACGACCGACCGACGGACGGACGTCGCGTCGCCGTCGTTATTGTCCGCATTGAATGTCCTATTTTAGGAGCCATTAGCGAATAAAGAACAGACAAAAAAATTGGACAAAATATTAGTTGAGCTCTTCAATTTAAAAGGATTTTTATATTTTTGGTCAATCGCTATGCAATTTCGATTAAATATGCTGAATTGTGGATAACAATAGATTTGGCCTGTTTTAGTTTTTTTTTTTTTAACTTCGGTTTTTGAATATCTGCATGTTTCAAGGTCATCAGAATTCGAATCAATCCTTTTTACCGTGATATCTGTGTTCGTGTATCGTATGTGCGTATGTACGTTCGGATACTTTCGCCTGGATTATCCCAATATGTCATCAATAATACGCCAAATTCTTCTTAAACGTCAATCATCTCGGGCTTATCTGCGCAGACAAGCGAAATCACTTACTTACTTAAAATGGCGCTACAGTCCGTTTTGGACTTTGGTCTCAATCAACAGTCTCCGCCAGCCAGCTCGGTCACTAACTAGCTGTCTCCAGTTTTGCACTCCAATTATATTGAGGTCCTCTTCCACTTGCGTGCGCCCCCAGAGTCGCGGTCTTCCTCTCCTTTTACGTCCGTCGGGAAAAGTGTCGAAGGCTTTACGGGCCGGAGAATTGGTGTCCATCTGCTCTACGGTCATTTAGCCATCTGAGTCTAGCTAGAAGGGTCAAGGTCCATGTCGTTGTACAAGCCGTAAAGTTCGCTGTTGTATCTTCTTCGCCATTTCCATGCACACGGGGCCAAAGGTGACCCGAAGATGATGGTGTTATACAGTTTTACCTTAGTTGCTCGAGAGAGGGTTTTTCCACTCAATTGCTTTCTTAGCCCAAAGAAACAGCGATTAGCAAGAGTTATTCTTCGTCATGATGTCGGTGCTGGTGTTGTTGCCCGTGTTAATACCGGAGCCTAGGTAGACAAAATCCTCTACTATGCATGCGTCTATTGTGACGTTCTGTCCGAGTCGTCGGTGTTTGGTGTCCTTCCTCGAAGACAGCATATACTTCGTTTTTCCCTCACTTACCTCTAAACCCATTTTTGCTGCTATTGTCTCAATTCTCACAAAAGCGCTATTGACATCACGATATCAATATCATTGGCGAACGCGAAAAGTTGAACAGACTTTTGGTGTTGACAGTGGAGTTTTGCACTTCTCAAGAACGATGTTGAAGAAATCGCATGACAGTGCATCGCCTTGTCTGAATCCTTTTTTGACATCGAAAGATTCCGTTAGCTCGTTGCCAACTTTGATGGAGCAGCGTGAGTTCTCCATCGTCATTTTGCTCAAATGAATGAGCTTGGCACTTTGGCAGGTATGCCAAAACTAGGCATAGCCTTATACAGTTCCCGTGAGTTCATAAATGCAACCTAATTGCTCATGCTCTGCCGAAAAAATTCCTTCAATGCATTTATGAACAGAAAAACTGCTGCAAGAATGCGGCAGCTATACAATATCAAAAAACTGTTCATAAATAAAGAAACGGCTATGAATTATGAAAAAAATAGAAGTTTTTTTGGGTCTTAACAATTTTTTTTTAAATGTCCAATTAAAATGTTGTAAGGACTAATTTTAAATGTTTTGAATGGAATAAATTTTGGAAGCGTCCAAAACAAACTTTATTTTTAATTCTTTTGAATGTGGTCTTTGTTTGTTTTCTTTTTAATGTCCTCTTGGCTATGGGCAAACAAGGGCAGAACGGTTTTTATTTCCGTTAAACATTTTCCCCATAAAACAGATGCAAATTGCCATTCCATCGCCAGACGAACTGTTACCAGCTAACGTCTGCATCTGACCAGAATTTTTGGCCACCACAGTCATATCCATGAAGTAAAACTATTATATCTTAAACTATTAACAACAAAAATATTTTATTTTTGCCAAAAATTTAATAAAAAGTCAATCATTTTACTTTATTTATATGTTCCTACATTTTTCTGCAGAGCGGCAACAGAAATAAAACGACTGCAGACTTGATCGCAGTTTAGCTGTCAGTTTGTTTTTATGAACACACTGCCTGACTGCTATACTGCAAACATAATACAGTTTATCTTCATTTATGAACGCAAATCTTGCATTACTGCTGCATGTTGACATTTATGAACTTACCCTGCCTAAAAATCGATGAAGAGGTGGTGGGTATCGATTTGGAGTTCATAAGTAGGTTTTTTTCCAGGGTCTACCGCAAAGTGAAAATTTGGTCGATGGTTGACTTTCCTGATCTTAAGCCACATTGATAAGGACCAATCAAATTAATGACGAAAGGCTTTAGACGTTCACATAATAATTATGGCAAAGAGGATGTTAAGTAGACTGATTCCTCTGTAGTTGGCACAGTTTAGACGATCTCTTTTTTACGACAAGCGACCTCAACCCCAAAGAACTATACTCTGTCCGATAAAAATTGGCAGTACAGGGAAGATAGGGATATCTGCATCTCGTTCGCAGTCTTTTCCTACCCATAAGTACCTTTCTCAAAAAAGCTCTTAGAGGGTTGCCGTAATGCGCATTTTGAATTTCGAAAAAGCTTAAAGAAATAACTGCAGGGTTACCATTCTTTTTTTTGGGTTGGTGACGTTTTCCCCAAGCCAAAATCCCCAAACGAAAATCCCCAAACCCAAAATCTCCAAACTGAAATCTCCAGCAGCGAAATCTCCAAAGAGAGAATCCCCATGGACAAAATCTCCATGCCAAAATCTCCAAAACAAATATGTTCAAGTAGTGAATCATGCGATTAAATCGCGCGATTTAATCGCATGATTCACTACTTGAACATATTTGTTTTGGAGATATTATTGTATTCAGTTAAGATTGTTTAAGAAATAAATGTTTAATTCATTTTAAATGTAATTCATTTCATTCAAAATAAATAATAAAATCAATTCAAAAGAACTTTGTTTAATGTTTAAACAAATAAAGAATGAATATAAAACAAAACACAGAGCTGAAAGCCTTAGCAGCTAGGCTCTTTTTTTTCTATGTATATTTATTTATAATTTCAATTATATGTAAATAAATTATAATAATAATAATATAAAACAAAACATGTCGTGAGAGGAACGGTGTAAGTAGACGTACCTGAATATTGGAGTTTTGGAGATTTCAAGGAGATTTTGGCAAAAAGTATTTTTTCTTTGGGGATTTCTTCCGTGGGGATTTTGTCGTGGAGATATTGGCAAGTTGGATTTTTTTTTTTTTGGAGATTTTGTCCCCATGATGATTTTGTCTTTTGGGTATTTCGTACTACTCCCCTTTTTTTACATTGAAATTTCATTTCGTTTTTTATTATATTACATGTATACAACACAACAAAGGCACAACAATAAAACACAAACAACACAGAAAAATCACAAAGATAATATACAAACAAAACAACAAAAACACAACAAGAAAAACAAACCACACAACAATAGAACAACAACAGCACAACAATATTATCACAATAATGCACACAAATAACTCGCAAAATCAACAAACCTACCGCCCGGTACGAGAATCTACGCAAATAATATTCTTCCTCAAATAAAATGGCTTTGATTTTTATAACTGCATTTTAACTGATTTGCAAAACTTTAAAAGAAATGCAAAAGTCAAACACAACACGATAACACTCATCGTTTAAAAAGCTCTGAAAGCAAAAGCTCATCATCAGAAATCCATTGAAAAAGTAAGAAAAAAATACGAAGTGAGTTACGAAATAGAAAAAGGCAACTCTGAATATGTGTGATTTAATGAGGGTTAAAAAGCAGCAGAGAAGGATCAGTGCATGCTCAAGTGTGTGCAAGGCAGGTCGTTGTGGGTTCTACGTCGGATGCCATCAAAAATTCATGGGTGTTTCATAAAACTTTTTAAAGGAGTTTCATTCAATTGGTTTGGTATAGAGAACAGCGCACCACTGATTTTTGAAAAGCTCTCCCATAAGGCCTGTACTGCCAATTTTTATCGGACAGAGTATATTCCAGCAATGGTCTTTGATTCCACAGGCCCAGGAATGCTACGCTGTGAGGTAATGTGATCACCAAAACTTTATTGCATGGCATGAAACGCCGTCTTGACGGAATCAAAGATCATCAACATCAACATCTTCAAATCAAAAAATGCCATTTACAATAGCTCTATAGCGTTTTTAATTTACTGTAACATTATGGCCACATTTTTCGGACCAATGATTCCCTCTGCCCATAGAGCACACCAAACAGTGACTTTGTGCGCATATAAAGGAGTCTCAACAATGACCTGTGGATTATGACCACTCCAAATATGACAATTTTGATTATTAGGTACCGTGCGAATTCAAAAGTGAGCTTTATCGCTGAAAAAAAATTCTTGTGAATACCAGGATCGGTAGCCATCTTGATTTGGGTTCATTCACCGAACTTGCCACACGCTTGATGTTCGATCGGCTTCAGTACGTGCGGGAGTAACCAATTGGATTTTTTAACCCCGCAAACCAAGATTCTTCTGCAAACATTTTCCTTAAGGTAGATGGGCACACATTAGGGTCTTCTTTGATGCTTTTCTCCATAGCTGCAACAAATGTCTTCAGTGTGCACTGTACGGCAGGGCAGCGTCGGCGAGGACAAAATCAATAGGGCAATTTAGTTGAGCAATCAAAACTTTTGCCTGATGTTTTTGTTACTATCCATTTGGGTATTGTCTCTTACAGATACAGAGGACTATTAGCACTTCCCAGAAAATCAATGTATCTCGAAAAAGGTTCATTGGAATTGATCGGTAGGAACAAATGCAGTAAGGAATTGTCAAAGAGTGTAAGTCACTTAGGCCCTGCTTTTCGGGGCTCTCACTCTTATAATCTCTATCACCCCTATTAATAAACACAAAATAACTCTAACACAAGACTAACTCGTATCTTAAATCAAAATTCTTAATAATAAACGTGTGTTAGCCCTAAATGACAGTTGCTAACAAACGGATAAATTATTTGCCCGATTTTTGCGTATAACGACCTAATATCTTTTATTTCAAAACATTTGACAACAAATTAAGGTAGGTCATTATCTTACAAGCAAAGGTAAAGCTGCAATAAATTAGAAATTCAAGCGTAATGAGATAAGAAAAGAAAATTTGGTTTAATTTTTTTCCATAAAGATGATAGCGTCCTGACATGCGTGGCCTAAGCCAACCTGAATATGACTCAGTTGCATTAAAAATCGCTTCTGCATGATGGTATACACCATGCAATAATTTATTCGATTTTTGGTTGAATATCACTTGTTAAACTACCAATCTTCTAGAACCAGAAATTGCCCTTTTTTTAAGCTGATCCCATACATCCCGAAAATTGCAAATACAGTTTGGTGGAGAAATAAATGAAAAATCAATTAAATATTTCATGCAATTGGTATTTTTATTAACTTGAAAAGTTAAGACTTTTTTCAGATACAAGAAAATTAATTTTTAACACACTCCTCTTTTTCAGAATAATATCCTCTCAATTGCGCGTAGAGAATTACCTGCAATTAGATCAACCAACTAGAACTTCTCGGCGAATTTCTGAATCTTGAAGCCTTCTCTTCCATTGCCCCTGTTTACTGGTAGCCTTTCCTCTTAAAAAATAATTTGCAGTTTTGCTTGAACGAAAAACACAAAGCGAATTCATTCCAATATCTCTTGGTGGTCTAGAACCCTTGGATATATCTTTGCTGATGACGATTGAACAGAAAATCCTAGTGATAAACGTTTGTTTGGCCTAAATGTATTGAACATTGATCTGATATGTATTTTTTTTTTTTATAAATAATCAAAAAACAATCAAAAAGTGACAACGAATCTTCAAACTCAAACAAATACTAGATTTTCTAGTACATTTTGGAGCTATTCAATGAATATCTAACATGAGGAAAAAATGTTTTTATTAATAAACTTATTTATCAAATGAATAATTTCGCTATTCGTGTGCTAGCTATAATGTGTGTTATCCAGTGAATAGGGTATTTTTATTAATAGGGCTGTATATATATAAAAATGGATGTGTGTTTGTTTGTTTGTTTGTTTGTTTGTTTGTTTGTTTGTTTGTTTGTTTGTATGTCTCTTATAGACTCCGAAATGGCCCAACAGATATTTGTGAAATTTTCATGGTTCATACTGTTGCATTCAGTGATGATTTCTGTGAAAAAAGAAATTGGAAAAACCTCTTGGAAGAGTGAGAAAACTGGAAAAACCAAACAAAGGTCGGAAATTTGATTTTTTTTGCTTGGAATTTTTTGTTTCAAAATGGGTTTACGAATGGAAAAACAGAAAGTTCCTGATGAAAAACTCGGAAAACTCATTGGGAAAATTGCATATTACTGCAGGTGCATTAGTTTTCAAATGGAAAACTGGAAAATTTCAAAATGGGTTTTCCAATGGAAAATAGAAAGTTCTGATGATAAACTCGGAAAACTCTTTGGTTTTCAAAGGGAAAATTACATATTATTGCAGGTGTATTGGTTTTCAAATGGAAATTTGGAAAATTTCGGAATGGGTTTTACAAAATTGGAAATTTTAAGAATTTACTAGCGACGAGGACTTTTGACCTAAGGGTCAAGTTAAAAAGTTCCTTTCAATTGCTCATTATTAATATAAGTCATTAATTTTTCCCCACCGCACCGTAACGAAAAACTTTATTTTCAAAGTATTGCTGCAACCTATTAGGTTCTATGTGTGGAGGAAAAGCCTTTTGAACAAAAAGTGACAAGGCACAAAGTTTCTATTCAAATTTTCGAGACTATTGAAACGGAAAAATAATTATAATGGTGAGCCAAGAATTTGTAAAAAAAAAACTTTTTTTAATGATGAAAGTCCAGGAAAGTTCTCTTCAGCCTAACTAATTCGTGATTGACGTTCCACAACTATGGTCCTTCAGCAATAAACGAACAAAAAAGTGAACAAACAGTTTGAACAAGAACTCAAAGCCTGAAAGCATTTTATTTTAAGTACCCAGATCAAAAATTCTGACAATGAGAACAAAAAAATTGTATTTAAATGCAAATCGAACATAATCCTTTTTAAGAAGATATTCGCTTGAGTGTGTAACAAGAAAACTATACTATACTACTCCTTTTTGGGGTGCCAATTATTTCGACATAAAGCTTCGTCTTTCACTCAGCCAAAAGCAATATCCTTTCTTATACTTGCCTCCCAAGAACTAAGCCTTTTTCATTCCCTCAAGCCCCAAGTGTTCTCGTGTGCGACAACATGACTCCGGGCAAAGAGAATTATGACGAATTTGATATCTTCCACTGAATAACACATATTTACATACTTCTCACATATAAACATGTTTGTATGAAGGTAGACGTTTCCTTTGCTGTCATATTGCTGGAAACTGTATTATGTATTTCATCCCGGAGATTTTTTTGTTGGCTTTTTATTCTCTCCCCCCCCCCCTCCCCCCCCCAAAAAAAAAATAGAAAGAAAACAAGGATATCAGATCGATTACCACTTTAGAAGAAAAACATCATTCCCGAAGAAAGGTCATCAATGATGTAAAAGTAGAATCATACGTTTGCAAATATATCTTATGATTTTTACAACCCGAAGAAGAAGGCGACCCTTGAAAATATATTGCACATCTACTCTACTCAGAATCTGACAAATTCTTGTCCAAAACTAAAGGTTACGAATTTTTGTCTCCCTTTTGATTTTCTATTATTATTACGGTTTGGCAGTAACTTCTTTTTGGATGGAATATGCGACATTTTTTTACTGAGAATTTTTATTTGCAATTTTTTAAAACATTTTCTGGCAATAAATCAATTTTATTATGATTTTTATTTGGGTTATTTATTGTTGTTATTTAAATTGAAGTTCTATGCCTTGGATTCATACTCTTTTTTTTTAAATTGTTATTCCAGTGAATTATGAAGAAGGAATCTGACATCCACGTTTATTTTTTTTCGTGCGAAATTTATGACGGATTTGGGATTTAGCAAATAAAATATCGACGATTTGGTAATGCAATAAATTCAAAAGTAAATATAAGAACCACACAATATAAAATATGAAAAATTCTATACACTCTATGACTGTTCTGAGCATTTGGTTGTCATCGAACAAAAGTCTTGTATGGAGGAGTAAAACACAAACACAAATATTCATTCGATTGAAAATGGGTTACTGTACCCACACTTAGCCTTTTGCTGGTCCAACATCATAACAATGATAAATTGATGCCAAGTATTTCTTTATGTTTGGTTTCTAAGGCTCAGTCTTTCCAAGGTATTATCGGCAAAGCACCCAACGTTGTAGACTCAAACCAAATAGCACAACCAATCATCACTATTCATTCTACAGCATTTTAGTTTTGAATTATTTCTTAAATCTAACAAAGTTCTATCTTTGTAGTTTATCTTACACAAAAATGAATCTTTAAAACCACAGCAACGACAAACTGCTTTCCGGTTCTCGGGTTGGTCTTTGGTTAATCGCTGCTCACCTAGAAAGTGAATCGACGAATGACTGTTAATGTTAGGTACTTTTGAATAAACGGTGGCTTTCGCAATGTCTTTGATACACTCAGATGGATTGGATCAAAGAATAAACTGAGTCTAGTCAAAATCAGACTCTTGTTCACGGTCAAACCCGTGAAATTGAACAGTTGAGCAATTGCTCCTGTTTGTATATTTTCCAGGAAGGGAAC
The DNA here is from genome assembly GCA_943590905.1 of Sphaerophoria taeniata. NCBI lineage: Eukaryota > Metazoa > Arthropoda > Insecta > Diptera > Syrphidae > Sphaerophoria > Sphaerophoria taeniata. Next base: position 190,156,752 of record OX016540.1, read on the forward strand.
AAAAAACTGTCAGGTGTTTCTTTCCTGCATGTAAGCACTCTACCAAATCGGAGCAGGATCTGTTTTTTGTTTGCGAAAACACTTAATCTTATACATTTTTTTAGTCGGGTCTGAGTGTAAATTATATCACACAGAGAAGATTTCGTTGTTGTATTCGATTTTTTGTGTTGTTGTTTCTGATTGTTATATTGTTTTTTTTTCAATTGTTGCTTTCTCTTTGTTTTCTCGGTTATTCTCAGGGGCGGATCGACGTAGGCTATTTATCGAGGGGGCGGTTGCATATTCAATGCTTTTTTAACCTTTATTGTGGGTAAACAAAATCAATTAGTTGTATGCTTCTTTACAGTTTTCATATCGAAAATGACTAATTATTTACCCAAATAGCTCAATTCGTTTTCGAGAAATAAATAGCTAATTTTGTTTTGATGTAAAATCACCGCAATCAATGGAAGCTAATCAATAATTTTTGAAAAAAAAACTTTCTAACAATCTCCAATGATATCTGCAATGAGGGACCTGTGGCCTCTCACTTGGCTCAGGCTACTAACGTATACCATATTTCTAATTATTGAAGAATGCTTCACTGACAGTGTGCTTATAAACGGTCCGCTTTCAAAGGTTTTTTTTTCAAATATTGCTTATTTCGTGAATGGTTACACTAAGCTCATGTCTGATTTGACACATAATTAGTTTTATCCTTCCGTTGAACGAATATGGTTGTGTATACGCTTGAACAACGCTGGCAAATATTGGGATATTACTTTGAAAATCATGGTAAGTGGGCCTGTGATCGACTTAGAGAAGATGCCGATTTTGCAAAAAAAATCATCTTTTCAGATGAAGCACATTTTGATCTTGGCGGGTATGTAAACAAGACAAATTGTCGCATTTGGGGCACAGAAAAGCCGAAACACCCAAAACGAGTCACTGTTCGGTGCGGGTTTTGTGTCCAGAGGCTTAATTGGGCCATTATTCTTCGAAAATGAGCAAGGAGTGGCCGTTACAAGTCAATGGCGATCGTTATCGGGGCATGTTAAACGAATTTTTGTTCACACAAATTGAAGAAGAGGATATTGGCAACATTTGGTTTAAACAAGACGGCGCTACGTGCCACACAGCTGAAGCTACACCCGATGTTTTGCGCCCTGTTTTTGAAGATCACATTATCAGCCGCAGAGCTGATGACGTTTGGCCACCTCGGAGCTGCGATTTGACACCGTTGGACTATTATTTGTGGCGTGCCGTAAATGATAAGTGTTACGCCGATATCACTAGTATACGAAGTGTGGTGCTGAAAAGCAATTATTAATCTGCTTTCCCTAGTTGTCGGATACATACTTTTGAAGACGATATCATTTGTTTGCTATACATTTCATTTGTTTGCTATACAACAAATTTGCGTTGCACTGAGAATTACTTTCTTCAGAACGAAATGTTCTTTCTGGCTTCTGCTCATACTTTTAAGAATTATCCTCACGTAAGGAATACATTACACTATAATTGTTTCAACTTCTAAATTTAAGGCACATTTAATTTAATTGCAAGCAACGACCAGTAGACGACTTTGCTCCAATCGTGACATATCCTTCCTACGTCATCTTGGTAAAAATGCTCGTATATCATTTAGATGAGAATGAGTGCTCAAACCACAAACTCAAAATAACATCCTTGCGGGAGTTCATTATTTAAGGGAATACGCTCTGACATTCAACTTAAAATAGAGTTAAAATTTAAATTCTCGCAAAGTGACGCATGGTCGCAGGGTCCTTTTCCTTTGTTCAGATAAGAAATAGCTGATACCTTGCAGATGCACGAGATTTTCAACTTGGTAAAACTATTTATAAGAATAAGAATTAAGAAGTGCAACTAATCAAAACGCTTAACCCTAGAATTGGATGTCCGTGTCCGTGATATTTGATTAAAGGCTTTAACATTTTTTTCTTTCTCAACATTTTATTTTTAAAAAAATCAATCATAAGCCATGTCTGGATTTAACTTTTCGTATATTATGTTGTTTTTTCTCCTGTTTTTGTTCTCGCAACAAACACACTGTGAAGCAAATAAATAAAAACAACACCAAACAGAAACACATATGAACATAATAAAAGTTTTCATTCATAAACTTTTCCAAAATGTGCTAAAAAGGACATCAATTTAAAATTTATGAATTCCTTTCATCTCACAGACATAACCAGCGTTTCGTAACCTACTTTTTTTTATTCGTCTGACACCCATAAATATCCTTAGAGAAGCGTACACAGTTGGAAAGGATACAAAACAAAAACTATGAGAAAAAAAGAAAAGGTATCCTTGTAAGAATTCTTATATGACTATTGATGTGGAAATTTGAGTGACACTTTTGCGTCATGTGGGCAAAAGCAATCTGTTTTTAAAGATTCATGTTTTTTTTCTCTTTCCTTAAGAAGACATAATTTTTTATTAAGGATGACATGAAATCTTAAGCAAATGGCAATGGACGACAAGATTTGTTTGGAATATTATTTGCATATCGGTGCTATAGTGGAAGAAATAGGAGATATAAATTTGCAGAAAAGGATTTCAATCCCTTATTAAGGATATTCTGTCAGATTAACTTGGACCAGAGGTTTTTTTTTGTATTTGAGGTATTTGATAGTTTGCTGTGGGGATACAAATTTCGATCACATTACATTGGGATGTGGCAATTATTCTTGAAATGCCCAATGGAAAATTTTATTGGTTCTAAGAAGGACATGCAAATAAATGATTTGGATTTCATAAGTGGTGTTATGTATGACCGAAGATTGATGTCTAAGACTGAAGAAGACACAAAAGTCAACTTAAAAGCGCACCATGTCAAACATAAGAAACTTAGAGCAATTCGATATCGCTCATTGAGACCTGGACCACATACTCCTCCCGATTTGAGCTGTATTTAATAGCCAATGACGTGCAGAGGAACGTTCGTCAGAAAGTGACGTTCTTGACTTTAGCCCACAGCTCTATGACCTCCTGTCGTCATTTGTTTCTCCTAAGCAGGCGAGTGAATTTTCGCTTAATGAAGTCAAGTCCACCTTGTGTAATCACTTTTCACCTCGGCTATCGGAAATCACTGCATTTTTCAAATTCCATAAGAGAAATCAGCACCCCGACGAGGAATTCTCAGAAAACCTACTTGGATTTATTACGGAAGCTTGCAGTCGATTGTAAATTTGGTGAAGTTTTAGACTGCATGCTCCGCAATCATTTGGTCTGTGGACTACTTGACGCAAACCTTTAACGGAGCCTACTTGCTGAAACTGATTTGAAGATACAAATTGTAATCGACCGAGCCACCACCGTGGAAGCTGCATCTAAGAATGTGTTGGAAATTCCACGGACTGACCACGTGCATAACATCGGGAAAGGAGAAAATAATTCTTCACAGCATCGCCACAAATTTAAGTAAAACAAGCCTGTGTAATGGTTGTGGAGGCCGACACCCACGAACGCAGTGTCCTTATCTAAACACAATTTGTTCATCATGCGGAACCAAAGGACAACTTCAACGTGTCTGCCGAGGAGATGCATCATCCGTGTCCAACTCAATTTAAAGGAAGACTTCGGAGAATAAACGGAAAAGATTGAAACAACACTCGATCAATCAAATTTTGCCGTTAGTCGATTTGAAGAAGTCAACAACAGTCGTCATCAATAAATCGCTCTTATGGATTCGAGATTTATTCAGGTTCAGACTATACTATCATATCATCTCGAGTTTTCGATATAAAGTCAACCATGCATAAATCTAAATGTGACCTGCAACTCATGGATTTTCAACACAACCGAATTGCGATTAGGGGTGTTGTGGATGTCAACATCTCCTATAATGATAAAATTTGTTCAGATCTTCCAATTATAGTGGTAGAAGGTGACTGATCCAACGTGATGTGCTGTAATTGGTTTGCTCCCCTTGGTTTAAGTATCCAGGGAGTTAACTGCATTAAGAAGCGTTTTCTCGAAATTTCAACACTTGTTTTCTACGAAGCTTGGACGTTTTCCCGGAAATCCTATTACACTACAAATCGATCCTTCTATTTTACCGATACGCCATCCTCCACGTCGTCGAGTGCCGATCGCAACAAGGGCACTTGTGGGAGCGGAACTAGACCGACTGTACACTCAAGGGATTCTTGAACAAGTTGAGTACTCCGATTGGGCTACACCTATCGTGCTCCTCCGAAAGAGTGATGGTTCAATCCGGATATGTAGTGACTACAACTTGACGCTCAACAAAGTACTCAAGCCACATTGTTTCCAAATACCAGCCCCAGCCATAAGCAAACTGCTGTCGTCCATAGAGGGTGATAGTAATTTTGCAAAGCTGGATCTCACCCAAAAATACCAACAGCTAGAAGTTGATGAAGCATCATCACTTTTACAAACTATTGTGACTCATAAAGGAGCTTTCTGCAATTTGGAATTTCGTCGGCACCAGGTATTTTTCAAAATTTAATTGAAACCCTTTTCCAAAACATTCCAGATGTGATTCCGTATTTTGACGACATTGTTTTACTGGGCAGGTATGAGGCTGAACTCGCTATAGTCGCTTACATCAAGTTCTCAGCCGTTTAGATAGCGCAGGCCTTCGTCTTAAGGATTTTCGGCGTATGGTGCTATCGTTGAAACAACCGTTTAGTATCAACTGATAACTCTAGCCACATTTAAGCGTGATATGCTCATGCAATAACTACTGTGCCTGCGTTCTCAACACTTATTCATTTGTTTTTGAGTCCTGCTAAGGACGGTAAAAATATGTTACTTCTACCTCAACTCGCATGCATATCAAGTCAAGCATCTTGAATCAAATATGATCCATGGATGGTTTATCGTTTGAAGCACATATGATTCATGAAAATATAAGACGCGTGCAAGACGTCATTTTATTCATTTTAAAGTTAAGTTCAAGCAAATTGTTAACGAATTTACGTGATCAAAAATGATTAATTTTTCTTTTCAACTAACACAAGCATGAGCAACATTATGCCACAATGTCTTGTGTTTGAAATAATTCGCATATCCTTGCCATTTCTCGAATATTCTGAAGTGTTGGCGAATGGCAAGTGAGAAACCCGCATAACTACACGACACAAATGAGACATTAGACATGAGGACGAAGAGAAATGCTTATTGCATACGTCTATCGCATACACAATACACATGTTTATACCAAAACGTATTTATTCTTAATGTAACATACAATCATCATTAAATTCTATACAAACAATTTCCTTTTTACTTTTGTTAATGACAACACATTCATTGTAGCTCTGCGATAGAATGGGCTGAAGTCCTTGGGAAATTGTTTATTTTTTTTCTCTTCTCATATCCATTTCATGTATTTTATTGTTCGTTTAGAATATATCTCATCAATCATAATAACTCACACATCTAACTCGCATGAAACTAATTTTGCTGCCAATAAACGAAAGTACATATAAATTGTACAATATACATTTATCTACGGAGCTTATTGTTGATATAGTAGAACAAAAAATTATCTATGAACATTTTCTTGTTATTAAACCACATAAACTGACAATATTCGCAGAACACATGGCAACCCACTTAAATGAGAACAACGTGAACATTCGCATACCACCCTCATTTCGCTGAAATTGTTAGAAATATGTGTAGGTACAACAACAAGTTTGCTTAGGTATATATACGTATTCAAATTCATTATGAAGGACCTAATAAGCGAACACAAGGCTTTTTGAACATTGAATAGGCCATTTTTGTTTTTTGTACATCATTGGAAATTTCGAAAGCAAATTTTCAACGGCCTTGCCGATTTCTACTCCTTGTACTTGAAGCCGCAATTCGCAACTTCATGTGATGGGGTGAAAATCTTCTTCTTCAACTTTTTTGATGCTAAGTGAAATAATTTTCTTGCTGGAACCTTGAAATTCCAACATCGAAGAATTTTGCTATGCGTTTTTAACCTTAATTATTCTTTTGCACAACATCAAACTTTTTCCTCAAACTTTAGAGGGAAATTTTACTTAAACAAACAAAAATTCGCATAGAAGTATTAACCGATACGGCAGAAAGTGTAAACATTCCAGGAATATTATTGAATGTAGAAAAATATTAAAGCAACTTAATGCAGGAAAAGAAAACATAAAGAAATGCTTTCGCATTCATACCATACCTCAATCACGTTTAGGCTTTAGACTTTTAAGGGAAGTGAGAGAGGTCTGTTTGTGGTGTTGGAATGCATATCTTTAGTTTCAAAGAAAAATAAATCCAAAAGAATACTTCAAAAATACAAAAAAAAAATGTCTTTTGTTGGTTGCTCAACTTTGTTTTGTGAAGACTTAAAAGCAGATCAAGGTTACAGAACTCTCATGACACGAAATATTTTTCCTGCGTGATGTTGACTTAAACCTTTCAAAATTAAAATTCGCTTATCCCTAAGCAAATCAAATTGTATACTGCTCCAATTCTTATTCGATGAATATTCAAATTGGAGGAATATGGCTTTACACGGTTTTTAACACTTCCATCAGTACCGAAATTTATTCAGTACTTTGTTGCTAATTTGTGCCGCAAGAATTGATTTTGTTGCTCAAATAGTTTTCGGAAAAAAACGCAGTTACGTTTCTTCTTTCATTTCCTGAAAAATAACAAGTATACGCCCTAGTGAACTTTCTCATTGAACGTTAATTCCGATAACTGGGTAAATCCTAATTGTTCCTGGTTGATTTATTCCGGATTGTTCCAAGAATTTTTTTTATATATTCAAAACTGAGAGTTTTAGACCCCAAAAACCGTTTGAAAGTAGAGGACTTTTTTTGAGGTATGAGATAAAACATAGATTAACCAGGATCAACTTCAAAATGGTGCCAAATCTCAAAAGCGCCATATCGAGCTTGAAAATTCATATTTTTCAGCAGCAGCTACGAATGTTAACAGTCCCTATATAATTTTACAAGTAGTGACTGTTTTTGAATATGTGATCAGATCATTAAGGAAAGGGGCCTTCTAAACGTGAAAAGTCATAACAAACTTTTCTTTCTTGCTATATAAGGTCACGTTGTTTACTTTTAAAATTCGTATACTGTATCTCTTCTGATATAGAAGTCCAGATTCTAGTCATAAAGATAAAATGCTTCAGATCGTTAGATACCTGCATATGTTGAAGTGGAAAAACAAAATTTTTAACGTCCAAACCATGTTATAATCACTCTCCCAATTTGGTTCATGTAGCTCATGTCAATGCTAAGGCATTTACATTTTTAGTTTAACGAATATATTCAAAATCGACTCATAGATGATGGGATGATCTGAAAAAACATGTCACAAACACGTTAAAACGTTAGTCGGATACAGAGAAAAAACTTTATCCTACTGAAAACATTCTGTAAAAACTAGCCTAGTCTCGATGGAGCTGCTTGTTTATCTTGTTATCTTTATCTACACAAAGTCGTGCCAAGTCTAAGGTTTCTTACTGCGATTTCTTTATTATTATAGTTAATGTTGTGTGACTTGGCCGATTTGAAGTCCGTCTGTACTGGAAATAACATTTTAAACTGTTTTGTCAAGGCTCGCTATACAAGTATACAAGTATTATAAAAAATACGCAGCTTTGTCAAACCTACAATTGACTGGTTATTGACAGGTCAGACAGGAGCCTTTCATCAGACACGATGAAAGCCAACAATTCCGTGAACTCGACGTAGAAGAAGCGAAAACGTCAAAATCCAACAAAGCCGCTGGAGCAGATGGTCTAGCTGCCGAGCTGTTCAAATCATTTGTAAGATATGAATGGATGAATGGAACCTCAGCTTTGTTTGCCCGATCCTGAAAAAGGGAGATCCTCTAAACTGCGTCAACTATAAAGGAATCAGCCTTCTTAACATCGCTTACAAGATCCTCTCTGGCGTAATATGTGAACGTCTGAAGCCTTTCGTCAACAATCTGATTGGTCCTTATCAATGTGGCTTCAGTCCAGGAAAGTCAACCATCGAACAAATTTTCACTTTACGGCAGGTCCTGGAAAAAACCTATGAACTCAAAATTGATACCCACCACCTTTTCATCGATTTTTAGGCCGCGTATGACAGCATCTACATAGACGAACTGTATAATGCTATGTCTAGTTTTGGCATCCCTGCCAAGCTCGTTCGCTTGTGCAAAATGAAGCCGGAGAACTCACGCTACTCCGTCAAGGTTGGCAATGAGCTTACGGAATCTTTCGACGTCAAGAAAGGATTCAGACAAGGCGATGCGCTGTCATACGATTTCTTTAACATCGTTCTTGAGAATATAGTGCAAATCTCCACCGTCAACACCAGAGGTACTATCTTCCAAAAAACTGTTCAATTTCTCGCGTACGCCGATGATATTGATATAATGGGAAGAACACACCGTGATATGAGAATTGAGACAGAAGCGGCAAAAATGGGTTTAGCGGTGAATGAGCGAAAAACGAAGTATATTGTGTCTTCGAGGAAAGACACCGATGGCTCGGACAGAACGTCACAATAGACGCATACAACTTTGAGGTAGTAGCGGGGTTTGTCTACCTTTTCTCCGCTATTTAGACGGGCAATAACACCATCACCGAGATCAGACGAAGAATTACTCTTGCTAATCGCTGTTTCTTTGGGCTAAGAAAACAATTGAGCGGAAAAGCCCTCTCTCGAGCAACTAAGGTAAAACTGTACAACACCCTCATCATCCCAGTCCTGCTGTATGGTGCAGAACACAATCGGATGAATGCGCCTTAGGCTGTTTCGAGAGGAAAGTTCTTCGGGTCATCTTTGGCGTCGTGTGCATTGAAGGGAAATGGCGAAGAAGATACAGCAGCGAACTTTACGTGTTGTACAACGACATGGACCTAGCCAGAAGGGTCAAGGTCCAGAGACTTAGATAGCTCGGTCATTTAGAGCGGATGGACCCTAATGCTCCGGCCCGGTAAGCCTTCGACACTATTCCCGAGGGACGTAGAAGGAGAGGAAGACTGCGAGTCAGGTGGCGCACACAAATGAAAGAGTACCTCAATCAAGTTGGAGTGCAAAACTGGAGACAGCTAGCTAGGGACCGAGCTGGCTGGACTAGACTGTTGATTGAGGATTGATAGGGGGCTTCGAAACTTAGACAGTCGATATCAGTCACCTTGTTCAAGCTTCATCTGTCAAATTGGCATTCGCCGACCAGTTCAAAGTCGTGTAAAATCGGACACCTCAGTTGACACTACCAATACTTATTTCGCCAATAATAATATAGTTTAAATATTTTTGCTCTCAAAACAACGCAGTCAACTTTTTAATCAATAGCGATAGCGAACCTAGAAAGTACTTCCCCATAATGTCACATCGAGAAGGGAATTGGTGGATAAGATATAAGAACTTTATGAATGAAACCAAATGCATTAACTGCATTCAAGTTGCTTGTGTTAAAATTTAATTCATCTTTCTTAAAAAATGTATGATAAATGAACAAAATGTAGAGAAATAACAGAAAATATTTCTACAGATGAAGATGACGATGACAATGGGGTTTGGTGATGAGAGAAAAATGACTTTAAGCACTCAAGCTTAACAATATGTGTGATATATTAAGCACAATGGTTTTATTTTTGCGTCGCTAAAATGAAAAAGGGTTTTATTTTTATTTTGCACCTTAAAACTACAAAGTCCTTTATGTGCTTATGTGTGGTGAACAATAATATAATGGCAACATGATACTTGCAAGGTTTTAGCACAAATGTGTTGTTAAATGTGAAATTGAAAGCCCTACAAATCTTCTTAAATGGGGGACAGATAATGGTCTTAATAAGTTTTGTCATTTCGTAAGAATACAATTTCACTGCCACAACAGCGAGAAATATTGTAAATGCCTATTGACAATTTCAACAGAAAACTTAAGTTAAATGTGTTTTCTCAAATTACTTCGACTGGCCAAATTTGCCTTAAACGCTCTGTACAATCAAATCTCAACATTAAATTATATTTCGTGAATTCGCTTCTTAGTATACCATCCCCCTTTCATTTTCATAACACAATAGGCGTAGTCCTTAGAGCGAAGCAGTTTCAATTCTCAACACAATTCTCAACACACCCCCTACATCATGTCAAAACTTCAATAGCTTAAAAGTTGCCGCTGTAAGCCTTAACAATGTCAAATAATATTATCAAGACAAGAGATGTTGATGTTTATGTTCAAGGCAAACATAAGAATTACGGAAAGTGTTTCTTTTTTTCACTTGAGCGTCTTGTTTCCCCCCCATTTTCCCATGATCTCATTTGCCATTTGAGCTTTAAAAAAAAAAAACTTTAATGAGAAACAGCAAGTCAGAAAAAGAATCACCCATCTACACCTATTTTCTACCCATCATCCGGGAAGCCAGAAACTATAAAACGGAAGAAAAAGAAAAAGGAACAAAACAAACAAAGCACAAACGGAAATCTAAATCACTGCATATTTAATTTGCACTTTCATTAAGTTTAAGTGGTGATGGCGCGGCAGCACATAGCTCTAAGAATAGGACACCCACCGCTGCCGCACCACCACCATCGGGATGAAGAAATACTTATGCAGATAAAAACTAAAGGATAAAAGATATATATAAGAGTATTGTGGGCTGGCTGCTGCCGCTGCCGCGTGCTGGTGTGTTACGTTAAGCTGGAAGTTGTTGCTAGGGAAACATTATTGATGTAGCTTTTGTGTATTGTAAATTAGAACCATGAACAAGGAAGAATCAAATGGTTTCCTTCCTATTGTGTTTTTTTTCTTTCTTTCAGTTTTTCATTTTCACTTTATTTTGGTTTTGTTTGTCCTTTTGTTGATTTTAAAAGAGAAAAATGTTAATGGTGACAGAGGAGATATATGTACAACTCATTGTACTAATTTAAAAGCGTAAAACAGTGGGTATTCGGTATTGGAGATCTGACTTTTGATGGCGGTGAAAGACAATATTTGATGAATAAGGTTAGTTGGGAATTTTCTTTTGGCCTTTAAAAAAGAAATCATGTGTTCTTTTACATGCCCTATTATTCTATCCTTGGGAATATATTTCTTCGAATCGAAATATATTTTCAACCAACCAGAGCTTCTCCCCGATCCGATATTTTTACCGACCGATTATTTTGTGTATTTGCCTTCTGGATAGGAGCAGTCACTCAATCGTTCATTTCACGGGTTTGCTTATGATCTTTGATCTGTTGGGTGGGTCAAAAACAGGACGAAAGCCATCGTTTATTCAGTTGTAACACTGACAGATATAATTCGACGATTCATTCGCGAGGTGAGCCGCGATTATCCAGAGACCGAGCCGAGAACCAGGAAGCAGTTTGTCATTTCTGTTTGTAAAATTAACTAATACAGAACTGTGTTAGATTTAAGAAGTTATTAAATAAAAAGCTGCAAAACGAATAGTGAAGGTTGGTTGTGTTATTTGATTTGAGTCATCAACTCGAGACGTTTGGTGATTAGTCAACAACACCCTAGACATACATACATAGTGAGCATACCTCAGTCTTTCAATCGTCAATATTTTCAATGGACTCCGACAAGGAGATGGACTGATCTGCCTCCTCTTCAACCTGAGAGCAACAACTGTTAAGGTAGAGGAGCATGAATTTAATCCATCAAAGATCAAATACCTTGGATCAGTACAGTAGCAGCCGAAAACTATTTGTAAGATGTAATATGCGGGTGACTGGTCAAAGCCAACAGAGCTTTATTTAAGCAATTTATATTCTAAAATCTTACTCTCTCACGGACCAGACGCTTAAACAAACGCTAAGCCGAGGAGAAAGAGCGAATCATGGTATGCATGGTCTCAAAAAATATCGCCCTACTTCGAAACGCTAATAACAAACATAAGTCTTTGAAAATCCTTTCAAAATGCATTTCAGCCACAAGCCATAATGTTCAAGGGTCGTTCTTTTCTTACAAAACACAGCCAAATTTATTGTTTAATTCCTTTATGCTGAAGCAAAATTTTAATGAAACAAGGTACCTTAACGACGTTATCCTTGAAAACAAAAAGCCGTGAAGAAATGATGCAATGAGAATAAATAAAAAAACATGGAATGATTAGTTCTTATTTCTCATTGTTTTTTTTTTCTTGCAAAATTCTTTGCAGCGCAAAAACTCAAGGAAGAAAAAAGGAAAATGCAAAGATGAGGTACATATCCGTTCAAGAAGAAAGAAAAAAATTCTTTTGCACAAATAATTAGAAGTAGCCTGCAGTTTTGTAAAGAAGATGAAGGAACTTTTTTTTCTGACAATTTTTCCTAGCTACACTCAAGTACCAATATAAGCTTTCTTTTTTTATCTCCTTTTGGCTATAAAACACAAGGCTACGGACAGAGCTGGGAAATATTAAAGATGATGAATGAATCTAAAGTCCTGTAGAGTATGGACATTTTTTTGTAAAAACTGAAAACAAATAATCCTTTTTCATGCTTCTTTAGCTGCTAGTGCTAGGGTAAAAATAATAGGTACATAACGATACCTTTGTTTTCTTGAAAATTAATTAGAAATAAATCTCAAACATTTTTTCTAAAGCTTAAAATTTTTCAAGGAAACTATAAACTGATGTAAGTTATTTTCAAACTGAAGCAAATTCCAAGCTCCAAGAAAAAAGGCTTTTCGAGGGCCTTATTCGGACAATTGGGATCAAATTAAAAGCTGAAATTCCTCTTCATTATTCACAGTTACAAGATATTCTTTTAATTTTCAAGACATCGTGTTTTCCTAACATCTTTGTAAGAACTGCAATTTTGATTTCCCGATGGAAATGGGCTACACGTTCGAAGTTATCAACCCTTTTGAAGATATTTATCTCAGTATACCTTAATTAGCTACAGGCTTTTTCCGCGTAGCCAACTAGACCACAATGGCAGTTAAATTCAAAGCAAGTTAGTCGCACCAAGCATAAATCAGACCGACATGTAGTGGTTAAGCAATTAGTTGGAACCCTACAAACATAACGTTGTTTGTGTGAGGCAAATGATTGCTTAAGAAGAATTTCACAGTCACGCAAGTATTAAGATTAAGTTTTAAGATAAACTTAAAATTTCTTTTAAATATATGTCGGTGCAATAACAAAACAAGTTCTGACATAGAACGAACTTCTTTTTTCGATCTGAAGCCTAAATAGCTTTGGAATAAATATGGATGGCACTTACTGTTGTGAATGATCATGCGGCATAGCATGACTACTTTCTTTGAGGTTTTGAAGTAAATGAAAAGATGATGGGTCTCGACTTGAAATTCTTGGAATTTTGAGTAAGTATTTCAATCTGAATATTTAAACAATTGACCTTAAATCAAATGGCCCACCTGCAAGTGCTTAGAAGTCACATACCTTTCTTGTGTGTAATATTTTCCCATACGGAAAGGAACTTTATTTTATACAATTCACCATCACTCCCTTCGGAAAAAATCTTCGGTTCTTAAATCATCTCTACTACAACTACCAAATAAAAAATTCTACCACTTAGTAAAAAAGCCTACAATGCTCCGAGCATTTTATAATCGGCATTATTCCTGCTGCTCGTACCAAAAGGAGCAATATACCTGCCAATCCATGCCACCAATGGCATTGTACCTGCTGATCGGTGCCACCAGGCGAGGCGCATTATATCTGCCGATCCGCAGCAGCTTAGGGTATCGCCCACAATACCGATAACCTGTCAAAACATACCGGAATAGCTTAGACCAGACTGTATCAACTGCGATTGTACTAATTCATATAAGTAAGTAGAGTGGCGCCACAGTTCTTGAAGAGCCAAAACCTAAGTGACTTACACTCAAAAACAATTCTCTGGGTGCGTGTGAAGAATTGAGGGGACCTACAATTTAACGCCGATTCCGAACGGCAAAGTTGAGAAGCATTTTTTCATGACAGATTGATACTCTTGGAAGTTTGGCCAGTTCTTCGCAAGAGGCAGTACCCGTGAAAGATGAAATAACAACTTTATGGGCACGAGTAGGACCTGAACCCACGACGTTCTTCTTAGCAGCCAACGCACCTAACCACTAAGCCACGGGCAGCTGCACTAATTCATATACATATTTATATTAAGCTTTAGTATTGTAATCTAAGTTGTATTCTTAATAAAGGTAATTTTTCAAAAGGTTCAGAAGACCTAGAATTGAAGTTCCGTGTTTCTTCAATTAGACCTTGAGAAGAACAGTGGGGCGCTGACCAAGGCCGCCGCACAATTGAGCAAAGCATTTAACGCACCACTAACATCACGCTGTGTCTGTGATCCCAAAATTATTTTGTCTTCAGACTATCTAAGTAGATATATATGGTCTTTTGAAAGACTTTTGCTTCTGGTTTTATTTCCGAATTTTATAAAACTTTGATATTGAAAAAGCCGTTGCCCGTAGCTTAGTTGGTAAGTGCGTTGGCTGCTAAGCAGAACGTCGTTGGTTCGAGTCCTACTCAGGCCAAGTTTTTATTTCATCTTTCACGGGCACTGCCTCTTGCGAAGACCTGACAAATCTTCCAAGAGTATCAATCTCAACTCTGCCGTTCGGAATCAGCGTTAAATTGTAGGTCCTCTCAATTCTTCTCACGCACTCAGAGAATTGTTGATGAGAGTAAGCCACTTAGGCCTTGGCTCTTCAAGAGCTGTCGCGCCACTCTATTTATTTATTATTATATTGAAAATGCCGCATGACATCCTTGAATGACCATGATGGATCGGTCAGTTTTTTTATATTGAGACAGAAATGTACCTTGCGAAATAAAAATAAGCCCTTAATGCGCATAGCTTAGTGAGTAGATATAAGTAAGCTGTGTAAAAAGTGCTTCTCAACTAAGCCGTTCGGAATCGGCAATAAAATGTATGTCAATTCTTCAAACGCACTCAGAGAATTATTGATTAGTGTAAGACACTTAAGATTTGCTCTCCAAGAGCTATACTATACATTTGACTTAATACATTGCCCTGTTTTTTTGTCTTTCTTTTTATCAGCTTCGTCTCTGGAATCGTGTTTTCTCACAAATGCAATGGGGCCAACCAGTTTCCAATAGACTTTATTCTCGAACGTGACTAAGAGTTCATAGAACATTTGACTTAATACCCAAGTCTCTCTTTGGATTTTAATAGTTTTAACAGAATAAATTAGGCTTTAAGCAGGCGCTCGCGCATTTCTTCTTCCATAATGTTTTCGGCTGCTGCTACTATCTGTACTGACTTCTAAACCTTGATAGAAGTTGTTCTTCAACTTCTGCCAACTGCTTTTGCATAACAAGGCACCTATTCTTGGTTTTTCCACCATTCATAAGCGGCCTCAGATTTGTCTGTGTCTGTGTTTTTATGGGAGATTCAGAAACGGACTCTATAAGCTTGCATAAGCGCGGCTATGTGCGCCAGATAGTGGTCGTTCTTGTTCCCTAATCCCCTCTATTATCAAAAAAGAACTTATTTCGTGCCAAGATTTAGATTCTTTAAATTTTTTTGGACGACGGACGGTTTCGTTGGTGACAGATGGACCTTAAGTACATTTCATCGCCACCTTATGATAGGGGAAGTCTCCTATAGGCCTATAGCATGCTGTTCGTGGTTGAAAAAGCTTATTGTAGATTTTTGCTCTGCCAACCTACATGCTCGAATTTTTCTGATCGAACTCCGCACCGACAACAGCTGTTGAGGTATTCACGAAGATTCATCCATCTAATTATTTTTCTATTGATTCATTATTTTCCCCTTTTCTATTTTATTTTCTTTCCTTTTCATTAAGACAATCACTAGAGACAGAGACTATTAGACAATCACTTATTTATATTATTTTTGTTACGTATACGCCCCAGTGGCCAGTCTTTTCTGATAACGAACAAGCAAAGAGCAGTGTGGATGCATGTTCCCCAAAACTGAATGCACGCTTGGGTTTGAATTCAAAACGTGTGACCTCACAGTCAACTACTCACTCCTCTGTGCCATGGGTTCTAGCGAACAATAAATGAAAATGTTCATTAGGCTTGTATAATATCATGCCTTTTTAACGAAACCGTTTCCTGCTACCCAAATGCTCCAAAACAAACTCCAAGTAAATCAATTTCTAGGTCTCTCTCTGTAGGTAACTTAAGGATCGATTAAAGATCAAAGACTTCTCGTATTCAATCATAGATAGGCCGGAATTATGATTATGATGGTGAAAAAAAATATTAAAACAAGTCCATCTACCTCAAAGCTTAGGAAATCAGTTCATGAAAAAATTCTCATTCTTCCCAGCTCCTGTTTTTCCAAACTGAATTGTTAATACAAAATTTCGTGCAAGAGTAGATCTCAAGAAAAAAATTACAATGCTTGAAAAATTCACCACCATATCTCCTGCACACATTTACTAGTACAAATTATGCACCGCCACACAATACACACATTTCCCGAGCTCTATTAAAGCAGCTTTATTCCAATGAAACAACTAAACTGAAGCAAACTCCTAGAAAATGGTACGCAGATTACCGAGAACAACAAATCCAAGTAATAACAGCGCCAATTGGGCAATATATACACTAATTGCTACACCAAGAGGAAACTCCACAAAATTATATGTCGTCCGTTCTTGTTTCGATTTTCAGTGGTTTTCTTGAATGATCCAAATGCGGCGAAGAGCCGGATCTGGGTAAGATACTGCCTGCCCTTATACCCCATCACCATCACAAGAAAAGCCCTAAACAGGGGAGGTGTTCTTTATTTAGTCGTTGATTCTTATAAGCGGTTTTGAGCGTGTCCTGATTTTTGTTTCTTTTTTTTCAATCATTTTTGTTTTGTTATTATTTTTTGTTGGATTTTCTTTTTTTTTTTGCTTCTTTTCATTTGAGTTGATGGCAAATTTTATGTTTGTCTTTTGTTTTCTATTTCTTTTTTTTTTGTTGCTGTCTGTTTGGTGGAGGGAGGAGGGGGTTTATTGAGGAGTTTTAGCATTAGGGGTAGGTAGTTATCGTAATTTCTATTCCTGAACTTTTGTGTTTTTATCCTTGGGGTTGTTGGATTCATTAGAAATTAGGGACAATTTTCTGCTTCAGTGATTGCAAATATTGTGTGACAGCCAAGAAATGAGAGAAAAAAAATCTAAGTGAGTTTTCATGAAGACAGAACGTCGACTCTTGGTTTTGGGCAGAGTGATGGCGGCGACAACGAAGTTGTCTGGTGAAAGCGGGCAATTAATTTGTTTTAATTTTTCTTTTCCATTCTCCCTCCTACCGCCGCCGCGCTGACATGAAACGAAAATGTCCTTGAGAGGATAAATAGAAGGCCGAGTATTTGCTATTGACTTTTGAGAAAAAGAAATCAACACACGAGCAAGTTCTAGGGCCTATAAAGCTGATGCTGGAAACGTTATGTATGATCGGACCAAAGGCAAAATCAAAATAAACCGTACAATCAAATATATCTGAAGTTCAATTCCCATTAAGATAGCCTTACAGATGATTGGATAATGAATTAAGGTCTCTGCCATTAAGCCATTTTGTGGACAGACGTAATATAGTATACCTACCCTTTTGGTGTGCCTGATGCGTGTATGGTGGTGTTGTGAAGTCTTTCGAATGAATTGGATTAATTGATTGTGCTTAATTATAATACGAAGATAGTACAGTGCCCACCCGACATGTGAAAGTGAACAGGTGCGTACAAAGAGTAAACACAAACAGATAGACACAGCTATTCATCTCACTGGTCCTCTTAATGACGGTATTTACTTAAGGAGAGTATGCGAAGTTATAGATAAGAAAAAAAAATTAATGGGATCCAGCCAGAGGTAATCTTTAAACGATGAGCAAATATAAGGGAACTTGTTCTTCATGATTGGTCTATAGGTAGGTACGATGTGGGTCATCATATGGGGGAAGAAAAAGGTAAACACACGTATCCTCTTCCGTTTTATTTGTTGTT
Source organism: Sphaerophoria taeniata (assembly GCA_943590905.1). NCBI lineage: Eukaryota > Metazoa > Arthropoda > Insecta > Diptera > Syrphidae > Sphaerophoria > Sphaerophoria taeniata. The sequence continues at coordinate 190,174,637 of OX016540.1, forward strand.
GTTGTACTTTTATTTTTACTTCGGTTAAGTTCTTTATCCTAAAAGATAATAAAGAAACAAATGAAAGACTTGAGATCGTTAGGTCAAATTGCTTAGCAAAGCAAAGAAACAAAAACTCTTTATTTGAGAAATGAGCATAAAAGTTGATGACAGTAGTGTTGTTCTGTTCCCATAGCTATGTCGTCTCTATAATGAACTAAGTACACATGCTGGTATGTACCTGAGTATAATGGAGACTTTTTTGTGTTTCTTTGTTCATCAACAATTTTTGCGCCGGTTGACCAAATTTTGCTGGACTGGCATTTTTTGTTTAACTTAAATTGGCAATAACAATGTTTCTTACATGCTGTGGTTTGCCATGGCTAAGGAATGATAATTTCGGATTATATGTACGACAACAAAATATTTTCGACATATGCATGCTTTAATAGGCCGGTCGGCCGCCATACGAGTAGAATCAACACCACATCTATCCTCAGAGAGATGACCGGTGGAACCAGTTTTGATGGTAAGGTTGCCCCTGAGGCTCGTAGAACTTATGAGTGAATAGGGTTGGGAAGTCTATAGACGAAACCTCTTGAAAGATGGCATAGAACAGAAGGCTCGAAGCGTTTTGATGCGATAACTTATGGCGTCGCAGTCGGCATACAATCGGATAAGGTCTTTTTAAAAAAAATCAATTATAGGTCATCTGCACCTTTTGACAATAACCTTTATTAAGAATACACCTTAAAAAAAGCTTATAATCAAATGAATTTGTATAATTTCTGGTGATACGATCTATTCTGATCTATCCCTGAAGGACGGTGGCGGGTAGTTGGCGTGTCCGGTACGGTCTTACAGGTCTTTCCACATAATAGGTACGGCACGGTTATCGGCGACTATACCCTAAGCGGCAGAGGATTGGCAGGTACCAAATTACCTGTTAATTTAATTCGGTCAAAAAGACTACTAGATCGAAACCCCTTACCGCTGCGCTAATGGGAGAAAGTTCCGATGATGAAATGGTGGGACTATTTCAGGGTAACTTTGAGCAATCACTGTAGAAGCGATTTTAGCACAATATTTCATGTCCACTTACATATTTGAAAACGGCAATATCCACGGCTGAAATCCAACAAAGCCGCTGGAGCAGATGGTCTAGCTGCCGGGCTGTTGAAAGCAATGGCGACGATCTAGATAGGAGGATGCACTAAATCATCTGTAAGTTATGGTTGGAGGAATGCATGCCCGATGAATGGAACTTCAGCATTGTTTGCCCGATCCTGAAAAAGGGAGATCCACTAAACTGCGCCAACGACAAAGGAATCAGCCTTGTATACATCGCTTACAAGATCCTCTCTGGTGTAATATGTGATCGTCTGAAGCCTTTCGTCAACAATCTGATTGGTCTTTATCAATGTGGTTTCAGACCAGGAAAGTCAACCATCGAACAAATTTTCACTTTTCGGCAGATCTTGGAAAAAACATATGAACTCCAAATCGATACCAACCACCTTTTCATCGATTTTAAGGCCGCGTATGACAGCAACTACAGAGACGATCTGTATAAAGCTATGTCTAGTTGTGGCATCCCTGCCAAGCTTGTGCAAAAAGGTTGGAAACGAGCGAACGGAATCTTTCGATGTCAAAAAAGGTTTCAGAAAAGGCGATGCACTGTCGTGCAATTTCTCTAACATCGTTCTTGAGAATATAGTGCAAAACTCCACCGTCAACACCTGAAGCACTATCTTCCAAAAATCTGTTCAACTTCTCCTGTACGACGATGATATTGACACCGACGCGCGCCGAGATCAGACGAAGAATAACTCTTGCTAATCGCTGTTTCTTTGGGCTAAGAAAGCAATTGAGTGGAAAAACATTCTCTCGAGCAACTAAGGTAAAACTGTATAACACCCTCATTATCCCAGTCGGTGCGGGGAAATAACTCCACGGGAACTAACTCCACTGAGGGATTTACTTCCCACCAAGTGAGAACTTACTCCACTTTTGTAAAGTGTAGTTAGTTCCCATATACGGTGAGAACTTAGTCCAATTTCTAATGGGAACTAAGTTCACAAATTTATTACAAAGCTGTTGCTGTTTCCTTTAATTTGGAAAAGCATGCTAGTGTGAGTGTCTGGATAGCAGGTGCTGCACTGCAATGATTCATTTTGAGCATCTTTTTTCACCTTGGTGGATGATGACTATCTGTAACACTCAAAATCAATTCGGTTTGATTGGGAGTGAAGCGAGCGGAAAAAATTTTGCCCAAAAGAGAATCAATTTGGGGTGTGAAAATAAAAAAATTCGCGCGAAGCGAGCGGAAAAAATTTTGCCCAAAAGAGAATCAATTTGGGGTGTGAAAATAAAAAAATTCGCGCGAATTTTTTTATTTTCACACCCCAAATTGATTCTCTTTTGGGCAAAATTTTTTTCCCTCGCTTCGCTCGCTTCCAATTTTTCGTTCAAGCTCCAAATCTTTAATAATACAATTTTTATAATCATTTGAGAGGGATTGTAGAGTTAATAGAGTCAATAAAAAATGTCTTTCTGATGGAACTTTTAATGTTATTTAAATAGCTCAGTTATTTAAAGGGACAAAAAGATGCAACAAAATGAAACTGGGTTCAAGTACAGTGTGCTTGTAGAATGCCCTACTCTCACCGAACACCAAACTTCAGAAGAACGTTTGCATAGGAAAAAGTTTTCTTTATGTAACATAAACTTATAGCATGCGGTATATTTCAATTGTTATAATACCGTTTTAGAAAATGTTTAAAATTAATAGCAAAGGTCAGAAACCCCGAATTTGATTTCTAAACTAATGAACCACCATATAGGGGGTCAGAGTCTTAAAAATGGGTTTCCTCTAAGTTTCTCAATATTTTTGTACATGCGATTTTTAAGAATTATTTTCAGTCTTAAAAACTGAATTTCGGAATGACTTCGTTTCTAAAAGACAATTATTTTAATTTCACAAACAAAATTGCTCAGTATAGTTGAATTCCTATTTTAATTTTTTCTCAATTAAAGTGGCAAATTATTTCGAATTCGAAGGGAACTAGATCCACTAATTATTTGAGGAATTTAATTCCCACTGTACATGGGAACTAACTACACTTTATAAAAGTGGAGTAAGTTCTCACTTGGTGGGAAGTAAATCCCTCAGTGGAGTTAGTTCCCGTGGAGTTATTTCCCCGCACCATCCCAGTCCTGCTGTATGGTGCAGAAGCATGGACCTCGGCAAAATCGGATGAACGTACCTTAGGCTGTTTCGAGAGGAAAGTTCTTCGGGTCATCTTTGGCCCCATGTTTGACGGTGAATGGCGAAGAAGATACAACAGCGAACTTTACGGGCTGTGACATGACATGGACTTAGCCAGAAGGGTCAAGGTCCAGAGACTCAGATGGCTCGGTCATTTAGAGCGGATGGACACCATTGCTCCGGCCCGGAAAGCCTTTGACACTATTCCCGAGGGACGTAGAAGGAGTGGAAGACCGCGACTCAGGTGGCGCACATAAGTGGAAGAGGACATCAATCAACTTGGAGTGCCAGGCTGGAGATAGCTAGCTAGGGACCGAGCTGGCTGGCGGAGACTGTTGATTGAGGTCCAAGTCCACACCGGACCGAAGCGCCATCTTAAGTAAGTTAGTAACTTAAATAGGTAATAATATTCCGAAAGGAGTGGGTGTGAATTGTAAAAATAAGGTTCAATTCAAAAGCATATAGCCTCGTTATAAGATAAAGGCAAACACTTTATTGGCCAGGCTGCATGAAAATGATTCCCAGATAGCGAAGCTTGAAATATGTCACTAGCCATTACTAACTATCGGGTTTTGTCTCAAATGAAAAATTGTCGCGCTGACAAAGCAAAAAACTAATTTTTTTTTTTTTTATATTTTTCTAAAGAGCAAGAATGTCAAGGTAGTATTTGTCAAATTTGTTTCCATAAAAAGATGTTTTTCACAGTAAAAAAAAAAATTGTTTCTATGAAGAAAAATACTTATTTCCGTGTAGAGAAAATTTGACGGCTACCGTTCTGTGACGTCCTGCAACCCGTATAGTTTTTTTTTCATTAATCAAAGGGCACGGTAGTGCCCAGCCAAGTTCTAGCACTACCCCCTTTTTACAGGATCGACCTCAAGCACATTTTTAACCCCCCATAACTTTTGAACCCATAGAGTTAGAAGTTTTAAATTTGAACTACGTTTTACCTTCATGGAGACAAAGGCCAATTTCGTTGGACCATTACTTCCTGGGATATTGAAAAGTAAAAAATTCAAAAACCATAATTGACTCACTGACTGACTGACTCACTGATCATCAAAATTATGAAGCACTTCTAACAATATTTGAATCTTGAAATTTGGTACAATGACAGGTTTTCGGGTGTAGGTATACAAAGGAAAAAATCGAAAATTTCAACTTGCTAATTCAAGGGGCGTGGTATCCACCCACTTTCTTAAAATGGTCGTAGGATGTTCAAATTCGGAATTCTAATAGGGTTTTGGTTGAATATAAGAACAAATATAAGTAAAATATTTAAGTTTCATTTAGGGGCGTGGTTGTCACCCACACTATCTGAAACTCGCTTTGGTGTTTTGATCAGGTGACCTTTTAGAGTGCGGTAAGGCTGAGTTTTCGCTGATTATGGCGGTTCTGGCTGAGCGTGAGCTTCTTGAAGGGGCAGTGATGTTTTTTTTTTTGCTTTTGTTTTTCTTCTTTGCATTTCAATATACGCTGGCTTTAATCGGTCTAGCGATATTTTTGTTGCTTTTCCTTTTATGTTGAGTGTAAAGAATTTATAGCAGCGTTGTGTTATCTCCAACGGTCATTCATACGGAGGGATTATTGACTATTTCACAGAATCATTACGAATGCATAGACTTTTGCAGATCCTGGTGGACGAAAGGCTGGTGATCAGTTGGCCATGCTGTCTGATAAAGTGTCATTTGCAGTTTCAGTGGGCGTGGTTTCCGCCCACTTTTTTAAAATGGTCATAGAATGTTGAAATTTGGAATTCTTGTTTGTTTAAGTTCATAACACCCCCATGCGTAACTTTCTTAAATGGTTTCACAATGGACCCTTGGGGTCTAAGTGAGTTAACAACATTAAGACGTTCTTTTAGATCTCATTACACTTGGTGGCTGACTTTTTAAACAGTGTTGTTCGCACATAAGAGAACTTGGCTCTTTTTTTACATTCTATGTTTTTGTTCTGATGAAAATACTCATCAAAATACCTACAAAAAGCTTCAGAAGATGTATATCACTTTGAGCATATGAATTCCGCCTTATTGTAATCCCTCCCCCTTAATCCAGCTACTTTAACATGCGACAAGCTGCTCGTGTTTTCTTATTATTTTCTCCATCCACGCAGAAACAATGTTCAATTACTAAAAAATGTCAATTTCCATGGTCTCGTGTTTTCGGCCAGGTCTATAAATTCCGTTTTTAGATCATTTAAAAAACCTGCACGTTATCAACAATTAAATTAAGTGTCTGTCCATTGTTGTCGAACTGCTGCTATATGGGGTCTTTCATGGGTCGCAACACCGCACGTATCTATTCTGTCAATTCAAAATAGACAAATACCATATTCGATTTGTAATCAAATTATGTCCTTTGTCAGGACATTATTCTTATTCAAAATGAAAAGAATAGAAAAAGAGAATAAAAGAAAAATTGGTGACACAAAAAAAAAGAGATTCGGTCAAATTTGATTATCAGTTGAATGATTCCATATTTGCTTCAGGCTATTTGTGTAACAGTGTTGTGTTGTTCTGGAAATGTCTTCAGAATGTTTAGTTACATTACACATTCAGTACTTTTGACACAATGAATTTATTTTTCTAATGAAATACTGAAATTAGCCCGCAGAGCGGACGTATCTCTATAATGCCATCATAGGTGATATCCGACCCGTTTTAGCAACTAGTTCGTTCTAAAAATTTTATCATGACCCTGATAACAGTTGCGCCGCATCACCAACATGCGACTTATCTCTGCCAGACCCTTGCCTTGGGGTTGAATTAATTTTTTCTAGATAAATGAATGGAGAGCGTGTTAATTTAAAACACAAATATTATATGTATAGAATTTAGAATTTCCTTTGTGTGAACATCGAGTATTTTAAGCAGATTATAAATGCTCGGCGAGTCCTTTATTTTCGATTGAGCTTGCACATTTCCTTTAACACACACGAAAACGAATATGGGCTGTGTGTTCTTGGCATTTCAATTGAGACCTTTTGGGCATTTCAAGGATATAAAATATCAAAGAATAGATTATTTTTCAGTGCGGTTTTGTGGGTTTCGGAATTTTTTCTCTCTTTTTTCCTCATCTGGTCTGGTTTTTAATTTTTTGTTTAAACTCAAATCTGTATGCGGGTATTTTTTTCTTTTTTTGTATTATTGTTCCGGTATTTTTTCCTTTCTTTCAGTGCAAAAGAGTGTTTCGGATAAGGGTCAGCAGCAATATGAATGTCTTTGAGTATATTATCTTTGTGCGTGTTTAGCATAAAGTGAAAAAAAAAATCTAATATGAAAAAAGAGAATGTATTGAAAGGTTGGCATATAGTTGAGTATTCTGTGTGAATAACCCTTTTTTTATCTACTTTATTATTCCGATAATATAAACTTTGGGATTGCATAATCGAATGAACACACAAGTTGAAGTTGAGATGAGACAGGATGGTAAAGTTTCTTCACAACAATGTGGTTGATGATGATACTGTTGGAAAAAACCACACATAATGAAAGAGGATGATTTTTTGTTTGAAAAGGAGACAGGATCTGATAGGACGATTGCTTATCTTTGAATTTAAATTGAACTACAACAGAAAAAAGAGGTAGGTATCAACTGTGCGAAGAATGTTAATTTAATTATGTTTGTGTTGTTAAAAATTAAAATTTAAATTAACACTTTAAATTTTGTAACCTTTTTTTGAAGAGGGCTTGGGCATTGGTTCGTGGTTGAACGTGGTTGAAGTGACCCCAATGATATTTATTGGTTTTAGAAAGTTTAAATTGTTTTGAATGTTAACAAGAAAACATTTTTTTCCCAAAATATCATCATCACCATTGTCGATCTAGCTGCTAAAGTAGTTTATTCCCGATCTTTTGCAACAAGTTAGAAATTTATATTGAACTTTTGTACCGGTTTTGCTTTTGGAGCAGTAGGTAATGTTCTTCAGAAGACTCCGTTCTTCGATACAAACTGTGGTAGCGCCAAAGAAACATTTTCTCTAACACCTGAATTTTCTGCATTTGAAACGACTCAACGTTGAATCACACTGGCCATCCAGTCTCGGTCTCGGTGTCAGAGTTTTCTAACGCCTACTTTGACCTTTAACGCAGTTCTATATGCTTCGCCATTGCCTATACCAAATGGCTAGGAATTATCCGTCTTCTGTTGCGTAGGTTATGGTAGACGTTACATTTTCACTTTTGACAACAAATTTTCTATCGTTAAGCATTATCATAAAGCGTAAACAACAATGGTTTACTTATGGCAAGCCTAGTCAGCTTCAGATGAAGACCCTATAACCATACGGTATCGAAAGCCTTTTCCAAATAAACCAGAACTGCATCCATGCATAGTTTCTTTGTTATTGTTATTCTATTGCATATCAGAAACGAGTCTAGATGTGGCATAAATGGTGTCAGATCCCACTATGAACCCAAACTGGTTATTCGGAAATATCTACGCTCGGTTGAAGAATTTTCAGCCGAAGAGATACACGAGTAATGAGCTGCTGAGTAGACGTGCTTTGATTCTGGTGACATTGTTTCTAAATTATATTGATCTAAAATTGCTGTCAATCCTTGCAAAATTATCGTGCGCATAGTTTAAAACATACTGACAATATCTGTGTAGTTTTTCTTTCGGAAAAGTGTTAAATAATTGTGTAAGTATTTTTAACTTACAATTTGGTTAAATTCAATACATTGTTTTGTTTCTTTAATTAAAACAAAGAAAACATTTTCACTCAAGTTACTTTCCAATCTGACTCTCTCCACAAACACAACATAATTTACATAGCCCAGTTAACCAACTCACATAAACACCAAGTGCTTGTCATTTTTTCTATATAAACAAAACACTAACACACACACAATCACCTCTAACTATGTCAACAACTCGCTCGTCCCCCGCACCCAAAGGTCTACCGACTCACCCGCTAACAAACCATCTGCACTGGGATTACCCTTGTCAAAAACAGGGAAGCGCGACGAACATTCCTGGTATTCCGATAAATTACGTCAACAAAGTGAGTTCATCATAACTTTATTGTCAAAAAAACTTGAAGAAATTAAAGACATTAAAAACAGTTTAAATGATATAAACAAACGTGTCGAAAAATTGGAAGCATGCAATGTTGATGTACAATCAAATATCTGCTCACTTAATAATGAACTAACACATTTCAAAACGTCACTTGCAAATGTCACCACCGAATGCACAAACACTAAACTTTCATTAAAACACCATTCCGATGAAATAACTAATGTAAGCAATAATTGTGACAGGCCCCGATCTAGGGTGGGGCAAACGGGGCAATTGCCTAGGGCGGCAAAAATTAGGGGCGGCAAAATCGATGGTTGAAAAAAATTAATGACTTTTTTTATACTATACAATGTTACTACATAAATGAAGTCCCTATCCCCGACTGAGAGTGTTTTTCTCTCTTTTCCTATAAACAACAACTACACATTTCTTACTTGAGAATTGAGATAATAAGAATATTTTTGTATTCGTGCTCGTGCGTCGTGCCTCATGCGTCGCTCAATTCATTTAAAATGGGAGCGTTTGCGTCAGTGAGAAAGAGGAGACTAGGACTATTTGAAGTTTGAACTAAACTAACCTTAAAGCTTACACGTCTGCTAAGTTTTATTTTTTGGAAAACATCGGCAGTTCCTACCTACAAGTCGACACAAAGCTAAGATGAAATTGTAATTTGTTTTTGTTCCTTTTGATAAATGTAATTTTTGAGTAAAAACAAAACTATTTGGGGCTCTTTAGTTTTGTTTCTAAAAAAAATATATTTTTATTGAATTTGAATTGTTTTCAAATAATAAAAAATAAGCACAACTCGGTCGTACGAACTTGCTCCTGTATTCCAAATTATAACTCATAAAAAAAAATAAAAAAAATAAAATTCATAAATAAAAATTTAAATTGAAATATGTAGATACCTCAAAAATCTATATGATTTCTTAAGAAATTGTTGATTTTTCTACGATTTACGTAGGAGCAGTTTTTTTTTAATTAATTTTTTATATATAAATTTTTTCGAAAATGTCATATGTAAATATACAATTTATAAGTAAATTTCAATTTTTAATATTGATCCGTTTTTGGGATACAGAATTTTGAAAAAAAACGAAAAATTTTGATTACAAAATATTATTTGAGCAATATACAGGGTGATTCACGAGCGTTGTGCCAAAAAGCTAGAGCGTGTAGGTTGAGTTGAGACAAGAAAAAAATCGTATGGGAGGGGGGGTCTATTCCCCCCCCCGTTTAGCCGGGAGGTGCAATTTTCTGAAAAATTGACTTATTTTGTAAAAAAAAATATTTAAAATCAACGGCTTCGTTTACAACACCGTGCTTTACCTTTCTGAAAAGCCAAAAACTTCTTCTTTCACTCTGTTTTTAAATTAAATTGTTTTGACGAATAGTTTAAAAAAAAAAATGTTCAAACTCAAAATTTTCAAAAAAAAGCAAAAAAAACATTTTTGAACTAATTTTTTTCAAAATTTTATGTAATTAAGTACTAATTTTGTTTTAAAAATTAAATGTCTTTGTTAATTTTTAGTCGAAAACAGAAAACCCGATGCAAAAATGTCTTTTCGTTTTTGAGAAATTAAAAAAAAACCAAAACCACCTTTTTCAAAAAAAATCTTTATTTTTATTTTTACCTATCTGGACTTTTAGTTTAATTTATTAGTTTAATTTATAAATTAGCGTATGAGTTTGTTATTGTTATGTGTTGATGAGTTAATATTTTAATTGTAAATGGTTGTTTAGTAAATATGCGATGCCTTTTGTTTACCTTTAGGTTGTTAATTGTTTTTTCATTCAAGAAAAATTACGGTTTAATTATCTTAAGCCCCTAGCAGGTAGAACCCTTCGCCGGCGAGTGGCCACGGCCCCAGGTATAGTAAGAAAACATTGCAGGTCAGTTTTCACACGTTATCAATGAACAAAATGGTTAATCCAGGGATAATGTAATACTTTTCTACTTTATTGAGTCCTCATAAAACTCCAATTACAAAAAATTAAATTTATAAATTAAACTTATAAATTAAACTAAAAGTCCAGATAGGTAAAAATAAAAACTTTATTTTTTTTTTGAAAAAAGTGGTTATGGTTTTTTTTTAATTTCTCAAAAACTAAAAGACATTTTTGCATCCGGTTTTCTGTTTTCGACTAAAAATTAACAAAGACATTTAATTTTTAAAACAAAATTAGTACTTAATTACATAAAATTTTGAAAAAAATTAGTTCAAAAATGTTTTTTTTTGCTTTTTTTTTGAAAATTTTGAGTTTGAAAATTTATTTTTTTTAAACTATTCGTCAAAACAATTTAATTTAAAAACAAAGTGAAAGAAGAAGTTTTTGGCTTTTCAGAAAGGTATAGCACGGTGTTGTAAACGAAGCCGTTGATTTTTAATATTTTTTTTTACAAAATAAGTCAATTTTTCAGAAAACTGCCCCTCCCGGCTAAAGGGGGGGGGAATAGACCCCCCCTCCCATACGATTTTTTCTTGTCTAAACTCAACCTACACGCTCTAGCTTTTTGGCACAACGCTCGTGAATCACCCTGTATACGTACTTTCAAAAAAAAATTACGCTGATCGGACTTTTATTTTTTGAGAAAATCTAAAATCTAAAAAAAAAAAAATGGTTCTATGGGAGGTACCGTTTTGGAGCAATAGAATTTTTTTTTTTCACATAAAATATATGAATGTTTAATAAAATAAAATTTGAGGAAGTTTAAAAAAAAATCGTAGGAGCCGTTTTGGAGAAAATTGAAAGTTTTGGTTTTTAGCCAAAAAAATCGTATGGTGGCTACCCTAAATTTTGATCTTAAAAAAAAAATCAAGTGGGATATGAGTTTTTGCTCAAACCTGTAATTTTAAAGTTTGAAGTGAATCGGACCAGTGGTTAAGGCTGTAGGTGTCTGTAAACTCAAAGACAGACAGACGGACGGAATCACCGGACCCACTTCTTTCGATTTCTCTATCATCGTAATGTCATATCTCATCAAAATCTCAACTTTTTTTTACGAATTCAATACTTGCCTTATATTCTATATGTCGCAAGTAAAAATTTTGCAAAGCAAAAAGTGCATAGAAAATAATTTTAGTAAAAACTTTATCTGTTGTTATACCATTGTTTAATTATTTACTTAAATATTTTGCCTGAATTTGTTTATTATAAAAGATACAATTATTATTTGTTGTTTTTTTAATTATTGCGATTTTGAGGTTATGTGAAAAATGTTTGTACTACTTTTAAGTTTTCTTACCTTAAAAATAATTTTTCAATTCAAATTGTTTTGTTTTCAGAAATGAATTATTATTCCTTTTTTTGCTAAAATTAAAATTAAATAAAAAACTATCTGTTATTTTTTTGTTTTTATGATTATCATTTCAATGATAAGTCGATGTATGGAAGCAAACACACATAAGTTCACAAAACAAGTATCGGAGACATTTTGAACAAACATAGTTTATAGATGTTTATGTTTATAGATATCCAGAAGATTTAAATTATCTGAATATGTACAAAAAATGCATACATATATACAGTAGAAGTAACTTTTCATGCTTTAAGGTGTGATTTTAAAGGGCGGCAAATAATACTTTTGCCTAGAGCGGCAGAAAAGCTAGATCGGGCCCAGAATTGTGATCACGTCGTTGATGATATTATTAATCTCAAACAAACTTTGAACACTTACGAAAACCAAATTATTGCCTGCGATGCGTTTATTTTCGGTATTCCGTTTATGTCAAACGAAAATCTTAAATCGCTTTTTAACTTAATTTGCGATACAATTAACATTAAACCTCCGACTTTAAATAACATATACCGCACTCGACCGAAGAAAAACTCTTTAAACTCTGCGATCAAAATAAAATTGAATTCACCGTTCGATAAAAACTATGTTTTAACCTCTATTGCTAAGCATAGAAAAATAAACAATAAACAACTCTGTCTTGCTGACATTCACTTTACCACCGATAATCCCTCCGCGTCATCTTCTTCCATCTATATACGCGAGAGCTTGACACAACGTAATAAAGCAATAATGCAGCATGCACTTGAATTGAGACGATGTAAGAAGCTTTCATCTGTTTTCTCTCTATGTTAAACGTGAACCGAGTGACACTGCTATACCCATTGATTGCATCGAGGGACTTGAAGACGTTGCCAGAACAACATCAAACGAATGAAATTATTATTATTAACTATCATTTTTAAACATAATTTTTATTTTATTACTTTTTATTACTTTATATCTCTTATTCTATAAGTTTCTTCATATTTTACTTCAAATTATTGATTTTTTGTTTTTCTATTTAAATTCTTAACTTCTACACTTTTCTTTGTTTTTCTTATTTCTCTTCTTTTTCCTAATATCCACTTTTTTTTTTTTTTGTCTTGTGGTTAGTTATGTCCAACAATAGGGAATTACGTTTAATGGTGAGAATCCTTAGCCGGCAAAAATGTGGGCTTCGCACAAAGTTTACTACCTAAAATTGACGAGTTTCGTGATATTTTTATTGGTTCTGACGTGGATCCTTCAGAAGCAAATAAATAGTTTTCTATCTACTAACTCTCTGCTCAGCCCTTATCAATCTGGCTTTCGGAAGAAACAAAGTTGTGTTACCGCACTTTTAAATGTTACCGATGACATCAGAAAAGCATTGGATAAAGACTAAGTTACGTTTCTAGTTTTGTTGGATTTTTCGAAAGCCTTTGATTCTGTTAATCATGTCAACCTATGTAGAAAGCTTATGCTTAATTTTAACTTTTAATCTAGTGCAACGAAATTAATTTTCTCTTATTTAACCGAGAGAAAGCAAGCAGTGCAAGTTGGTGACTCCCTCTCAAATTTTTTACCGAATGTTACTGGTGTACCACAAGGTTCTATACTGGGTCCTCTTTTGTTCTCTGCTTATGTAAATGAACTTCCATCTTCTTTAGTAAATTGTAGCTCTCATATGTATGCTGATGACGTTCAGCTGTATTTCAGCTGCCCCCTTGGCTTAATCGAACATGGAGCGTACTGCGTCAATGAAGACCTTAAGAGAGTTACAAATTGATCTTTGTCAAACGGACTAATTTTGAACCCAAAAAAATCCAAATGTGTTGTCATTTATAGAAAATCTCTAGACCTTTCTTATTTTCCACCGATTGTTTTGAGCAATGCTCCAATGGAATATGTGGTTACAGCGAAGAATCTTGGTGTGACTTTTAATCGTTTTTTGACTTGGGATGATCATATCACTGGACTAGTTGGCAAGGTATATGGAGTACTCCGTACATTATGGGTAACACAATCTTTCACTCCACCAAAAACGCGTTTGCTTCTCGCTAAAACCCTGGTAATACCTATTCTGGTCTATGGTTGCGAAATCTATTGTAACTGTAGCTTCATGAGCAGGCGAAAACTTAAAGTAGCTTTCAACTCAATCGTTCGTTATGTCTTTGGATTGCGACGGTATGATAGAATATCTAGTTTTGCTCCGCAATTATTGGGCATGCCTTTCGAAAAATACATAGAACTTCGTAGTTTGATTTTGCTTTCTGACATACTTCTCACACGCCAACCACAATATTGTTTTGAAAGAGTAAGAACCGGGTCTTCAAACAGATCTCATCAGTTGATTATCCCTCCTTACGCATATTTAACATCGGAACGTCAAATTTTTGTAAATTCTATTAAGCTTACCTCGTAATATAAAACAAAATCTGAACGCAACAAAAATAAAAAGAGTGCTTAGATCTTATTTTTCAGTATAAAATTTAATGTACTTATATTATGATAGTTTTAATAATTAAAGTAACTTTTTTTTATCTTTGCTCAGCCATTGTTTTTGTTTAATAAGCTTACAGCTATCTTATAAGATTTTAAATCTTACTGTTGTCAAGCATTTTCGATATTGAATAAATAAATAAATAAATAAATAGACTTGACGGTTTGGAGTTGTCCTTTTCACTTGTCTGGTGCATTGTTGAACAGAGTGGTGTAGATGTCTACTGCCTTTATCGGCAAGTGTCTTAGTACAATGTTGGATGTGCCATCATCACCTGCTAACTTTTTGTTTTTTTTTTTTAAAGATGAGCCGGAGCTAAAACTTTTTTAGAATTGTAGAGTTCGAGAGAGTTTAACGTGAGCACCTGCCCAAGAAGACCTAATCTCACGATGGTTCGATACACATCTCTCGGCTTGGCTATGTCGATATGATAGATTCTAGACTGGATAAATCCAGTGACCGAACAAAGGCAAATCTTCATCAGAAAGTGAAAAAGCCAATTAAAGCGCATATCCAACTATTTGCCATAAATTGAATTTCCGCTTTCAATATTCATAAATCGCTTATCATGCTTTGCAATATCCGCAGATAATGCATTTATTCTGGATCACATTTATCTTCCACATCAAGTCAATCTTTCCATTAAAGAAAAAGGTGCCTATACAACAAGAACCTCTCGGAAGCATTACGGGAAGGTGTAGGTCAGCACGTTCACCTACTGGGAAACATGTACTCGGAAACATGCTTCCTATCTAAATTTCCAAGTCTATGATTTCGCCTTGCCTGTTTTTCGTAAAGGATTTGGTTCATTTGCTGGGTGGTTATGCGTATGTTCATAAAGCAAAGCTGGTCTTTTAGTTTCGAGATCTAAAATTCTATCAGTGCTGGTTGATTTCTTATATTCCAGCTTTTAAACGGCTCTTTCCAATATGGTAACACAGTAAATGTACCAGGGAAGCGTTTTAAGTCTTGTCCTTTTAAGTAAGTGATGTTATTTTCTAAGGCTCAAGGTATGCTCAAGCTATCCAGGGTGTTCTCGATTGAGCACCTTACGTCGCGTCGTCGAGTTGAAGATTCAAACCAAATAACAAAAATAACCCAAAGTAAACTCAGAAAGTTTTTCATTAATATGAAAAATAAAAACCAGGCAGCACCACTAATAAAGGAGTCTGATGATCGGCTTGGCACCCGTGAAATAGCTATAACTCCAGCCAAAGGAATTGACGGAAAAAGCCATTGGTGGAAGCACCTCTAAGTTGCTATCGTTGTTCAAACAAACATAAATAAAAACCAAAAAAGCAGCCTGACTGCGAGTGTTAAATAACACAAAAACAAACTATAAAAAATAACCTTCACTATTCGTTTTACAGGTTTTTACTTAACTCTTTCTTAAATTTTATAGAGTGTTTATACTAATCTATTTTACAATTATTCAACATATAATACCACAGCTACCGCAACGACAAACTACTTCCCGGTTCTCGACTCGGTCTCTGGATAGTATAACGGGTCACCTCGTGAATGAATCCTTTGACTTTATGTGTTATGTCTGTCAGTGTTACCACTCTACCGAAGGGAAGCAGAAACTGATTTGCGATTGCGAAAACGCTTCCACTTATGCATTTTTCGGTCAGTGATTGATGAGTGTGAATTGTATAACATACACAAACAAACTGATCTTGTGTTGTTGCCTTTTGTTGTTGCATTTGGTGGTTCGTGGTGTTGCTTTCTATTGCTGTTTTCGGTGGTCTATAGCAAGGCTACACTTGTGGTGACGGCATTAATCAGCGCGAAAGCGTAGTGACCGAAAAAAAAACCAGAAAACCAGCTTCCCAGTGAACTTCAGCATTTGCTAGGTATATATTGTGTCACCAGAGATTCGATTTGAAAAGCCCCCAGACATCTGGTGTTAAAGAGCCCTTGCATCTCACTCATTACTTTCATAACCCATTTTTGGCCCTTGTGTTGTGCTGCAATTTCCTTTTGGTTTGAATTCGCTCAAACTGCAGTTTATATTTTGGAATCACTTTTCCGCTGGCTACCTCACCGATATTACTAACACAGGATGGTTCAGGCAGATTCTGCGGCATAGGGTAGAATGTTTTTCAACATCTGTCATGTTGTATTGGTTAAGTGCATTGGCTGTTACGCAATTTTTGTAGACTTGAACCTATAGTGATTTATTTCTTGTGTTACATTGGTATGTCCTCTTGAGAGGTGGAACCACCCTGTATGAGCATGAGTTCTGTATGACCCGTCAAAGAATTTCCATTTTGTAGACAGAGAATATTGACATTGAGCATTGACCAGTCCGCGGGCATCCTTTTCTCTTCCAATACACTGGAGTTCTGTTGGTATGCCACCATATTACTCATCTATTAGTTATGTTTCAACAGAATGATTTACACGATAAATTTTCCGGTACAAGATATGTTTTCGCTTCAAAACATGAATGCTGAGATTTCTCCACAATCATAAATTTCCTACAAGCGCAAGGCCTCTACAATGTCTTACAAAAAACGAGGACTGTTTCCTACATTCGGACACAAAGATTTGTCAAAATCTACAGTAATGTCAAAGGAATTACTATCCTGCATGCATATATTACAACATGAGGGTTGTAAGATCTTCCACAAAGCATGCTTCAAATTCCGTTCGTTGAATGCTACCCATTCGTGTCTTATCTACATTCAAGCCCAAATGTCCTTAACTGCATCTGCTTTGAGTAAATTCTCCAAACCCATCAGACATATCAGAAAACAGATACTACACGCATAGCAAAATAATTGAAGAAAGGACTTCAAAGTCAAGTGCAGTTAACAGAAGTTCTAATCTCATGTATAGGTGATGACCTTACATTTGCACACCACCCATCATCTTGGCTATAAATTGTCCTCTCTTGAGTCTTGATCCTTTCAACCACAAAGATTTATACAAACGAAACGACACATCACGACAACGACTGAGACTGAGGATGAGGATAGCTCTAGGACGACAACGAATTTTCTTAAATTGTTTAACAAGAAGATTATATAATTCCGGCTCTATTACGGCTTCCTCGTCTTTTGCTCAACTATGCATGTATGTTTTGTGTGGGTGTGTGGATGTTTTAATTTCACGAGCAATGCGTCTTAACCGTATTTCCATTCCAGAAGTAGAAGCATTGCCGATGCCGACAAGGACAACGACGAAGCTTATATAGGAGTCTGTTCTTGTTCATGCTCAAGCTCTTTGGTTTGCCAGTTAGGATGTTAGGAACCCAGTGCGCATTGCATGCGGAATTTTTTCCCTCGAGCCATTCAGCGTTATTCGTTTATAATAATTAAAATAAAAAGAAAAAAAAAGGAATTGCTCCAAAATATTTCCATGTAGCCGGGGGAATATTTTTCCAAGAAATTTGTCCTCAATATGAATAATTTAGAAGAGATGTTTCGTAGGACATGCAAAATAACGCTATGTAGAGTGATAACGAACGAAATGAGGAAATATCTGCGGATGCTGGAATTTGGGTTTTTGTTATTTTTAAGATTTTAATTAAATTTGTTTCTTGTAGTTCTTTTATTTTTGAGAACGAAAATGAAACATTGACAACATTTCTTAAGAATTTTAGTTCAACTCAACTTTTATTCGATTGAAATTTTTGATGAATCTTGAAATATTAAATTGTTACAAAAAACAAGTTAAGTACTTCTCTTAAAATAGTGGCAGTAATTTTTGTTTAAACAAGTGCGCATTCAAGGGCTTGCAATATGCTCTTGTATACAAAGATCACAGTGTGAGCATTAGGCAAAGGATAGAAGGTTTAAAGGAGATGCCAGGTGGTTTTGAATTTATGGCCATGGCAATGACTGGGAAAGGCAGAGTATAGAAGAGAGCTCCACATTAGCGTAGTACGGCTAGGGAACAATCGTCTATACTTAAGAGTGAGTCCGAACTCGAGTGTAAATTGATGGGCATTCCTGGAAGCGCAAGTTTCTGTTACGGGTGAATTGTTTTAGGGGAGGAATGTAACCGGCTACTTCTATAGAGCACTTACCGTAGAAGTAACAATAAAACAAGGAGAGACACGAAACGTTATGTGACTGGAGTACTAACCCTGAGATGGGAGTAATACTCAAATTTTTAACGGATAAAAATCTTAAAGATAAAAGCCAGATACAACGGGAAGAAAAATTTACCTGGGAACAAATATGAAAAGATAAGTGTACTATCGTCAGCGAAACAATGTATTGGATTAGTAGTTACAGACAAGAGATAATTAATAGAAAAGGGGAAGAAGGTTGGGGACAAAACAGAGCCCTCGAGTCAGCGTTGCCATGAAGAAAAAAAATGTTAAGGGCCATTTTGGAGGCCATTTCCAAATTGTGCGGGCCACTAGCCCACTACCCTAGAGAAAATTTGTTAAAAAATAATAACAACAATTTGTCTTTTCTAAATATACTAAATAAACACCCCACTCCATCCCCGCTCCTGCTAGGACGCTGCAAGCGATCCCAAGAAAGGACACTCCACCCGGAGTTGCTTGTAGCTTAGTGGTTAGGTGCGTTGGCTGCTAAGCAGAACGTCGTGGGTTCGAGTCCTACTCGTGCCCATAAAAGTTTTTATTTCATCTTTCACGGGTACTGCCTCTTGCGAAGAAATGACAATACTTCCAAGAGTATCAATCTGTCATGAAAAAGTGCTTCTCAACTTTGCCGTTGGAATCGGTGTTAAATTGTAGGTCCCCTCAATTCTTCATACGCACTCAGAGAATTGTTGATGAGAGTAAGCTGTCGTGCAACTCTATTTATTTATTTTTTTTTTTATCCGTAGAGGTAAAATATACGACATGTGGAAATGACTTGCCGGGTGAGGGCGCTCTCCAATTGGTATCGGTAGAGATTAACTCTGGAGGTGGATCCACAACTGTTTCACACGGACACGGACACGGACAGGCAGACGGCCAGAAAGAGCTCCACGAAGGTACAGGTTATCGAGATCAGCGTAATGCCCAGACCCCTCTTTCCCAGTGGGCACTTTGGGCAAGTGCCCAGGGCCCCACGATCGATAGGGGCCCCGTCAGATCAAATACAAAGTGTCTTGCTCCTGTGAGTTCATTAAAAGATAACCAATATTTATTACCAAAAACCATTTCTTTTATTATGGCCCTGTGCCGTCAGTCCAACTGAACATAAGACAAATCTCTTTCTTCTAGTACAAAAAAATTAAATTCTCTCCTAGCTATCGAACTGAATTTCATTCGACACATAAACAGCTCACTGATGGGATGAACTTTCTAACAAAAAATTTAAATTTTACTATTTGAGTTATTTCTTTACGAAATTCTTTGCCGATAATCTATTTATGTAGGTCAAGATTTTCCGCTACAAACCTTCATCAATGTCATTTTCTTTTAACAGTCAAACAATGTTTTTTTTTACTGAATAAAAAATTAATATTTCTCTCAAAATTCAAAAATAAATAGAGACTCGATGTAGTAGAGTAGAGACTACATTGTATAACTCTCAAACGATACATGAACTAACAAATGTCATCATCCGAAAGTACTTGCTCGTTCATTCGATCACTGATGGGACTCACTCACTCGTTCACTCACTCGTACACTGAAGCGGTAATTCGGCCGCTGAGTACTGAAAAGTTGAGACAAAGTTGCAAGGAATTTGCTGAATTATTATTATTATGAAGATGTTAATGGAAAAGAGTTGGAAATAGATTGTATGCATTTGACAGAATACTTGAAAATTGTTGACAATGAAAATAAGGATTGCATATTAAAAATATATCAACTTTTGAAAGAGAACAAAATTGAAGACACATTTCCAAATGTAGAAATCGCATTGAAAACCTTTTTAAGCATGATGGTAACTAACTGCAGTGGGTGTGTGCATGCGCCTTCGGTTTTTCCTGTTGGATTATCCCTCAAACAGTATTCGACGCGAAATCACTTGATTGAGAACTGATAACGTTTTCATCTAAATCAGTTAAGTCTGTTTTTGAAAGGAATGACAAATCTGAGAGTAGTTATAATTCGTCATTTATGTTAGAAAATTAAGATCATTTCAGCATAAATTGGAACAATCGTTAAAAAAATCTTCTAGTAGTAGTAGGTAAAGTTGATAACAATTTGATTGAAATTATATTTTTTTTATTTTTCTTCTCTGGGAAGTTAGTCCTGTGGACCACAATGGGTCGCACTCATATTTTTTATCTATTTTCTTTGTCTATTCTAGCAAAATAGTGTACTGTCAAAGACATAGGGCCCCACTATCCTAATATGCCCAGGGCCTCCAATAGATTAAAGACGGCCCTGGTATGGAGTATTTTGGAAACGCTGCCTGGGGCACACCAGTAGTTATATCATAGTTTCAGACTTGAATCAAGTCCAATACAACTTGTGTAGAACAATTTGAAAGAAAGTTTCTAATCCAACGAAGACGAGATTCGTCGTTACTGACAGCACGCATTTTCGATAAAAGAAGAGGATGCTGACTTTATCAAATGCAACAATCTTACTTCCTCCTCAGCCTATGCTTATTCAAAATTTTGGTTAGTTACAAATAAGAAGATGTGTTGTCATTAAATTTCTTTAAAAGACTCAGTGCAGTACACACAAAAAAGCTCAATTTTTCTTACAAAACCGCACGTATCGCATTTAAAAGCCAAAACCATCCTTGTGACGCAATATTCAATCTTGTTTCCACTGCTTTTGTTGTTTCGTTTGTCTTTATAAAGGAAGATTGATTATAAATCGAATGTTGGCACCAATCGCCCAGGTGCAAGAAATCGGATGTCCTGCCTTCATAAATTATCAAAAATGTCTTCAAAAGGCAAAAAGGCTACCCATGCAGACTTTATATTTATATATATATTAGACAATTGCTTTTAAGGGCTTCCTAAACCAAAAATTTATTCTCTACAAGATAGGTATTAACATTTTTTTGTCTTCATACATTATCACACTTTCCCTTGTCTTTGACAGATCGTCGTTCGTTCACCTCACCTATGTTTAATGTTATTCATATTAAATTACCCCCTTTTAAGTCATTATTTGCAGCACATAAGGATCCTTAAATTTTATAAACGGTTCAGATAACAAAAGTTAACCTTTTTTTTTGATTTTAAAAACGATTTTCCGATATTCCAAAAGAATAAAAAAATACAATAATGGTTCAATTACGATTTATTGAGGTAGGTGTCTCAATTCAATAATAAAATATAGCTTTCGCCATATCCCCTATTTATTTAATATTGGAAAGGATAAAGGCAAGCCGACGACGAGTGTGTTCTTAACTATCTTTAATGACTTTTTTTTGCTTTCCATATCGTTTACCAAACATTCTTGCTGGAATTCTTGGGAAATAAAGGGCATGGCTTATCCGTTTTGCGATGTTTTATGAATTTATCAGTGACATTTAAGTTGATATCGTGTCGTCCTTTTTCGTTTCGTGCGTGCCAGTTAAAGTTTTCCCATAGCTTTAACTCAACATCATGAACTTTGTACCTGTCTAGCAATAAAATATATTTGCACTCGTACCATCAGGACCAAGACTTATATTTTCTCGATGAAAACTTTTCTATTTTCTTTGTTCGGGTGTTGGTTAGTACACGCTCAACCTTACGTGCATGTGCTGCTTAATTAAATTCCATTTATGAAAAAAAAACAACAACACTCCTAAATACATAAAATTTTCCAAAGGAAATTCCTTTTTCCTTTTCCTTTTTTTAATGTCTCCTCAATAGATGAATGTGAAGATCATGTTAAGCTAAGGAACTGCAGTAATGTTGTATTGCACATAAGTAAGTAATGAATGTCAACTTAATGTTATTTTATTCGTTGCTCTTCGAAACGAGAAGTAACGCTTTTGAATAATGGAGTTTAAAGAATGTTGAGTCAACATTTAAAGAAACCATACGCAACACAATACTGCACTATTGCTGTGGGAAAACTACTAGCTGGTATCACTGATACATTTGGGGCGGGGAGTGAGAGTAATTCTGTTTAAGTGTTTTCAAAAATTGCTGCAGAAGAATTGGTTGTGGTTTTAAATGTTTTCTGCACTAATAACACGACTAACCATTTGACTGGGTTACGTTCTGAAATTCTGCATATTGATGTTGGATAATGAACTTTTGAGTTTATAAACAGAATTTTATGCAATGTGGTTGTGGTTTTTGAAGACACAACTGAGTGAACTGACGTTGGAATTTTAAATTCTCATAAACGTTCAAGAATCCAGACTTGTTATAGTAGTTGTTATTTGATGGTAAGTTGGCATCAAATAAAGCATGTGGGTATAACAACTTTTTCAACACTTGCCTTCACCAACAAATCTTGAAGTGTGAAACTTTGAAATGTTATTCAAACCACGCCATTTCTGAAAGTTGAATTTTGGTTGTTAAAAAAATTGCAAAGCTTTTAAGGTTTTTTCTTGTTTTCTCTTGTGTATACGAATAGAAACAACTTTGGGAAATTTTGTACTATTCCAAGATGAAAAAGCTCTAATTTTAGACTTCCTCTTTTGGGATTTCGTTTGGAAAACTGAAAGCTTACAAAAATAAGGCCATTTTATCCATTAACAGTTGCTGACTGTCGGTAAGACCAGTAAACATCATCAGAATTTAAGATTGGTTTGTCTTTTATCAAAGGCTGACATAGAAATCAGCGGCTTCTAGGGTCTGACTAAGGAAACAACAAAACCTTAGTTCTTTGAGATTCATAAAATTCCTTTATTTTATTAGAACAGCTTTGTTATCCGATATTTATTTGTATACGTCATTATTCAATACCTTTTCTTTATAGTGCAATATCTTATAGCTATGGTCTAATCAACACGATACACCCTGAAGTAGCAACGGCCACTACTAAGACTAACTACAACCTGTAATAGCAGGCGCTACTAATTATAACAATCTGAGCAAGCAGATGCCACTAAATTATTACAGCCTGAAAGTAGTAACAGGCGCTACTATTTTGGACCAAAGGAATGAATTCACATTCTGTTAAATTATTTGAGAGAAATTCCTCTAGTTTGGTATTTAACCATTGCTCTCCTTTTGCCTTCATATTTCACCTCAACAACTCAATTTTGTGTCAGAACTTGAATGTGAATTATATGTGAATATATTTGATATCTATAATGAAAATCAACTGTGTGAGCAATGTATGTTCTTTGTTTTGGGTAGATAATAGATTGCACTAGTTAGAATGCGCTGTGACCTGTGAGATAGTATAGTGAGTGTCGATGTTCGCTTCTTTGAAATAGTCATTGTTTTTATGTGAATTCAGTTTGAGCAATTTTTTTTTCACACATTGATTAAAAACTGATAATATCATCTTGCAGAAGATTTCTGTCATTCACTGACTCTATGCTTTTGAGCACCGCTGTTTTAAGCACATAGTGGAGTTACTTTGATAGGCTATAATGTAAATAGAAAGGGTCCTTAACTGCTGCCCTGGGGAACATCAGATTTCGCAAGAAATTACTAAGAGACATACAGCCCTATTAATAAAAATACTCTATCCACTGGATAACACACGTTGTAGCTAGCACACGGATAGTGAAGTTGTTCGTTTGATAAATAAGTTCATTAATAAACATATTTTTTCTCGTGTTACTTATTCATTGATTAGCTCCAAAATTGTACTAGAAATCTAGTATTTTTTTGAGTCTGAAGGTTGTTTGTCATTTATTGATTGTTTTTTGATTATTTATAAATACAAAAAAAAAGAATTAAAAAACGTCAATGCTCAAAAAAGTTACTGGCTCTAAAAACGAATTCATTCAAATCATGGCCGGTACGTTGAATCTTTACTCAACGGAAAAATCCTTGGTACGAAAGTCCAGAGCTTAGAAAAACTAATTTGTCCTTATAGACCTTAGTTTACTCAAAAAATATGAACAAAATTATCAGAGATTGTTTTATTTTAAAAATATTTAATTCGTCTTCCGTTCTCAATGCACTTTCTAGTAAGATCTTGGCTACTTTTCTTTGTTCTTGAACTGGGATATTGCATTTCTGTCCAGCTAATTGGTACCATTGGTACCTACTCCTTAGAGACTACTGCCATTGGCCAAAGCAACAACAACACCGAGTTCATTCTCAGCTGTGCTTAATTGATTGGAGGACAGTTCTGTTTGTGGGAGCTTAATCAAAAAGAATGGCTGATTACATTCCAAGTCATTGGCCGAAATGATTTGTACTTTTCTCGGTATCTCGGACGTCTTCCTTTCTTAGAATTCCTCTACAAGAATATGAATATTATTGAAATTAAATCATATAAGTACCTTTGTCAAACCAAGCTTTACCGTTAGTTTCTTTCCAATATATATATGATCGCCAATGCAAATTATTGAACATTTAGCAAATATTTGATTGACCTGTTGGACTCTTGCGTGATAAATTTTCTTTCAAAATAAATAAATTACTTAAATTTGCTGTCAAATATTTTGAAATAAAAGATATTCGCTCCTTATACGCAAAAATCGACGAAATAAGCTATTCGTTTGCTAACATTTGTCATATAAGGCTAACACACGTTTATTAATAGGAATTTTGAATTAAAATACGTGTTAGTCTTGTGTTAGGGTTATTCTGTGTTTATTATATATAATAATAAGATCTGTTATCAAGATAGATGTTTGTATCCAATTAATGAAAAAGGGGAAACATTTGGTCTGTAGATAAAGACATACAATCTATTATCGGACCACATTGCAAATAATCAAAGAATTTGTTTAAAAAGACGAGATAATGGCGAAATCTACCTTTTCCTTATTTCCTGCGTCGATAATGATACTTCAGTTCTAAGGTCTCTTGCGAAAGCTTAGAGCAGTCCGCCTCAAACTCTTCGCTGCCAGAGAGTGTCATGACTCCCCAAGTTCTTGAGGTCGTCAATGATATCATAGGACATAATATCTTCTGTCGCACTCGTGCTGTGGAGAGAGTCCTTAAGGATCTCAACATACATAAATCCGCTGGTTTGGATAGTATTTCCGCTATTTTTATACTCGTTCAACCCTTGCGTTCGGTTTTCCATCTACCGTATTCTTCTGGGCTCGTTCCTAATAGTTGCAAATTTTGTCCAGCCAATTCCTCCAGTTTTCTTCCGATTGCACTTATGTACGTCCCTTCTTTCTATGGTCATGGAAAAGCTGATAAACTATCAGCTCATGAAATTTCTCGAAGACCGAAAGCTTTTTAATGACCGGCAGAACGGCTTTCGCAGCATCAGGTACACTGGTGATCTGATGGTTCATCGCACCGAAGAGTGTTTCTTCCACATCTTTACATAGTTTTGGAGAAAGAAAGACTGTTGCACTTGATAATTCAAAGGCATGTGATAAAGTTTGGCATCTTGCTCTTTTATCGAAAATGCGTGATTTCGGTATCGATGAAACCCTCCTTCGTTGGATTAAAAACTTTCTTTCGAACCGTTTAATACAAGTTGTATTGGACGGTTTCAAGTCTGAAACCCACAATATAAATGCATGTGTGACCCAAGGCTCCATTTTGTCTCTAACTCTCTTCCTCATTTTTATAAATGATCTCTTGTCTGCAACTTCTAATCCAATAAATTGTTTTGCTGACGAAAATATACCTACCTCTTCAAATTCATTTCCAGACTCACATCCCTCCTCTCCGGATGTGGTATTGCATAGGCAAAATTTGATAAGCTCATTAAACTCTGATGTAAACAGCATTGTACAATGGGGAATAAAAAACGCGTATAGTTTAATGCTTCGAAAACCCAATGCTGTTTTGTATCGGTAAAGTCCTTTTCCACTGTCCAAGAGTGGCACTTGGATCAACGACACCGAACGTCTCGAGATTCTCGGCACATAAGCGATGTCGCCAATAGAATTTTTCTTCTGTCCGATCTGGCCGCTATTTATAAGCCTTATATCCGTCCAAAGCTTGAGTAAAACTCAAAACTCCCACCGCTGGGCTGGTGCTCCAGCTACATACTTTATGCTCTTCGATGGTTTACAAAAAAAGAGCTTTTATAATGATTGGTGATTTAGACATCACTGACTCATTCACTTCGTTGTAACACCGTATTAACGTTTCATTTATCTTTTTCTCTTATCGTTACTGTAAAGGTAATTGTTCTATTGAAATAACCAGTTGCATTCGTGCCCTTAAAAAAATCAACCCTAATACTAATGCTTACATGAATGTTCATCAGCTTACACTCCAATCGTTCCAGTCCAACTTCGGACATACTGTCAAGTAAAGAGAATAGTTCCTCAGTCGTACTACGCGAATTTGGAACTTTCTTCAACACTCTGTCTTTCCCAATCATTGCAATGCTTGTGCAATTAAATGCCAAAGTATCACACATTACTCGTTCAAACAGCTTTTAAATGCATGACAGTATGTATAGGGTCTGAAATTTGTGAAATTGGAT
Source organism: Sphaerophoria taeniata (assembly GCA_943590905.1). Lineage (NCBI taxonomy): Eukaryota > Metazoa > Arthropoda > Insecta > Diptera > Syrphidae > Sphaerophoria > Sphaerophoria taeniata. The sequence goes on from OX016540.1 coordinate 190,201,079, forward strand.
TAATCTCCCTACTTGATGCATTCTTCCACATGGAAATTATGCTGATAAATGATAGAGAACGAACTAAAGCAGACATGCATTTGCTTTAAAAAATAGTTATAATGCCAGCCACTTGAATGATATTTAAAAAGTGAAATATACTAAAATTATTTGATATAGGTATGTTGTACAAAATTTGAACATAGAGTTGGTCACGAGAATCAAGTAACTAATATTGTTTGTAGATTCGTTGATTGATTTACCGACATGGTACTGAACCCTCATCATTTGAAAACAGTTTTCTTAAAACGAAATTACTAATCAGCCAGACGAAAACGTCCGTTGGTGTCCTGTGTTCTTCCAGATTCGTCCGTTGTCATCTGAAGCAGTTCATGGCAGACATTAAAAACTGAACCAATTTTGCAACATTGTTGCTTATTTTTTAATACAACTGATCGTGTAAATGGCCCTTCACTTTACCATTGAACACTACGTTTGAACGTGCACTGTTTCCCCATAAGTTTATAACTTTAATAAGTCATACAGAACCGGATACACGGAAAATAAAGTAAGCCTATTGATCGAAACGGATAGCTAACAAGGTACTGTGTCGTCAAATGTATTAGGTACCTAATTGGTGAATTTATGTAACTTAAGAAAATTTACAAAATCCGATTTCATACTCGCTGATTATGCAAGATATTTGAAATATAATCAGTCCCACCTCCAACACCATTACATTACAATGGAAATTTATTCGCCCCATATTTGAGCCTCGCGTTTTAAAAACATTTAAGTATGTTAATATATGAGGATGTATAGATAAAACGTTTATGTTCGTTTATCCGCTTTTATCTCTGAATTTTCACAGGATGTTTTACAATGCGTGGAATGGAAAACCCATTTATGTATTCCTTTGTAAATTTAAAATCTTCAATTTGCGAACGCAATAACAAAACCAAAAACCAAACACAATCACTGAATACGAACAGCATCCATTTCTGTATTTACAAATTGAATCACAATTCACAACCAGTGATTATTGGACTGTGTGTGCTGGATGACATTTTTCATTTATTTTTTTATTACGTCTTGTTTTTCATTTTTTCCTTTTTTTTGCACAAAATTGCTCAAGCACTGTCACAAGTAGTAACAACGCAAAATACAATATTCTTGTAGGTACTTGCAAAAAAAGAGGGAAAATAAATTATTCCAGTCATGTTTTCAATTATTTTTGGGTTTCATTTTTTTTCTGCATTTTTATGAAAATAAAAAAAAATACAAGAAAACAGCAACATTACAACAGCTTTGCTGTACAGTAATTTTATTCCCCCAACAAATGCTGACATCGATTATTTAAATTTATAGAATTTTTGTCCCTTTGACTAAATAATAAAAACACTGGTATTGGTCATTAGGGGTTTTTGTCAATTTTTTGTGTTTGCATGGAACTGCTTACTACTTGCCTGCCTCTTGATCTTGAGAGCTTGCTTGATTTTTGCATTAAAGACAACGGGAATATGCAAAAGGGCACTTATTTAGGGTATAAAAGAGAATTGTTCTCATTTGAAATTCATAAATACGATCTTTTAATTGGACATTGTAGGCCAGCGATGACAGTTCTTTGATATTTGTTATGAAATTGGATTTTGAGTGGATTTGTTTATTTCATTACGGGCGAATTGTCTTGAAGGGATAATAATTGTGTTGGTTATGTTGTTTTTTTTACGGCTACAATGGGAGTCCTTCGATTTTAGTCAATTTGATTTTTTATACAGAGTTTTTGTTTTGGGCTAAAAATCTAAAATTATAGACAGAATATGAATGCAAATAAAAACATTTCGTATTGCAAATACAGAGATAAACTTCTGGTTTTTTATTTAATATCGGGTTGGGTTAATCGACCCACTACGAAGAGAGTACTAAAGAGAGTGCAAGAATTACCGATGGTCGCGTCGTAGACAGTTCTTGGGTAGACGCTTCTTGGGTGTTGGAACAACAGACAATAAACACTGATTCTTCGAGCAACATTTTCTTTAGCAATGAGGCACATTTCTCACTCGGTGGGTATAAACAAACAAAATTGCATATGGGGCTCGGAACCCTACAAGTGATTGAAACGGTATCATTGTGTCAAGAAAAAGTGACCGTTTGGTGAAGGTACTCTATGGTCGAAAGGTGTCATTGGCGACGTCATCTGGCCACCAAGATTATGCGATTTGACACCGTTAGATTTTTTTGTAGGGCTACGCAAAAGACCGTACCTAGGCGAATAGCCCTCGAACTCTAGACGCATTAAAATCCAACATAACTCCAGTTTTGGCCAAGATACCGCCGATTAATGTGAAAAAATGGTTAAAAATTACTTCAAAAGAATCGCATGCTACGAAAGCTCACGAGGCAGCCAGTTTGATATTGTTTTTCACAATGGCAAAGTCCAAATTTTAATTTGAAATAATATTACTTATGTTAGCTATGGTCTTGTCAATACGATGCACTCTGAAGAAGCAGAGACCACTACTAACTAATTACTCAAGGAAATAGCAGATTCTTCTAGTTTATTACAATCTTAGCAAGCAGATTCCACTTGATTATAAGAGCCTGAATTAACAAACGTAAAGTCTGTTAAAATTTATGAGAGAAACTCCTCCAGTGCTAGGAGTCTGGTAGCTACTTAGAGTAAATTCACAAACGATCGTTGCTCAGCTGATTACGATGCGATGCTGATTGAAACAGTTTTACGTTTAAAAACAATTTTTGATGGACGTGATACTAACATAAACTCTCATTGATAATAATGAATCGAAAAACAACACATTTCTTCAAAAAATGCGAATTTCGAAGGTAAAACGTCTGCAGAGAAGTTCAGTGTCTAGTTTCTTCTTTTCCAACTTAATAACTTCGATATGTCTTTCATCTTCGCGCTTTGCTTTCTGAAGGAGAAATTCCAATGTTTCGTTTTCTTTAGGTAGCCTTACGACCGCGAAGGCGCTTATTGGTAGTAATTTCATCGTGTGTTTCAAAAGACTTCTCCCTGAGTAGACGAAAGTGTAGTCTGATCGTATGAAGGTGGCAAGGAATCCAAGCTGTTCTGGGCTTGATTTGTTGCGATGTTACTAGGAGTTCGTATTGATTAAATTAAGTTCTGGACAGGAGGCTGGATTGAATGTTCGATTCCATACACTTCATCCAATCTATCGAAATGTTCCAAAGTTGTCGCATCCCTTCCAGTTTCCTTATTTCTGTTTTTTTATTTTTTTTTTGTATGTTATCATGACATTTAGGAACTTTCGATGGATTTGATCTTTGTTGTAATTACAATCTGAAGCCACACATTGTATCTCCTCCACAACACTGACTTCAATTTTCTGCTTCCAATAAATTCGCCTTCGTATTGTAATCTGGTTTCTATTAATAGTTTAATTTGTGCGTTGGTATAATATTCCCTGAAATTCATTAAACTAATTAATTTATAAGCAACTTAGAATTTGATTAAATGCTCACTCACTTTATCCAACTTTGCAATAATGAGAAATTGACATTTTAAGTGATAGGGGAGAGTGGGTATGCTTGGAACACTTTTCGAATACATTAAATTTGCCGAGATCTTATAGATCGTATCTGAGCAAAATTGATTTCCAAAGACAAAATAATATTTTGGCAACCTATTTTCAGTTAAAAAGAAGGCGAAAGTCCGACAGAAAAAAAGCAAAAATCATTTCATGAGCCAACTAACTTTGTCCCAACTATGGGGTAGAATAGGACACTTTTACTAATATTAAAAATCTTTGTTTAAAAAAAAGCTCACATAACATATATTTATTACTTTTATTTAAAAAAAAAGCAAAAACATAAACAAATAAACTTTCTCCATTTGAATAACAAAACAACATAAAATAAACTTCATAAACAAAACGTAGGAAAAAAAAGGATAATAAGCTGACCACGTTCTGCAGAAGTTACCTGCCCAACTTGCTTCACTACCTTGGATAAAATCACTTTGGGAGGGCTATGAACAGTTGTCAGCCCCGTTTCATCACAATTCATTCCCATTCCTCCTGCATAGTGATGTCCCAATCATCCTGCATGGCACTTTGAATAAATAATTTATAATATCGCTCTTTGTGTGGCACTAATTAAACAAAACAATGATTAATTCACTTCAAAAATCATGTTGCTATCTAATTATTACACTTTTTTTTTCAAAATTCATTTTTATTCATTATTCACTTATTACTACTTAATACTAGACAAAGAATTCAAAACAAAAAGTTCACACATTAAAAAAAAAATCACTACCTTTTTAAATTGCTCTGCTTTTTGTTTCAAATTTCACGATCACGGCCTCGATCAAAATAAGAAACTTAGGGATTAGGTTAATTGTGGAGTTCTGACACCGTGCGGACATTCAAGCATAGTTTCAATGACCTGGCTCGGACCATATAGATATAGCTCATATGCTGCGTCCCGCCAGTGGCGTAGATAGCTTTTCGCTATGGGGGGGGATGGATCTAGTTCGCTCATTTTTACTTCCGACATCTATACTAATATATAAAGCTGAAGAGTTTGTTTGTTTGTTTGTTCGAACGCAAATCTCAGAAACTACTGGTTCGAATTGTAATTGAGTTGGATAGTCGAGGAAGGTTTTAGGCTACATAACATTAAGCTACGACTAATAGGAGCGAAGAATCAGTGTAAAATGTGGAAAAAAACGGCAAGAAAGTATTATTTTTTTTTTGTTGAACGCGCTGATCTCAGGAACTGCTAAATCAAATTGAAAAATTCTTTTTGTGTTGAATAGTCCAAGTATCCAGAAAGGCTTTAAGCTATACAAAGTTTCGCTGCGAATAATAATCGCAAAGCTTCAGTTAAAAGTCTTACCTACTAAAACGGGGAAAGTAATACATATTTGAAGGCTTCGAGTTAAGAAGAATTTTGAATTAGGGCGAGTCGACTAATACACAATTTTAAAATAACTTTGCAATCAAATTCACGCGCATGATGCACAAGACGCACCTCTGGCCGGGGCACGAGGGAGAGACGGACGAAGTCGCGGGCAACTGCTAGTATAGAATATATGAAAAGTTTTGGATGTTTGTCTGTCATGCTGTAAACGCACCTGCAACTTTAACCACTGGTCCGATTGACTTAAAACTTGAAAATTTGAGGTTTGAGCGAGTTCGCTGTGGTCTTTTTTTTATTTTATTTTTTTTAAGATCAAAATTAAGGGAAGCCACCATACAATTTTTTTTGGCCAAAAACCAAAAGTTTCAATTTTCTCAAAAACGATTTTTTTTTAACTTCATCCAAAATACAAAAAAAAATTAAAATTTGTTTTTTGTATTTTTTAAAAACCTTTTTAAACTTATTTAAAAATTCTATATCTCGAAATCGGATCAATATTTAAAATCGAAATTCACTAACAAAATGCAGATTCACATATTCTTGAACGCTGCATACTCAAATTAATTTTAGGAAATTTTCGAAAAATTTTATATATAAAAAATTAATTAAAAAAAAAAACCACTCAAAATAACTCGCAAAATTACGACGAATGATTGTCAATCTGCCGCTTGTGTTAGACATGCTTTATGTAATGTGTAATAGCGCATTTCGCTTCCTGGTAAAAATGAATTATTGTGAGTTATCGTTACCGTTAGGATTCGCGTTAACTTCACCGAAGTTGTGCGAACATTTGTGTTCGTGTGGATGAGTGTGTTGCGTGTTTGGAGCGGTTTCTTACACCAAATTAACAATGTGACACACGGCGAGAAGAAATCTAAATAACTTTCAATTTTTGTGTCGGTGTGGGTTTTTGTGGAAAGCTGGATTTAAGCTCTTTTTCTTGCGCGTTTACCTATTATCAGTTGGTGAGAGAAAAAATACTTTTTAAAAATCGATATAATAGCCGAAGTAATAATTTCTTTCAGATGAAGTTGACTTTGTGTTTTCCCCGTAGTAGGTATAGAAATAGAATGTACAATTTACAATGCCTCTAGGAATCCTGTGAGTACTAACTAATAAGACTTGATTCACGTAGGAAGTAGGTACTTTATTTCAAAGTGCGTTTCTTTAACTTATTTGGCTTGACTGGCTATGTTGAACAATTATGCATCCCAATGGGGGGGATATATCCCCCTGATCCCCCCCCCTATCTACGCCACTGCGTCCCGCAGCTCGTAGAACATTTATGGTTCTGCCGTCCCCACTTGGAGCGTATGCTTATGTTGGCGAATATAGTGTGGACCTTCTGTTTGAAGTTCTAATACCTACTATTCAATATTTTGAATAATCTTATAGATCTAAGCCATAATGGTTAACACTACAAACCTTTAAAATCCAGTCAATGCTACTCCTTAAATCTCAAGTGCTTTTACTTGCGCTTGTCCACTTCCTTTGTGAACCCTTTTTATGTTTTTGCGGTATTTATTTTAGCCAAAAATGTGTCAACAACAGAGAAAAGTAAAATGATTTCTCAAATAAACCTGAGGTTAAACAAAAAAAGTTAGTAACTGTAGAAACTTTTTTTTAACAAGCCAATGAGTTTGTCACAAAAATACAACACTCTAATGGTCACAAAAACCCTTTTCAGGCTAAATTTAACAAGCCAACAAAAAAGTTAACTTCAGATTGAAAAAGATAAATAATAATCCTTTAAGCCGAACGCACGCAAAAAAAATATAGAGTCCAAAAATTATTCATGCTCTCTGCTAAACCCTAATTTAATTATGAAACAATATGTTTCCGAGCAGTCGGAAAAAAGTGGGGTTCAGGTTTTTGTTTAATTTTTGTATTTTTTTCGCTTGCCCCCGAAAGTGGTTTTCGTTTTGGTCTCCTCAATCTGAATGAAAGAGCTGCGATGCGAGCGTAATTATCAAGCAGCCAACCAGCAGAAACAGAACTGAAATGATTTCTGATTTTTTTAGATTTTTCTTTTTTTTCGGTTGGATATACCGCACACCCTGTCCGGCGGGCGACCCAAATTATTATTTAATTTTTTTTTCACTCTTTAAGATTTTTAATTTTATTTAATGAGCATAAAAGGTAAACACGCAGAGCGTAACCCTTTTAGCATAAAGCCTAATGAGAGTACCTACTTGAAATGTTGATGGTTCAAACCATTTTGAGTACCGTACAATGGAAAATTTAAAATAATGAAGGGACGGTGGAATTGAAATTAAGGAGTTAGAAGCTAGGGTTAGTAATAATTTCAAGTCTGAATGTTTTTGGGGGAAGTTTTTTTGAGTTAATTATGTTTTGGGAAGGAACGACTGGTCACACGTTTGCATTGGAATGGTTGACGGGGTTGTGAAGTTTTATATTATTTTAAAGAATTAATTTATTTGAAGAGGCTTTTGAACTCGACTCGTTGTCCTGACCTGAAAGAAATGAATTGGGAACAACTTGTTATATGAGCGAGAGAGACATTCACACTTCACTCGTTTCTGTAAGAGCTAAGTGCAAGGGTTACGGGTTTTAATAAGGTTGCTGATATGAAACCAGAAACGGTGAATTTTAGACTTTAAAAAAGAAACTTTACTGTGAATATTTTTTTTATATAAATGGAACGCTAAATATGTATGTTACTTATGGTGGCGCTACAGTCCAGGTCGGACCAGCGCAGCGCCTCATCCAGCTAGCGTCTCCAGCAAGCTCTGTGCGTAGCTAGCTTTCTCTAGTTTCGCACGCCAAGTCGTTTCAGGTCCTCTCCCACCTGTATGCTCCACCAGAGTTGCGGTCTTCCTCTTCTGCAAAGTCGTTCCGGGTTTGATTCGAGAAGACTCTACAAACTGGAGCATTATTTTCCATTCGCTCTACATGACCCAACTATCTACGTCGTTGGACCTTAACTTTTCTGGTTAGGTCAGTGTCGCTGAACAGCTCGTACAGTTCTTGATTTGTCTCCATTCTCCATTTATGCAGACAGGACCAAAAATCACTAGAAGAATTTTTCTCTCGAAGCAGCCCAAAGCGTTTTCATCGGATGTTGTCATGGTCCATGTCTCTGCACCATACATTAAGACGTCGAGGTTGGTTGTCCTTTCTTGTTGACAGCATTAACTTGGTCTTGCCCTCGTTAACTGCTAGACCTATCTTCTTGGCCTCCGTCTCAAGACTCACGAATGATCCACTAACATCACGCTGTGTTCTTCCACTTAAGTCAATTTCGTCTGCGTATCCTAGCCTCTGGTGTTGACGTTGGAGTTTTGCACAATCTTTTCAAGAACTATGTTGAATGTAGATGGTGAATATTTGATAGATAGTGGACTTTCTGGGTCTGAAGCCACATGCCACACTGATAAGGACCTATCAGGTTGTTGACGTTAAGCCTCAAACGTTCACACAGCATAGAAGACAAGATCTTGTAGGCGATGTTAAGGAGACATATACCTCTGTAGATAGTGCAGTCCTTCGATGCCGAGGTTCCATTCGTCAGGCATGCTTTCCTACGACCAAATTTTGCTGATGAGCTGGTGCATGCTCCTAACCAAATTATCACCAGCTGCTTTGTATAGTTCAGCGGCTAGCCCGTCTATTCGAGCGGCTTTGTTCGACTTAAGTTTAAATATCGCTATCATCACTTCGTCAATGTCGGGTGGGCGGAATTGTTGGCCTGCTTCACCCAAATTGAATGGTTCTGTATTGCTGGCAGAATTTTGCTCGTCATCGCCACTATACAGCTTGGAAAAGTGGTCTTTCCATATCCTCAGCACTGACTGTGGTTCCACTACGATGTTTCCATGCTGGTTTCTACAGGCTGCGGTTCGGTGTATAAGTCCTGGTGGTTTATTTTACCTTTTTGTAAGACTTTGGAACCTCATTCTTGTTGTGACATCCCTCTATCTCCTCGATCGCGCGCTTCTCATGATCCCTTTTTTTCTTTCTCAGAAGTTTGTGCTCCTCTCTCCTTTTACTGCTCATGTGCTAGCCGGTACTCATCGTCAAACCAGGGGTTTCGTTGTGGTGGCCGTGTAAGCCCTAGCACTTCAGAGGAGGCATCTCTGGTGGCTGCTTGGCAGTGTTGCCACTGGTTCTCAACATTTTGTGCTGGCAGCAAAGGACTTCCGAAGGGTTTTCGGAGATACGATCGGAAAAGGATCTAGCAATCTCTTGCGATTGTAGCCGTTTGACGTCGAATTTTCTCCTAGAATTGGCCTACAACAAGGTAGTGGTCCGAGTCGATGTTGGCACCTCGGAATGTGCGGACATCTTGCATGCTAGAGAAGTGTCGTGCGTCGATCGCAATGTGATCAGTTTTGTTGAGGGAGAAATCTCTTGTTCAATCAGTCCTCTTGTGCATATCGAGATGTGGGAATCGCGTTATTGCAACCATTACGTCTCGGCCCGCAGCTTAGTCTGTGAGCCTAAGTCCGTTATCGGAGGTGGTGTCGTGTGGGCTATGTCGTCCGATTATTCCACCAAAGATATCTTCTCCACCCAGCTTAGCATTAAAATCTCCAAGGACAATTTTAATGTCGTAGCTAGGGCATTGCTCATATATCTCGTCGAGGATCTCGTAGAACCTATCTTTGCTGTCTTCATCCTTTTCCTGAGTGGGGGCGTGAGCGCAGATGAGGCTTATGTTGGTGAATTTAGCCTTGATGCGAATTGTCGTGATGCTCTCATTCACTGAGTTGAATTTCAAGACCTTCCTCCTGAGTCCAGTCCCAACTACAAATCCACATCCAAATAGACGCTGATTTTGTTCCCGGTAGCAGTCGCCGTAGTAGATATCACAGTTGTTCATTTTAAGAAGGCTCGGACCATCCCATGGCATTTCTTGGATGGCGCTTATATCTGCTTTATAGCAGACAAAGGCTTCCGCTATAGTTGTTCGGCTGCGAATAAAGATACCAACTTAGCAGCTTAAAGTATTGTAACGAAGTGTTACATGCTCTTATACTGCCATATCGTTTTTACCAACAAATAACTAAATAGACGGTCAGTTTTACATTTCGAATTAATATAATTCACGCTCAATTTAAAAATCACATATGCAGGCAAAACTAATTCAAGCATAATATTTACATACATTTTATTTGGCCTTAAACCCATACCAGACAATGCATAAACAAAACATCTCGTATGACTCATTAACTCATGGCGTGTTTGCATTCATCATCGATAACAGTCTTGATACATGACACAAGCAATTAAACTGAAACACATGAAAGTTGAGCTTTAGCATTCGTACAATTCAAACTCGGTTTTAGTAGTAAAGTTCATATGAGGATCAGTACTTTCGTAGAAAAATCACCACTACCACTACCTTTCGTCACTACTATTAGCTGTCATTTCAACTTTTGAGTTTCGATTTGAGTGCTTTTGGGTCATTTCCGCGGCCGCCATTTCGTTATTAAAGCTTCCCCCCACCAGTGGTAAGGGGTTTTAAATACTGAAGGAGATTTGTCCTGTGTGCCACCAGGGGCCGAACATAAACCTGCTGATCGACCAGAGCTATTGCCTGCCGTGCTAAGTGCCACCAGGGGCCTTAAATAAACCTGCTGATCGTCCAGAGCTATTGCCTGCCGTGCTGCGTGCCACCAGGGGCCGTTAATAAACCTGCTGATCGACCAGAGCTATTGCCTGCCGTGCTGCGTGCCACCAGGGGCCGTAAACATACCTGCTGATCCCCTGAAAATAAACCGGTCGAGTAAGAATAACCAAACACTCGAACGGAAACAGGAACAGGAAAACCATTAGCGAAAGCCCTACCGCCAGTCAAGACAGCAAGAAACCGGACATCCTACAAGCGGAAGCTTTAACTTGATCCGAACACATACCGGAAGTGACACACTAAATTTAAGAAGAATCAAGTCAAACTGAATAAATCTACTTTAATCATAATTGTAGTTATTAAGTGTCGCGACGAGCGTAACCTCGGCTGGGAAACAAAAAGCACATCACAGAATGCTTTTAGGAGTAGGACTTTAATTAAATAGCAATTCATTTTCTTCTTAGAAAACATTATTGACTTTTGAAATGATAATCTTTTTTCTTTTCTTTCAGGTAAGTGCGATAATTCATCACACCACCTTAAAGCTTGTATGTTTGTAAGTAAAAGTAGAAAGTTGAATTTTAGTTAAATGAAAAGATATTTTGTGAAATGAAATGAAATTGAGCCTAAGCGTCTGTTGGTTTTCAGATACAAGGACATCATAAAAAACAAATATATTTCTATGCCAACTGATTTTTATTTCGTTTAAGCAAATAAAAATAAAAATTTGTATCAAATTCTATTAGCTCCCGGATTTTCTTTGACATAAAATTTGTTCGATAAACATTTTGAAAAATGACAACCATTCCATTTTCCCAGGAGCTAAAGTCCCTGCTTCTTTTTATGTTGGTTTTTTTTTTTACTTTTTTTTTTTTTTGAAAAACACAAAGCCCTGCAAATCGTCATCATCATCGTTTCCCGGCTCAATATTTTCATATTTTCTTTTTTGTTTTTATTGATTGTGTGTAAAAATCCGGTCCTCTTGAAAAAATAAAAACAAAATCGTTCTTGTCTTTGTCACTGGTTGTCATATCTTACAAGTTCGAGGATATTTTTACCGATGGGATATCATATTTTCTTATGCACGTATTTTTATCTTTTCTGCGATATTGCAAGGAGATGAGAGGTCTGCGCCTGAAGTGAAACAATTTACCCAACGCCTCAAAGCCACGCTCTTCCTTTTCCTTCTGCTTTTTTGTCCATTCTGACCCCCGCACTCTTAATTCAATCAAATCATCCGTCGAATCAAATAGAATTTGAATTTTCAATAGCGATTTTATGTTGAGAAGAAAAATGATGATGATGGCGCGGTAAGGAGAGGACACGTTTTGGGGATGGGGAAAATACAAACTGAGAAGGACTGTATGCTCGTGCTCCTTGAGTTTCATTTTTCTGGGATGATTGTTATAGTTATGGGTTGGGAGGAATTTTACCAGATTGACTTTTGACATTCTCTAGTTGGACTCAGAGTTGTAATTTCTTATTCATAGAGTTTCAGGGAGCTTGTGTTGGGATATTAATTCTCAGGAAAGTCAATAATGAGATGAATCTATTCGAGTTACATCTGACTTTGAAACTGTGCAACTCATATTTCTTCATTCCACATATTAACAAATACAAATCACAGACTGCAGTGCCATTATTACAAGGCATAAGCACGTTACAAAGGACAAAGAGACAGAAGCAATAAAGTGCAGAGGCAGATAACACAGCGAAAGTTAGATAGAGTCATGTCAACAAGAGATGTCTCCGGGCTTACTTATTTTTAAAATCAAAATACCTGATGCGAATTGTTGGGATTCGAGTTTAAAAGGAATCAAATGCTCTTTCAAGCAACAAGTACATGTTATAAATAAAATATAGCAATTCAAATTCATGTAAACGTTATTGTCTCTCATTACGCTCATCTCATCTCAACTTCAGAAGCAGAACTAAGTAATTTTGCTGCCTTAAATCACAAATTAGGCTTTCAACAATCATGCGTTACACCCTAGTTTTTGTGATAGCTGATCGACTGGACACCAAAATTCCATCATATCCGTTTTACTTGCTTATCCTGCAATATGGTAGCAGGCAGGTTAAGTTTTCAACCCGGGGCGTTAAACCATGTTCATGATAATATGCCAGAGCTTTGCCTGGCATTTTTGTGTGACAGCAGGAACCTTAATAATTATAAATAATATAACGAAAATACATAACGATGGCCTATGTGAGTGAATTAAACTCAACAATAAATTTGTGTCTGCTGATCTACCGCAGTATCAGCCTACTGTGTTCAGTGCCACCACAGCTGGTAAGACAAAGACAAACTACTAGTTGACATGCTAGTGGATGTCTTAAATTTGCTACTGCGTAAGAGGTAAGTGTAAAATCTGCTCCTCAGAGACCCAAACAATCATTAAAACTCTTTCGCTGGAGCATCGCTGCTATTTGTACATGACTTAAGGTGGCCCTTAGGTGCCAGCTGGCAATTTCGTTGTAGGAATCACGTAGAGCCTAACCGACACCCTTTATCAAAGTATCTTACTTAGTTTAAGCGGCGCTACACTCCGTTGGGGCCTTCGGTATCAGTCCCCCCTAGCCAGCTCGGTCCCTAGCTAATTGTCTCCAGTCTTGCCCTCCAAGTTGATTCAGCCCATCTTCCACTTGAGTGCGCCAACAGGAACTTTTTTTTATATCCCTCGGGAAAATTGTCGAAGGCTTTCCGGGTCGGATCATTGGTGCCCATCCGCTCTATATAACCAAGACATCTGATTCGCTGGACCTTGACTCTTCTGGCTAGGTCCGTTTCGTTGTACAACCCGTTAAGCTCGCTGTTTAATCTTCATCTCCATTTTCATCAATGCACACGGGGCCATAGATAGCCCGAAGAACTTCCCTCTTGAAACAGCGATTAGTAAGAGTTATTCTTCGTCTGATCTCGGCGCGGGTATTATTGCCCGTGTAAATAGCGGAGCCTAGATAGACAAACTCCTCTACTACCTTGAAATTATATACTTCTATTGTGACGTTCTGACCTAACCGTGGGTGTTGTGGAAGATAGTGCCTATGTTCGTGATGGTGTAGTCTTTTATTATCTTCTCAAGCTCGGTCTTAAGCAAGCCACATGACAGCGCATCACCGTGTTTGAATCCTTTTCTGACAACGAAAGATTCCGTAAGCTCGTTGATAACATTCATGGAGCAGTGTGGGTTCTCCATCGTCATTTTGCCCAAGGGAACGAGCTGGGCAGTGATACCAAAGATAGAAATAGCTTTATACAGTTCGTCTCTGTAGATGCTATAATATGCTGCCTTAAAATCAATAAAAAGGTGGTGGGTGTCGATTTGGAGTTCAGCAGCATCTTCCAGGGTCTGCCGAAAAGTGAAAATTTGGTCGTTGCTTTACTTTCCTGGTCAGAGACCATATCTATTGATAAGGACACATCAGATTGCTGACGAAAGGCTTCAGAATTTCACGTTATTATGGCAAAGCGTTGGTTAAGGAGGCTGATTCCTCAATTGTTGGCGCAGTTTAGAGGATCTCGCTTCTTCAGGATCGGGCAAAAAATACTGAGGTTCATTCTTCAGATGACTTGGTGCAAGCTCCTATCTAGAATGATCGCTTGCTAATCAGCAGCTAGACCAGCTGCTCCAGCGGTTTTGTTTGCCGTGATTCTGCCGATTTCACTTCGTCTAGGTCGGGTGCACGCAATTGTTGCCCATCGTCGCTGGTGTGCAATGAACGGCTCCTGCCTGATAGGTATTCTGTTTTTTGTCACCACTACAAAAATTGTCTCTTCAAATCCCCAGCAAAATTTTTTTAAGGCTGCTTAAGGAGATGAATACCCAAGGGTGCCAGCACGTAACTTGTTACAATCGAGCATTGTTCATCGTCTATCAACTCGAAACAAATATTTTTAGGCAGCATGTAACTTGAAACGAGTTTTTGCTTAAAATTTTCATTGTGAATCAAACATTTTTCCATTAAAATTTGTAAGTAATTTTTCATGTCAATACAATAATACAGGATGATTCATCCTGGATGAAGAAGAGTCCAATGCAATATTAAAGAGAAGATATTCTAGCGACAAAAGCAATCCCTTAGAAATGAGTGATAATGGGGAATGCAGCAGAAAGATGTGCAGAAATACGGTTTAACAATAAACATTGTCATAAAATGAGTAAAAATACATTTTGTTCTTTGTTTATGTCCCGATTTGGTTTGGGTTCCATATTTTTTCCTAAAAGAAATGCTTGCTCCATAAGTATTTTCTGTCGATTATTTTCTGACGATACAATCGAGTTCATTCGATTGAAACAAATTATGTGCTGCCACTGCTCGATTGTATCGAGTAAACTGAATTGTATCAAGTTACGTGCTGGCACCCCTGATTCACTAATTCAGATGCTTGCTGAAATTTCAACTTTGAATGCTTTGTTTAGTATGTCTATAATCGGTCCACCACAGTCCACAGACTACCCAAATTATAAGACTATAATTCTTGTTGTAAAAAGCAAGGTCGTACTATGAGAACCTCTAAGATGTTTTTCAACAATCTTACTTCTTGGTTTAAGAGCAGACTATTTCTATACTTCTTATGGTTGTATAGAATGCGTATGACTGCAAAAATATCTATAGAACAGTTTCTACTTTGAGTAATCCACAAAACCAGTCGATCTTTATCACATCTAGAAAACGGTGGTCATCACCTTTTCAGCCGAAAAGGGACAGTGTTCGCCTTCTTCGAATCCCGTTTGTCAGCTGAAGTTTACTGGTTTGACTGTTCCCTGGTCTTCGATCGATGTGTAAACGACGAGGAAACTCCTTCGAATTGCACTTAGCAGCATATAACACTGCCATTAACGGTTGCACTTGTCGTCCGGGGTAAGCAAACGTGGCAAACGTCGTCGCACCGAGAACTTCTACATGCCTTCTATATGAACTATCCCTGCACCTTCAAACGGCAGTCTTCCAATACGAGATTGTGGATTTTTCTCACGTTGTCCTGAGCCGTCGTAGACGTTTTTCGGGCGTGGGTCATCAGAAACTGATGTGCGACCACGTTTAAACTAGTCAAACCAACCACAGCATTCAAAGACTGCTTGATTTAGTTGCGCAATATCTCCTCCAAAAAGAAGATTTGAATCACCCACCAATGTTGCTCTTCTTGCATTTTTCTTAAATCCGCGGACATACCCGCTTTCACACACGGCCAAAAGTCATGTAAACTACTGTCATGCTGTGATATTAAGTACTTATCCGACCAATCTCGTGTTTGCAGTTTCAGTGACAAAGAGAAATAAGTCTAGGTCCAACGACTTGCTGCAGACTCAAGTAGACTTATTTAGACCGAATGAAGAACAGTGTTCCTATTCTTTAAGGATCGTGTCATGTTGAATCTTAACTTACATATTTGGTACATTAAACTGGAGAAAGCTAGACCGAGTTATCGGCAGAAGCTTGTTGGTTGAGGGACCCAGATTGCTTCCCTCGGGGCCTGTAAAATGTTGGCTGACTTCTTAAAGGTTAACTTGTAGGACAACTTCTATAGACAAACAAAAACTTCCTATTCTATCGGCGAAATTCCTCCAATAAATAAATTTATCGATTTTGAGTGTCGCGTTTGTGTCAAAATTTTTATATAGCCAATGAGCTAAGTGATTGATATGCGTGTGCTTTTTTTTCTTCCTTTTTTATAGATCTTCTTTAGAGGGGAATATGGTTGGCTTTGGATACAAATTCCCTTGAAATAATTTCGTGAAGCAGCACCTTCTTACTGCTCCTGTCGACGCCCTTGAGGTGATTCAATTGCGTTTACATCAAAGAGCACTTGGGGAGCCCTCCCTTCGCCTACTCTCTTCTTTAAACGACACCCGTCTTCATACTCCCAAGGAAATTTATTTGTAGATTTTCATGAATCGAATTGATGCACGAATTGTTTTTTGTGTCGGCGGGATTTTCCAAAGGAGATCACTTAAGAATAAGTGAGTAAAAGAATTGGATGCTGGGAGGAGTCAGAGATGCTGCCGGAGGAGTGGGCTTCTGAAATTTAATGTAATGTTGTTTTTCCTAACACCAATGTGTTCCACTAAATTGAGTTAAACTGAAAAAAAAGAACGAAATCAGATAGGGAAAGGCAAGTATTCGCTGATGTCGGTATTTAAATGGGAATTTGTTTCGCTTGCAAATGAAAGTACATTTTTAAATAGTGTGACTTAAAATTACCCATTCTCGCAGTATCTCGAAAATTCTTAAGAGCAATTCAAAAAAAGAGAAAAACCTTGATGGGAGGTGAATTTTTAAAATTTTCTTTTATCATTATTATTTTTCGATGGTGGGTACGAGTGTGTATATGTATTTTCGGTCGTGTATTGAAATATTAAAATTGATGAAATATTTTTCGAAGGAATGTTCAAGCATGATATGAGGTTTCATGGACCGTGAAATCATAAATCATTAATAATGCTTTCCAAATAATATAGCCTCTGCGACGATATACTCAATTTTTTGTTATTGGTTTGTTATTTGGACGGTTTTCATTTTTTACTACGGAAACAAAAATTAATGGAAGTAGGTTCGATTGGGAGTGCACAGATGTGCTCCTTTTAAGAATATGAAAAATTGAACCTCTACATACTTACCTTTCTCATATAAAGGACATTAAAAGATTTCAGTTAGTTTTGCAATCAATTTAGAAAATATAAAGAAGTTAAAAAAGTTTAATGTTTTTATTTATTTTTGAAGTTATTTCGAGTCTAAAATTAATCTTTTCTTTCGATATTTTTTGTCATATTTTCTAAGGACATTGATTGATGGTAACATGTTTTTGGGTTGTTTGTAATTTTTCTTGGATTTTAGAGGTCCTGACAAGGGCCATTAAATTAAAACATCTGGACTCGGTAAATCAGCGACAGGAAACATGTAGGACTTCGATTACTTCAATAAATTGACTCTTAACAATAAAGTCAGTATGAAAGCATAGTGTACAATCAATCTTGTATGGGGTTCTTATTTTTTGTTGGCATCATTGTGGCCTGGAGGAGCTTAAATGAAGTGTTTGCAGAGGTTGATAACTACATTTGTTTCAATGCTAATGAAGCCAAACTCCAGGACCAACAGATATAGCCAATATAGAAAAGAGGGGGTTATTTGCGAATCGTGATTTACAAGTCAATCTAAGACGGCTGCATCGGAGGACGATATCAGCTCGGGAGCTCTACGAACAGCAGCGGCGAGAAAAACACAAGCTTTTCAGAAAGAAAAAGAGAGAGCATGAAAAGAGATCGATTGAGGATGTTGAGAGACTAAAAAACAGGAACAAGGTTCCGAAGTTTTACCAAGAGATAAAACAAATAACTCAAGGTTACCGCGCACGAACTGAAGCCTGTAAAGATCAACAGGGAAATATCGTAGTAGAGTCACAATCAATGCTGAGAATATGGAAGGACCACTTCTGCAGACTGTACAACCGCGATGACGAATCAAATTCTGCTGTCAGGCAGATTGAACCATTCAATGAAGGCGAAGCAAGCCAAGATTTCCGTCTACACGACCTTGAAGAAGTGAAGCCTCCTAAACATTGCCTATAAGATCTTTTCTGCAGTACTATGTGAACACCTGAAGCCGTTTGTCAACAAACCATATCAGTGTGGCTTTAGATCAGGAAAGACCTCAATTGATCAAGTATTCACATTACGGCAGATCCTGGGAAAAACTCAAGAACTCCAAATCAACACCTACCATCTTTTTATCGATTTTAAGGCCGTGTATGATAGCATCTATAGAGAAGAACTGTATAAGGCCATGTCCAGTTTTGGAATCCCTACAAAACTCATTCGTCTGAGCAGGATGACAATGGAGAACTCATGCTCCATTAAAGTCGGTAACTACCTCTCCGACGCCTTCGATTTCAAAAAAGGCTTAAGGCAAGGTGATGCACTGTCATGCGACTTGTTTCACATCATACTGGAACGAATAGTGCAGAACTCCCGCGTCAACACTAGAGGCACTATCTTCCAGAAGTCTGTGCAACTACTCGCGTACTCTGATGGCATTGATATTATTGGGAGAACGCAGCGTGATGTCAACAGTGCTTCTGCGAGTATACAGACAGGGCTTAGCGGTCAATGAGGGCAAAAGAAAGTACATGCTGTCATCAAGAAAGGACAACCAACACCGACGTCTTGGACGAAACGTCACGATAGACGCATATAACTTCGAGGGAGTTAAGGACTTTGTCTACCTTGGCCCTGCACAATTAAAAATGTTTGGAAATGTCTTAACGCATTGCTTCCAAGCGAAGAAGAGACAAAGCATTTTTTTCCTCTAGTTACGAAGAGGAAGAAGCCGATACGAGAAAGTTGTGAAGGCTAAGCTGTCAACTTTTTGCTTTGGCCTCAATTCTTTTTAAAATAGCTTATCTCGAAGCAGACAAAACAGATCTAAGACTTGGACTCCTACAGAGACTACCTCTGGCCCCCAATCCATGTAAAAACTCAGCCTGAGAAACAGCAGCCTTCTATCGGGAACGAATCTTTGCATGCACTCTCCAGTTGCCAAAATCAAGTGCTCTTTCATCCGCAGTCACTTGGTCCTTGTACCGGAGGTTTGGTCTTCTTGTCTTCTAATACCTGAGGGCTGTGAAGAGAAGACTTTCTTGGCTGGAGCGTTGTCGTCCATTCACTGTATGTAGCCAAGCCAGTGTTGTCGTCTTTTTCTTATCTTTCTATACAACATTCAACTCTTGGTACCGCACGTACAGTTCGCGGTTGAACTTTCTTCTCAATTCGCCATCGTTGCATTCGGGACCGATAATCCGTCGAAGAATTTTTCTTTCGAATGTGCTCAATATCATTTCACCTTTTTTACTTATCGTCCAGCACTCCTCGCCACAGCGCCGTAGAGTGGAATTGGAAAAATCAGAGTCCTTTATAGGTGGCACTTTGCCTTTGGAGTGAGGAGTTTTGAACCTAGTTGGTTGGCCAAACCGAAGCAGCAGCGGTTCGCTAGGGTTATTCTTCCACTAAGATGTCTTTTGTGGGATTCATGACCAACGAGCTTCGCCTGGCCTTCAATTGCTGAGAAGGCCTCAATCGCAGCTCTCTGGGAGCGACTGATGATGTCTATGTCGTCCGCATACCCTAGGAGCTGGGTGCATTTCTTGAAGGAATTGTTTTCCGTGCTCACACCTGCCTTACGCACTATGTAGCTGCTCCAGGACTATGTTGAAGAAGTCACATGACAGCGCATCTCCTTGTCTAAACCCTTCGCATGTTTGAGACAACTCAGATGAGCTGTGGCCCATTTGCACACTGCACTGCGTATTGTTTAGCGTCATGCGGTACACTTGAATCAGTTTGTTCTGGATTCCGTTCAGACATCGCCACCATTAGCTCTTGGAGATGGATGCTATCATAAACAGCTTTGAATTCGATGAAAAAATTGTGGGTTTGGGCTTGAAATACGTTGGTCTTTTCCAGGATCTGCCATCGTTGTTCTGCCTGGCCTAAAGCCACACTGGTACGTTCCGTTTATTGTTGGATAGGACTTGTGTGCAACATTTAGCAGCAATATGAGTCGGAAGATTTTGCATAACATTGGATTTCCTTTTTTGTAGACAGAGCATATGGAAATTATTGACCAGTCAGCGGGCGTGTATTCTTAGTCTGTCAAGAAAAAACTTCAAAAACAATGTTTAACTACTTTTTTGGAATTTTAAATACCACTAACCTATCCTTAAAAACAAATGTTGCCAGCCTTATCATTCAACACACCGTTCTATCGATTAAACATTCTTTAAATTCCTTTTTTCAATTTTATTTAATATGTTTTTATTCCATCATTACAAATGTTAAGCGTTCAAACATATCACAACCCCTGAAAGAATTCCCAATTATCTTAAAAAACTAAATTGCAAATAGATTCTTAGAAAAAGAAATAAGTGCTCTCACTTTCAAACGCATAATTAAAACATAAATCTTTTTATTATTTTCTTGCCAAGTAAACAAGTGTGTCGGATATGTACTCAGCAATTCAGAAAACCATAAATAAACGAAGGCCCATACACACGCAATCATTTCATTATTTCGCGCACTTGATATTTTGAAAATTTCCTCTTTTTTTCATATTTTACTCTTTTCACCCGTCAAGCATATGTTGGCTTGGCATGCACACACTCCAATAATTTACCATATTTTATGGTTCCGTCATTCATTGAAATGTCAATAAGAATATACATTTTAAGACAAGGTCGATATTTTTAGAAAATTGTTTTCTATTTTCATAGGAAACGAGTTTGAATAATTTAACTTTGTTTTTCAATATCGACCAAATAAAAAATTGTTATCGTCATAGAGAGTGTGTGTGTTTGTGAAAAAGCGCACATGGTATAAATCAAAGAAGAATAGTGAAATGTGCGTTTTGTCTATGTCACAATTTGTTTACCAAATTCAAAAAAAGTATTAATTAATTTTTCACACGGTAAACAAAGTCTTAAGATCAAGATTTATTTATTTATTTAAGCATATTTTGATTGGCCAAGAAAAATTATCTTTAAATATTGCGCATCTTATATTAGTACGTAAAATTTGACGTCACGTAAATAACATTGCATAGAAAGTACAATGTTCTTTGACATTGCTAGCCCATCCATGTTATGAGTGCTTTTTGAAATTTCACATTGATCGAAGAAATAGGAAGAAGAAAATGTCATTGGTTTTCCGATGCAGTCTGATGGTGCTTCGACAAAATAGGTATGCGGTAATCAGATGCTCTTAGTGGCGGGGTATCAGCAGACACAATTCCACTTGCAATGAAAAGAGGTCAGTCAAAGCGTCTCCGTGGATTAGAAGGAAACGGACGAAATGTCTCTGATATGAATGCATCACTCGGCATTATCCAGGGGCACCCCACAGGGGAGAGTTCTCTCACCGCTATTATGGGTTCTTGTCACGAACGGCATACTCTCTAAGTTGAAATCAAGTGGAGTGAAAATAATAGCCTACGCTGATAATCTTGCATGACTAGCGACTGGTAAGTTGTGGGTCAGTGAACAGACTGAATAATAAATATGCCCTCTAGTTGGTTAGTAAATGGACTAGGAACTGTGGGCTGGCAGTCAATGCAGCTAAAACAGAACTAGTGCTATTTACTAACAAACGCAAAATATCCGATTTTAAAGTACCTTCAATTGAAGGCTGTGTTCTTAAAATCTTTGATCAGCAAAGTATCTCGGTGTGATCTTAGATAAAAAACTAAACTGGGGTCTGAACTGAACACCGAAGATAGATATAAAAAGGCATCGATCGCCTTTTACTCTTGAAACAGAATTTACTGGAAAATCTGGGGATCAAACCCTAAAATTATCAGGTGTATGTATTCGGCAATAATTATACCAATACTTACCTCTGGTATAATCTGGTTTGGTGGAAAGTTTTAGAAAAGAGCATGAACCTCAAAACTTTGACAAAAGTACAAAGATTTGCGTACACAGGCATTACAGGGGCAATGCAAACCTGGAAGTTATTCTCAATTTAATACCCCTAGACCTCTTTGTTCAAGAATCTGCGGCTAAAAGTACCTTGAGGCTTAGTCAGACTTAAATCTGGAAAAACAGTTCCATAGGACATGCTCAGATCCTTCAGAAAGTTATGGGATATAGTATTACAACAGACTATAATATACCCGAACTCAAGAGGGCTCTAAGATGGATACTGGTGTAGGGGCAGAATTATTCTATTCTGAATCTCTCAAGTTAACCGCCTCGCTTAGGCTTCCAGGCTACAGTAGTGTCTTCCAAGCGGAGGTCCTGGCAAACAGCTGCTAAACAGGTATATGATGGCGATACCACGGGCTGACATCATCTTTTACATTAATAGCCAAGCGACAATAAAAGCGATTACTGCAACTGAGGTAAAATCAAAGCTTGTTTCATGCTGCCACGAAGAGGCCAGGCCACAGTGATATACCAGGCAACGAGAAAGCCGATGAATTAGCAAGGTTAGGGTCAGCGCTTGACGTTAGTCAAGCTCAGCTAGTTAGCACCCCTACCTGTTTATTAAAACAGAAAATCTCAAAAAGAATAACTATTAAGGCCGATGAAAGGTGGAACCTTCTTGACACCTGCGGAACTACAAGAAAGACCTGGCCCTGTTTTAACAAATAAAGAACGTTAGGAATTATGCAACTACACAAGGGATTCAAGTACTGGACATAATCTGTTAGGTTATCATATGAAAAAAGATGAGAATCAGTTCAAATGATCTATGCAGAGGATGCGGTGACGAGGAGGTGCATGAAGACACTTCGCATTTTCTATGTCACTGCCCCGCACTCTCCCGCCAAAGGAAGAAATTACTCGGCAACTATTTCTTCGGGGATTTAGAAGAACTCTCTGGTATTCCAGGGACTAACATTCTGAACCTCGTCAATGCCTCTAAATGGTTTGATTAACTGTTTTTATTAGCTTGAGTAGCAATACTCATCATAATGGATCTGTAGGTATTGGTCTAAGTATGACGGTAACGACATCAACTGTCACCCCCATAACCTAACCTAACCTATCACTCGGCAGAAGTAGTAGAGGCGAGTTTAGTACGAAAGTACTAGTCTACTTATATAATTTTCCGAAGGGCTACTCAATTTTTGTTTTTTAGTGGATGTGAATTGTATTAATATTTTTTGATGAAAACATCTGACTTCGTTATAACATGTCACTCTTGGCAGTCGCTGCTTTTGTTGTCACCGAGGTGTGAACTATAACGAACATCACCGATATCGGTCCCAAGTCGTCACTGCTAGGAAGATAGGTAGAAATGGCTATCCATGGCAGACGCTGGCCCACGCAACACAATAAGCGCTTAATTGCACCCAGGAGTACCTGACAAAGAATAATAACTAGTAAAAACTACACTGTTACGTCTTACGTGCATAGTGGAGATACGGATTAGCTAAATTCAATCGGTTTTATTGATAATTGATATAAAGAATTGGGTTCCATATCTTCATATTTGGCAGTTTGCTAAGACAATATAGGAAAGGAGCCTCAAAACCCGTTGTTCTGGCGTTGAGTAGGGCTGGGAATTTGCACACAAAATTATGAAGAAGGTGTCTCCCTTGGATTACAAAGTCTCACGGCATGTTCTCCGATTGGGCAGTGGCCTAAGAAATGGCAACAAGTGGGCCATCTCTATTTTCCATCTTACGTTGGATTTCTTGAAAAGTGGTTTTGAACATCTGTTTTCGCGACTGTGAAAGGAATCCTTACTTCATTAGCTAGAGAAGCTTGAAGGTTGGATCCCATACTGGGCAGTTCGTCAGCAATTTCATTTCCCATTGATGATTGATTGATAATTGATATTATCTTTTAAACTTGCGAGTTCTTCCTTACACTCTTCAACGATTTTGGATTTCGTCAGGCAGCTGTCTATAGCATTGATGGCTGCTTGGCGGTCAATAAAAATAGCTATGTTTTTTTTATTGCTGTCGGGTGTGATTGCTTGTTTAAGTAGTCTACATGCCTGTCTAATTACTAGTACTTCAGCCTGAAAAACGGTGCACCAATCGGGCAGTAGAAAAGATTCCTTAATACCTTAGTTCTTAAGAGAAGACAACAGCCCCAACACCAAGATCCATCTTGGAGCCCTCAGTTTATAAAGTGATGTTTAAATCTTTAGTGTGGCTATTACTTTTCGAATCCAATCTGGATGGAAAGTAAACCTTAAACTGTTTTCCAAAGTTAAAGGTTGGTGTAATGCAGTCAGAGGGTAGGTACTAATTTGTTTCCTTAGTAGATTTAGCATTTTACTATGCCCGAAATATTTACTGCTACTCAGGATCGACCTATTACCAAGACTTAGTTTTAAGTAGTTACTTAAGTTAAGAAACTAACAATAACAATTCAGAGGAACATTTATTTTTATTTATTTATGCAAGAACCAAACAGGAAGAGTCAATGATAAGCAACTGGTATTTGACTCTTATGCATGTTTGATTATAAACGCTTTTTGTAGTATACTAAAGTAAAGCCTTTATCATGAAATTCTTATACGAAAACTATTTCCTTTATCACAATTCCTTGAAGAAATTAATTTTGTCTGCTTTTGTTATACGAGAATAATACAAACAAAACAAAAATGTATCAAATCTCCACACTTGCCATACTCCAACTTCCCAAAAACACACATTAAATTTTCTGACTTTCATACTTGATGACCGTTAAAACTTTATCATTCATATCTTCTTCTTTCCCAAACTTCCCCAACTTTCAAAAATGTCCTTCATTGTGAGTTTCGTATTATGATTGAAAATCAATTTTTAAAAGTGCCTCTCTAGATCAACACTTCGACTTCAGGCATTCTTTGGGCTATCCAAAAGAAGAAGATTAATATCTCTGTGAGTTGTTGGAAAATTTCAACATCATAAAAGAAGTAACGAACAAAAGTTTTTGAACAGGATATACATTATACATACATACATACATTGTATGGTATAGAACTATGGGCGAAAAGGAATATGGGCAGTACCTTTATGTGTATGAATTGTAGTAGTAGATGGATTAATGGTTTTTGATTGTTTTCAAAAACAATTTTCGAATCGATAAACCATTTATAAAGGAAGACGAATGAATCTATTCCTCTCTAATACCTTTTAAACCCATTCGCATTGAATGTTATAAAAAACAAATAACCAGTTTCTGTTGAAATCATTTGAAAGTCAAAATCTTTCAACCAAAATGTATGGTATGGGTTTTGTGACCACATAATCCACACCTAAAAGCGTTTAATCCCTTTGCAATAATTTTTGTTTCAATCAACCAACCACAACGTAACCACAATTTTTAGGCTTTAATAAAATGCAGAACACATAAGGAAAGCTAAGCCAACTCAAATTCATTGAATTTCAGTGCAAACAGACGAAAAACGGTTTTTTAGTTGTCCGTATATTGATACAATTTTCAGTAGGCAGCTAAGCAAAATTGTTTTTCATGAATTTATTTGATCAATTCCATCAATCTAATGATATCGAATAATAAAAGCGTTTAAAAAGTCTCTGTTTGATATCAAGTTAGATGTTTTTCAACAAATGTGCACTGTGGCGTATGAGTACTTTTTTGCATTTGGTTTACAAAAATTGGTTTAACTTGGTAAATTGGTAATTTTTTTCAAATACAAATCATTATCGTCATAAGGACCATTATATGGATAAATAACCCTCCAGCTAAAAGAATAAATACTGATGCAAGTTTTGACGATGTTCTTAGGTTAACTTCCTTTATACGAACGAGTTAGTGGTAGAATACGACTGCATTGAAAGTCAAGCAACAAAGTGGAATCTACTTAAAAAAGACAGAATACGTGCTGGATTCCAGGACAGCCTAGGAAAAATCAGAGTATAAACGTCATTGAATTGAAAAGTTATAGTCCTCAGTTTCTTTAAATGTCAAACTGTTGATGACGAGGAAAGGCTGATCTATCCTATTGATGTGGCTTAGAAGGAGCGTCTACGTATTTTTTGTTTGTTTTAATTTTTAAAATAATGGTTTCAAAGCCAAACTTATTAACACCGTAGATTACGCTAAACATTATTTATTGACTACGAAAATCACATTTCGGTAGAGGCCCCTTTGTGGTGCCGTGAACGAAGGCCATATGAACTAACGCCATAATGGCTTCAATTCTCATTCAAATGTGAATTAACGCCATAATCCGATTATGGCCTAAATTCACATTGGAATGAGAACTAAAGTAATATGGCGTTAGTTCATTTTAAGAAGTGGCCGAAGTACTCATTTCAATGTGAATTAAAGCCACTCACAGCAATCCAAATAATTTTAGTATGAAATATATGGTTTAATGAAAAAAGGATGAACGCTCTATTAGTTAAGCAGGTGTTAAAAACAATTATTGACATTGACATTTCACAGTACTTCGCATATGAATGTAACGAGCTACAGACACATAGCAGCACTGGCGACTGAGGCCATCGGCTGAAAAACAATTATTTTAGACACGATTTACTATAAATATAAATCAAATTGAAAACACGCTTATAACTTGCAAATTTTTCAAAAATGTCTTTGTTATTTTATACTTCGCGGTCCCCTCTTTTTTTGGTTCCAGAATTGAAAATCATCCGATTTCGATAATATTTTTTAAATCTTCGTTTTTACGGCGGAGTTATGAACAAATTTAAGAGGGTGGAAAAAAATGACATCGTGGTTGATAATGTTTTGCAAAGTAATCGAATGAAGTTGCTTTATAAACAAATAAACAAATCAATACAAAAATGTTGTTTATTCATATTTCTGTTGAATTTCAGAATGAGTACGTTTCTCAATATTTTCGTAGATGCTTCAATCGGAAAATTTGTTTTAAAGACTTTGAAAGTAAATCAAAAATCACGGACAGCAGTAGGTACTGGCAAGCGAGCGAAGCGAGCCGAATTTTTTTTTGGCAAACAGAGAAACAATTTAGGGTGTGAAAATAAAAAAATTCGCGCGAATTTTTTTATTTTCACACCCCAAATTGTTTCTCTGTTTGCCAAAAAAATATTCGGCTCTTAGTACGCGATTTTCTAATTACTTCAGAGTCTACAAAACTAGTTTTCCGAACGAAGCATCTACGAAAATTATTTGGTGGAACACAATTCTCCAATCTCAGTGAGATTTTTTGAAATTAATATTGTTAACACATGATCTCTGACCAAGAAAACGAAGAAATTTTAAAGGAAAAAATCAGCGCTCGCTAAGAGTGAGATCTCTTGTTCCATTTTAGAAATATCTGAGGTCCCTGAGATCTCGATGAGATTTTGTTAGGTAATTACTTGCTGCTAACTTTGCTTCAAATATCAAAGCATTTTATGGCATCAATTCTCATTTGAATGTGAACTTACCCCATATGGCGTAAGTTCTCATTCAAGTGAAGGCTTTAGTTCTCATTCGACTATGAATTAAGGCCATAATCGGATTATGGCGTTAATTCACATTCAATTGAGAACTAAGGCCATTATGGCGTTAGTTCATATGGCCTTCGTTCACGGCACCCCCTTGGTGCGCGAATTTTTTTATTTTCACACCCCAAATTGTTTCTCTGTTTGCCAAAAAAAATTTCGGCTCTTAGTACGCGATTTTCTAATTACTTCAGAGTCTACAAAACTAGTTTTCCGAACGAAGCCTCTACGCAAATTATTTGGTGGAACACAATTCTCAAATCGCAGTGAAATTTTTTGAAATTAATATTGTTATCCCATGATGGCTGACCAAAAACAACAAAGATATTTTAAAATAAAATATCAGCGCTCGCTAAGAGTGAGATCTCTTGTTCCAGTTTAGAAATATCTGAGGTCCCTGAGATCTCGATAAGATCTTTGTTAGGTAATTACTTGCTGCTAACTTTGCTTCAAAGCTCAAAGCATTTTATTGCATCAATTCTCATTTGAATGTGAACTTACCCCATATGGCCTAAGTTCTCATTCAAGTGATGGCCTTAGTTCTCATTCGACTGTGAATTAAGGCCATAATCGGATTATGGCGTTAGTTCACATTCAATTGAGAACTAAGGTAATTATGGCGTTAGTTCATATGGCCTTCGTTCACGGCACCGTTTAGTTCAGTAGCATTTAATATAAAGATGTCGAGTAGGTATACAAAACTGGATTGCGTTGTCGTCCCAGACATCGAGTGCTTTGGACCAATGAATTTTCAACATTATATATTGGTGGGGTATTCTATTGATTATACAAACAACTTATTGCCGGAGAGTGGCAGTAATAAAATAAAAATAAATAAAAATGTTATCTAAAAGTAGAGGGAATATAAATTTGACATAAAAAGAATTTATCTAACTTTTTCATAGCAAATTCTAAACAGCAATTCAGCTGAAATTTGTCCTTCAATTCAGAATGATCTTGGTTCAAGATTCTTGAAGGTTCCATTATCATCCCACTCGGTATTCCAAGATTTGCCAATCAGCCAGTAGAGTGTATCGTTCTCCCCAAGAGATTTTCCATGAAACTTGCATTTCCATTTTCGATTTCTTGTTTTTTTTGTTTTAGTGCAACAGAAATGTCAAATTCATTAGTTATGATCTCCTCAAGGTTACATCACAATTTTTAATTTTTTGTGAGGGTCACAAGTTGTGAGGTTTATGTCAGAATACGAAAAAGTCACAAAATCAAGTTCACCTCCAGTTATGAGGTTATTGTGACTTATGAGGTATCAGTGAGGTTGCCCAGAATAGGGCTGTTAATTCTTCTCTTTCTGAAACCCAAATTGTTGACACACAGTTGCAAGAAGATATGTTAAATGACCGTCCATCTGCAAGTGGATTTTTGCTTCTCACCCGTTAGGGTTTTACAATGAAACTAGAGGAGGTTTAGATGTGTTCCATCATGCCATGTAATTGAAAAACAAATAGGTGGCCGATATGTGTCACAAATCACAATATCGACGTTTTGCAGTCTAAAACTCTATCTGGAAGAAGGTACCTGCATGCAAATACAGAGGAACTTGTAGAACAATGACTTAAAAACCGTCTGCAAAAATCTATAATAAACCTTCTGAACCAGTTTTTTCTGGAAGAGCTACAATGAATTCTTGCAAGAAATGCAAATTGCTACTATCGGTCTTCATAGGAACGAGTATTTGTATAACCTGTGCGATCACGTTAAAATTCGTTAAACAAATTTTTGACGGTTGGTTTCGAAGGAGAAGCGAGAATCAGACCGATGTTGCTTTTTCCATTTTTCTAAAAGCCGTCGGATCCGACTGTAATATCGACAGTAGCCGTATGACTTGGGTCAAAATCTGAATACTTTCTGAGTACCTTTTTTCTTCACATTATTGAATTTTAATGAATCCCAACATGATCAACTTGATGAAAGCAGTCACTCCATCAATTTTAACTTTAAACTTAATTCAAGTTTATTAAATTTAATGCACTCAAGTACCTACGTTTAGGCAAACGTTTTGTTCCTATTTCTGCAGATAGCTTGTAGTTCTTACTCATGTTTTTCATCATAATGTTCATTTACAAATTCCGTAAACGTGTTTAAGATTGCTTTGACAGAAGAAACCATACTTTCATATCGTTTTGTCTTCATGATAATAATACATAATCGAACTCTATTAAATCCCAAAAATACAATACCATACAAAGCATCAAATATAATTCCAATAAAAGCAAAACACCTCATTAGTACTTATTGAAGCAAAGTTTCTTCCGTCTTTTCTTTGTCCCTAATAGTTTTTGGGTTTCTAACTACTCTTTATTGGTATTCCCAAAAATCAATATTAATAAATTTGTCCGCAATCCTTGTCTAACATTCATTTGCCTCCTCAAAGTTCTCCCTAGAACAAGAGTCAATTTATTTTCGAAAATCATTCTCAACAAACAAAAAACCCCAGTTTGGGGCAAGGAGCGGGGGCAAAGAGCACATTCAAGAGACAAAGACAAAGACAATTCAAAAGGTAAGATTTTCTAGTTGGAAACAAAACAAAATAATGAAATCCCTAACTTTGTTATACTCAAGGGATCATTTTCATTTTCATTTCGAGTTTTCCACATCGAATTGATGATAGCATCTCGATTTGGTTTTTGGCTCTGGCCTTTTTTGTTTCCTTTCTCGCTTCCATCACTTCAGCTTTTCTATTTTGTCTACTTCCTTAACTACTCGTACTTGATTTGTCTATATGTACCTAGTCATATGTGTACAGACTTATATTCGATTTGACGTTCTCTAATGACATCCGATTTTGGATGAGTGCCAAAAAAAATGGAAGACTTTGTGTTGTTTTTTTTTTTCATCCCCAAATAATTTGAGATGAAAATCACTGCTGTGTTAGGGCTTTTCTTTGTTATGAAAAGATTAAAGCTTTATCTTAAAGGAAAAAGGTGATGTGGCAAATAAACATCTGGGAATTTTATTGTGTGGTCTGGAATTTGGCAGTAAATTACGTTTCAATGATGAACTACTGAAGGATAATGGAATTTTTTGTTCTACTGTTGTTATTGTTATAAAGTTTATAACTTAACGCAATCCTTCAGTTAGAGGAGAAACTTTAACGTTGGTTATACACAAGTGTCAATTTTATGGTAGATCAGATTTAAATCTTCAATTTTTCCAAGAAAAATTAGGGGAAACTTATTGAATTTATCAATTGACAAGGAAACACTGTGAACGAAAATTCTTCAAGGAATTTCTCTTTCGAGAGTTCTTGGAACAACTATTAAAATTTGATTTCTGCGATTATGTACCCATTTTTTGGACCAATTATGACAGCAGCGGTTAACTTGGGTAATACTTTGCTGGTGTAGGTAGGTACTACCAACATTGATCTTTTGTCCTAAGTGGTGCTGAACAGATGCACTTTACCTTTAACGAACACGCCAAACTGTCGTGTATCAGAGTACATTTATTTAAAATGGAAGAAGTCTTCTTGGATAGAACGCATCAAAGATCAGATTAAGCTATAAATCTTAACTGTGGTTGATTCAAATGACGGGAGGGGCATCGTTGAACCAACCTTCACAGCCAAAAACGTTCATCGTATGATGGTCATGTAGCACAACAAATTCACTCGGTGGTCTAGGCAACTGCTGAAAAAAACCGTTTCGTATGAGTTAAGGCTCCTCGGGCTTGAGTATAAATTCTGATCTAACCAGATGCTGGGGTACTTCACATCAATTTCGGTGTCCATGAGGCCACCGATGAGAATTTTGGCTAGTCCACTTGATCAGACCTCTTGCGATGATCAACGGATGTACCAAGTTAAATATTTCTCATTAAATTTGTTTCGCGGAAGGTTTGATATATCATCTCCGGAATCGTCCTTCCTTACCAACAACGGAACCAATTACTTTCCGTAGGACCTTTCTCTCGAACAAAGCTCAGAGAACCTTTGCGAGAAATCTTCCAATTAAAGATTGACAAACATGGATTTTGAAGGTATGCTGGAATCTTTAGATTGAGGTTTGAGGATGGAAAACTCGTTTTTGTGTTGACGAAAAAATGTGCTCAACTAAAATGAATTTTATTATTTGGGGCAGTAGCAGTAGTTGCCAGACAAGCTGCATCCTTTAGGTGTTAAATTTTTTGTCTTGTGCGACAGCAACGGCTATTCGATTTGATCTGAAATTTATATTGGAGAAAAAAATGAGGATGGGAGTATTGGGACATTAAAGTATTAATATAAAAGTGAAGAGTTAAAAAAAATAGCAAGAGGTTATTCAACAGAATACGTCAGATCAGCTAAAGTGTCAATTCTACTACAATTCTTTGGAAGGATACGATACGATACGTAAAACTATGCTCAGCGTATGTTGCTAAAAAGTAGTTTTTCAAAACTAATTTCCTTATAATAGATAATATGACCATCTGTGAATTCCAATTATGCATTGCCAAAGAACTCATTTTTTCTGATGCTGTAAAAAGATGTTACGTCTACAAACTGCTGCACAGGCATGTTGGAAAAAATCTGTTTACCTGTATCAAGTGTGAGATTTGATGGGACCAATCATTTCTGAAAGAGGGAGATCCTCTAAACTGCGCCAACTACAGAGGAATCAGCCTACTTAGCATCGCCTACAAGATCCTCTCTGCCGTAGGTAGAAGAGGAGTTTGTATACCAAGACTCCGCAATTAACACCGAGAATAACTCTTGCTAATCGCTGTTTCTTTGGCCCTAGAAAGCAATTGAGTCAAAAAGACCTCTCTCGAGCAACTAAGGTAAAACTGTACAACACCCTCATCATCCTAGTCCTGCTGTATGCTGCAGAAGAATGGACCTTGACAAAATCGGATGAATGTGCCGTAGGCTGTTTCGAGAGGAGAGTTCTTTGGTTCATCTTTGGCCCCGTGTGCATTTATGGGGAATGGAGAAGAAGATACAACAGCGAACTTTATTGGTTGCACATCGACATGGACCTAGTCAGAAAATTCATGGTCCAGAGACTCGATGGCTCGGTCATTTAGAGCGGATGGATACCAATGCTAATGACCGGAAAACCTTCGACACTATTCCCGAGGGACGTAGAAGGAGAGGAAGACCGCGTGGCACACACAAGTGAAAGAGGACCTTAATCAACTTGGAGTGCAAAACTGGAGACAGCGAGCTAGATTGAAGCCCAAGTCCACAACGGATTGCAGCTTCACCTTAAGTAAGAAGTAAATAAGAACAAAATGGGACCCAAGTTTGAACCCTATGGGACACCAGCAAGTAACCTGATTAAATCAGAAGATTTTTTTCCACTTTTAACTTTTCGTGTCCGTTCAAGTAGTAGTTCGAGGAGTCTTGAATAAGATGAACCGATCTATAACTAAAGCCAAAATATTTCTTATATATCATACACATAATAACTAACACTTAACATCATACTGTGGTCAATCCGATCAAAGACTGTGATATAAAGTATAGCAAGAAGAAAATTGTTAGCTTTCCGTGATCAAACTGCATTGTACTATAGTCGAGGACTTTCACACTGATAGCACCAGAGAAAACAAGTTATGAAAGATTTGAAATCTAGCTGTAAACATCGAAGACATTGGACAAGCAAGTTAGTAGATGTTGTAGATATTGGCCAAATATCTTCCATATGGAGGTGAACAGCACCTATACAGCTATTTGAAATTGCTATGTTATTTCCTCATTATGAAGAGCAAAAAATGTTTCTTCAGTTCCTTAATGTGTGTGAATTGTTCATGTATACACAATTTATGTTAGAAGGTTTTTCAAAAAAATTTGAATCAGTCTATAAATAAAATTCCATTCACAAAAAATACTCTTCCCTGTTTCGAACGCAACCTTAATAATCTCCTTTTTTCAAATTTTTATCCCCGAACTTAAGATTCTTATCTTTCCTTTTGGCTTTTAAATTAAAGCCGATCCATTCACTCATCCATTCCCAGCTTCGAAACTTTCCCTGTTCCCTTCACATTTCCTACCTTTTTCCGCGAACCCATTTCGCTAACCGAAATCGTTTTAAATTGTAAATTAGTCACACTTTGGTTAACTTGAATGGAAACGACTTAAGTATTCATAATTTTTGTGTAAGTGTAGACGTAGGTAGGATATTGTGCCGAAGAAGTCGGTGTTCGTGCCCTTCGCACATAACAACCGACAGAAACGAGGCCATTCCGCCATCGTTTGAGCTTATAAAATATTATTTCTTCGACAAACAAAAAAGTGCGAACATTATCTTGCTTGAATTCACTCACCTTATTTTTCTGCTGGCGGCAAATTTCGGTAATTTACGTCAACAGCACGAAGATGGCGATTTATTTACTTTTTTCAAAAAGGGAATTATTTAGCACCGGGATTTTTTATTCGATAAGGAAGAAAAGATCGCTTCTAAGACTTTCCCTGTCGAAAGATTAAAGAAATTATTCAAAAAATGTTACAGACTATTCACAGAGGAATATGGAAAAATCCTTTCACGTGCTTGTTTACATTAAATTCCCTTGGCAAATTTGTTTTCCCAAAAAAAGGATAATCCCATTTTCTATGAATATGTGAGCTGAACAGAGAACTATGCTACTTGACTCATCTACTTTACATACCTTCTACGGAAAAATCCAAAAGCTATTAGTAAACCCTTAGTTTCCAGGAATGAAAAACTAATGGAAAACACATCTTCGGCATGACCTTTTTTGTTTGGGTTTTAACTATAAATGGGAGTGTGGATAGTTTAAAACTTTAGCAGATTTATGAGAGTTGAAAGAGTTGGCCAAATTACTTAAGCCATAGGAGCTCTTTTTCAGCATATATAATTTCTCGTAACACATGTCAGTCAAGTTTTGGGAACGTAATCGTGACAAAACGTCTTCCATTTAATTGGATGTGTTAACCTCAAACCCACATCAATGTCCCGCAAATCTCGAATAACAAGAAATTAGCTTAATGTTTCACAATCTGTCGATGTGCATGACATGGAGCAATCATTTAAGTTGATTGAAATATTATAAGACACGGAGTTCTTGTGCGTCATTGTAAATAGCGTCTTGGAAGTAACGTCAGTATAGACAGATTTAGCTTCGAGGTAATTGGAATTTATCTACCTGGGATCTACAACGAACAACAATCTTCGTATATGCACGTAGACCGAACAATTAGCGAAGACTCTCAATTGCAAATGCAATGGAGTAGACCGGGCGAAAGGAGGATGGAAGACATATACTATGGTACCGAGAGCCACAAAAGTGGCTTTTTGGATATGAATTAGTTGTTGGAAGCAGAACAAGGCCAAAAGATCCTAATCAAGGCTAAATTCACCAATTTCAGCCTAATATAAGCGAGAAAAAACACGACACCAAAGAAGAGTTTTTCTAGTTTTGACCAAACGTTTGAGCAATGTCCTAGCTATAACATTAAAATTGTCCTCAGTGGATTTTAACGCAAAGCTAGGAAAACAGGACATCTTTGGTGAAACTGTCGAAAAGCACAGCCTGCATGTCACCACTACCGACAACGGATTCAGACTGATCGATTTTGCTGTGGGGCAGAATGTTGTAGTAGCATGTACGTGGTTCTCACATCTCAACAAAAGGAGCATGGAGATCTCCGGATCTATCAACCGTCAATCAGGCACATTGCACTATCTTGGCAACGACGACGAGGTAGTGGACCGAGTCGATGTTGGCGCTTCGGAATGTACGAACATCAAGAATGCTGGACTAATATCTCACGATAATGACCAAAACAAAGAAATGCTGCAAGAAAATTCAATGTCGGACGGCTACAATCACAAGAGATCTCCAGATATTTTTCCCATCGAGTTTCAAGTAACCTCTTAAGGAGTTCAATGCGCGCCAACATCAAGTAAAGACAACCAGTGGCAACATTGCCAGAAAGCAGTTAGAGATGCGTCCTCTACTTTGTTTGTTTTCAAACAGACACCAAAGCGCCCCCGGTTTGATGAAGAGTGTCGGCAGGACCATTCACCCAAGCAGGAGGCATACAAAGCGGAGGTCCATAGAAGGACAAGTGCAGCACTTGAGCTCGAAGTACAGAAAAGGAGAGAGGTACACCACCGGCTTCTCAGAAGAAAAAAAGAGGCACAATGGCAAGCGTCAGATTGAGGATGTTGAGAGAGCCAACAGCAGGAATGGAGAACGGAAGTTTTACCGGAAGGTAAAAGCTAGACCCGATTCCTGTGAGATTAGCAAGGGAACATCATAGTAGTTGAGAATGCTGAGGATTTGGAAATACCAATTCTGTGACGAATAGAATCCCGCTGCCAGGAAGGAGCTACATTCCGTGAACATAACCTAGACGAACTGAAATCGTCAATTCACGGCTGAAATCCAACAAAGCCGCTGGACCAGATGGCCTAGCTGCCAAGCTGTTCAAAACACCAGGCGACATCTATAGATCATCGGAGCACGCCTGGGTGCATTTTTTGGCCGATCCTGAAGAAGGGAGACCAAACTAAACGTCGAGAACTACAGGGGCATAATCCTACTTAACATCGCTTACAAGATTCTCTCTGCCGTAGTATGTGAACGTTTGAAACCTTTCGTCAACCTATGAAACCTATGAACTCCAAATCGATACCCACCACCTTTTTATCGATTTTAGCGCCGCGTATGACAGCATCTACAGAGACGAACCGTTTAAAGCTATATTCAGTTTTGGCATCCCTACTCAGCAGTTAAAATGTGTTTAGCGGCGAATGAGGGCAAAACGAAGTATATCCTGTCTTCGAGGATAAAACGTCGCGATAGGCGCGACGACTACTACCAAGCGCTGAGATCAAACGAAGAAAGATCTTCGGGTGTATTGATGGAGAATGGAGATTCAACAGCGAGTGTTACGTGTTGTACAACAACATGGACCTAGCATGAACAGTCAAGGTCCAGCGACTCAAATAGCTTGGTTAAATAGAACGGATGGACATCAATACTCTGGCTCGGAAAGGCTTTGCATTCCCGAGCGCGGCTCAGATTGCGCACTTAAGTGGAAGAGAACCTGAATCATCTTGGAGGGCAAAACTGCAGGCAGTTAGCTAGGGATCGAACCCAAATCCACAACCGAATTTTGCGCCATCTAAAGTCAGTAAGTAAGTATGTATGTATTTACTAAACGTGCTTAAAAGTCAGTTGTAAAAACCAGAATCACATCAAGAAGAAACAAACTACTAGTGCTGTGGCACTATTTTTCAATTTATTATTAACATACGTACCTATGCTAGAAAATGGTTTAAAAATAGATACCGCTTCAAGTGGACAAACTTGAGACACCTGAAGTACTTTGTTGAATGTGTAATCACGTCGTATTTTTGTATTGTTCCTTTCTCATTCTCGGCAAACAATGGAAAATTTTTAATTGTGACAAGCAACCATATGTCCGGAAGGTTGTATATCGTCATGTCCTTTGGAAGAAGGACAATTTGATATTTTGTTTGTTCTCCATTTAAAAGGGGTTGAGGACATTTTTGTTTTGAATGCGTCAGCAGAGATGTGTTGAATATTTTTTTAACTTGATAAGAAAAAAAAATAGTTTCCAAAGCATTTTAAAAGAGAGAATATAGCTGCCCAGTGCTGTTCTAGCGAGCAAAAGTAATTGCCTATTGATGAATTATGCTTTCCTTAATTATTTCTGACAACAAGCTGAAAGAAACATGAATTAGGTAATAACAGAAACTAATTTAAAGCCCGATTTCAGTATTGTATTTCATTAACCATCAGTTTCAATAGTAATTACAGGCAAAACTTTTCAATTATTCCGTACCTTGAAAGGAGTGAATTGAAATATTGCCCAAATTAACTCCAGGCAGCAACTCCGATTAATCTAAACCAGAAAAGAAACCGGCAAGAACAATTTATCTGTTTCCTTTCCATCAAATTTATTACCCTTGTGGTTTAACATATACACACGTCAATGTTATCCTAGAATCTTGCCAGGTTCCTAATTGGATATCGGCTTTCGCAGTTTTCTCCCAAAGCACGTCTAATGGCGTTAATTGTGATACCCTGTTACTCACACTCAGAGTTGAAAATGTTAATTATGATACCTTTTCATCATCGCATCAGTTCGCTCCGTTCGTCGTCGTCGTCGTCGAATACCAACCCACACGTCATTATAACTTTTTTTTCTGTTCAAACAAACTTTCACTTAGCAAACTTAAGGCAAGTCCTACTTTTAGTAGCAAATCCTTCAACAGCCTTCTTAAATTTCCTAAACAAACGTCCCGTTTTTATACTCTGCCAAATGTAAATAAGCAGAGGTTTCCGAGTTCGTTACCAAAAAAAAAGCAAAACCCCGAAACAAAAAAACAAAACGGAAACTCCTAACAACACACCATTGCTAATACAGAATTGGCACGTTTCACCTACTTGCACGACTTGTTTTGTTATATTCAAACTCGACAAAAGCCACAAATTGAAGCAAACTGAAACTTTCGTTTCACGTAATTGATGCGATTAAAATTTGTTCCCCTATTCGCGCGTCGCCCTTTTGTGCTTTGCACTCTCAAAATTAGGTACAATACAACACCCCGCCGCGTTGCTCTACCACCGCCCCATAATAGACCCTTTACACGTTCACAGCCAACATTTTCGTCTAGATGTTAAAGCAAATATAATTACAATTTGTGAAATGTTGAGTTGAGCCAGGAAATTGCTATTATTAAAATGTTGCAATGCAAACACCACTCTAGCAACATCCATTTCCGCCCTCGCAAAGACTAACAACTGCCAAAAAAGAGTGTTGCTTTTGGGTTTTTCTATAATAGTGGTGCTATACTGTGGCTCCTTCAGTGCTCTACTTGAAAAGCGGAAGTGACAGCGATATGTATCCTGGCATTTCCGTCTAACGGAAACCTCACTCACCCTTAACCCGCCAATGTGAGAACTGATTATTATCATAGTGCCAGCAATAAACAAACTATTCAATTCAGCACGTAACGTAGGTTTGCTGGTAGTTTTGCAGAAAACAAAAACTAATATTTACGCCTCCTTATACTTGTTACACTCGCTCGTCCGCTTCCAGCACGTTTCTTGTTCGTGTGTTTGTTTAATGCATTCTATTTGGGGAGCCAATTTTCAATTAAAGGAGCTACTGTTCGTAAATTAGCAATTCAGAATGATTTTATAATCACCAACGAGATCATTACACGAAATTTGTGATGGTAGGTTGCAATCATAGATAACTAACTTATTTCAGTCACATAGCAATTCCAAGCAAATATTTAAGGATCACTTGCGAGATAGGATTTGGGAAGTAACAGATGTAAGCTTAAGATGTCCGTTAGTAGAAAACTAATGAGGCATTGTTAAAAATCAGGGAGTGAGGTAGGACTGTAGTTGACCATATCCGAGCCTCTGTCAGTATGATATGTAAAATTGCGACGTGAACCCATGTTCAAACATAAGTTCAGTCGTAATTATATGGCTTCATCAAGCATAATGGTTGAGGTTTTGTAATGCGAGATTACAAATTTGGAAGAACCATGTGATTTAAAATATTTGCGATCTCTTTCTAAGTGAATGTTGCAAGTCCGTCTAACATGGCATTCAAAAAATCCTACGAAATTCCTGTTGAGATGAAACCCAGAACTGCAATTTCTGGTGTTATTCAATTATGCAACCAATAAGTCGACAAATTATTCGACTTGTTATGTCGAATACTTAATGACGAAACATAGCTGCCCTCAGATTGCATACTGCAGCAGTTTTCGTGTCCGATGGAATAGCTTGGTTGACCACGTTTAACATCGATAAAGTTCTAGTTTCCACACATAAAATAATCACAATATATGCCAGTAACATAGATGTGAAAAAACACGAAGAAAAGGACCAATCTTGCAAAGCATTTACCCACCAAGAATGAAGATGAGTCGGAATCTTTGTGTTATGGGAAAAGGACAGGGTTTCACAACAGAATCAGACTTAACAAAATTTCTTATTCCAACAATGACAATGCCGTAAACAAGTGTAATAACGTGACAGGAATAACGAAAGATCGGACTGGTCCACATACCAAAAGGTAAAATCAGCATTGGTGAAATAAGAGGATCAACGTCTTGAACTACCGATTCTGTGCTACGAGTTGGTTAAATCAAAAGGAAATGGAGCAAGAGAGTGGAGTTTATAGTGATCTTCCGTACAATTCATGATAGGTCGGGAGCCCCCCTACAAGAAATTCCCATCAACGCGCCCACTAAATTTTTAATGAGGAATAAAAGATAAAGTTAAGACAAATAAGATTCGCTTGGTCGGCGTAAATTTAGTTAGCCGGAAAGGCCGCGCATACCTGTTGCAATTTGGTGAATGACGGTGAAATGTCTCCATCATCACGGATTCTAATTCTGTTTCTTTCATTACACGCGTCCTTATGTTAGATGAAGAAATACCTTGGTTTGCTTGCTTTCAAACTGCCGAAAGTACCACGCAAACAAGGTTTTATTATGACCTAAAACACTGTATTTTTATTACAAACTACAGTAGTTTCGTTTATAAAAAAATCTGGTTTGCGCAATACTTTCGGCAGCTTGAAAGCAAGCAAACCAAGGTATTTCTTCATCTAACATAAGGACGCGTGTAATGAAAGAAACAGAAATAGAATCCGTCATGATGGAGACATTTCACCACATTGCAACAGGTATGCGCGGCCTTTCCGGCTAGCTCAATTCACGCCGACCAAGCGAATCTTATTCGTCCTGGCCTTAACTTTTAGTCCTCATTAAAAATTTTAGTGGGCGCGATGACGGGAATTTCTTGTATGGGGGCTCCTGGGCTATGAGGACTTGAAAATATTTTCGGCAACTTGACAAGATGTCACACAGAAGTAGAATAGGCCTATGCTATTTAAACTGAGGTTACAAATCTTGTTCACCGTCTTTACTTGCACTTTATATAGAAAGTTTTGTCACTCGCAAGGGCGAGCGTTAAGGAAAATGTGATAGACTGTTGACGATGTGGTTAACAAAATAAATAAACTAAAAGATGATTTCTCTTCGGGACCTGATGGTTTACCTGCGATTGTATTAAAGAAGTGTGCAGCTAATTTGGCTCAGCCTCTTACTATTCTTTTTCAAAAATCTCTTTCTCAAAGAATTTTTCCATCTATGTGGAAAGATTCTTTCATTATTTATATTCACAAGAAAGGCTGTAAATCTGACATTTCTAACTACAGGCCGATTGCCAAATTATCTTGCATTCCTAAACTATTCGAAAGTATTATATTCGACACTATGTATTTTCATTGCAAATCATTATTTTCGGCCAAACAACATGGGTTCCTAAAAGGGAAATCAACGACCACAAATTTAACTGAATTTGTTTCTTACGCATTAAACTCAATAGAAAGGAAAAAAGAAGTTGATGTTATTGCTACGGACTTTAGCAAGGCGTTTGATAAAATATCCCACAATATTATATCTTTCAAGCTAAAGGCTCTTGGATTCCCTCCTGGTTTCATTGAGTGGATGGAATCATACCTATCGGACCGTAATTATCGTGTTTTATTTAGATCTTCAATATCAGAACCATTTACTTCGAAATCGGGGGTCCCTCAAGGTAGTCATCTAGGCCCTATTATTTTTATTCTGACTATTAATGACGTAGAATCTGTGATTGAAAATTCCCAAGTTTCAATGTACGCAGATGACATGAAAATCTTTAGAATAATTTGTTCACCCGATGATGCTTTACCCCTGCAGGCCGATTTAAACAAATTCTATATTTGGTGTCAAAAAAAACAATTTAGAACTTAATGTTTCCAAATGCCAAACAATCACATATTACCGTAAACGTTTCCGTCAGCAAACACGGGACTATTATATCAACGAGTGTATTGTTCACAGAGTAACAACTATCCGAGATTTAGGTGTTATTTGTGATAGTGAGCTTAACTTTAGGTCTCACTATGACAATATCGTAGCTAGAGCTAATTCTGCTTTAGGTTTCGTCAAACGTTGGTCTAAGGAATTTTCGGATCCTTACGTTACGAAATCTCTTTATACCACGTTTGTAAGGCCTCTACTGGAATACGCCACCCAAGTATTGTCCCCTTATCACCAAGTCCATATAAATAGAATTGAAGCAATACAACGTAGATTCCTCCGTTTCGCCTTAAGAGGACTTTCATGGGTTAACAATTTTAACTTACCTCCGTATCAAGAACGGTTGCGGCTTATAAACTTACAATCTCTAGAAAAACGTCGTGAAGTTGCCGATATTATTTTCGTACACCAAATTCTATCCGGTGCTACAGAATCTTCCACCCTCCTTGACGCAATGAGTATTAACATTAACTCGCATTCTCTAAGATCAGTTCCCCAATTTCATCAAGCTCAGCACAGAACTGATTATGGAAGTAATGAACCAATAACGAGAATGTTACGAAAGGTTAACGAAAATTCTAATATTTTTGATTCCAACCACAGCAAGATCACACAAAAGAAGCTTTTATAATGTACTTCCTTAAACAACTAAAAAAAATAAATAAATACGTATATGTACCTATATGTATAGTAGAGAGAAACTGACTCTTTTTTTTTCTTTTTATTTTATTTTTGTTTAACGAAATTGACAAGTGTCTTCTACACGCTTATTTACTTTTTTTCTGTTTTTTTTCGTGTTTTTTTTATTCTTTTAATTTTTGACTTTAAAATTTTAAAATTTTTAATTTTAGGATTTTGCATTTTTTCTTTTTTTTTAATTTTTAATTTAAAATTTTAAATTATTTTGTTTTTCCTATTTGTACCTGCTTGCATTAAGCAGTCCATAACTCTTATCTTCCTGATATTCGTATCGCCATCACTTTTTTTTATTTTTATTTATTACAAATAATTTCTAATTAAGTGCCGATACGACTAGCAACCGTAATTGCAATCGTACTCGGTGAAAATGGACCCCAGCGCGTGCGGTATCTGGGGGGGGAAAGAGGCGTGGGAATAATAATTTAATAATAA
Organism: Sphaerophoria taeniata; assembly: GCA_943590905.1. Classification (NCBI taxonomy): domain Eukaryota; kingdom Metazoa; phylum Arthropoda; class Insecta; order Diptera; family Syrphidae; genus Sphaerophoria; species Sphaerophoria taeniata. The sequence continues at coordinate 190,243,445 of OX016540.1, forward strand.
TTAGACGAAGAAGGTTAAGGATGAGGTTCGGTTAACATTTGTTTTGAATTTTTGAACACTGCAATGACTGGGGAAGACAGAGTCCCGAAGAGAGTTTTCGCGTAGTACATACGGCTAAAGAACGATTCTGTGAACATGACCGTACGACCGAAGTTGGGCTCGAGGGAGAACTGGTAGGCATTCCTAGAGGCGCGGGCATAAGGGTTGAATATCTTAAGGGGAGGAATGCAACTGGCTACTTCTCTATAGCATATACAGTTGAAGAAGTTGAGTTATGATATGAGACATTACGTCGGTGTTCAAGTGACGCAAATGTCTCAACGAGGCTATGGTCACCAATGATCTTAAATTATCTGCTCTGGATACTGTCCAAAAGCCTTGAGTATTTTACTGGGGCACCAGCCCAAACGTGGGAGTTGTACTCAAGCTTTGGACGTATATATGTTCTATAGATGGTAGCCAGATCAAAAGGGGAAAAAAATCATGAATCGTCTAAAAAGACCTAAAAATCTTGCGGAATTTTTGGCGACATCGCATATGTGATCATTCCACAAGAGGTGGACGGTGATGCACATACCGAGAATTTCGATATGTTCGGTTTCACTTATGATGAGTGGCACAATGGACAGTTGTAAGGGGCGTATATCTCGCTTCAACGATACAAGACAGCATTGAGATTTCGAAGCATTAAACTTTACGCGGTGTTTTATTCCCCATTGTACTATGGAGTTTAAGTCAGAGTTTATTGAGCTGATCATATTTAGCCGTTTGCAGTTCCACATTCGAAGAGGAGGGATGTGAGTCTGCGAACGAATAAGAAAAGCTATGGGTACAATCGTCAGCAAAAGAGTTTATTGGATTAGAAGTTACAGACGAGCGATCATATATAAAAATGAAAAAGAGAGTCGGAGGCAAAACGGAGCTCTGGGGCACATCAGCATTTATGTTGTGGGTTTCAGACTTGAATTAGAATTCGTCCAGTACAATTTGTATTGAACGGTTCAAAAGAATGTTTATAATCCAACGAAGGAGGCATTCATCAAAACTTTATCAAGTAAATTTGAAATATCAAGTGCAACAATCTTACTTTCTCCAAAACGATGATTTGTCCCACTGTTCGGTGAGATAAACCATCAGATCACCAGTGGACCTGTTGCTGCGAAAGCCGTACTGGCGGTCACTAAGAAGCTTTCTGTATTCAAGATATTTCTTAAGCTGATAATTAAACAGCGTTTCCATGATCTTAGAAATAACAAAGAAGGGACGCAAGTGCAATCGGACTATAATTGGAGGGAGAGGACGATTCGCCTTTTTTGGGTTAAGGCTGGACAAATGCTGTTTTCCAACTACTCGGAACGAGCCCAGAAGAATAGGATAGATGGAAAAGCTTACTCAAGAGTTTTGCCAGCGTTGAAGAACACCTCTTCAGAACAAAAGTAGGGATACCATCCGGGCCAGCGGATTTGTGTATGTTGAGTTCTCTCGCAGCACGAGTGCAAAAAGAGAGAAGAGAATCATTGACGCACTCAAGAACTGGGAGAGTCATGACACTTTCTGGCAGCGAAGAGTGGGAGGCGTGTCCACACTGGAAACAACGTCACTATAAAGGAAGCATAGTGACCAGTTAAAGATCCTGAAAAAATATTGAGACCGTAGCAAGTCGCCTTCTTTCCAAACGGTTCTCTTTTAGGAGCTCTTTCCTTAACTAGGATTTTTGACACGAGAAATTTGCGGATATGACACAATCAATGGTCAGATCGGCCTAGAGGTGATAATGCACTTATCGTGTATTTATCGGGATCAGAGGTAAGAAACAAGTCAATAGTGTTTTCTGCTTGGCCGTTAATCTTCGGTATTCGAGTGAGCTCGTTGATCAGCTGAGCAAGATGGTTAAACTCAGCAAAAATCTAAGCACACACCTTCGGGTTTCGTCTTGCTAGAATGGAGAAGCCAGGTAGAATATTGTACATTGAAATCGCCCGTAACAACGATTTCAGTGTCAGGATACAAGAAAACAATTATTATGTATTTGTATGGAGTCGGACAGTGAGTCGAATTCGTTAAAAGTTGAAACCCTGTCCAAATTTGGGCTACTATAAGGGAAACAATAATGGATGATGTGCTTATTTACGGAAAATTTGAAGCACATAAAATTAAAGAAAGGATTTAAATGAGAGCTGTACTGTGGTTGAAATTGGTAAGCAACATCGCGTGTAATATAAACGGCGAGGCCATGGTGGAAAAGGAATAGTGGAACTAAGTTGTACCAAAGACCATATAACAAGCTTGTTATATGGTCTTTGGTTATACCCTTGAATATAAAATTCAGTAAGATCAGTAGGTTCACCTACTTGGGTTTCACTTAGTGCCAAAACACATGGCCTGTTTAAACAGTGTGGAGGTACGTCGACAGTAAAGTCGTTCTTAACCCAAACCCACGAATATTACTTTAATCGACCCTGAAATTCTCAGTCATTGCAATATTTTAATAAAATTCAAAACCAAAACATACGAGCTCTAAGAAGATTACATGAATTGAATATCAGACTTCTTTTTGACTCAGCGCCCCTGCTAGAGGTATGCCTTAACAGTGGCATGGTGTGAACTGATCCGAAAATTTAAAACAAAACTTTTACAAAACATTATATTGTTTTATTGACCCCGCTGTTGGGGCTGCAAAGGTACATTTTGTGAATTGCTCAAGCGAAGAAAATGGAGTTCGCGATAATAATCCACACAAATAATACGAAAGGCAAGTAACTAATATAGTCTAAGTAAAATTTTATATTAAAATATCTTATGATGTTACAAGTTGATTTTTTGAACACTGCAATTCCAACTTCATAAGCAGCTCTCTGAGGTTCCAGATTATACCTTTCTCTTTGGCTTTGTAAGATCTCAATTTCCATGGCGTGTTTTGATGCCTTTCTTCGGATATTTTGGACGCTCAATGGAGGAAGTCCTGATTTTGGTGGCGATTTTTCCAAACCTGTTTTTACTACTGATATTTTTCGTGTAATGACTTTAAACGAATAATGCATGATAAAGCATAGATCCATAACATAACTCCGGTTAGGAGGAGCAACATTGAATGTACATGTTACAAAATAAAAGGAATTTGTTTGTCTTAACACAACCTAACCTACACACTTTAGCTCTGTCGCACATCGCTCGTGAATCACCCTGTTGACAAGCTATTTTTTGTGTTTTAGTTTAAAAAATGTCCCAAAAGGGAAGTTTATTTTTCTTACTCTTTGACTGACTTTGTTCTAACATATCAAATGTTGGGATTTGTTCAGGAAATAGTGTTTCAAGCTTATTAACATATAACAATTCACATGGGCATACAAGAAAGACAGCAGCAAGTCCCTGAGATCGAGTTAACAAGTTTTCTCCCTCAGATAAAAAATCATAAAACGCCAGCAAAATAAAGATTTTCATGTTTGTAGACTTTCACATTGAATTTGTTTTCTATTTTTTCCTAAGGATTGTTTACCTATGAAAACAAACCTTCAAATTCATTTGTCATTTTTTGCTAACCCCCAAAGGAATCTGCTGCCAAAAGAACAAGAATCTCTCCCAAACTAAATAAGGGTAAGGAAAAATTAAAAAGGAACGCCTGAAGCACCTCATGTAAACAAAAATCCAAAAGTAGTGTACATTTCTGTGTTTGAATTTCCTTAGAGTCACAAAAAACCCTTTTTTAGACTTTTGCAAAAAAAACATCCCAAACAATATTTAATGTAAAGAAATCCTTTCGTTCTCATATGCCATATGAGACGGTGACAGAGTATCATAATCCCAAGAGAGGGAGACATTGTGTGCTTTGGCTCAAATGTCATGTGGGCAAATCTTTGCCGCCATCAATGCCAATGCTAAAGGGTTTCATTTTTCAAATATAATTTTGAATCCCAAGTGGAGGCCATGCCCGACCACCACCACTGGCTTGTATAGTTTTGAAGGAGGTTTTATTTTTCAAAATTTAATAAGCAAGTCGAGATAAACAGGAGATAAAAAGGTTAATTCAAAACATAGTCAACGAACAAAAAATCACACTCTCGAGAGGCAATAAGGAATAGGTTAAGAGGCCAGTTCCGAGGCAATAGTACTTCCTATTTGTACTCATGTCAAATGTTGATTTTTGTCCCATCGTCCTTCCGTCCGTCCCTAGAAAAAAAGCCGAACTGACGAAAAAAAGGATTGCCCTTAGGAGCGAAATGAACGACATGAAGCCATTTGTTTATTTGTTTTCTTGTTCTCTGATATGTGTGGCATGTTGAAACGGTTTCTTGAGGTTATTTGAACGAATAGGCTTCTTAAAAAGGACATGTGTCGGTTTTTTTTGTAAATAATTCTTCTTTCTCCAAATATTTGCATATCCTGTCGGAAAAAAAGTGTTTTGCCCAACTAGAGTTTGAAGAAAAATGTATTCCAATCTTCGATACAAAATTTATTCAAAAACATGACCGATGAAAAACTAAATTGGTGAATTTACATTGAACATTTATGTTTTGTTAAATTATTTATGTATTTATTCAGCAGCAAAATAGGATTAGCGTCTTTTGTAGAAAAAGAACGACGCGTCGTTCGTCGAAAACGACGATGACATTGAAGACGGGCCCAAATGATTGCCAAAGAGTAGGGTTAATGTTTTAAGGGCCTGACTGAATCCTTTTTCATCAGTTTTTCTTGTTTTGCTTTGGGGCAGAAGGCGAGATAAAAGAGCTAGCGATTTTGTAAACATGTCTAATGGGACATTAAATAAAAGGCAAAAGGATCCAATCCAATGCCGATCCAAGGAGTTGTTTCCAATTGAATCGGATAGACCATGGATGGCTAACAAAATGGAGAGATATAGCTTAAGGCTGTGTGCAGTTCTTTCTCTTTCATTTGGTTTTAGCAAGTGGGGATAATATCAGGACATTAAGGGTTAGAATAAGCAAATTTTCGTTTCGATAACTTTTTTTTTATTGCAGCTTTTGTGTTAACGATTATAGTTTGGCCAACAATTTTCTGGAACAAAGTACCATATTAATTCATAGCTTTACTGTTTTGAAAGAAAGGCCAAGCGATCCGCTGTCAACAGCATGATTTTGTGGTAATTTCTGGCTGTTTGGGTTTTATCGTAAACATTTATAAAGATGACTGAAAATGTTTTTATTCTTTTTTGTATAAGAATTTGCTCAAACGGAGTATTAGAAAGGATATAGGTAACCCTTTTTGGTTCGTTCAAATTTAAAAAAAGAAAACATGCGATTAGAATATAATATGGCAATAAGAACTATATTGTGTGTGTAATGTACACACACACATGCAACGATAAATGAATGGGCAGGCTACATTCTTGAAGTTTCGAGGACGTTTTTGATATTCACTGAATTACCTTCAGCTCAATATGTGGCTTATATCCATGCCATTAAGCTCTTTAATTTGGTCACCAGAAATTGGTTAATGAGAACAGTTACATTTTTGAAGCTTTTACCTAATAGCACAGATAATAAATTTATTACCTGTGCTAATAGCATCACAAAAACATTAAGGGTATTCTTCACGTAACGAGATAATTTTCTACTTTGCGGAAAAATAGAAAATTCCGCAAAAGATTTAAATGAACACCCCAGCAGAAAATAGTTGCGTAAACAAGGGAAACAAACAGCTGTTTGTTAAACGTCAAAGTGAATTTGTTCAATTCACGGCATTCGATAATTTATGTTAAAGTGATTCTTTTTTTTTATTCTAATTACATTTTAATTTTTGCTCTTCAAGATACCAAGAAGTAGTTTTAAAACAAAATTCATTCAATTGTATGAACAAATCACTTTAATTTGACGAGAACTTCCCGCTTATGTCAGTTCAGTTGGAGAAAAGATGAAATGAGCGCCAAATTAAACGTCATAAATTTTATCAGGTTTGTTTTCTGCAGTTTCTGCTTCAAATTTGTGAGATAAAATTCTACGATTTGCAGAAAATTTTTCCCATACAAATTTTGACAGCTCATTTCTACCGATAGAAAATTCTACGGTTTCTACGGTTTCTATGGGTTTTCCGCGTTTAGGTGAATACCCCTATTGTTTTGTATGAATAGAAAATGGCAGCATTTAAAATTCATTGCAATAACATTAAACGAATTGCGTTCACTTAGACCGCCCTTTTTTCAGATTAAGAGCTTGCAAAACTTTATCAGCCTTATTACGAATAAATTTTCCCTGGAGTTTTTTCCCCATTTGGGAACTTTGCTATCATGAATAATTTTTGAGAATGGGAAAAAAGCTTGATTACAAAAAATTCGTATCGCCAATAGTTTTTTCCAGGGAACTTTTTTTCTTATGTGGAACAGAATTTTCCCCAAGTTAGTTGTAAGGGAAAAACTTGCTGTGCATCACTATAAAATGAATTGGAAGACTACTTCTTTTTTGCTTTGGTGGAGAGATGGGCAGAAGTCGTGGGGCTAAAGATTAACTCGAAAAAACTTAAAGAATCATCCGTGGAACTTTATCATCAATCCAAGTAAATATTTCTGGATGAATATTTTAGTTTAAGTACCAAGCCTCGACTGTACCGCTCCAATGTTGAATCCGTGCTGCTTTACGGGTGCATCACTTGGGAAGTCACATGAAAGCTTCCAACGTTCGTTAATAGATGTCTCAGAATCCTCTTGAGGATTTTTTGGCGCCACCGTATCTCAAATGCTGAACTTCATGCAAGAACAGGTCAGGAACCCATAAGACTTCATCATACGAAGGCGAAAGTAGCTGTGGATTGGCATTTGGCACATGCTTCGAAAAGGCGACTGCCATGCAGTAGAAACCGCTCATACAGTAAAGCAGAAGTGGGGCGGCAGGCAATCGACTTGGCGTTGAACTGGAATCAGCACGACTATGGCGCATAGTAGAAAGGACCCTCTGTCCCATAAAGGAAACACCACCGACGTTATAGGTCAATAGCTTAGGTAAAATGCGTTTTAACAACAAGAGTCTTACTTTCAAAAGTATGTTTATGGCTTACTCTCATCAACAATTCTCTGAGTGCGTGTGAAGAATTGAGGGGACCTACAATTTAACGCCGATTCCGAACGGCAAAATTGAGAAGCACTTTTTCATGACAGATTGATACTCTTGGAAGATTTGTCAGGTCTTCGCAAGAGCCAGAACCCGTGAAAGATGAAATAAAAACTTGGCCTGAGTAGGAATCGAACCAACGACGTTCCGCTTAGCAGCAAATGGTACGCGGAAATAAAGATCAATAAACCCTCTGATAACAAAAAATATCTGCAAGCTCTGGTTGCCGAGGCATGACGCATGATCCCATATCCATTTTCCTGGTTTTAATTCTTAGCTTCTTTTAATCTTCTATTTTCTATATCTATATCTCTATATATATAAAAATGGAAGTGTGTTTGTTTGTTTGTTTGTTTGTTTGTTTGTATGTCTCTTATAGACTCCGAAATGGCCGAACAGATATTTGTGAAATTTTCATGGTTCATACTGTTACATTCAGTGATGATTTCTGTGAAAAAAAAACTGGAAAAACTTCATGGAAGAGTGGGAAAACTGGAAAAACCAAACAAAGGTAGGAAATTAGATATTTTTTGCTTGGAATTTTTTTGGTTCAAAATGGGTTTTCGAATGGAAAAATAGAAAGTTCTTGATGAAAAACTCGGAAAACTCATTTGTTTTCAAATGGAAAATTGCATGAAATTGTGGATGCATTGATTTTCAAATGGAAAACTGCAAAATTTCAAATGGAAAACTGGAAAATTTCAAATGGAAAACTTGAAAATTTCAAAATGGGTTTTCTAAAGGAACTCGGAAAACTCATTGGTTTACAAAGGGAAACTGGAAAATTTGTGATGGGGAACTGGAAAGCAAGAAAAAGTAAACAAAAAATTGGAAAAATGGAAAATTTGAAATGCAAAAAAAAATTGGCTAAACAAAAATTTCAAAAAACACTCTTTCATATGAAATGCATTAGTTGTGGTAAAAAGAGTGGTAAAATGGAAAACTCCAGAAGAGCAAGAAAATCGCAAGTCAAATTTTGAATGCATTTTAAACAATGGGAAAATAGAGAATTCGTGATTTTGGTAATTTTTTTTTTTTGAAACACCGATATTTTTAATGTAAAAAAATTATTTTGCTGTATTGCTCCATAACGGTAACTCTCTGAAAATCCTCTTTTCATTCAATATCATGGTTAATGTGTTTTACACGCAACAATTAGGGTCGAAGAACTCGAAATGTTTCCACAACAGCAACATGAGGTGCGAAGTGAAACCGAAATGATTCGCGTTTTACAAATCCGTGCACCGCAGGCAACGGGGCGTATACTTACCATTTTGTTTTGTTTTTTTGATATCGCTTATTTGTTTAAAGACGGATCCATACATACGAATTAACAAAAAAAGCAATGCAAACGATAGAGGAAAAGGGTTATCGATTATCGATTGAGGCAGTACGAAGTCTGCAGGGTCAGCTAGTATTTATATAAAAATGGATGTATGTTGATATATGTAAGTAGATATATCCAATCAAATTTTTCTATAAAATTTAGCGAAGTTGATGTGTTGTTGATGTAATGTGAAATCCCACAATTTCATTTATTTTTATTTGAATTTGACACAAACAAAATATTTTATTCAAACTTGAAGCCTTCAAAATAATTTCGAAAATCATTAAAATATTTTAAGGTTGGTATAATTTCTTTCCGGGGAAATAAAAGTTCTTGGGAGATTCTCGATGTTAAACTTCTGTTCCGGGGTAATTTTTGTTTCCCTGGGAAAAAAAGTTCCGATAAAATTGGCGATAGGGGTGTATTATTAATATTTTTAATTTACGTGTATCTAACATTTTCTGCTAAAAATTTTAAATATAGCACATAGAAGAACTGATGGCTGAAACACAAACACGCTTTAGCTTGTCATCATAGCAAAAAGCGATCTGCGTACAATCAAGTCCTTAAGGATTATAGAAAACGACGAAAGTCACGACCCTGCGAACCTCGTCTCGCCCGCAATTTAAAGTCGACATTTGTTGCGAAAAAAACCATGCCTATAACCATTCTGAGGGCAAAATATAGAACTGTGTACATTTTTCAATATTCGGTGGTGTGGTTTAGGCGTGACGCGTGATTCTCCGCAAGACTACTCTCGGCCGCAATTTTTAATTTTCAGATATAACGGGTGTTTTTTTCGAGGTATAAAACTTTAAGTTGGCAGGCATTACTTTTCAAGAGGGCGACCGATTAAACAGCTGGTCAAGTGATTTATTCCCAGTTTGGTTGGCAATTCATCGTGAATAGACTCACGCCTGAACAAGGCTAGCAAATTGTGCAATTTTATTTCGAAAATAATGGTTCTGTGCGGAATACATATCGAGCCAGCCTTGGCAGTCATATACCAGAAATCATATCTAAAATGAAAAGATTATCTTTCGAATAAATAAAAAATCATGTCAATTTCATCGCTGTTTTATTGCAATTTAAAGTTCTATGCCTCTTAAAAAAACACCCTATATAACTACCTATGTATATTACTCTATTTCAATTATTATTTGTTTTGATTGCTTACTTTAAGCGTCTGTTTCACAATATACAATTAAAGTTCCTGTTAAGCTACTTGGAAGCTAACTAGCAGTTAAAATTCAAAACAGCGTTTCACAATATCTGATTAGAGCTAATTAGTAGTTAAAGTGTCAAGTAACTTATAGGGAGGATGAAGTGCCCTATAAAGTAGTTAACTGGCAGTTAATAGAAATAATTAATAGAAAATAGCTAGATTTGTCATTTTTTTAAATTAAAATAAAATTCAATTTCTGAGGAAGCAAGGATAAAATGGATATTGTTCTCGAAAGTCATTTTCCAATTGAAACTGACCAGAAACAAAGTTTCGAGATGAATGCTCTGATTTTGTCTCTTGAAGACAAAATGTTTTCTTCTCTCCGTTGGAGGCTTTTATTCAAGATGTTCAGATATTCGAAGAGATCAGCAAGAAAAGACAGTTGAAGTAGCCAAATGGGTTCAGAAAAAAAATGTGCATAACCAGTGTTTGAGAGCCATTTGACTTCAGTGTGGTGCAGCAAGTTTTGGTGGAGGCAAAATCTTAGCAGCTAGAACTTATCGATGGAGGAAGCAATGTGTCCATGTCCATGAAACGTTTGGCATTATTAACTTCAATATAGCTATGAGTCCACTTTTTGCTGCCCGTCAAGGTTTTTGCACCATCGCTACAAATAGCAATACACACTGAAAAAAAAAGCCGTCATCATATTGATGAATGGCGTTCATCAACTGTAATTCATCAATAAGATGTACTTTTCTGGCATATTATGTATAAATTCATGAAAACTTTTTGATGACGGATGAACCAATCATCAATAAGATGAAAGTGCATTCATCAACTTTTTTTGGGAGAATTTCGGCAGAATTTGATAAAAATTTAGTTCATCAGTTCATCAAAAGTTTTCGTCAATAGGATGAAAGCATCTATTTGACGAAAAAAAATGTTTTTACATCCCATTGATGATTTCTTCTTCAATATGATGAATTGATTCATCATATTTAAATGACAATTTTATTTCATCATATTGATGAAGACTATCATCAAAAAATCGACTTCAATTTGAATTTGGAAGAAAATTAGGTGATGTAAATGATTATCATATTGATGAACAAAACAGACATGTGTTTTCATCATGTCCATTATATACCTCAATATTGATGAAGTCGATCATCAGTACGAAGAAGAATATAAACGCTTTTTATTTATGAATAGTATCATTGCATGAATGAATCCTATTATTCATATTGATGAAAATATTCACTGAATTGATGAAAAATGTTCATCATATTGATGTATACGATCTTTAATATGATGAAAATGTGAATCTTATTGATGAAAATATTCACTGAATTGATGAAAAATGTTCATCATATTGATGTATACGATCTTCAATATGATGAAAATGTGAATCTTATTGATGAAAATATTCACCGAATTGATGAAAAATGTTCATCATATTCACGGAAAGAAATGAAAAATCAGTAATCACGAATTTCTATGTCGTAAATTATGAAAAATCTTTTTTTTGTAAATCATCCCCCTTTTTTCGTAAAATGAGAGTCAATATTGTAAATCAATCTTTATTCCGTCTAAATGTACAAAACTGTATAATTTGAGAATAACGAAAAAATGTCATGATTTTAGATTTCCATTGTAAGAGCAATTTACAAATTTTGTATTCGTAATTTGAAACATTTGGAGCATGATATAAATTGATAAAATGACTAAATAATTCTGATTTACAAAATCAAAGATCGAAATTTATGATCTCAATATTCTAAAAACAAAGCTCTTGAAGCTAAATGAACGAATCGATCTTAGACAATCGTAGTTTACAAAAATATTTCCTGAATTAAAAAATAGGTGTTTATTAAATCATGATTTCTTATCGCATTTTACTACTTTTGAATCCAAACTGTTTTTTTTTTTTTGTTACGATTCTTGAATCGTAAATTACGACAATATTTCCTGAAAAAGAAAAACGTTTTGTGTTGTTTATTTATTCCTTAGTTTTCATGCGGTCGAAAATCAATTCCAATTTTATAAAGCGTCAAGTAGCTCAGTGGGTAGAGGTGCCGATCAAGAGACCGTCGTGCATTCTCATGCCTGGGTTCGAATCCCAGCAGTGCGCAGTGACGGATTTGTAAAAAAAAAAATAGTCGCCACTAAGCAGTGCAGAATGAGAAGGAAGTACGGAGATTGATCGGTGAGGTGAGAGAAAGGAAGGGAGAATATAGTACCGGGGGAAGGGCGAGGAAGGGAGAGAGAAAAAGAGGCAAGATCCCCCCGAAACGGGGATGGTGTGGGGGGGGGGAGGGAAACAAAAAGGATAATTTACGTAGTTGATAACTGGCTGATCGTAAATTACGCTCCTGAATCGTAAATGCTTTTTTTGGTTATGATACGATGATACGATCATCAATCTGAAAAAAAAACATCAATATGATGAATGCATTCATCACATTGATGATTTACTTGCTTAAATTTTCATCATATTCATGAATACGATAATCAGATCGATGAAATAATTCATCATTTTGATGTACAAATAAATCAAAATTTGGTTCATCATTTTTCATAATATTGATGAACAAAGGTGATGAATGATGATCGAAATTTGTCGCTGAAAATTTTCATCATATTAATGAACAATGCTTCATCATATGGATGAAAAGGTTCACTGGACTAAAATTGATGAATTCTACATCATATAGATGACCTTTTTTATCAATATGGTGTACCTTTTTGGTTCAGTGCATCTGGTCCAATCCAGATCGCATTCGTGGCAACTTTCGAAAAACATGCCTCCTACTCTACCAACCTTATACACGTACTACGTCTCTCACCATCCTTGAAGTGTTGTGTGCCAAAATATGTTGGGGGTCGCTTGTATATTTTTGCATATAAAAGGGGTCGCCAGCTCAAAAAGTTGGAAAAACACCACGAAACCGTGTCTTCCGAGTTAGAACGGATTTATTGGAATCCTTGGACAAGGTTGACTTTCGGGAGCACTAACAGGAGGTTGAATTTTATGAGTTTTCCGAATTAGAACGCATTTCATTGAATCCTTGGACATCATAGAATTGCCAAATTAGAAAACCTTCGCAATATTTTCGGGTTTAGGTATTCACAATATTGCATGGTTCGATGGATTACATTCCGCAGTACCAAATATGATTCTATTGATAATCATCCTGTGTCTGCAATATGTATGGCCAACAATCACGACAAGTCAAACAAAGAATTATAACTTTCAAAGGCTGGTATCTATTCATTGAACGCTATTAGGTCGTAAAAATTATTCATTGCCGTATATTAGTTCTGATTTGCGAGCGCCCACAAAAGTTAATAGTGGTTCTGACCTGTAATAAGTTGAGAGCAAAACCTATAGAAAATTATCTGAAGCAATATCCGAAACAACAACAAATATCCTTTTGATATTTGTTTATTTTTTTTCTAGCCTTGTCGTTGTCATAGTAATTCCATACAAATTCATTTTGTTCACTAATATTTCCCATATTCGATTTAGCAAAACCAAGAACCTATAGTTTGTCAAAATCTTTCCTAGTGGAAAATTGGAATAACTGGCAATTAGTTACCCAGAACATAAATTTATCAGAAGGATGAATGTGAAACGTAAAACTCACTAACAGGAGGATTTAACTGGCAGCTAATTTAAGTGCTAGTTAACTAATCAGAACTTTACTTTTACATCGTGAAACAGACGCTAAATCAATCGTAATTCCTAAGCCTTTTCCAACTATTCGCTTAAGTTCTTCTTATTGAAAATATAAACAAAGTTTTAATGGTGTTCCAGTAGAGGTTTCCATGAAAACACAAATCAGAAAAAGTCCAATTAAAACTGATTTGTGTTCTCCTTGCTCAGGACTTTTTAGTACCTAGTACCTACACCTAAAACTCGAATAATTTAAACCTCTTTCATTTACTTTACTTTATGTTCATTTTGATTACTCCATTTCCCATTCCTCAAAGAACATCCTTCCAAAAATATGATCCGATTAAAAACAATCCGCAAATAAAACTGTCTCCTTTCAAATTATTTGCGCAAAGTCAGCATAATTGTCTGTTTTTATTCTCTTTTTTTGTTTGTCTTATAAATGTTCCAGCCAAATGTACGACAGTAATATTTATTGCGTCAGAATAAGTTTCCCACATTCTAAACATACCAGGGAAATTGCTTTCGCTGTTGTGCTGTCTACTCTAAAATTGATAATAAATTTCAAAAAAGTAACTTTTTCGTTTAGAAGGAAAAAATTGCTAATGTCAGACAGACAAAAAGACAAAGCAATCCCAGACCACCCTCTGACATTTGTTCTCATTCATGAATAATCTTGGTATCTAGGTGTGTATGTATGGCTGTGTTTATTTGACGTTATATTAAAAAGTATAAAGAATCCCTTATTCTTTGTGCTCGCAACTGGTTTCTCCTATTCACATAACCGACCATATAGAACATCATCATCATCCAGTTTCCGATATCCTTCATTTCCAGATATTGTTGTATAAGAAGGGCAAAGCCAAATTAAGTCCAAATGGACACTCTCACATTCATACCAAAATATATATCAGTCCTCTCTATAAGCAACATGATATACACGGGACACAAACGCACTATCCCAAGCCCTGTCGTCGATTTCGAGGTAATAGAAGCTCATATTCCTGCAAAAGGATATACAGAACGGATACCCCACACTGCTTTAAAAAGAAGAATAAACACATTGACGTTCGTTTTAGAAAACATGCCGTAATGTTCGACTCGCCTATATCGGAAATGAGGCCTATCCTTCTTGGTAGTTCTTGACGCAAGCGGTCGGTCGTTTTCGTATCCTCGAGGAATTGAAATGGATGAAGGACCAAACCAGAAAATTACACTTTCGGGACAGAAAAACTTAACAAACGCCTTGTGACGACAACGACGATGACGACAACGACACGGCTACCAAAGCCAGAGGCTTCGAGGAGGACAATGTGAATGAAATGTCCTTTCTATTATCACCACATAAATTTTTCTAGAATAGTGTTAGGTACAGTATACCTTTACCAATCTAAGATCCTTGAAATCCGAATATTGATGGAGCTATGCTTTCTTCCTTCTTTTTCGCTATTGTTGTTTCTTTCTATCTTTAATGATGTAAAGCAAAAAATCAAGGACTTCAAGCAAGGTGTCCGGAAATTGAAAATGAATTGGAACACGTTTCGAGTGACTTTATAAAAAACACAACGGGCGATGGCTTTCAGCTTAACACTTAGCGACAAATTCGACGACCACACCAGTAATCATCACCCGCCATGACGCAAACATTGACGTGTTGTTGTTGTCGCCACACTGTCGTCGACCGACGACGTGTCGTCTAATAAAGTGTACATGGATGAAAAGATTTTCGGATTTAATAAGCAACGTGAATCTGTGATTCAGGATTCATTAAATTTTTGTCCCCCTATTTGGCTTGAAATAAAAACGTGACGAGAATAGAATTCTGCAGTAAAAAATTCCTTGATTTTGAAACAGAACGATATCTTATTAGCTTGATCATTTTATAAGTAGCTTACGTGTCGAAATAGAAATGAGTGTTAATAAAGCAAACACTGATACATGTTAGAGTTTTATGATTGTATTAGACGACCAAATATGCGATTAAATGAATTGTTTATCAATTTGCAGGCATATTTCAGTTGAATGAGATTAGGAGAATAATTTGGAGTAATTGAATTACACGTCTAGTTCCATTGAAACGCTTGTTTTGCACGATATAAAAGGTGGAGCTTTTACTCTATACATACGAGTTTCCTTGATTGCTATCATAATCATCGCGTAATATGCGAAAGTGACAAGATTTCATTCCATCTGCGAATGAAATCTCTTCATCGCTTAGAAGTATTCAAATATTTCAACGATTAAAGCCTGCTATTAATTCAAGATATCGTTAGTACATTTCCTCCAGCAATAAGGTTGCATTTTCGCTGTTTGGTATGAAAGCATAATCAATATTGCAGTATTTGTGGTTCAGAAAATCAACATTTTATAGTTATAGTAGTAGTTATCCAAGAAGCAACTCCAGCCAGTCCCTAGCTAGCTGTCTCCAGTTTCGAACGCTAAGTTGGTTGAGGTCCTCTAGAACCTGTGTGATCCATATGAGTCCTGGTCTTCCTACTCTGTGACGTCCTTCCAGGTTGGATTCCAAGTTTCTACGGGCCGGATCATTTTTTGTTTCATTCTCTCTACATGACCCATCATGAGTCATCCGATATTGTCAAGTTCCATATCGCTACAGCAAACATGAGGACTGGGATGATAAGGGTTTTGCAAAGTGACACTTCAGTTTCTCGAGAGTCCACTCAATTACCTTCTTAGTCCCAAGCAGCGATTGGCAGGAGTGATTCTCCGTTTGATTTCAGTGCTGGTGTCGTTGTCTGAGCTTATAGTGGATCCTAGGTAGACACAGTCCTAGACAAAGTACTAACTCGAAGTTAAATCTGTCTATACTGATGATGATGAGGGATGACGTTATGATAATGAGTGTGCGTTATTAAAAAGAGAGACGGAAAATGCACGTTTACAGATGCTGCAACGGAAAACAAGAGCAGCAAGAAAAGAGTAGGTACCGATCAAAATGGAAACACCCTGCGAAGTAAGAAAAGAGCATCCGCAGTTTCTCAGCTCAAAGATCTAGAAGAGTCGCTGGCCAAGAACAACACCCGGCGTTTCTTTAAAAGGTTGAAGCAATTAGTTTCTGGTTTCAGAACCGGGACACAGGCTCTTCGAAACAGTGAAAGAAACCTAGTCACCGAAGCACAGGGAATTGTGTTGACGTTGGAGTTTTGTACCTACAATCTTTTCAAGAATGATGTTGAAAAATTCTGACATCCAATGCATCCCTGAGGTTTTTTCCGACCACGATGGAACAGCGTGAGTTTTCCATTGTCATCTTACGAATTTTTCATGGATATTAAAGCTAGGCATTGCATAGTTGGTCTCTATAGACTCTGTCATACGCGGCTAGAAATCGAGGTATCGATTTGAAGTTCCTGTGTCTTTTCCAAGATCTGCCGTATAGTTAATATTTTATCGATGGTGGAATTTCCGCGTAGCAGCATCACTGAGCGTCAGGTTGTTGACGAAAGGCTTTAAAGGCTGCTTTGTACAATTTGGCAGCTAGGCTGTCTGCTCCAGCGGCTTTTTTCGATGTTGTTTGCTCCTCATTGCCTCTATACAGCTTGGAAAAGTGGTCTTTCCATATACTCAATACTGACATATTGGTTCAACTACAATGTTCCCATGATGGTCCCTATATGTATGTATGTTTTAACTTTCTGTATAACTTTCGACTCTCGATAATGTTCGATCACGCGCTTCTCGTGCTGATTTTTTTTCGTTCCGAGAAGTTTATGCCGCCGGCCGTCTCCTTTCCTGCTCGTAGAGCTCGCGAGTTGCTCGAGTCCTTCTTAGTTGCTTTTTTACAGTGTTGCCCCTGGTTACCTACATTTTGTACTGGCAGAAAAGGACTTTTAAATATTTTATAAGTGACACGATCGGAAAGGATCTAGCAATCTCTTGCGATTGTAGCCATTTGGTGTGTTGGCCTCGATTGGCAACAACAAGGTACCTAGGTAGTGTTCCGAGACAATATTCGTATCTTGTGCGGACATCTTTTTTGCTAGACAAGTGTCATAGCTCGATCGAAGTGTGATCAATCTGGTTGTGGATATCGAGGTGGGGGGAATCACACACTTGCTATCATCACTTTTCGCCCTGCAGGGAAGACGATTAGCCTAAATCCGTTTTTCTTTGGACCGGACCATTCGATCGCATTTCTTATAGCAGTCTAGTCTAGAGCTTCGTTGTCCTTAAATCGTTTGCAATGGTCGTCATCATCATCCGTTGATATGACTTACCATTCAATATTTGTAATCTGTTTTCTCTTAAACGTTCAGTTGATCGTTATATGCCACTGGTACATTGCTTAAATTATTGTTTTCTAGTCTAGTTCATTTTACTAACAAGTTTGTTTTATTTTCTTTTCAGGTAAGTCTTCAAATATTTGATATCCTATTTCTCACTGGCATACATTTAATTGGTTCAGTAGTTTTGGGTGAGTTACCATCTTCTATAATTATTTTCCAAAGCTAAAAACTAACTCAATATTTCGTGTGTTCACTATTTATATTGTTGATAAATTTATTATACGACCTGGCTCCTGACAAAACCCCAAAACATGACTAGAACTAAGTATGGACCCACATTGTACACGTTCACGCACCATCGCGTTAATAGTTGGAGTGAATAATTGCCAAAAACTTCCTCAAAAGCCACATTATTTTCCACGCCTCACAATCACCGAAAACTGTTGGAATGAAACACCAACGCCAACAAAAATGGCAAATATAGAACACAATTTAGGTTAAGATAGCGCATTACAAACATATTTCAAATTCTAACCGAAAATGTGCTCCGAAAATCGGACAAAACAAGGACTCCTGATTAAAATAAACTACACCAAAGTTATTTCCATTTCCGCCCATCTAAAGCAAAAACATTAAACAATCTACTGAAAGCAGCTTTCAAAAACGATTACTCTTGGTGTGTCTTCTGCCACAAAAACCATATAAACATCAATCGTTCATCACGTACACACATTAGAGAATTTGGACTCGGCACGACGACGATGAACGGAGAGACAGGGCCGATAAAACCGAAATTCGTGGTGCGCACCAACAAATTGCTGAAGAATTCGTTAAGTTTCGTGTTAGCCACATCACAAGCCACGTCGCCATCCAACCACCACCGCCAAGCCATCATCAACCATCCCATAAACAAAATTCAAAATCCAACCAGCTCTTTGCCAGCCAAAGAGTCGCACCAAAAACAGCTTCCAGGATCATCACCGCCATTAAATTTGTACGGAAATAAACCACATCAAGGCAGAGATGTTTCATTTCCAATTCATTAGTTTCCAACATAGCCACTTTTCGAACAAACTAACTGTAGGTACTCGTAGTTGGTTTTGGTAGGTTTTCTTGTGCAGAGGTAAAAGCGCTGCAAAACGCACAATCTGTGACAATCGGCTTGGCCTACCTCTGCCATCAGTCAGAGAAAACGAACTGCCTTTGCCGCCGCGCCGCCATCAACAACGCCTGATGAATCCCCGGTACTCCCAGAACAACGTATGAAACGAGCTTTTCGCGTGCAAGCTTCGAATAATCCTAAATCCGAATCCATTAGCCGAAGACACGTTCTATCGTTCTCATTCTCCTGCTCTCGTTTTTGCTTGAACTTTCTTTTTTTTTGTTGTTGTTTATTTGGCTTTTCCTTGAGTTCCTCGTGGTAAACATTCAAAGGCACTAAGCGAAGTAAATAAATAAGTACCCTATATTCCGTATCAGGACAAAACATCCCGATACCATCACAGAGGCTAGAAAACCACTAGCAAGGGGTTTTTCCTATGCGAATGGGTAATGAGCGAAACCTGAAGGTTCTAATTTATCATTCGAACACAAGAACCCACTGACGCACGACGAACGATGAGGTTTGTAGGACCAAAACAATGTTCCAGAGCGGCCTGCTTATACAGAACACAAATTGTAAAGGGTTAGCAGTAATGTTAGAGGTTGAATAGCAAAGCCTTCCGCAAATTGGCAGCTGTGAGATACTTATCAGACGAAGAAAAGAATTTTCAGCAAGCTTAATGGCCACAGCATCCGGGCCCTGGTGCCGGCCGAGTGAACAAAGTAGGTTTACATATATGGGTAAGGGCAAACCAACAGAAAATCCCTTGAGATGAAAACAAAAACAATCATCAGAAGCCAGCAGATTCAGCATCTATTCGTTGAGTCTGAATAGAAATACGAATCACCTTTAGCATTTTAGCTGTTTAGGTGGAAGGTAAGGTGAATTTCGACAGAAAACTTGTATGGAAGATCTTTTCGATGCACACTTTTAATTACAGCTTGGATGGTTTCGAACCCTCATCCAAGCTTAGTCTAACCTTCTCATCTGGCTCAGAATTCATAAAAGATCTTACCCTAAATGAAAGTTCTCACCCTAAACGTTAGAACTGCTCTGCTCCCTGGTTTTCTGAAACCTGAGGGCTGAGAGACCAATATTTGTTTCACTAAGGGTTATTCTTATAATCCGCAAATGGTCGACCCAACTCGCTTTCTTGTTTTTTTTTCGGAGTACATCTACAACCTCTCACAGCTTTCAACCTGTTACAGCTCCTTTAGTTCAAGGCTGACAATTCTCTCCTTTTCGCCTTTCTCGCATATAAGACCCAATGTTCGTGGAAGACTTTTTCATTAAAAAAAGCACCAGTATCAAGATTCTCGAAGTCTTGTGTTTCAAGTGGAGAGTTTAAAGCTTCCGTTGGCAAAACGGAAGTACTTTCCACTTTCCACATAGCTTGCACTTCTGTGGTTTAGGATTGTTTGGAAACAAGTGCGCCTGATCTTCAATTTCTGTCTTTTGCCGTGACCCTTAGCCGCATATTTCGTCCTTTCAACGTTGACTCAGCTTTTTCGTAATTAAAGATTGCAGATATCTCTCCTTACAATCTCGAGGTGACGTGGGTCAACGGATACCATTATTGGCCTTAAGTTTTGTGAGGACGCTGATTTCCTTCGGTCTACTTAGGTGGAGATCAGCATTGGACAAGACGACGAGTATTGTCGTCCTCTCACGTCAGTAGTTTGAACCTATGGATGGTTCCGAGTTTTTCAGGGAGTGATGATGGCTTACTATTAACGATAGAATCGTTAACGTCATCCAGGATTATTACTTTACTTTTTGTGAAAGACTGCCAAAATTCGTGATAGCGAATTTTCGGTTCTCCACCGTCTCTTCTATAACCAAGATCTTTTTCCATTTAGCATCAGTGAGTTTTTCGTAGGCGATAATGTATCATCCTGCCTATTTCTCTTGGACGTTGTTGCCACTAAGTCTCGGTCTAGGGCGTTACATGACCCACCATCTCCTTCTCCTTCATCAGGTACTTAGTTTCATTGTGTTTGTCAGTGTCAGTGTCATACGAATTGTGTTTTCGAGCACTATCGACCGGCGTTGAACTGTCTATTCAATGTTATGTTTTTCCTTTGCAGGATTCTGTCTTTGGTGCGAGTGTTGGTCCTATGTAGTGTAGTCTTTTTCTCGATCACCATTTTCATTATTTACATACTCTCTATCGTCACGTTCACCACACGTTCACTTGAAAAGGGAGTGTCAGAGCAGCAATCAGGGACGTGGCCCCTTGTTCTTCTCCCACAAGCCTCCTTCAAATTCATCTCCTTCGATACCATCTTATTTTGTTCCAAGCCCGCTGCATGTCATGGCCCCGCACTAGGATTGGTTGATGTAGATGTAGACGATCCTGATGTCTGTTCAAGTGTCTCCATATCACTTGGGGGAGCTGCTAATGGGGTCGTTCCTCTCTTGGGCAATCAGCGTACTCACGCTAGCTTTTTCATCCGTTGCCTCCGTTGACGTTTGGGAACATGAGTCCCCATTTTAAGAGACTCGTTCTTCAGAAAAGCACGAGCCTTAAAAAGTCATCTTTGTTCGCTTTCAGTCAGTTCCTATAATTTCCTTTTACATATCGTTTAATTGTCTTCCTACAAGGATCATCGTTAGTCTCTAGAGTTCCGATTCTAACTCCATACTCTCTAGTCTACACAGAGGATGGAGAAAGGAATGAGAAGAAGGTCCTCTCCCTCCTTTGAAATTATTCTTGTCTTTTCTGTTGTCTTGTCTTTGTGAACGATCTTACCAGTCACTGGCGACTTCTCCCCTCCTACTATTGGAGAGGAAAGCTCAAGCTGGCAGCCGTGACTTTTCATGTTTTTTTTTATTTTTAAATCCTGATCAGCTGAGGATTTAAGACTTGAAAATCAACAGCTAAGCTGGTCAGATAAAGATCTAAGAGTAACCCTCTCCACCTCAACAAGGTGGGATCCCGAGGGGAGGTGGAGGGTGCTTAGGGGTCTAGTAGCTATTTCAAAACAATCTCATTACTTTGAAGTAAATTTGTATACTTTCTTTGGAAAGTCCGTAGATGATTTCTTTTCCCATTTTTTCATTAAAATCTGCGAGTACAAGTTTGACGTCATACTATGAGAAGGATAAGATGATTTTATCCAGCTGTTCGTGAAATTCCTTCTTCCCAAACCTCCTGAACCGATCGATGGTCAACTAGGTCCATAAGCCTTCTGGCACAGTTTGTACTTTAGGGGCCTATATCTAAGGTTTTTTTGAGTTAATCTCTAAACCATTTTTTTTACTGTAGAATCGTTATAAATACCATTGAACTTACCTCCAACAGCTTTAAGACCTTACTTTATGCGCTGCAATTTTTGTCGTTGTCGGCATTCGCTGTAACGATGACCTAAATACTCTTGGTCTGACTACCTCTCCTACAAATCTGTGGGGGATATTGAAAGGCTTCCCCAAGCCGAATAAGTTTGCTGGCTAAAGAGCCTATCTGTTGGAAATAAAACAAGGCTGGAGAGCCAAAGTGTTTTGTTCTACTTTCGAACGGAAAAAGTCTATATTCTATCAAACTTAAGCTATTTATACAAAATAATCAACTTACACACTAACATCTTAAGCCTATATGAGATATACGTATTATTGAAATATTGTGTATTCCGAACTCTGTGGGAAAATTACTAACAACGGAACCAGGCAGCATACTTGCTATGTCATCAAATTAATATTCGATGCATAGCCCTTCTAATACAATGCTCAAATGTATCCAAATACATCCAGTCATATGCACTACACAGCATGCAGTGCATTGAACCTTAGTGAGTAGGTAGATACACTTGACCAGAGTAATCTGAAGCGTCGCGTCCCGTCGTCGTCAGTGGCATTGAAATTATTACTTAATATTTTAGTGCATGAGGTTGATACTCATGACCATGAACGAAATACGAGTGCACTATTCGAAATGGGAAATAAATGCGAGTGCAATAAAATAGAGGTTGGCTATTGTGAAGCATAATGTGGATCAATGACCGGAATAAAATGTATTATGAAGTGGTCGCTAGTGTGATCCCTTCACATCGCATTCACAAGTTAAACAAGTTTCTTCTTAGGTACAAGATCCGTACACGTTTTGTTTCAACATTCAAGCGGCTATATTAATAAAAAAAACGCCTATTCTACTCTTATTCCACAGGTTAACTAACGGATAAAATTAGAACTAATTCTTGGGGTAACATTTTTCATTAATAAAAACAATTTGTTGTTATCAATGTAATCTTTGCTATATATATATAGATAGATAAAAAATGTTTATTTCTCATCAAATTCAGATAGAAGAATTACAAAATTCATATAACTTAAAAATTATGTAGAAATATTAATGGCATTAAGTATTATTTAATACCTAAGTATAATAATAGTGTCAAATGCCACTTCAAGTAGTTAATAATACAAAAATAAAAGCAAATAGAATTAAGGTGGGGTGACCCTTGAAGCTTTAAATAAACAGCGAAATTCAAGTAAATTTTAAAATGGAAAAATTGATAAGACTAAATCAAAATGCCAGTGAGAAGAGATTCTAAATTTACATAATTTATATCGAAAAGCCATAACTTAACAAGTTTAAAGAACATTCCAGGATTTGTTAAACATCTAATTGATTGTGGTAGATTATTGAACAAACGACATGAAGATACAGAATAAAAATTACGAAAAGCAGTAGTGCGAAAGTGAGGTACAGATACGAGATTTAGTTCATTATTACGCAGATTGTAATTTGCTAAGATTCGGAAATTTAAGTTACCAGAACGCATATAAAAAGTTTTTAACACTTTGTAACAATATAAATGACGGACAGGAAGAATTTTTTGATCGCAAAACAGAGGATAACTAGGATGGCGTCGGCTTTTATTACAAATGTTTCTTAAGATAGACTTTTGTAAGACAAGTAGAGGTTGAATTTTTGTCTGTGTTGCACCTCCCCAACAAGCGATACCATATTGCAACTTAGAATGTAGAATTCCATAGTATATTATTTTCCGGAGAAAAGGGGAGCATAAATTTCTCAAGTAAAAGAAGTGTCGAACAACACAACGGAAATATTTTCTCAAACTTTCTATGTGATTAGAAAAGCTCATCCTAGAGTCTATACAAAGCCCCAAGTATTTAAACTCATCAACGTTCTAAATTAAAAAGCAATTATTACTACAACTGATACTCCTAGAGAAAGAATCAGAACAACAACCTAAAAGACAATTGCATTTAATCAGTTTAAAACGTTGACAGTCCGGTGCGTGGTAATAAACCTCAGTTCTTAAAGGTTTTTGGTAACCCAGATTAAAAAACATAATTTTTGTTTTAGAGCTGATCATCAAATTGTGCTCAGCGAACCAGATTCTTAATAAATTGAGATCCCAATTTATATCGCAAATAAGGTCCAAAGGATTATTTGATCCATAAGAAAAACGTCATCAGCAAATGCTGTAATTTCACCTTTAAAATTTAAAAAAAAACAAAGAGTTAATGTATATTAGAAACAGAATAGGTCCCAATACTGATCCTTGCGGTACACCCAAATTTACTAATTTAATTTCGCTTCTAGTTTCTTCAATTTTAACTCGTTGGGCTCTGTTTTCAAGATACGTTCTAAACCATTCAAAGATGAAGCCACGAAATCCTGCATTTTGTAACTTGACCAACAAAATATTGTGGTCAACCATATCAAAGGCCTTCGTAATGTCAATAAATAGACCAGCGGTATGCTTTTTTCTATCCAGATTAGAAAATATTTTTGAGTAAAAGATCAACAAAGCATCTTCAGTTGATTTTCCCTCTAGAAACCCGAATTGCGAGGAACTAAAAAAATTTGTTGTATTCAAGAAACTTTTCTTGGTCTTGGCTTTTTCAAAAACTTTGCTAAAAACAGGAAGAAGGGATATGGGCCTGTAGTTATTAATGTCACTAACTGCTCCTGCAATGGAACGATGTCTGCACATTTAAGGCATTCAGGAAAAGAGCCAGTACTAACGCTCAGATTAAAAATATGTGATAAAATATCAACCAAATAGCATCCTACTTTTTTAATCGTGATGTTAGAAATTCCATCGAATCCACAAGCATTAGTGTTCTTTAAGGAACCAATGGATTTAAGCAACTCAAGAGCAGTAATTGGTTCAAACACAAAACTGTTACTTAGTGAGTTCATTGTGCACAGTTGGACTGAGAAGAGAACGGCAGTAAATTATTTGATACAGAAGTAAAATATCTGTTAAACTCTTCAGCAATAACCTGTTTATCGGAAATGATATTATCCCCTATTCGAATAGCACAAGGGTTTTGAGATGAGCAGGGTTTATTAAGAATCTTGTTTACAACTTGCCATTCACTTTTCAAATTACCTCTTGCCAAATTGAACTGATCCCGATAATAATTATCGCGACACATTGGTATTTCTCTTTTAAGTTGTAAACAAAGACTTTTATATTTGGCTCTTAAAGAATTGCTGTTAGGATATCTTGCACTTAACTTATTTTTGCCTTTGATTTTGTTGCATAAATGCCTTGTAATCCAAGGCTTTAACCGTTGTATAGGCTTTTTTGGTGTAAATATTGAGGTACTTAGATCAATGTAGATCCATTGTGGTACCCCGAAGTATTGTAACTTCTGTTATGAACTGACAAAGAAGCATTTATTTTATTCCTTCGCTAGAATATATTTTTTTTAAACGCTGAAAGCTTACCACTGGCAAAATTCACCTGAAAAAGGTATGTAAGAACGAAATCAACAACTTTAATCAGATTTCCAAGGACTACGCAGACGAACGACGACGATGAACGCAGACTAATGGCACAAAATGAATAAAAGGAAAAGCAAAGATGGAGCTGAAATTCACGTAATGGAATAGAATGGCCTAAGTAATGGCTAACCATTTGGCATTAGGTACGTGAATTAGTTTGATGCTCCAAAGATGAGTTGAGTCAAAAGAAAAATGTGCCTCTTGTTCCTTTCTTATTCATTTTCTGTCATCATTTTACTTGGGGATAACCAACAACGACGTAAAGAGATTTTTTTTTGTATTGCTGCTGATGAGTTTTTGAGCCTAAAACGTTAAGCGGTTTTGTCGGTTGGAATCTCATCTTTTCATTAGGAATCTACTTAGTTTAGGAATAGAAAAAGGATGAATAGAAGAAGAATGAGTTGAGTTGAGTGGACACAGAAGGAAAACGAGTGAGAGATAAATTTGATTGTCGCTTTCAGAGATAGTTTGCAGGGACAAGATGAAATATTTTGATATCAAGGTTTGTCTCTAATGTGGCTATTTTGTTGTTTAATTGTTTCGGAATAAGTAGGACTTCATTCTCAATAGCAAAATGGCAACTTCCAAGGCGAAACAATTTTTTTAAATTTTCTGCAAATTTAAAGTTTCTTTAACGGTCTTGATGTAAAAATGCTGCGATGACAAAGGCGTTAAATTTTATGACACAAAAATTTAAAGAAAGTTCTCAGGCTTTGTTCATTCTTTTTCCTAAACTTCAATGTCTGCTATGCCTTCTACATCACGTGGCTGTGGCTGTGTGTTTTTGAAAAGAAAAAAAATTTATTTGACTAGACAAAAGTGCTTTCATTGAAAATCTCAAACCTACTTTTTTGTTTTCTGACCATAAAACCAAAGGATTTATGGACAGCAAGTGTTCCGAACATTTTATTAGGTCCCATATTGGGGTTTAATAAGATTTTGCACTCCCTTGATAAGTAGGACAAAGTCTGGAAGTGTCACGTTTATTATTTCTAGATATTTCAAGATTAAAGGTCAAAGTGTATTTTGGTCATCTCTTTCCTACATTATTTATTTTCTTTTCCATGACTCAACGCTGTGGTATCGCTTAGGCTGAAAAATTGTTTAAGGTTTTGTAATTTTTGTTTCCATGAGAGCAAGGCTCAAGGCTGTCTTAATAAAAAAAAGTGCGTGGAAATATCATCGAATTTTTTTATTTCTTTGAATCGATGTAATAATATGCGGAATTAAGCGTCGCTTAAATACCCGCGGCGGCGGCTTCCCTTGGTGGTAGGAAGCCAAAGTGTCCCATCTAAAATAACCCTGGAGCAAAAATGTTGACTTCGAGAGCCGCTGCTGTTCGCTTATTCCTGCGCTTAAAGAAAACCGCCAAGAACAAGTCTAATGGGTTAAATGACACGATCTCGATGGCCAGTGTACATCATCTCCATTTAAGATGACAGATGACAATGCCCTCAAGTCGGTCGTGTAGAATCTCTAATATAGGTATGCCATAAGCTGTGTGGTCCTTAACACACCGGGCCTATTATAACTTAAAAGTAACGGCTAGAAATGTTTGACGATTCTTATGTTTTAAAATAAACAAAACCAAAGGTGACCATGATAACGATGACACGTCATGACTCATGAATCATGGTTCCAGAATTCAGCAAAACACAAAATTAACAGTAAGGCAATGTATATTATCTACTTGTGCGTGTCTTGTCTAATAAATATCCTCGCTTATAGTGACATGAGAAATAACTCCGCGGGAATCTGCTCCACATGGGAATTCACTCCACTCAAAGCGGGAATTTGATCCACTTTTTAAAGTGGAATAAATGTCCCCTGCGAGTTTGAAATAACTGCATAATTGTGTGAGAAAGTAGTCCACTAAAAAGTGTGAGAAACAATTATTGCACTTCTTCTTTAAAAAAAAAACGCGATTTTTGAATATTTTTTTCTTATACACGACTAGCTGACCCCGCGAACTTCGTCTCGCCGCCCTTCACAGCAACTCCAGAATAAGTATGTATGATTAACACAGATATTGGCTGAGTTCGTAATTGCAGGCTTTGTTGCCCATGCCCTGTGATTTGCTTGAATCCAATTGAAATAGAGAACTACATATCTGATTTTTTCCAAGCTTTTCAACTTTCTACTTTCATTAAAGCATGCAGTAAAATGAAAATTTCGTTGTGAAATTGAACAAATTTTCGTTCTTCCGGTGTGTTTTGACTATTTCACAAAAATCAGAATTACAAAAAGCTTACGATTGTCCTCTTTATTTGCTGAATTTCTCGTAAGATTGGGTGCGGGGAAATAACTCCACGGGAACTAAATCCACTGAGGGATTTACTTCCCACCAAGTGAGAACTTACTCCACTTTTGTAAACTGTAGTTAGTTCCCATGTACAGTGGGAATTAAATTCTTAAAAACATTAGTGGATCTAGTTCCCTTCAAATTTGAAATAATTTGCCACTTTAATTGAGAACAATTTAAAATAAGAATTCAAGTATACAGCAATTTTGTTTGTGAAATTAAAATAAATGTCTTTTAGAAACGAAGTCATTCCGAAATTCAGTTTTTAAGACTGAAAATAATTTTAAAAAATCGCATGTACAAAAATATTGAGAAACTTAGTCATTCGGAAACCCATTTTTAAGAATCTGACCCCTTATATGGTGATTCATTAATTTTAAACATTTTCTAAAACGGTATATAACGATTGAAATATACCGCATGCTGTAAGCTTATGTGACATAAAGAAAACTTTTTCCAATGCAAACATTCTTCTGAAGTTTGGTGTTCGGTGAGAGTAGGGCATTCTACAAGCACACTGTACTTGAACCCAGTTTCATCTTGTTGCATCTTTTTGTCCCCTTAAATAACTAAGCTATTTCAATAACATTAAAAGTTCCATCAGAAAGACATTTTTTTACTGACTCTATTAACTCTACAATCCCTCTCAAATGGTTTAAAAAATTGTATTATTAAGGATTTGGAGCTTGAACCAAAAATTGCAAGCGAGCGAAGCGAGCGGAAAAAATTTTGCCCAAAAGAGAATCAATTAGGGGTGTGAAAATAAAAAAAATCGCGCGAATTTTTTTATTTTCACACCCCAAATTGATTCTCTTTTGGGCAAAATTTTTTCCGCTCGCTTCGCTCCCAATCAAACCAAATTGATTTGAGTGTTACAGATAGTCATCATCCTCAGACCAAGGTGAAAAAATATACTCAAAATGAATCATTGCAGTGCAGCGGTGCTTTCCAGACACTAGCATGCTTTTCCAAATTAAAGGAAACGGCAACAGCTTTGAAAATGAATTGCTTTATCCATTTTGTCGACAAATAGGTAGTAAATAAAAATGATCTTATTTATTTATAAGACATTTTGGGGTTGTAGTTAAGTATGTATAAACGAATGACCCACCATAGTGGTCCCATTTTCGGGACTTCTGACTTCCGAACCAGTTTCCCTGCGCCATGTATAAATGTGTGAACTTAATTCCCATTAGAAAGTGAACTAAGTTCTCACCGTACATGGGAACTAACTACACTTTACAAAAGTGGAGTAAGTTCTCACTTGGTGGGAAGTAAATCCCTCAGTGAAGTTAGTTCCCGTGGAGTTATTTCCCCGCACCGTAAGATTGTCCCAAAAATTTGATTTTACTCAGGCTATAGGTACCTACAGTGAAAATTTTATAAAAATGCGTTAAGGATTGAGCGGATTAAGAGTCCCTACCGGACATACAAACAAACCAATGCACCTTAAATTCCATGCAAAAACTTGATTTTAGATCTTGAAGTTCTTCGTGTTCTCGCAAAGTTTGCCGAATTCCCAATAAAAAAATTCCATTTTGCCATTTGAAAATCAGTGCACCTACAATAACAATTTCCCGTTTGAAAACCAATGAGTTTTCCGAGTTTTTCATCAAAAACTTTCTGTTTTCCATTCGAAAACCCATTTTGAAATTTTCCAGTTTTCCATTTGAAAACCAATGTATCTGCAATAATATTCAGTTTTCCATATGAAAACCAATGAGTTTTCCGAGGTTTTCATCAAGAACTTGCATGTTTCCATTTGAAAACCCATTTTAAAACAAAAAAATCCAAGCAAAAAAATCTTATTCCCGACATTATTTTGATTTTTCCAGTTTTCCGACTCTTCCATGAGGTTTTTCCTCCATGAGAGTTGTACCCGCTCTTAAGAAATTGTTAGTGTTATATTTAAGGTTGAGTTTGTAGTTTTCCCGTAACTTAACAGAGTTGCCACAGTTTTGGACGAAGCAACGTGTAGTAAAATCTTACCAGATTCTCCTGCTTTTGCCAATATAAAATTTCCGAAGAATGTTTTCCAAATTACTCCTGGTTGTAGATGTCATCATTGTCAGAAATTCAATTGTCTAATGGAAGTATAAAATGCAAACCGAAAACTGGGTATTTTTTTTTTTTTTTTTTAGTGTTCAGAGCTTTCAAAGCTGTGTTCCATTTTTGCTTGTTTGTAGGACTCAGAAATTATATAATTGGGAATAGTAGTATGATTAATTGTTATCGTTTTTCATAAGATACCTCTGATAGCAAAATTATATGCCGTTAGGATATTAGTGAAGGTGAAGTATTACTCAATGTTGTCATAAAAGAAATAAAAGTTACTAATTACTTTCTATTTTTTCTTTCTTTAACTATTTCAATTTCTGGTCCCACTTTTAACCCTGTCAGCAACCAATATGCCCTAATAGCCACCTAAATTAATAGGAAGAAAAAAAAACTAAATTCATGGTGGTCCTGCAGAACAACTATTAGGAGGAGTACGAGTTCGAAGTAGTGCCATCATTCAATTAGAAACATTGGGTCAGTATATTAGCAGCCGATAACAATATAGAGGTAGAAATACGCGGGATGTTGCAAGTGTGGTGTGGAGAAACCCAAATGAAGCCTTGAATTCAAAATGTACAATTAAGACCGTCAAGCATGGCGGTGGGGGTGATATGGTATGGGGATATATGGCGTCATCCGGGGTAAGAAAATTATAAATAATCGAAGGGGTAATGAATTAATATGTTTAAATTGCTATTTAAAAAAAAATTTAAGATGCGGTATATCTGGGCTACGTTTGCTAACGTTTTTTTTTTCCAACAGGATAAAGATCCTTAGTATACCGAACATAACACTGGTATTGTGGCTCTTGTATACCACACCTCACCTCCTTAAGACTCTACCGCAAAGCCCAGACATCAACACCATTGAGCATGCCTGGGATGCACTTGAAAAAAATAAATTAAAAGACGCCTTATTACGCGAATGGAATAATATTAGCGTTGAATATACCGAAAATCTTGTTATGTCTGGAAGGATAGCGTAAACCACGACGCTCAAAGCCTGTGGGTGCGAAACTGGATTTGGTCGGAATACATAGAAGAACATACAAATGTTCATTTAAAATTTTTTCGATTTGACAATTTTCGAAAATTGAAATCGATCAGATTTGTTTTTGTTTTTTTTTGTAGTGAAAAAAATATTTTTTTTTAACATTGGCAGCATTTGTCTTTTCATTGCATTTGAAAAATATACATTTTATTTTTTCTTAACCTGCCACCCTAATACCTCTTGCATTTAGAGAAAAAATTAGGAAAATCGGTCAACCAGTGTGCCCGGTTAGCGAACGAACACAAAAATTAAGCTGTTCTTTTATATATATAAGATAAAAAAGTCTTATAAATAAATAGGACCATTTTTTTTCTATTTGTGGACAAAATTGACAGAGCAATTAATTTTTCAAAGCTGCTGCCGTTTCCACCACGCACCTTTGTGCTGCATTGCAGTGATTCATTTTGAGCATTTTTTTTTCACTTTCGTCTGAGGATTATGACGATCTGGAACATTCAAAATCGATTTGGTTTAATTGGGAGCGAAACGAGCGGAAAAATTTTACGAGCGAATTTTTTTATTTTCACACCTCAAATTGATTCACTTTTGGGCAAAATTTTTTCCGCTCGCTAGCAATTATTTTACCTGCTTCATTTTTTAGTTCAAGCTTCAAATCCTTCATTGAAATAATATTTTAAGAAATGTGAGACTGAGTTAGGGTTTAAAAATTGCAAAAATAGTACTTACGTCACGTCTGCATCCACATGATGCAAGAAAACTGGACATCCCATCATTACATAAATTTCTTTCTGATGGAGCTGTTAATGTAACACCGGTCAACAAAATTTCATTTTCTGAAATGAAATGAAACAAACTAAAATGGCCGGTTTGAAAGATAAAGAGTAGTTCTAAAGAATGCAGTACCTAGTTACAAAGGTCTATAAAAAATTTTTGTCCTCAAAAAATTACTTCAAACATCGCCAAAAACCGTGTTTTGAGCACATTGAGCAGTGGTGTATTATCCTAAAGGCAGACTAGGCACGTGCCTAGGGGCGCGAGGCAACAAGGGGCGCGCGGGCGGTGACAAAAAAATGCGTATTCATACGTGGTTGTTAAAGTAGCAAACTTATGAACTCGAACATCACTTGCAACTTTTGTTTGCCTATTCGGTTTTCTTCCTTCTGATTTTGTAAATCTTTTTGAATATTGATTTAGATTTTACTTAATGCAGGGGCAAATATCCTAATGGTCGAAATTCATCAGTGGATGGCAAAGATTTTGACGAATTAAAAACCTCGTTTTTCTGCTTTTTAAGTATTTTCCAGATGGATTTTCCGATTTGCGAACCGAGTTGCATTAGTTAAAATATTTCAAACCAAACTCGTTAGATCTTTCGGAACAACACGAATCGCTCTCATGTAAACTAATGTGAAGTTTTTCTAACAACCAAAGAATATTGATTCCTTTACAGCCTTATTCTGCTATCCACGTATATTCGTAGATTCGATTCCCTTTCGCACAGCCTTTTAATTCTCCTATCCATCGGGTGAACTACATTATCCACTATCCAAGCCAATTTGACATTATTAGTTTACAGTTGTTCATGTAAAATTAATCAAAAAATTCTTCCAGTCAGTCACATCTTCTATTGGTGAAGCCAATTTTATCTTTAAGATTATTCCAAAATTCTCGAAGGTCCTCTTGGTTTGGATTTAATTTTATTGCGGAAATTATTATCGTAAATTGGTCTCTATTTGTTATTCTGCCCCTTAAAAAGTTAAAAATCTTAACTATTACAAATATTACAAATTAATAAAATTTATTGATTAAATTAGTTTTTAATTACATTTTTTTGACCACCAACCAGACAGATGACAGACCATTAAATGAAAAATCCGCAACATTTTATATGTGGATTTGAATTGTATAGAATGAATGGGTTCACATTGATAACAGAATACCGCGCAGTACTATACCGACTTTACCGATGTCAACGAGGTGAATCCAGGGGTGGAATCGTGTAAGCTGATTTTTGATAGTTGACAGTCAAATTCAAGAAAATTCGTCTGTGTTAGCTGATAGTCAAAAGTGACAGTCATCTTTTTTTGACTTTTTCAGCTGACACCTCTTTAGGTGTCAATTTCATACAACTGAACATTTTTGGTAAATATTTTTCTTGGTGTTTTTTCTATTTCTTTGGGAAAAATTATAATTTTTGGGCTGATGTAAATGGTTTTGCAATTGTAAAACAATGAAAATCAAAACCAAGATGAAATTAAATTCACACCTTTATTTTGGTCACAAAAGAGAGAAAGTATTTTTCAAGAAACAAGAAACAAACTTTATTTATCCTCTGAAAAACATTCACTTCACATTACACTCATTCATTGGCCACTCCAATATTTCCACAAAAGACATGAAATAAAATTATTTATTTTGTGTAATTGACTTCAACAAAATTCTCATCACTCCCAGTTAAAGAAAAAAAAATTGATTGTACAAAACAAACTTCTTGACTCACAGTCAGCTGACACGATAAGAACAAAAAAAGGACACATAGATACAATGTTCATATTCCCGTCTCTTTTTTTATTTCCTTGTTTGTGTCTCTAAAAATTTGAAAGCATGTTAAACAACAACAACAAACCGGGTTTAAACATGAACTTAACAGAGAGATGCCAAGAATCCAAGAAAAAAATTTGATTTCTGAATGATCACCTTACACAGATGGAAAGTTGTTGACTATCACATTTGATAGTCAAAAATTTGATAGTCAACTATCACCTTACACGATTCCACCCCAGATTCATTTCGAATGGATAGTAGAATAGTCTTCGGTAAAACTTGAATAGAAATCCCCCACGATGAATAGCAGAATAGGGCTGTTAAACAAATTTCTTACTCAAAGAAATTAATTTTTTTTTCTCGAATTGATTTCTCTCAAATCTTTTTGGAGACGGATTTACACATAATTTGTACACGGATTTAACACATATACTGCTAGTTTGACATTTCTGAGTTCTTTGTTGTTGTGATTATGATGTACAAAACGATTTTACAGTTACAGGACAACAAACTCAATCAAAAAAGGGATTGCGTCGTTTTTGCAAATTTCTTACACGACAAAAAGCATTGAATTTAAGTAGCTATACTTCTTGGTTGTAAGAAAAACCTTTTTTTCCTTGGCTTCCATTTCAACGCGTTTTCTTTAAGCGCGTTTCAGAGATTTCGATCAAATTATAGTACGAGATATTTTTAATATAGGGGCGCCGATAAGATGCTTGCCTATATATATGTATATATATATGTATATATATATACATTGAGATAAACATGTCTTGAAATCCTGACGTGCTAGAACAATTCTGTGTCCGGATTTATTTTCAGCATCATAAAATTTACTAGAAATTATGTGTCTCATCCTTGGGGCAAAAATGTTGTTGACCAGTGTAATTAAAGCAACTCAGTTATTTTAGGTGACAAAAAGATGAAACTGCGTTCAAGTACAGTGTGCTTGTAGAATGCCCTACTCTAACCGAACACCAAAGTTCAGAAGAACGTTTGCATTGGGAAGAGTTTAAGTAAACCTTGAAAATATGTTCAAACTGTCCACTCAAGTTATTATTTAACAAAATGTTTAAAACTAATCACGAAGGTCAGAAACCCCGAATTTAATTTCTGGACTGGTCCCAAAATAGAATTCAGCACTTATGTCTCACCAAAGACCGATGTAGTGTGTTTGAAGCAGAAATAAAGGCGATAAAAGATAAATTATCCTGGCTCAAAAGAAAACGTTATATCTTGCAAGGGTATACTTATTCTCTGGGACAGCCAAGTCACTCTTAAATCATTTGGATCTGTCTACACAAACACTGTTGCAGTCCATGACTGTCGATCATCTCTAAATGAGATAAAAGAACAGTTTAACATTCACCTTATATGGGTGCCGGGCCATAGAGCTCAACAAAAACGGAACACTTAGGCAAAGACTCAACATTGGAACACCATTCGCAAAAATTTCCTCAAATAATATGCTCTGGGATCATAAAATGCCAGATAGTCACAGAGTGCCTTCCTAGCAACAAAAGAATATAGCCAAGCATAGTCCTGAAACGTTCAAAATGATTGTTTTTCCTGAGCAAATAAAACGTAAGCCTTACAATTGGAGTCATAAAAAGACACTGCCTCGTAGGAAGACATGCCATGAGGCTATGGGTCTACTCAAATTTGATAAAACCATTGAACTGGCAACAATCAACGATCGATGGCGTCTGTGTCATTCCAATGAACTTAATATGTCTCAAATCAAAACAAATAAATAGATATACAAATGGACGAATGCTAATCGATAAACCTTTGCCAGCAAAGCCAACTTCTGTAAGATCACATTGTTCCCAATCATTGTATGCTTGTTATATTAGCGGCCCAACACTTTGATGTCGTTGACATCAGCTTCCTATTCAAAATGATTGTTTAAGAAACGACCGGCGAAACGACCGCATTGTAAGTCCATCGATGTTGCTGTGAATCAAGACGAAGTTGTCAGGTATCCAACTGAATTCTTGAATTCGCTTTTTTTCTAGTAATTCCACCACATGTTCCTACATTGGCGTACCCATTATTCCTCTTCGAAACATAAATCCACCACGACTTTGCAGCGAAACCAGACTATCAGTCAAGAAAATGAAGAACTATACGTTGCCCCTTCCGGAATTGCGGTAACTCTGTGACGGGAAAAATGCACACTCAACCTTTAATTTACCATACCACTAACAATTTCTTTAGATCGGCTACAACCTACAACGTCCCACTGGTCGTTTAGTTTCCACTATGAATTTGTACAGGGTTTCAGGCACTACAAACCTGGTGTCTATTTCAAGTTAAATAAACTTTCAAAAAAGCGTTACTTCAATTTCAATCGCGTATTCAACTTTCATGCCCTCATGCCTTTTGTTAAAAGAACGAAACCGTTATTCTTTCAAGCAATTAACTGCTGCTAAATGTTGATTTAAGATTTCGCTCTCGCTGTCTCACTGCCCCATGCAAATGCATCGAACCATTTAAACTAACTCAATTAACAAACATTAATTGCTTCATTGCGCTCAAGATCTCCTGAGCAATTAAACAATATTCGCTCAATTAAGCTAGTCAGCATACTAATACTAAACGGCAATCACACGAAACGACGACGACGCACACACGGTGATGACGACTTGCCAAACTTTATTTTATTGGCATCAGCATGCACAATTTCGGATTCTGTTTTGGGTTCTTGGTTTTCAAATTTATTTTTGATTTCGTATTTTTTGTCAAACAATTGAAATGTCATTTTTCGTGAGTTCGATCTTCGATTACGTGTATTTTCACTGCGTTTCAAGATGCAGCCAAAGATAAATTTGCTCCAACTTAATAGACAAATGGGTTGAAATGCTGTCAACGTCGCGTCGTATAATCCATGAACAATTACTTATCGTCAACGTTCTGTTGGAACCAGAAAGTGATATTTAAGTTGCGAGAATACTCACTACTCCTGATTTGTGGCAGGCTGGAGTATTCTAAAGAACTTATCTCCTCTTTTTAAAGAGAAGGCAAGAAGCAGATACAAATCACTGGAAAAGGCGTACCTAATTAAAGCTTAGAAAAAGCAAAAAGAAATGCTGGTTAATCAGAAAGAGAGAAATCGCTCAAAGCACTTAATTGGTCGATGTCTGCGATATTCTTCTAATTCGAATAAATTCATTTCAAATCTAATTACTGCAATTCCAAATTCAAGTCATTAATCCAACAAGTAGCTACATTCATACTTCATCGCCATGTCTACATAATGAATACCCACAAAATAGATGGGTACACACACGGGTATTAAGATTCATATCTCATATTCACGCCACTGTTTACACGCATTAAATTTGAATAATGTTAAAATTACACAAAACGAGATCCAAATGAACTTTTGCAAAACGAAAACACACAACATGCATTCAAGAAAAAAAAAATACAAAAATCCTTGATTTATGTCTGGGGTTTAATTCTCTCTGCCGGATTTCGTTATCTAAATTATATTACCATGAATTATGGAAAAATTGTGAACAGTCTAACAAACAAACTCCAAAATCGTCTAATATATTAAAGTCGTCGTCGTTTTTATCGCTTGCAACGATGATAAACTCTTAAATCCTTTTCGGAAACAAATATCCTGTGCAAAGTAATGTCGGGTTGGGTCATTAAATCAAACGGAATAAATCCTTTGCGCCCAAAATAACAAAAGGCAATTCGATACTTTATTATTCGTGTTTGCATTTTTCCATGTTTTTTATTTAACTTTTTTGTAATATTTTTTTTTGATATGACGAAGAAGGATAAAATGGAGAAAGGGATGTACGCGTGTAGCCGTAAGTACCTGTTTGGAAAATGGGCGGAATATAAAATCTTCAAATCATTGTTATCAACTGTATGGTAAGGTATTTTTGGGCCTGAAATATTTGTTGAATCTATTCAGAAATAAATTTATACGCGCATGCATTATTTGGTTTATGGGGAATATAGAATTTTTTGTGTCAGTTAAAAAAGGCGGTGAAAAGTAAACGAGGATCTATGAAAAGTAACGAGACGAAAATGGTTTATCAATGTAAACAAAATTGAATGGAAAAATAAATAGACGGTGTTGATTTTTGTGAGGCTGTTGTCGTAAATTTAACGGCACATTTATGCAGAAGTCGCTGTGATGGAAATTGTTAGGAAATAATGGTTAAATATAATGGAATCAAATTATTCAAAGCGATTTGACATTTTCCAACAGCAACTGGTGAAAGAATTAGCATTGGGACATCATAAAAGAGGTAGCCAAAAGACCATAGTGTCTCAACGCTGGCGCTGGTAATTTTTACCATCAGGCTCTTTCATCAAAAATGCGTGCCTCAGGCTTCGATGAATTCCTTCCTCGTTATATTAGTAGGTAATTTCTTTTCCCACCGTTGATACAATTCGTATGATGGTTTAAAATACCGATACTCACAAAATAAACTCCAGTGTGCATCTCAAAAAATAAAAGAAATTTCGTCTTCCAAATTAAATGGTATATAAATCATTTTATTGTTTATGACTTCGTATAGTAGCACAAAGAATTTATGAAAAACTAAATAATATACATTTTAATGTTTTTCTGAAATAATCCAAAGTAACCAAGTGTCCCTTATTGAGGGAGACTTGATCCGGGTATAGGGTAGACTTGGTTACGGGGGATCAACTCTCTCCTGTTGCACCGATGGCTTAGTCTTAATTAAATTTCCGTAACGATTTCCTGAATTGAATCAAAAAGACGCTTTTAATGTTAGATTTGATGATTGGAGAATTGATTTTCTTTACGATTTGATACCGTCCAACTTCAGAAATGTCATCTTTAACTGGCCATTTAAACGTGTAGTTATTAATTTTTTTTAGCAAAATGCACTTCATAACCATGTTCTGTTAATGATGTTACTTGTGCAACATATACTTATGTAGGACGTTTTTTAAAGAACGTATGTAAACTTATGCCCAGTCATCAACACTTAATAACGAAGAAGAAGATTCATTTTGGTTTTCAGACTCACAGCTAGATGAATTAAACGAATCTTCTGAAATATTGAAAGTTGTTGATTCCGGGGATGGTGGCAGCTCATCTTCATTTTCTGATGATGATGAAACAAACGCTTTCATATTGCGTTTTGTTTTAATAATTTTACTTTGAATCTTTTTGTTTTTTTTTTCTCCTGTCTTAATAAAATTTCCCTTTCAATGTTATCTATCTTTTTCGGGTATGAAAGTCAATATTTTTGTTGATAACCTTTCACGGCCTTTGGAAGCTAGTTTCCGTGGAGCTGCTTTTGGAAATGGTCGAATTTCTTGAGGAGTTTTAAGACACGCTCTAAATGTTGAGGGCTGAGGTGCTGGTGATGACTGTGGTGGTGCCCCCACTGAATTATCTATGTTGTTTTGAAATATTAATTGCTGGATAAGTGAAGGCAAAACTATGTCTGTTTCCTGAGGATTTGAATCGAAATTAACTTGAGCTGGCTAGAAGTTTTGACCCTGTGGAGTAACAGCTTAATCTTCTAAGGTTTGTCTGCCTTGATGTTCAGCCGTTTTTTCTGGTTCAGGTCGATCAGACACATACGATGAAAGGTAATCATCGTCCGTAAAAATGTTCCTGTAACTCGCAAGCCACTTTGTATATTTTGCGGAGTGAAAGCTCGTACAAAAGCATTTCCAAAACACTCCGAAATATCATAAATAGTTAAAGGCTTACCAGCATTTTGAAGCATCCAGTTGTCACAAGCGGTATTGTAGTATGCTTTAAGTGATCCAAACACGGTTCTGTCAAATGATTGCGCCTTGTGAGATGTATGTGGTGCGTGGTGGTATGGTGAGAAGATGCATTCCATTCCCCTTTGCAAAATTTAACGATTCAATGCTTATGTGGCTGTCATGATTGTCCATTATTATCAATCACTGAGATTCCTTTGAACACTTGCTGAATTTTTTGAAGTGTTTCAAAAAGTTTACAAAATTAACAGCAGTCATCTAACCTGAAGGGAAAGTGCTGCCCTCTGTGCCTGTTGGTGCACCGTTAATCATACGGTCCTACCCATTTTTGCGTGGGAAGATCATAAAGGGGGGAATATAATTCCTTATTGCATTTATAGCACAGCATGCAGTTACTAGTTCACCGCGCTCACCAGAAGTCACTTTGCCCACTTGCTTCAAGCCCTTAGTAGCAACAACTTTTTTTGGTTTGTGAACCCTGTCTCGTCTTTATTCCATATTGGTTCTGCTCCAAAGTTATGTGTTGTCATTAAAATTCGCAAATTTTTAAAAAACTGAGAAATGTTGTGCTTATTAAAGCTGGTTGATCTGCTCAAGCTAGTGGCTTCAGGAACCCGCAATGACAATTGGGAGTTTCTTCTCATTAACCCATAAAACCAATCGTGACTTGTAGTTTCATTTTGCCACTTAATGTATTTCTGCGGCGGCTCATTTTTTTGCGCAGCGAATTCGTAGGCTGATTTTCGAACAGAAAGTGAAGAAAAGCCATGATATAGTTTACTTGACTTTTCCAGATAAGCTACGAGAAATGTTTCTTCAACTTCGGAGAAGACTCGAGACTGTGCATAATCAGGTTTATAACTTATTTAACTCATTAGATTGCTGGCGTTTGCGGTAGTATCTTTTTAAAATTATTACTGGTATTCCAAATAGTTTTTGGTTCCTTTTATTAAATTGCCTTTCATGATATTCTTCATAGCGTCCCTTAGTTTGTTAGGGTCTATCGGGTCTCATTTTTTCGCACCCTCCTTTGGCTTGTAAACTCTTCCCATTGTCTATTATACTATATAATAAAAAAAATAAAATTTCTTGTACCCTGGGAGACTTGATCCCCGGATTTTGGTGTGAAAACACAAAACACAATGCCTACTACAGACTCCTTGTTCCTAACAAGAAAAATCACGTTCAAAGTTTAAAATCAGAGGAAACTAGATTATTGCTATTTTGAAGTAAAAAAGAACTAAGGCAATGGATATAATGCATAGGGATCAAGTCTCCCAGGGGATCATGTGTCCCCAGGTTCCCCTATTGAAGAACTCTCAGAATTCAAGATCAAAGACATGATCTCATACGTCAATACTACAAAGGCATTTATTCCTCCATAACTAAATAGCATAAGGAGATAATAGGCCGTAGTGTAGGAGAACAATACTACATTATGTATGGTATTGTATGTGTGAAACATACATCATACCTAACCCATTTTCTAATCTTTTAAGTTAGTCAGCACTCAGCGCTGATTGTGTCCTACACGAAATTAGGACAGCCATTTCTAGATATGGCAACACTTCCAGAATAAAATGAAAGAATTAAAATGTAAGCCGAAAGAAAAAGAGACACCCGCTTCGGTAGGATAATGAGGATAATGAGAGAAGAAATAAAATAATTTCGATTCGATTGTATACTTAAGAACAGATCGGGCGTCTTTTTATTCCTGTGATCGATGTGAGACATTCCAAATAATTAATGCTAATAAAACATACTTCAAAAGCCAAATGACATATTTTTTTTTATTTTGTAAGCCAGTTTACAAAATCTCGCACAATAATTTCCTATTTCAAGTGCAACATTACAAATCGAAAGACTTTTTGGTTCCCGCTATACCCTCGATTCTTTAAGTGGTATTTTTTTAAAGTGAAAAATATGGTGAACCAGCAAGTGGTAGCAATGATTGTTATTATGTTGCAGCCAACAAAATCATAAGAATTTCGTTGTTTAAATGAAGGTTTCGTCAATGTCCTGACTTGCAAGCCCACAAAAACAACAATCAGCACAGCAAAAAATATTCAAAATTTTCAGGCATCCATAAATGAAAACAACCGCAGGACCTGAAACAAAAATAAAAAAACATCCCTCTGATTGTTAAAGTAAAATATCAGATGCGGTATGCGCAGTTATTGAGGTTAAGCACATGAACGTCTATTGGGGTTTGAGGAATGGAGATGGCCAATGGTCATGGCAGTTTTATATTTACACTCGCATATCGGTTCATTAAAAATAGACGAATACTTTGTGATACGGCAATATTGCAAATGAAATAAATTGCGTGCTTTGTGAGGCAGAGTATGGGTCATGTTTTTGTCGAAAACCGTCTTGAACACTCTGGGAATTTTGCAAAGGTTTTCAAGAATTTTCTTTCAAACAATGATAGTAATGCACGGTTCGATTGCTTGAGCTTGCATGTTCACACATATAAGTGTTCCACAAGATAGCCTTCTTATACCAAACTTGCTACCAATAAGAGTACTTATAAGTACTTGTTTGCAGGTACCTACATTTCAAAAACTATTACTTTCTCAAAGATAACTTGAGCAACTTAAGGATTTGAGAGTATAGCACCTTAAAATGCGGGTTAATGTATTCGAAATCGTTGCTACTTGTACTTGGAAGTACTTGGACTTAGAAAATTCCTTAATCTACTCTTTCTGATAAAGTACTCAAGTCGTAGAAAATTCTATTGTTTGTAAACCAGTTCCTGTTAAGTCGGCCGTTTAAATTCAATTACTTGTATTTTCAGGTTTCAAGTACCTTGTAAGTACTAGTGGCTGTGCTTCCAAGTACCTATTTTCAAGAATTTTACCAGTAATCTTAAGTATCAGTGGAAGTCCTTTCAAATTATTTCAACCATAAATACCTACTGTTAAGTTAACTGTTAATTTAAAATACTATTAAGTACATGTTATGTAACGTACAAGTACCAGTTACTTGAAGGTATTGGAAGTATTTAGTGTATTTGCAAATATGTAGTTGATCGTACTGGTACCTTTTTCTGAGTACAGAAGTACAAGCAAGTACGGGAACAAGTACAGGAACTGGTACTTGAAGTCTTAAGTTCACTTTGCACTCTGTTTAGACATTTGAGCTGAAAAAAGTTTAAAATGAGTAGGAATAAGTTTTAAATTAAATGCATATTAATAAGGCCTCTTTCAAGCGACTCAGACATTTTGTGTACATTTTTTATCGCAACTTTTTTATATCCAATTTTATTTTTGGTTTTACTTTTGCTGTTTTTTCTGTAGTACATATTCGTTTGACAGTTTATCGATTCCACAAAAACCCCAAACCATCTATATCAAACGAACCAAACCCAACAACAGCAACAGCAGCAGCAGCATCCAAGGGCGAGTGCAAAAAGCGGAACAACTTTTTCAGATTCCAGGGCTGTGAGAGCATTCTAATGGAGAACACTGAAGGGTAGATGATGGGGATACAAGCTTAGTTAGTGCAGTGGGTTGACTGAAAACGAGCGTGATAGATACTTAAAATAAATTGCTCCTTCATTTATTTTATTTCCAAAGTGAAAAAGTTGTTTTTTATTCATTTCATTTTGTATTATACATTTTTATGCGGAAAGTGTTGTTTGTGTATGTTTATGGGTAAAACGAGACAGTTTCAATTTCAATGGTGAATTCACATCTCGCCTAAGAAGTGAGTGGGTGAGTGTGTTGTTTACAACACGATGACGACAACAACGACGACTACGACCGTTTGTATATGGTTTTAGTTTTAACGTCATGGCCCATCTCTGGTTTAAAATGACCTTCAAAAGGAGACGATAGGACATAAATCTAAGAAAAAGGAGGTCAAATTTTAGGATATATTGAGGGAAAACAACACAGAGTTGAACAAAGGAAGAGGTCAGGTAATTTGTTTTTTATTGAAAACAGTTTTTATGTTTTTAATGAGTTGTTAAGTACCTTCTGTGGCAACAGGCTTTTTTTCTTATCAAACTTTTTAAAAGATGAGTCTTAAGTAAATTTTATATTGAATGTTAAATTTAATATGCCTTGTTGGCTGCTCTGAGACAGCTAGCTAGGGACCGAGCTGGCTGGCAGAGACTGTTGATTGAGGCCCAAGTCCACACCAGACTGTAGCGCCACCTTAAGTAAGAAATAAAGTTTAGTGTTGTCTGCTCTTTAACGTATTTCACTGGTGCAGGGAAATAACACCACGGGAACCTGCTCCACACGGATTGTGATAAATCAATCAATTTATTGAATATGAACAAAGTTTTACAAGTTAAACAATTATTTATTTTTTCGCTCAGTAACTACCTATAATCCCGGGGTACATAAAACACCCCGATGGATCATGATCGAACTCGAGCCTAGAAACGCTTGAACTCTTCATGGAAACTCATTTCCCCGTTTGTAAAAACCCAGAAAGTTCTGATTACTTGCAATCGAACACGATGGATTTTACTCACACGGAATCAAATTTAGAACTTAAACAGGATATTACTGAGCAGAAAATTATCTGGGCAATAAACTCGTTCAAACCCTACAATCAGACGAGATTTTTCCGGCTCTTCTTCAAAATGCTCTCAAAGTAATAACTCCGTGGCTAAGGGTAATCTTCATAAGTTGTATCAAACTTAGATACGTCCCTAATAGCTGGAAGGTCAAGGTAGTCTTTATCCCAAAAGCGGGGAAACCGACTCACTCGACCGCTCAGGATTATAGACCAATAAGTCTCTCTTCGTTTCTCCTTAAGACACTAGAGAGGATAATAATTGATCTACATGTTAGAGAACTTCTCAACGAAAACAATTTGTGCAACTACCAACACGCTTACCTTAAGGGTTAATCAGTGGAGACTGCTCTACATGAAGTAGTTTCACATATTGAGAAAAGTCTCGAACAAAAAGAATATACCTTGGCAGCATTTCTTGATATCTTGATTGATAATAACGTAAAAACGGAATCAATCAAAACTGCCTTAGTTGAAGTTGGAGTTGAATCTGTAATTGTCGATTGGATCTTCACCATGTTAAATGGCAGAATTATCAACTCTCAAATGGGATTTAGCACTATTGAGAAAACAGTTACTAGAGGCACACCACAGGGAGGGGTCATCTCACCCCTGCTCTGGATCCTCGTAGTCAACAAAATTCTCACAAAGTTTAAAGATCAGGGCATAAAAATTGTAGCTTATGCAGATGACATAGTGGTTTTGGTATCAGGCAAGTTCCTTACCATTACCGAAAACATTATGGAAAACGCATTAAAAGATTTATCTTCTTAGGCAACTAAGAACGGTCTCGGGGTAAACCCCACCAAGACAGAGCTAGTTTTGTTCATGAAGGAACGGAAACTGGAGGGCTTCAACCCCCCCAAACTAAATGGTATTCCTCTAAAACTTTCTAAGGAAGCTCAATTTCTAGGAGTAAT
Source organism: Sphaerophoria taeniata (assembly GCA_943590905.1). NCBI lineage: Eukaryota > Metazoa > Arthropoda > Insecta > Diptera > Syrphidae > Sphaerophoria > Sphaerophoria taeniata. Next base: position 190,287,890 of record OX016540.1, read on the forward strand.
CCTTGACTCCAAGCTTACATGGAAGCGTAATACTGAGGAAAGAATGAAAAAAGTATATGTGCATTGTACACATGCAAAAAGACCTTCGGTGTACGTTGGGGTATGCGACCGCAAGTCATCCAATGGATGTACACAGCGATTGTCAGACCCATTCTTACCTATGACTCTATTGTATGGTGGAAAGCGATGGAAAAATCAAGCTATCTCAAGTACCTGAATAAGGTAGATATAGAGACTAGCCTGTATAGGAATAACACCCAAGTAACAATTTAGCTTCTATAAGGCTTAAGCGAAGCTATTTCTTGATTTGTATCTTGCTTGTATGAAACCTTATACAAATACGTTTGGCGCAAGTTATGCAAGCCATTGATTCTTTAAATCAATTATGACAAGGCCTTATATCAATTGATTTAAGGAAGTAATAGCTTCTCGGAAGAAATCTCTATAAGGTCTTATAACAGTTTATTTAAAGAAGCAATAGCTTCTTTCAAGAATTGCGAATAAGACCTTACAACAGCTCGATACAGAAAGCAATAGTTTCTTTGAAACGGTAAAGATAAGGCCTTATGCAAGTTATTGCAAAAGTAGAGAAAAATTTATTTTCAACATGAAATTGTTTTTCTTTTGCGATTTTTCTGTTGTTTGCTGCTTTTATTTCTGACATAACATGGACATTCGGTTATTTTTCTCATTAATTATATTTGTTTGTACACTGAGAATAAATATTAGAGTTTACCTATGGGATTTGAACTCGGGACCCTCCGCTTATCAGTCGAGCATTCATCCACTGCGCTATTGCGACTTCTATGTTATGAGTAGCAAACTTGAAAATAGTTGTTGCAACTCATTTCTCTCAAACTTTATGGGACAAAATGTATAATATTACTAAATTCGTGAAGAGTGAAACATTAAAATTGAATTAAAAAAAGTTGTGGATTAAAGGGTGTCCATCCATCCAGATAAGATACAGATAGCTTTATTGGAAACTGACTTGAACACATAAAATGCATAAAATATCTACTATTCTTTAAAGTTGATTCAAAAAGTAGTAAAATTATATACCTATAATTTGAATTTATTTTTTAGAAAACAAAATTGATCAATTACCATCATTCAGGTGATAACCTTACATACGATACCACATTTTTTACTTGAGACATCATGAGAATAATAGCCTTTCCATTCAATAACAAAAAAAAAAAAGAACATGCCATGAGATTTGAACTCGGATAACTTGTCATTCCTAAGAGTGTCCGCTTTCTTAAGTGAGCAATAACTATCATAAGGAAACCAGAGTACGCATGTATTGAAATGAACAATCAAAAAACAATCACACATACATACGCGAAGTGACATTTCGTTTGTTATAATTTGCACAAGGAGGCCTTATCTGGGTTATCAAATTGCAGACTGTTATTAGGAAACAAAAATAAGGCCTTATACGAGTTATTTTAACTGCGCTTTCACGATGAAGCAAAGCGAGGCCTTATATAATTTCGGTAAATCAATCTCGAGCAAGCAGTTTGTTATAATTTGCACAAGGAGGCCTTATCTGGGTTATCAAAATGCAGACTGTTATTAGGAAACAAAAATAAGGCCTTATACGAGTTATTTTAACTGCGCTTTCACGAGGAAGCAAAGCGAGGCCTTATATAATTTCGATAAATCAATCTCGAGCAAGCAGTTTGTTATAATTTGTACAAGGAGGCCTTATCTGGGTTATCAAATTGCAGACTGTTATTAGGAAACAAAAATAAGGCCTTATACGAGTTATTTTAACTGCGCTTTCACGAGGAAGCAAAGCGAGGCCTTATATAATTTCGGTAAATCAATCTCGAGCAAGCAGTGTGTTATAATTTGCACAAGGAGGCCTTATCTGGGTTATCAAAATGCAAACTGTTATTAGGAAACAAAAATAAGGCCTTATACGAGTTATTTTAACTGCGCTTTCACAAGGAAGCAAAGCGAGGCCTTATAAAATTTCGGTAAATCAATCTCGAGCAAGCAGTTCGTTATAATTTGCACAAGGAGGCCTTATCTGGGTTATCAAAATGCAGACTGTTATTAGGAAACAAAAATAAGGCCTTATACGAGTTATTTTAACTGCGCTTTCACGAGGAAGCAAAGCGAGGCCTTATATAATTTCGATAAATCAATCTCGAGCAAGCAGTTTGTTATAATTTGTACAAGGAGGCCTTATCTGGGTTATCAAATTGCAGACTGTTATTAGGAAACAAAAATAAGGCCTTATACGAGTTATTTTAACTGCGCTTTCACGAAGAAGCAAAGCGAGGCCTTATATAATTTCGGTAAATCAATCTCGAGCAAGCAGTTTGTTATAATTTGCACAAGGAGGCCTTATCTGGGTTATCAAAATGCAGACTGTTATTAGGAAACAAAAATAAGGCCTTATACGAGTTATTTTAACTGCGCTTTCACGAGGAAGCAAAGCGAGGCCTTATATAATTTCGATAAATCAATCTCGAGCAAGCAGTTTGTTATAATTTGTACAAGGAGGCCTTATCTGGGTTATAAAATTGCAGACTGTTATTAGGAAACAAAAATAAGGCCTTATACGAGTTATTTTAACTGCGCTTTCACGAGGAAGCAAAGCGAGGCCTTATATAATTTCGGTAAATCAATCTCGAGCAAGCAGTGTGTTATAATTTGCACAAGGAGGCCTTATCTGGGTTATCAAAATGCAAACTGTTATTAGGAAACAAAAATAAGGCCTTATACGAGTTATTTTAACTGCGCTTTCACAAGGAAGCAAAGCGAGGCCTTATAAAATTTCGGTAAATCAATCTCGAGCAAGCAGTTTGTTATAATTTGCATAAGGAGGCCTTATCTGGGTTATCAAATTGCAGGCTGTTATAAGTAAATTACAAAAGGTCTTATTCAAGCAAAATAAAAACAGTCATCCTTAAATAAGCCTTAAAATAACACTATGGAAGCTATTGCTTCTAAATATTCAGGAATTGGACCTTATACAAGATAAATTGTTACTTGGGCAGGGGCTCAGAGATCCACACCACAAGCTGTGTTGGAAATGATCTTGGATCTCCCGGCTCTGAATGAGTTCATAAGGTGCACGGCAGCCAAAACTGCAATTCAATTAAAAGAACTGAGTTTTTGGAGGCACAACACTTATGGACACGGGTCAGTCTTACAAAGATATGACACGATTTCAGGACTGATGGAGACCACCGATTACATTCCCCCTACTAGATTTCGATAGGAAATTTTCTATTTGCATACCAGAAAGACAGGGTTGGGATCCTAATTCACTTATAAGTAAACAGGGTATCACTTTCTACACTGACGGTTCAAAAATGGAATCAGGAAGAGGTGCTGTAGAGTTTTGCCAATCTCTCAATATCAGAGCTGACTGTAGTGTCTTTCAGGCCGAGATCTTTGCCATTGAAAAAGCAGCTGAATTGGAACATCATGAAAAGCTAAGCTCCTCGGAGATTACTTTTTTCGTGGACAGCCAGGCAGGCTGCTATCAAAGCCTTAGCCAGTGACACCATAAGATCAAAAGCAGTTTTAAACTGTTGGAAGGAATTAGATAGAATCTACCATACTAACCAGGTTAAGCTCTGCTGGGTTCCTTCGACTCCATCATTTCGGAAACTGGATGATCTAGCACAGGTCTCAATGGCAAACATGAGGAAATTTATAGATAGCACAGGCTGGTTCGTTAACGAGCCAGTTCACGTTAATCGGCCACTTTGAGGAGCATCGATGCTAACTTTTATTTTTATAGGGGATCACAATGGGCCAGTAGGCCCCCGTGTATTCAACAGCTTCACGCTGTGCACACCCCTTATCACCTAACCTAACCTAACTACCTTTACTAAGGTGTATATATAACAAAATCCTAAACCTATTACAACAGAATATGCTAAGTTAAAAACTGTCTCATTTTGTCGCACAGAAAAAATGGTGCTGCTTAAACCTGGACACATGGATCAGCAATACCTTATTTCTCTATCCACCACCTGCACATTTGAAATAAAAAAAAAAATAGGAATCCCCATTTTGTTGACTTAAGAAAAGGGTTCTAAAATGCTTTAAGAAAAATCTCCTAAGACAAATTCAAGGCGAACTCGAAGTAATAATTTTACCTTCAGCAATGTGGATTAACCTCTAAAGTGGATAATGCAAAGTGATTTATCAATTAAATTCAAAATAGAAAGATATTTCTCTTTGACCGCCAGCTTTCGGGGAACGGGCGGGTGTCAAGCATCTCCGGAGCGTCTTGCCGCCGCCGCCGTGCGTGTCGGTCGAACGGACGGTAGTCCTTAGGGGGGGAATATTCATTGGGCTATTTAAGGGATGACTGCGTCAAGCATAATGGACGTGTAAAAGAAGAATTGCCCAAGCTATAAAATATCCCCGGTGCTTCTTGTCTATAAATTGGGTAAATCTTTGGCAAATCTCTTAATAATTTATGGAGCTTGCCTGTTCAAGATAATTCTTTCTCTCTCTTTCCCTGTTTCTGTCCGTGTTACTGTATTTGTATCTTAAAATCGTTGGCTTTAGTCCACCCGCAACATGGCTGAAGGCAGGATGTAGAAATAAAAAAAAAGATATAGGTAGAGGAATAAACAGTTAAGCCAAGGAATGCCAAGATGTTGCCTTTCCTGGTATATCCCTAAAGTCTTAATGGCATTCGGATTTCGTAAACATATACATGTAGAGCTAGACATATCGTTTTTTATCAGCTTTGGTACTGAGGGTGTTCTTGGGATAAGCAATTTTGTATAACGAAGTCCCAGCAAAAACCCCAGGTAGGGTCTCACACAACTTTGAAAAGAGCCTGCAAATGAATTTATTCCATTACTTGGTGTTGTGTTATCCTTTTGTGTCCTCAAGTGGACTGGCTGAAATAGCTGGCTGGCGGCAGTGGCAGCGGAACCAACTTTCTTCCAATCCCTTGTTGTTTTTAGCGCTGCTCTTTAAAAAAAGGAAAAAAAATAAATAAAACAAAAATGTAAAACACTTTGAGACGTGGGAATGGTAGAGCTCAATGGCAAAAAGAGGGGATCCTTAAGTGTTATTAGAGGAGACAGTGTTGGATTTTGCTGTTGGCGGACCGCTATAGAAATTTATTTACACTTTCAAAGTAATTTTTTGCCTGATGTCGACACTCTCCCTTGTCCCATAATTTCGTTGCTGTATACAGTGAGTCAGGTTTTTTAAATACCTGAACTACAATCAATAAATTCATCATGAGTCTCTGAAGTTATTTTTATTGTATTCTTCAGTACCTATTGCACAACTGATTTCGTAAGTATGTACATGTATATGTAACAATAACTTGAACCATATATCAATAAAGGAGTGGATGAAGTGAAAGGACTTTAAATTAGCGAAGGACGCAACCAAAAGAAAACGTTCGAAATTAATTTAATATTTGATTTTGTGTTTCCTTCTTTGAAGATTTCAAAGAGGGTTTGTTTTCTTTGATTTTTATTTGCTACAAAAAAGGATTTACGAGACTTCAGATATCCTTCTGATATACAATGGACAAAAAAGAGTTATACAAACAAAAAATAAACTTTTGATTTTTTAAATAGCTTCGAAGTTGTTGTGTTCATTAAATGTTGTCCTTAATTGGTTATCTCAAAGTCAAGAGTTAGATACTGTCATGAAAGGATTATGTTTTTTTTTTACCAATCAGGAAAATCGAGAAAAAGTTCAAATTTTGTTTGCTTAGATTCAAAGGCGGGAGGATGTGCAGAGTGCAGGTCAATAAGTATAGAATGTACCTACATTTCGGGTTATGACGTTAATGGTGAATTTATTGGTATAATATTGACATGTCCGTTTGTACAATCAAACGGTAATTTCCGTGTCTAGTCATACAGAACAAAAAGCCCTTGATAAAAAATGTCGAATCGGTCTTATAGTTGACTTATTTATCTATAGGTATCTATTCTATACATATTATAAAAATCTAGCGCCCGCTGTTCGTTTGCTTTATATAGACATAAAAACCGGTTGGCCGATTTTCTAAATTTTTGTCTTAAGGCAAAGAGGATAAAGGGTAGAAGGTTTAAGACAAACAAAATTTATACTTTTCAAATCACAAACGGTGATAATGTTAAATAATAATGCTTTTCTCACTACAACAAAATATATCAATATACCTACGATTGATCAATTCCGTTTAAAACTTCGTCAAAATTTTTTATTTTCATCAACACACAAAAAAAATGTCAGTGAAAAAAATACTAATTGTTCGTCAAAAATTGTTTTTCATCGAAAAAAAAAACGTACACTTGACATTTTTTTGCTGTCGATATTTTTCCTTTTTTAGATTTGTTGCTTTTTGAGATATGGCCTTGGAAGCGGGAAGTGGAGAAGCGGGGTAGTGGGGTAGCGGGAGCGGGTAAGGGGGTAGCGGGTAGCAGGTAGCAGGTAGAAGTACCGGGTAGTGGGTAGCAGGAAGCAATGGAGGGTAGGGTAGTGGGTAGTGTGCTAGCAGGGTACAAGAGATAAGGTTTTATTTATCAGATTTTTTTTTATGAAAAACTCGCAGTGCAGTGGTTTAGTGTGTCAGTGGTTTTCAAATGGAAAACTGGAACATTTGTGATGGGGAACTAGAATGCAAGAAAAAGTAGAAAAAAATGGAAAATTTTAAATGCAAAAAAATTGATTAAACTAAAATCTCAAAAACACTCTTTCAAATGAAATGCATTACTTTTGAAATGGTAAATGGAAAGTGCTGAGGAACTGGGAGAAGTCCTGGTAAGCAAGTATGATTAAAAAAAACGCATTGTAAAACCATAAAAAATTCGCAATGGAAAACTCCTGAAGTGTAAAAAAAACCCAAGTCATATTTTGCATGGATTTTAAAAAATGGGAAAATATAGAGAATTCGTGATGGGAAGAGATTAGACCGTAGAACTCGCGGCTCCAGGAATGCTTACGAACCCAACTTCGGTCGAAGTGTCAAGTACATCTTTATTAGCCTAACAACACGAATATGAATCTGAATACCACACTCTGCTTTTCCACTTCATTTCAATATTAAGGAATTCAATACTATAAATGTAAACCGAAACCTCCTCCTTAGCTCTTTCCGTATTTTCCACCTTTCCTTATGCTCGTACTTTGAACAGTACAAACATAGCAAGTAATGTGTTTGCTTTAATCTTATGTATACCTATATAAAAATGGAAAGCTAAATGTGTCGCTAAGCACAAAACTCGAGAACGGTTGGGCTGTTTGACAAAATGTTTGTGTAGAGTAGGGTTTTTAAGAAAGTTATACAAAATTGGAAAAGCCGATCATGAGATATAGCAAAACACAATTTTCCCTATAGAACGTTAACTTTGCATAGGGCTTCACGATATTCGATAAAAATATCGGTATCGTATCGTATCGTATCGAAAGTCGATACGATAATCGACACGATATCCAGTACCTGCGATACCGATATCGATACGATAAACGTGTTTATAAAATTGTCGATATTATCGTATCGCCGATAAGCACTGACCGATAATTATCGAATTATCGATATCGACTGAAAGAATTCTATTTTCGACACTGCGTGCGCAAAGTTGGAATTTTCATTCAATAGCATTTACTAATAGTACATTTGATCGTTTTTTTACGCGTTTCTCTCGTGCTTTCGATGTCGATCGTCTTTTGTAAGAACCCGATGAACATCGATACTTGAACAAAACGCGTCATTTGTTTCCGAGACATGTTGGTAGCCGGTTGATTATCTATACTATACTAATATATAAAGCTGAAGAGTGTGTTCGTTTGAACGCGCTAATCTCAGGACCTACTGGTTCGAATTGTAAAATTCTTTTTGTGTTGGATAGTTCATTAATTGAGGAAGGCCTTAGGCTACTTTACAATAGGCTGCGACCAATAGGAGCGAAGAATCTATAGAAAATGTTGAAAAAAACGGCCAAAAATATTCATTTTTCTGCTTTCTAACGCTATTTTCTCAGGAAATGCTTAGTCGAATTGAACAGTTCTTGTAGTGTTGAATGTTCTATTTAACGAGGAAAGCTTGAAGCGATATAATATTACGCTGCGACCAATAGGAGCGAAGCGTCAGAGAAAAATATTGCAAAAACGGCAAAAAATATCAATTTTTGAAGGCTTCTATTGTTTTAATATATACATAAATAGAATATATCAATTTTAAAGGCATACAAAGTTACGGTGCAAATAATAAGAGCAAAGGATGAGTGAAAAGCGTTGCTAAAACGTGGAAAATTATCTTCGAGTTAAGGAAAATTTCAACTTAGGAAGAGTCGACTATAATACAATAACCTCAAAACAAAATTCCGACGGGCTCATGATGCACAACTCAGACGCACATCTGGCCGGTGGACGAGGGACAGGCGGACAAAGTCGCGGGCAACTGCTAGTTATTAAATATAATAAGTTGTTATGGAAATGTTGTCTTCATCTAAAATCATAGTTGTCTATAAATGTACCTATAAATAAGTTCTGTACGGTGTTGGAGTATCACGCATAACACCGGAATACCAGATAACACGAAAAGGTACACCGTTCTATATTTTTCCCTCAGAACGGTAATGGGCATGAGGGCTTTCAACAAATGTCGATTTGAAATTGCGGGTGAGACGAGGTTCGCAGGGACGGCTAGTCTATAAAATTAAATTAAATTAATATTGAAAGCTTGTGTCTCACTATATGCTTTGCTAAATAGTAATGCATTTTTTTTTTATTTCGATATTTTATCGAGTATCGTATCGGTATCGTATCGAAGTCGATAACGATACGATACATTTGTCTTAAAATTATCGCCGATATCGATACGATACGATAAAATAATTTTTTATTCGATACGATACCGATACAAATGAAAAATATCGGTATCGTATCGTATCGTGAAGCCCTAACTTTGCATTTGATCATATCCTTAACAACGTTGTTGTGCATGAGACAACGAAGGTTTCTGAGTTGTCACGACCTTACTAGCTGACCCAGTAAACGTTGTTTTCTTAGATATATAAAAATCTCATACAAATTCGTTGAGGACTCACTGCTTTTATACCAGTGTAGTGTTTAGCACCAAATGTTGAGGGAATGTTCGGTTAGTAGCGTAGATGGGTTCTTAGTATTTTGTAATAAATCGACCAAGCCGTTCAAGAGATATGGTTGATGGGGTAGCGGGGTAGTGGGAAGCAGGTAGCAGGTTGACGGATAGTGAGTAGTTAGTAGAGGGGTAAGGGAAAGCGGGATAACAGGTAACGGGGTAGCGTGTAGCGCTTAGAAATAGTGGGTAGCCGGTAGTGTGTATTGGGGCAACGGGTAGCGGGGTGGCTGGGTAACAGAGTACTGGGGTAGCAGGGTAGCGGGTTGTGTTGTGGGCTACAAAAGTTTAGATCTTTAATTTATCGATTTAGGCAGTGCGAAGTCTGCCGGGTCAGCTAGTATTTAATAAATAATAAAAATGATTATACATAAAAACTAGCTGACCCCGCGAACCTCATCTCACCTCTCTGAAGATGATGATGACACACTGTGGCGTATGAGTACTTTCTTTATATTTATTTACTTAACATTGGTGTTGTCAGTTTTAAAATGTCATATACTATTTTCGGCTTGGATTAATGTTAAATTAATTCAATTCAGTTTCATATTGTACACTTATTTTGTATAATTTTTCTTCAATTTCTGGGTAAAAGCCCTTAATAAAAGCTTTACTTTGATTGTAGAAATGGCTTGATTGATTTAAGCAATATCTCTTTGCTGGGCAATAACTGTTGTATTTTGAAGTTGAAAGCATCAACATCGATATATTTTGCAGCTTAGTTAGCTCGTAGAAATTATTTATATGATAAAACAGCAACAACAACGGTTTGTAGCCGTCTCTCGCTTCTAAACTAACTCCCTATCAATTTTGAGCCAAATCAGTTCAGCCGTTCGAAGAAATTATTTATATGATAACACAACGTTTAACGGGTCAGCTAGGATAAAAAGTATCCTATAGCCATCCCCTGGTTCCAAGCTACCTCCACATCAAACTCGGCCAGATCGGTTCAGCTGTTCTTTATGGCAAAGCAGTGCGATTACAGGGTCAGCGAGGAAGAAAAAAAGCTGGATTCGTCCGTTGATTTGATTGCCTTGTTATTCGTTGAATTGCCATATTCGTTTCTTGATTGCTGGGACCGTATATTCGCAAACTAGCTGATGCTTTTTGAGGAACGACATACATTTCCAACATAACGAAGAGCCGCAATATAAACCCGGATAAAATAGAAGGCTATCGATCCAGGATTCATGAGGAACAAGTGCAAGTCCTTGCAATCAAAAGTAACCATAATATATTTGTGACCTAATTTAAATATTTTGAGAAAAATATGGAAAACAAATTTTTAACTAAAGTCTCGTTCTTCCTTGAGTAATATCCTTTATATACCGTTCGGCCGACTAAAGCTCAGCCTTAGACCCCAAGTCCATCACAACTTAAATTGGCGAACAGTTTAATTTCCTTTAAAGTATCAGCTGATGGCGGTATTAATTTTGAACGCGTTGTTTTGGGCACCCTTCCTCCTGTTTCGAATTTGTGTCAAGTTTTCTACTAGAAGCTACCAAGTTGAAATTCTTCGAATCCAATGTGAGATCCATGCTATTGCAGGCTTTTGTAAATCGCTGGCTGTATTTCATCTTACAAATTCACTGGTCAGAAAAAATATCAAATTTGGAATTGCGATGCAGGAATAGTCAGTACCTATTGTGGATTTTGACATAGAGAAACGAGGAGGCGAAGGATTTGTCACACACTGAGGAAACTAACGATATCATCGGCAGTATGTCAACAAACGAAATTGCCGTATATGGGGCTCAGTAGACCCAGCAGTGATCGAAGAGTTTCCATTGCATCCAGAAATAGTGACTGTTTGGTGTGCTCTATGGTCCAAAGGTATCATTGATAAGCGATTTTGTTTCGGCCAGCGATTGAAGATCAGGACTTGGACGATATGTGGTTCCATTGTTCCAACAACACAGGGCAATAAGCCTCACAACACGACCTATTATGGTCGTTCACGTTGAGGCGACCGAGCGAGGTTAATTGGCCACCGAGATCATGTCATCGTTGAATTTTTTCTGTGGGGCTGCGCAAAATACCGTGTTTACGCGAATAGTCTCCGAACTCTAGACGCATAGAGAACCTACATTACTCAAGTTTTAGCCGAGATACCGCCTGATACGTGCGAAAAAGTGGTTTAAAATTCCCTTAAAAGAATCGCATGTTGCGAAAACTTCCGAGGCGCCCAATTGAATGATATTGTTTCTTACACTTAATTGAAAAGTTAAAACTTTATGTTCGCGCTATCGATTAATTGCGCTCGCGTTAATTGTTTTGTAGTATTCCTTTTATAATTTCAAATTTCCGAATTGAAATAAAAGACGCGTGTTTTTAGGTCTACAACCATTTTGAACAAGAACTTTTTATTAACTTGTAAAGAAGAAAAAAGAGAGACAGGAAAGAAAAGGAAAGTCGTATATATACAATTAATTTGACAATTGGCGTTCAGGTTAGTGCTCACTTAAGGTGGACACACAAAATTTAGGCTGATAGGTAGGTACATCGGTTAACATACTCCCCGCGTTGAAAGACCTTTCAACTTGAATCGACGAGCAGAGGACATAACTTAGATATCGGGCGTTTAAACTCTCCCTTCGCTGTGGTAACTGATGCAACGCGAGTCAATCCATCTTGACCTGGATACGTTTTGGTTATCTTGCCCATAAGCCATCGACATGGAGGTTGATTTTCGTCCATGAGGACGACGACGTCATCAGGTTTAATATTTTTCAATTTTTCCAACCATTTAGGTCTCTTTTGGAGCTGAGACAAGTAGTCTTGCGACCACTTTTGCCGAAATCCCAGGACAAGCCGTTGAATGTATTGCCATCGATCTCGCAAGTATTCTCCCGTTAAGATGCTCGGATCTGGTACCGTCTTCAATGGTCGTGCGATGAGGAAGTGAGCCGACGTTAATGGGTCAACGTCCCCTTCAAAGCGCATGCACAAGGGTCGGGAGTTGGCACAGGCTTCGATTTGACACAGAACAGTTGAAAATTCTTCGTATGTTAGGGATGTCTGGCCTATAGCTCTTCGAAGATGATACTTAGTTGTTTTGACCGCAGCTTCCCACAAACCACCATAATGTGGAGCATGGGGGGGGTGAGAAATGCCAATTTATTCCATTAGAGGTGAGCTTGTTCGAAACGTCTTCTTGACACTTAGCTGAGTTCAGCAGGTTCGCCCAATCTCGCAATTGTTGTTCGCGCCGACAAAATTGGTGCCATTGTCGCTATAAATGGAGTGGCACTTGCCACGACGAGAAACGAAACGACGCAAGGCAGCTATGAAGGCAGATGAAGAAAGATCCGAGACGAGTTCGAGATGGAGGGCTTTCGTAGCCATGCAGATAAATAAAGAGATATAGACCTTATGTTGCTTAGCCCCTCGTCCCTTCCATGTACGAATTAAGAAAGGACCGGCGTAATCGACGCCTGTATTGCCAAATGTTACACCTGGTTCTAATCTTTGCTTCGGCAAACTGCCCATTTGCTGCTGGTAGGGAATCGCGCGTTGCCTGATACACGTTGTACATTGATAGATGCAGCGTTTAATGATGTGATGTATACCGATGATGGAGTAGTTGAGTCAAATTAAATACGTCATTTGTCGCAGTCCCGCATGTAAATTGTTAAGATGGCAATCTTGCACTATAAGATGAGTCAAGGGGTGATCCTTATGTAAAATTACAGGATGCTTCTGTTCAAATGGTATCCTCGCATTCTCAAGTCTACCTCCCACACGTAAAGCGCCATCGTGATCGAGGAAAGGAAGCATGGAGGTGTATTTGCTCTTTCTGGACACAGCTTGACCACGTATTAAACAGGAGATCTAAGTTAGCTAGGTGTTTTGGCATTACACCGCGAGTGGCACAATCTGCTGGATTCTCGGCCGAGCGCACATGATGCCACATAGAAACTGGAAATTGAGCAGCAATCTGCGAAATTCGATTGTCCACGAAGACATTTCTTGAACGTGGATAACCCTGGATCCAGTACAATACAACGGTAGAGTCGGTGTAGGCAAAACACTCAGCATCGTGAAATCCAAGGGCCTCCTTTACCTTGCTAAGAAGCTTGCTAAGCAGTAAAGAGCCACATTGTTCCAGACGCGGAATCGAAAGAGGAGGCTTGACTGAAGCAATTCTGGTCTTAGCACAGATGAGCGCAGTTTGGACCTCATTGATTCCTACTACACGAGCATACACTGCAGCTGCGTACGCTGCCTCCGAGGCCTCAGCGAAGCCGTGCAATTCTAACTTTTTCGTTTGATCATAATGTAGCCATCTTGGAATATTTACAGCTTGTACCGAATTTAAATCTTCTCTGAAATCGATCCATTCTTCATAAAGGTCGTTGGGAATAAATTCGTCCCAACCGACGCCCTTGATCCATAGACGCTTCATAAAGATTTTCATCTTAACGGTCGCAGGGGATAGCCATCCTAATGGATCAAAGACTCGAGCTATATCGGATAGCACTTCTCTCTTCGTAGCATTCTGACCGGCAACAACTGGAATTGTGGATGAGAACTTAAAGCAATCGTGCTTCGTGTCCCAGAAAAGACCTAACGTTTTGACTCCAGTCTCACCGAAAAATAACTCGGTCATTGATTCCCTATGCTCGGAAGGAATGGTGTGCAAAAGGTCAGACGAATTGGAGGACCACTTGCGGAGGTCCATGCCTGCTTCGGAGAGAACATTAATAACTTCGTTTTTTACATCTATCGCTTCATCTACGCTTTCGAACGTAGCCATGTAGTCGTCCACGTAAAAATCATTAATAATACTGTTCGAAGCACGCGGAAAACGATGCATGCTATTAATACCAATTTGTTTGAGGACCCGAGTTGCCAAAAACGAAGCAGAGGCCATTCCGTACGTCACGGTAAGAAGCATGTAGTCACGCGGTTCTTCGGTTATTTCCTCCCTCCACACAATCCTTTGGAAGTGAATGTCATTCGCATTGAGTAGGACCTGACGATACATTTTGGCTATGTCGGCCTTGATAGCGATTCTATGCTTACGAAATCGGACAATGCATGTAAAAAGATCGTTTTGGATGGTAGGCCCAACACGTAAGTAATCGTTCAATGACATGCCGTTTGTGGATTTGCATGATGCGTTGAAGACAACCCTCAGCTTTGTCGTTTCACTGGTGGGCTTCAATACCGCGTGGTGAGGTAAGTAATACGATGGATATTTAAATTCGTTAAAAGGCACGATTGCCATGTGACCAAGTCGCTCGTAGTCACGCATGAAGTCTACGTATTGTTGTTTCAGGCTCGCATCTTTGGAAAATCGTCTTTCCATTGCATACAGAAGCTTCAACGCCACACCACGGGAGTCTCCGAACTCTACGTGTGTTTGCTTGAAAGGTAGACTAACTACGAACCTACCATCGGGGTTGACATAATGCGTTGAAACAAAATGATATTCAGCATCGGAACTTACCTCACACTCGGTGCGACGTCTATCCGAAAATTCTTCAGGCTCAAAAAATCGTTTTAAGAGCACATCTAGATCTACGGTCGAATAGTTAACACTTAACGGAGCTTCTTTTGTTATTGAAACATTGCCCGCTATCACCCAGCCGAAAATAGTGTTCTGGGCTATGGGTGAACCCGATGGATGAAGCACTTTTCCTTCCGCGAGAATGTCAAAAAATACGTCCGCTCCTAACAAAACATCGATTTTGTTTGGGCGATCACAATTATGGTCTGCTAATGACAAATTATTAAAGAACGACAAACTAGCACTTGAAACCTCAAAACTCGGAAGAACGTTTATTAAAGAAGTCAGAACGAATGCTTGAACCGATATGCAGGAATTTGTGTCAAATGTCGACGACAAGATTAGGTTAACTCGACCACGTGTACCTTGCGCACTTTCGGATTGTCCCAGACCAACGATTGGGATCTTAGCATGTAATCGCTTAAGGCCTAGACGCTGAACACATGATTCCGATATAAGGGTTGCCTGCGACCCAGAATCAAGCAAGGCTCTACATGGTTGCAGTTCACCATTCACATTTTTTATCATAACCATTGCCGTCGGAAGCATTGGCAAATAATCTTGAGACGATGGCACTCCGAGCATTGACACTGCGGTTACAAAACCGTTTGACCCACTAGGTTCATTTGAGGAAGGCACTGCACACGCGAATGGTGGAGGAATTCGGTCTACATGAAGTAGTGTGTTATGTTTTGAGTTACACGTCTTGCAATTTTTAAATTTGCATTCCTCTACGCTATGTTTTGCCCGAAGACAGTTCTCACAAATCTTATTTAACTTAACGAAATTACAGCGAGCTGATACAGGTAGGTCGCGAAACTGGGCAAATTGGTATAAAACATGTTTTTGGTTGCACTTGGGACACGAAGGCACAGTCTCATTTAAAACGCGCTTTACATAGTCTTTAGAAAAGCGACGGCGGTTATTTACCGATTGAACACGATCGCGCCCGGAGGTTGATGCGTTTAAACATTCTAGCTCATTGATTCGCTGTTTTAAGAAATCCAATAAATCTGAATACGTTGTCTCCGATTTATCTTTAGTTTCCCGTATCCAGAGCATTTTGTTATCGACATCTAATTTTTCGGTTAGCACATACACTAGCAACGCGTCCCACGAATCGATGGGCTGTTTTAGAGCACGTAATGCATTAATGTTTTCAGACGACGTACTAAACAACCGCTTAACTTCTACCAACGATCCACTTTTCAACACGGGCTGATCAAACAGCTTGTCCAAATGAGCATTTTTAATAAATGAAGGCTTATCATAATGATCTTTTATTAGATTCCAGGCAACTTCAAAATTTTCGTTGCTTGGAGAGATATGCTTAATTATAGAAAGAGCATTATCTTTTAAATGCGTCTGAAGATACTCTAATTTTTCGATACCCGACACTGTATCTTTCGAGACAACAAGCGCTTCAAATAGATCGCGAAACCGAATCCAATCGTCAAAGTCACCGGAAAATTCAGGCAAGATAATTTTAGGAAGATAATTTCTGACTTCGGACCGAGAAATATTAACCGTATCACGTTCTCTCAACGATTGTAGTGCCTTGCTTAAGTCAATTTTAGGGTCTGAACTCGGTTCAGATTTTTGCTCATCAATTGCATCCGACAATTGTGCATGGACACTATAAAAGTTGTTTTCGAACTCTGTTCGGTACTGATTTTCTTCACTAATTTGATCTGCACTATCAGCCAATGCTTCTATTTGATCTTGAATGTGCTCAAATTTCTGCATGCACAGTTCAAGACGATCGATTCGCACCTTTGCTTCATTAGCCGTGAACGGGGGAGAGTCTATAAAGGCAATAATACGTGTTATTTGCCCTTTTAGCACTGCGCGTTGTCGCTTGAGCCCATCCATTGTCAACAGATGATTTTGACCGAATTAAGACCGAAAAGAAACCGGGAAAAACAATAAAACAGTACAATCTTGACGTTTATACAAATTGTCTAACAGTTGTATGCATGTACATTGGTACATTACATATGTATATGTCGTATGAACAGGAACACCTGTGGTATAACAATTCGGGCAATGAGAAACGAATGGTCAAATTAATTATCGATTGTCTGATCTTTTTGAGGTTATGATCTCGATCTCTCGTTCTACGGAACGCGGGTCTTTAGATGGCTGAAGGCAATAATGCGAGAGCATGCACAAGAGCACCCACTGACACTACACAATATTGTTATAGGAATGCGAAACACGAGTTTTATTTTTTTCTTATTATGGACTGTAGGAAAATATCAAAAACTGTTTTGAACACGACGTAGTTTAGTTAATAAACACAGAATGTAAGTTTTTAGCTATTTTTTTAGCACGTTTCGTTTTTGATTTTTTATGCTTTTGTTTTAACAAACACGACTCGGCGCGTAATCCAACAAAAGCTATGGAATCCGGCTCGAAGGACCAAAATGTTCGCGCTATCGATTAATTGCGCTCGCGTTAATCGTTTTGTCGTATTCCTTTTATAATTTCAAATTTCCGAATTGAAATAAAAGACGCGTGTTTTTAGGTCTACAACCATTTTGAACAAGAACTTTTTATTAACTTGTAAAGAAGAAAAAAGAGAGACAGGAAAGAAAAGGAAAGTCGTATATACAGGGTGATTCAAGAGCGTTGTGCCAAAAAGCTAGAGCGTGTAGGTTGAGTTGAGACAAGAAAAAAATCGTATGGGAGGGGGGGGGGGGGGTCTATTCCACCCCATTTAGCCGGGAGGGGCAATTTTCTGAAAAATTGACTTATTTTGTTTAAAAAAATATTAAAAATCAACGGCTTCGTTTACAACACCGTGTTATACCTTTCTGAAAAGCCAAAAACTTTTTCTTTCACTTTGTTTTTAAATTCAATTGTTTTAACGAATAGTTTGAAAAAAAAAATTTTCAAACTCAAAATTTTCAAAAAAAAAGCAAAAACAACATTTTTGAACTAATTTTTTTCAAAATTTTATGTAACTAAGTACTAATTTTGTTTTAAAAATTCAACGTCTTTAATAATTTTTAGTCGAAAACAGAAAACCGGATGCAAAAATGTCTTTTCGTTTTTGAGAAATTAAGAAAAAATCAAAACCACTTTTTTCTAAAAAAATCTTTGTTTTTATTTTTACCTATCTGGACTTTTAGTTTAATTTATTAGTTTAATTTATAAATTTAATTTTTTGTGATTGGAGTTTTATGAGGACTCAATAAAGTAGAAAAGTATTGGAATTACCCTGGATTACTCATTTGTTTCATTGATAACGTCTGCCATTGACCTTTCACTTCTAGCTCTCAGTGCTCTCGTCGGCGGATTCTTGAAAACATGCTACGACTTGGGCGCCATCTATTGGGATATCTTTCAGCGTAGAGTCTTTCAACTTCCTGATCTCGACAATAAGTTAAACCGTAGCAGAAGTTCCTGTCCGCTAACTCTTCTCGAGCGTATGAGTTTGTTATTGTTATGTGTTGATAAGTTAATATTTTAATTGTAAATGGTTGTTTAGTAAATATGCGATGCCTTTTATTTACCTATAGGTTGTTAATTGTTTATTCATTCAAGAAAAAATTATCTTAAGCCCCTAGCAGGTAGAACTCTTCGCCAGTGAGTGGCCGCGGCCTCAGGTATAGTAAGAAAAAATTACAGGTCAGTTTTCAGACGTTATCAATGAACAAAATGGTTAATCCAGAGTTAATGTAATACTTCTCTTCTTTATTGTGTCCTCATAAAACTCCAATTACAAAAAATTAAATTTATAAATTAAACTAATAAATTACACTAAAAGTCCAGATAGGTAAAAATAAAAACAAAGATTTTTTTAGAAAAAAGTGGTTTTGATTTTTTCTTAATTTCTCAAAAACGAAAAGACATTTTTGCATCCGGTTTTCTGTTTTCGACTAAAAATTATTAAAGACGTTGAATTTTTAAAACAAAATTAGTACTTAGTTACATAAAATTTTGAAAAAAATTAGTTCAAAAATGTTTTTTTTGCTTTTTTTTTAATTTTGAGTTTGAAAATTTATTTTTATTAAACTATTCGTTAAAACAATTTAAATTAAAAACAAAGTGAAAGAAGAAGTTTTTGGCTTTTCAGAAAGGTATAACACGGTGTTGTAAACGAAGCCGTTGATTTTAAATATTTTTTTAAACAAAAGAAGTCAATTTTTCAGAAAATTGCCCCTCCCGGCTAAACGGGGGGGGGGGGGGTAGACCCCCTCATCCCCTACGATTTTTTTCTTATCTCAACTCAACCTACAAGCTCTAGCTTTTTGGCACAACGCTCGTGAATCACCCTGTATACAATTAATTTGACAATTGGCGTTCAGGTTAGTGCTCACTTAAGGTGGACACACAAAATTTAGGCTGATAGGTACATCGGTTAACACTTTATAACGAAATAAAATTTTTATTGAAAATTCATCGTTATTTCTAAAAAAACTAACCAACCAAAGATTTAATGACTTGGAAATGTCCTTTTGGGGAGAAAATGAACTTTATCTGTCTGTCTTCCACTGAATAATTGCTGACTTCTTGTCCTGTATTGCTCATTTTCAAAAATTCATCATAGATGATGGAATCCCATGAACTGACGAAATGAAAAACCAATTGGTACATCTGTGAACCTTCTAGGACAACAACTGTAGTTTTTTTTTCTTTGTTTACTTACAGAGTTGTTACTTGTTACTCAATTTCGTTTCCAGAACCAGCTTAGTCAAAGACAAATAGACATCCAGTCTAATAATCCCTTTTTTGTAACTCATAGTTCCCTGGCAGTGCTTCTGATGTTACTTTAATGATTCCATCAAAAGTCAGTCAAAATATTAGAACTTCCATGACAACTTCTTCTTTTTAAGAAGCTTTTCTACATTTTTTTGTTGATGTCTTTTAACTGACATCAAAGTACTTGGTTTCGAAAAAACGTTAGAGTAAAAGCGACTACTTTAAAAAGATGAATCTGTTTGATGCATGGCCATTAGGGATATACATACCTAGCCTTCAAATCTACATTTTTCCCTTAAATCCTTGTAACGAACGAAAACCGTCAATTCAAAGCAAAGGCTTTGTCATTTCTGAACACTTTTGGTTGACGACAACGACAGCGACACGACGAAGACGACTATGAAAATAACTAACGCTTGTAGTTTTTTCCTCCCAGCTCTTTGTGCCTTTGAAATTGCAAATAGGAAAGTCTTTCTCGGCGTTAGCCTCTTTTTGTTTTATTTCTTGACAAAAAAACACACGATGTAGAAAAACAGAGTTCAAACTCAAAGGCAATTCGAAGCCTCAAAGGTAATCCAATGGTTTTCACAGGAGTGATATACCAAAAGTTCAAGTTGGGAGATTGATGAAGAAAGAACAAAAAATGCATGAAAGGATGTGGCGGCATGTTAAATTAAAACTCTTACACAGTAATAGGTTGAAAATAATATTTTATTAAAAAAAGAGAAATTTTCTAAGTGCAAATGTTTATCTAATTACGTGCGGTACGCACTGCGGTAGGAATCGAACTCACTGCTACGAATAATCCGTCTCTCCTCGGAGGTTCGGAATTTCGGATGACGGTGATTGCCAGCGGCGTCGGTCGTAAATTATCTCATTTTTTTGGGTCTTCTCTTATGTTGGCTTGGGTCGTAAATCAATGGGTTTATGACGATCCCGATCTTCTTTCGGGGTTGGTGTCGTGTATCATCATGCACTTGTGATCCCGATATTCTTTCGGGGTTGGTGTCATGTGTCGTCATGCACTTGTTGATGCACTTGTTGACCCATTTGGTCGCCATGTGTTAACTCTCCCCTTGGTCGGAGGAAGATTGTCCCAATCTTTCGCTCAACATCTGCTGTACCCTTGATCTTGACGTGTCCATGAATTCTTCCATTTCTATTGTGGCCTGCTCGATCGTGCTTCGGCAAGTGGCTTCTTCGATTCTGGTTTTGCGATAACTCTGTGTCATTATAATTATTTTGTAGATAGAGTAAATTAATATTACAATGAACAACTTAATACATATTCCCCACAGTACGGGATGTTCCTTAAGATCTGTTATAAATGGTTCTATATGATCAAGGTTTGTGTACATAAGTTTCTCGTCTTGTGAAGCAATGAATTCGAGAATTTGGATTTGAGTTGGTTTGCTTAACTTAATATGTTCCAATATTTGATTTTCTGAATTCAGATAAATTTTGCCATTAATAGACACGTTCTGCTCAAATTGGATTAAATTGATTCCTGACAATTCTATTTCGTTAACAATATGGTTTCCCGTTAAAACAATATTCCCTGCGTTAATTATTTCGATCGGTTGATTACGTTCTTTGATTTTGGTACAGTTCGCTTTATATTTATTTAGAAGGTTTGTTAAACAACTAGATTCATTACTGATTTTACAATAGTGGTGGTTGAGTTCCTTTTTACATTCTGATTTATAAATTTTTTTCTTATATTTAGTGATTTCGTTTAATATTATAATTTTTCCACCATTTACATTATTGCTTCTAGTTAGATAGTGGTTTCCTAACCCTTTTACCTTGGGGTATTTGATAAATACAATGATAATATCGTTTTTTGTACAATTTTAAAAGTGGAAGCATCTAGTACATCGATTATGTATATATTTACATTTTCTTGCTCCATAATGTTTTTTATTTCGCTTAAATTTAACAATAGAGTATTGAGAATATTTGATTTACTTAAATTAATAGTATTTATTATTTCTCTTAGTTCTACAATTATATATTTTATTATTTTACTTTCTGTAATTCCTTTGCTATTAGTATCTCTATACATACTCTCTAGCTTGTCGAATAATTGTTTATTGATGTTTTTTTGTCTATTGTTTGACTTTATTAGTTCCTTTAATTTTAAATTTATCCTAACGGCGTCGTCGTGGTCTGGGCTACCCGAGATCCATTTCCAAATTGTACCTATTTCGTTGATACCTCTGCGTTCCCTAGTCCTGATAGACAATTCGTTGAGTAGTTTGTCGGCCATTTCTAACTCCTGGTCAATAGCTTTTAGAACTTCTTTTTTTCCTCTTAATCTATCTAATATTTCGGAGTAGGAAGTTAAATTGATGACGTGATAGATCTCACCGTAGTTTTCGTAGACCGCGGCCTTACCGTTTTCTATTAAAATGAATTCATCTCTAGTGTAGTCGGTTATTTGTTGTGCTGACGTTGAAACGACTAGCGTCAGTATGAGAAGCATCATCTGTGAATTTAATTTCTAATATTATCTTTATGAATTTTTCTGTTATTTGAATCTATGACTATGTTCCCTAAGTCTTCTTTAACTTCCTTCTTTTGGAATAAAGGTTTATTCTTACTTCTTCTCTGTCCATTGTTTAAAAAAATTGTTTCACCTACTTTGTATGTTTTGTTTTTCCTATTTCTATTATGATAACCTAACATTTTTTGTTGGTGTGTTTGGAGTTTCTTTTTTGTGTCACCATTATCTATATAATTGTGGAATATATCCGTTGGTCGCTTGTCTGTTACCATGTGAATTGTTTCATTGTATTTCTTTGTAGCTAGAGTCATGACGTCCTTGATGTCTGTTATATGTGTAGTTTCTTTGACTATTCTAATGAGTTCTGTCAATGTGGAGTGAATTCTTTCTATTATTCCATTGCTCTTTGAATGGGCTGGTGGTGTTGTCTTATGAGTAATGTTAAGGAGGTTATAAGCACACTTCGCAGAAGGTGAGCAAAATGCTGCTTCATTATCGGTCATCAAGGTTCTGACATTACCGAAAACCGGAAGTAGTTCGATCATTCTATCCCTTGCTTCGATTTTTGAATGAACTTGGGTTGTTATTAAGAATTTCGAAAATGGATCTGTCATTGTTAAAAATGTTGCACTTTCACAATAATATATATCTGCGTGGACGCGCTCTCCCCCTTCTTCAGGAATTGGAGTCTCTCCAATTGGCTGCTTATTAGGATGTCTCTCATACTTATTCTTTTTACAGATTTCGCATGTAGCGTTTATTGAGAGGATCTGTTTGAAAGCGTTTGGCCAATAATATTTACCAACAATCTGCTTATACACTTCTTTAGCTTGTCTATGGGCTCGATTGTGCTCAGCGGTAATAATAGCTAATTGTTCCTCTTTATCTGTAACATCATCGACTATTTGGTTACAGAATAAAAATTTTACTGTTGGAAATTCTTCTAGGAGTTTGTCCTTAATTTTGAAGAACATTTCCTCAGTACTATAAATTCCTACTGTTAAACCCGTTTTTATTATAGCTTTAATTTTACTTACAATGTCTAAATCTTTAAAAAGCACTGTATGTCTCCAGTAGCCTGTGTGTATTTCTTTTGAAATAATATTATTGTTAATTGATTCGTTAAAAATTAATTGCACTTTAAAATTATTAATTCTTTGGCTTACTCTTTTTATATCTGGAATGGGACTACTCTCTGCACTGTGAACAGTTCCTACCTCTGATTCATCTTCGTTCATCATATTTATTTCCTGTCTACTGAGAGCGTCTGCTACGACGTTTTCCTTACCTGGTTTGTATATAATTTCTGGAGAGTATTCTTCTATAAAGGAGCGCCAACGTTTTATTTTTGCGTTTGGGTTCTTATCGCCGATGGCAAAGGTTAATGGTTGGTGATCTGTATATATGCGGATACCACTCACACCATAGAGATAATTTCGAAGGTTCTTCAATGCCCAAATTATGGCAAGAAGTTCCTTCTCGTTTGTCGCGTAGTTTTCTTCGGTTATGCTTAAGGTACGACTTATAAAAATAATTGGTTTATTATTTTGGCTAAGCACTGCACCTATGGCTGAGTTGCTAGCGTCTGTAGTTAGTTCAAATCTCTGGGTAAAATCAGGTTGGTTGAGTGTAACCTGTTCGCAGAGTTTGTCTTTCAGTATCTTGAATGCTTTAATAGCCTCCTTATCGAATTCTATTGTTATCTTTTTACTTTTACTTTGACCAGTTCTGCCATTCTCTCCTCTGAGGTACTTGGTCATGGGTTTGGCAATCATCGCGTAATTTCTTATGAATTTACGGTAATAACCAGCTAACCCCAAGAAAGATCTTAGTTGACGTAAAGTCTGCGGTTGTGGGAATTCCTCTATGCATCGGGTTTTCACTGGGTCCATTTTGATACAATTAAATGATACAATGTATCCCAGAAATTCTACTTCCTTCATAAAGTATTTTGATTTTTCGCTCGATATTCTCATGTTTGCTGCGCTTAAGGCTTTAGTTATTATCTCGATATGTTCGAGGTGTTCTTCTTCTGTGTCTGAGTATATAATGACGTCATCGATATAGACGTGGCAGAATTTGCCTATATACTCGCGGAGGATATCATCCATAGTTCTCTGAAAAATTGACGGTGCGTTTTTGAGTCCAAATGGCATTCGAAGGAATTCGTATTTACCATTGTTAACGCTAAAAGCTGTTTTCTCCCTATCGCTTTCCTTCAGTTTAATCTGATGGAAACCGCTCTGTAAGTCGAGAGTCGTGAAGTAACTAGCTTTGCCCAAGTTAGCTAAGATAACAGATGTTTCCGCCATTGGGTACTTTTCGGTTTTGGTAAATGAATTAAGCTTTTTATAGTCTATGACTAGTCTATGCTTTTTCTTACCGTCCTCATCTAAACCCTTCTTATCTACCACCCATACAGGAGAGTTATATGCACTTCTGCTAGGTTGTATTATATTATTTTCGAGTAAGTTCTCGATTTCCTTGTTTACAAAATTCGCCACTGACTGTGGGTATGGATAACCCTTGGTCCAAATAGCTGTGTCGATAGTAGTATCTACGCTACATTGCACGCGAGTGTTATATGGAAGGTAATTGCAATGTGGTCTGGCCCTCATATTCTTAAACCACCTACTTGTGAAGTCATGCATCATCTCTTGGCTTCGATATCATCCCTGAATTGATTATGACATATACACACATGTTCATTCTTTAACCTCAATTTCTCAATTGCAATTGTACATTACTCATCTTTGCCATATTACCGAATTATAACTTAAATAAAGAATTTTGAATTAATAGTAAAACTGACTATTATTTACATGGTGCCGAAACCAAATTTATTTTTCAATAAAAATATATGATTATAACTAGTTGGTTAATTTAAAATGAGTGTGTCACAAGCCACGGCAGACAGTAGTCTTTGCCAATTTCTTAGACCGCCAAAACCAATAGTCATCGAACATGATAAAGATATGGCTAATGAGTGGAAACTTTGGAAGCAGCAATATGAATTCTTTGAAATTGCTACTGGTATGGACAGCAAACCTCAAAAAGTTCAGGTAGCGACCTTTATGTCCGCAATCGGATACTCTGCTCTCCAAATATACAACTCACACCCACAACCGACTTCCGAAAGGACACTCGCCGAGGTAAAGAATCTTTTTCAAGATTATTTCACTCCAAAAATTAACACTACCTTCGAGAGGTACAAATTTAATAAAATTACCCAAAAGGATGGCGAAACTATAGATGAGCTCATGTCAAGATTACGTTTACAAGCCCAAAATTGTGCCTTCGAAGGACTAAACGACAGCCTACTGAGAGACCAACTCATACTCGGAATCCAAAGCGATGACCTCCGTACAAAATTATTATCCCAAGACATCGATCTAGCAAAGGCTATTCAACTCTGTCAGGCTACAGAACTGGCTCAAAAACAATCAGCTCAAATCGTCAACGAAGGCGACAAGACAGTAAACTTTGTAAAAAAAAGCAATACCTTTAAAGCTAAGAGATTTGACTGTCGGAATTGCGGGAAAAATCACGAGATACGCAAATGCACTGCCTTTAATCATGTCTGCAAAAAATGTAACAAGAAGAATCATTTTGAAAAGTTCTGCAAAAATAAAGCATGGAAACATAACCACAAAAACGGTGACACAAATTCCAAGCAAATAAACTTTTGCGAAGAATCCGATGATGATGACGATTCACTCTTCATTGGTACAGTATCCGAAACTTCTAACCAGCTAAATGATAATTTTACGGAACAACTTTTCATAGAGGGCAAATCCTTCAAGATAAAATTGGACACAGGAGCGCAGTGCAATGTGCTGCCCAAATGTGTTATCGATAACACTAATTTTGTCCTTGAACCAAGTCGAGTTAAGCACCTAGTGTCATTTAGCAATCATCGAATGAAAGTAATCGGTGAAGCACTTGTGCCTTGCTCAATAGCAGGTCGGCAGTGTAAAATATCTTTCAAAGTTGTAGCTGAAGACATCAAACCAATTCTCGGAGCCAATGCTTGCGAAAAACTCGGACTCGTCTCCAGAGTTAACCAGGTAAAGATAGATGACAGCATCTTTGAAGGTCTAGGTTGTCTCAAAGATTACGAATATGACATCGACCTTATAGAAAAGCCAAAATTCGAAATAACACCACCACGACGAATCCCACACAAAATTCGCGATGACGTAAAGCAAGAACTCGACAGAATGGTCAAAATGGACGTCATCGAACCCATGAAAGAAGCTACTCCATCCGTATCGCCTATGGTTGTCGTCCGCAAAAACAACAAGATCAGAATTTGCATTGATCCTACTACTGTCAACAAAAACATAATGCGTCGTCATCATCCAATGCAAACAATCGAAGAAATATCTGCCCAGCTCAATGGCTCCAAATACTTTACTCTGTTGGACTGCAAACGAGGATTCTGGCAAGTTCGAGTCTCCAATAGAACCAAGAAAATTCTTACTTTTTCCACACCTTGGGGAAGATATGGTTGCAAGAGGTTACCAATGGGCATCTCTGCCGCCCCTGAAGTGTTCCAAAGCATAATGGAATCCCTCTTATCACATTTGCCTAATGTTAAAATTTCAATTGACGACAAACCGAAAAACCACACAAGAGGTCATCAAAATCTTGAACCAAAATGGCTTAAAACTCAACAAATCAAAATGCGTGTTCGAGCAGCGGAAGGTCAAATACCTTGGACATATCATAAGCGAAAATGGAATGACAGCTGACCCAGATAAAACTGAAGCGATTCGCCGTTTGAAGTCACCAACAAATAGAAAAGAACTTCAAAGAGTTCTTGGAAAATTCACTTATCTGAGTAAGTTCATCCCAAATTTTTCATCCTTAACAACACCACTACGCGCACTCTTAGAAAAATCAAACCCGTGGGAATGGAAAACCGTTCAAGAAGAAGCATTTGCGAAATTAAAAACAGCCATAAGCACAACTCCGGTATTAAAACTTTATGATGTCAATGCTGATGTCAAGTTACAAGTCGATGCCAGTTCAACTGCTCTTGGTGCAGTTCTCTTGCAAGAAGACCAACCGATCGCATACGCGTCGAAAGCTTTGACAGATTGTCAGAAAAAATATTCCCAATTGGAAAAAGAGGCTCTAGCGATCAAATTTGGTTGCGAAAAATTCCACCAATACGTTTGGGGAAAAAAATTAGTCATCGAATCTGACCACAAACCGCTTGAGACAATTTTCCGAAAACCTCTTCACTCGTCACCAGCCCGCCTGCAACGTATTCGTTTAAGTCTTCTAACATATGATCTCGAAGTAATATATAAAGAAGGTAGACAAATGTTTATCGCCGATCCGCTAAGCCGAGATTGTTTAAACGAACAACAACCAGATGACAATGACATAGATTTACAGGTTCAACTCATTCTTTCCATCTCTGACCAAGAACTCGAAAAACTTATTCAGCTAACCAAATCTGATGAAACTTGTAAGCAACTGAGCGCATTAATAACTAACGGGTGGCCGAGAGATGTTGATTCCCTTCCAAAAAATTTGAAATGTTACTGGAATTTCAGAGAAGAGCTTTCGATCTATGACGACATCATATACAAAGCTCACAAGACCCTCATTCCTTCGGCAATGAGAGCTGAAGTATTAAAATGTATACACAACGGACATTTCAACTATGCGAAATGCGTACGAAGAGCAAAAAATGTCGTGTTTTGGCCGCAAATGAATCGAGACATAAAAGATTACGTGCAAAAGTGCCCCGCTTGTCAAGTCTTTCAACGAAGCAACAACAAACTACGTTTAGGTGAAAAAAATATTCCTAATTATCCCTTCGAAGTCGTCGCTTCCGATTTGTTCTACTTTAAAGGTAATGACTATGTCTTGTTGACTGACAGTTACTCAGGTTTCATTAAGTTTGAAAAACTAAAAGAACCAACATCAAAAAATGTAATAACATTCTTAAAAAATGTTTTCGCGTCGAATGGAATTCCTAAAATTTTAGAGACTGACAATGGACCTCAGTATTCTTGTAAAGAATTTAAGAGATTTTCATCCGACTGGAAATTCAACCACGTTACTAGCTCCCCGTATCATCCTAGAGGAAATGGGTTAGCCGAGAAGGCAGTTCAAACATCCAAAAGTATATTGAAAAAATGCAACTACGACAACTCCGATTACCAACTGGGTATTATTAATTTCATGAACACCCCGAGAGGAAATCTAGGAAGTCCTGCACAGCGTTTATATTCAAGAAACTTGAGAGCACTTGAACCAACCACCTTATCTTCACTTAAAACTATAAATTCTCAGAATGATGTCAGCAAAGAGTTACAAGCCGAACGTCAAAGACAAGCGCAATACTCTAACAGAGGAGCGAAAGATAGCACCCAACTTAAGATTGGACAAAAGGTTGTAACGAAAACAGCTCTTAGCAACGAATGGAAACCAGCTGTAGTAGAGAGTAGAATACATCCACGTTCCTACATCGTCAGAGATGACAATGGCAATAAATACCGTCGAAACTCAGCTAACATCAAACCAACGGAAGCCCACATAAAAACTCAACCAAACTGCAGCTTGGACGTTAAACCTCAAGAGCCGATACAATCCCAACCAGTCACCATGAACATTCAACACAATTCATCAAACAAATCTCCACCTTCAACTTATCCTAATCAAACAAAACAAGGTAAACCATCGTCCACGGAAGTACCAACAACAGCAAAAGTAACTACGAGATCCGGAAGAGTTGTCAAGCCACCAGAACGACTTATGTACTGACATCTTGCGATCCAAGGCCTTAAGAAGGGAGATGCAATGTGGTCTGGCCCTCATATTCTTAAACCACCTACTTGTGAAGTCATGCATCATCTCTTGGCTTCGATATCATCCCTGAATTGATTATGACATATACACACATGTTCATTCTTTAACCTCAATTTCTCAATTGCAATTGTACATTACTCATCTTTGCCATATTACCGAATTATAACTTAAATAAAGAATTTTGAATTAATAGTAAAACTGACTATTATTTACAGTAATTTGGGTTCTCGGTGAAAACACCCTGATATTTCTTCAAAATAAGAGTTAATTTTTCTTTTGTTGAAATTTCGTTATTTATATTTAAAGCGTTTATCAAAGTTTCGTTGAATATTAAGGGTATCATGCCCTGATCATATTCCAACGTTGAATCTCTGATATTTATATTACCTTTTACCTTTCTTAATAATTTGATACCTATAATTGCGTCAAAATCTTTGAGTTCGCTTAACTCGTAGAATTTATCTTTTACTCCCAAGATATTTATGTCTTGATAAGTATGGATGATGGTGGTACCGTGGACACTATTGACTCGCGATGGAGTTTCAAGCTCCATACTTGGGAACAGCCCTGGTTTAATATAGTTATGTGTTGCTCCTGTGTCTATTAAAATATAAAATACTCGCCCCGACCTACCATCCGTTCTTTTTATATACGGTAAGTCGTGCCTTACTCTAAAAAATTACCACTCTCGTTTAAGTTATTGAGGCGTGGAAATTTATTTGTAGCTATCTGATCGCTACCTGCTCGGTCTCTTTTAAACGGGTTGTTACTATGTGTGTTATTAAACCATTGTGGTCTATTATTGTTAGAGTTATGAGGGGTGGCTTGTCTCGAGGGCAATAAATTCCCACTCGATGTGTCCATCCTCTCGGGTCGGTTATGACCGGGTCCAAAATTGGTTGCATGGCGATTTTGTTGCAATGGTCTATCCCTTCGTTGGAATGGATCCATAAAGTACCTGTTTTGGTGGGGCCAGTTTTCCTGGTTTGTTCCTTTGGTTTGACGGAATTGCCTGGTCGTTGATTGGTCAAACAACTGATTCGGTCCAGGTTGTCTAGGATGATGTTGGCCCAAGTTTCTCATCCTTGTTTGGTTGGATTCTATTTCCTGTGCTCTCGCCAGAGCATTAGGTAGATCCCCAGGGTTGAGAGAAAATACGATATTACTCGTGGGTTGGTTAAGCCCCGTAACAAACACCCGAAGAGCATTTTGCCTTGCCCTCTCGGTAAGACATTCTGTTTCGGCGGTTCTAGGTCCGTAACTCATAATCGTCTTGTTAATAATAAGAGTCAGTACCTTCGTTACGTCGTCGTAAAATTCCTGAAGGGTTTTCCTATCTTGTCTCATATTGCTCAACTCGGTCTCTAGCATGTGAACAGGCCTTTTGTCACTATACGTTAGATCTAACCGACCTAAAATCGCGTCAATGTTTAACGGTGTGCCATGACTGGTGAGGACGTCATTGGCTTTCCCTACGATTTTGTTCCTAACTATGTTCACTACGGAAAAATACCTTGACCCGCCCTTACACGATTCATACACTTTCATGGCGTTTATTAACGCCGTGCGCCAAGAAACATAATTCTCTCCACTGAACTGTGGTAAACATTTTGCTACTTCTAGTCCCTATCCGCCTTCTATTTTTGGGTCAATCGTTATGTCTTTGTATGGCTCGATGTCGTCTCGTGTCGTTAGAGCACTTAATTGACTATTAAGCCGTCCTACCTCTTCAACTAATTGTCGATTGGCGTCAGCCACCAACCTACTGACTATTGTCGACAGTTCCTCTGGAGTCATCGTTTTTTCCTTTTTTTCTTTTTTAGTTTTTTTAGATTTTTATTTGTTAAGATTATTCAAAAAAAAAATTCTTTTTTAGAGAATATTTCCAACTTAAATACGTTTGAACTTTTATGTATATTTAAAATTTCTATCTTTCTCCAACCACCTTAATTTTTTTGTTTTTAATAACGTTTCTTAATCAAATAGTTAATAGCATAAATTTGAATTTAATTAAATCGAATTGAAAAGCAAAAGGTAAAATATAACTAGTTCTAGTGACTTTTTTAAATTTATTTTAAATAAATATAATTATATAAATTGCTTTAACTTCCTTACTCTCCGTCGTTGGGTTGAAATTTCAGCGTCAGAGCTTACTTTTCCGATCTATGGAATCGATGTCCCGGGTTTGCTTAGGGTGCTTTACGCCTTAAGTCTTGGAGTCGTTCCCCCGTTGTTCAGATTTTAAGTCTGATTGCTGTAGTTCCCGTGGCTGAAGGATACTTGTTTCTCCTTCTTGGATGCCTCGTTGAAAAGTTCTTTTTCTGGTTGGTTTTTCACCCACTGATTTTATAAATCACTTTATGTTTTTTCGAAAAATAAACTTTAACTATACGGGTCCCTGCTCGGGCGCCAATTAAAACTCTTACACAGTAATAGGTTGAAAATAATATTTTATTAAAAAAAGAGAAATTTTCTAAGTGCAAATGTTTATCTAATTACGTGCGGTACGCACTGCGGTAGGAATCGAACTCACTGCTACGAATAATCCGTCTCTCCTCGGAGGTTCGGAATTTCGGATGACGGTGATTGCCAGCGGCGTCGGTCGTAAATTATCTCATTTTTTTGGGTCTTCTCTTATGTTGGCTTGGGTCGTAAATCAATGGGTTTATGACGATCCCGATCTTCTTTCGGGGTTGGTGTCGTGTATCATCATGCACTTGTGATCCCGATATTCTTTCGGGGTTGGTGTCATGTGTCGTCATGCACTTGTTGATGCACTTGTTGACCCATTTGGTCGCCATGTGTTAACTTGTTATGTGGACAGTTGATCCTTTCATTCGGTTTTTTAACATTCAGAGTTTGTTTCAAGAACAAAGGGGGAACTGTATCACTTCTCTTTTAAAGGTCTTCTGCGGATAGCAGGTTGAAAAGGACTTAATCGAGAAATACAGCAAAGAATTTGGAGTTTCGAGATTGATTTATGTGCTGGTTTGAAGGTGTTCAATTAGAAGAAAGGTTTGCTTACAAATTAAGAGTAAGACAATCTTGATTAATACCTTTTAATGGGGCACTGAAATTTAGAGCTCTTTACTTTGCTTTGCTTATTGTACCTTATTAAGCAATATTATCAAATTTTTAATTCCATTAAAGTGTTCACACGAACCTCCGGGAGCTATCCTTGAGCGATGTCTCTTACCATGGATTGTTAAGCTAAAGACTTTACGCACCGCTTCCTCCTCTCATAGGAGCTAAGTATCCAGAACACTGTTTGTGCCTATAAGAAGTTTAGTTATACTTCTAATACCTGCCATTGCCATGCTATAGATTTGATAAAGCCCATAGTTATATTTCGCTTTTCCTCTAAAACGGGGGCAAAACTCTGGTCAATGATGCTTTGACCCAAGCGCGGCTTAGTGTTCCAAGTGCCTTTGACTAAAATGACTCGAATTATCAAGCGAGTGCTCTTAGGTTATAAGAATTAATCGAAGACGGACTTCAGTAAATATTGTTTGATTTGAGCAGATGCAGTTAACATCAGTTTATTTGGAATCCCGACTTCAATCTACCCGGGCTCTGTTGTTGTTTAGTTAAAAGCAAATTCTCATACAAACTGAACGACTGATTATTGAAATTTAAATTCAAATTTATTTCGTTTGCTTCCTTACAATTCACATCGTATCATTCCAAGTTAATGGTATAGCGAACTAAAATTTGGAGCTAAAATCAGGTATCTCACTTCTCCGTTGCCTTACACCAATCCAAAACCGGATTCTTTTTGGGGAAACCCTTTTAATTTTCATCATCATCATCATCATCATCGTTGGCGAATGAGGGTTTCCCCTTCACCTGCGTCATAACCGGAATACGGTCCGGGCCTCCCTCAACGAGTAATTCCATGTGTTCCGGTCGTCGCTTGGCAGACGCTATGCAGTTCTAAGGCACCCTAAGGCTTTGGAGCTAGATGTCCAGCCCACCGGAGTCTACCAAGCTTATCTAATTTTTGTCATCAAATTTGCTTCGCAGTAGATTTGATATAGCTCGTGGTTATATCGTCTGCGGAATCGTCCTGAGACTATTTTTTCGAACGTGGCTTAGAGTTCAGAGTACGGATCCGTACATGCTATCAACAAACAAAGCAACATCTGTCCACCACCTAGGACAAAATGTCATTGTTGGTAGCAGCAATTTCGGGGTAGAGGTAGTTAAGGAGTTCACCTACCATGGAACAAACATCAATCCAACAAACGACACCTTAGTGGAGATCCAAAGCAGAATTACCCTAACGAACCACTGCTTCGGTTGGGCAAAACAACTGGGTTCAAACCTCCTCACTCGAAAGACAAAGTGTCTGCTATATAAAACTTTGATTTTACCAGTCCTACTTTACGGTGCCCGTAGCTTAGTGGTTAGGTGCGTTGGCTGCTAAGCAGAACGTCGTGGGTTCGAGTCCTACTCGTGCCCATAAAGTTTTTAATTCATCTTTCACGGGCTTTGCCTCTTGCAAAGAACTGACAAAACTTCCAAAAGTATAAATCTGTCATGAAAAAGTGCTTCTCAACTTTGCCGTTCGGAATCGGTGATAAATTGTAGGTCCCCTAATTTCTTCACACGCACCCAGAAAATTGTTGATGGGAGTAAGTCACTTAGGCCATTGGCTCTTCAAGAGCTGTCGTTCCACTCTCTTTTACCTTACGGTGCCGAGTGCTTGATAGGTAAAAAAGGGGAACAATTGATACTGGACACTTTCGTAAGAAAAATTCTTCGACGGATTTTCGGTCCCGTATGCGAAGATGGCGAATGGAGAAGAAGGTTCAACAGAGAACTGTACGAGCTGTACCAAGATGTTGATGTAGTACAGAAGGCCAAGAAAAGAAGACATTATTGGCTCGGCCACATCGAGCGAATGGACGACAACGCTCCAGCCAAGAAAGTTTTCTCATCCCAGCCCCCAGGTTCGAGATGACAAGGAAGACCGAACCTAACGTACAAGGACCATTTGACTCCGGATGCCAGAGCGCTTGGTTTCGGCGACTGGAGAGTGCATGCGAGGGACCGTTCACGATGGAAGGCTACAGTCTCTCAGGCTGAGATCATTCATGGATTGTGAGCCGAATAAGTAAGTATAAGGAAGTACTACTGACCCAAGGTAATTCAAGGATCATCCTCCACCTTTATAGTTGGTCTTCTAGTATTGCCAACTTTTTCAGCAGACGGGGAGATCATGAACTTAGTTTTTCTCTCATTCATATGCAGGTTTTTTCCCGCCGCCTGCCTGCTCGATCTGGATAAATGAGGATTATACAACTTGTCGGTTCTTCCAATGATGTCAATGTCGCCCAATGTATGCCAATAATTGGATGGACTTGGTGACGATGGATTAATGTTCCATAGGCACGGATTCCAGGTTGGATGTCTGAAATCCATTTCTTCTAGATTTATTTCCGACAAGGCAAGTCTTTTCCTTGACTATGTACCACGGACAGGCAGAGGGATCTGGAGAACACTTAGGTACTGTTGATGCTCTATAGGCTTTTGACATACTGAAAATTGTATGTTTTAGCTATAATTACCCCGATTATAGAGGCTGGCATTGTTATAGAGCTATAAGAAAACTGCTCTGAAAATAATGCGGCTTTTAATTTCTGAAAATATTCACAGAAGAATACCTTCCTTAATGAATGCAAATGATGTTATGGAAAAGTATAAACTTAGTGTCATTAGTTCCAGTAAAGTCAATTTAATCCCGAAGTCTTTAGTTTTCATTTTTTATGAATTTCAATAACCATTTAAAGTTAAATTAACTGAAGTTATCAAAACTGCTACACAAGACCTTCATTGAGTTGGGTATAGGTATATGCGTTTAGCATATAAAAAAGGGTCGCAAATGAAAAGTAAGCCCCCCTTTTTCCAAAACTTTTATCATCTTTTTTAACTTACCTACATATTATGTTGTACAATCCCCCTGCGTATACTATTAGTATGCGTAATGTAACGAACCCAACATATTCACCTCTAAGCTAGCTATTTCAACAAAGATAACAAAAGGAATTTGTTTTCATAGCCTCATGTATACGAAAAGCAGCTTTCCTGTATTAAAAACATATTACCAACAGTTCCCTTTTGTACATAATTTTGGCAAACTTTTCAGGCTTTTAAATACCCCTAAGCACCTTTTGAGGACTTCTTCCTGCCTATATATGCCTCTTTTGCACAAAAATAACTATAATCACCGACACACCGGTACACGTTGAACACATACCTACCTCCAGAACTAAATCTTCCATTTTGAATGTTTAAATTAGCCTTATTATCCCATAACATATAATATGCCCTACAAAAACAGACTGAGGTTCATGTATGACGGTAGAGCAAGTATGTTTGTTTTGTGTCAAAATTAAAACGAAAACGCTTACGCTCTCTATAGATGCTTATACAGTCACTTTCGTGCCGCTGCTGCTATCGTCATCATCACCATCATCAGATTCACACAGCAAACAGAGTGAAACCTTGAAGGCTTGAAGCCTGTGGACTAGGTTGAAAGGCAGCTGCTACTGTTTTAAGCCATTGCGCTCACTAGCACACCATATTGAAGGTTAACGTATAGCGCAAGTATACGCATATACCTTTGAAAACTTCATGCTGTTTTAACCCACTGAAAAATGTTCATCTTATAGTTATGCGAATGCGAATGTTTCGGATACATTTTGCAGCATTTTTAATGAAACATTTTATTGTTTTCACACACCGCACCCTTTTTTGTAGCTCTTGAATGGCACTCATTCTGGTGCGCGGGCCAGTGGCGTAGAAAGTTATCTTGTTGCCTGGCGAAGAAAAGTTTTGCGGAAGTTGAAGGTAATACATATTTAGGTATGTATTGGCTTGTAGAATTCTATTGTCTTACAATAATTATAACATTGGTTATTTTCCTCCTTTTAAGAAGGCACGGATTACCGAAGGTCAACAGTATTTTCCAAGACGCCTTCCAGGTCTACGAAAGGTGTATTCCTTAATCTCGAGAGAATTGTTAAGCTGAAATTATGGTTTTGAGTTTCAACTGTGTGAATGAGCGGATCATGACTATCCACATCCAGACTTAATTCCCTAACATAAGCCTTACCTGCGGTGCTCACTATCCCACTGAGGAAATGGATATATACACCAAAGACAGGTTCTACGAGCTCTTCGACAAGTCCTATGAGCAATGCCATATCTATAAATAAAATAAAAAATAAATAGAGTGGCGCGAAAGCTCTTGAAGAGCCAAGGCCTAAGTGGCTTACTCTCATCAACAATTCTCTGAGTGCGTGTGAAGAATTGAGGGGACCTACAATTTAACGCCGATTCCAAACAGCAGAGTTGAGAAGCACTTTCATGACAGATTGATACTCTTGGAAGATTTGTCAGGTTTTCGCAAGACGCAGTGCCCGTGAAAGATGAAATAAAAACTTGGCCAGAGTAGGACTCGAACCAACGACATTCTGCTTAGCAGCCAACGCACTTACCAACTAAGCTACGGGCAATTGCAATGCAATGCCATTGTTCTTGAGATTTGTACGCCAAGCTTGGCAGAGAAGAAATCTTTGATGGAAAAATCGAACGCAGCGGGGCGAGACGTTATGGCAGCAAGTACGCAATTCCCAAACCATCTTGGATCAAGCAACCGTCAACTAGATTGTTCACATTGTGATTGATGCACTACACTTCTCTAGCATGCAAGACGTCCGTATATTTCGAGGTGCCAACATTGACTCGGAACACTACCTGTAGCCAAGTTACGAATGCGGATATTCCAATCGAAATCAATACATGAAATCGCAAGAGATTGCAAGATCTTTTCCGATCGTGTTTCCGATAACCTCCTTTGAAGTCCTATATAAATTGCCAGCACAAAGTGTGGAGAACCCGTGGCAACACTGCCAAGCAGCCATCAGAGGTGTCGCTCCCAAACCCCTGGTTTGACGATGAGCAATGAAGAACTCGAGCCGCTTGCGAACTCTACCGGCACAAAACGAGAGAGGAGCTAAAAATTCTTAGAAAGAATAAAAGCGCGCTATCGAGGAGAAATGAGATAAGGATGTCACAATAGGAACGAGGTTTGAAAGTTTTACAAAGAGGTAAAACAATTCACCTGAGGTTTTACTTTCAGAACTGAAGCCTGTAGAGTTCATCATGGAAACATCGTAGTGGAACCACAGTCAGTGCTGAGGATATAAAGACCACTTTTCCAAGCTGTATAACGGTGATGACGCGCAAAATTCCGCCAGCTATGCAGAACCATTCAATTAAGGTGAAGCAGACCCCCAATTCCACCCACCCGACATTGACAAAGTGAAGATAGCGATATCTAAACTTAGGTCGAACAAAGTTGCTTGAGATGAATTGGTAAAGAATATACTTTTTGCACCAGCTTATCAGCATAATTTGTTCGAAAGAAAGCATGTCCGACAAATGGAACCCCAGCACCGTATGCTCGATCTTTAAGAAAGAATATCCCATGCCGTGCTGTGTGAATGTTTGAAGCCTCTCGTCAAAAACCTTTTCTTCACAGACGCATTCGCTGATCCACTGTCATGCGATTTCTCCAACATCATTCTTGAAAAGATTGTGGAAAAACTCCAACGTCAACTCCAGAGGCACAATTTTCCAGACTCCGTCTAGCTACTAGGATACACAGAGGACATTGATATAAGTAGAAGAACACAGCGTCAGATGTCAGTTGAGTGTCGATGAGGCTTGGCTTACCTACCTAGGAACCACTATAACTCAGGCAACAACACCAGCGCTGAAATCAAACGAAGAATCACTCCTGCCAATCGCTGCTTCTGCTTCTTCTTCTGCAATTGAGTAGTTTAGTCCTCTCTCCAGCAACTAAAGTGTCACTTAGTAAAACGATTATATTCCCGGTCTTCATGTATTGTGCAGAAACTTGGACCTTGACGACTTCGGATGAAAACGCTTTGTGCTGCTTCGAAAGAAAAATTCTTCGACCGATTTTTGGTCTCGTCTGCATTAACAGAGAATGGAGACGAATATTCAATCAAGAACTGTTCAGCGACTCTGTCCTAACCAAGCCAGATAAGTCAAGGGTCAGCAACTTCGGTTCGACCTTGTAGAGCAAATGGAAGATAATGCTCCGGCCCGAATCCAAGCAGGGAGGATGTCGCAGAAAAGAAAGACCACGACATAGGTGGAGCACACAGGTAATAAACGGCCTCAACATGGTGTGCGAAACTGAAGACAGCTAGCTAGCGACCGAGCTGGCTGGAAAAAGGTCTTGATCCGACCTGGACTAAAGCGCCATCTATAGTAAGTAAGGAATTTTGAAGTGATTAAATATAACATCCAACCTCCACGATATCAATATAAAGTGGGTGGATGTGCATATCAACTAATCTTTCAATGAAGAAGATAATAAAGGTTGAGACTGATTACTGATATCTTTCAGATCTTTTGGTTCAGTGTGACTGGTTTTGCCTTCTTTTAGCACAAAAGTTGCTTCGAATTATATTTCCTAAGACATAATTTCCATTTTAAGTTTTTCTATAATTTTATGTTTTCACTTTGTTTGCTCAAACCATATCTGGTGGCTGAGAATCACTTGAAAGCTCGAAACTGTAATTGACCCGTTTGAGGTTCGAGTGTAGAGTATATTTCTACTCACGAACAACTTGACAAAAACCACTTCTTCCTCTCCAACAGCATAAACATAGAAATCTGATCATCCAGGATATCTCTAATCCTCTCTGCAAACAATATCAAAAAAGGGCCAACTAATGAAATAAGAAGGAAAAGCAATCTACGCCACTGAACTCTTTCGTTCTAGTGCAAATGGCCATTGCAAGGTGCTACGTGGATGCCATTCCATACACTTTAACATCCGTGACGTTGAGTATACTTTGACACCTTTAACATTTAGCCTACCTCACTTTTCCAGCACATCCCACTATATCTTACCAACTTTATCGTCCGTCACCCAACTTTGTCTACAAAATATACAAAATACACAAGCCATTTCGACACCTAACCATCATCTTTGCCATAATTACCGGAAAAATTTAAATATTCGTGGAGCGGTTGGATTTTGAACTCTCCGAAAGGCAGTGAGGTCTTATCTTGATGGCGTCCTTAAAAATTATAGAGTAAACCGTTTCAAGGTGGCAGTCTGGAATTCCTGTCGTCACAAAGAGGGAAGACAATGGATTCCACTATTGAACGCTTTCCGAGTGAGCAAGTATTTTTGTTTGAGCTCGTCCGTTTTTGCAATATGTGTGTGGAGGTGGTGTTCATTTTAAGTATCACAAAAAGAAAAGAAGTTCGATTCATTTGAAGCATATGCAAATGTCCTCGCCCGACCATCCTCATAGAAAAATGTTATAATCAATATAAAGAAATTCCAAAAGGACGTTATTAAGAGAAGCAAGCAAAAAATATGCAAAGAATAGCGTTCAAATATGCCAACTGGTATTTGTCGTCGTCGGTCGTTCCTTGTAAGCGCACAAGGACATATCTAAACATTAAATAGGACCTCGTACTAGGAGCTCGGAATCTACATGGGAGAAGAGGTCGACGTGGGCGTGAGAGGGAGATAAATGAACATATGGAGAGTTTCTTACACTTTTTTTGTCCGCCCGCCCTCTGAATTCCTGTTCGAGCTGTTAGTTGAGTTTTTTGTTCTCCTGTGAATTGTGATGCATAGTTATGCAGATTCCAACATTTTGTAGTTTTCGTTTTGCTTTTTGACTTTTTGATGGTTCTTTCGTCTACGTAGAATAATTTATGGCATTTAAGTCTGTGCATATTTTTTCGTAGGATCGTGTCTATCTGACTTTATGTATCGACTCACAAGTCAAAAGCTCATGAACTATTAGGAAAATTCCATTCAGCTCAGCTCTATAGCTTATCCTTTCAAGACAAAGATGACGATGAAGAGGAGAACATGAGAATGGGATGCAAAGCAAACTCAAGTTAAAACGATAACGAAACACCCTGCTTGCGAGTTACTAGATCGTTTGTTTTCGAAGCTGTTTGCGAGTATAATCTTGACAGTTGACTTTTTTTTTCAAGAGGAAGACTTGGTTCTCTTGCTAGATGTTTCATATTTCTCACTCCAAGCTAGCAAAAATACCCAACGTCAGTCCCAGTCACGGTCTTCGCCCTCGCACCAGGCCAGGTTTCGCCTAGCAAGTTTTTATAAATCACGAGACCTCCGATATCATCACAAACGATGCCAACCTCCGCCGATTATGGAAGAGGAGAACCTGGAAGTTGGTGTCGAAAAGGCCGCATCTAACGCTTTTAGACCATCTAATTCAGGCGTCAAGCTGTGGTTTTCTATCAGCCTCCAGTGTTCCGCCAGAGGCTTTAATAATTCTCGCAGCTTGACGCCTCTGTTTATATGTCGCCTTAGATGGTGTTGCAGCAGTTGCCCGTAGCTTAGTTGGTAAGTGCGTTGGCTGCTAAGCAGAACGTCGTTGGTTTGAGTCCTACTCAGGCCAAGTTTTTATTTCATCTTTCACGGGTACTGCCTCTTGCGAGGACCTGATAAATCTTCCAAGAGTATCAATCTGTCATGAAAAAGTGCTTCTCAACTTTGCCGTTCGGAATCGGCGTTAAATCGTAGGTCCCCTCAATTCTTCACACGCACTCAGAGAATTGTTGATGAGGGTAAGCCACTAAGGCCTTGGCTCTTCAAGAGCTTTCGCGCCACTCTATTTATTTTTTTATTTTCTTAGATGGTGTCTGTTTTTAGTAGTGGTAGAGACACTATTCACAACCCCGCCAGTACGAGTCCTAGGTATCACTACCTTCCCTCTCAACTCTCACTCTCACAGCACAGAAGAGGGGCCATTAGTAGCCATACTACTTCTGTCGTGCCAGCTGCAGGAGGCTTTGATCCCACGAGTTGCGAAAAAATTGAGTTCCATGTGAACAGAGATTCATATTATACAGACTAAGGTGGTTAATACGGAGTTCGCCAGGTATCCGGATACAATGTTAGAGACTGAGCTACTTTTGAATTGGACCCACAGCCAAGTTGATCATCAGCACGGGTCGTTTCAAACCTTAGATCCAGCCTAAATAAAGAAGAGAAATTAGAAGGAAGAGAAGAGTTGAGGAGTCAGTTAATGTAAAACATCAATCTGACAGGAAGGAATAGGATTAGAAATAGTAGACAGAGAAAAGGAATGGAACTCCAGACTCCTCGGTCCCTTCGCTCTTTGACAATGGCACTCCTCTCGGGAAAGCTAACCTTTTTGCTAGGCAGTTCGCCTCCAACTCTTCGCTGCCAAAAGTGTCATGACTCCTGCAATTCTTGAGCGCGTCAATGATCAAATGGGACAAATCTTCTTCCGCACTCATGCTGTGTCGAGAGTCCTAAGAGATCTGAACACTTCCACGCTGGAAAAACTCTTGCGTAAGCTTTTCCATCTATCCTTTTCTTCTGGGTTCGTTTCGAGCAGTTTGAAAACAACATTTGTCCAGCCAATTCCAAAAAAGGCGAATCTTCTTCTACCTCCAATTATCATCCGATTGCACTTACGCCCCTATTTTCTAAGGTCATGGAAACGCTGATAAACTATCAGCTTAAGAAATATCTCGAAGACCGAAAGCTTCTTAATCACCGGCAGTATGTCTTTCGCAGCAACAGATCCACTGTTGATCTGATGGTTTTTCTCACCGATCAGTGGAACAAATCTTTACATCGTTTTGGAGAAAGTAAGATTGTTGCACTTGATATTTCAAAGGCATTTGATAAAGTCTGGCATTTTGCTCTTTAATAGAAAATGCGTGCTTTCGGTATCGATGAATCGCTGCTTTCTTGGACTAGAAACTTTCTTTTTTGAACCGTGCAATACAAGTTGTATTGGAATGAATGATTGGTGACAGAGACATAACCAACTCATTTACCTCCTTAGACCACCGTCGTCGTACCGTTTCGTGTCTCTCTCTGTTCTATCGTTACTTTTACGGTAACTGCTCTAATG
Organism: Sphaerophoria taeniata; assembly: GCA_943590905.1. NCBI lineage: Eukaryota > Metazoa > Arthropoda > Insecta > Diptera > Syrphidae > Sphaerophoria > Sphaerophoria taeniata. Next base: position 190,329,523 of record OX016540.1, read on the forward strand.
AAATAGGCAGTTGCATTCCTCCCCTTAAACAATTCGCCCGTAATACTCGCGCTTCTAGAAAATGCCCATCAGTTTACCTGCGAGCCCCATTTCCGACGTAATCTCTAGTATAGAGAATCGTTCTTTAGCGGTACTACTACTCCCTTCCCCTCACTCTGTCTTTCCAAATCATTGCAGGAATTTAAGACCAATGTACACCGGCACCTCCTTTCCAATGCCTTTCCACCTTCCTAAAGCACTCACTGTACCTCTCGCATAATAAGGGTATAAAAACCCCTTGAGTGTGTGCTTATTATAAAAAAAGGTGGGGAATAGGTTGACGAGTGCTAGAGAGATATGGAGGGCCCTTTGGTTTCAGGATTCATCTGGAAATAGTTCTCGAGAATCTTTGGCCTTTCTCAGTTTCTACAACTCGACAAGTTCGACGCTGAGGTGAAAAACAAATGGAAATAAATGTTTCTTGCAAAGTTAAGTTGACAACATGTAAGCCAACACATCACCCAAAAACACTCTTCACATGACTTAAAATTGTATTTGATTTGTTCATATCAATTTTTGTATCCATTCTGTTGCTAGGCACACAGCGATTAATAATTCTGAAAAGTAGATTTTGTACTGCGACTGAGAGTCTTAAACTCAAAAAAAAATAATAAAAGTTCTTAACGAGCCTGTTTGCCTCCAGTGTCATTTGTATTAATTTGGCTAATGTATTTTCAGGCAAATACATAACAAAATCATGCTCTAGTGGTAGCTTACTGTCGTAGAACTTTTTTGTAAATTTTTTTGACATGCTCATGATTTTACATATTTAACGCTGCCTCACTCCCATTCCGAAGTCCATGGCTACACAGGATTTACCAACACCTTCGTAACATTTAGGATCCAAGTTGATTTTAGCTTGTTTAATTATTCAATGCAATTAAATAAGATTAATGGGGATGAAATCAAATGATTAGCATAGTTAATTGGTTCAATGTAATTAAGGCGTAAAAGACTTTTAAAAATCTTTTTTCTCAGAACTCATTCCACCCGAGCCGCATCCGCTTCCTGTCGACGAACGCGACGGACGGACGGACTGGGCTGAAGTTTTGGTTAACACTTTTTTTTTAGTAAATTAATATTTCAAACGGACGATTGGGATCAGAAATAAGGTTTATCTGTTCTTTTTCTCTTTTTTTTTGTAGAAAAGAAAAACCAAACGCTGGCGCTGGCTGTTTTATATATTTTTTTCCGTTAATTAAGGTTTTCTTTTTTGTTGACTGAAAGTTATTTAAACACGTTTTTTGTTCAATTTGCAGATCTAAGAAGTTGTTTGATTTCATAAAACTTCAAGATTTCATTTCTAAGAACTGACGAGGATATTATAAATGTACATTTGAATAGCCCTAATGACGTCACTATTGAGAGTGAAAGAAAAAAAAACAAATAAATAATAACTTCCATCCGAGAAGTGAGAATATTTGACTTAATTAACTTGCGAGGATATTTTTCGTATTTTGGTCACGTTCTTTTTTTACTCTTGGAATAGAGCATCAAAGTTAAGGGCGAATGGACCGGATTTATCTGTACGAAGAACGTTAGTCGCAAGGGAATTTTATGGAATTTAGAAATAGTTGGGGGTAACTTCAAGGATCTGAGCGTTGACGGGGAAAAAGTTTACATGGATGACCCAGTTTTATGTTGTTTAATTACGACACTAAAAGGGTCCGAGCATGGGGGAAAAAACTTCAGTTGAAGGTTCATATTCTAAATGAGAAAAAAAAAGAAACGTGTTAGCTGTTTTCCGAATTGAGGGGAACTTTGATTCAGTGGTGAAGACCTTGGAGAAGTCATCGAATTAAGTTTATGTCATGCACCCTGGAACATGCAATTTTCTTAGAATTAGTCGTAGTTAACGTTCCTTAAAATAAATATCTTTAACCACTTAGTTTTAAAACAACTGATCCAGTTAACAAAAGGAAGGACTTTTGTAGCTGCTGTGCTTGCCATCAAAACATTGATCCCTAACCAAGTTTCTGATGCAAGCTTCTTGTTGAGCTTTTGAGTAAAACTTCCTTTGACGATATTTAGCGTGTGATGTAAGTCCCAATTCACGATTCACTTGACAATTCAAATAAGTCACCATCGAAAATATTACATTTTACTCAAGTGCTTTCGACTAAGGTGAAGCAACACATTAATTCAATTCGTCCACCCGTGACAAAGCGAAGGACAAGATTTGGTCGGAAGAAAGCATGTCCTACGGATACAACAATTGCGCCAATTACAGCGATATAAAGCTCCCAACTATCGTAGGTATACATTATACAAGATCTTGTCGGACGTTCACATATGTCTGAAGAAGTTCGTCAACAGCCCGGTAAGTTCTAATTCTTGTTGCTTTACTCCAGGAAAGTCGATGATCGATCAGATGATATGCTCACTCCTCAGCAGATTTGGGAGAATGTCCAGGAACTTCATAAATATTCAATTCCGATCGATTTAAAGGCCGCGTTTTATAGCATCTACATGAGTCGGCCTTCAGCAATGTAACTCCATTTCATCGTGGTCGTAAGAATACCTTATGAATTCAGTAAGACTTTCATCATCCTGGTTCTAATGTGTGGTGCAGAGAAGAATGCAGACGAAGATTTAACCAAGAAAAAGGCAGGCTGAACAATGAAGCAGATCTAGAGACCAGGACTGGCTAGACACACTTGTTGGATGAGGTCCTAGTTCTATCAGGGCTTTAGACCCTTTAGAATAAGCATCCAGTCTTTTTGTCGGATGTGAGCTCCGTGTTGACGTTCCAATATGAGATTTGTGATTTAAATAAATGTTTGCTGCATTCTGTTTTGATAGAAGAGACATTTGCCTTCATTAACCCCAGCAGCGTGTCCAACTCCATGACCAAGCCATCTGAGTCGCTGGACCTTGTCTCTTCTGGTTAGATTCGTGTCGTTGTACAACTCGTTAAGTTCGCTGTTCAATCTTCTTCACCATTCTCCTTCAATTCACACGGGGTCATTAATAACCCGAAGAACTTTTCTCTCATAACATGCCTAAGGCATTTTCATCCGATTTTGTCATTGTTGATGCTTCTGCAATATGCAGGACTGGTATGATGATAGGGTTGTTTAGTCTTACATTAGTTGTTCGAGGGAGTGCCTTACCAATCCATTGCTTGCTTAGCCCAAAGAAAGAGCCAGTAGTAAGAGTTATTCTTCGTCTGATCTAGGTGCTGCGCTGGTGTAATTGACCGTGCTCATAGCACGGACATTGAATGATTGCCTTAGCTTGTTTCCAAACTTGATAAAGCAACGTGAGCTCTCTATTGTGCTTTTGCACAAGCGTACGAGCTTGGCAGGTGATGCGTAACAATTTGGAATTCATTGGTTTTTCCAGGATCTGACGCAAAGTGAAAATTTTGTCGATGGTTGACTTTCCTGTTCTGAAGTCACATTGATAAGGACCAATCAGATTGTTGAAGAAAGGCTTTAGTGTTCACATATTATGGCAGAGAGGATCTTATAAGCGATGTTAAGGAGGGTGATTCCTCTGTAGTTCCTGGTTCCTGCCTGCCGCAATCTACAGAAGTGTCTTTACAAATTCTCAGTATCGACTGCGACTCTACTATGATGTTCCCTTGATCATCTCTGCAGGCATAGCTTTTTACTCGATGACCCCGAACCAGCTGTTTATCCTTCCAGTAAAACTTTCGAGCTTTATACCTGGTGTTGGCTCGTTCAACGTCCTTGATCTGACTTCTGAGAAGCCGATGATCCCATCTCCTCTTTTGCAGCGCCGCCTTACGTGCCTCCTGCTTGCATTGGCCTGCCTACACTCTTCGTCAAACCAGGGGTTTCGCTTTGGTGACTTCGTGAAACTTAGCACATAAGAGGCGGCATTTCTAATTGCTTTCTGGTAATGTTGCAACTGATTCTCGATACATGATGTTGGCGGCATAGAACACCTCGAGCGGAAAACGCTCTGGCATTTTATTATTCGTTGTTGATTTTAGCTCCTCGGAAAGTTCGATTATCTAGAAAGCTGGACAAGTGCCTTCGTCGAGGGTTGATTGATCGGGAGATCTCCTGCACTTAACGAATGCTAAAAGCCGTTTCGACTGGCTTCTTAACGGAACAGGGATATTCATCAAATCGACAGGTCGTGTTGTAACAGAGAATGGCGCTCGTTAGTAAAAAAGGATCTGGATCAAACTTGGGTTGCCCAACATTAAAAGTTACTTAAGGTTAGAACTGGGTGGAGACACTTGTCTGTATGTGCCCTTAATGCATGATGGCTTGTACTGAATTTCTAAGGAAGGGTGTCGTTATTATGAAACAATTTCATTTTCTCTCAAAAAATAACTCTCTAAAACATTTCATACGTCGCAATATTCAAGCTGACTGTTGAGATGCTTCTCCTGTGATATGCACTTGACGAAATGTGCACCACTTGAGAAATCACTTCACAAGAATGAAAACAAAAACAACACATGATAAGCTTTCACAACAAAGAAATCACAAGACTTTTGGCTCATTTTGCAGTTTATCAAAATAACAAAACAAAAAAAAACAACATTCCTCCGGATCCAAATATACCTCTTCAACTTATCAAGTGTCTTCAAGTGACGACCATGAGATGCTCCCCATGCGAAATTGCGAACCCATTGTGTGAAAAATGTTCGTTTTCGATGAAAACTTTCTCTGCATAGTTTATGTAATCAGAAAGGATCAACTTACTCCAAGATTTAAGGACTATGAATGGATCAACCGAAACCTCCCAAGGATAAAGTTTCTACAAGTTTAATATGCTCTTGTATAAGAATTTTGTTTTCATATTGTTTGCGTCTTTCAGTTCAGACTCAGAAACCTGGGTTTTATCTATCCATATAGCTGTATCCTATCCTCCTCATAAGGAAATCAACAAAAGATGGAAAATTGCTTTAGAAATCTTCTAATGAAGTCAATGGAAAGTTTCCCAAAATCTTCATTGTTTGGAACATGTTTTCTTTTTCTCTTCATCTAATATCACCCAAAGTTGAACATGAGTTTTCTTTACAAAAATTTTCCCAAATTGTAATTGCAAATTGGAAAAATGCACAAGACATCCTGTCGTCGACATCGACTAATGCACGGCGATGGGTACATAAACCGGATAAACCGAATCAAAGGTAATCTTCAATGGTAGTCATTTTATTTTTCAAAAAATTCCCAAAATTAACTTGGAAATGTTTTTCCAATTCCCAAAGATATTTTCAATCTGTATTTTTCAGATGGGCGAACCAACAAAACGACAAAGCCAAGAAAAGGTATTGTAAGTGAAGAAAAAAAAATCAAGGAGAAACCTTTGAGCCAAGGATATGGCTAGAATTCTAAATTGAATTTTCCCATTTACAATTTCCGTGCTTTGATGAGAACGAAAAAATAAATGGCAAGAGACTGAGAAACTCATTGCATCCTTGGTTCTTCGGTCGATGGTAGTTGTAGAGCTTAAGATAAGGACAGAATGATTTTAAACGATGCGATAGCAATGTCGTTATAGCTAGCGTCGAACAATGCGAAGTGCTGTTTTTTTCTGTTATTTGTGTCGTTTGCTTCAAAAAAGGGATTTAACATAATTTTTGGAAGACGTGATTCTTTTTAAATTGAGATTTTTCCACAGTGCTTTGTTTTCGTCAAGGACATGCCGAATGAATGAAATACTGTTGCGAGGATTTCCTTTTCTATGCGAGCAGCAACAAGAAAGCGCAATTTCTTAATCGTAAAGCGTTTTTGTTTTAATCCTCGTTTCTAGCTGCGGGTATAAATTTTAATTAATTTTTCAATTTGGATATGCGTTTTGTTTGGAGGAAATGCAGCGTTCTTTAATGTTTTTGTTCCATTACAGCTCAAGGAATTAAACCCATTAAATAAGGCTCTTTCTTATTCATTAATTTATCAAGTCCTTTGGAATGACAGAAGAGGCGGTTTTGTTGTCTTTTAGTAATCATAAGATTCGCCCTTTTGGAAAATGTGAAAAAGTAATTTTTGTTAAAAGCATATTTCACAGACATTTAAGCATTGAATTATAATCATTTTAAGAGGTTTAAAGCAACCAGTTGGTTTCTTTTTTTTTGGAATCAAAAAAATGGAAGGAAATGTCAAGGACTTCTTCTAAGGTTAAAAATTGAAGCCGTTGCAAGGAGCGGGCTAATTTGGTTCGTTAATTAAGAAGAGAAACGGTAGTGAAGTGAGGACCGTAAACAAATATTGTAATGAATTTACAAATATTATGAGTTTCAAGGTTGAGCTCTTGAGGCCAGACTCAAGATTATTTTGTTCAAGTTGATGCCACGTGTTTCGTTTGATTGTACATTTTGTTTGCATTTTACGACTTCGCCTGTTACTAAAAAGTGAAACAAAATAACTGCTGGAAAGCAAACTTAACCGTGATCCAGGGAATGCAATGGAATGGTTAACGAAATATTAGAGGATGCAATGTGGAGTTACTAAGACTGGTACCCGGGCACTGGCACATCGTAATGAAGAGAAAATTTGGGAATGAAGTTTTGTAAGGGGTAATTGGGGTAAGTACTTCTGGTAAGGGGTTTCGTTTCTGTTATGGAAAGATTCTGCAACATTACCAGACAAATAAATGTAAATAAAACAAAAATTATGATTCCTGAGGCACGGCAAAGAAGAAGATTACCTGAAGAGAACTGGTCGATCAATAATATAAGCATAGATGTTGTGCAGGAGCTTAGGTATCTTGGAGTTTTGATCACCTATAATCGAAATTTTTCGACGCACACTAAACAGAAAGCAAATGAAGCTAAAATGGCGGTAAGTGCTATGTGGGCACAGTTTTTCGGCAACTCATTGATCGACCATTCATCCAAATACCATGTTTTCCAGGCGACCGATAACATATGTTTATGTTATGGTGCTCAGTTTTTTGGATATCAATATTTCGAACACTTATTGAAAGCATCCAAAGACATTTTTTCAAGAGGTTATTCATATTACCGAACTCAACGCCAAATTATGCGTTTATTAATTATGATTTATGTGGAATATGGCATTACTCTTATATATATTCAGAACCTGAAATTCAACTACGAATATATCATTAGAGTAATGCAAGGAGACCAAAAAAGTCTCCACAAATCTTTTATGCTGAGACAACTACATGCCAATGCTTCCCCTTTCAAGGAATGGAATCAGCTAGCTTCATCACATGGTGTGAACTTGGAACTAACGGAGTTAAACATAATTGAGTGGAAAAATAAATTTGCAGATCTGACGGCCAACATAGATGAAAGGATTTACAACCAACATCTTTTAAGAGCAACAGCATCAACAACCAGAAACACTTATATACTCCTCAATCACCAACTAACTTCAGAAGTAAACTATTTCAAATCTGAACCGTCGACGGAAACCATTAGCCCGGGTTGAACTTCTACATCTTAACTATATCCCTCATCGAGCTGATTAACCGGAAATATGCAATTTATGCAAAAGAAGATATATAAAGAGAAGATACACTACACTTCATTGCGGTATGTCCAATTCAACAGGAAATTCGCCGATTGTATTTCAATAAAAGCTTTATTTCTGTAAGTACGGTATACTAAATGGTTCTGAAAGTTGGAGTACCATTTACAACTATTGCAAGCAGGCTTTGAGTTACAGAGATAGTTTTGAAATTTAAAATATATCTTCAGCCAGTTAACTTTTTATAAAACAATATTTTATGTTTCAAATTATGTAAAAATTGAACTTATATTTCTAACCATGTAAAATTTTAATTTGTTTTTGTGTTTCAAATCACCCCAAAATTGATATTAAAACATATTAAAGCAGAAACACAATGGCGCTTTAGGCAGACGCGTCGTTGCGTTACGATGCACCCGCTTCACGTGTGCTTTGAATGACAGTTCTCCCTCCATCATCATCAAACAGATTTGCCACTTTACTCCTTTCGATTTCGAAGTAGTCTACTTCGATTTTTGAAAAACTTTGAATATCTATTCCAACTTCGCACCATCAAGAATGTTTTGAAATCTACTTCACTCGATTTTACTTGATATTTCCAAAATCTGCTTCGATTAACTCATTGAGTAATTTTATGCCTACAGTTCTCTTATTTTCATCAGGAAAATATATAATCGATAAGTTTCTATCCTTATACACGAACAATAAGCGGACACACTTTACAAACACGAAATGTCAACCCATACATATACGCAAAGTATGAGTTACGTGATTGTATTAAAGTGTTTAATATTTTACGCCGTGCGCAACTTGGGTTGGAATGTTGGTTAAATTTAAGCACTAGTTTGTCAAAAAAGCGTCATTGTGTGAGGTTACACAGATTTCCTATAGCTGAACTTTTCGCAGTTGTCAAAATCGACGGCAAAGCATCATTGTGTTTGGAAGAAAATTGGCTGTCAATTGTCTACATTTTTTTTCATCCAATTAAAAATTGCCTGTTTAAAAGATTGGAAGATCAAAAAATTGGTAGACTCATTGGAAGACAATTTTTTTGACAAATGATAGAAAATATGAAACACAATTTGAAGACAAGGATATACAAGAAGTATTAAGATCACACTTTTTCCAGGTCCAGACCTAACAAAATTTCTTTGGAATTGCATTTAACTCTTCAAAAATTTAAATTGGCTGTCGGTGCATATTTTTTCCATCAAATCTACCGATATTTCTCTTATATCATGTTTTTCCTCTAATGAAGATTAAGGAAAAAATGTTGTGTCTTGTCCGCCCAATTCTTTAAGAAAAGATGATCTTACACGACTTTAAAAATTAAAAAAAAAGCCAAACCAACAAACTTAACAGTTATAAAGATGATGTTGATTCGGTCGACTGCAGAACTAAGGTTTTTTTTTCTAGGAACATAGGCCTGAAAAACTTCCAAGAAAATAAGACATTGTCGATTGTTCCCTGGCCCATTCTTACATTCGTTTACGGTCATCCCAATGACGTCTCCATCTAACCTCAAGCCAAATTGTGTTTTTGGGAAGCTTATAATCTGCACAACCTGCATTTGAAAACATCACCCGGTCTCGATCTCCCAAAAAAGCTGTAAAATAACTTCATGCGTCCAATCCTTCTCAACTTCTTTCGTATTTTCAGCAACTCCTTACCCATTTCATCCATTCTCGTTGTTTAAAAAAAAAATACTTTTTCAATTCTTCTGAACTACAACTGAAAAATAGTCTTCCAATTAAAAATTGGACGATATCGTTGGCAAGCACTTCATCCAATATCCAATTTGTCGACAACCAACGGTCCAATGGTTTGAAAATTAGAAAAATTGTGTAGACGCGTTCACACGATTGGAAGAAGTCGGCAAATTTTTTGATAGAAAATTGGAAGAAAATTAGCTGCCAATTTTTTTTCTGTCACTTTTGAGGAAAAAAATTGGGTGTTTACATGATTAAAAGGAAATTGGATAAAATTTGTATCGGAAAATTGACCGATATTGGAAGATCTTCCAATCGTGTATACTTAGCTTTAGGGTTGAACGGGACGAACATGAGTAGTCATCATATACTAACACAGTGATCGCGTACCCCTCTCTCCCCCTCTCCAATAATTATTCATTCTAGCTCGAATGTGTTGGCTGGTCGTTGCTGATTTCATCTTGGTCGGTTGTCTTTAAAATTGTTAGTTCCATAAATTGTGAATTCTTAAAAATCAGTAAATAGTGAAAAATCTAAGCCCAAAACCCACTTTATATAACGTCTGCTATTGACATTGCGCCATTGCTTATTGGTTTAAGGTAACCCGGGACACCACTTTTAACGTGCGTCGCGTTAAAGAAAACGTTATAAATTGTCTGTGAAATGAAAAGAAATAGACGCGCAAGTTCTACCAACCCGTCCAAAATAAATCATACATCGGGCGTCTAGGACAAACACGTAATCCATAATCGGCAGTTCCTACAGAGAACAGTTAGTCCAGCTTGTGAGGAAAGACGTTTTTCAAAGAATGTAATCCGCGGGGCAGATGCTACGACAAAAATTAAACTTGTAGGAGACAGCACAGCAGACCAAATTTGCGCTGGAAAGATGGAGTAAACCAAGGCACCTGAAGCCCTGGAGTGTGAAATTGAATGGCATCGGCCAACGATAGGAATAGTTAGAAGAATTTGTTTCAGGAGGCCCTACTTTTCAACCTTTTAACCTTTTTTGTGTAACATGAACCAGATCCTCTGCATAGATTATCTAAACTGAATCTCAACCTTTTCTTATGACATACTTACAGACTATGTCCACAAGAAATGGAAGTGATTTTTGCAAGAAAATTGAACTCTTCGCGGCAGCAAAAAATAAGATTTGATTTATCTTCAGTTTCAGTAATCGCTTTTACTACCACTTACTTAGTCTATCAATATCATCTGTTAATACCTGTTTAGCTGCTATTGTCACTTTCAAGACCTCCACTCGAAAGACACCTACTAAACTCTGGTGACCTTAGAGAATTAGTTAACTAGAGAGATTCAGAATAGATGCCTGCACCCACACCAGTATCCACCTTGGAGCCATCTGGCATAGATCTAGCCAGGAAAGTGTTTGTTCAACGATGAAGAGAGTAATGGAAATGCCAACTGTCTTCGGTTCTAGTAGCCTTTGATTCAAACCCTGGAAGATTGTCTAGCCAATTAAGTCTCTTACAAACTGTTTGCAGTTTCAAACGATATGTTGGTTAAGGTTAAGGTTCTCTCTCATCTCTTTGTTCTCCCTGTTGCAACCGGAAAACTCCGCTTCTATACCTATAACATCTTTTTGCAATTTTGAAAGAACGCTTGTTACGAATATGGAAAAACAAAAAAAAAACTTTTCCTGAATTAAACGTTAATTCCAACATAACTAGGTATGTTTCATTCATTTGTTCAGCAATTTCACAATATTTAAGGTCCTTGCTCTAAGGCTTTAACCCATAAATAAAGCCTTAACAAGTTTTATTACAAGCCTTGTTAAAATAATATCACGTCTGATCTGATAATGTAATTCTGACAGAATTGTGCCCATAAATCACTTCCTGCTTTTATTGATCACCTCAATGCGAAATAATATTCTCACTTGTCTCAAGAAACAGACGCAACACAAAAATAATAAATTAATCAAACAATTAAAGATTCAATTTCTTCTCGAGTCACTCGTAAATCCACTTTGATATTAATTGGCAAGAGAAAGGAATTATAAGCTTTCAACCGTTCACTCCCATCATTGATTGCATCTTAACCTCCTGTTTTCCTTTGTATATTTTCTTCCTTTCTTATTCGCCATTGCCATTATAGCCATAGAAACAACTAGAAACAAAGGTACATAGCATTTCTATAGAAATGGGGATACTTGTAAGGCAAGGCCTGTTGAATATCCATCCATTCTGGCTCTCATGACATGTGGTTAGGTTATCATTTTAATCGATTCTCCTTATAGCTACGCCGCCGTAGAAATAGAAACTAATCATACATGTAGGCCATTTGTGGTTTTTCTAGTTTCATCTTCGGACTCCTTGGTTCTTGGAAAGGAAAACAGGAAGAAAAACAATGCGTACGAGCAATAATTTTTCCTTATCTCATACCCAAAACATGTGCAAATTTAATGAAATTTTCTGCTCCTGCCTTCGAGGCTTGGGCTCTGGTTAAGCAAAGATAATGACATCATATTGTCTTTACTAAACTATCCCCTTTAATACTTGGGTAAATAAGCATCTCTTTGGGAAGAGTTTGAACCTCGATAATGTAATCTTTGGTCACATCGCGTCACTTGTCATCATTTCCTGGGTATCTTAAGCAGATGCGGATGACTCTCATATTTTACGGACGATTTAGCCACGTGACTTTGATGATCCACCAACACTGCATACACAGCCGCTGGACTTTTGTCATAAATCTTTATTAGGGTAAAGCAATAGACGAGTTACAATGTGTTAGGCGTAGACATTATAGTTTTTCTAGTGTCACGAACCACGTAACACGACTGACGCACAAGCCCATAATAAACTTTTAAAAAATAACGATGTTATGCTTTATGGGGCGAAATGACACCAGCAAAAAAGGTACTAAACTTGAGACATGGTCTAAGCATTTGGGCGAAATCCTTAAGTATTATTTTCACATCCACTTAACACCTCGTACATTCAATCAGCAATGTTCTACACCGCAAATTTTTGTTGCAGATAAATCTAATATTTATTGCTTTGTCTGTTGAATGGAAAACGATTATGAGAGTCTTGTGCTGAAGCTACACGAAAATTCAGGAAGGATTAAGACAACGCGAATGGGTTGTATGAACTTGTTCTTAAGCTTTAAGGGGGCTTTATGTACGAATAAGAAGTTTAAACATTACATTTTTTTTAACTGTCATTTTTTTGTTTCATCAGAACATTAAGACCCACTCATGGTACAGATATGTTGAACATTGGAGTAATTGATTTTTTAAATTTTTATAACTGGTACGCACTGTGACGTAGGTACTTAACTTTCGGGCTTTCCTGGGTCGGAATTAAAGATTACAAAGAACTTAAATGTTGTCATAATCTGGTGTGGTTACTTGTACTTATCCGTCTTACAATATTCATCTGTATAAACCGCCTTCGTTAGCCTCCTTTACTGGAGGTTTATGGTCGAATAATGGGTGGAAATGACACGGCAAGAAGAGAGTTAGTATGATGTGACAATACCCATTACCACTGCTGGTGATTCCGAGCAATCAACGGACGAATTTGGAAAATCACGGACGAATTCGGTCGGTCAACGGAACAAATTACGGGCAATCACGGACAAATTCGGTCAGTCAACGGAACGGCTGATTAGTGTACTCACAACTCCGAAGCACACGTCTGCTCTGTTTGCGTTGCTGACACTAACTAATATTTCCAAGGTTGGTAGTGGAATATTTATAGGCTGGCGGAACACGATGTAACCTGGTTCGATTTAACGGCTGGTTGTTGTTTCTAGTTCAATAAGCACTGATCGGCAAAAAGATAGTGACTGAAGTTTTCAACTGGTCGGTGACTGGAAACTGAAGATTATTGCAATTTTGTGGGTCTTTTTATACCACGAATGGGGGGCACATCATGCGACTTATATTTTAGGTGTATGGCGGGAATACGTAATGACTAACGAGTCATTACAGCACTCAAGGGTTGTTTTATTTACCCTAGCACATTGTGAATATCAGTATGAGGGGTTTATATGTTGTGTCGTTGCTCATTGGTCTTGAAATTCTGAAAATTCAAATGTCTGGGGAAGACAGAGTGTGGAAGAAAGTTCCACCTTCACATAGCACGGCTAAAAAAATAATCTCTGTACACGATGACACGTCCGAAGTTGGGTGAACTGGTTCCAAAAACGCAAGTATTACGGGTGAATTATTTAAGGGAAGGAATGCAACTGGATTTCCCATTGGATCACTGACCGTAGAAGTAACGATTAAACAGAGAAACCAACGAAATGTTACGACGGTGTTCCACCGAAGTGAATGAGTCAGTGATTCCTCTATCATCAATCGTTCTGCAATTTCTGTTTAAAATACCATCCAAAAGGCTTAATTATGTAGCTGGAGCACCAGCCCCGAGATAGGAGGTGAACTCCAGCTTTGGACGGATGTAAGTTTTAAAGATAAAAGATACTAACGATGATGTCATCGAAAGATAGATATGTGCATTCACGTGGACACAAGCGTCTGGGAAAACATCTGTCCATCAACTCCTACTCTCACCTCGACGTGGTTAACATCGGATGCCCAGCACCTCGGTTGGAGATAGGGTGATAACCCCTGTAAAAGACAGTTGAGGGTAGCAAAGAAGAGAGGGGACGACGGTAGCGTACGAATTTTCTAGATGGAATCAACGATTGCGCCTACAGTTTCAGTCAGCTTTGAATTGCCCACTTAATACCTTTATTAGGGCTATTTTTACATTTTTAAAGCCCAGGCAGTTAAAGAGACGGTTTTCCGGCCCTCTTGGAGTCACATCGAGTTCCTGGTACTCCAGGTTGAAGTTTATACTTCGGGGTGACTTCCCGGCTACGTAGAAAAACATTTAGATACGAAGTAACAACAGGCCTAGAAAACGGACGAACAAACTGATGACAACCTATCCAAACTTCGGATTCAACAGCGAGGTTTATGTTTTGGTTTAGCGGTAAATGAGCAGAAGCAAAATCTAAGTACCTCTATACCTACTTATTTATTTTGATATTCAAAGAAAAATGGCCTTATCTGACCTTATCTTTCACGTAGCCCCAAAAAAAGAAAATAAGGTCTACGCCAACAGCCCAGCGTCGATTCAAGATCTCAAAGATTGAATTCGTGAGGCTATCGAGGACATAGGGCAGCCACTTTTCGATTTGGTTATGGAAAATTTCATGAAAAGGATATATGGTCCTGTAAGCGTGGTCGTTGCGGCCATTTGGCTGATGTTGTGTTCCACAGTACACAGAATACAAGGTATTATATTCCCGATTTTCTTCTTCTCAAGTTCGCGCATATTATGTCAAATTTCAGATCCAAAATGTCATAATAAAAGAAAAGTAAAAAGAAAGGAACAAAACTTTAGATTTCTGTCTCTGTCTGTCTCATTTACTAAAAATATCAGCCATTTTTTTCCCTTGACGAATTTGACATTGGATCTGAAATTTTTGGAATTTCTTTTTGTGCCTTTTCTCACTTCTGTCATTTTGGTCTCTGACTGCAGATGCGCAATATAATACCTTGTATTCGGTGTACTGTGGTTGTGTTCCATTATTAACGGCATACCTTCTTCTTTATAATGAAATAAAAATCCGATCATTTATCTCTTTGAATATCAAAATAACACCTCTTATTGGGAAACCCTATATATATGCTGTCTTCGCGGAAAGACACCCAACACCGACAGTAACAATAGACAAATACAACTTCAAGGTAGTAGATGAGTTTGTCTAGCTAGGCTAGGCTCTGATATTAACACGGGAAATAGCACCAGCGCCGAGATTCAGAAGAAGAATAACTCTTGCTAACAGTGGCGAGGTGTCATATTGTTCAAGTCGTGCATGAACGACTAGCATTTCCACCTTCCACGCACCGTACTCACATCTCACACATTTTTTGTTTTTAGACTAGCCCAGCATAGTTTTTGAATTTCAGAATGTGTATTTGCGTTGATTTTGGGTTTGAACGACTACATTTTACAGGCACGCGTCGCCGCTGCTTGCTAATCACTGTTTTTTTGGGCTAAGAAAGCAGTTGAGTGGAAAAGCCCTCTCTCGATCAACTAAGGTAAGACTATATAACACCCTCATCATACCAGTCCTGCTGTATGGTGCAGAAGCATGGATCGGATGAATGTGCCTTAGGCTGTTTCGAGAGGAAAGTTCTTCGTGTCATCTTTGGCCCCGTATGAAGAATGGAGAAGAAGATACAACTCGAACTTTACGGGTTGTACAAAAACGTGGACCAGAAGGGTCAAGGTCCAGAGACTCAGATGGTTTTGTCATTTAGATCAAATGGACATCAATGCTACGGCCCGGAAAGTGTTCGACACTATTCGCTGTTCGACACTTATCGCGAAGGACGCAGAAGTAGAGGAAAACCGCAACTCAGGTGGAGCACACAAGTGGAAGAGGACCTCAATCAACTGGTAGTGCAAAACTGGAGACAGCTAGCTAGGGACCGAGCTGGCTGGCGTTATCAGCAAACATATAAACTTTGCAAAAGGAGCTCGTTTCTAATCAAGCGAAAAAGTAGAGGTCCAAGAATAGAACCCTGTGGTACCCCTGCAGGGACTGTAAGAAATGAAGATATCTGGTTTCTTACTACGTTTACTTTTAGTTTCTGGGTTAATTAAAAATGCGTCATTGTTTTCGTAACTCAGTGTTTTTTAAAGAATGGTTTGGTGAATAAAACGATTATTTGTTTCTCTGGCATTAAAATAAATTTTTTGTGGCTATTATTACTCTCCTTTAGTCTCTCCCGTGAGTAGGTATAGAAACAAAAAGCAATTAAAAATACATTTCTAAAATAATAATCGTTCGGCTTTCTGTTTTGTTTTCAAAAATAATACCAGCGAAGTCATTTAATAAAATATTAGAACCCTAAAAGCATTTAATTTTTTACAAGGTTTTACATGGAAATATTGATTCATTGAACGCACAACTGCGTCGGACAAAGTTGCTCCTAAGTTCAACAACAGGAAATCCGTGTTGGAGCAGTTCCAAAGGTTTGAAAATGGGTACAATCCCTTTTCCACTCTAAAATCATTTTTGAACAAAAGTTCGACCAAAAGTGAAATTCAAGCGTTGATAATTTTAAGTGTCAACATTTCCATATTTCTATGGCTTCCATAACTTGCCCTAAGAGCACTCTGGAACTGATGATAACCTCTCATCTATTGGGATAGAAGCCAAAAATGTTTAAGCACTTTGGACCAGAAAAAGGACGCACACACAATATTGAAATTTATTCGTGCAGCGGTTAATGGCGGGTGGAGGTAGGCGAATAGCGAATTCCATTCGGTGGTATTATTGCTAGTGGCATGTATACAATGTGGCGGCAACAGTGTTTTGCGGACTTGAATACTTGCTTTGTACTTGCACACCATTTATGCGGTGTAACGCCATGTCGTGCTTGTGGCTGGATGTATGGTCGATGTCGCTTTGTTTTGTCTGTATTGGTCTAAACGCATAAATATTTGTTGAATTTTAATGGTTTGCCAACGGCAGTGGTAGTGGCTGTGGCAGTGACAACAGCGACAGAGATAATATTGCCTGTGTCGGGGGAATAATAACAGCCTTTAGAAGGTTTTTTAGTCATCTCTGTAAGGGTCGTTGTACACGAACACGCGCTTATCAGAGATATATTAAACCTATCTCCTTGAATGTTCATAAATTATAAACAGGAATTGTGTTGCTCGAACATCACCGCCACCTAAAATTGTGTAATCATGAATGGGTTGGTGTACATAGTGGTAATTATTATTGTACCTACGTAATTACGAAAAGTCAACACATATAGTCTCGGTGTCCACCGAACGGGCTTACGTTACTTTGAAAACCGAGGGTGTAATTGTAATTAGAGCACTATCTGTGCAAAGCCGAATTTATAGGCAGAGAACGAAATTTCCAAATGAAGTAATTTTGTGGTTCAAAATCGACTCTTCGTCGAAATTTCAGATTTTAATTTTGCCTTGCACTTGGACTGGTATAAATTGAATCCGTGGTTATTTTCAATCCCCAAGGATACAAAGTATCTAACGACTTTCAACAATTTGTCGCATTAAAATAATTTCGTAGCTACAATGACATGTTTACCCAACCTTTATCTACTTTGCAAAAAGATTCGCTAAAGGGAATACGTTTGTCTTAGCTTCTTTTGTCTCACACCCCATGAGACACATTATGTTGTTTGCCCAAGTATCTACCTATCCGTATATCTCGCTTTCAAGAAGCTCTTAACCATAATACACAACAGAGAGCATAATAGATGATTGGCAACACACAAAGGCAATGAGGCTTGTGAAGTGATTTTGTGCACCTGCTTGAGGTGTTAAGTTTGAGAACGCGTGTGAGGCAATAACTAGCGCTAATTATCGCCACAGTCACTTTTCGTGCCATCACCATTACCATCACCATGATTGTTGGATGATGTGATCAACAAAGTTTGCAAAATGGGTGATGGCGCCGCTTAAGCTTGTTAAATAGCTTAAGTTTTCAAAATGGATTTTAACACAACCGACGAGATGATTTTGGATTGACGCAGAGGCGATATAAGGCTTTGTAGGAGAACAGTGGAGGCGATGTTAATTTAAAATTTAGTCTTTGTTTGTAAAAGTTATAAGTAGGCAATTAGTTAAAAATGTTTTAGCATAATTTGAGGTATCATGTGAATAGTTTTAATTCTAAAAAAGGATACCTAATCTTTTTATTACAAAAGTGAAGTAATTATCGTAATTCATATTTAAGAGTTGCTTTTCAGGATTTGCTTTGGGAATAATGAAAAAAGGTACGTTGCAATCCAAACTGTCCCGTCATTCTGGGATCATGGAAACACTGATAAATTCAATTTGAGAAATAATGTACATTGAAGAGTGAAAGCTTCTATTTGACTCGCAGAACGGCTTTGCGCTAGATTTTCAAAGGCATTTGTTTGGCATTTTGCTCTTACTTACTTACTCATGGTGGCGCTTCAGTCCGTTTTGGACTTGAGGCTCAAACAACAGTAGTCCTCCAGGCAGCTCTCTAGCTTACCATCTCCAGTTTTGCAGTCTGTGTTGATTGAGGTCCTCTTCCGCTTGAATACGCAACCTAAATCGCGGACTTCTATTATAAGTACTCCTTTGTCTCAGTGAATGGTTTTGAAGACTTCCCGGGCCGGAGCATTGGTGTCCATCCGCTTTATATGACCAAGCCATCTGAGTCGCTGGACCTTGACTCTTCTGGGTAGGTCCGTGTCGTTGTACAACCCGTAAAGCTCACTGTTGAATCTTTTCTCCATTCTTATGTCCGAAGCGACTTACAAAAAAAAAAAATATTGATATCGTGCAAGAAATGAAAAAATTTATTTTAGGTTTGCAGTTTGCACCTAAAACCTTGTTTTACAAATTGGTGATGTTAAAGCTTACCTGATGATAAATTTAAGCCAAAGCGTTGCGTTGCTTTGGCATAAGAAGTCGTTTCCTAGTGGGTTCTAAAATTTTATGTCCAGACTGGTGTACTTACAATATTTTAAGAAGTCAATAGGTCTAAGCAATAAATACAGAAAAACAATCATTAGAAACTGTCTCAAAGTGAACTAATATCAGTACTTATACCTAAAATAGCTACTCTATCGACAAACGCTGAAAATGCACGGACAGGATGACAGACAGACAGAAGCATTGACGGGCCCACCTTTTTCAATGTCTCTACTATTTTAATAGACATTTTTCTACCTACAAAATGAACGTCGTAAATTTTGAAAACTAATGTCGTTCCTTTTTTTTCTTTCTAGGTAAGTCGAGTGATCTTTAAACATTGAAAAATCAAATTGCGGTAAGCTTTCTTCTTTTATTCAAAAATCTTAAATTAAATGAAACTTTGCTATTTTTATTTTTAAGAAACTTTATAAATGAGCAACAGCTTGGGACCATTTTATTCAAGCTATACTTATTATTGTACTCGTGATGAACCCCACGCGTCACGTCTAATACCCTAGCAGAACCATTTCATAAGGCGGCACCGAAAAGTATTCAGTATTTTGTTGCTAATTTGTGCCGCAAGAATTGTAAAAAACTTACGCAATATGTCAAAACAACGTTTATCGGGTCAGCTAGTATAGTGAAAAACGTCTCTTTAACCGTCTTTCTTGGATGGTGCGTTGTCGTCCAACAGCTTGGTACAGCTTGAACAGTTCTCGGTTGAACCTTCTTCTTGATTCGCCATAGTCGCATACGGGACCAAAAATCCGTCGAAGAATTTTACTTTCGAAAATGTAAAGTATCAATTTCCTTGTTTTAATTATCGTCCATCACTCGGCGCCGTAGAGTAGGATTGGTAAAATCAAAGTTTTGTATTTTGAGTGAGGACTGAGGAGTCTTGAACCCAGTTGTTTTGCCAAGCCGAAGCAGCAACGGCTCGCTAGGGTAATTTTCTTCGGATCTCTTGGATCGACCGATGATGTCTATGTCGTCCGCATAGCCTAGGAGATGGGTTTGTTGAAGGTAGTGTTTTTCGTGCTCACACCTGCCTTGCGCACTATCTGCGCTCCAGGATTAGCTCGGATGAGCTGTTACCCATTTGCACATTGCACTGCGTATTGTTAAGCGCCATGCGGCACAGCTGGATCAGTTTGTTCGGGATCCTGAATTCAGACATCGCCATCATAACCTCTTGGTGATGGATGCTTTCATAAGCAACTTTGAAGTCGATGAAAAGATGGTGTGTTTCGACTTCAAGATGTTGGATTCGTGCCTTGCGTCGCCGGCCGATTAGCACATGGTCGATTTGATTGGTGGTTCAACCATCCGGAGATCACCAGGTAGAGCTTTTGTCTTGGAAACCTAGTGCTACTAATCACCGAGCTGCAGCAAAGTCGATTAGTCGTTGTTACTTCGTGGAGGCTGTGCTTTCCAACGTACCCGCCAAAGATGTCTTCGATTTTTGCATTGAAGTCTCCGAGTACGATTTTGACTTTGTACTCTGGACAGGCTCCGCAGGCTATATCCAGTAGGTCGTAAAAATTCTCTTTGCTAGTCTCCTCAGCACCATCGTTAGGGGTGTGTATACAGGTACACTGTACATGTTAGACTGATGTTTTGCATTGTGGCCTTGATGCGGATTACAGCCAGGCGATCACTAATTATCTTGAAATATGTGCATTCTTTGATGACAGCTGTAATAAATGTCGTCCGGGTCTGGTTGCCATTAGAGGAAGGTCATTATCGGAGGCTCTGCCTATCTCTCTCATAACGTTATGTTTTTTTTTTTTTACCGTGGAGGGGTTGTTAGCCCCTCGCACTAACCTCAAAATTTGTAGGCCCGGTGTCTTAGTGCTTCTGTTTTTCCACTTTGCACTTGCGCCTAGAAGTTTTGCAAGTTATATCTAGTGATATAACCACATAACCAGTACCCGGTGGTTACCACTTGGAGATAAAGTAAGTACATGGTGTGTAGGAAAAGATACAGCCCCAAGATCCTATAACACCCAACCACCATTTCATACACACACATATGTACCTACATATTTCCAGATTATAGCAAAATAGTACCTACTTTTGGCGACTTAAATCGAGTATCCTCATTCATAGCCCATAAACCGAGCTCTTTTTTCGGGTAATACCGCCAAAAGTCATCTTACGTCTGTTCTAACAATTAAAAGAAAATAAGTCGTTACGTCTACGTATGTAGAAATCAATTTCGATAATTTCACAATCAAAACTTTCAGATAACCTCGAAAATGTTCTCGTGTGCCACTTTAAACTAGGTAATCTTTATTTACTCTTTTCATCTGCTCAAATTAAATTGACCCAATTAATCAAATTCAGGCAAACATTGAAATATCAAAAAGAGCAAATTCCTTACAAAAATATTTATGTTCACAAGAAAATCGCATGTCAAAATCTGTTTACTATAATTTAAACATTATCGAATTCTGAAATTGTCTAAACCCATTACCTTCAGTCGTTAATTATCTCAAGTGCACAATTTAATTACTCTTTAAACACAAGCATATAAACACATAATTTGGCAACATTCCAACGGCATACAAAAAACCAAGAATATGTTAAACTCCAAAAAAAACAACCTTGACAATGTAGGATAGGCAAACATACAGAGCAATATTTCACTCAAAATTCATCTTTGGGCTCACAGAAAAAACATTCGTCTGTTTGTTGTTTTCTCGAAAATTTGTTTTACCTGCCTGCACCCGAAAGGTGTGAAAACAAATTTGAATAATTCACTTTACGAAAATAGATTGCGTCAATTTATTAAAAGAGGATATTATTTCGTGGGATAAACAAGAGTTTTTATTCTGATTTAAGAATTCAACCATACAGCGTCGAGCAAGTGGAAAAATGGAGAAATGTACGAATGCCAAGTTTGATGCTATCAGTCAATGTCGCTTAAAGTTGCACACGACCGAGACTCAGACGTGCGTAGTCGGGCTTGTTTTGCCCTTTGTTCGTTTCGTTCTGTTGTTTTGGTTCGATATTATGAAAAATTGCTTGAGAACGGATGGCTCGAACGGGTAATGGTATTAGCTATAATATTTCATGGAATCAACTTGTTTTTTACGAAAAAGAAATCAACGTGTGGCACAGAGCAGACATCAATAAATAAACAATTTAATCAATTTTAAAGGAATGCAGCATGACCTTGACGTAAACCTTTACTCTTCAATTTCCAACATGTATTGTATTGTGTAAGCCTTAAACAATTTTCTGACCTTAACAAAAAACAAAGAATGTAAAATAACCCATTGGCTCATACCAAAAGTCTAATTTTATGTTAACCGTTTTCTTAGTTGATATACAAGGGACTTCCAAACTTTGATAGCGGCCGTCATGTCAAGGCTACATCTGTCAAATTGATTGTCAATTATTCAGTCTGTTTTGTCAGATTAACATGGACGCGAAAGTCAATACTTGCTGTGCCTTTTGGGTTGGCGTTATCACTAGTCCGATTTGAACAGTTCGGATGCATGTCACCAAGAGACACGGCTGCGACTTTTAACCGATGTGTTGTTTCGCACACCGAATGGCTTTCAGTTTAAGAGTAGGAAGCTATTATTGAAGCACGATCTATTAACATTATTATGATAATCGTCATAGTCCACCTGGTCAATTTAGTATAAGAAGTTCAGGCTTCCATATATTAAGTTCTTCCATCTAGTCATAGCAAGAGACTTTCCGGGCGGGTTCCACAAGGTATGCGGAAGATACACTTACTTACTTAAGGTATTGTTACAGTCCGTTGTGGACTTGGGCCTCAGTCAACAATCTTCACTAGCCAGCACGGTCCCTAACTAGCTGTCTACAGTTTTGCACTCCAAGTTGATTGAGGTCTTCCTCACTTGTGTGCGCCACCTGAATCGCGGTCTTCCTCGGCTTTTACGTCCCTGGGGAATAGTGTCGAAGGCTTTCCGGGCCGGAGCATTGATGTTGATCCGCTCTTAATGACCGAGCCATCTGAGTCTCCGAACCCTGACTCTTCTGTTCGCTGTTGTATCTTCATAAATGACCCGAAGAACTTTCCACTCGAAACAGCCTAAGCTAAGGTCAAGGTCCATGCTTCTGCACCATACAGCAAGACTCGGATGATGAAAGTGTTGTACAGTTCTACCTTAGTTGCTCGAGAGAGCGCTTTTCCACTCAATTGCTTTCTTAGCCCAAAGAAACAGCGATTAGCATGAGTTATTCTTCGTCTGATCTCGGCGCTGCGCTGGTGTTATTGCCCGTGTTAATAGCGGAGCCTAGGTAGACAAACTCCTCTACTACCTCGAAGTTATATGCGTCCATTGTGGCGTTCTGTCCGAGCCGTCGTTGTTGGGTGTCCTTCCTCGAATACAGCATAAACACTTCGTTTTCCCTCATTTACCGCTAAACCCATTTTTGCCGCTTCTGTCTCAATTCTTACAAAGGTGCCATTGACATCACGCTGTGTTCTTCCCATTATATCAATATCATAGGCATACGCGAGAAGTTGAACAGACTTTTGGAAGAAAGTGCCTCGGGTGTTGACGGTGGAGTTTTGCACTATCTTCTCAAGAACGATGTTAAAGAAATCGCATGACAGTGCTTTGTCTGATTTTTTTTTGTTGACATCGAAAGATTCCGTAAGCCCGTTGCCAACCTTGATGGCGCAGCGTGAGTTCTCCATCGTAATTTTGCACAAGAGAACGAGCTTGGCAGGGATGCCAAAACTAGACATAGCCTTTTACAGCTCGTCTCTTTAGATGCTGTCATACGCGGCCTTAAAATCAATGAAAAGGTGGTGGGTATCGATTTGGAGTTCATAGGCTTTTTCCAGGATCTGCCGCAAAGGGAAAATTTGTTCGATGGTTGGCTTTCCTGGTCTGAAACCACATTGATAGGGACCATTCTCTGGAATGCAACGAAAATTGTTTGTAGGTACATAAGTCTTCAAGTCTTAGCAAGTGAGTGAGTCCTTTAAAACAGCAGTCCCGAAGCAATCCTTGTAGGAACCATCGAAGATATTTACGGAGCTGTATTGCTTTCCAGCTTAAAGCACAAGTCACGTTCACCCAGCATTGTTTTTTTTTTGGGATGCCAAATTGTAGTGCCCGTGGCCCATAGAGTTTTGACTTCATCTTTCACGGATACTGCCTCTTGCGATGAATTGACAACTCTTTCAAGAGTAGCCGATCATTTAGAATAGACGAGAAAATCTAAGAGGATCTACTGAATTTATTATTATTTTGATTTAATTTCGGTACTCTGTGATCTCTCTTTTCTTAAACTATTCTTTCGGCTTTCCTTTCTGTTCCAAGGTGTGCCCTATAACTTTATAGATTACTTGGGTGGCACATGTTCTCCTTAGGGCGGAAAAATGCCTCTTTTGGTACTTGCTTGCTGGCTGCAGAACAAGATCATTATCTTGAAATGGCGAGCCGTTTGTCTTTTTTCGCACCTGGTCTTGGCTCCCTAGTTCTTTCTATTTCACAGACAGTGTCTTTTTACCAGGACCAGGATGCTAATTTGTGCTCGTGAAGCTTCCTCAATTCTTACCTGAGCCTCATATTTTATTATTCTGTTGCTCTTGCTTATTTGTTTTGCATTGGTAATATTTGATATAAGAATGAGTTCCTTATACCAGATTGACAAATTAAACGAAGAAAATTATGATGGGTGGAAAGTGCAGATGAAGGCTGTATTAGTTCACAGCGATCTATGGACTTATGTTTCGGGAGCTACCTTTAAGCCCGAATTATCTGCAACCAACGCATCAGATGTCGCAGCATGGGAAGTCAAGGATTTCATCCTTCATGGCTCTTTCGACCATTTTACTTAGTGTAAAATCTTCACAACTTATACACATCAGGAAAAGTTCATCATCAAGAGACGCATGGAAAAAATTGGAGGATATTCATCAACCCAGTGGACCAGCACGGAAGGTAACTCTTTTCAAGCAACTTTTATCTTTGAAAATGGCAGACAGTGACCCTATAAATAACCATTTAAATAAATTCTTCGAAATCTCAGAAAAATTATTAGAAATTAATATAAAAATCCAAGATGAATTATTAGTGATCATACTTTTATCAAGTTTGCCAAAAGAGTATGAAAACTTTAAAGTCGCCATTGAGTCACGGGATTCGCTTCCCACAATATGTTCCATAAAGACCAAGCTTATAGAAGAGGGAAAACGGCGAGAAGGGAATAGTTTTGATTCTAATGAGGCTGCATTTGTTGCACGTCATCACGGTAATGTTTCACACTCAAACAATAAGACACGCACAAAGGCAAAGTGCTACAACTACTGTCAAAAGAGGGGTCATTTTGCTTCTGAATGCCGTTCTCCAAAAAGCTCATCGAAAAGAAATTATACGTCATCATTTGCTATGTTAAATCTTAAATAGCACTGCAAATACTTCTTCACTTGACAAAAATATGTGGGTACTTGATAGCGGGGCTACCAGCCACATATGTTGTGACGAAAGCTTGTTTACCATCATGGAGCCACATATCGAGAAGATTGAATTGGCAGCAAATCATTTCATTAGTTCTACCTTTATCGGAACTGTCGAAATCTCTTTGAATGATAACATAATTAAGCTTCTGAATGTTTTATATGTACCAGAACTGAAAACAAATTTCATTTCAGTTACCAAAGCCGTTGAAAATAAACATTCTGTTATCTTTAGTGAAAAAGAGGCTAAGATTTTCAATAGTGATCGAAACTTAGTTATGCATGCGATTAAATTTGGTGGATTGTTTGTGTTTGAAAATGAACGAAAACCTATACTATGCAGCATGATGAATAAAGTTGATAACGACCAGCTTCTTTGGCATGCCCGTTTAGGACACTTTAACATGAAAAGCATGAATCAATTGTTTAGTAAGAACATGGTAAAAGGTGCTAACCTCAAAAATATACCAAGTGTGTTGCAATGTGACGTTTGCTTAAAAGGCAAAATTTGTAGTTCCGGTTTTCCAACAAACAAGGAAATTATGACTAAAGGATTATTAGAAGTGATTCATTCTGATGTATGTGGACCGATGAAGACCAAATCGTTGGGGGGTGCAAAGTACTTCGTTTTATTCATAGACGATTTTAGTCGCAAAATATTTGTTTATTTTTTGAAGGCCAAAAGCGAAGTATTCAGCGCGTTCAAGGAATTCGTGGCTGAGGTAGAACGAGAAACATCTTGCAAAATAAAAGTTTTAAGAAGCGACAATGACGGGGAGTACGTTAGCTCTGAATTTTCGAAGTTCCTCTCTGAAAAAGGAATAAAGCGGCAGCTAACTGTAGATTACACGCCTCAGCAAAACGGCGTTTCAGAACGAGCCAATAGAACATTAGTTGAAATGGCTAGGTGCCTGCTATTGAGATCTAATCTGCCCGAGTCCTTATGGGCCGAAGCGTTGAACACGGCTGTGTACATAAGGAATCGATCGCCTACAAATCTTTTAAAGAATCGCACTCCATATGAAGTTTGGTATAGAAGAAAGCCTTCAATAGGACATATGAAAGTTTTTGGTTCAAGTGCTGTAATGCTCGATAAGAGGCCAAAAAGATCAAAGTTTGATGCTCGAGGTATAGATTGGATGATGGTAGATTATTCGAAAGAATCTAAGGCATATAGACTATATGAACCTAAAGAAAGAAAAATAATGAAAAGTAGAGATGTTAAATTCAAAGAATTATTGAGTATGAGTAACAATATGGTTGGTTCTTATGATCTACTCATCGAACAATCAAAGCCGGAAGAAATTCCCTGTGTTAAAGATGAGGAATGTTCCTACACAAAGAACTCAACAGTTGAATTGATTCCAGAAATGTTGAATGACAAAAGCAAAGATGAATATAGCGGCGAAAACAGTAACGATGATGATGGTACTGACGAAGAGAGCCGCAATGTTGAAAGCGAAAATCAAGATGCTGTTATTGGAGAAGATCAAACTATGGATTTAAGATCAGGGAGGCAGATAATCAAGAGAATTTGTTTTATGGACATCAACGAAAACCCTTTAAAAGTGAACCCACTTACAGTTAATGAAGCTCTAAGTCGAGCTGATGCGAATATGTGGGAACAATCCATGCAAATTGAGTACGATTCATTAAAAAATAATGAAACATGGGAGTTGGTTGACCTTCCTCCTAATCGTCATGCAATTAAGTCGAAATGGGTTTTTAACATAAAACATGACAAGCAAGGGAAGCCGGTTCGATATAAGTCAAGACTGGTGGCGAAAGGTTGCAGTCAAAAGTTTGGTATCGACTACAACGAGACGTTTTCACCGGTTGCTAGATATTCAAACATTAGATTAACTCTAGCTTTGGCAGTTGAGTTTGATCTCCATGTCCACCAAGTGGCTGTCTTATCTGCTTACCTCAACGCTGATATAACAGAGGAAATATATATGCATCAACCAGAGAATTTCGTGGACTCCAAGAATAAAGCAAAGGTATGCAAATTGAAAAAATCACTCTACGGTTTGAAGCAAGCAGGTAGAGAGTGGAACAGTAAGCTTGATTCAACCTTGAAGGAAATGGGTTTTTCTCGCTGCAACACTGATACTTGCGTTTATACGAAAAACAGAAAGGATGAACTTAACATCGTCGTAGTTTATGTTGATGACATAATCATCGCATGCACAAAACAATATTCTGTTCTTCGCATAAAAGAAGCACTTGCTGACGCTTTTGATTTGGTGGACAAGGGTCCAATTGACTTTTTCTTAGGCATTGAGATAAGTCGAAACAAGGATACAGGATCAATTACACTTTCACATGAGCAGTATATTAAGAACTTACTGTCGAAATATGGTATGGTTTCAACCAGAAAATGTAACACTCCTCTGGATCCAGGTGAAAAACTGATAAGATGTTCTAAGTCTTCATGTCTTAAAGTTAATGTCAAGGAATACCAATCTTTGGTTTGGGTCTATGATGTATCTTGCCATAACAACTAGGCCGGACATCATGCACGCTGTTAGTAAATTAGCTCAGTTTAACATAGAGCCGCACAAGGAACATATGACCGCAGCCAAACACTTTTTGAGGTATTTAAATAGTACATCTAATTTTAAACTTTCTTTTAAGAAAACTGGTGAACCACTGAGAGGGTATGCTGATGTCGATTGGGCTGGTAGTTGCGATGACCGAAAGTCATATACTGGTTACGCTTTTTTCTTGGCTGGTGGTGTTGTAACTTGGGAGTCGCGTAAGCAGTCTACTGTGGCATTAAGTGGTACCGAAGCCGAGTACATGGCGCTGGTGGCTGCAACGAAAGAAACTGTTTATCTTCGAAGATTACTGACTGAAATGGGATTTGAATCTGTTGTGAATGAACCAACTGAGTTGTGCGGAGATAATTTGAGCGCGAAACACTTAGTAAGGAACCCAGTATTTCATTCTTAATCAAAACACATAGATATAAAATATCATTATATTCGTGAGATATACAACAAATCTTTGATAAAACTAGAATATGTGCCTACATCTGAAATGATTGCTGATATATTCACTAAAATATTAAACAAATCCAAACATTTAAATTTATTTACTAAATTAGGACTTTGTAATTAATATCTAATTAAAATTTGTTTTAAGAGAGGCAGTATTGAAGTTATTTGAATATGTGTAATATTAACAACCCACAATACAATACTCTTTAACTTTCACCTGTTAATTGTTACTTTAAATTATTATACTGAAATTAATCAAGTAGCAGATTTGATAGAAAATTTGATTGTGAAAATTAAATAAAATTATTCCTTGTTAAACTTTCATTGAAATTGAATGTGTTTCATTTAAATATTGTAACATTCCCTCTACAGAAAAGGACTGGAAATGTGTTGCCAATGAATTTGAGGTTAGTTTGAATTTTACTCATCAGGAGGAAGGTTTCAAATATCGGAAATATAAAGGGACTGATAGTACCTATTATAACGGTCTAGGGCCTCCACTAGTTGTTCGGCTGCACGTGGTCTGTTAAGGGACCTAACATTCCACGTGCAGATCCAAATCTCGTTGTCCTTATTTCGTTTGCATAGTTCGTCATCAGTGAATCCGTCCGTATCCGAGGATTTTTGTTGTTAAGCAACTTGCTTGTATTTATGTGATTGGGAAGTCACCCCAAAGCACGACCCCCAAAGCTGGAGGGCCAGGTCCTTATTTTAACTCCAAGAGCAAAGTGCCGGATAAACCGCTCCTTATCGGCCTGAGCTCCAAATATGTCAAAGTAGCCTGTACAAGGTGTTCACTGAGCAGTTCAGTCTGGGGAACTGTATAGTCCATCGTTGACTCTATCCTGCGACTTCTTCCGCTGCCGTCTGGAAAAAGGAGTAGTGCCTCAGTGGAAAACACTCTCCCCGCCCTCTCTCGTTAGTTGTCGCCAACAGACTTCCATAAGAGTTTTCACCCTATCTCCAGCTGAGGTACTAGACACACGGTTGTCACCACTTGGAGGTGAGAGTGGGACTTGGTAGACAAAGGTTGTTGAGGACGCTTGGGTCCACATGAGTGCACTGATATCTACCATTTGACACATAGCATATATAGTAAAATGCTTTTGGAATTTTAGCAAATAGATGGGGGGCTTATCTCACTGTTAAACCACATGATCCTCAAACAATTATTCCCTACGCATGTGTCTTTTCCTTTTAAATAATTGTATGCCTAAAAATATAGCACAGCAGTGGCATGCACCTGAAAACTCTCCGAAGGCAACCAAACTTCAACGGAACTTCTGATATAAATATAGGGTCATTCAATTCGTGTTTTCAAGTTGGTAGGGCTCGTGTTTTCAAGCTGGTACGTTTGACTTGTCAAACTCAACTGTCTCTGAAGTGTCAAAATATCAGAGTAATGTTCTGCCATTTACGATAATAGATTGCTTAGCAATCGAGCAATGAGTTAAACCGAGAAATGAATGACCCTTTATTATCCCCATTAAATTTTGAAAAAGAAATTTATCTATAAAGACAAATTCTAAAGCCTCAATAGGTAGGCATAAGGGTATCCGTCGTAAATTTAACTGAAGAAAAATTATAACCAAAAGAGAATATGAATGCATTCGCCCAGACTGAGGCTCCTTAAAACATCTTTAGAAGCAGCCGCCTCTCCAACAATTCAGTCTGGCATTGGATACAGAAAAGTATTGTTAAAAATATAAAATATGTCTTTTGAATGTGCACAAGTTTATATGCTTCCATAGCACTTTTGCCACAGCATTGAGCTCGAAAGGCAGATAGAGCAAAGAAAGAACTGCACAAGGACCATGACATCTGCATGGCACCCTTAGGGAAGCTAAAGCACATAATCCTACGGCCATACATAATTTACCGTAAACAAAATAACAGAAAATATACTCTCGTAAAAATAAAAACTTTATGACAAATAAACCGATGTCTTTAGTATACGAGAGCATACACTCTGCACAGACATTTGAATTCCTAGAGTAAAATAAAGTTCTCGTTATTCGAGTAAGAGAGTATAAAAGACCAGGACGAGCCCAGCGGGTGAAGACACAAATTGAAGTTAACAATTTTATTTTATTTGCTCTTTTCCTTGTTTATAGTGTTTACCTTGTTGATAAATAGTTCGAAAAAAAACGGAACAAATCAAATAATATAACGAGACGAGTACACGGGAAATAAACAAATTTGTTTGTGAACTCGAAATGGTAATGGAGAAGCTTGTATGTTAAAAATTTAGTGAACTTTTATTTCATGGAATTATAGCTGTGGTTTTATAAAGCGTTTTGTTTTTAAGAGTCGTAATAACTTCTTTAGACTTATGGTTCTATTAAAATTGATTACGTTTTTTGGTTGAAGATTTAGTAGAGTTGGTCCTGACTCTCTGGTCCATCAATAAAGACTTTATTTGGTATAGTAAACTCACTGTCGTGGTGCAATCAGTTTTCAAAAGGTGAACTCAACGTGACACTCGTCCAGGTATTTTAATCAACCACTGACTGTCTACTAAAACATAAGAGATAGTTTCAAGCTGCTATAACTTCTGCTAAGATGACTCTTAACGTTGAATATTCTCTCTGCAAATTGATAATCTTACGCTCTAAAGCAGGATCATACACTAAAGAGTGGGTGATTTTTCTACAAGACCAGACTCCAGTGCACTGCTTGTTTCGTACGCTCCTCCATCTGAAACCCCTCGATATCTCCAGCAAACAAGGGGTTGCTTTTTTCTAAGGCTGAGGTATGCTCCGTCTGTGGTGGGTGTTCTCGACTATAAGCACCTAACGTCGAGTTAAAGATCCAAACCAAATAATACAACCAACCTTCACTATTCGTTTAATAGCTTTTTATTTTACAATATCTTAGGTCTAACAGAGTTTTATATCTGGCTACTTTACAAAAATTTAGCTAACAATACTTATAATAGCACAGTAACGAAAAGCTGCTCCCAGTCTCAAGGCTCGGTGTCTGGATAGTCGCGGCTCCTCGTTGATGAATCGTCGGATTGTATGACTGTCACTATTGCCACTGAATAAACGATAGTATTTGCCCTGTCTTTGATACGCACAGAGGGTGTGGGTCAAAGAATAAACCGAGTCTAGTAAAAATAAGACTGCTGTTCACAACAAAGGCTGTGAAATAAACGGCTGAGCTATTGCTCCTGTTCGAGCATTTTCCAGAGGGGAAGAAAACACGAAATAAACCGTTGAGTCGAAACTCCTGTCAGCGAGCAATAAACTCCACTGAATAAACGTTGGCTTTCGCCCTGTCTTTGATACACTCAGAAGGAGTATAAAATAAATAAAAAG
The DNA here is from genome assembly GCA_943590905.1 of Sphaerophoria taeniata. NCBI lineage: Eukaryota > Metazoa > Arthropoda > Insecta > Diptera > Syrphidae > Sphaerophoria > Sphaerophoria taeniata. Next base: position 190,360,946 of record OX016540.1, read on the forward strand.
AGTGGCACGACAGCTCTTGAAGAGCCAAGGCCTAAGTGACTAACTCTCATCAACAATTCTCTGGGTGCGTGTGAAGAATTGAGGGGACCTAAAATTTAACGACAGATTGATACTCTTGGAAGTTTTGTCAGTTCTTCGCAAGAGGTAGTACCCGTGAAAGATGAAATAAAAACTTTACGTGCACGAGTAGGACTCGAACCCACGACGTTCTGCTTAGCAGCCAACACACCTAACCACTTAGCCACGGGAAGCTGCACTCGGAAAGAGCGGATCAAAGAATAAACTGAGTCTAGTCAACATCAGACTCCTGTTCACAACAAAAGTTGTGAAATAAATGGTCGAGGAGTTGCCCCTGTTTGCTGTAAACTGTCGAGTCGAAACTCCTGTCAGCGAGCTGCAAAACTCCACTGAATAAACGTTAAGCTTACGCCCTGTCTTAGATAAACTCAGAGTATGATTTCGACATCATCTACCGAAAAGGGAGCATGAATTTTGTAGCTGATGCCTTGTCCCGCGACCTCTTCCGATTTCAGAATCTGACGCTCTAGCCGCTGTGATAGAAACAGGCCCAGATTGGACGCAGAAAAAAATAACCCTGATCAAGAAAAATCCAGACGATTATCCAGAGTTTAAAATCAACCAGCTATATCGCCAATTCAATTCCAGTGACCCCCTGACCCGTTCGAGTGAATTGGAGTGGAAACTGTGAGTACCTTTGACGGAACGGAGCCAAGTGCTCTTTGAGAACCTCGATGACGTGACGGCCAGAATTGCCAAAACGACCTCACGTATCATGCTACTATTGGCCAGGAATGTTTCGATCCATAAGCAAATACGTCCGTCAATGTCATTCGTTCAATAAATACAGACAGCAAAAACCAAATATGAAAATGTTCACTACCCCGGTGTTCGGACCATTGGAAAGAGTATGCGCTCATTTCATCGGGCCACTCCCAAAATCTATGAAAGGCAATACTATGCTCCTTGTCTTAGTGGACAAGTTCACCAAATGGGTTGAAGTAATTCCACTACAAACCCCAACTATCGCAAGCCTAATCAAAGCCATCCGCGAACGAATTGTAGTAGAATATTTCACCGAGCAACTTGCCCAACGGTACGATGGACCATACGAGGTGGTGCGATGTGTGGAGGACCCATCATCGTAATCCTAAGATGCAAAAACGGAGGGACAAAAACTACTACCCGAGCACACATACGTGACCTCAAGAGTTCTCAAGCCAAAGAGGAAAATACCGATCATAGAGAAAAAGAAAACCGAACAAGGCAAATCCCCGCATATCCAGATTACCACTCGCAATTTACGATTCACATCACCGCCAAGCCTGAAAATATTATAAGTAAGGCTAGATCTTCAAAGGGAGAAATCATATATCGACCGACCGTCAACGAGAAAGGAGCTTCAACAAGCAACATGAAACCACCTCGTAATGTAGCTCGTCGCGACCTACCAGCAAGATCGACAAGTCCAGATTATGGACGAGTAACCCCCGCATCTCAGAAAAAACCCCCGAGATTTAATGCTGTCGACCCAACAACACGCAAGCCAAACATCCCATCGTTTTCGAGGGACGTCTGCCAAGCAGAGATGCCAAGCCGGGGTATTTGGAGGTGAAACCTCGTCGGACGATAAAGATTCCTCACCACCATAGCTGGGCACCGTTAATCAAAAAGTTAACTTCGTTAATCGCTAATCCGTTAATTAAAAATTTAACTTCGTTAACAGTTAAAACGTTAAATTTTAGAAAAATTAACGCAAGTTAACGTTAATCGTTAATCCGTTAACACGCCATAAAAATTTTATTCTCTGATAAAAATTGGAAGTTGGAAACAAGAAAAGACAAGTAAATTTTTTTTTAATATAGTAAATTATATTTTGTAAGAGTTTAAGTGTTAAAACAAGAATTTATTCAGTCATGTATATGAATGTGATTGTTCCCCTTCATGAACACCAGCATGTTGAAATTCTCGTTGGAAAGCGAGGCTCTTTTCGGCATATCCTTGCCCGTGGGGAAGAGACGTTCAACAGCAGCGCTTGAGGGTATTGTAGTATTGTATTGGATAAACAGATTTTCCAATACTTGTTCCCCGAGGAATGACGCTTCATTTAACGAGTCTTTTGACTTCAAATCTAGCCACGTTTTTACGAGACTTTGAGTTTTACTTCATAATGATTTGTTGTTCATAGGTTTTTCTGAAGATTGAGTAACAGAGTTGAAAAAGTCATCCTCATCATCGTCGTTTTTACTCGCGTTGCTGCCTCTGCCACTTACACTCTCTTCGTCCTTTGATATTTCAATAGCTTCTTTTTGTAGCGCTTTTTCTACCTTTTTTCCATGCATTTTTTCACTGCATCTACACGACTGTTATCATATTTCGGCAACCATATCAACCGAAACTTAGGGTGAAAAGCCGCAGCAAGTTGGCACTGTTCATCGTCCATAAGTGGTCCGAACCTTCTCTCTATGCCGTTTAACTTCTCAATCCGCCTCCCTAATCATTGAAGCGTCTTCTAAGCGGAAATATAAGCGATCAAAGAAGTTCTTTCCTGGCTAAGAGAAATCGTAAAATAAACTCCTGATATCTATCTGAAAGTCAAACTGCAATTTCACGACGGTGTTTCGACTAACTCTCAAATTACCCTGGATTATCGATCATCTCTTTTGGAGATGGTGCAGCAATTTAGCATTCCATTCACCTTTGTTGAGATTCGGGCCACAGAGACAATATAGAAAGTTGTAGAGCTGATGAGCTTGCTAAAATTGCAGCCGTAATACCTATGTCATCTGAAAGGGAAACGATAGGTGAACCGATCGCTATACTGCCATAAGGTAATAGATGGCAACATGCGCAAATACCAAACTTATATGGCCCTCCCATTTATTTAAGCGCTCCAAAGATTTGCTTTCTTAAAGCTCCCTAAAATATGTCCTAACAGGGCACTGTTTTATCGGCAGACATGCAATAGGACTGGGTGTAACCTCAAACAACTTCTGCAGGAGCTGTATAGATGAAGATGACAAAACAGTCTCCCACCTTTTCTGTATGTTAGAAAAGGCTCTAAATGGTTCAACCAGAAGGTAGTAGTCCCTAGATTCATGTAGTAACACAATGGGATTTTTATGGGCTAAGAGTGCGGATCTTGTATCGGCAAACCGGCAATCACTTAAACCTAACCTAAACCTAGTTTCATATTCAGATGACTGCGTAGACAATACATGGACATGTAGCGGCTTTAGGCTTCTACAAGGTAGTCATAACCGTAATGTAAGCAATGCTATGAGATCGTTGAGGCGTACGAAAACTTAGAGGCTAAGATATGTATGAAGATGAACTCTACAGAGAAAATGAAAATGAAAATGGGACAAGTCTATTAGTTTAACATCTCATGACATTCAGCATCAAGACTGGGCTTGCTCACATCGACTTCAGGGTCGTCGTTTCCGCTATGGAATATCTGGATGCTTCTATATCTGCAACTTTAACAGGTTTAGAATTCTAGACCTGAATATGAAAAAAAAACTCAACTTCATCTCCCCAAAGCTGTAAGTCCCACAAACAAAAAGCGCAGCGAGCGAAGCTCAGTTCGAGGGGTCTTAACAGCTTCGGGGTGAGCTGCTTGGTGTTTTCATGGCATTATCTGCGATCTCCCAGAGCTTGACCTTGCAAAACCCTGGGTTTGTAAGCGAATAGCTTCGGGAAAAGCTTTGTCTACGGGTTTTATGTTATATTGGATTCAAAAATTCCATACCTCCGGTTTTAAGGAAACCACACCCCTGATCTACCTAACTGCGCTTACTCACCCCCTGAGTAGATGAATGAAGACACCAAAGACTAAAGAAATACCCTTGCTATACCATTAAGGTTGTTTTTTGATATTTTAAATTTTTAATGCCAAGCTAAAAAGTTCTCTGATAATGGATGAAGTATGTCTAAAAGTATCTGTAATCGTAGGGAACTTGTACCAACTTACCTTGCCACACATCTCTCAGAGGTATACCTAGTTTCTGAAGTGCTTGATTCATATCTTTCAAGAGCCATTTATGTAAGGTGGTGTACGCAAAAATGATTCGAGGAAATTACTAGATTCACAAGTAGAAATATGGAGAAGGAGATACAGCAGCTAACTTCTCAGAACAAAAATAGAGAGAACGTGTGCTCTCAGCTCTCAGGTCTCTGCTCAGGAGTCGGCTTGACACTAGAAGAGAAATTACATTCAACAAACAGGGAAGTGATTAAGCAATTATGAATATTTGCTTTATTTATTGTAGGTACCGTTTGATCTAAAAAGTGATGACCAAGAACTTCGCCCGTCCGCGCTTGATAAAGCAGTGATGAAGTACAATGTTAAACTTCCAACTAAATGAGGAGTAAGTATTCGTTAGGACATCAGCAGAATATAGTAGAGAGCATGTCCACCCTCGTCCCTCAAAGGGTCTAAACTCTAGCAAGAACAAGTACCAATATTGATCTGCTTGACTTTGAGGATTTGTTCTGGCTCCTAATTTGAACGTTTAAAGCCATCGATCCAATGTTCATGTGCCTAAGAAAAATTAGGAAAATCAAATCAATACCAATCACCTCTCGTCGTATTGAGGATTTGTTTTGGCTCCTAATTTTAACGTTTAAAGCCATCGATCCAATGTTCATGTGCCCTAGAAAAATTAGGAAAATCAAATCAATACCAATCACCTCTCGTCGTATTGAGTGACACCAGGGGTCTACTATTAGTTGATTCTTTATTTTCTACCGGAGGTTCTGATCTTGGATTGCCAATAGAAGTTTTGTGTTAATGATCTTACAGAGCTTCATCCTACCGTGCTGAGTCCTACTGAGGTCCTTTGAACCCAAGGGTCTAAAGTATGTACGGTCTGTTGTATTGAGACACACAAGTAGCGTTGTAATTGCCAAAAAGCGTGGTTCTAATTGACTTGCACGTTTCAACAGTTCAGAAGAAATCAGAGGACCTTCAACTTGTTGCCGGCCGGCTCCAAACGGCTTGAGTAGTACTACTGATGATATGACAGATTTATGGGAAGTTTTGTTAATTTTTTGCAACAGGCAGGCCCCATAATAGACGAAATAAAAAGCGTCATAGAAATCGTCGTTTGAATAAAAACATTAATAACGTCAACCACGTTATCCAAGAACACCTTCAATTTATACAAATAGAAGAGCGAAAGCAAAGGTCCTTTCCACTAGTCGCGTCTGGAATAATTGTAAAACTAATAACAATATTAAAACGAGTCCTTATTCATCAAAGGAGGCCAAATGCATGCATGAAATCCACAATGAATATTCATGCTTTTACACCAACCAAGTGCATCTTAAGTCTTAACCTCCAACTCTAAGCCCGCGCCGTAGCCAACGAAACGTCACCACCGCCATCTAACCACTAATGAAAGTTGAAAAAAAGAAAGATTGAAAGATATTAAAATTTAAAACGCTTTTCTGTAATACGTGCACTTTTTATACGATTTCATTCCCAAGCAGAGAGTGTGACTTCTTTGGAAAATATAACGAACACTCCTTGCTGTTTAAGTGTCGGAAGGACATTTAAGTGCCAGCAACCACGGTGGGATTCCATCACGTAACTACAAACCAAACCAACCTCAACTATAGTTTTCCTAAAAACAGTAAAAAACCGCCCACACCCATCAACCACGATCCACGACTAGCTTTTTTTACATTCAAAAATCACCACCAGGTCTGACTCCGACTGTAAAATGCAATTTTTGCTAAGTTTTCCACATGCACTTTGGAGCACTATTGTTATTAATAAAATTCCCTCAAAAGAAAAAACAAACCTGGAAAGAGAATTTACCAGAAGCACACATCGCAGAAAGTTTCGCCCACCGATCCATCATCCTACCAGTTCAAATACTCAGCAGGAAACCACAAGTAACGTCTAACGTGAAGTTCTTATATTTTACTCGTTATTTTCCGATTTTGCAAGACTGGCTGAGTTGTATATTTTTTCTTCTTTGTTTTGTTTAATTCACTAGAAGTTTGCACTCCTTAGTCGAGGAGAGTATTTTCTTCTTGCAAATTGTTTACCTTTTTGTGTGAGGCACCAGGGCGTATGTGCACTTTTCTGGGTTAAACGATGACGACAGGCGGCATGCAGAGAGATGGCAACGTTGGCATACACTTTTCCATAAGTCGGTTGTTTAGCATAATTTACCCTATGAATGCATTTTTTTTTTGTATTTGGAATTTGTGATAATGAGAAAAATGCGGTTATGTGCTTAAAATATTTTGAAAAGTCTTACACGAAGGATAAAAGAGTAATTTCTGCAGTGAGGTTTTTATGTTTAAATGTGTCATTATTAATTTTACTTTGCTTTTGTAGTGGAAAGTGCTAGTTTTTTTCTTTATTTTGTGTGTGCTTCGCTTAGAAGAAGTGCTTATAAGATTTTTTTTGGGTATCTGAGTCTTTTCGCTGAATTCAACTTGTTATTTTTGGAAAGAATTACTTCTAGGATATTTCAAGAGTGTGGGAGGAGGTATGCGTCCACTTAGGCAGCGGAAGAACTGCCAAGATTGAATCAACGGTGGCGTCTACAGTTCAAGTCAAGATGAACTACTAAGTGAATACCTTAAAGGGCTACTACGACATATTCGCAGCCCAGACCCATAAGGAGCGCTTTGGCCAGCTCTTCGCCTCAGTGTTAAACTAAAGACCTATCCCTTTAGGTTGGGGGTAGTGCGTCTGGGTGACTGCCCGGCTACATAAAGAAAATATAGTTCCGAAACACCAACAAGCCTCGGATAAGGACAAAATTAATGATGACCCACGCAAACGATTTAAGGACAACGAATTTCGGTTTTGCACTTTTAATGTTAGGTCCCTTAACAGACCACGTGCAGCCGAAGAACTAGCGGAAGCCATTCACTGTTATAAAGCAAATATAACCGGCATCCAAGAAATGCGATAGGATGGTCCGGGCCTAAGTAAAATGAACAACTGTGATATCTACTACGGCGACTGCTATCGGGCAAAAATTAAGCGACTATGATGTGGACGCTGACTTGTAGTTGGCAATCGACTCAGGAAGAAAATCTTGAGTTTCAACTCAGTGAATGAGCGCATCATGAAAACCCGTATCAAGGCTAAATTCACTAACATAAGCCTCATCTGTGCTTACGCCCCCACTGAGGAAAAGGATGAAAACACCAAAGACAGGTTCTACGAGCTCCTTGACAAGACTATTAGCAATGCCCTAGCTATGACATCAAAATTGTCCTTAGAGATTTCAATGCTAAGTAGCTGCCCGTAGTTTAGTGGTTAGGTGCGTTGCCTGCTAAGCAGAACGTCGTGGGTTCGAGTCCTACTCGGGCCCATAAAGTTTTTATTTCATCTTTCACGGGCGCTGCCTCTTGCGAAGAACTGACAAAACTTCCAAGAGTATCAATCTGTCATGAAAAAGTGTTTCTCAACTTTGCCGTTCGGAATCGGCGTTAAATTGTAGGTCCCCTCAATTCTTCACACGGACCCAGAGAATTGTTGATGAGAGTAAGTCACTTAGGCCTTGGCTCTTCAAGAGCTGTCGCGCCACTCTATTTATTTGTTTATTTATTTCAATGCTTAGCTGGGTAGAAAAGAGATCTTTGGTGGAATAATCGGGCGACATAGCCTACACGACACCACCTCCGATAACGGATTTTGGCTAATCGACTTCGCTGAGCGCGAGACGTCTCGATATCCACAAGAGGACATGGAAATCTCCTGATCAATCAACAGTTAACCAGATTAATCACATTCGCACATTCCGAGTTTCCAACATCAACTCGGACCTTTACGTTGATGTAGTTGATGTAGCCAAAGTACGAATGCGGATATCCCGATCAAGGCCAACGCGTGATAATGCTAGTAGAAAATTCGACCTCAAACGGCTACAATCGCCAGAGATTGCTAGATCCTTTTCCGATCGTGTCTCCGAAAATTCTTCAGAAGTCCTTTGCTGCCAGCACAAAATGTAGAGAACCAGTGGCAGCACTGCCAAGCAGCCATCAGAGACAAAGCAGCTGGAGATGATATGGTTAGGAGCTTGCACCAGCTCATCTGCAAAATTAATTAAGTCTCCTTAACATCGCCTACAAGATCTTGTCTGCCGTGCTGTGTGAACTTCTGAAGCCCTTCGTCAACAACCTGATAGGTCAGTGTAGCTTCAGACCCGGAAAGTCCACTATCGATCAAATATTCACCCTACCGAAGATCTTGGAGAAGACCCAGGAACTTCAAATCGATACCTACAACCTTTTCATCGATTTCAAAGTCGCGTATGATAGCGTCAACAGAGATCAATTATATAGAGCAATGTCCAGTTTTGGCATCCCAGAAAAACTCTACCGTACTCTACCGACCATGATGGAACAACGTAACTCACGTTCCATCATCATCTAGATGGAAAACTCACGCTAACGGACGCTTTTGATGTCAAAAAAGGTTTAAGACAAGGCGATGCATTGTCATGCGATTTCTTCAACATCATTCTTGAAAAGATTGTGCAAAACTTCAACGTCAACACCAGAGGCAAAAGTCAAAAGGCCGTCCAGCTACTAGAATGCGCAGACGACATTTACATGATTGGAAGAACACAGCGTGTTGTCAGTGGAGCTTTCGTGAGTCTTGAGACGGAGGCCAGGAAGATGGGTCTATAGCGGTTAACGAGGGTTAGATCAAGTTAATACTGTCAACAAGAAAGGACAACCAACATCGACGTCTTGGAGCAAACGTCAACATAGACAGATTTAACTTCGAGGTAGTTCAGGACTTCGTCTACCTAGGATTTGCTATGGCTATCAAGTCAGACAACAAAACCAGCGCTGAAATCAAACGAAGAATCTCTCTTGACGCTGGTTCTTTCGACTAAGCAGGCAATCTAGAAGTAAAGTAACTCAACTGTCACTGTACAAAACCCTTATCATCCGGGTCCTAATGTACGTTGCAGAGACATGGACCATGACAACATCCGTTGAAAACGCTTTGGGTTGCTTCGAGAAAAAAATTCTTCGAGTGATTTTTGGTCTTGTCTGCATTAATCCAGAATGGAGACGAAGATTTAATAAAGTACTGTATGAGCTCAGTGACACTGACCTAGCCAGAAAAGTTAAGGTCCAACTACTAGGGCGCCGACCAAAACAAATCTGTAATATCATTCCACCTTATCGCTCAAAATTGGCTGTGACCGTCCGCCCAATGGCATAGGATTCTTGCGACCATAGAGCAAACCTAACAGTCACTTTTTGTGGATGCAATTGCGCCTTTTCGATCACTTGTGGGTTTTCTCAGCCCCACATATGGCAATTCGTTTGTTTCCATACCCACTGAATGAGAAATCTGCCTCATCACCAAAGAAATATTTTTCGAAAAATCAGTGTTTATTGTCTATCGTCTGTTCCAATACCCCAGAAGCTCTTTGTTCGATTGTTAAGCGATTCAGTATCGTAAATGGCAAAATATTATGACACTTCAGATGGCAGTTAAGTTTAACACATTATCTGTATAAATTCCCTCTCTAGCAAATTGAAACCACGAAATTAATGACCCTTTAATATAACAAGTCTTAGTGAATCTCAAGTTCAGTTTCTTTCTCGGTAAACACTGGAGATGGAGGTGGTCCTGAGGAGCTCACCTCAGCTATGACAGTTAGTTCATCCATTACAAGGTTAAGCATTACTCTTACTGAATACATTCCAATGCTTTTAAGTATGAATCGTTTGTGAGAAAACAAACATAAAGGTGTTCCTTCGAAAAGAGTTCCCAGAAAATCAATGCTTGAGATCCTTTATTCTTCAGCTTCAGTTCAAAAATCGAACCACATCAAACAAAAACCCCTGCCTCAAGATCCACTCTTAATTAATGTTAAAACATCAATCTGGAACTGGAATATTCACAATCAACCATCAGGACTTTCAAATGAAAATATTTTCCCGCTTTGAACCTCTTTTCCACATCCTTTTGGTATCGGCAAACAGAATAAATTAAGAAATACGAAACAAATAAAGAAAAGACGCGAACGAGTAATAAAAAGAAAAAGAAGTAACCAAACGAAGCCTTTCATCCGGTCGAATTCTCCCGAAACTGGTGCTTTCTGTTTTCCATTTAATAATTTACCTCTCTCTGGTTTTGGTGCTCCTGCTCAGTGCTCATCTTAACAAATCGAGTTTGTTGAACATAAAAAAACTAAAAAGGATACGAAATGAAACAAAATGCAAGAAACTCTAAAAGGGGTCGCACAAACTTGCGCTAGCAGGATTGTCAAGAGGAATTCTCAGGCTAATAACACACCAAATCAGACAAGACGTCTTTTTGTCTTTTGACAAAAAATCGTGGACACAAGTCCATTGCTCTTACGAGGCAACACACACCGAAAAAGACACGACACGATAAAAACCCAGCAAACATTTCTCTTCATAAATGACTAGAAACCGATTCACTAAAGTGAAGAAAACATCCGGATCTGAATGTATTTTTGATCCGATTTGGGTCCATCCTCGTAGGTAGCGAACCACATTTTTGAATCATTTTAATGATTAATTTTCGACTCGGAAATCCTTCATTTAAATGGAGGCACACAAGCGATTATATATTCATTTATGTGGATAATAATTTAATCTTTTCTGAGCCGAAAATTGTTCATATTGGTGGATGCGCACAAGTACCTTACATCCATTTAAATGAAGCGTGTCTAAAGCGAAAATGAATTCATTTAAGACCTGTTCCTTATGCTGTTTATATTTAATTTTTATTCGTAAATCCTTCAGAAAGATGTTAATATTCAAGCAGAAAGAAAAGTACAACATTAATTAGTTAATACAATTTTATTTTCAAATATGTTTGTTAAGTTAATCACATTTTGATTTATTTTCAATAAATAATAATAATAATAAATAATGGTCTGGTCGTTTTTAAGTATTTTCACCACTTTTAAACGATAATTTACACTGTTTTTTGTTTTGTTTTTTTTTATCACAACACTTTTTTATTGTTATTATTTCTTACACTGTACACTTTTTTCCCACAAATTGTTTTAAATTTTTTTATTCACAACGAAATATTTTCTTAACGTGCTCACTCTACGCAAACTTGATCAAAGTAAATACTTTTATTTAGATTTTGAAATTTTGTTGCGACAAGATCCCGTTATCAAAACCAAATAAAAACATCATGAAAGGACGAACAAAAAAAAATCGTTAAAATAACGATGCGTTTTCTCATCTTACATAAAAAGGATCGTACATAGTGGCGAACAGCTGAACCCACTGTAAAATTGTTTTTACAATGTCCCGCAATCATGTGCATGTCTCATATGCAAGAATAAATAAGGAAAAAACGAAAAAGAAAGACCAACAATTTACCTATAAACTTAGAATAAGGATTTGCAAATGATCTTTTATGAGATATGCTAACTTGTGCACATTCAGTTTTATTCAAATAAGTGAATGAAAACTGAATGATAGCTTTTTTATTTTCATTTTTACATCCCTAATTGGGCACGTTCAGATATCCTCCGCCTAAGTGAATCATTTTTGGTGAACAGTATATGGACCTTCAGAAAAATGTTTGCTGGGAAGTCTTGTCCGCTCGTCACGTCGGTTGCAGTAAATACATGCGGTTGTATAGGATCAAAACACACCAAAAAAGACAAAAAGTCCGGGACAAAATGTGACCGCCTAAAAGAACACACCGTCTTATGAAGTAACACACACCAAAGTGAACAAGACAAACAAACAGAAATCGACAAAAAAACGTGTCAGTTGTATAGGTTGTATAGTAGCAACACACACCGAAGCGGACAAAGAAAAGATATTTCGTCTTTGTCGTCCTCGATGTGGGTTGTAATCTAACACGATTCTGTCTTAAGACAAAAAGACGTCTTGTCTGATTTGGTGTGTTTTTAGCCTTAAAGTTTATTGTCAGGCATCGTAATCGTAATTTCTGAACATTTTCGAGATTCGCGTTGTGAGTTTAAATAAGTCTTATTTCTTAACGATTACTAAACATGCCCTTAAGTCGCAGATACATTTTACTTTCACAGACTTTTACTCGCCAGCATTGCTGCCATACAGAAAAATTCAAAAAATACGACTTACACTGTTCCTATCCTAATACCAGCACAATTCAGATTAAATGTTTAACTTCGGAATGCCTTTGGATGTATTCCGTCAGTGGATAATTTAATTTCGAAGATTTTTATCACCAAAACAAGGCAAAGTGGAACAATAATGTCTTGAGGTCGTTCAAAATCCCAACCAACTTGTTTCTTATTTCGATTAAGGGACATTCTATTTAAGCGAGTTCAAAACAAAGGGACACAACATGCAATTAAACAAATGACCTTGAGCTTCACCCGGCCGTATCATGAAGGTAATCCTTCATTCTGTTTGTTAGAAGTGATGATGTTGACGATGATGGTGGTTGGTGGGCTGGTTGATGTTGTCATCGTTAGAGATGAACCTAGACCGATGCCTAATTGGCTCATTACAAAAATTAATTCAGTGCCTTTTGGCTCTCTTTTGAAATGATGAAAAGATTTTGTTTGGTCCTTTGTTCTGGATTAAGATAAAGTAGGTTAATTTTTTTTCATTTTGTGAACTGATGTGAATCGGACAAGCATAGAAATTTATTTATTTATACACAGAGGTACCTACTTTTGCTTTTAGTAATAGAGATTTTTTTTGCTTCTTAAAGGGGACGAGTACTTATTTACTAACTTCATCGGCTCTCAATCCATGTAAGATCTCAGCTTGTAAAAGACACAGCAGTTTTTCATCAGAAACGGTCCTTCGCATGCATTGTCAATTCGCCAAAACTAAGCGCTCTGGCATCCGGACCGGAACGAACCAAGGGGCTGCGAAAAGAAGACTTTATTGGCTGGAACGTGTCATCCAATTGCTCGATGTGGGCGAACCAATGTAGCGTCTTTTCTTGGGTTTCTGGACAACATCCAATTTTGGTACATTTCTTACAATTCGCGGTTGAACCTTCTTCTCCATTCGACATCGTCGTCTGAAAATTCGTCAAAGAATTTTTCTTCCGAAAGTGTCCAGTCCAGCACTCAGCGCCGTCGTAGAATAGAAATGTAGAACTGGTAAAATCAGAGTCTTCTAAAGTTGGCCTTTATCTTTCGAATGAGGAGTTTTGAACCTAGTTGTTTGGTCAAATCGAAGTATCGGCAATTCGCTAGGGTAATTTTATGTCAGATCTCCACTGAGGTGCAGTTTGTCGGATTGATGTTTGCTCCAAGGTAGGTGAACACCTTAACTGCCACGAAATTGCTGCCACTAACAGTGATGTTTTGCGCTAGGTGGTGGACAGATGTTCTTTTGTTTAAGGATAACATGTAGGTACTTTGTTCTGTGAAGGCCTCTCAGAACTTTGTGAGCTACAGATGATGTGTATTTCGTCCGCATAGCCTAGGAGCTGAGTGGATTTTTTAAAGATAGTTTTTTCAGTGCTTAGTCCTGCCTTGAACACTATCTGCTGCAGGACTATGTTGGCGGAACGGCTTGACAGCGCATCTCCTTGTCAAAGACCTGCGCATGTTTGAAAGAACTCAAATGAGCTGTGGCTTTGGTTCTGGTAGTTGTTGAGGTCTAGTGTCCGAACCTGCTGTAACCGCAACCGGGACTGTTCCCTTACTTGGCTCATGGACATTTCGTCGTGGAGTTGTTGGTTGCGATGGGTTCACCAAGCAGTATTCCTTACTTTGGCTTGCTTCTTCCGGCAGGTAGGTCAATACAGAAGCTTGGTGAGCATGACATGGGCAATCCCTGGTCATACGTCTGTCTTCCCCGCAAAAAGAACCAAATAACTGAAACGATCGTCGGCAATTCGACTTGGGGTGTCCCCGTTGTTTACAATGCCAACAATGGGTTGCTCGATCATATTGGTCCCTTATGCGGGTTTCCAACCGTACTGCTCTGGTTGAAAAGTAGGCTGACTCCTCGGGTTTTGCTAAGCTGAAGTGAGCGTGGCATTACGGTTCTCATTGCAAATGTACTCATATTCTTCTGCTAACTGCATTAGCTCTTCAAACGTGCTGAAGTCCTGGCGCTGGATATATAGGTGATATTCCGGACGTAATCTATCGTATATCCGGTCGATGCTTTCGGTAATTGTCACTATGGGGTGCTGATGTATCAGATATTGCATTGCACGTGTAAAGCTCTTGCACCTCTCCCGAGGACCCTGTCTTTTTCTAGAAATTTTTTCTTCTAATTTATTCCTGAATCTATACGGGAGGAAATGTTCTTGAAAAGCCCCGTTTGAATCGGTCCCTGTTGATCCGATACTACTCTAGAGCGGTTCCCCTTAAGATCTCTGGAAAGTTTGGATCATTTCATCGTCTGGTATGTTATAATATTCGATAAGCTCTTCGAGTCGTTTCATTAATTCGAGCGTGTTCCCTGCGCCTTCGAATTTGAGCCCCAGTTTCTTGCAATATTCATTATCTCGGCCTCAGGGCTTGGGGCCATTCTATCCGCTGGAGTACTGCCGGGTTTATTTTGACTCAAATTGCTTGAAATCTTTCGTTGTCCGGATGAAGTACTGGGTATTGTTGTAATCGTAGTTTCCGGTCCTTCCATTTCTCCTTCAGGGTAAAAAAAAGGTTGGTTATGTGGTAGCTGGGTTACCCTTTCGTTTTGTCTTATAACGACTTGGGCTTCCACAGATAAGATAGAGTCTTTACTGGGTTTTTGGGCGCGTGCGCTACGTGATAGTAGAAATCTTGGACGCGTCCTGCGGCACAGCTGGATCAGTTTGTTCAGACATCGCCACCATAAGCCCTTGGCGATTGAAGCTTTCCTAATCGGCATTGAAGTCAATGAAAAGATGGTGGATTTCGACTAATAAATTTGTTGGTACCTATACCTATATTCCAGAAACTTCCTCAGTGTTAACATTTGGCCTAACGTTGTTCTTCCTGACTGTTTAACCAGAATCAAAAAAACACAAGTTTGCTCTTTGACTGCCGCATTGCAAGTGTCGGTTTTATTTTTGAATGGAATATAAATACAATATGGCTTGTGGATCGTGGATCCTAGTGGACTGTATATCGCTCTGTCCTGGTTAACATTTCTGGGTTTATACGCTCAAACAAGGGATGTGTTCATAAATAATAGGTAATATAACAAATGATAGAATATAACAGATAATAGAATATATTAAGACGATTTTTACAATTTCTAACACTGACCTAAGGCAACACTGACATGTGTCGATTATGGTGTTGAAGAAACCAATCAATAACCACCAGTAGACACATAGAAATTTGTTGATCAATCAACCTATCAAATAAATAGAACACATTGCGATCGAAGAACGACGCTTCTCTAACATCAATCAGATCAGACCACTACTTTGTTGTCAGCGTGAAGAAGATGTTCTTTTTCTACTATCCGAAACGATCCTAGAATAGCACGATAGATTGAGCGCAAGTAAGGGGGTTAATTCTTTCAATTTATAATTGAATTTTCTGAGAAATAATGGCAAAACTATCAGCAGCCAGGCCGACGATGATGATAATGATGATGATCAAAAGATTCAATCTTAATGTGTATTTAATCGAATTAAAACGAAACAAACAATAATCGAAGTATTCCATTTCAACAAAGAATAAACGAATAATAATAATGGAAGTAATTCAATCCCAGTTAAGTTGACTCATCATGATAATCTGCAAAAATATAACATACCCCCAACCGCAAATGCAATCACTTGCCGGTTGCGGAATTGTCATTGCCATTAACCCACACAAAAAAACTCATCCATTTACCTAAATCTTAATGACTTTCCAACTGCTATGTCCTGTCTTCCGCCAAGCCAAAGCCAAGCCCATAAGACTCTCCTCTCTGTACATTTTATTCTTCTCATCATACTCTTCTGCTTCCTCGTAGTTATGGATGGCTTCCAGCCATTTGCTATCAATTCTGTTGAGCACCACCCCGAATAACCCTCAAACAATATTCTTCATCAATGTTAGTGCCTTAGTAGGGGACATTAATTCTCTTTGATTTTTTTTCTTCCCCCAATCTGCATTTTACTTATATTGAATTTGGAGAAACTTTTGTCCTTTTTTATCCAATGGTAAACTATTTCGTTGACTAAACGAAAAACCGAACCAAAAAAAGACAAATCGATTTTAAGATCTTAAGCCCCCAGATTGGAGAAGAAGAGAATATCACTCGCAATATTCCTTCATTTTTAATATAAATCCTCTTTGCCGTCCATAGAGCCAATATGCCAATACCAGCTCCGTTTTTTTGGATGTTCGTTTTTGTTGTTTCCAGATATGTCAATTTTTCCAAGAAACATTTCAAAGGCAGAAATTATACATTGTACACTTTCAGAGTGACAGCAATGTCAATTTCCAAATCCCAGAAAGCGTTTCGTTTTAAGACTTGCATTGCCGGCCGTCACCAACATTTCTGTAAGATTCGTTTGGCTTGTCGGTGAGTATAGGCTTATGGTTTTGATGAAGACAGGACATGTTGATGTTGATGTTGATGTTGATGTTTGTTTAAGGGATCAGTTCATAGTTAGATGCATTAATTGAATGGATTTTTGGGTTCAATTGAATTTTCTGACCCACAATAGATGCGTTTTTTAGTAGTGGGAACAAGGAGCATGCAGTGGTTCGTATGAGTTAGTTAAAAAGGACTCGTTGGACTGGGCAGAACACAAAGTAAATAATTGTCTTGCAAATAATTGAATTGAAGTTTTGTGGAATGAGTTCATTATAATCGGAAAGAAAGAAAAGTAAGGACAATTGTGTTAACAGAAGTAATGACAAGTTTTAAATAGGTTTTAATCTTGAAAACTTGAAGTTAAGTCTTAAATTGGTCTTAAATTCTTGAACATTGCAATGATTTGGAAAATAGAGTGTGGAATGGAGCAATGCAACTGGCTATTTCAATGGAGCACTTACCGCAAAAGTAACGGTAGAACAGAGAGACACGAAACGTTACGAAGCGCGGTGGTCTAAGGAGGTTAATAAGTTGGTATGTCTCTGTCACCAATCATTCGTAGGCCTCTCTTTTGTATATCATCCAAGAGGCTTTAGTATGTAGCTGGAGCTAAAGCCCAGAGATGGGAATAAGCACTCAAGCTTTGGATAGATATAAGGCTTGTTAATAAGCCAGATAAGACGGGGAGAAAAACTTCTTGCACCGCCTCCTTAAGAAACCTAAACATCTTGCAGCATTTTTGGCAACATCGCATTTGTGCTTGTTCCACAAGCGATGGTCAGTGATTCACATACTGAGAATCTCGAGATGTTCTCTCATTAATGCAAGTGCCACTCATGAACAGTGGAAGGGGAGGTTTATGACCTTAGAAAGAAGAGACGTAAGTGCAATCGGTCGATAATTGGAGGCAGAAGAAGATTCGCCTTTTTTGGGATTGGCTGGACAAAATGCTGTTTTGCAACGCATCGTCTCGGAACGAGCCCAGAAGAATAGGATAAATGGAAAATCTTACGCAAGGGAATTGCCAGCGTGGAAGAAAACCTCACCAGAATAATAGAGGGGATACCATCCGGATCCGGAGGGGATCTTTTATGACTCTCGCCACAGCACGAGCAAGAAAATTTGTCCCATCATTGACGCGCTCAAGAACTGGAGGAGTCATGACACTCTCTGGCAGCGAAGAGTTGGAGGCGAGGTTGCTTTCGCGATAGAGCTAACATCTGCAGTGTCATGGAGTGTCATTGTCAATGAGCGTAGGGACCGATGAAGAAGAAGAATTCTTCATGTTTCTTACCAAAATAAAAAAAGACCAAAAATTCTTACTGGCCTTTGGGGCATTGCAGTATTTCTAACATTAATTGTTCGTCAAGTAAAATTTTGTCCGACGAATATGGACATTGCAGCCTTCCGTGATAAAAGTTTTCATTCCCAAAACAATCAAATTAGTAATCATATCTGCGCTGGAGTCTACGTCACCATCGAGGAAGCATATTGACCAGTTAAAGATCCGGAACAAGTTATTGATTCCATTTGGATTTCTCGTATTGCCATACGGTTCTCTTCAGAGCTTTTTCTTTATCTGGATTAGTTTGACACGAGAAATTTGCAGATATAATACTATGGTCTGATCTGCCAAGAGACGATAATACATTGATAGTGTATTTATCAGGGTCAGACGTAAGGAACAAGTCAAGAGTCTTGTCCGATATTCAAGGAGGCTCGGTGACAAGCTGAGTAAGGTGGTTAAACTCAGCAGAGATCTCAGCACACATTCCTTCAAGTGTTGTCGGGCCCGAATGGAGAAGCCACGAAGAATTGTGTACATTGAAATCGCCCGTAATAACGATTTCAGTGACGATACAAGGATACAATTCATTGGATGGAGTCAGACAGAGCGTCAAATTCGCAAGAAGTTGATATTCTGTCCAAATTTGGGCTTTGATAAAGAAAACAAAAGTGAGTGATGTGCTTATATTTACGGTGATCTTTCATAAAATTGAAAAAAGTGTTGGAGCAGCGTCCCTATTGTGTTATGTAAATGGCGAGACGCGAGACCATGGTGGAGAAAGAATAATACTAGTTCGCAAAAGATTCGAAAAGCAGTGATTTATTGAGATTTTTCTCTACAGCCCCGAAGTAACATGCGTCTATTTTGTCGTTCTGTTTGAGCCGTCGACGGTGTTGATTGTCCTTCCTTTAAGACAGCATAAGCAAACTTCGTTTTGCCCTCATTCACCGATAAACCTATTTATCAAGCTGTGTTCTTCCCATTACGTTAGTATCATCTGCGTCCGCCAGAAGTTGAACAGACTTTAAGAAGACAGTGCCTCTGGTGTTGACGGTAGAGTTTTGCACTATCTTCTTAAGCACGATGTTAAGGAAATTGCATAAAACTAGAGGTCGCCTCAATTCCTTACTCCTACTCAATCAATCTTTGAAGAGTGTTAGCCACTTTGGCCTTGGTTCTTCGGAGCCTTAATGCGTCCATATTCCTCCCAAGAAGAGGCAGGTTAAGACTGGGTTTCCTTTTTTCTTGAACTCCGAGCTCGTGTAAAAGTATGCCCGAGTGTTAGTGAATATTTCCCTTTCTTTTTTTTTATTTCCGTCTCACATAGCCACTTGAAATTTCTAGTTTTCTAGTTTTTGTTTTTTTTTCTCTTCTCACTAAGAATTCTTACGAAGGTCCACAAAATAGGGATGAAAAAAACAGGTATTTTCGCATGTATCTATTTACTATTGTGGAATTGTGGACTGTGGTCTGTGGTGTGGAAATACACAAAAATGCATCTACATTCTACATACGTGTTAGGTTATGTGCACTTAGAGTAGGAGTAGCATTCATGAATTGTTGTTTTTCTTTTTTCTTCGCAGATTTTGTAATTTGGGATTATGATGGTTTTGAGGTTTGATGACATTTGTGTTCGAATTGTTTCTTTTTTTGGGTTCCTGACGAACGATTTTAATTTTTCTTTGGTTTCATCTTTATATTTATCAATAAAGAGACGTAGAGGTACTTTTTGACAAGCTATGAACAGTTAAAAAAGTTCAAGACGACATTTTGATCAAACATGATTTAACGATGATAGAAAAATCAAAAAAGTGATTGCCTCAATTCTATCTCTCCTTGGGTATTTAGTAGTATCCGACCGAACCTTCGGCTTCGGCTTCAGTCGAATTCGGCCAAAAAAACAACATTCGGCCAAATCTTCGCCTTCGGTATATACTAGGCCGAAGTTTTGGCCGAAGCCGAAGAATTTTTTTATTGATATCGAGAATCGTAGGAGCGCAATTTTTGAATTTTTGAAATTGTTGGACATAGAAGCTTGTGTTTATTAGTGTAAAATCATAGTAGGCGCCGAAAAAAATTTCAATTTCGAATTTTTTAAATTGCCTGGTAGGTACTTTTTGTTGATATCAAAAATCGTAGTAGGCGCCGAAAAAATCAATTTTTGAATAAGATAAAATATTTTTTTCTTATTCGAAATGAGAATTCTTCTTCTTCACTTCATTCAACCTTCGGCTTCGGCCGAAGTTTTTTTTTTAGCCGAACATTCGGCTTCGGCAGAAAATCGACCTTCGGTCGGACACTAGTATTTAGGCAAAAGTTACCCGATTGTCTTCAAATACGATTGTTCTTTAGCCGATTTGGGTCACGGTTGGGAGATTATTTTTTTTTTGATAGGCAAAAAATGACTCAAACTATAACATTTTTTTATTATTCCCAAATGTATCGGGGTTTATTTTTTCAAGGTTTCAAGGAATATAATAGGTACCTTATATAATAAAATTTATTTTTCAAAACCTACCTACGAAAGTAATTATATTATGAAGAAAAATGATTCCAAGGAATCAACAATTATTTTTTTGTCATCTAGTTACCTTACCTTTATGTACTAAGGCAAAATAAAATCAATCTTTTATTATACAAAAACAAAACAAGATTAGGTCAAGATTAGACATTCGATTGAATTTTATAATTCTAAAACAAAGATCTCAAAGAAAAAAAAATTAATTTTGAACTCCAATTTTACTTATATAGGTAATACTAATTTATTTCATTGTTTTATATTCTTCGTCTGTTCATAAATATTTTCTGAATTATATCCGTGAATATCAATGTGTTTCTATTTCTTAGAGCCATAGCATAAAAATCTGAAAGCATTTATTGCTTTAGTTTTTATTGATTGATAATCCTAAGAAATGGCATACACCACCACGAAAAAAAGATCGTTTCCTCATTGCGTAACAGGGTTGTTCTTCTTCTAAAAGAATATTACGATCCCACCAGCATAGAGAAACGAGAGGAAAAAAATGTCATTGCTACAAAAAACAGAAGCAAAACAAAAACAAAAAAGAAACAAAACCCTTTACACAATCCTAAGAAAAGGCACACACCACCACGAAAAAAAAAATCTTTTCCTCATTGCGTAACAGGTATTTTACTTCTCAAGCCCTTGCACTTGACTCATATTCAAAAAATACGCGCATTCACATACATATTCGAAATGTATGCAATGCATGCAAATATGACAAATAATGTAGGTAGGCATTCAAAAAAACTTTTTCATCGAATACCTACAAAGTACATGGTAAGTGATCACAATTGCCTATCTATATGTCTGCCTCTGCATATCATAAACATTCCAGAAGTATAAAAAAAAATGAATTTTCATTCTCAAACGAATTCTATGAGAACGTTTGGTATGAAAATTTTTTTCTCTATCCTATGAAAAAAAACGAAGGAGAAGAGAATGAAATATAAATCAACGCCACCTAGTTCAATTTGTTTGAACTGAGTACCTTAGTGTGTGTGAACAAACGCGATTTTTCTTGTAAAAATCTAAAAAAATTACCCATTTTCGAATATTAATATAAAATAAACGGCTTATCGTAAAATTATTTTAGTTTCTGATTTCTATATAAAAAATATGAAAAAAAATAAAAAAAATATTTGAAAATATTGTTTGCTGCATTCTCCTCATAATTGATACACAAATATTGACTTTTTTAAATGCATTTTTAAATATGTTTTAATTTTTTTCTTTTTTTTCTAAAAACGTTACTGAGTCGAAGAGATATTCAATTTTTATAAAAAAATACTTTTGTTGTTGAGTCGAACTAAATGGGTCTGGAATCTTGTTCGCCGCAGAATATTCTAAGAAAAACACGCATTTTTTTACTTTGGACTCAAAAAAAATTTAGTAAAATAATTTATAAAAAATTAAAAAATTAATGTGATATTATGTATATTTCGACAATATAAAAAAAAATATTTTCAAGTTATTATCTTTTCTACCTTAGAAATTTTTCCAAATAAATCACACCTACTTTTGCTAAATTTTCCTCATTTTTCGTGTTTTTGTTAATTTTTTTTTGACGAAACTGGACAAAATATTTTAAAAAACAGCCACGTCACTGAGTCGTGAATTATTTTAAGAATAGATAAAAAATATAAAAAGAATAAAAAATGAATTTTTAATGCAACAAAACTTTTCCACCGCAAACGTCTCCAAAAATTTCATAATTTTTCGTTATGCATGACCCTTTTGGGATGACATACATTTTTAATATTTTTTTTAGCTAAATAACTTCTTAGCTTGTTAAATGTTTAATCTATATCCGTTGATTTCATTTAAATATTCGGAATATTTTGGGAGCTACACAGTTTTACGCAAAAGACCAACGAAATTTTCAATGGGAAACCTAGCCTTAACGCATGTTGTTTATCAATATGTTCTCACGGTCTTGATGCATCTCGCTATGTACTCTTTTGTTCGGTAAGGTTCAAAATGCAAATCAATTAAAAATAAACAACAACACCACACTGTCACACTCTGTAATTTAACACTTGTCATCCTTAAAATTATTGCTCTTTCTCTTCAACTGAACATGAGCAAGGCCCAAGGCCACATACACGAAATAGATACCTTTTTTTTCGAATACGAAAATTGAAATTATTGTGGAAATGCCAAATCAGAAGGAGATGGAAAATAATATAAAACCATCTGTCGATAACACCCGACCAGCAAAGCTCATTGACGTCGAAAGAAAATTAAATCAAGCCTCCTCATTACGATTATTATTATCGCCATGGATGTTGGAATGCTAGCTTGATGGTGGTAGAAGTGGGTGGCAGCATGGATTAGGGGATGGTCTAATGCTTCAGACAAGTGTACCCTCTTAAGATAAAAAAAAGCTCTCAAATAAGATTCACAAATTATATGGTCTTT
Source organism: Sphaerophoria taeniata (assembly GCA_943590905.1). NCBI lineage: Eukaryota > Metazoa > Arthropoda > Insecta > Diptera > Syrphidae > Sphaerophoria > Sphaerophoria taeniata. Next base: position 190,383,670 of record OX016540.1, read on the forward strand.
TGGTGATGAATTCCCATCCGATGGAAGAGACTGGGCTAGTGAGCGGCACGGAATGAGAGTATGGCCGGGATTTTGAAGGTTCTCTCTTTTTCTTTTTATTTCGTTTTCCCTCGAAAACTTCTCCCTCGTGCGCCAACAATAATTTTCGAACTGAAGGTGGTCCTGTTGTTGCCTCAAGCTTCTTCCACTTGTGCTTCTATTATCATTATCATCTTGAGCCCTCTTGTTCTGCAACTTGGTGTTTTAAAATTCACAACTCGAAGTGGATTGGGCGTATGGTACCCCAGTGTGAAATGCTTTGCTTAGCGGCATGATTGACGGAGCAAGATGCGAAATACGTTTGTGATGCCTCATCGAATGGCATTGGCGAAGAATTTAATTGGAACATTTTTGGATCGAATTCTTCTGAAATAAGACGATAATTATGGTATGGCGTCGGTAGCGAGAGAGTGGGCGATTACAATGCGGCGGCTGTGGCAGTGAAATGCCATCAACTTGAGTGGATGAGGTGGTTTCGTTGTGGGTTCTTTGGAATGGGTGAAATGGTTTTGTTGGATTGTAATTATTTGCAAATTATTAATTATTCTTCTTCATTAGACTTTGAGAAATGGATTTCTGTTTTGTTTGAACTTTTGCTGAAATGTTTGTGTTCTTGGTTGGTTTTTTCCTTTGGTCTTCTTTTTTGTGGTGGAAGGAAGAAAAATAACGATTAATCACAAATTGATTTTTTGCTTGCCTGCAAGAGAAACTGTTTCACTAAGTATGAAAACTGTTTAGGTTTTTCGTCGGATTTTAAAAATGAAAATGTGCAGAAGGGAGCTTCTTGCGATGTTGAAATTAATGAACATTTTTTGTAACCAACAAACTTTATATTTTCCTTGACCTTTTTCTATCACAAGAGTTCAGTTTTCTTAATTGAAACCTGCAGGGAATATGTCAAGTGCCTGATCGTTTAATAAAATACCAAGAAGGTCATACGTTCACATATGAACGCGTGCTTCTCTGTAATTCAGTTCTTCCTACGTCTTGTATGGGTGGATTGCTTGACTTGAAATTGCGATGTAGTTTTGACCTTTTAAAACGTTCCTATGTGATCGATTTCCACTTGTACCAACGTTCAATCCTTCTATAAAGGTCCTCATTCAATTTCAAGTTCTGGATTTGAAATCCCAATTAGATTTGGAGGCCACGTATTGATAACGTTAGCGGGTTCCATTGACACAGCTAAGTTATAGAATGTCAAGTCGCTTTTCATTCTCATATGTGGATGTTTGCCTTGTTCGATTCCACCATCGTTGAATCCAATGCTTAAAATTTGTTCGAGCTATTTCGTAATAAGCCACTGCACTGCGTGTTGCGTAACGTCAAAGGGCACTGGTGAACTCGAATTCAGAGTCAGCAGGGTGGCATTCGGAGCTTTCGAGGCTTTGCAAATGTAGCATTTCTCTAAAAGGTGTTAACTGGTTGGACCATGTTCGGACAGAAGAATAGTTTAAGCAGTCTACGCGATCTAACCATGGAAAGCCTCAGGTGGTCGATGAGCGAAAAAGATCATGCGTTCAGCAAGCAGTTGTGGAATCCAAAGCTTCCAAACAAGGTCGTCCTCTTAATAACGAAACTTTCCGTTCCGCTTTTCTTTTTGTTCTTCGATGTTTTTAATGATTTTCAGGCATTCCGAAGATTGTAATCTTTGATCCTCAAGATTGATATGCAGAACATCGTAAGGATCTTCCAGCTCCGAGACATAGCAACCAAGAGCGTTGAAGTCATGCCCGCCTGAGATGTGATGCTCGATGCTGAAATTGAATCCCTGAAGCTTAAAGCTCCATCTCACTAAATGTCCATCCAAATCTTCTAGTCCCATTAACCATTTAAGGCTCGTATAGCCACTATCCAGAATAGTTCATAACAGCAAGGTATATCCGCCCCCTCGCTACTTAGTTGCGCTGGGCCAAATTGACCTTTTCAGAGTGGTAGTAAATTGGTCACAACCATTCTTGTCAGCCTGACTCTGAACCCAGCCGATCCGGTATCAGGGGCGTCAAACTGGATGATGAACTCCTTCGTCTGGAGGCATTGTAACACGGGCTGGAATATGAGAGCTTCTTTAAGATTATTGAACGACTCTGCAGCGGCTTTTTGATGCCCAAACTTCTTTCAGCGTGTCGGTGAGGGTGGCTGATAACGTCGAAAAGTCTCGCACAAAACGTCTTTACCAACCTTCTTAGGAAACGTCAGACCTGTTTCGCAAAAGTAAGAACGGCAAACTCTACAATGCTTACTTAATTGCTTATGGTATCGCTACAGTCCAGGTCAGACCTCATCCAACAAACGTCTTTAGCCAGCTCTGTCCCTAGCTAGCTGTCTCCGATTTGGTACGCCAAGTTAGTTCAGGTCCTCTACCACTTGTGTGCTCCACCTAAGTCGCGGTCATCCTCTTCTGCGACGTCCTTCCGGGTTGGATTCGAAGACTACGAGCCGGAGCATTATTTTCCATTCGCTCTACATGAAACATGACCCAACCATCTAAATCACTCGAGAAACTTTTCTCTCGAAGCAGCCTAAACATTTTCATCGGATGTTGTCATGGTCCATGTCTCTGCGCCAGCATTAGGACCAGGATGATGAGGGTTTTGCACAGTGACACTTTAGTTTCTCAGAGAAGACTTCACTACTCAATTGCCTTCTTAGTCCAAAAAAGCAGCGATTTGCAAGAATGATTCTTAAAACTCTCGCAGCTCATGGGGTACCAATTTATCCATCATTCTGACCATGCGTTGAGGCGCATTGCAGAAGCCAAATGGCATTACCATAAATGACAAACAGTGGTATGACAGCAACCACTGTCTTTTCTCGGGATTCTTTCTTCAACGGGATCTACATAAAAGCCTCTTTGAGATTCACGCTCGACATGAAACGAGTATCTTGTAGACGTGATAGCAATCCCCTATGTCAGAAATTGAATACCTTTCGCATCTTTCTTGGGCTTAACGTTAACTTTCTTGTAGTCCAGCACAAGCGATTTTTGTCGGGCTTACGAAGTAAGACTTCAGGAGATCTCCATTCTCCACCCACTATTGCTCTCTTTGAGCACACAAAGCTTACGATCCAACTCCTCATACAGAAGTTTCTGCAACATTGGAGACACTGGATAATGACGTTACTTAATTGGCTCGAAATCAACTGTGTCGACAGTGTGTAGCTACCCCTTGTGATGTTTTTTCTAAGCAGAGGAAGGAAACAGAGTGATGGAGCTAGTGAGAGTTTGGATCCGCATCTTTTTGGCCTAAGGACTGCGCTGTCGAGAAATCTCATTATTGTATCGGCTTGGCATATTAGAATAATTCTTCCGGGAACTAAGAATGAAGACGATTTCACATTTAATGAAATATAAAAACCAAAAAATTAAACTACAAATGCATTTAGGTACTCCAAAGTCAGCAAAAAAGGTTTCATCATCAGTCGCAAGTTTCTGCATTCCTCTACCAGACAAAGTGTTCCTAAATTTCGTTCGCATTGTTCCTTTCAATAAAACCAAAAAGTTTCCTTTTTAAGAGTCAAAAAGTTCTTTTGCTAGACTTTATTGCTTTTTGATGAACTTGAAATGTGAAGCGGTCCCATTTGTTCTACGAATTTCGTTCAGTGATTCTTTTTATGGCTCAAACCGTTTAAAGTTCTATAAACCACACTTTTTTACTGCAGCACATTTTCTCCTTAAAATGTCGTCGTCTAAGAAATTCTTTTGATTGTGATTGCGAACCTTTTTGTTCAAGCAAATTACCTTTTCTTCTTTCCTTTTCTTTCTGTGTGTGTGTCATTTTCCGTCAGCAGCTGTCCATTTTATTATTGTCCTTGTTTTTTTTTTCTAACAAAAAGCATTCGCAAAGCAACAGCGACAACATCAACTACAACGACAAAAAAGGCAACACAACAACAAAAAAATTTAATATAAAAGAAAAGAAGAAACTTAACGAATTATCTTTTATTTAGAAATTTGTTTTCAATTTTCTCTGTGAAGTTTGTCTCGGCCTCAAGGACTTTTAGCTAGCGGCAGTGATGCTTGCAGCACATTCGTTTTTCGGTTGCCTGGCCTCTGTTGTCTGTTTTTGAATCTTAACATGAAAATCTTATTATCCATCCAAATGGTAAACTGTAAGTAAACAGAAAAAAAAGAAGAGGAACAATGAAAACGAAAAATTGTTTACACAATAAGGAAAGGAAGTTTTACTCTTCATTCGGAAATTGAAGAACTTTTTTAATGGAATAAAAATATAAAAAAACAAGTTTAACGTACGGACGAGGCGACCCGACCTTATTCCATGTTCTTGTCAACTTGTATTCAATTTGGAAGGTACTTTTTTTCATTAAATGAAACGAAAATATAAGCCGTTGGATGTTTTAAACAAAAGAAATGATTTAAAGCGTTTCTAAGTGCTTCCCTCAAGCTGAACAAAATAAAATGTTTGACCCACTTTAATCGAAAAGTTGTATTAAATTTTTAAAATTTTCGTTAAAAGAAACTTTTTTTGAACTTTGAAGAAGGAAAGAAATGAAAGAGAGGAAAAGACGTTTTTACTCAATTAAATTAAGGAAAGAATTAAAGATAAGTTTTACTTAAGGTGACGCTGCAGTCCGTTGTGGACTTTGGCTTCAACCAAATCCAATCCACCAGCTCGTTCGAAAGCTAACTGTCTGCAGTTTTGCACTCCAAGTTGATTGAGGTCCTCTTTCACTTGAGTGCACCACCTGAGTCACGGTCTTCCTCTACTTCTTTGTCCCTCAGTAATAATATTGAAAGCTTTCCGGGCCGGTGAGTTAGTGTCCATCCGCTAAATATGACCATCTGAGTCGCTGGACCTTGACTCTTCTCGCTAGGACCGGTCGTTGTATAACCCGTTGAGCTCGCTGTGAAATTTCCTTCTCTATCATGCTTCTGCATGGGATGATAAGTTACACAGATATAGTTTAAGCTTAGTTGATCGAGAGAGGGCTTTTCTACTCTATTGCTTTCTTAGCCGCCCAAAGAAACCGGACCATGCAAAAGCTATTCTTCGTCTGATCTCGAATTCCAATTTCAATAGTGGAGGCTAAGAGCTAAGTAGACAACCTAATCTACTACCTCGAAGTTTTATGTGTCTTTTGTGACGTTTTGAGCTGTTGGTGTTGGGTATCTTTCCTCGAAGACAGCATGTACTTTGTTTTGCCCTCATTCACCGTTTAACCTATTTTTGTCGCTTCTGTGTCAATTCTCCCAAAGGCATTATTAACATCACGTTGTGTTCTTCCCATTATGTCAATATCATCGGCGTACGCGAGATGTTAAACAGACTTTTGGAAAATAAACGGTGGAACTTTCTCATACACGATGATGAGAATTCGCATGACAGTGCATCGCCTTGTCTGAATCCTTTTTTGACATTGAATGGTTCCTTGATGGAGCAGCATAGTCATGGCAGGGGTGCCAAAACTAGACATAGCTTAGTTATATACAATTCAAAGGTGGTGGGTGTGTATTAGGAGCTTAAAGGTTTTTTTCTAGGAACTGCCTGAAAGTGATAACGTGGTCGGTAGTTGACTTTCCTTATCTGAAGGCATATTGGTTATACTGCTTCTTATTATGACTTTGTGGTGGGCTTGTTGTTTGCCTTATCACTTTTTTGTATATAACAATGGCTTACTCTAATTCTGGAGATCGTGATTGGGATTCCTTATTCGAAAATGAGCATGGTTCTACTCGGTATGATGGTATGGTTCTGATGGTATGATAAGAATTTTAGGTGTACAGCATGATGGTTTGAAGGTCTGACATATTAAAGCTCAAAGCTTGAATCCTAAGATGGATGAATTTCGTTTTTTGTTCGAAAATTCTAATATTGATGTTGTATGTGTTTGTGAAACTTGGTTTTCTCATGAAATTTTTTGTCATATGGATGGTTTTAATGTTTTTCGATGCGATAGAAGTGGTCGTAAGGGTGGGGGTGTCGCAATCTTTCATCGCAATAATTTAAACTGCAAACTGATTTGTATATCCTCACCGGGTAGCGAAGTAGAATATTTATATATATATATTATTCATCGAGGTCAAATGTAACAACAATAAGGTATTGCTTGGAACTGTATATTGCCCAAATCGAAATATTCAATTGACTCCATTGTTTTCAATACTGGACGAGCTAACTTTCGTGTCTCCATTCATTATAGTCGCTGGGGATTTCAACCCTGATGTGCTCAGAAACTCTGAACTTGTAGATAGAATGGGTTCACTTAATTTATTCCCTGTAAATATAGCATCTCCCACACATTTTACAAAACATGGTAGTACTTTACTTGATCTTTTTTTTGTAAGTCACAGTGATAAAGTTCTTCTTTACAAACAACTTTCTGCCCCTTGTTTTTCCAACCATGACTTAATTTACTTAACATTCGAATGTTCACCAACCAGGGGCGGATCCAGAGACTCTTGTTAGGGGGGGGGGGGGGGCGGCGCCCCTGAAAATGTTGATTCAATAGGCAAAGAAAAAAAGGTCTTCAAAAGTAGTTTTAAAGTACTTTGTACTTTTTTATCACAAATTTTAAGGATAAAAGAAGTTATAGATTAACAGCTTACAATACATATAATCACATGATTAATTATTCGAACAGAGGTATAACAGTATACAATTTTACAATGCGAAATTTAATCGATGTTTGCTTTAGGCAAATCTATCTATGATATTGCCTGTATTCAAGTCTAAATCTGAATCTTTTTCTAATCCAACTAGTCGATCTTCTGCTATGCTTGATCGCAGCAAAATTTGAGTTCTCCCGAAAGTAGAAAAAGTTATCTCTCCACTTGCTAAGGAAACAAAAATTTGAAGAGCACGCGCAACGTAGGAAAAATGTTATGATCAATAGCTGTTAAGCATCCCAAGCTTTGTATATTATATTCTTGGGTAGTATCAAGATTGATTTTCTGCTAGCAGGTACAATACCAAACTTATGTAAAAAAAACTGCTTCTAAGGCAGGTCTCAAAGTGGTGCTACAATCGATTTCCACCTTGGAGGAACTACCCAAGAATATTATATACAAAGATCCAAAGAACAGTCATACTTTTCCAAATCCCATTTTATTTTCCACGTTTTTAATTTTTGTAGGACATTTTTGGAGATAGGAAACCAAGCTGTTAAGCAATTACAATGCCTACTACGTTAATTCAATGAATTGAAGTTGATTTTATTATACGTATTATGTAAGCAAAGTTTTGATATTTTTAACTTCCCAGAGGAACTTATTGAAAAGGATCCGATTTTGTGAATTTCCAATTTTTGCATCAAACCCTTTTATCATGATTTATATGTGTGTATATGTGCGTTATATTTTTTCTGCTCGATAATCTCGCGAACTACTCATAGTATTGACATGAAAGGACTCATTCGATGCGGAATCGCTTTATTAAAAACTAATTAAGTTTTCAGCGATAACGGTCTAGCGATTTTTTACTCAGAGTTAAACATTTGAAAGTAGTAAAAATTAGTAATTTTTGCATGAAAATTCTGATTATCTCGCGAACCGCTCATGGTGTTGATATCAAATTGGTCTCATTCGGCGCAAAATTACTTGATTGAGAACTGAATAAGTTTTCAGCGAAAAAATCGAACGAAATCAAGTAGGTATTCATCATTTATTCATGAAAACTATGATAATTTGTCAGCATAAAATGCAACAATAGTTCGAAAAAAATTATTAATCAATGTTAGAAAATATATATTTTAACAAAAATTTTTTATAAATAACTAGCTGACCCCGCGAACTTCGTTCCGCCGCCCTTCACAGCAACTCCAGAATAAGTATGTATGATTAACACAGATATTGGCTGAGTTCGTAATTGCAGGCTTTGTTGCCCATGCCCTGTGATTTGCTTGAATCGAATGGAAATAGAGATCTACATATCTGAATTTTTCCAAGCTTTACAACTGACTTTCTACTTTCATTAAAGCAGGCAGTAAAATGAAAATTTCGTTGTGAAATTGAACAAATTTTCATTCTTCCGGTGTGTTTTGACCATTTCACAAAAATCAGATTTCCAAAAAGCTTACGATTGTCCTCTTTATTTGCTGAATTTCCCGTAAGATTGTCCCAAAAATTTGATTTTACTCAGGCCATGCCTACAGTGAAAATTTTATAAAAATGCGTTTAGGATTGAGCGGATTAAGGGTCCCTACCGGACATACAAACAAACCAATGCACCTTTAATTCCATGCAAAAACTTGATTTAAGGTCTTGAAGTTCTTGGCGTTCTCGCAGAGTTTGCCGAATTCCCAATAAAAAAAATCCATTTTGCCATTTGAAAATCAGTACACCTACAATAACAATTTCCGCTTTAATAACCAATGAGTTTTCCGAGTTTTTCATCAAGAACTTTCTGTTTTCCATTCGAAAACCCATTTTGAAATTTTCCATTTGAAAACCAATGCACCTGCAATAATATTCAGTTTTCCATATGAAAACCAATGAGCTTTAGGAGGTTTTCATCAAGAACTTGCATGTTTCCATTTGAAAACCCATTTTAAAACAAAAAATTCCAAGCAAGAAAATCTTATTCCCGACATTATTTTGATTTTTCCAGTTTTCCGACTCTTCCATGACATTTTTCCTCCATGAGAGTTGTACCCGCTCTTAAGAAATTGTTAGTGTTATATTTAAGGTTGAGTTTGCAGTTTTCCCGTAACTTAACAGAGTTGCCACAGTTTTGGACGAAGCAACGTGTAGTAAAATTTTACCAGATTCTCCTACTTTTGCCAATATAAAATTTCCGAAGAATGTTTTCCAAATTACTCCTGGTCATCATTGTCAGAAATTCAATTGTCTAATGGAAGTATAAAATGCAAACCGAAAACTGCGTATTTTTTTTTAAAGTTACTAATTACTTTTCATTTTCCTTTCTTTAACTATTTGTATTTCAATTTCTGGTCCCACTTTTAACCCTGTCAGCAACCAATATGCCCTAATAGCCACCTAAATTAATAGGAAAAAAAAACTAAATTCATGGTGGTCCTGTCTGCAGAACAACTATTAGGAGGATTACGAGCTCGAAGTAGTGCGATCCTTCAATTAGATACATTGGGTCAGTATATTAGCAGCCGATAACAATATGGAGGTAGAAATACGCGGGCGGTTGCAAGTGTGGAGAAACCCAAATGAAGCCTTAAATTCAAAATGTACAATTAAGACCGTCAAGCATGGCGGTGGGGGTGATATGGTATGGGGATATATGGCGGCATCCGGGGTAAGAATATTAGAAATAATCGAAGGGGTAATGAATTAATACGTTTAAATTGCTATTATTAAACAAAATTTAAGATGCGGTACATCTGGGCATTGCTAACGTTTTTTTTCCAACAGGATATGTAATGATCCTTACTATACCGAACATAACACTGGCATTGTGGCTCTTATATAAGACACCTCACCTCCTTAAAACTCCACCACAAAGCCCAGGCATCAACCCCATTGAGCATGCCTGGGATGCACTTGAAAAAAAAATTAGAAACCATGATATCCACAGTAAAAAGCAATTAAAAGTCGCCTTATTACGCGAATGGAATAATATTAGCGTTGAATATACCGAAAATCTTGTTATGTTTGCCTGGAAGGATAGCGTACACCACGACGACGCTCAAAGCCTGTGGGTGCGAAACTGGATCTGGCCGGAATACATAGAAGAATTTGCTGATCACGGTTGTGGCGACAATGATTATCCAACTTTTTTGTATTTCTTCTCTTCTTTGACCATGTGTGTACCTACTCATATGTTTGTATAGCAAATACTAAATGTTCATTTAAAATTTTTTCGATTTGACAATTTTCGAAAATTGAAATCGATCAGATTTGTTTTTTTTTTTTTTTTTGAAGTGAAAAAAATATATTTTTTTAACATTGGCACCGTTTTTCATTTCATTGCATTTGAAAAATATACATTTTATTTTTGCTAAACCTTCTACCCTAAAACCTCTTGCATTTAGAGAAAAAATTAGGAAAATCGGTCAACCAGTGTGCCCGGTTAGCGAACGAACACAAAAATTAAGCTGTTCTTTTATATATATAGATTGAAACTGAGTTTAAGCGATAATTTTTTGTGGTTTCTTGGAAAAGAGTTCTATATAGGAATAGGATATTCATGACTTTAAACCGGTGGAAACGCATTAGTTAAGTTGACAACAGTTTCATTTTCTATAAACAATTGAATTTTGTTTTTTTACTTTTCTCCTCTGGGAAGTAAGTCGTGTGGACCACAGGGGTCGCACTCTTATTTCATTGTTTTATTTTCACCTGAATATAATGGCACGTAGTAAGCCACAATCGTGATGAGATGATTTAAGTTTAACATTATTTTAAAATGATGTTTTGCTTGTCAAATCTCAAGATTTTAGGCGGCTCAGGGGGGGCGATCGCCCTTATCGCCCCCCCCTCTGAATCCGCCCTTGTCACCAACAGTATCTTCTTCACCTAACTGTTATAGAGACTTCAAAAATGTGAATAGGTTGATGTTAGAAACAGATTTGAATCGAATTGAGTGGGCCCAGATATACAATATATACCCTCTGTTGACGACCAGGTGTCTTTTCTTCAATACAATATTAATTATCTTTTTTATTTACATATTCCAATGGTTACAAGAACCAATAATAAAAAACAGCCCTGGTTTAACAACCTAATTAGAGAACGAAATATGGCCTATTACCGATGGAAAAATTTTAGACTCGAAACTTTGCATACAACATACAAAACAATAAGAAACCGTGTCATACGTTTAATTCGTGAAGCCAAGCAACAGTTTTATGCTCCAAAGTTTGATCCTTCTATAGCCAAAGACAAACTGTATAAGAATTTGAAAGAAATTGGCATTGGTAAGCAAGTAGATAACAAAACACTCAATATTGATTGTAATGAGCTTAATAAACGTTTTGTCAACTTTAACT